>CM071138.1:157203-1445953 GCA_036417725.1 Clanis bilineata | reverse complement strand
ACCTCTCTCTCAAAGTTGGACCTGCCTAGCTGGACCGCTTGTCCTAAATAGACATATTCGTCTACAACTTCGAGAGTTGAGTTCCCTCAATTTGAGTTCCCTTATTTCATTTACACATACAAAATTACCTCGTACTCGCAACCACATCGCCAACAGTGGGTTCGACACAACACACTTTTGCCAGCATGTTGCAGAAAGGTTTTGGCTAGGTTTTATGACCGGCTGCCTGCCTGACGTCAACCCACTCTGGGGATCCAGTCCCGGGAAATTGGAAATTCGACATATTTTAAGGATGGACAGCCTCCGTGGCGCAGCGGGCGAGTAGCCGGCTGTGAAGCGAGAGGCCGCGGGTTCGATCCCCGCACCGAGACAAATGTTTGTACACACAGATATTTGTTTCGGGTGTGGGTGTTGTGAGAGCGTACGTCTCGTAGTTCCTGATACCCACGACACAAGACTCGATCTTAGTGTGGGGTCAGGACTATGTGTGACTGTTGGGTGTTATTTATTTATTTATGGACGATATGATACATACATAAGCTCACGCCTGTATCTCCGAAGGGGTAGGCAGAGGCGCACTAGCGAACTAGAACACCCACATTTCGCCGAGCTTAGTTTCGTCCCAGATGTGATAGGGGGCGAGCCTATCGCCATATCGGGCACAAATTCCAGACTCCGGGCTGATATGGAAAAATCCAATATCACTTTGCCCGACCCGGGGATCGAACCCGAGACCTCAGAACCGTAGTCGTACCGAAATACCACCACGCCACCGAGGCAGTCCACGCCACCGAGTATAAAGATAAGACTGCAATATAATTCTTAATAACCATGACTATAATGGAATTAGGTGATAACGCGTTATCATTGCTAGAAGGATGTATATGAAACCGGGATTATGTTTCAAACATTTATAAATATTTACTAGAATTCGCTAATCTCATATATCTTCGTGATAACGTAGATAATGAATCATTATGTAGTTGCTGGTGGTAAGATATAATAAAAAAATATTATTCAAGTACCCCTTGAATTATATTTTTTTATTAATTTTATATGAAACTAGCTGACCCGCGCAACTTCGTCTGCGTATGAGAGAGAGGGTTGAAAGAGTGAATCGTAGGCACCTATAGCACAATAATTCTAAAGGAGTTAAGGGGATGATCTACTTCGGCCGACAGTCACCCCGTCTCTCACACCGTCAGTCACACCGTCTGTCAAACCGTCTCTTACCCCGTCAGTCACACCCACTGTCACACCGTCTGTCACTCCGTCTGTCACCCCGCCTATCACCCCGTCTGACACCTTGTCTGTCACCCAATCGGTCACCCGTCTGTCACCACGTCCGTCACCCCGCCTGTCACCCCGTCTGTCACCTCGTCTGTCACCTCGTCTGTCACCCAGTCTGTCACCTCGTCTGTCACCCAGTCGGTCACCCCGTCTGTCACCCAGTCTATCACCCCGTCTGTTACCACGTCCGTCACCCCGTCTGTCACCCCTTCTGTCACCTCGTCTGTCACCCCGTCTGTCACCCCGTCTGTCACCCCGCCTGTCACCCCGTCTGTCACCCCGCCGGTCACCCCGTCTGTCACCTCGTCTGTCACCCAGTCGGTCACCCCGTCTGTCACCAGTCTGTCACCCCGTCTGTCACCACGTCCGTCACCCCGTCTGTCACCCCGTCTGTCACCCAGTCGGTCAACCCATCTGTCACCCCGGCTGTCACCCAGTCGGTCACTCCGTCTGTCACCCCATCTGTCACCCCGTCATTCACCTCGTCAGTCACTCCGTCCGCCACCCCATTAGTCACCCCATCAATCACCCCGTCAGTCACCCCTTAGTCACCCTACCATTCATCCCCTTGGTCAACACTAAAATATTTTTTCAAATCGAACCAGTAGTTTCTGAGATATAAAATTCCCCGCTAGCAGCATTTTTCATTTCTGCTCCGCTTCTATTGGTCATAGCGTGATGTTATATAGCCTATAGCCACCGTCGATAATTGAGCTATCCTACACAAAAATAATTTTTCAATTAAATCCAGTAGTTTCTGTCTGAGATATAAATTTTCCCGATTTGGTAACATTTTTCATTTCTGCTCCGCTCCTATTGGACAAAGCGTGATGTTATATAGCCTATAGCCATCCTCGATAAATAGGCTATCCAACACAAAAAAAAATTTCAATTCGAACCAGTAGTTTCTGAAATATAGTCTTTTCAACATTTTTCATATCTGCTCCGCTCCTATTGGTCATAGCGTGATGTTATATAGCCTATAGCCACTGTCGATAATTGGGCTATCCAACACAAAAATAATTTTTCAATTCGAACCAGTAGATTCTGTCCGAGATATAAATTTTCCCGATTTTGCAACATTTTTCATTTCTGCTCCGCTCCTATTGGTCAAAGCGTGATGTTATATAGCCTATAGCCATCTTCGATAAATAGGCTATCCAACACAAAAATATGTTTTCTATTCGAACCAGTAGTTTCTGAGATATCGCCTTCCCCGGTTTTAAACATTTTTCATTTCTGCTCCGCTCCTATTGGTCATAGCGTGATGATATATAGCCTATAGCCACCGTCGATAATTGGGTTATCCAACACAGAAAGAATTTTTCAAATCGCACCAGTAGTTCCTGAGATTAGCGCGTTCAATCAAACAAACAAACAAACAAACAAACAAACTCTTCAGCTTTATAATATTAGTATAGATTAACGCTATAGAATGAAGCACTGAAAGAATTATTGAAATATTCTCAAAGATAAAAAAGTTATAAGCATTTGAAATTTGGTGTAACCTTCAAACCGCGGTAAAGAGAAGTATCAGTAAAATCACGTCAGGGCCATAACGGTGGGTTAGAAAGGGATAGCAAGATATCCCCACTACGTCCCCACTCTTATTCATTGCAGAATTTAAAATATGAATTACTGACTCATTTTTCAACCAATTTGGATGCAGATTTTACAGAAGAGTTTATTTTTTGTTTTATTTGCTAGTACATATAAAAATGTGTATAAACTTGGCTGTTTGATTTCGTACACATTTTTATATGTAATAGCAAATATCAGCCCTGTAATATTACTGTCCCACTGGTCACGGGCCTCCTCTACTAATGAGAGGGGTTAGGCCTTAGTCTACCACGCTGGCAGACTTTGTAAACTTCACATACCTTCGAAATTCTTGTGGAGAAATTCTCGGGTATGCAGGTTTCCTCACGATGTTTTCCTTCACCGTTACAGCAAGCGATAATTCACAATGAAAACACTTAACATAGAAAAGTCGTCGGTGTATGCTACATTTTGGGGTTGGTCTCGAACCTCCGACACTCGTCTCGGCAGTCCGTGCCATTCCCAACTGAGCTATGTATGCATGTAATAGCAAATGATATAAAGGAAACCCTTCTGTAAAAACTGAATCAAAATTGGTTGAAAAATGAGGCAGTAATTCATATTTTAAATTCAATGAACAAGAGGGCGTAGTGGGGATACCTTGCTATCCCTTTCCAACGCACGCACCATTATGGCCGTGACGTAAATATACGAGTACTGCATGCATCGGTCATCACTTGTCTTAAGCTCAGTTGGTAATGGTACGGACTGCCAAGACGAGTGTCGGAAGTTCGAGACCAAACACAAAATGGAGCATACGCCGACGACTTTTCTATGTTGTGTGTTTTCTTTGTGAATTATCGCTATGACGGTGAATGAAAACATCGTGAGGAAACCTGCATACCTGAGAATTTCTCCACAAGAATTTGTAATGTGAAGTCTACCAACCCGCATTAGTCCAGCGTGGTAGACTAAGGCCTAACCCTACTCATTAGTAGAGGAGGCCCGTGCCCAGCACTGGGACAGTAATATTACAGGCTGATATCAATATAATGTCCGCGGTTTTTTCAAACATAAACTATCATATATCGCCAGCTATATAAAGGTAATGAATTTACATTGGTCATTATCATATACCATGCTCTCAATTGGTCTGACCTTAATTTTTTTTTCACGTTCAACTATAAACTGAGAATTAGTGTGTAATTTCTATTGAATGTTGCTGAAATTTTTTTTATTGTTTCATTAACATATACATACATAAGCTCTCGCCTGTATCACCGATGAGGTAGGCAGAGGCGTACTAGCGAACTAGAACACCCACATTTCGCCGTGCTTAGTTCCGTCCCAGATGTGATAGGGGGCGAGCCTATCGCCATATCGGGCACAAATTCCAGACTCCGGGCTGATATGGAAAAATCCAATATCACTTTGCCCGACCCGGGGATCGAACCCGATACCTATCCTACTCAAAGGCTGCCATCTCGCTCGGTTTTGAGTATGAGCACACAGTGAGACCAATAGCTCTCATAACCTCTATATTTTATATAGCCATTTACAGAGTTACTTTCATTGTCCACAGATAATACAATGAGTTGAAGAAAACTACGCAACAGCGCCATCTATGAATCGTTTCCGTGACGAGGCGCCCGCACCATGCCCCGGCTAAAGTGGGTGTCCGTGGTGCGCGCTGTCGTGATCGTCGGGCTGGTGTGTCTGTGGCTGCAGGTGATATTATCCACCACTGGAGGGAGCGCCGGTGGCGGTTACAGAGACGGTGGTGAGTGATCGTTCCAGCTTTGGGTAGCTGGATATTTGAAGCGCGGTAATACGCGGCCCCCGCATGCTGTGCTGATGTGGGTGTCACTAGTGCGAGCTCTTGTGATGCTGGAGCTGGTGTCTGTGACTGCAATTGATATTCGTATTATCCATCATGGGGGAAGCATGGGTGGCTGGTACAAAATCGGTGGTGAGTCATGGTTCCAGTTACTGGTTGCTGGATATTTAAATCGCGGTACTACGAGACATAAGCCTCATGCTGCTGCTAAATTGGTTACGTTTTTTACGTTATGTATAAGTCAAAACCTTTTTTATAAATTCGCACACCGAAAATCATTGCTGTCGTAAGGAAAAAGACATATAAAGAAATAATTCTGAGTATTTATGGAACGCAATTTCGGAAAATGTCGCACACGTCTTTTTTCCTTATAGCGGTAGAGTAGACGTACTAGATAATCACAAGTTTAAAATCTTAACAGACCGACTTCAAATCCGATCGCAACTAAATATATGGGACCACCCTCGAAATAAGCTCTATCGAACACAAAAAGAATTTTGAAAAACGGTCCACATTTGGCGGAGATATCGCGTAACATACGTAAAAAATACAGATGAATTGAGGACCTTCTCCTTCTTGGAAGTCGGTCTAAAATATGTGATCTTTGCCTATATCTCACACGTAGGTACTTAGGTAGTTAAAATTATTATTTTTTTATTTCATCATTTTATTTAACTTTTTTTTAACAGCTCTGTAATATTACTGTCCCACTGCTGGGCACGGGCCTCCTCTACTAATGAGAGGGGTTAGGCCTTAGTCTACCACGCTGGCCTAATGCGTATTGGTAGACTTCACAAACCTTCGAAATTCTTGCGGAGAATTTTCGGGTATGCAGGTTTCCTCACGATATTTTCCTTCACCGTTATAGCAAGCAATAATTTACAATGAAAACACACTTAAATTTTTTTTTTCATTTCATTTCAGTATTTCATTTTACGTCAACGAAAATATAGAAGCGAATGAAATATTCTCAAAAATAAAAAAGTTATAAGCCTTTAAAGTTACGTGTAACCTTCAAACAAAAAGTAGCATCAGTAAATTAAAGTCACGGCCATAATGTTGCGCGCGTTGGAAAGGGACAGCAAATCCCCACTACGCGCCCACTCTTGCTCATTGCCAAATTAATATATGAATTGACAGCCTCCGTGGCGCAGCGGGCGAGTAGCCGTGAAGCGAGATGCCGCGGGTTCGATTCCCGCATTGAGACAAATGTTTGTGTGACCCACAGATATTTGTTTCGCGTGTGTGTGTTGTGAGAGCGCGCGTCTCATAGTCTCTGACGCCCACGATACAGGTTATACCTAGTGTGGGGTCAGGACTAGGTATGTGACTAGCGGGTGTATTTATTATTATTAATTACTACCTCGTTTTTCAACCAATTTCGATGCAGTTTTTACAGAAGGGTTTCTTTTCGATCAACTTCAAAAAGAGAAGGTCCTCAATTCGTCTGTATTTTTTTATGTATGTTCCGCGATATCTCCGTCAAATGTGGATTGATTTTCAAAATTATTTTTGTCTTCGATGGAGCTTATTTCAAGGGTGGTCCCATATATTTGGTCGCGATCGGATTTGAAGTCGGTCCGTTAAGTTTTTAAACTTGTGATTCTTGTTATGTATGTTACGCGATATCTCCGCCGAATGTGGACCGATTTTCAAAATTATTTTTGTGTTAGAGAGCTGTCAAGGGTGGTCCCATATAAATTTGGTCACGATCGGTAAATTGGAAGTCGGTCAGTTAAGTTTTAAACTTGTGATTATCAAGTTTATTTTTGTGTTCGATAGAGCTTTTTTCAAGGGTGGTCCCCATCAATATATTATACCCTAGATGCACAGTTCTTTGCAAATATCCTCCTAAAAAGTGGTCTCAGGAATAAAACAAAGAAAAAGATCGCAAGTTGTAATTAAATCAACACAAATATAATCCTAAGCACGTGTTATAAAGTAGTTTTTTAAACGAAATGGGCAAGCGTTCTTTAATTTGAATTTTGAAATTTAGAATGCTCACTGCATTAAATTCTAGGTTATCTGTACTTGAATTATGCACGGAAAAAGAAATCTCAAATATCATAAGCCAACTTGATGTAAATTGCAGTGTAGGACTAGACGGTATCAGTACTAAAACCATCAAATGTATAGGGAGCCTGATATCGGGCAAATTAACCGAATGCATTAACAAATTACTAAATGATGGTACATTTCCAGACACCTTAAAAATAGCAAAAGTTACTCCTATACATAAATCAGGCCCAAAATCAGATCCAGGTAACTACCGCCCCATATCCGTACTACCAGTTATGTCGAAAATTCTCGAAAAAGTATTACATAATAGATTAGAAAAATATTTAGAGTCCATTAATTTTATTTCTGAACAACAATATGGTTTCAGGCCTAAAAGTAGTACGCTTACTGCTACCATTGATCTTATTACGAAGATAAAACAAAACATTGATGAAAAGAATATAGTTTTAGGTATATTCATAGACCTGAAAAAAGCATTTGATACAGTAAGTCACAAATTACTCTTAAAAAAATTGGAATCAATTGGCATAACTGACAAAGCACTAAGGATATTCAAATCATATTTAACAAATAGATCACAAATAGTAAGAATAGACAAAGACAACGAAAGTAGCGCACTACCTATCACCTACGGAGTACCCCAGGGCTCAATTTTGGGCCCCCTACTATTTGTCATATATATAAATGGTATACATGACCTGAGTCTCAATGGTCATATCACCCTATACGCGGACGACACTTGTTTATTCTACTTTGGTTCATCTGTACACGAGCTAATTTCACAAGCCCAAGATGATCTCAATACCTTATATAACTGGTTTCAATACAACTTACTAACCATCAACATATCTAAAACCTGTTATGTTATATTTAGAGCCAAAAATAAACCTGTGCCACCACACACTCATCTAACCATTAACAATGTACCCCTCCAACAAAAAACGCATGAAAAATACCTTGGTCTGTATATAGATGCCCAATTAACATGGAACACCCATATAGAACACTTAAAAAGTAAATTAATTGCACTTCGAAGCTCACTTCGTAATATTGTCAGATGCATTCCATGCAAATTAAGATTCACAATTTACAATGCCTTAGTAAAGCCACACTTATCATACCTAATCGAAATATGGGGGTCTGCAGCAAAAACGAGAATAGCCAAACTCCAACGGCAACAAAATAAGATTATCAAACTACTATTTAACTATCATTTTTTGACACCTACGAAAAAAATTTACGATGAAACCATCTTAATGAATATCAAAAATCTTTACAGATATAACATTTGCATCTTTATTCGAAAATCCTTAAACAAGAACATCCATACTAACATAACGTTCACAGAACGAAAACACTGCCGCACTCGGCGAGCTAGTTACCTTACTGTACGCAAACACCGAACAAATTACGGCAAAACGCTGATAACCAGTGATGGAGTGCGTCTTTTTAATGAAATACCCGCGCATATAAAAAATGTTAGCTCACTCCACGCATTTAAAAAACAATTAACCCAACACATTTTAAGATGCTAAATGAGCTTTGTTTAGAATATTATACAAAAAATATATATATATATATATATATATATATATATATATATATATATATATATATATATATATATATACTTGGTTTAACGTTAAAATGCGTGAAGAGAGTTTATAAGTAACACGTAGGAACTATTACTTTATTTATGTTTGTATATCCCATTCTTTATTACTTGTTAATATGCCAGCAGTTCAGTCCTTTTATCACAATACGAATTAAGTAATTAAGTATGTTATTAAGTACATTACTAGTAAATATGACGAACACGTACCCTCATTATTTTTAAGATAAAATATGTTATCACATAAGCGACAATTTGTCTTCGGTGATAATAAAGATCTTTAAACCTTAGAATTCTATCGATGTCCGACTGTAGGCAAAACGAGTGCTTAAGCACTCGTTTGCTGTCCCATTTTCCGAGCGTCAACTGTGCATCTAGGTAAATAATATATCGATGGTGGTCCCATATAAGTTTGTTCACGACCAGATTCATTTTGAAGTCAGTTTTTTGTATTATTCTCTATTACATATAAAATAATGTATAATATATGACTGCCTCGGTGGCGTGGTGGTATTTCGGCACGACTACGGTTCGAGGTCTCGGGTTCGATCCCCGGGTCGGGCAAAGTGATATTGGATTTTTCATATCAGCCCGGAGTCTGGAATTTGTGCCCGATATGGCGATAGACTCGCCCCCTATCACATCTGGGACGGAACTAACCTCGGCGAAATGTGGGTGTTCTAGTTCGCTAGTGCGCCTCTGCCTACCCCTTCGAGGATACAGGCGTGAGCTTATGTTATGTTATGTTAATGTATAAAATCCAGCATAGTCAACTACCTATTTGTTAATCTATTCGGTCCAGAGTTCATTGAATCAATAAGAATCGTCTTATGATGAAATTCGGTGAAAGCGGCATGGTTTATTATGTAACGTGTGATGTGTATATTGATTGTGCTAATGTCAGCCTGTGATGGCGTTTCATAAAAATAATGTGACGTAATGATTTATTAAAGCCGTGGGTACTTGACTAATCATCATCATCATCATCATCAGCCATAGAACGTCCGCTGCTGAACATAGGCCTGGCAGTGGGCAGGGCACATAGCTCGTAGAACTGATAGCCGATGGGGCAGAAAAGTTCTCGAGTGGAGACCACGTACCGGCAAGCGCAGCGTAGGACGTCCACCTACAAGGTGGACCGACGACCTGATAAAGGTTGCAGGAAGTCGCTAGATGCAGGCCGCTTCCAACAGGTCAATCTGGAAATCTTTGGGGGAGGCCTATGTTCAGCAGTGGACTTGACTAATCCTTTTTATTAATTTGATATGAAATTAACGCCATCTAAAATATAGTACTGAAAGAATTATTGAAATATTCTCAAAGATAAAAACGTTATAAGCATTTGAAATTTGGTGTAACCTTCAAACTGCGGAAAAGAGAAGTATCAGTAAAATCACGTCAGAGCCATAACGGTACGTGCGTTAGAAAGGTATAGCAAGATATCCCCACTACATCCCCACGCTTGCTCATTGTAGATTTTAAAATTAATATGAATGACTGACTCATTTTTCAACCAATTTCGATGCAGATTGTACAGAAGAGTTTCTTTTTTGTTTTATTTGCTAGTACATATAAAAATGTGTACAAAATCAAACATAGTCAAGTACCCAATTCCTACTAACCAAAACCATACACAAAACACCTACACAAAATATTTGTATCTATGGTCCATTGTTCTACGAGTAGGTGACAGTTAAAATCGTTATTTTGCGTATGTGTTTTTGTGTAATGTTTCGAGAAAAACTAGTCTAATTACGCGGCTTTAGTTTACGCGAATCAAAACATTGAAATAAAACAAGTTTTTACGGATTTTATCGAGATTCGTTTTTATTTTTGGTACCTACGTTTCGAACAAAAAGCAAATCGAAATAGAATCCGTAAAATTCACTTTTATTAGTATTGTTACATATAATATATATGGTGTTTCGAAAAGACTGAGCGGTAGTTATTATTATTTCACATTTTATTTTTAAAGTGATAACTTCTTATGGGAAGGTAAACCGCTTCGTAACGTAACGCGTTACGGCGTCACCCTATCTGGCCTCTTATCATATTAATATACATAAAGTTTAAGTAATAACCTAAGCTTTTCCCAAGTTAAACAATTTCAATATTAAATAGTTCAACTTAGATTAGTTTAAGTTATTATTCTGTCGAACGTCCCGAGACCCACACGTTTTTTTTAATTTTTATTTATTTTATTATTTTGCCGTACCTGTTTAAAAAATGCGTTCCAGTCTCATATACAACTGAAGATGTTATTTGATATAGTATAGGAATTATTTATTTCTTGCAGATTTCCAATTTAAGAACGATCCCATAGAGTTAAAGGGGATGCTGATTAAAAAACCCACGACGATGTTTCAAGGTCTTTTTATTTTTTTGGGCTATTTTTGGGTTATTTCCTCGCCATGCGTGAATAATATGGTAACTTGACTTGCAGTGTTGTACGGTGTAAATTCAGTATTTCGTAGTTAGCAGCGATAGTTCAGTTGGGAAAGGTACTAGATCAACCCCAAAAATCCATATACCTCTGACTTTTCTATGTTAAGTGTTTTCATTGTAAATTATCGCTTGCTATAACGGTAAAGGAAAATTTTATGAGGAAACCTGCATACTCAAGACGTTTTTCTCAATAATTTCCAAGCTGAGTGTTAGAGCTCCGCTGTAGACAGTAACGTCTACAGCACGAATGGGCTGGCTCGACCGGGCAGATACCACTGTCTCACAGAAAACCGACGTAAAGTGGCAGCTTGCTGTCGTGTTTCGTTCGGTGAGTGAGATTTCCGGTTTCCCATTTCCCCTCTCCCTTTCCCAAGCCCCTTTCCCTCCCCTTCCGTTCCCTCCTTTTAGGTTGGCAACGCATCTATCACTCTTTTTGTGTCTTGGGTGTCTTGGCGGTGGAGATCACTTACTATCAGGGGACCCATCTGCTCGTTTGCCAATCTCTGCTATAAAAAAAAGAAAAAAGCTGTCTGAAGTCTACAAACCCGCATTACAGAGTGGGACACTAGCCTAACCCTTCTCAGTATAGGACGCCCGTGCCCAGCAGTGGGACAGTAATGTTACAGGGCTAATATTATTATGTCCTGATTCATCATCATCATCATCATCAGCCATAGGACGTCCACTGCTGGACATAGGCCTCCCCCAAAGATTTCCAGATCGACCTTTCCGTAAAAGGACGACAGTCACTGACATAGCCCAGAGGATTAGCAAGTTGAAATGGCAGTGGGCAGGGCACATAGCTCGTAGAACTGATAGCCGATGGGGCAGAAAAGTTCTCGAGTGGAGACCACGTACCGGCAAGCGTAGCGTAGGACGTCCACCTACAAGGTGCACCGACGACCTGATAAAGGTCGCAGGAAGTCGCTGGATGCAGGCCGCTTCCAACAGGTCGATCATGTCCTGATTAAGGTGTATAAAAAATGTGGCTAAGTAGACGCCAGTTTTCGCATAATATTGCAAGTCGACTTACCAAATTTATTCACCCGTTGTACGGCCTTGTAACTTATCTGTACTCTTATTAGACATTATTTTATTTCTGAACTAATTTTGGATCTTATGTAGAAAAAGGAGTATGTGTTGTATAAAAACATTATTCGGGATTAAATTTTAATGTATCTAATTTTAGTGAGAAATATTTAATTTTCGGAAAATATAGCCGTATTTTGATTTATTATTTGGGTATTTCTATTTATATTATTGTATATTATAAACTTGGATCATGTCTTTTTTTAGTTTTTTAGATTTAAGTTTTATTTTTATTTAATATTGATTTTAGAATGTATTTTTGGGATCAAATATTTAACTAATAACACGTTTAATAAAATAAAATTTTTGAAATTATTGTAACTATACATATGTATTTTCCAAAGTTATTTTATATTTTATTTTTCTTTTCTTATATTAGTTTCTGTTTCTTTTTTCTTTTCTTGATTTTTCTTTTATTTTAATACTTATTGAATAGTAACATTAATTTTATTATTTACAGTTAATATTACAAATACTAACACAATAATACAACCGATGAGCCCACCTTCTACTATGACAGGTTTGGTTTTATTTTTAGGTTTTTATTTATGTTTTTTTCGTTTTATTATTTTTTATATCTATTGTAGTTTTTGTTTTGTTTTTTATATTTTTTTCGTTTTATTTTTATTATTATTATTGTTTTATTTATTATTGTAACGGGTTTATTTTGTGTTTTTGTTAATTTATGTTTGTTTTATGTCAATAGGGGCTTATTTTGCAGTTGTGTTGTAATCGCTCTGATAATTGAGGGTGTATTTAGAATTATATTTGTTATATGTTACATTAAGTCGCCTAATTGGGTACTTGATAATTTTTTAAATTAATTTTATACGAAATTTACGTCATCTATAATTAGAACAGAAAGAAATATTGAAATATTCTCCAAAATAAAAAAGTTATAGTCTAAAAAGTATCAGTATAATCAAGTTCCGCCATAATGGTACTTGTGTTGGAAAGAGATTACAAGATATCTCCACTATGCCCCCATTCTAGAATTTAAAATATGAATCACTGCCTCATTTTTCAAGTTATTTCGATGCAGTTTTTACATAAGGGTTTATTTTTGTCTTATTTGCTATTACATATAAATATGTGTAAAAAATCAAACATAGTCAAGTACCCAATTGCCCTAGTGGCAGCGTGTACGGGCCCTGGACGGGGAGGTTCTGGGTTCGATAATCGGTCGGGAAAAGCGGTTTTTCCCATTAGAAAAACTGCTTTTTCATTTAATTTCATTTTAAACGTCAAGACCAACCGAATGAAAGCGATCAAGCGAGTGTGATGTGGTAGTGGTGAAATTATTCTGACGAATCTGAATTGGTCTTTCAGATTTCCCCATACTGTCCCAGTTTAAAAAAACATACTGTATGTCAAAGTGCTAACAAATTGTAAACAACGCCATCTATCCCCCAATACCATAAACTATGTATTGTACTATACAAGCTGTTTAAACGACGTTTGACGGCTAAGGAAAAGCGCAGATCTCTACAGGGTGTTTCATAAAGTTGGTACCAATAACAATCTCACATACAGGGAGGTCGATTTACGCCCGGTTCCAATAAACAATCTCAGTTCGAATGTGCAGATAGATTACAAAAATTAGCCAATAAGAACACAGTTTGAACATGACTCCGTCAAATGACTTGATCTGATTGGTTCATAATCGCGATCTATCTGCACTCTAAACTGAGAACGTTTATTGAAACCGGCCGTTAAGTTATGGTAGAGTTAAAAAAATGAAATTTAATTTTTATCAATGTTAATGGGGATATTAAAATCGGAATGCAACCAGTAAATCGCCGCAATTGTCATAGTTTATTTGAATGAAAATTGAACTACATCAATCACTATGTTTTGGAAGTAAGCAACATTATTTTGCAAAGTGACATTTCGATCTGTCAGTTTACTCCGTTTAATCAGCAATCGGACTGTACAAGCAAAACCTTGACTCGTCTGTCAGTCTGTATTTCCTGTTGAAAATGGCTCGAATAAAATCGAAGTTAGATTTAAACATCCTCACTGAGTTCTTTCTTTGACTTAGACTTGTCGAAGTTCGCTCTAAAGATCTCACCCTTAAACTTAGTCGAAATTCGCTCTATATATATCAGCTTTAGAGCGCAAATGTACCGAACAGCCTGTCTAATACATAGAAATCTTTGCCTAATACAAGCTGTAATGCTATTCAAAATGTCCGTTTCAGAGGAGCTTATGAATGGAAATGAGACGTCTGAGCACGTGCTGGCTCTCGTACCACCGGAATTACACAAATATTTGACAGTACACCCAAGGAATGTGAGTGGTGAGTATTGGATGGTGGTAGGATAAAAAAATAAAATAAAATAAAAATCTTTATTGATCACGTAGGCATGTAAAAAAGCACTTACGACAAGTCAACACAAGTAAATTTTTAAATTAGGATTAATATAATTTACATTACATATTTGAATTTGACAACAGGCAGGCAAGTATGGATATAATAACGATGGGATGGCTGAGATAGGGTGATAAGGGGAAATAGGAATAGAGTGTAAGGGAATGGGTTGTATGGGAATGGCATATGGCAGGAATGGTGGCAGGGGATTGACTGGAAATACTGGAAGCAGTTGGGATTGGTGCGTGAGGCCCTATCCTAGCTAACCTACCAGCCTTTCTCTAGCTACCTACGGATGACGACACGAAGAAGAAAGACAGAAAGAAACGCCGGGCTTATTTTTTTCATCATCAATTGTCACCATTTCTTTATTTTTTTCTTTTGTCTATTTTCCTTTTTTCGTATCCGACCGGATGGCGACCATCGTACACGTGGCGATAAAACCTGCCATAGTGACCCACTGACTGCCTCGGTGGCGTGGTTGTATTTCGGTACGGCTACCGTCCTGAGGTCTCGGGTTCGATCCCCGGCGAGGTAGTGATATTGGATTATTCCATATCAGCTCGGAGTCTGGAATTTGTGCCCGATATGGCGATAGGCTCGTCTATCACATCTGGGACGGAACTAAGCTCGGCGAAATGTGGGTGCAGTAGTTCGCTAGTACGCCTCTGCCTACCCCTTCGGGGATACAGGCGTGAGCTTACGTTATGTTTTATGTTATGACCAACTAAGTGTGGATCGTGTTTCAGGATCAGCCATTCCGGTTCTCTTGTGGCTTGCGGCATGACTTGATGGTTGGTTGAGACGGGTATGGGGGTATCCCTGTATCTGCATCGGTCATCCGCCTGTCTTGTCGCAAGCCAGGAGATTTGCTTCTTCCCTCTTCGGATTCGGAGTGTGAAGAAGCATAAATAGTCCGGCATGATTCTGACGACCACTGATAAACAGTGTTTGTCAGTGGTCGCTAGTTTTTTGGACTGCACTACGCTTACCATCAGGTGCAGTAGTCACTTTGGGGCGCAGAAAAAAAATGTTTTAAATAGACTGACGAACGAGCAGACGGGTCACCTGGGCCATTCTCATAGCATTAATAAATAATGGGATAGTCTACTGTAAAAAATAAATCAAAAATGTATATTTCTTTCAGCAAATTCGACGGAGCGTTCTGGACCAAAGAATATTAGTGACATATTAAAAGCTATACATAGGTATAATGATGCACAGACTATATACAATGAGGACATATTTGGGCCAGTTCAGGAAGACACGGTCATCATAGCAATACAGGTCAGTGAACCACTAAATATCTTAAAGTATCACAGTACAAGTTTCAAAACATTTAAACTGAATTTAGTAAATTTAAAGTAATTTAACTTTTGATTACCAACTACCATGGGCGATTGAGATCACAGAGCACACCATTCAGCGCAAAATGTACCAAACCCAAAATGACTACCATACTTAAATTGTACAAAACGCAAAATGTGAAATACACAAAATGTGCAACACGTAATATGTACAGAAGGCATATAATGTGGAATACGCAAAATGTACAATACTCAAAATGCGTATCACACGTAAAAATG
The DNA here is from genome assembly GCA_036417725.1 of Clanis bilineata. Lineage (NCBI taxonomy): Eukaryota > Metazoa > Arthropoda > Insecta > Lepidoptera > Sphingidae > Clanis > Clanis bilineata. Next base: position 1,430,165 of record CM071138.1, on the reverse strand, counting down.
TGCAAAACTCATAACGGACAGTACGCAAACTGTACAAAACTCAAAATGACTACCTCACTTAAATTGTACAAAACGCGTAATGTGAAATACGCACAATGTGCAATACGCAAAATGTACAAAACTGAAAATTACTACCATAAGTAAAACGTACAAAAACAAAACTCATAATGAAACTACCCGTTAGTTCACAAAATTACCAAACATAATGGAGAGCGCGAGGCTAATTTCAAATTTTCGCAGCCTTGTCCATACAATTAGCTGTAAGCTTGAATGGGCGCTTTACAAATCTTTGTCAATTTGTACATTTATCCCAACTAAGTAGGATTGAAATTAAACTATTTTTACGGATTATATCACGATTTGCTTTTAATTTTTATGCCCACGTTTCGAAAGCTTTGCAGCCTTCGTGGTCACGGGTCAGACGTAAGTAGGATTGTTTGTTTGGCGTCGAATACAACATTTTACATTTTGTCCATTTTGCATAATGCACATTATGCGTTTTGTACATTTTTCGTGTGGTAGTCATTTTGCGTATTGTATATTTGTGTATTGCCCATTTTGCGTTTTATACATGTAACATGTGGTAGTTAGTCATTTTGTGTATTGCCTATTTGCGTTCTGTACAATTTGCATATGGTAGTCATTTTGCGTAATATCCATAATTCGTTTTACACATTTTATGTGTGGTAGTCATTTGACGTTCTGTACATTTCACTTACCTCGGTAGACCGAATTACGTAGATATTTTGTTTGCATTTGAGTGATAGAGCCACGCTGTAGACAGTAACGTCTACAGCACGAATTGGTCGGCTTGACCGGTTGGATACCACTGTCTCACAGAAAACCTACGTAAACTGGCAGCTTGCTGTCGCGGTTCGTTTGGTGAGTGAAATTTCCGGTGGCCCATTTCCCAATCCCTTTTCCGTCCCCTTCGATTTCCTCCTTTATGGGTGGCAACGCATCCATGATTCTTGTCTTGGGTGTCTATGGGCGGTGGAGATCACTTACCATCAGGTGACCCATCGGTTAGTTTGCCAGGCTCTGCTGTAAAAAAAAATTGTTATAACGATCGTGGTGACATTTAACGTAAGTTTATTAAAAAATAATTGTCAAACAAACCCGGCCAAACCGGTAAACATTTTACAAACATTAACGCGCAAGAAACTTAGGCTTTGCCATCTTCCGTCTAGCTAGTAACAAACGCTTTCCAGCCAATCCAGTGGGATCTATTTTCTTCGGCATCAGCCGAGTGTCCTTAGGCACGCATAACTTCACCATTTTCTTCGGTTTTTCTCCCAAAGACTTTTCTCTTATTTCCGGAGATCCCGGTCGGTGCTCCATCCATATTACCTGAGCACTTTCCGATATTCCGGATTGGAAGCGGAATTTTCTCGGCACCTACAAAAAATAGAATTACATTTTTCGAACGACATCCAAAAAGGAGGAGGTCCTCAATTCGTCTGTATTTTTTATGTTACGCGATATCTCCGCCAAATGTGAACCGATTTTCAAAATTCTTTTTGTGTTCGATAGAGCTTATTTCAAGGGTGGTCCCATATAATTTAGTCACAATCGGATCAAATTGGAATCAGGTCAGTAAAGTTTTTTCTTTTCGACCAACTTCCAAAAGGAGGAGGTCCTCAATTCGTCTGTTTTTTGTGTTTGTTAATATCTCCGCTAAATGTGGACCGATTCAAGATTCTTTTTGTGTTCGATAGAGCTTATTTCAAAGGTCCCATATAAATTTGGGCACGATCGGATACGTTTTGAAGTCGGTCCGTTAAGTTTTTCTCTTTGATAACAGCCCGGAGTCTAGAATTTATGCCCGATATGTCGATAGAGTCGTCTTACTACATCTGGGACGAGAGCTCGCCGACATGTGGGTGTTCTAGTTTGATTGTGCGCCTCTTCCTACCCCTTCGGGGATACAGGGGTGAGCTAATGTACATTTAATAATAAGAAATACATCCGCTAGTCACACACCTAGTCCTGACCCCACACTAGGTATAACCTGTATCTTGAGTGTCAGAGACTATGAGAGACTTTCGGTTTCAAAACACACACACGAGAAACAAATATCTGTGTCACACAAACATTTGTCTCAATGACAGCCTCAGTGGCGCAGTGGGCGAGTAGCCCGGCTGTGAAGTGAGAGGCCGCGGGTTCGATTCCCTCATTGAGACAAAATGTTTGTGTGAGACAGATATTTGTTGCGCGTGTGTGTGTTGTGAGAGAGCGCGTCTCTCATAATCTCTGACACCCACGATACAGGTTATACCTAGTGTGGGGTCAGGACTAGGTGTGTGACTGTTGGGTGTATTTATTTTATTTATGATGCGGAAATCGAACCCACGGCCTTTCGCTACACAGTCAGCTAATCGCTCACTGCGCCACGGAGGCTGTGAACATTTGTCTATATAACACTTACAGTGTATTCCTTGCACACATGTTCATTCGGCTCGTATTGTGGAATGTCAAATTTCGTAGATTCGTACTGGATACGAGCAAAACGTGTTTTCGGGAAATCTGGTTTTTGGTACCTGAAATAAGAAGTTAAGTTTAAAAACTTGTAATTGTGTTGTTTTTGAGTGGTAGAGCCACGCTGTAGACAGTAACGTCTACAGCACGAATGGGCCGGCTCGACCGGGCAGATACCATTGTCTCACAGAAAACCGACGTAAAGTGGCAGCTTGCTGTCGCGTTTCGTTCGATGAGTGAGATTTCCGGTGACCCATTCCCCCCCCTCTCTTTCCCAATCCCTTTTCCCTCCCCTTCCATTTCCTCCTTTTAGGTTGGCAACGCACCCGTGATTCTTATTGTGTCTTGGGTGTCTATGGGTGGTGGAGATCACTTACCATCAGGTGACCTATCTGTTCGTTTGCCAGTCTCTGCCATAACTTGTGGACGTAAAATTCGCATTTAGCAAAAGGTCCAATTCGCGAAATCTCCAATTTACAAAACGTCCAATTCGCGAAATGTCCAAATGACAAATCGTCCAATTCGCGATATATGCAATTCTTTCTTTTCTTTCTTTCTTTCTTTCTTTTAATTCTCAACATGTCCCATCGCAAGACGTTCAACTTGCAATACGCCCAATTAGCAAAACATCCGATATGCGAATTATCCAATTCTCAAAACGTTCGCGAAATGTCCAAATAATGTCAACCACTTGGGGGATCCCATGGCCAAATCGTGTTACAATAACGGAGCGACTTCAAAACCTATCCGATCGTGACCAAATTGATATGGGACCACCCTTCACTATGGGAAATTATCGAATTTTCATCATCATCATCATCATCATCAGGCATAGGACGTCCACTGCTGAACATAGGCCTCCCCCAAAGATTTCCAGATCGACTTGTTTATTTGTTAAATTATTAAATTTGTTAAATTATCGAATACAATAATTAAAGTTTAACAAAAACTTTTGATTTAATCAGCTTCGGCCTCAGCTCCGACACCGAGAGTAATTTTAAGTATTCGTTTTTGAAGTCAAGACTGCCTCGGTGGCGTGGTGGTATTTCGGTACGACTACGGTTCTGAGGTCTCGGGTTCGATCCCCGGCGAGGGCAAAGTGATATTGGATTTTTCCATATCAGCCCGGAGTCTGGAATTTGTGCCCGATATGGCGATAGGCTCGCCCCCTATCACATCTGGGACTGAACTAAGCTGAACGGCGAAATGTGGGTGTTCTAGTTCGCTAGTGCGCCTCTGCCTACCCCTTCGGGGATACAGGCGTGAGCTTATGTTATGTTATGTTTTTGAAGTCGGTTTTCAGTTTTTGTGAAACTTTAATTACCATTTATCTATTTTTAGTGTAATATTGAAAGAATTATCCACCAACTCCTAATAGTTAAGGAGTTATATTTTCCATCATCAGCTCAGCAACATGAGATGATGTGTACCAGACGCAAATACCTGAATAGTTTTAGAAAATATTTAAAACACACTATGCGTCCCTATAAAATTTGAGGGTTGCCCTCGCTTTTTCTGGGATCCCATCATCAGATCCTATCTTGGTGCCAATGGGACCAACTGGGAAGTATACTCTCTTAAACAAAAAAATATTTTCTCGAATCGTCCCAGGCGTCTTCGAGTAATCGGGGCACATACATAAAGAAAATCGAAATTGTACGTTTTATTGTTTTTATTTTACATTTTCTACCTTGTTGTAGATTGGCTGCTCTAATTTAATGTAAATTATTGAAATTTTTTGTTTTCTTATTTTGGTTGTGTATTAATATCTGACTGTGAACTGGTTATTATTCTCAAAAAGAGCAACGTCAGAGTTTCTTGCCCGTTCTTCTCTGGCGAACCAGCTTTCCAAACTGGCGGTAGAATAAACATTTTAGACGGAATCTAAACAATGTGTGACATTTTATGGATTCAATAAACGATTTGATTTGATTTGAAAAGATTCCGACGAATTGGGAACCTCCTCCTTTGTTTGAAGTCGGTTAAAAATACAGACGAATTGAGGACCTCCTCACTTTTGGAAGTTTGTCGATTATCACGTACCATACTAAATCCCAGTGGTCCAAATTCGGTGGTATTGGCTTTATGATCTTCATGCATCGGAGTAAATCGCATCTGGAAGAAATGGTCATCAGTCATGATTTATTTTTACAGCAGAGCCTGGCAAACGAGCAGATGGGTCACCTGATGGTAAGTGATCTCCACCGCCCATAGACACCCAAGACACAAAAAGAAGTATAGGTGCGTTGCTAACCTAAAAGGAGGGAATGGAAGGGGAGGCAAAAGGGATTGGGAATGGAAGGGGGGAAACGGGCCACCGGAAATCTCACTCACCGAATGAAACTCGACAGCAAGCTGCCACTACGTCGGTTTTCTGTAACACAGTGGTATCTGTCCTGTCGAGCCGGTCCATTCGTGCTGTAGACCTTACTGCCTACAGCGTGGGTCTACCACTCAAAAATGAGGTCTGGGTTCACGTCCCAGGTCAGGAAATCATATGGCTTCAACACCACACATATCACTTTGGTATAGTGACAGCTAATGGATTGGAAGTCTCGGGTTCGGTTCCCGGGGCGGGTGTTTTGCATTTGACAAAGGGACGTCAGAGCTGGTCGTAATAACGAAGCCAAATCCTTTCCGAGTGCTTGAAAGATGTTGAGTTTGAAGTCGAAAATACTGTATAATGTATTCTATCTCATTCTTTCACCAGCTTAATCCTATATATTTGTCTCTATAATGATTTCTGTGTCATCATGTTTTAAATCATAAAGACAGCCTCCGTTGCGCCGTGGGCAAGTAGGCTGTGAAGTGAGAGGCCGCGGGTTCGATTCCCGCATTGAGACAAATGTTTGTGTGGCCCATAGATACTTGCTTCAAGTGTGGGTGTTGTGAGAGCGCGCGTCTCTCATAGTCTCTGACACCCACGATACAGGTTATACCTAGTGTGGGGTCAGGACTAGGTGTGTGACTAGCGTGTGTATTTATTTATAAAAAAAACATAAGCTCACGCCTGTATCCCCGAAGGGGTAGGCAGAGGAGCACTAGCCAACTAGTACACCCACATTTATATTTACACCCCCATGTATTTATTTATATTATTTACCAGCTGACCCGCGCAACTTCGTCTGCGTAGGAGAGAGAGGGTTAAAAGAATTGTAGGCACCTATAATCCAATAATTCTAAAGGAGGTAATGAGATGATCTACTTTGGGCCGTTTTCGTCAGTCACCCTGTCAGTCACCCAGTCAGTACCCTCGTCAGTTACCCCGTCCATCACCCCGTCAGTTACCCCGTCAGTCACCCCGTCCATCACCCCGTCGGTCACCCCAACAGTCACCCTGTCGGTCAACCCGTCGGTCACCCCATCTATCTGCTCGATTGTCACCCCGTCTGTCACCCGTCTGTCACCCAGTCTGTCACCCGTGTGTCATCCGTCTGTCACCTGTCTGTCACCCGTCTGTCTGTCTGTTACAGCGCCATCTCTGATACATAGCATGTACTACAAACCAATATTTTAAGTAGATGGCGCCGGTGCGTGAAAAAAGATTTTCCCGCTTTTCTGTTGAAATTTTTCCTGAATTTTCTATCTGAATTGCTATAAACCTCACGGAGCCCGAGACCTTTCCAACGAATGCAAAACCGTGGAAATCGGTTCGTGCGTTCTGGAGTTATAGCGTCAGGAAGGAAAACCCGACTTATTTTTATATAGTAGATTGTAAAGAAATCATCGAACATTCTCTGACCAAGTCAGAGATTTACTCGAGAAAGGTCAAGTTAAAAGTACCCTAAACCGACGTACATGCATGAAGAATGTAATGAGACTGAATGAGGCGAAAGAGGTGTGTAAGGATCGTAGCAAGTGGAAATCCGGTGTCTCTGCCTACCCCTATGGGAATAAGGCGTGAGTCTATCTATGTAAATTTCGCTTTCAAAATGTTACCTGTTCCAGTTTTTTCGTATCCCCCAACTAGGTCCGGTCCGGGATTTGAACCAAGTACAGTACGTTAATGGTCTTCTAAAAGGCAGTCCGATACTCCTTGAGAATCTTATAAAATCGGTTCCATAGAGCCTTCTTATAGATTCTGTTATTTTCTGCCATAAAAATTAAAAAAAAATATTGGTCACGTACATCGATATATTATGTATCTAGATGCACAGTTGACGCTCCGAAGATGGGACATCAAACGAGTGCTTAAGCACTCCTTTTGCCTACAGTTGGACGCCGATAGAATTCTAAATGTCAAATTTCAAATTTAAGAACGCTTGCTCATTTCGTTTAAAAAGCTACTTTATTACACGTGCATAAGGTTATATTTGTGTTGATTTAATTAGTTGTGATATTTTTCTTTGTTTTATTCCTGATACCACTTTATAGGAGGATATTTGCAAAGAACTGTGCATCTAGGGTATATTATATTGATGGTCACGTAGGATAAAAAGCACTTATGACAGGTCACAAAAAACTAGATATAAAGTCCGATTGCTAATTAAACTGAGTAAACTGACAGATCGAAATGTCACTTTACAAAATGTTTCTTACTTCCAAGACATAGTGATTGATCTAGTTCAATTTATATCATTCAAAGAAACAATAACTCAACACTATCTTGTGAAATTAGAATTTCATTGCGTTTTAGAAATTTCAGTTCAACCCTTCGACTAAATGTCTGTGTAAATCATTTTGCGTAAATAATCACAACAGATACGCGAAATGATAACAATGAAAATTACAAATATTACTTTTATCATTTGAAAAAATTACGTTCTGGACATTCACAGCTTTTGTAAGTTTTGTTTACAATGAACCATGACTATAATTCCATTAAACATGCCATAACTTAGCATGCAGTAATTTATTATGACTATAATTCTGTAGACATGCCATAACTTAGCATGCAGTCATTTAGTATGACTATAATTCCAGTAGACATGCCATAACTTAGCATGCAGTTTGAGATGCATTGCATTTGAGACCTAGTTCTTTACAATAAACTGAAATAATTACATGCATAGTATTTAGTCTTTAAGCTTACAAGAATATGGTGAAAATCGTGGATATTAACTTCTGGCAGTCTGGATGGATTCTCGAACATAATCAGCCTTAAACCGTTGACGTTGTTTGACAGGAAACAGTCCTGGAAGAGATTTTTTTTTATAGCAGAGACTGACAAACGAGCAGATGGGTCGCCTGATGGTAAGTGATCTCCACCGCCCATAGACACCCAAGACAATAAAATCATGGGTGTTGACAACCTAAAAGCCAAATAGGGATTGGGAAAAGGAGGGGCGAATTGGGCCACCGGAAATATCACTCACCAAACTTTTTTTCACCAAAATTCGTCTGTTTTTTATGTATGTTACTCATCGATATATTATTTACCTAGATGCACAGTTGACGCTCGGAAAATGGGACAGCAAAGAAGTGCTTAAGCACTCCTTTTCCCTACAGTTGGACGACGATAGAATTCTAAATTTAAAAATTCGAATATAAGAACGCTTGATCATTTCGTTTAAAAAGCTACTTTATTACACGTGCATAGGGTTATATTTGTGTTTGATTTAATAAGAACTTGTGATCTTTTTCTTTGTTTTATTCCTGAGACCACTTTTTAGGACATTTGCAAAGAATTGTGCATCTAGGGTATATTATATTGATGATGTTACTCGATATCTCCGTCAAATGTGGACCGATTTTCAAAATTCTTTTTGTGTTCGATAGAGCTTATTTCAAGGGTGGTTACATATTAATTTGGTTACATTTTGAGCTCCATTTTTGTCGGATAATAACATGATCCCTCAAACCTGGTATTGTGGTAGGCCCAGCCCCGCTACCCAGTTAGCAACGTCCTCTTCAGTCCAAAGCAATGAATGAGGATACTTCAAATCATCCACAGCTTTTGAAGCCAAATCGTAGAGTGACAATGGCGATTTGCGACAAGGGTTGATTTTTCTAGAAACAAACAAATTTAAATAAAACATGGATGTAAAAAAAATATGGCCAGAAGGCTTTTTTTTTAATAAAACTAAAAATTTAAATTAATTTTGTTTTTTTTTTTACTGCCTCGGTGGCGTGGTTGTATTTCGGTACGACTACGGTTCTGAGGTCTCGGGTCCGATTCCCGGGTCGGGCAAAGTTATATTGGATTTTTCCATATCAGCCCGGAGTCTGGAATTTGTGCCCGATATGGCGATAGGCTCGCCCCCTATCACATCTAGGACGGAACTAAGCTCGGCGAAATGTGGGTGTTCTAGTTCGCTAGTGCACTTCTGCCTACCCCTTCGGGTACAGGCGTGAGCTTATGTTAGTTTTGTACAATTTAAAAATGAAGGTAGTTATTGTAACTTTGTAACACTAACTTTTTTGGACAAATGATACCTCAGTCTGACCCGTGACCACGAAGACTGCAAAGCCTTCGAAACGTCGGGAATAAAAATCAAACAAATCGTGATAGAATCCGTAAAAAAACTTAACTGACCGACTTCAAAACCGATCGTGACCAAATTTATATGGGACCACCCTTGAAATAAGCTCTATCGAACACAAAAAGAATTTTGAAAATCGGTCCACATGCGGCGGAGATATCGCGTAACATATATAAAATACAGACGAATTGAGGACCTCCTCCTTTTTGGAAGGCGGTCGAAAATTAAAACCAAATCGTGATAGAATCCGTGAAAATAATTTTATTCCAATGATTGACTCGATCTCGATCCGACTGCCTCGGTGGCGTGGTGGTATTTCGGTACGACTACAGTTCTGAGGTCGAGCAAAGTGATATTGGATTTTTCCATATCAGCCCGGAGTCTGGAATTTGCAATATGGCGATAGGCTCCTCTATCACATTTGGGACGGAACTAAGCTCGGTGAAATGTGGGTGTTCTAGTTCGCTAGTGCGCCTCTGCCTACCCCTTCAGGGATACAGGCGGCTTATGTTATTATACCCACTTGATATTTTGATAAGGTTCCTCTCTAGGGTAGCACGGGCAGGTTTTACAAGTAGTCTTATCAGCTGTGATGTACACCACTTCTCTGGAGGGTATCACGATGGAGGGCGATCGGCGTGGTATGATGATCTTCTTGGGCTGTCTCCGGGGAGGGGGCGCTTCCGACTTCTTTCGTTGCTAGTAATCAAATCAACGTCAAAACGTCGGGAATAAAAATTGAAACCAAATCGTGATAAAATCCGTAAAAATAGTTTTATTTCAATAATAATAATAATATTAGCCCTGTAATATTACTGTCCCACTGCTGGGCACAAGCCTCCTCTACCAATGATAGGGGTTAGGCCTTAGTCTACCACGCTGGACTAATGCGGGTTGACTTCACATACCTTCGAAATTCCTGTGAAGAAATTCTCAAGTATGCAGGTTTCCTCACGATGTTTTCCTTCACCGTTATAGCAAGTGATATTTCACAATGAAAGTACACTTAACATAGAAAAGTCAGAAGTGTATGCTCCATTTTGGGGGTGGTCTCGAACCTCCGACACTTGTCTCGTCAGTCCATACCATTCCCAACTGAGCTATCGCTGCTTTTTATTTCAATAATCAAATCAAATCAAAATATTTATTGAATCCATGAAATGTTACTACATTATTTAGATTCCGTCGAAGAGTGGTAGAGCCACGCTGTAGACAATTACGTCTACAGCACGAATGGGCCGGCTCGACTGGTTTGATACCACTGTCTCACAGAAAACCGACGTAAAGTGGCAGCTTGCTGTCGCGTTTCGTTCGGTGAGTGAGATTTCCGGTGGCCCATTTCCCCCTCCCCTTCCCAATCCCTTTCCCTCCTTTTAGGTTGACAACGCACCCATGATTATTTTTGTGTCTTGGGTGTCTATGGGCGGTGGAGATCATTTACCATCAGGTGACCCATCTGCTCGTTTGCCAATGCCTGCTATATAAAATATTTATGTTTATTCACATTATATTCTTCTTCATCGTCCTCTTGACTCATATTAATAAATAATTCAAAATTAAATACGTTACAAAATCACTTTGTTGATTGTTTTGACAACTGTCAAATGTGGACTGAGTTTTGTGACATAATTGACATATAACAAAGCACGGCCATGATGAAAATTGGGTGAAAATAGATCGCATAACAAAAAATAAATCATCATCATCATCATCATCATCATCATCATCAGCCACAGGACGTCCACTGCTGAACATAGGCCTCCCCCAAAGATTTCCAGATCGACCTGTTGGAAGCGGCCTGCATCCAGCGACTTCCGACTTAAAAATAAATATCAATGACTAAATAAAATAAAAAACTGCCTCGGTGGCGTGGTGGTATTTCGGTACGAATACGGTTCTCAGGTCTCGGGTTCGATCGCGGGTCGGGCAAAGTGATATTGGATTTTTCCATATCAGCCCGGAGTCTGGAATTTGTGCCCGATATGGCGATAGGCTCGCCCCCTATCACATCTGGGACGGAACTAAGCTCGGTGAAATGTGGGTGTTCTAGTTCGCTAGTGAGCCTATGCCTACCCCTTCGGGGATACAGGCGTGTGCTTATGTATGTATGTATGACCAAATAAAATTATATAAAAATAGCAGCGATAGCTCAGTTAGGAATGGTACGGACTGCCGAGACAAGTGTCGGAGGTTCGAGACCAAACACAACATGGAGCATACACCTCTGACTTTTCTATGTTAAGTGTATTTTCATTGTGAAATATCGCTTGCTATAACGGTGAAGGAAAACATCGTGAGGAAACCTGCATACCTAAGAATTTCTCCACAAGAAATTCGAAGGTATGTGAAGTGTACCAACCCGCATTAGTCCAGCGTGGGAGACTAAGGACTAACCCCTCTCATTAGTAGAGGAGGCCCGTGCCAGTGGGACAGTAATATTACAGGGCTAATATTATTTATATTATATTATTCTTGCAGGTCCACACCCGGCTTACTTATTTACGTCATTTAATAGTATCACTAGCGCAGGCACGCGACATCGACCGCACTCTACTGGTCTTCTCTCATGATTATTATGACGAGGAAATAAATTCTCTGGTCCGTAGTATCGACTTCACTAAGGTAAGTTTAGCTTTATTTATGTACTAGCTGACTGGCGCAACTTCGTCTGCGTATGAGAGAGAGGGTTGAAAGAGTGAGTCGTAGGCACCTATAGCACAATCATTCTAAAAGAGGTAATGGGATGATCTACTTCGGCCGTCAGTCAACCCGTCTCTCACACCGTCAGTCACACCATCTGTCACCCCGTCTGTCACCCCGTCTGTCACCCCGTCTGTCATCCCGTGTGTCACCTCGTCTGTCACCCAGTCGGTCACCCCGTCTGTCGACCCGTCTGTCACCACGTCCGTCACCCCGTCCGTCACCCCTTCTGTCACCCGTCTGTCACCCCGAAATGATTAAATTACTAAAATGGCTATTAAAAAATAAGGGTTGATCTCAGAGGGGTGAAAATTTAGGGTTGTATGTATTTTTGTATGTTGTATCATAAAAAAATAGAAATTAAAAATTTTGTTTAAAAAATAAAAAAAAAAATTTAGGGGTGGACTACCCCTAACATTTAGGGGGATGAAAAATAGATGTTGGCCGATTCTCATAGATACCGGATAAGCACAAAAAATTTCATCAAAATCGGTCGAGCCGTTTCGGAGGAGTTCAAGTTCGAACACCGTGACACGAGAATTTTATATATTAGATAGATATTATGGGCCTTACTTGTAACAGCAGTTTAGCTGAGCGAATGCCTAAGCATAGTCTGTCTCTTTTTTCCTTGTGTCACATTGTTTGAAAATAAAAGGGACAGGCTATTCTTAACCATTTGCTCAGTAAAACTGTTTTTGTAAGTAAAGCCCTATATCTCCGCCAAACGTGGACCGATTTTCAAAATTATTTTTGTGTTCCATACCGCCGAATGTTCATACACTTAAGGTGGCCTTATGTCTTTTAAGGCCGCCTTATCTGTCAAAATTGTATGGCGAAAATCAATATAAGAAGCCGTTAAAGTTGAGCAGCGTTTGACCATTCGGGCGTTAGAGCTTATTTCAAGGGTGGTCCCATATAAATTTGGACACGATCGAATTTGAAGTCAGTCTGTTAAGTTTTTAATTAGATGTCGGTTAATAACAAAGAGATTTAATATTACTAACTATAGAGTGGCTATCAAGCAAGTTTCCATACAAAAAAAATGATCTCAAACTTCAGTACCGCCACTTACTTATTACAATACTACTACTTATTACAATGCGAGGGTGATTATTACAATTTACACCCTAGAATGTTTTGTGAATGGTTAAGAATCACGTAAGATAAAATTGGACAAATTACACCTCAGTCTGATCCGTGACAACGAAGACTGCAAAGCCTTCGAAACGTCGGGAATAATAATTAAAACCTAATCGTGATAGAATCCGTAAGAATAGTTTTATTTCACGTAAGATAAGTTTATTATCTCAATATTATTACGCTGGCCGACCTGGCGCGCGTATATTTCAAATAAACTGAGCGACTTATGACCACTAGGTCGTAACTTTTGGATCACAAGTTTTGTGCTGTTGTCCCGTCGTTTATAAATATCAATTTATTTTCAGGTGATACAAATATTTTATCCATTTTCAATACAAACTCATCCAAACGAATTTCCCGGAATGGACCCCAATGATTGTCCGAGAGATGCCAAATTTGAACAGTGAGTAATAAATAATTTAAACTTGTAATGGGTACTTGACTATGTTTGATTTTATACACATATTTATATGTAATAGCAAATAAAACAAAAAAGAAACCCTTCTGTAAAAACTGCATCGAAATTGATTGAAAAATGAGGCGGTAATTCATATTTTAAATTATGGAGTGGGGGCATAATGGAGATATCTTGCTATCCCTTTCCAACGCACGTACCGTTATGGCGTGACGTGATTATACGGATACTTCTTTTTCCCGCAGTTTGAAGTTTACATCAAACTGCAAAGGCTTATAACTGTTTTATTTTTGAGAATATTTTAATATTTCTTTCTGTTCTATATTTTAGACGACGTAAATTCCATATAAAGTGAATAAAAGAAAATTGTCAAGTTCCCTCACGATAACCCTTGAGTTTGTTTCGGCATTTCTTTTCAGGGATAGCTACGAAATGCCGACGCCATTATTTTTCAATATATACTCGTAATTGACATGTAAAAGTGATATAAAATATCCTATTTACAGAATAAATTATTTGAATTTGAATTTGATGTTATCCTTCACCGTTATAACGTTATATCAAGTGACCGTTCGCTTGGTTGCCAAAAACCCTCATCCTAGTTGTTGCCTGTCCTTTTTTGGTTTGTCAAATAAACTTTATTTTTTCTTCTCTCTTTCTTTTTTCTCTTTTTTCTTCTTTATTTTTTCCTTTTTTTTCTTTACTTTTTCTTTTTTCTTTCTTTCTAAATCAACGAATCCCTTCATTCCAGGGCGATGAAGTTGAAATGCATTAACGCCCTACATCCCGATCTTCACGGACACTATAGAGAGGCTAAATATACGCAGACCAAGCATCACTGGTGGTGGAAGGCGAACAGGATATTCAACCAGCTGCAGTGCACCGCTAATCATACTGGTAAGGAAAAAATATTGATAAATAACGATTTTTTGAGTGGTAGAGCCACGCTGTAGACAGTAACGTCTACAGCACGAATGGGCCGGCTCGACCGGGCAAATACTATTGTCTCACAGAAAACCGACGTGAAGTGACAGCTTGCTGTCGCGTTTCGTTCGGTTAGTGAGATTTCCGGTGGCCCCTTTCTCCCCCTCCCTTTCCCATTCCCTTTCCCCCATCCATACCTACTTTTATGTTGTCAACGCACCCATGATTCTTTGTGTGATCACTTACCATCAGGTGATCCATCTGCTTGTTTGCCAGTCTTCTTAAAAAAAAATCTCAAACCAAAAAAACACTCAAGTATTTTTTTCCAATGGTTCATAAAAAAGTAATTTCAAAAACCTTTTCAGGCATGGTTCTATTCCTAGAAGAGGACCACTATGTAGCTGAAGATTTCCTTCACATACTAAGCCTATTAAAAAGCACAGCGGACAAGAGTTGTCCACATTGTGAGATTTTATCTCTGGGGACATATCTGAAGACGTATCAGTACCACACGAGCAGCGATAAGGTGAGGAAAGAATATCGACTTTAGTGTAATAGAATTACGGTATATTTTTCAATATGCGAAAGTTTGAATAGATGTGTTATTCAATCAATGCAAAATACGCTTTTGAATAAATATTTATATTTAGAATTTCGTGATGAAGGAGAATGTAGCCACAATTAAATTAATGAAATTAAAATTGACAGTAAATTGTGTTCTATTTTTAAAAATTGCAAATTCAATTATCGTTCACGCTTCATTTTTCAAAATAAAATGCAATGCATTCAATTCATGTTATTACTCATATCATTAATTAGATTCACAATAGGCAAATAATTTTTGCGTATTTTCGCACCGAAGACACCAAGTGTGATTTCGCTTCGAGACTCACATCACGTGCCTACACGACCTTAATAACATTACTGTGCGTTTAACCCATTGATACATTATTTACCTAGATGCACAGTTGACGCTCGGAAAATGGGACAGCAAAGGAGTGCTTAAGCACTTCTTTTGCCTACAGTCGGACGTTGATAGAATTCTAAATTTCAAAATTCAAATTTAAGAACGCTTGCTCATGTCAATTAAATAGCTACTTTATAACACACGCATAGAGTTATATTTGTGTTGATTTAATTAGAACTTGTGATATTTTTCTTTGTTTTATTCCTGAGACCACTTTTTAGGAGGATATTTGCAAAGAACTGTGCATCTAGGGTATATTATATTGATGGTTTAACCCTTCTAAAGTGAATAAAGAACAACATTAAATCTGATTTTTTTTCCTAGAATATGATATTCAGATTTTGAAGTTTCATAAATGTAATGGGCCTTACTTTTAAAAACATTTTCGCTTATCTTTTCGCTAAGAATAGCCTGTCACTTTTTTCCTTGCGTTACATTGTTTAAAAATGAAAGGGACAACCTATGGTTGCCTCCGTGGCTTGTCGGGCGAGTAGCCGGCTGTGAAGCGAGAGGCCGCGGGTTCGATCCCCGCACCGAGACAAATGTTTGTATGGCCTACACATATTTGTTTCGGGTGTGGGTGTTGTGAGACCGAGTCTCTCGTAGTGATACCCAAGACACAAGACTAATATCTTAGTGTGGGGTCAGGACTATGTGTGTGACTGTTGGGTGTTATTTATTTATGGTTAAAGATAAGCAGCGCTTAAATATTTTTATAAGTAAGGGGCAATATCATTTGAGAAGGGTTAAAACGGTTTTAGCTTCAATGTGTGCTTTATGATGTTGCTTTTAGGGTTTAAATTACCTATGACCATGTCAATCATTGAATGTGAAAACTACTTTTTCGGGGGTTCAGACGTAAGCTTTGTATATGAATATGACATTGTAATAGGTCGTAATTAGAGCATAACTGTGTGATAATTTGCAGTGACCCACCGAAAGCAGTATTTTTAATGACCGCAAAGTATATGAAATTGCCCCAAAGAATATGAAATTACCCCAAAGTATATGAAATTGCCCCAAAGTATATGAAGTTGCCCCAAAGTATATGAAATTGGCGCAAAGTATATGAAATTACCCCAAATCATAATATGAAATTGTCACAAAATATATAACATTACCCCAAAGTTTATGGAATTTCCCTAAAGAATATGAAATTACCCCAAAGTATATAAAATTACCCCAAAGTATATGAAATTTCCGTAAAGTATATGAAATTGCCCCAATGTATCTAAAATTTCCCCAAAGTATATGTAGTTTATACTATAAAGTTTATTCAATGGCCCTAATGTATATGGAATTACCCCAAAGTTGATTCAATTACCCCATGTATTTAATATCTTCAAAGCTAACTAACACCCCAAAATATTTATAATACATGTAAATATTACATGTTATGTTATGTAATATTTATAATGAACCGAGGGTATATTGAATTGCTGTGAATTATTTTTTAATAAATTCAAAGATTAAATAAACCCATAATAAAATTCAATTCTGGAAATCTTTGGGGGAGGCCTATGTTCAGCAGTGGACGTCCTATGGCTAATGATGATGATGATGATGAATCTTCTTGCCTTATTGGCGGTGGAAATCACCATCAAGTGATCCACTTACTGGTTACACGGCTTTAGCTAGAAAGGTAGGCTGTAGCTTTTCAAGTGGTAGAGCCACGCTGTAGACAGTAACGTCTATAGCACGAATGGGCCGGCTCGACCGGTTAGATACCACTGTCTCACAGAAAACCGACGAAGTGGCAGCTTGCTGTCGCGTTTCGTTCGGTGAGTGAGATTTCCGGTGGCCCATTTGCCCACTCCCTTTCCCAATCCCCTTCCCTCTCCTTCCATTCCCTCCGTTTAGGTTGGCAACGCACCCATGATTCTTTTTGTGTCTTGGGTGTCTATGGGCGATGGAGATCACTTACCATCAGGTGACCCATCTGCTCGTTTGCCAATCTACTATAAAAAAAAAATGCCACTATTATCGACCGATTTCCACAAAAGGAGGAGGTCCTCAATTCGTCTACATTTTTTATGTATGTTACTCGATATCTCCGCCAAATGTGGACCGATTTTCAAAATTCTTTTTGTGTTCGATAGAGCTTATTTCAAGGGTGGTCCCATACAAATTTGGTCACGATCGGATTTGAAGTCGGTCAGTTAAGTTTTTAATTTGTGATTATTCCTTTTGCTTGTTTTTTCTGAGCTTACGTCTAGGTAGTAACAAAATTCAAAAATATTTTCATTAAATACATAAATAGTTGGTTGACATGACAACATTATAACTAAAAACTGTACAAATGCAACGGACCGACTTCAAAACTTATCTGATCGTGACCAATTTATGTGGGACTACCGTAGAAACAAGCTCTTTCGAACACAAAAGTAATCTTGAAAATCCGTCCACATTTGGCGGAGATATGGCGTAACATACATAATAATAATAATAATATGCCCACATATATTCTACATCTTATACAAAAAGCTATTATCCTACACAATGTCGCATCACGCGGAAGTTTCTTTCATCGTCTTCCATAAATTCATGCATATACACAATATAATCTGTAGTGCTTGGCCGAGGCTCGCATTACAGGTAATGTAACCCCTTAAATGGGAGTATAAATAAATAAATACAAATAATAATAATAATTTATTTGAAAAAAAGTAGTACAAACAGAAAATTAATTAATATAATAGTTATCAGTTAACATGGTTTCATAAGATGGTTGTACAAATGGCATTCCAAACATATGACACTCCGATTTCTAAACTGAGTCATGCTCGTATTATAGGAATCGGCGGGTCTCCGTCTATAATATGAATTATTAATCACCATCAAATCGAATTAAGTGGACACACATAAAAAGTGCAGACGAATTGAGGACCTTCTCCTTTTTGGAAATCGGTCGATAAAAATTACATGTTTTGTGTAGGTGTTTTGTGTAATCTTTTAGTGCAGGTAATGCGGCTTTAAACTTAAAACAAAATATCAACACAAAACATGGTATTTCTAAAAAAAATTGGTCCATTGTTATATGAGCAGGAGACGATGAAAAACCTTGTTTTGTGCAGTGTTTTGTTCCGAAAAACATGCGCCAGGACTAAAGTCGCGTAGTTGAACTATATATTGCGATTCAATTCAGAATAGGAACGTCAATGACCTCTATCTGTCAAATGTCACTTGAAAAGTAAGATTTGCTACGAAACCTTAGAATAAATTTAGACGGTTTTTCACTTCGAGTAACTGGGACAGTAAAACAAAAAAAAATATCTTGAAAAGCAAATAAGGTTTCGTTGCACACTTTACTTTTCAAGTGACATCTGACAGATAGAGGTCATTGACGTTCCTATTCTTATTGGAATCGCATACGGCCGGTTTAAATAAACGATCTCAGTTTAGAGTGCAGATAGATCGCGATTATGAACCAATCAAATCAAGTCATTTGACGGAGTCATGTTCAAACTGTGTTCTTATTGGCTAATTTTTGTAATCTATCTGCACATTTGAACTGAGATTGTTTATTGAAACCGGGCGATAGTTATTTCATGCTTACTGTGTGTCACTGCAATGGGGTCACATGACCCCACTAAGCTTCCCTCCATTTGTAGCGTAAAAAGCAACTGACTCTAAACTACATACAACAAGTGAAGGCGGCCAATGAGGAGCGAAGAAAGAGACAGCAAGACACGCAATGGAACTTTCAAGTTTACCCAAATTTGTACGCGAGTACACAAAAGGTCCCTGTACTAAAGTTATTTTGTGTTCAAATATGCTCTGAAGTTTAGTACGCATGCTATGATTTTTATATGTATTTTTGGCTTTTTTATTTGGATAGACTGCCTCGGTGGCGTGGTGGTATTTCGGTACGACTACGGTTCGGAAGTCTCGGTTCGATCCACGGGTCGGGCAAAGTGATATTGGATTTTTCCAATCAGCCCTGAATCTGGCGCCTCTGCCTACCCCTTCGTTATGTTATGTTTATTTAGATTGCCAAAAATGAATGCATGTGACAATTAATTGTTTTTTGTAAAAAAAAAGCTTTACAGAAAAAGGTCACGGTTTTGTTATTAGTTATCCATTTTTTTCCAGTTTTTTTAATAATTTTTCAAACTTTTTCATAGAAAGGTAGTTTTTTAAACCCACCACTTTGTTAAATTCAGTTTGAGTTTATTTTTTAACTTTGAATTTGATCGTTTTTTTATTATTAGATAGGTATTTTTATATACAAACTGTGATAAATAATTATCAATTGTATTTCAAATATGGTTCAAAGCATCAAAAGAAAGACAGATCATGTGAAAATTCCCCAAAAATTTTATAAAAATATCTAACAAAATCCAGTTCATAATACACTGAACGCATAAGAAATAAGAAAATATTTGATAAAAAGTTTAATTTGTGGTATTTTTTTTGTTCTTTTCTTTGATCCTCAATTATTGGGACACCTTGTATATTAAAGGCATATTTGAACACAAATATTCAGTATTAGTTAATTTTGTATATACTAGCTTGTACATAGCTTTTACAGATAGTTCATAATATAGTTGCATCGCCTGAATACAAAATATAAGTTTCAAAGAATAGTATTACACGTCAGTTATCTTTGTGTCGCCATTTTGAATTTGTTGGTTTAGAAAAATCGCCTCTTTTGATCTTTTATTCCTGAGTTTTTTTTCTCTGAAAGAAATATATATTATAGTAATAATTACATTATAGAATATACATGTATTATGGCAATAATAATTACTATAATATTATAGTGGTCATAATATCATATAAATATATCTTATAAAATATCAGTGGGAAATCTTTCACAGTGCTAACCTTAAAATATTATTGTCCCACTGCTGAGGGCCTCCTCTATCAATGAGAGGGGTTAGGCCTTAGTCCTTCACGCTGGCTTAATGCGGATTGGTAGACTTCCCAATCTAAATTCTTGTCGAAGACTTCTCACATGCAGGTTTCCTCACGAGGTTTTCCTTCACCGTTAAAGCAAGCGATAATTCATAAAGATGTTTTTTTTCTTTATTACGTTTGTTGGAAAGTTATTCATTCCATTCAGCCTTGCCTCTAAGCACGATATTTTTTGTAAATCCATATTTACTTCAAGTTAAGCTATTTTTGGGAGTTACCTCTTCAGACTTACTTACACACTGATATTTTGTCTGTGCCGGTGCCTGTTGGCGTATGAGTAATGTAACTAATGTAATTTACAGATTTCTTAAGTTTACGCGAATGTTATACATTGAAATAAAACTATTTTATACGGATTCTATCACCATTTGTTTTTATTTTTAGGCCCGACGGTTCGAAGGCTTTGCGTACGAAAAATACAAATTAAAATACGAAAATAATAAATGTATATAAAAAAATACGAAAAATAAAAACAAATCGTGATAGAATCCGTATAAAACAGTTTTACTTCCAGAAAGAAAGAAAGAAAAAGAAAGAAAATAAATAATGTGTTTCGCTAACACGTATTTTTGAATCTGGTACATTTCTACGCTTGCTTGTTTGCCTGTTTATTTAATTTCACAAATGCACTCTTTAACTTCGGAAAAACACCCACTTGCTAAATATAATAAATATTATACAATTTATTTTTTATAATTTTGTTGTGAAAAATATATAATAATGCCATGCCAGGGTGTTTTTTTATACTTTTTTGTACAAAAAATCAGTGGGTGTTTGTTCTTTTTTGTGTTTAGCCTTTGTTAGCGGCGCATGCACGTGGCTGTTGTTGTCGAGTCCTATTTTTTTCGCTTTCATTACATTTTAGCTTTGGTATTGGAGTGGTCGTAAATATGTCGTCAATAATTATAGTCCGTTTGAAATATAAATATTAACAGAATTTTGTCGAATGATATCCCCCATCAACCCATACCGTTATCTGATGCATGCCACGAATTCTACCACGTTCTCCCAAAACCTACCATAAACTACCATTCTACCATTGCAGTTGGAAATCACCCCGTGGCACTCGAGCATGCATAACATGGGTTTCGCGTTCAATCGGACAGTATGGAGTAATATTATGGAACTGCAGGACCAGTTTTGCGCGTACGACGACTATAATTGGGACTACTCTTTGCTCCATTTATCCCAGAATAGACCAGGGAGGGAGAAATTTAGAGTGATCATGTGTAAGGGGCCAAGGGTTTTTCATATCGGTGAATGGTAAGTATCATGGCGGTACTGCATCGTTGTCCAACAGTCTAACACTAGAGGTAGATCATTTTTCTTAATTTACTGGCCGAATTTTGGCTATTTGGCAACAAAATTCGAGGTTTGAAGGAAGAATGCGTCATGTCACGGAAATGAATTGAACGAACCTACTTTCAGACACGGCCATTCCTAAATTATTTATAGGCGTAAAGTTGGATTGATGGACGGATAGTGTTAAGGAATTTGGGTGGCGAATGAAAAATGGGAAATTATGGGATTTTATAATACATAACACCCAACACGCACATAGTGTCCTGATTCCACAGTAAGATACGAGTCTTTTTCGTTTATTGTGGGGTCAGGACTATGTGACTGTTGGGTGTATAAAAAAGAAAAATCCCAAGCTTACTGCATTTATGCTTGGTATTATATGTTCATTTGGGATGTTCATGTCAAATTTTTATTACATTTGATTATGTTTTATCATAATGTAAGGGTATATTTTCATACTCACCATAATAATTCTTCTTTTTTTTTAAATTTTGGTCACTGCCAGATTTGTGACTTAAAAACACTCCTGTAGATTTTTTCATATTTTTATCTTTTTTGGACCGTCATTAGTGAATTTCTGACAATATATTTCTTGAATGAAACATGTTTTTGTAGCGTATTTTACGTTATTTTTAGTCGTTTTTGCCATTGTTAGTGAATTTTCGAAAAAAAAATATTTTTCATTTTTGATACCATTTTTAGTAAATTTCCGAATAAAAACAATGTTTTTTTTTCATTTTCCAGCGACTTCTAATTTTTGAATTTTTTATTGTATTTTTTCATATTCCTTTTTCCATTGACGTCTAATTATCGAGGTAATTTTTTTCATTTTTTTTTATTGTTTTTTTTTCATATATTTCAGCGGTTTCCACCACAAGAAAGCCAACTGCAACGCTTCATCGGTCATAAGCAGGGTCCAAAAATTGTTACAAAACGCTAAATCCTACATGTATCCTACACGTGTGACGGCTACATTCTCTGCAGGCGGAGCGAAGCATAATAAAAAACTTACTAAGGGCAATGGCGGGTGGGGGGACATTAGGTAAGTTTATATTCTTAAGATTTTTTTCATTTCTTTTTTGTTTTGTGGGGCCTCTTAACAATTATTTTTTATTTTTTTTGTTTTGTGTCGCTCTTTGGTCCAGTGGCAGCAAATATGGGCTGTGTACCGGGAGCCTGGGTCCGATTCCCAAGTAGAGAAAAGATAATTTTCTAATTTAATTTTCCCCGGACTGAATCCCCCAGAAGGGGTTGATGTCAGGCAGGCAGCCGGTCATAAAACTAAGCCAAATCCTTTATGCAATATGTTTCAAAAAGTGTGTTGCGCCGAAAGTGTTAGAAAGAAAGTTTTTTTTTTGTAAATTTAGAAAAGCTCTTTTTTTGTAAAAAAATATGTAACATATTTTATTTTTTTTTAGCTAAATTCGTAAAAATAACAAAAAAAGATGATATTTCGACCGGCATTAGGCAAAAAATCAAACAAAAAACAAAGTCTGAGTCAAAGAAACGAACTCAGTGAGGATTTGGAAGTTTTAAATCGAACTTTGACTTAGTATAAGTCATTTTTTACAAGAAAATCATTGCTAAGTCTGTCTGTCAGTCTGTTTTTGTTGTAAAAATGGCTCAGCCGAAGTCGAAGTTCGATTTGAAAAATCCAAATTCACACTGAGATAATTTCTTTGACTCAGACATAGTCGAAGTACGCTCTATAGATCTCAGCCTATTGTTTATGGTCACTAGATCACACTGCGCTTACCATTAGGTATAGTGTGGTCATTTTGCTCGCTTAAAAATAGTAATTTTGCTCGCTTAAAATAAGTAATTTTGCTCGCTTAAAATAAGTAATTTTGCTCCCTTAAAATAAGTAATTTTGCTCCCTAACAATAAGTAATTTTGCTCCCTTAAAATAAGTTATTTTGCTTCCTTAAAATAAGTAATTTAGCTCCCTTAAAATAAGTAATTTGGATCCCTTAAAATAAGTAATTTTACTCCCTTAATATAAGTTATTTTGCTCCCTTAAAATAAGTAATTTGGCTCGATTAAAATAAGTAATTTTGCTCGCTTAAATTAAATATTAATCTCCCTAATTTTGTCCACAGAGATCAAGAATTATGCACAAATATGACTAAAGTAGATAGGCAACAAAGAAAATATATGTATTATACGTAATCTATGTTCGAAATGGACTTACACGAAAGGGAAAGCAATTTCCCCTGCGTTCAAATAGCGGGTAGGGAACGCTGTGAGATTTTTACGAAATGGACCGCCGTTTGTATGCATTTCGAGTATTATACGTAATATAATGTGTTGTATATTGCTTAAAACAGTTCCAAAATTGCTAAAAGTGACAAATAAGCGCATTGCAAGTCGATATGCCTCGGTGGCGTGGTTGTATTTCGGCACGACTACCGTCCTGAGGTCTCAGTTTCGATCCCCGGGTCGGGCAAAGTGATATTGGATTTTCCCATATCAGCCCGGAGTCTGGAATTTGTGCCCGATATGGCGATAGGCTCGTCTATCACATCTGGGACGGAACTAAGCTCGGCGAAATGTGGGTGTTCTAGTTCGCTAGGGCGTCTCTGCCTACCCCTCCGGGGATACAGGCGTGAGCTTATGCAAGTAACAAAACCAGAGGCGGCGCTAGACAAAATTTGAACGTCGGCGAAAGTTTTGCGTGGCCGCTTGACTTTTTTATTGTGATTTTAACTGATAACTAATAGATGGGCAGCTAATTTTATAACATCAAAAATAATTATAAACTATTATTTTAAAAATATTTACTGTTTTTTACATAACACAACATAAGCTCACGCCTGTATCCCCGAAGGGGTAGGCAAGGTGCACTAGCGAACTAGAACACCCACATTTCCGAGCTTAGTGCCGTCCCAGATGTGATAGGGGGCGAGCCTATCGCCATATCGGGCACAAATTCCAGACTCCGGGCTGATATAGGAAAATCCAATATCACTTTGCCCGACCCGGGATCGAACCCGAGACCTCAGAACCGTAGTCGTACCGAAATACCACCACGCCACCGACGCAGTCAGTTACTGTTTTTTCACTTTATTTATTTAAAAAAAATGTTTTTCACTCCATATTTGGACTTATTTTTTCTTGTAATGCACTTGGGGGGTCAGGACCCCTAAATAAACCAAATACAGCCCTGTGAAAGTAATTTTGGAACTGACTATAGTTTTAAAACTAGATAATTTGTAATATTTATTTATTAGATTAAAAACAAGAATTACTGGATGAAACGTTGTCCATACAATATACATGGACGTAAAAAAAGATGGGACGGAGCGCTAGGAACTTTTCAAGCAGGGTTTACTGCTCATTTGATTTATGAGCACGTATTGTTGGTCCGAGCGCTCCGTCCATCTTTTTTTCACGTCCGTGAAAATATAGTTAGTTTTTT
Organism: Clanis bilineata; assembly: GCA_036417725.1. Taxonomy (NCBI): domain Eukaryota; kingdom Metazoa; phylum Arthropoda; class Insecta; order Lepidoptera; family Sphingidae; genus Clanis; species Clanis bilineata. Next base: position 1,405,482 of record CM071138.1, on the reverse strand, counting down.
CTCTTATGTCGCTTTGGTCAGCATATATGGGCTGTGAACCTGGAGGTTCCGGGTTCGTTCCCATATTTTTTATCACGATTTAGTTACAATATACATGGACGTAAAAAAAGATGGGACGGAGCACTAGGAACTTTTGAAGCAGGGTTTACGGCTCATTTGATCTATGGGCACGTAATGGTGGCGACTAAGCGCTCCGTCCATTTTTTTTTACGTCCTTGAAAATATAGTTAGTTTTTTCTCTTATGTCGCTTTGGTCAGCATATATGGGCTGTGAACCTGGAGGTCCCGGGTTCGATTCCCAGATTTTTTTATCACGATTTAGTTGGTGGATTGACGTCAGACAGAAGGTTGTAGAAACTAGGCCGGATCGTTTCTGCAACATGTTTGAAGTGTTACGCTGACCCCACATTAGGTGGGATTATGTTGTAGAAAGAATTTGGCTTAGTAACTACCGGCCTGTCAGGTCGGAGATTGAACCCGGGAAAAATTACAGAAAAATGTAAAAAAATAGGATTTCAAATTTGAACCCTAGACTCCCCAGTCAGCCCATATACCCTGACAATAGATCAAGACGAAATTATATTTAAATATTGCCAACAAAATTATAATACAGTAAAAACTAAGCCAATACCTCTCTGCAACAAGCTTGAAAAAGTGTGTTGCGCTGACCCCACATTAAGGTGGGATAAGGGCAGGTGGAAAGAAAAGAATCGGTGACAACCATCGAAAATACGAATGATATAATGTATATACATCTCTTTCCATCACATTATCGTTTCCATAAGAGAGAAGAGTTCGACCTAATATTGAATAACAGCTCCGTCCAGTCATGCTTGTTACCCCCAAATGGTCAAACGCTGCCTAAATATTTAGGATGGCCTTACCGATTTAAGCACTCCTTATTCTTCAATTTGGCATGGTCAAACAGAACCTATCTCTTCACATTAAATGTAAGCAGGACCCAGTTTAAGGCCCGCTTATTTCATAAAATGGCATGGTGAACAACTGCCTAAAGTTTGACAGCTATTTAAGGCCCGCTTAACTAGCATTTAATCGAGATTAGTTTGAGAGTACCTGCGACCAATCTCAAATGAAACTATTGTATAGTTTGTGATGATGTATGGATGTTTTGTTACTCTTTCACACCAGAATGTCTGAAGAGATCTGAATGAAATTTGGCACAGAGATGGATTAAAGTCTGAAATAGCACACAGGCTACTTTTTTCCCCGGAAAAATGTATGGTTTCTGTAGGATAGATTTGTTTAAATAAATAAAATTTCACGCGAACGGAATGGCGGGCATAGGTTTGTATTTCATAATTTCCGTGTTCCGTGTAGTGTTTAATAATATATACCTACCCCTTGATTTCAATAAAATGTATTTTTCCTCAATTTATCGCACTCAATACAAGACAAAACACTCCAAAAATACAATGATTAATTTTATTAAATCCGATTCAACACTACTGCATGTTGCCGAATTCCTCTCCAATATAATGGTTTTTATATGGTTCTGCTGAAGCCGGCGTGAACTGGGACGTCCTGAATTCCTTTCTCAGATCGGGCCGAGTATTTTTCTTGACACGGTCAGACACAGTCCCTGGAAAGAAAAATTCAAGAAGACTTCTTTCATTGAAACGCTCCAAGAAATATCCTCCATATCCAAACTTCATAGTTTCCATAATCTCTCCATCTTCGTTGATGTTTATTACATAAAACAAAATCACTTCACATTCAACAAACACAGTTATTTAATTACGAAAATAAATATAAACAAACAGGTCGCCATTTGCCAAATTTTTTTTTCAATTCTTCCACACAAATTATTGGCTAAGGACGAAAGATACATGCTGCCAAGTGGTAAATATTTTAACAAGATACTAATAAATTATAAAAAGATCCATTTTAAGTTCCGTTTCTATTATATAAAAATGTATAATAACAAAAAATAGACAGAGATAACATAAACATTACAAAAAAATTTACTACATATGAAATATGATCGGAATGGCACATGGAATGCAAAAAGGTTAAATAAATATTATCGAATCATGTATTCTGCCAATTATTTATTATAATTATCTTAAAAAAAAAACTAAATGAAATAAAATGATTCTACGTGAAACGAAACAAAAATATAATTTTATAAAAATTTTGTAATCGAGAACAAACTTTTATTATCTGTAGCAAAATGATTGATCCTCAGCTGATTTTTCCGCCAAGTCTTCTCAAGTGCGTACGACCATGCCGCTCAAAAATTATTGTCTGCTTAACTTTGGGTAGTGCTCAAATGACTTGGATGACTGAGCACTGTTTGACCATTCGGCCCTTAATAATCTAAATATATGAGGTGCTGTCATAATTCCGAAAAATGGCGCGAAAGCAAATGACGAAAGAAAAATAAGGACTTGGCATAACTAGGAAAAACGTTTATATCTGAACTATAGAGAGCACACAATATGGCGCTTTGGCGAAAGAAAGTTATAATATAACATTTTCACATCCAGAACTGATTACTTTTTCAAATAAAACGCCGTATTTATATTCAAAATTTCTCGTTAGTCTAGTGACAGTATATGGGATGTAGACCGGGAGGTCCTGGGTTCGATTCCCAGGTCGGGCAAAGCAAATTTTATAATTTAATTTGCCTGGAACTGGTTCCTCCAGAGGGGGTTGATGTCAGGCAGGCGAGCCGGTCGTAGAAACTAAGCCAAATCATTTCTGCAGCATGTTATATGCTTGAAATAGTGTGTTCTGCCGACCCCATTAAGGTGGGAAAGAAAAAGTTTTATCATCGATATATTATTTACCTAGATGCACAGTTGACGCTCGGAAAATGGGACAGCAAAGAAGTGCTTAAGCACTCGTTTTGCATACAGTCCGACGCCGATAGAATTCTAAATTTCAAAATTCAAATTAAAGAACGCTTGCTCATTTCGTTTAAAACCCTACTTTATAACACGTGCTTAGGGTTATATTTGTGTTGATTTAATTACAACTTGCGATCTTTTTCGTTGTTTTATTTCTGAGACCACGTTTTAGGAGGATATTTGCAAAGAACTGTGCATCTAGGGTATAATATATTGATAAGTTTTATACCCAAAATTTCATGTTCAATTTCCCTATCCTTTTTTAGTTTGACAAACAAACTTTCTTTTCTTATTTGAACTTTATTTTAATCTTGTGACAATTTATATGTAGGTAAACAAATGGTGGATTGAAAATGGCGGCATTAGCCGTAAAGTATTTCGGAGTTATGCTAAGTCCTTAATTCTTTTGTCATTGGCCAAATCACACCAATTTTAAGAGCTTTAAATATGATCAGCACTAGTGAAATTCAAAATTGTGTGTTTTGGAAATTGCAGCTCAATTCTTCGATTTAATGTTTATTAATTTTGCGCAAATCAAACATACGTGAAATAATAACAATGGTAATTGAAATTATTTATTGCTTTTGGGTTAGTAAATAACCAAAAAATATTTCAGTAAAATGACGTTTATAGCTTTTGTAATCTTTGTTGAAACTGTGACTATAATTCAGTAGACATACAGGATCTTATAAAAATAGTAGCCGAGCAAATGGCTATAGTCCGATTGTTAATTAAACGGAGTAAACTGACAGATCGAAATGTCACTTTACAAAATAATGTTGCTTACTTTCAAAACATAGTGATTGATCTAGTTTAATTTTAATCATTCAAAGAAACAATAACTCAGCACTAGCTTGCAAAATTAGAATTTGATTGCGTATTTTTAGAAATTTCAGTTTAACCCTTCGACAAATGTCTGTGTAAATAATTTTGCGTAAATAATCACAACAGATACGCGAAATGATAACATTGAAAATTACAAATATTACTTTCATTATTTGAGAAATATTACGTTAGGCACATTCATAGCTTTTGTAAGTTTTGTTTATAATGAACTATGACTATAATTCCAGCAAACATGCCATAACTTAGCATGCAGTGATTTACTGTGACTATAATTCAGTAAACGTGCAGTACTAACCACACATTAGGCAGGAATTACGACTTTAAGTTGGACTTTGGAAAATGAAAGAATGAAATGGTGCACTGAATTGAAATGTGTAAATAATCTTGATCTTTTTACCGCAGCACTATTTAAATTTCATGAAAAAGTGGCAACATTCTAAATGTCAGTTTACTTCGTTTAAATAGCAATCCTACTATAAGAATAGTCTGACACTTTTTCCTTGTGTCACATTGTTTGATAATAAAACGGCCAGACTTCTTTACAAAGAGATTTAATATTACTAACTAGAGTGGCTATCAAGCAAGTTTCCATACAAAAAAATTGATCTCAAACTTCAATACCGCCAACTACTTATTACAATGCGAGGGCGATTATTACAATTTACACCCTAGAATGTTCTGTGAATGGTTAAGAATCACGTAAGATAAGTTTATTCTCTCATTATTACGCTGGCCGGCCTACCGCGCTTATATTTCACATAAACTGAGCGACTTATGACCACTAGGTCATACTTTATAAAGCTTGCGAAATTAAAACACGATGATATTTTAATAAAGCGATGTATTCAGATGAGAGATGTCAAGAACTACAAAAAACATACGTCATCTTTATTCCTTTTCAAAATTTAAAAATAATATACGGCCTTCTTGCAATCGCGTCGTCTACATTCATAACTTTTGGATCACAAGTTTTGTGCTGTTGCCCCATCTATATACTGTTGAATATCTTTGATTCCTTACCGTTCTCAGTTAAACTGTTTTTATAAATAAAGTATAAAGTAACTAGATGCGCAAAATGATTTTCATCAGTATTATAACAAAATCTCATGCTTCGATTTCCAAAAACACAATTAAAATTTCACAGATAATGCTGAGCTGTCATCTGTAAAAGAACACTAACCCCCGAATACTGAAATGCTACTTACTTGATTGTTATGTCACTTGAGACCGCCTTATTAAGGTGTATGACGTAAAACAAAGTGAGTAGCCGAGAGAATTCTGACAGAGTGGGAATCGCTTGTTAAAATTATTACATATTGTCTAAAGTAGCGTTTGTTGTTTGAAAGTAATGTGGACTTATACCAAACTTTAGTGAAGATGGACAGTAAAAGTACTTTGTAATTGGTGGTTTTGGATGAAGTTTGTTGTAGCGTTTTGGCTGACTTTGTTCAGTCGATTCGCTATGGGAAGGTCGTCCAAAGCATCGAAATGAATTGTCAGAATTCCAGCAAGACCTTGAGATTTTCGACATCTAGGTCTCAGTTATTGCCAAAAATTAATTGCTCTAATAACATACTACTTGAATTTGGCAAATTCACTGCAACACGGTGAAGTAATATCTAGGAAAATAAAACGTAAGTAGCCGTTAAAATTAAGTATCGTTTCAGTATACGGTTAAACTATTACGTACAAGTCGCAATCAACTTTAAACGCAACCAAATACGAAAAACACACGATATCCATTGCATTTTAGTATTTTTACAATTCGTCCAGAAATTTAAACAAATATACACCCTAGCGACAGCTCGCTGTTGAAAGAAAAGAAAGAAAGAAAGGTATTTATTGTTGGTACAATAATAACAATGGTAGTTTAAATACATGTGAAGTAATAAAAAAAACATTATAATACTGATTTCTTAAGTTTACGCGAATGCTATTCATTGAAATAAAATTACTTTTACGAAATAAAATTAATTTTTATTCCCGACGTTTTCGTAATATAGGGACCCGCGTAAAAGAACATATAGCTGACGTGAAACACCGACGCTCTACGAAGTCTGCAGTTGCCGAACATTCAGAGGAAGGCTCCAAACATTACCTAAGATTTGACAAGCCACAAATCCTTGCCAAAGAACAACGATTCCTACCTAGGATGATACGCGAGGCTATTGAAATTAAAAAACATCCTAATTTCAATAGAGAAGATGGTTGGAAGCTTGCACAAGCCTGGGATCCAATTATACATTTAATCAAATCGGAACCCAAAAGACCAGCTGCCAGACCTCAAGACACTGTGAGCTCGTACTGCGTAGATCGGAACATAAACGGTTAACTTTTTAAAAATCTGTATAATTCTAAAATGAAGGTAGATTTTGTAATACTAACATTCTTGGACAAATGACATCTCAGTCCAACCCGTGACCACGAAGACTGCAAAGCCTTCGAAACGTCGGGAATAAAAATTAAAACCAAATCGTGATAAAATCCGTAAAAGTAATTTTATTTCCAAAAACATTAAAAACTAAATTAATTATTAAAATTATTGCGCCAACAATGGGCACCCATTCAGCTATATGCTGCAGTATGACCTGAGTTATACTGCAGCGCTGGTTTTCAATGGGAAGTTTTCAATGGGACGTACGGTCGTCGAGTCGTCGGTGTATAAAGATAAAGGTAGTGTGTTGCGTTTCCAATTCGGTACTTGACTATTTTTAAATGTATACAGGGCTATTTATTAGTTTATCCTAAACATGTAAAAAAAATCGTAATTTATTTTCATATATTTAGTTAAAAAAGCAAAAATTAATATGTATAATTTGGTTTGCCGCCAAAACGCTACCTGTTAACTGTAGCTACGGGTAACGTCATTGTTTCTTACAAATACAAAATCGCTTTTAAAAAAGATATTGAGGAAATAGAATTTATGATTTTAACCTAAAAAAAACGGGCCAGATATTACGTCGATCGTATCCGCGTTGAAATTAAGTTGAGATATAAATAAAAAAACGAAATAAAATTACCAAATAACCTGGCAGTATGACTTTGGATCTTAGGTTTTAGGCTCTTGTAGAGCAAATAAACAAGAAAAATGAGTAATCTGACATCATGCATCGTGATTGGTGTTTACCGTCACGTGACTCACAGATAACAAATTAAGTATTTAAATTACTAAAATAAAATTATCCTTAGGAGTATTTTTAATAAATTCCTATTGCACAGGTTATTTCGATGATAAATCTATGTTCCTACAGAAATTCATTAATATGGTTACTACAATCAAGTACCCAATTCCCAATTCCTCTCCTGTAGATAGTCACGGGCGGCTCGGCCTCCGGTGGCCCATACGCTTATGTAACATATTTATGTGACGGCGGGTTAAAGCTGGTAGTGCGTCCATGATTCTTTTGGTATCATGGAGCTACTTGGCGTCGGTTTTGTGAGACAGTGGTATCAAACCAGTCGAGCTGCATTCGTGCTATAGACGTTTGTCTACAGCGTAGCTCTACCAGAATAGGTAGATATTTGATTATATTTCTGGAATAACCATCGTGGAAGCATTTTACATATGTATTATTTCATGTACTTACTTGTATATAGTTTTTAATTATTATATTTTATGTTGAAGAGAGTTTATTTTGTGTATCGGACCGCGTTTGGGACGTACTTGGGTGTATTTGGGGGTCGTTGACCCCCCTCTAGTCTTAAATGAATGCTGACGACTTTTAATGAAACATGATAATTTTTTAAGTTCGCGAGAATGTTACACGGAATAAATAATTTTACGGATTCTATCGCCATTTTATATTGTTTTATAAAGTTCTCTCATGACTTGATGGTTGGTTGGGACGGGTATGGGGGTATCCCTGTATCTGCATCGGTCATCCGCCTGTCTTGTCGCAAGGAGATTTACTTCTTCCCTCTTCGGATTCGGAGTGTGAAGAAGCATAAATAGGCCATGATTCTGACCACTGATAAACACAGTGTTTGTCAGTAGTCGCTAGTTTTTTGGACTGCACTACGCTTACCATCAGGTGCAGTTTAGTCACTTTGCCGTACCCGGATAAAAAAGCTTTCGAAATGTCATCACCAAAAATAAAAACATATGATAGAATCCGTAAAAACTATAGTAGGATTGCTAATTAAACGGAGTAATCTGACATTTGAGATGTTGCCACTTTTTGTGAAATTTAAATAGTGCTGCGGTAAAAAGATCAATATTATTTAAACATTTCAATTCAGTGAGCCATTTTATTCTTTTATTTTCCAAAGTCCAACTTAAAGTCGTAATTCCTGCCTGATGTGTTATTAGTACTACATGTCTATTGAATTATAGTCATAGTAAATTACTGCATGCTTAGTTATGGGACGTCTACTGGAATTATAGTCATGGTTCATTATAAACAAAACTTACGAAAAGCTATGAATGTCCAGAACGTAATTTTTCTCAAATAATGAAAGTAGTATTTGTAATTTTCATTGTTACCATTTCGCGTATTTGTTGTGATTATTTACGTAAAATTATTGACACCGTCTTTTAATCGATGGGTTAAGCTGAAATTTCTAAAAATACGCAATAAAATTCTAATTTTGCAAACTCGTAATGAGTTATTGTATCTTTGAATGATAAAAATTGAACTAGATCAATCACTATGTTTTGAAAGTAAGCAACATTATTTTGGAAAGTGACATTTCGGTCTGTCAGTTTACTCCGTTTAATTAGCAATCGGACTATAGTCATATTTAAATGCGAAGATTTAATTCAACTGTCTAAGGATGAAAATAAAGCGCACTTAAACTGCACTGACTTAGCTCAAACTTACAGTCCGAATATTTTTATTTCACGCATAACTTTTCTTGTTTTCGGTCGACTTCAAAAGTAATGTCTATTGTCAATTTGAGTGTATTTTCGACTTCAAAAAAAGATTAGGTTCTCGATTCGTCTGTTTTTATGTATGTTACGCGATATCTCCGCCAAATGTGGACCGATTTTCGAAATTCTTTTTGTTTTCGATAGAGCTTATTTCAAGGGTGGTCCCATATAAGTACAGTTAACCAAGTCGCCGGTGATCCAGTTTTTAAACATTTTCCTTTGAACGATTTACAGTGTCTCGACACACTCACATTTACATGAGTAATGGATTCCGCGCCTCCTAGCCGTAAAACTGGTTTTTGCGTGTCGTTGTGTGCGCGCTTACGCCGAGAATAATGTTCTTGTCACGCGACTTTGGTCTTAAGGGTGATCAAGCGGCGGCTTGGTCCACTGTACATATAAGTGGCAGCTTGCTGTCGCGTTTCGTTCGGTGAGTGAGATTTCCGGTGGCCCAATTCCCTCCCTTCCTTTCCCAATCCCTTTTTCCCTCCCCTTCCATTTTCTCCTTTTAGTTTGTCAACGCACCCATGATTCCTTTTATGTCTTGGGTGTCTATAGGCGGTGGAGATCACTTACCATCAGGTGACCCATCTGCTCGTGTGCCAGTCGTTGCTAATAAAAAATAAAAATATAAATCTGGTTACGATCGGATTTGAAGTCGGTCCGTTAAGTTTTTAAACTTGTAATTATGAAATCGTCTTTTTGTGTTTTATAAAGCTTATTCCAATCATAGTCCCATATTTTGCATAGGACAAATTTTGAAGTCAGTCGATTTAAACCCGTGATTATTATTGAAAAATAACAGGTTTAATATTATTTTATATGCTTTAACGCACAGTTTATGGAATGTTAAAACATACAAAACAGGGTATCCTTGGCAGGCTTGTATAAGACATCGTCGTGCAATATCGTCCAAAATATTTGTAATTAGTTTGGCTTTATTAGGTCTTACTTATAAAAAACTTTTCGCTAACAACCTGTCACTTTTTTCCTTGCGTTACATTGTTACAAAATGAAAGGGACAACCTATGGTTAAAGATAGCAGCGCTTAAATATTTTTATAAGTAAGGGCGACTTGCACCACTATTATTAACCTAGAGTTAGTCCTAACCGCAAGCTAAATTGACAGAAAATGCATGAATGACATGTAACTTAACTTGCGGTTAGGACTAACTCTAGGTTAATAATAGTGGTGCAATTGAGCCTAAGTGGCATATTTTCTTTAATAAAATACTAATTCAAAAGTTAGATGACATAACTAAATCCATAGGTAATATCTCGCCACAGTACATATTAAGGGTGTGCACATGTTGTTTTCGAAACAAAACCCAAAAACACCTACACAAAACAATGTTTCTGTTTAGAAACACATTGTCTCCTGTTCGGGAACAATGGGCTTTAGACAAAATGAGTAGCGAAACCATGTTAAGGCGCGTCTCCTGCACATGTTTTTTCTAAACAATGAAAAGATTGTCTCTGGTCATATAACAATAGACCATAGACAAACAATTGTAGAAATATCATGTTTTGTGTAATACTTAGTGCAGGAGACGCGGTTTAAGTTGTTATGTAGTGCAGTAATAATAAATGTGTTTCTTCTTTCCATAGTTCTTAACAATGTTACGGGCTAACGGGGTTCAGGACAACAATTAAACGCCGACTGTTCTCAGAAATAATTCAGCATTTTATTTAAAATCAAACACTGTATTGTACACAATACGCGTCGAAATACCCGTTCCGAATATTCGCTTATCGCTCGTTGTTCGCACTCGATCGCTTCCGAAGAAACACTGCGTCGCCAACACACACACACGCCTTTTATACTCGTCGATCTCTTATCGGCGCGTGACGTCACGCGACCCGACTCGGCGCGGCTCGAACGCTGTAGAATGTTCTACACATTTATAGATGCAACGCGGCGCGGCGGCGTTCGATGGCTAATATGCCGGCGTAACAATAATTTCGACACAAGACTCGTATCTTACTGTAGGGTCAGGCCTATATGTGACTGTTGGGTATATTTATTTATTACTTATGTTTTGTGTATGTATTTTTGTGAAGAATTTCGAGAAAAACATAAGCAGAAGATGCGTTTTAACAAAACTTTTTTATAATTAGGTTGTGATGCCACAGATGTGCGTTAAGCTTTACAGCAATACAAGAAAAAAATGCATAATAATTGTTTCAACTGAATTTACATCAACTTGATTTGCATTTAATAGCATGTCATCAACAAAACTGTGTAGGATAGGCAACCCAAAATATATCTACTTTTCAAGTTGCCTTACGCCCGGTTCCAATAAACAATCTCAGTTCGAATTTGAAGATAGATAACAAAAAATATCCAATAAGAACACAGTTTGAACATGACTCCGTCAAATGACGTGATTTGATTGGTTCATAATCACGATCTATCTGCACAAACTGAGATCGTTTATTGAGACCGGCCGTTAGAGAATCAAAAATGCGCACCGGCTCTTGGACTATGTACCAGATATACATTAATGCACTTAATGGCGGGAAACACCAACCGAAAGAAGACGAAAGAACGTTCGCAAAGGGCCAATCTTCGCTGTCGCATTCACACAACAGTTATCCTGCGCACGTCCGAACGGGACAGAACACTTTCGTTCATTACACACCGATCCCTTCCCGAACATTCTTTTGCCTCCGCTGGGTTGGGGTGTACCCGCCATAAGACGAAAGATCAGCACTAGTCCGCGAATTTCGAATTTGAATATTTTGGAAATTGCAGCTCAATCTTTCGACTATTTATGTAAATAATCACAGTAGATACGCGGAATAATGAAAATGTAAATATTGCTTTTAGGGCCAGTAAAGGACCAAAAACGATTTGAGAAAATGTAATTTTGGCATATTCATAGCTTTTGTAAGCTTTTTTAACAATTACTATGACTATACAGTAGACAAACAATAATTATATTCGCAAAATACGTTTTCACCAGTATTATAGGAAAATGCCGAGCAATTTACATAGACATAAGCTCGCGCCGGTATCCCCGAACAAGTAGGCAGAGGTGCACTAGCAAACTAGCACCCACATTTCGCCGAGCTTAGTTTCGTCCCAGATGTGATAGACGAGCCTATCGCCATATCGGGCACCAATTCCAGACTCCGGGCTGATATTGGAGCAATTTCCAAATAAAAATTCGAATTTCGCGGCTAATGCTGACCTTACACCTTTTAAATATGTAACAATATTGTTATTGTGGAATATAGAATGTTTAAAAAAACTGTGATGTAGTAAACGATGTTTATATATATGTATTGAGCACACGCGAATAATAATTGGAATTGGTTTAATATCGGCCATGTAAAATATATCAGAAGTGGGATATTAATATCCCACTTCTGATATATTTCTGAACACGGGCCTTTTTCCTTTAGTAAGGAGAGGCCTTAGTCTACGACGCTGAATTGAATGGTGCATCTTCACATTCTAAATTCCTATGAAGCAAATTCTCAGGTATTCTGGTTTCCTCGCGTTTTCCTTTACTTTTTAACTACTTATTTTAAACCTAGCTTAAGCGGCTCAGCGAGCAATAATCGTATTTAACCACTAAATACGTCAATGTCAAATCATGACTGCCGAGAACTATCGGAAGAGACTCCAAAAAGAACATACACCTCTGGCTTTGCCACGTTAACTTTGTATTCATTATGAATCATCACTTGATATAACGGTGAAGGAAAACACCGTGAGGAAACCTGCATAACTGAGAATTTCTCCACAATAATTTTGAGGGTATGTGAATATCAATCTACATAACAGCGTGGTGAACTAAGGCCTCGCTTAGTAGAGGAGGCCCGTGGTCAGAAGTGGGATAGGATATAACAGGGCTGATATTGATTTCTTAAGTTTACGCGAATATTATACATTGAAATAAAACTATTCTTACGGATTCTATCAAAGACTCAAGACACCGTGGGCTCGTACTGCATAGATCGGAACACAAATAATTAAACTTTTTTGATTTTGTATAATTTTTTAATGATGGTAGATATTGTAACACTAACCTTTTTTGGACAAATGACACCTCAGTCTGACCCGTGACAACGAAGACTGCAAAGCCTTCGAAACGTCGGGAATAATAATTAAAACATAATCGTGATAGAATCCGTAAGAATAGTTTTATTTCAAGGGCTGATATTATTAAACAAACATAATTAGCTATGCAATTGAGAATTACAATTCAGCCTTAAGTTAGTCTTAGTTTTATCTCCCAGTATTTAAGAAATTAAGAGTATTATTGCAGTGTCAGTGATCAGAAGCGACGCGTCGCGTGTGCTCACTTTAAAAGCAGTCGACAATGTGTAAAATAAAAATAAAGTCATTGAATGTGTTTCTTTTTGTAGTTTCATTTTTAGCCTCCAGCGACGACGTACCCTAAAGACACTTAATATTTTTGAGTGGTAGAGCCACGCTGTAGACAGTAACGTCTACAGCACGAATGGGCCGGCTCGATCGGAGATACCACTGTCTCACAGAAAGTAGACGTAAAGTGGCAGCTTGCTGTCGCGTTTCGTTCGGTGAGTGATATTTCCGGTGGCCCTTTCCCCCGAATTTCCCAATCCCTTTTCCTTCCCTTTCCATTCCTTCCTTTTAGGTTGGCAACGCATCCATGATTATTTTTGTGTCTTGGGTGTCTATGGTGATCATTACCATCAGGTGAAACATCTGCTCGTTTGCCAGTCTCTGAAATAAAATAAAAATATATTCGTCATTTTTCCTCAAACCAAGTCTGCCAACTAGAAAGAAGAGAAAATCGGTTTAAAAATTCCAAATTCTCACAGTTCGTTTCTTTGACTCTGACTTAGTCGAAGTTAGCTCTATAGATCTCAGCCTAAGACTTACCCCCTTATTCATAATGAAATCTTGGTCTTATCGAAAGCATAACCCTACTTTTGCCTAGTTTAGCAAAAACAGAACTAATATATGCTTATCGAATACAATGTTGCTGGTTACAGAAAAAATATTATTTTTGTCTCTGGCAAGCTTCGAAACAGATACGAAGTCTTGGCTATATATTTTTTATTAATTGTTTCCAAACAATAAATAAAATATATATATCGATCTTAGACGGAGATGTAGACTATAAAAAATTAATATCATTAAGAAAGAACATCAAACTTGAAACAGCTGATCGGAATCGGCCATGTTTTCACTATTGAACGTTGGCATTATGAATAAAATTTTTATGAAACGTACTTTTGCGGTCTCTTTACGCTCTGCTAAGTTATTATGAATAAGGGGGTTAGTCTAAGTTTGCTCAAAAGAAGATAGAGAACGAGGCATTACTACGAAAAAATGAAGCATTCCTACTTAAGATAAGTTCCTATTTAAGTAATACAGTTTCTTTGTAAATTGTTTTTTGTGACGAGAGAAATAAATAAATATTATTATCTCCTTTATTTTAACTTATCTTCTTACATTTTTAAATATAAGTAATAAAAAAATACATTTAAAAATATTAAAAAATATCACCCTCCCGATGACGAGGCTTGAGACCCAAGCCACCGATGGTTAGGGGCTCGGAGTAAGGAACCGCGTCACAATGCGGGCCGTGTCCAATAACACTGCCTTCTGTATCTGGCTCTTGACCCAACGCCCGATTGAGAGCTTCTTAAGCCCCTCTTATTATTATTCCTAATGTATGGAACAAAACCCAAATGGCGATTTTGCAAAAGAAAGATTCCATTAATATAGCAGTTAGGCATCTTCTTCATATTCCGAAATTAGTATTATAAATAAAACACCGTATTTACAATAAAATCAAAAAGGCTCAATTGCACCACTATTATTAACCTAGAGTTAGTCCTAACCGCAAGCTAAATTGACAGAAATGTATGAATGACATGTAACTTAACTTGCGGTTAGGACTAACTCTAGGTTAATAATAGTGGTGCAATTGAGCCTAAGTATTTATTTTTATTTAATTATTATGACACGGTGACTGGCATGTAAATAGATCGCGAATAAATAGATATTATTTCAAGGGTGGTCCCCATCGATATATTATTTACCTAGATGCACAGTTGACGCTCGGAAAATGGGACAGCAAAGAAGTGCTTAAGCACTCCTTTTGCATACAGTCGGACGCCGATAGAATTCTAAATTTCAAAATTCAAATTAAAGAACACTTGCTCATTTCGTTTAAAAAGCTACTTTATATCACGTGCATCAGGGTTATAATTGTGTTGATTTAATTAGAACTTGTGATCTTTTTCTTTGTTTTATTCCTGAGCCCACTTTTTAGGAGGATATTTGCAAAGAACTGTGCATCTAGGGTATATTATATTGATGGTGGTCATATATACATTTGTTCACGATCGGATTTGAAGTCGGTCCATTAAGTTTTTAAACTTGTGATTATTTTTCTTTAGTCATTATCTATAACGCCCCCCTTTTAAATCGGAAAATTATAACACCGATTATAAAATTAGAAAATCTTTATTTACTAACTCAAAAATAACTGTCATTCATATTTGATAGTTAAAGTCGATTTTTTTTTTCTAACCTCCAAATACTCAAACGCTACTCAAATTGTCATTGAGGTCGTGTTGTCATCTATAGTCCGATTGCTAATTAAACGGAGTAAACTGACAGATTGAAATGTCACTTTCCAAAATAATGTTGCTTACTTTCAAAACATAGTGATTGATCTAGTTCAATTTTTATCATTCAAAGAAACAATAACTCGGCACTACCTTGCAAAATTAGAATTTTATTGCGTATTTTTAGAAATTTCAGCTTAACCCATCGATTAAAATACCGTGTCAATAAGTTTACGTAAATAATCACAACAGATACGCGAAATGATAACAATGGAAATTACAAATATTACTTTTATTATTTGAGAAAAATTACGCTCAGGACATTCATAGCTATTGTAAGTTTTATTTATAATGAACCATGACTCTAATTCCAGTAGACATGCCATAACTTAGCTTGAAGTAATTTACTATGACTAAATTTCAATAAACATGTAGTAATAACACATTAGGCAGGAATTACTACTTTAAGTTGGACTTTAGAAAATGAAAGAATGAAATGGTTCACTGAATTGAAATGTTTAAATAATCTTGATCTTTTTAGCACAGCACTATTTAAATTTCATAAAAAAGTGACAACATCTGAAATGTCAGATTACTCCGTTTAATTAGCAATCCTACTATAGGGCCTTATTTGTCAGATATATGGCGTAAAATGTAAGTTGAATGAGTAGGTTCGTCTCAAAGCGCGTCTCTATATTTTCGACCGATTTCAAAAAATGTATTTTTTTATGTATGTTACGCGATATCTCCGCCAAATGTGAACCGATTTTCAGAATTCTGTTTAAGTTGAGTAGCGATTCCGTATTCGGAGGTGTTTTTATGTAAGTTAACCTGTCATTTTTTAGTTTGACAATTAAAGTTTCTTTCGTGCCGAGAATTTGTATTCTTATTCTCAAAAAAAAAAAAATGTTCAAACCATTTCATTACAAAAACATGCTTGAAATTAGGCCATACATAATAAATATTAAATACACATCACGCCTATACCCCAGAAGGGGTAGGCAGAGGCGAAATATAGAACTAGAACACCCACATTACGCCGAGCTCGCGTCCTAGATGTAATAAAAGAGCTTATCAAGAGATGAACACTTTTTTTGTAATGTGACAAATTATAATTTTAAAGCCGGGTCCGCTGCACTAGCTTTTTCGGAACAAAACACTATAAACATACGCAAAACGATTTACGATCGATCGGCCGATTTCCACAAAAGGAGGAGGTCCTCAATTCGTCTGTATTTTTTTATGTATGTTACTCGATATCCGCCAAATGTAGACAAATTTTCAAAATTCTTTTTGTGTTCGATAGAGCTTCTTATTTCAAGGGTGGTCCCATATAAATTTGGTCACGATCGGTAAATTGGAAGTCGGTCAGTTAAGTTTTTGAACTAGTGATTTTGTGATTTGCACATAATAAAAATCGTTGTTTTATTATTATTTTTTTTTTATATAATCTAATATTGTATGAGCTTTCACAAATAAACTATTTCTTTCTTTCTTTCTGATTTTTATCTATGGTACGTTGTTCTATAAGCATGAGACAGCGAAAACCATTGTTTTGGTGTTTTGTTTCGAAAAACAGATGCAGGAGACGCGTCGTTAGTGCAGAAGATGCTTTATAGAAACATCTCGCTATCTCCCTCCTATACTTCATTTGACAGCCATCCTGATATGAATATAGCTTGAATATTTTTCAATTTACAATGGGGTCCTAGACTAATTTTTTTATTGATTTTATGCGAAATTTACGCCATCTAAAAGTATAGTGACAGCCTCCGTGGCTTGTCGGGCGAGTAGCCGGCTGTGAAACGAGAGGCCGCGGGTTCGATTCCCGCATTGAGACAAATGTTTCTGTGACACAGATATTAGTTTCAAATGTGTGTTGTGAGAGCGCGCGTCTCTCATAGTCTCTGACACCCACGATACAGGTTATACCTAGTGTGGGGGCAGGACTAGGGGTGTGACTAGCGGGTGTATTTATTTATTATTTCTAAAACGTAACACAGAAAGAAATATTGAAGAACTCGCAAAAATAAAAAAGTTATAAGCCTTTGTAGTTTGATGTTACCTTTAAACAGCGTGAGAGAAGTATCAGTATAATCACGTCACGCCATAACGGTGTGTGCGTTGGAAAGGGATAGCAAGATATCTCCACTATGCCCCCACTCCAGAATTTAAAATATGAATTACTGCCTCATTTTTCAACTAATTTCGATGCGGTTTTTACAGAAGGGTTTCTTTTTGTTTTATTTGCTATTACCATCGATATATTATATACCTAGATGCACAGTTGACGCTCGGAAAATGGGACAGCAAACGAGTGCTTAAGCACTCCTTTTCCTTACAGTCGGACGTCGATAGAATTCTAAATTTCAAAATTCAAATAAAAGAACGCTTGCTTATTTCGTTTAAAAAGCTACTCTATAACATTTGCATAGGGTTGTAATTGCGTTGATTTAATTAGAACTTGTGATCTTTTTCTTTGTTTTATTGCTGATATCACTTTTTATGACGATATTTGTAGAGAACTGTGCATCTAGGATATATTAAATCGATGGCTATTACATATAAAAATGTGTATCAAATGAAACATAGTCAAGTACACAATTTGGTATGAATCGTGGATAACATAGACTATCACTTGACTATGTTTGATTTTATACACATATTTATATGTAATAGCAAATAAAACAAAAAAGAACCCTTCTGCAAAAACTGCATCGAAATTGGTTGAAAAATGAGGCAGTCATTCATATTTTAAATTCTGGAGTGGGGGCATATTGGAGATATCTTGCTATCTCTTTCCAACGCACGTACCGTTATGGCGTGACGTGATTATACTGATACTTCTCTTTCCCGCAGTTTGAAGGTTACATCAAACTTCAAAGGCTTATAACTTTTTTATTTTTGAGAATATTTCAATATTTCTTTCTGTTATATATTTTAGACGACGCAAATTTCATAAAAAAATTAGTCATGTACCCAACTATACAATATACATGCATGTACCAAAACCCTAACTATGTTTGTTCATCAGAAATCTTCCTGTAGCCTTTTTTATCACTCAGGCTGGCCTCCCACTTCTTGGCTACAGTACAGTATAATTGCATAGCCGCTCGGGCGTCCTCCACTGAGCTGTGTTCTCCATGTTGAATGTCTATGCCGAGGATCTCTTTAGCCAACCGTTTGAGAGACGGGGTGCTTCCTTTTGTTATCTGAAAAAATAAAATTACATAAGATAAGCTCACGCCTGTATCCCCGAAGGGGTAGGCAGAGGCGCACTAGCCACCTAGTACACCCTTCATCTTCTTTATTTAAAAAATATGGCCTCCAGCAAAGGTTGATGATTTTGCCAACGACAATGTTTAATAAATCCATTACTCAAAAAAATAGCTAGTCAGACATCTTGAAAAATCCATCACAATATCAACTAATACACCCACATTTCACCGAGCTTAGTTCAGTTCCAAATGTGATGGGGGTCGAGCAAAGTCCAGACTCCGGGTTGATATGGAAAAATCCAATATCACTTTGCCTGACCCAGGGATCGAACCCGAGACCTCAGGACAGTAGTCATACCGAAATACACCCACGCCACCAAGGCAGTCCACTCAGGCAGGCACCCATGATTCTTTTCATATTCCAATCTCTTGTAAAAAAATCACCATATCTGAAAAAATATGGTGATTTTTTAACGGGAGATTGGAATTTGAAAAGAATCATGGGTGTGTTGACAATCTTAAAGGCTGGAAATAAAAATAGGGGGAAGCGGAGAGGGATTTTAAGTACCTAATTGAAAAAATGTACTACCTTTTTAAATGGCTTGTATCTTGAAGTGTCTCTAATACTTCTCTTTGGATGTGACAAAAATAACACGCTC
This sequence comes from Clanis bilineata, assembly GCA_036417725.1. Classification (NCBI taxonomy): domain Eukaryota; kingdom Metazoa; phylum Arthropoda; class Insecta; order Lepidoptera; family Sphingidae; genus Clanis; species Clanis bilineata. The sequence goes on along the minus strand of CM071138.1, from coordinate 1,386,443 downwards.
AGGTCGTTTTTCAACGAGTGACCAACCAAAATGCGTCCTTTAATCAATTCGGATACTTCTTTTTGTACCACAGAAAACTCTTCACCATTCAGTAAATCCTCTTTTCTAACTCCACTAACATCTGTTCTATAGTCTTTGACTTCTTCCCGCGCTTTCACAAACTTGTCGTAGATACAGTCTCCAAACTTGTTCACTATGGACACCCTGGCTATCATATGGTCACTACCATCATACCCTACTCCGACCATCTCACAATCCATAGCCAAGAATTTAGTTAGCTTATTTTTATTCGAGGGTACATCACTAGTTTTATTTTTTAATTCACCGTTCGCCTGCGATTCTAAATTCAAACTCTTCATATCGCTGTTGATGTAGACTGTTGACAGAACTTCATTTTGCGGCTTTTTCTTTCTTGCACGGCGGAAAGTGCCCGTAAAATGTTCTTTTTGGGGAGGTTTTTCCTCTTTTGTGCCCATAATAATTTTGCTGGATAAAAGTTTTTGCCAGTTTGCGTCAATAACCCCCCGGGCTGCTACAGTTTGGTTAGGCTCCGCCGGGTTCTTCTTACGTTTCTTTGACCCTTCAGTCATACTTCCATCAAAGAGATAGTACAATAACAACTTTGTAATAAATATCACACTATTCGGGACTATGTATAAAATGTTGAGTAAAAATTCGATTACGTACAACAGTAAATAAATACCACGGTCTAGTAAATCATTTGACATTTTTGACACCACATGGTTGCCAAAGACAAGTTTTTTTTTTATTCTTAACCCTTCATTGACTATAGTAACAGCTACATACCGTTACATTTATAATAACGGTGTTATAGCGTTATTTTTATAATAACGATGTTATAGCGATAGTTTGATTGCGAAACCTGTAAGGCTGGGGTGCTACACATGCCGATGCAAGACCTCGTGTTAGTGAACTTTCTTTCTTTCTGTCTAGCCTTTTTCCTGACTGTTTTATAGGCCATCCACTGGCAACCAACGTCCTCCTGTGGTTTTCTCAAAACGTGACACCTCACGGACACCAAGACTACCGCAGATGTTATGTATTTGATCGAGCCGTGTAACGTTGCATATCCACCGTAACACTGATGATAAAATATAATTTGTTATATTGAACATAGTATTATTTAATTATCATTGTTTGTGTGCTTTGATGATAACAAAAAATAATTAATTAAAATAAGAACCATTCACACTATGCTGTGCAATATGCATTCACAGCAGCACACTGCTATCAGCGCATAGCATAAAATATCCACATTTTAAGTTAATGTGTTATAAAATACAATTTAGATATAATAAAAGATCCCAATTATAAAATGTTTAAAATGATAATCTTATAATAACCATTAGACTTTCCTACAATTTCTGTTAATATAATTAGAGCTCATTTAAAATAAATTAATAAGTTATTAACAGTGCAAATCGTTCTCATTATTATGCAACAAAGTTAACTTTAACTTTCTAATTTTAATAGTTTATACTGGTTCTTGTTATACATGAAGGTTGTTAATTATTTTGAATTTTGAGAAATGGTAAATACCAAATATGAACATATACATCCACACTTGTTCATTAGCACCTTTTTCTATAAAAATATGTTAAGTAATTATATAGTGATAAGCGGATCGGCTTCCGGAAGCCGAGACACTTATGTAACATATATATATGCCGCCTCCAACGGGTATAACTATTTCTGAGAAAATACCCTTTAAATAAAAGCAATGCTATTCCAGTAACAGTAATAGAAGGGTTAACTTCACTAATATGCCAAAGACAATATCTTTAACAGATTTTCTCATTTTACCGAAATAAATGTATGGAACTGTAGCAAAAAGCATGTTTAATAAAATAAAAATATATTTATAATAAACAATAATATATTATTATTATTTTATAACAGCTGTATAATTTTCCACAAATTATGCTTTCAGAACGCACTTCCAACAAGTCGGGTATCTTTTTATGACATTAGCACATCATACATTGCTTACTTTCCGTACTGACATTAAAGTATTCCTCTAAATAAACCAGAAATGTATTCACCACCTGTCAGTTCACCACAACTCAGAATGTAAACAAAAAATGTCAAAAACTCGCAAAGCCGACCGCCGACGTGTTTATTCAGTAATCAGTGGTGGGGTATCGGATATTAACATGCCCCAGCAGCCAGTGTACGCTTTCTAATCGCCGCGATCGGTCGTTAAAAATGTCTTTCGAGAACCTTTTCGAACGCTTGTCCGCTCACGGGCAAGAACATCTCGTGAAGTACTGGCCGGAGTTAAGTGAAAAAGAGCGGGAACAACTGTCGAGGGAGATCGAGAAGCTAGATTTATCTGAAGTCAACCAGATCTTCGCACGAGCTGTGGAATCTTCGAAAATCATACTCGAAAAGTTGGACGATGATTTGAAGCCCATACCGCAGACGCATTACGAAGCAGTGCCTTCGCTGACCAGGGAAAAAGTTGAGGAGTACGAAAACATGGGTTTCAAGGAGATTTCTGAGGGAAAAGTCGGTGTTTTACTGCTTGCAGGAGGTCAGGCGACAAGACTAGGTTTCGGGCACCCAAAAGGTATGTTTAACGTAGGCTTACCGTCAAAGAAAACCTTATTCCAAATTCAAGCTGAACGTATTTTGAGGGCACAGCAAATGGCTGCTGAGAAGTACCACAAAGATGGTAGAATTACCTGGTACATAATGACTTCAGAACACACCAAAGCACCTACAGCTGATTATTTCAAATCCCACTCATATTTTGGCCTCAACGAGGATGATATTGTGTTCTTCGAGCAAGGCACACTCCCCTGCTTTGATTTTGAAGGGAAAATATTTTTAGACGAGAAATATCATTTATCGTCTGCTCCAGACGGCAATGGAGGCCTTTATAGGGCCTTAAAAGTCCAAGGGATCCTTGATGATATTGCTAAGAGAGGTGTAGAGCACCTTCACGCACATTCCGTAGACAATATTTTGATAAAAGTAGCAGATCCAGTCTTTATTGGGTATTGTAAGACGAAAAACGCTGACTGTGCAGCTAAAGTAGTCCAGAAATCATCTCCTAGCGAGCCTGTAGGAGTGGTGTGTAGAGTAAACGGACATTACAAAGTTGTGGAGTACTCAGAGCTGACGGACGAGGCAGCTGAACGAAGAAATCCAGATGGGCGGTTGACATTCTCAGCAGGAAATATTTGTAATCACTACTTCTCATCGTCATTCTTAACAAAAATCTGCAATTTCGAATCAAAACTCAAACTTCACATTGCCAAGAAGAAGATTCCTTATGTAGACGAAAATGGGATCCGACAAAAACCGTCTGAACCTAATGGAATTAAAATGGAGAAGTTTATTTTCGATGTGTTTGAGTTTGCTGAGAACTTCATTTGCCTGGAAGTCGCTAGGGATGTGGAGTTCTCCGCATTGAAAAACGCCGATTCTGCGAAGAAAGATTGTCCGTCAACAGCCAGGGAGGATCTTCTTCGTCTCCACAGGAAATATATCAGAGAAGCTGGAGGTATTATTGAGGATCACATTGATGTGGAAATTTCTCCACTCTTGTCATATAGTGGTGAAAATATTGAGGAGTTGGTGAAGGATGAAGTATTCACCATATCCCCGTTCCATTTGAAGAGTATGGTCGAAGCAGCAGCTAATGGTAATGGTACCAACGGTACTAACGGCTTTTAGATTACCTTCAGTAACTTTTGCAATACCATTAACTGAGTTGAAAGTTGAATAGGAATTTGAATTTCCTGTAACAGTCACACAAATCTACGTAAGTTTATTATTGTAGAAATTTTTGACTGTTTTTTTAAAAAGTTTGAAAACCACTGCCTTAAAATTATTAAAGTGATAAATTCAAATTTCCATGTCCATAAAAAAAAAAGCGACAAATTAAAACACCCATCTCACTTGTTTATTTTAAATACAAATTCGAAATTAATGTGTAAAAAGTTATTTAAATATTTTTAGTAAAAAAGAGGTTTCATTGTTTTAAAAAAAAATATTAAACACTTTTTTCTAAATTAAAAAAAGGTTTTTTTAAACCGCGAGCTTCAGCTAGTCATTGACAATAATAAAAAAAAAGTGTAAAAATAATGAACCAGGGCCGAACTTAGAAAATTCATGGGGCTATAAGGGCAAATTGTTTCGATAAACAAAATATATTTTAGACATAACGCCCCTTACTTTTAAAAACATTAACTACTTAACTTTAAAACAAGTTTGTCCCTTTCGTTTTCAAACAATGTGGCGCGAGGAAATACGTGACAAACCAAGCACCGCGTAAATGTATTTGTAAATATTTCTTTATCCCATGTTAATATTGGATAGGCGCAATACACTTTTCAAGCAATTCAATTAAATTCAATTCAAACATGTTGCATTGCATGCATTCAACTTTTCAAGCATGTTGCAGAAAGAATTTGGCTTGTTTTTCCGACCTTCTGTAGATTATTTTATAAGTAAGGAGCATTATTTATACTCGTACGTTCGAGACTATCCAGCGCACACTCCTGCCACTGTAACTCATATAAACCAGGATCAACAATGGCAAGCACTGCACACCAAGCAATGAAGCTCGGCGAGTGCCTGAGAATGCAAAACTTCCGTTGTCTTGCAATGGTATTTATTAAATAGAAAGATATGGAGTTAATACAACGCGTATTGTCATTTTTTCGGTGCAGGCTCATTCAGTCAATCGTCGATTTTTAGGGTAAACTCAGAATATCGACTATTATCGACTATGTTGTAAAAGTGCGCGCGTTATTATTTGCCGAAAGTTCTCAGCTCAAACCCTACTAGTATCAAAACAGAAATATTACAAATATATAAATAAAAACAACTTGCAGTACTTTTTTAATTTCTTTTTGTTGAAAAATAAATTGTAAAATGTCATACGTTAAAGTATTTGTTGATTTTAAATTTGCATAATATCTTCGTTATTTTACAGAAGTTTAAACACAAAATTATAAATGGCCAAAATTAAATGTCAAAATTAATTTAACTCGTCGGAGGCGGCACATATATATGTTACATAAGTGTATGGGCTACCGGAGGCCGAGCCGCCCGTGACTATTTTATCGGTTTAGTGTTAGGCGTTTGCGAAATTAATTATTGTACATATGGATATATGTATATAGTTTTATGTTAATGTCGAATATTAAAAGCTGAATAGAGATTTTTAATAATACATAACATAAGCTCACGCCTGTATCCCCGAAGGGGTAGGCAGAGGCGCACTAGCGAACTAGAACACCCACATTTCGCCGAGCTTAGTTCCGTCCCAGATGTGATAGGGGGCGAGCCTATCGCCATATCGGGCACAAATTCCAGACTCCGGGTTGATATGGAAAAAATCTAACATCACTTTGTCCGACCCGGGGATCGAACCCGAGACCTCAGAACCGTAGTCGTACCGAAATACCACCACGCCACCGAGGCAGTCGATTTTTAATAATACATATAAAATATATGCAACCAAGGTCGAACAATCACATTTATGTTAAAGAAAGAAATAGAAGAATGTCTCGGTGGCGTAGTTGATTTCGTGCGCCGTACGACTACCGTCCTGAGGTCTCGGGTTCGATCCCCGAGTCGGTCAATGTGATTCTATTCAGTATCAGCTGGAGTCTGGAATTCGTGCCCGATATGGCGACAGGCTCGGCTCGTCTATCACATCTAGGACGAGAATGAGATAGGCGAAATGTGGATGTTCTTTCTCTAGTTCGTCTCTGCCTACCACTTCGGGAATGTAGACGTGAGTATACATGTAAACTCTATTCAGCTATATCCATAAACATCATATCACAATGTATTTTAGATTTAAAAATTCCATGTATATAAGAGATCTCATTATGAGTATATATTCATTTATTTTTAAGTATTTTAACCAACTACGCCGGCTTTTTGAAAACTTTAATGTAATTCACTTTATAAAAACATTTTCGCGCCTCTTTAAGTCAGAGTCAAAAAATGACTCAGTGAAGATTTGGAAAAATTTCGACCGACCAAAAAGAGGAGGTCCTCAATTCGTCTGTTTTTTTCTATGTATGTTTCGTGATATTTCCGCCAAACGTGGACCGATTTTCTAAATTCTTTTTGTGTTCGATAGAGCTTATTTCAAGGGTGATTCATTATAAATTTAGTCACGATTGGATGAATTTTGAAGTTGGTCCATTGAGTTTGAGTATGTGATAATCACCAAACTTAAATACCGACAAAATTCAACAGATCAATTAATAAGAATCATGCAACAAGCTCTATCAAACACAAAATTTCGATAATCGATCCACATTTGCCAGAGCTATCGGTTAACTTAAAAAATACAGACAAATTGAAAAAAAGCTTAAAATCTAGATTCATGAATATCATTCTGTAATTCGACTTATATGTTTAACCATCGAATGCTGAAACGGTACTCAACGACTACTTACTTTGTTTTGCGCCATTGAAAGATAAAGTGGCGAATGATATAACAACCTGAAGTTTTTTTTACTTATCTTTCTCTCTTAAGTATTTGTTTAGCGTTTCAGTATTTTGAGGGTAAGATGGGTTTCATTATCAGGCGATTTTGTTTCATAAATTTGGTATCAATAATAACTACACTTAAAAGGAAGATGGCTAGCAATCCAGCGATGAAGTTTAAAGTTCATAAGGCTTATAGTTTTTGAATAATGGAAACTTGAATTTGTGACGAAAACATTTTGTCTGGCTCATTTGGTCAGCTGCTGTACATTTGCAAACTACCTAATTGATTATTTTTAGCATACACAAAACCATTCCTATGCTAATTGGGTACTTGACTATTTTTATTTGTTAATTTTATATGAAATTTACGTCGTCTAAAATATAGATTGGAAAGAAATATTGAAAAAAAAAGTTATAAGCCTTTGAAGTTTGGTGCAACCTTTAAACTACGGGAAAGAGAAGTATTAGTATAGTCGCGTCACGCCATAACGGTATTTGTGTTGGAAAGAGATAGCAAGATATCTCCACTATGCCCCCACTCCAGAATTTAAAATATAAATTACTGCCTCATTTTTCAACCAATTTCAATACAGTTTTTACAGAAGGGTTTCTTTTTTGTTTTATTTGCTATTACATATAAATATGGGTATAACATCAAACATAGTCAAGTACCCAATTGCGACGATTTATAGGTCGCATTCCGATTTCAAAATTCGCATACTTGATAAATGATAAAAAAAAATTAAGTTCCATTTTTTTTTAGTTTTAGCATTAAGCTTTAAATCGTTCTCACTGTATGTGGAATTATTATTGGTACCAACTTTATAAAACATGCAGTATAATAAACTTGCAGCAAAAATAGTGCTTGTACTTTTATGTATAATGCCATAAAGATTATCGCAATACATTATCTTTAAAACGCGTATGTAATGCAATATTGTAAATATCTTAGAGATAACGTTAGATATAGATTAACTAGCTGCGATTTATCGAAATTCCCGCTATAAACGCGCGGGAAAATCCGCGTAATTGTAAAAATGGCCGTCATTTTTCTTATTTTTTTATTGCTTGCGAAGATAAGGTGGTTACCGATGTCTCTGACATCGCCAAAATACAGATTTAACTTTATTTAATTAAAAATTATTTAAGAACGTGTGCATAGTGCCATTTTTGCAATATTTTCTTTGTTTGAAAAAGTTTTTTTAAAACTAGTCCCCTTCATAAAAATAGCATCACAAACTAAATATTCTTGTTAATAAAAGAAATATATTCGGTAAATCATAACAGAAAAGTTTGCTTGGAAATTTCCAGGTCGGCCATTTTTATTCTTTGCGCGGATTGTTGTAAAAAATATTCCAAAATTGTTTTTAAATTGTGTAAATAAATTGGCAATGTAAGGTTTGGAAGATAAATGAGACAAAATTATTGATAAGTTGTTATAACTGATTGGATTTTGATAATTAATTCGATAAACTTTGATAAAGTATGGCGTAATAGAAAATGGACTGAGCGTTCCTTACGAAAATGAACGGAATCTTGTTCATGTATTACTCAAATCTGAGGTTTGCACAATCTTTCAAGAATATTTTCGGCTTTGAACATGTTGCTTGCCTAAAATCAAACCCCTTCTATGGGCTTCGGATACGAGCAAATCGTGTTACATAATCACAAGTTTAAAAACTTAACCGCCGAATGTTCATACACTTAAGGCCGCCTTATCTGTCAAAATTGTATGGCGAAAATCAATATAAGAAGCCGTTAAAGTTGAGCAGCGTTTGACCATTCGGGCGTAACAGACCTATTTTAAATCCGATCGTGACCAAATTTATATGGGACCACCATTGAAACAAGCTCTATCGAATACAATTTTGAAAATCTGTCGACATTTGGCGGAGATATCGCGTAACATACATAAAAAAATACAGACGAATTGAGGACCTCCTCGGTCGAAAATACAGACGAATTGAGGGCCTTTTCTTTTTGGAAGTCGGTCGAAAAACACTAGTCTACTGCTCGTAGACTAAGAAGGCGACTCTGAAGATAATATACAATAATCACGTTAAAAACTTAATGCACCGACTTCCAAACTCATCCTATCGTGACCAAATTTATATGTAAAAATAAGCGTCTTCAAAAAAGAGAAGGTCCTCAATTCGTCTGTTTTTTATGTATGTTACGCTATATCCGCTAAGTGTGGACCGATTTTCAGGATCCTTTTTGTGTTCGATAGAGCTTATTTCGACCTATCCAAAGAATAAAGTTACAAATGATAATGAATCGAAATTACTTTCTTATTTTTCTGAGCTTAAATTGATCTGTATATACTGATTTCTTAAGTTTACGTAAATATTATACATTGAAATAAAACTATTCTTACGGATTCTATCACGATTAGGTTTTAATTATTATTCCCGACGTTTCTGTATACGATCTGTATATTTAACTAGTAAATATTTTTTTAAGGTATGACATAATTTAACTTGTTATTATGTCATAACTTAAAAAAATACTAGTTAAATATACATGTCAATTTAAGCTCAGAAAAATAAAAAAGCCATTTTCATTGTCATGTGTAACTTTATTCATTGGATAGGTTGATTTATTTCAAGGGTGGTTCCATATAAATTTGGTCATGATCAGATAACTTTTGAAGTCGCTCCGTTAAGTTTTTAAACTTGTGATTATTGAGGTCAATTTTGTAACGATTGCTCAATCCATTATCAATGATTATTGATTATACTAAAAAGCATCACAACTGCCTGATTTAATCATAGTGCAGTATTTTATATTTTTAATTTGTGCTTCGTATAAAAGCAGGTAAGATAAAACATTACACAAAACACGGTATTTTGTCTATGGTCCATTGTTCCATGAGCAGGAGACAGCGAAATACGTTGTTTTGTGTAGATGTTTTTGTGTTTTGTTTCGAAAAAAACGTGTGCCGAAGACGCGGCTTTAGATGACAGCAATTTCGTTGGAACTGCCTTATACTTAATAATTTTATGGATGATAGACTTAGGGCCGTGTTTTTCAAAGTGTGGGTCGTGACCCCCAGATGATTTGCTAAAGTACCTTCCATGTTTACAAATGGAGCGGTCACGAAGGATTTTTTAAAATCAGTTTTGGACCATGATGCCAAAATCTTTGAAAAACACTGCTTTTGAGCGATAAAAATCACAATTCTATGTCAAGTATAGGCTTATGCTTTCGTTCCATTAAAATAATGGGTTATATATTTAAATATGATCCCGAATAGTGACAAAAGAAAATTATTAAAAAAGAAATTATAAGGCAAAATTTTTACTGGACGGACAGCTTTTTATATAAATATTAATGTCAAAATATTAAAAAAAAATCTGGTGTTTTTTTTATCCCTGCACGGCAAAGGAATTGTAAACGCAGTGCAGTCCAAAAATCAGCGACCATCGACAAACAACGGGTTTATCGGTCACCAGAATCATGCCGAATTGTTTATGCTTTTTCACACTCCGAAGAGGGAGGAAGCAAATCGAGTCTTGCGACAAGACAGGCGGACTGGTTATTGAAAAAATGTTTAATTATTACGCTTGAGATTACATTTCGACATTTCAACGGCTGGTTGACTCGTTGGAATGTAGGACAATTATGTTACATTACTTAAATTCCGAATCATAGAATAATGTTCGCTTAGTAATCCATATAAAAAAAAAACATAAATTTTTCACCGATACCACCAAGGCCTCGTCAATAAGTTATAAAAAAAAGAAGTTGACAGGAAAAAGGTACTTAAACTGTTGCCTATTTATAGATTTAAAACATATTTTTGAATTTTTCTTTCTTTTTTACGGTGGAGAACTGTTTTTTCTTTGCCTACATATAGATTAAAAAAGAAACTATTGTCAAATCATTTTTTGCCACTGCTATTAATAGATTTAAAAAAAAAAAAATTTTTTGTCACTACGCGGGAAGAATGTTTACAAGCAATATTAATGTTTTAAGTATAATGTGGCTGTTTGGGAGTTTTACAAAAACATAAAAAAAAACAGGTCAATATTTTTGCCGGAAGCAAAGACCTAAGAAATTGTGCATTATTTTCGGAGTTTGTGTAAACTTTCTAAATGCCATTAGATTTATATTTTAGCTATAAAATGCTTCGTTGCGTATTATGTTGTACTTAAAGAATTTATGTATAAATGTTCCTCATAATAAATGATTATTTTTAAAAGTTATTTTTCCTTTTATTTTAAAACTTCAATGTATTTTTTATTATTTATTATGATACATTTTTAAATCTTGCTAGGATCCTGGGAATTTCCTAAAACACCTAATACAAAAACCTGGCAGTACATAATAATATGAGCCCTGTAATATTACTGCCCCACTGCTGGGCACGGGCCTCCTCTACTAATGAGAGGGGTTAGGCCTTAGTCTACCACGCTGGACTAATGCGGGTTGGTAGACTTCACATACCTTCGAAATTCTTGTGGAGAAATTCTCAGGTAGGTACTATAACGTGTTGTGCTCAGTCATCGATATATTATATACCTAGATGCACAGTTGACACTCGGAAAATGGGACAGCAAACGAGTGCTTAAGCACTTCTTTTTCCTACAGTCGGACGTCGATAGAATTCTAAATTTCAAAATTCAAATTAAAGAACGCTTGCTCATTTCGTTTAAAAACCTACTTTGTAACACGTGCTTAGGGTTATATTTGTGTTGATTTAATTACAACTTGTGATCGTTTTCTTTGTTTTATATCTGAGACCACTTTTTAGGAGGATATTTGCAACGAACTGTGCATCCAGGGTATAATATATTGATGTGCTCAGTCGTGAATTCCTCAGTAAGGATGCCTTGTTATCTAATCTATTACCACACCCACATCCACTTTATTACTGATTTATTTGTGCGAATATTTCTTACTAAACCACGGCTCAGTGCCTTTAACAAGTCATTTCCTGGCATAAAATAAGTGTAATATATTATTATATCAAAAGGGCAAGTAAGGAGTACCCTCAACCGGCGGAAATGTATGAAAAGATGCATGAGCGTGGAAGAGGCAAAAGAGGCGTGTAAGGATCGTAGCTTGTGGCGCTCAATAGTCTCTGCCTACCCCCATGGCATACAGGCGTGAGTGTGTATGTATGTATGTACTATTATATCACTCAGGAAAATACATGTTTTCAGATTCCGCCTCTGTGGGATCCAAGTCCTGGGAACTAGCCCCCTTCGATACTCGATTTGAATGTGACCTCGATTCGGTTACATTTATTGTCTTGAATTTCTACTCAAATCGAGTTAAAAAGTGCGCTAATGTCGCATTCGATTCGAGAACTTGTCATTTGGTAATTTTTAACACGACATTAGTGCACTTTTTAACTATGTTCCCGTATCTATTCCAATGGAATTTTAAGTCACTTAAAGAAGTCGAATCGAGTGTCAAGAGACAGCCCCCTGACCTGGGAATCGAACCCGGAACGTCCCGGTTCACAACACATATGAACTGTCACTAGGCCAAGGAAGCGAGTAGCGACATATTAAAAACGGTAATTGGTTTTTAAACGATAAATAAAAAGATTTCTTAATTCTTTATGTTTTTTAATTTTTAAATTTAGAACAAAAAAAAGAGATCTTTTTGTCACATACAAACCTTTATGCAGAACAAAAAGTTTTTTAACTTATGCTCTATTAGTACCTAAATTAATGGATAAGCGACATTTATTTTATTGCATATGCATTAATTAGACATACTTATTTGGTGTAAATTGTACGAGTTTTATACTTCCTAAGTTACGTTTAGGCTTTAGTGCCTATAATTATCAGGTCAAAACCAGTTTAGTCTGTACCAAAACAAATTTTCGAGCATAATCGTTGCCAAATGTTACTCAAGTTGGCGTTGCAAAATAACCAGTTTTTTTGCGACATAGTCGATATTTGCGACGAAATATAACCATTTATGAGGACAATAACTATAGACATATAAACTCACGTCCATAAGGGGTAGGTAGAAGCGAACTAGAACACCCACTTTTTTTTATCCGGGCACGGCAAAGTGACTACACTGCACCTGATGGTAAGCGTAGTGCAGTCCAAAAAACTAGCGACCACTGACTAATAATGGTTTATCAGTGGTCGCCAGAATCATGCCGGCCTATATATGCTTCTGCACACTCCGAATCCGAAGAGGGAAGAAGCAAATCTCCTGGCTTGCGACAAGACAGGCGGATGACCGATGCAGATACAGGGATACCCCCGTACCCGTCCCAACTCCCAAAGCATCCCAACCATCAAGTCATGCAAAAAGATTTCGTCGAGCTCTCGTTCTCAGACATGATAAACGAGCCTATCGCTAAATCGGGCACAAATTCCGAGCTGATAATAGAAAAACAGGTCGATCTGGAAAGCTTTGGGGGGCCTATGTCCAGCAGTGGAATGAGATGGGCTGTGGATGATGATTGATTAATGCAATTACACAATCAATATTTGCATGCCGTATAACGGCAAGGCATGGAGAACTTGTACTATACTACTGATATAGTAAACATCTGTGAAAATACCTATGCTTACAAATAAATTATTTTAATTTGATTTATGAAATTACAAAAAATAATGTACCTACTGTTAAATATAATACTCCCAGTCAGATAGATTCAATATTACTTACTACAAATAAGCTTTTTTTTATTTTTCAACTATTTTCTTACGCGGGAATGACGTGTCGATCCTCTTTTTTTTAATAATTTATTTTGGAATACAGGCCAATTGGCCAACCAAGATCTGTGCCCAATAAATATAATTAAACATTATAATTATGGAAATAATTGAGATGGTATTTTTTTGTGATTAATTATTGAGATTGTGTATTACATTTTGTAATTTATTTTGTCTAAGTAGGTATATTATTATCGTTTGCTTACACTACCCAATTGCAGCAGCCCAGTTTTAGATAAAAATAACACTTAGATATTGTACACAATAATTGTTTGTTGGCACGGTGTGGTATTTTTAGTTATAAGGAAGCATTGCGACAGCGCGCCATGTTGTGTCATTGCAATCTCGCGCCTTTCACTTTAACCTTAAACTACGCTTAGAGCAAGCCTGAGAGTTGAGACAGAGGCTTTGGGTTCGATTCTTAGATGGGACAATATTAATAATAAATAAATACACCCGCTAGTCACACACCTAGTCCTGCCCCCACACTAGGTATAACCTGTATCGTGGGTGTCAGAAACTATGAGAGACGCGCGGTCTCACAACACCCAGACATGAAACAAATATCTGTGGGCCACACAAAAATTTGTATCAATGCGGATTCGATCCCGCGACCTCTCGCCTCACAGCCGCCACTCGCCTACTGCGCCACGGAGGCTGTCTGGAAAATAGTATTCTCTAAGAGCCAACAACGTTGAACGCTCCGTCGATCTCAACTGTGCACTACGGGAGCGAGGCGTCCTTACTCGATACCATAGGCAAATGGACTGATTATCTGGATTTTGTGTTCTATAGAGCTTACTCCAAGTTTCGTCCCATAAATTAGTCAAGATCAGATAGATTTCGAAGTCTTAATTTACGATTACGGATGCTATTAACATCTATTTTGATAGTTTTTAGGGGTCCGTACCTTAAAATGAAAAAACTGAATCCTTATAGGATCACTTTGTTGTCCGTCTGTCTATCACGATCCTTTTTCTTAGGAACGCGTGGAGGTATCAAGTTGAAACTCATGAAAAAATCGAACTTCTAAGCCAAAGGAATCAGAAGATACAGCCGTTTATGCCTCAAATTTTCGACGCTCGCAAGGGAATCAAAACCTACAGGGTACTTCCCGTGAACTCAGAATCTTGTTTGTACGAAGCAACGTCTTATAGCACAGATAAAGGCATAATTACAAGTTTAAAAAGTTAACTGACTGACTTCCAATGTACCGATCGTGACCAAATTCGGGACCACCCTTGAAATAAGTTCTATCGAACACAAAAAGAATTTTGAAATTCGGTCCACATTTGGCGGAGATATCGAGTAACATACAAAAAATACAGACGAATTGAGGACCTTCTCCGTTTGTGGAACTCGGTCGAAAATTGCGAAATTGATTATATATTTACAAGTTTGTACGGAACCCTGGGTGCGCGAGTCCAACTCGCACTTGGCCGGTTTTTTGCTTTGCCTACCCTTTAGTGACAGCCGTGAGCATAAGTAATATGAAACTAGAATTATAGTAAACAGGCCGTGTCGAATAACCTTCAGACATTTATTAAGCCTTTCTATTAATTAAATTGTTACCAAATGTTATATTAGGCTTTGTACACGAATCGCACGCATGAAAAGTTGACTTCGATCGAATTTGTACAATATTTGGCACATAACATGGTACAAACAATATTATTACGAAAACAAAATTATTTGAAAGTTTTAAAAAAGCTACAAATGGAAGTGGAATGGAAGTGGGAGCATTTTTCTATCTCCCTGGCTCGCTTGCACCGCTACCAATGACGTTGGAACTGCTCCGCTTATAGAGCGCTATGGACAAACAAGGAGGTGACGTCATGTCCTTAGCTGTGCATCATTTGACAGTTAGCCCTTCTGTCAGATTTAAGTGTCTTTTAATCAGAGATTTTTACTGTGAAATTTTTTGTGTACCCAAACCAACCGTTTCGGAAGTAAAAGGGTGGGGGGGGGCCTCTACTCTACCAAAAATTTGCATTTTAAAGCTTAATATTTCGCACACAGAGCCTCCAATCGAAAAATAGTTTTACATTTCCGCATAGATTTTAAAAGACCTATCCCACGATACTCCACACTGTGGGATAGTCGAAAAAAAAGAACTACATCCCCACTTTACATGTAGGGGAGGTACCATTAAAACATTTTTTTTGAAGATTTTATTTCACAACTTTTCTAGTGTGATAGATATGTATACTCGTGCCAAATTACAGCCCACTAGTACTTACAGTCTCTGAGATAAACAGTGGTCAGACAGACAGACATGGCGAAATTAT
Source organism: Clanis bilineata (assembly GCA_036417725.1). Lineage (NCBI taxonomy): Eukaryota > Metazoa > Arthropoda > Insecta > Lepidoptera > Sphingidae > Clanis > Clanis bilineata. The sequence goes on along the minus strand of CM071138.1, from coordinate 1,370,980 downwards.
AAGGGTTCCTTTTTGCTATTTGGCTTCGGAAATCTAAAAAAATATATAAATAATAATATCATCGCATACATACATACATATATAATAATATCGCGATAGAATCCGTAAAAACTAATAATAATAATAGCCCTGTAATATTACTGTCCCACTGCTGGGCACGGGCCTCCTCTACTAATGAGAGGGGTTAGGCCTTAGTCTACCACGCTGGCCTAATGCGGGTTGGTACACTTCACATACCTTCGAAATTCTTGTGGAGTAAGTAATTGGTTATGGTTAAACTATGTTTGATTTTATACACATATTTATATGTAACTAGCTGACCCGCGCAACTTCGTCTGCGTAGGAGAGAGAGGGTTGAAAGAATGAGTCGTAAGCACCTATAATCCAATAATTCTAAAGAAGGTAATGGGATGATCTACTTCGGTCCGGTTTCGTCAGTCACCCAGTCAGTACCCCCGTCAGTCACCCCGTCCTTCACCCTGTCGGTTACCCCGTCAGTTACCCCGTCCATCACCCCGTCGGTCATCACGACAGTCACCCTGTCGGGCAACGCGTCGGTCACCCAGTCTGTCACCCGTCTGTCACCCGTCTGTCACCCGTCTGTCACTCGTCTGTCACTCGTCTGTCACCCGTCTGTCACCCATCTGTCACCCCGTTTGTCACCCCGTCAGTCACCCAGTCAGTACCCCCGTCAGTCACCCCGTCCATCACCCCGTCGGTCACCCCGACAGTCACCCTGTCGGTCAACCCGTCGGTCATCCCGTCTGTCACTCGTCTGTCACCCGTCTGTCACCCCGTCTGTCACCTGTCTGTCAGCCGTCTGTAACCCAGTCGGTCACCCCATCTGTCTGCCCGATTGTCACCCCGTCTGTCACCTGTGTGTCACCCGTCTGTCACCCTGTCTGTCACCCGTCTGTCACCCCATTAGTCAGCCTGTCAGTCACCCCGTCATACCTCACGTCAGTCACCCCGTCAGTCGCCCCATCAGTCACCCCGTCAGTAACCCCATCAATCACCTCGTCAGTCACCCCTTAGGTCATAGCGTGATGTTATATAACCTATAGCCGTCCTCGATAAATGGGCTATCCAACATAAAAAGAATTTTTCAATTGACAAATACTGACATTAATATTTATACGATACTAACGACACTCAATTGTTTTGCCTTCCCGGAACCTCTCCACTAATACTTGAATTTTATGGTATGGTATTAAAGTTCAAATTGACTTTTAAGTATTATTACGAATCGATTGTATGGGAGTACAGAAAAGTGTTGTTTTTAGACTTTTTCAGACAATTTTTCATTTTTTTCTCTCCGTAAGAACCATCCTCGTCCTTCGAGGAATATTCTAAAAAAAGAATTAGCGAAATCGGTCCAGCCGTTCACGCGTGATGGCGTGAAAACGGGTTTCATTTTTATATATATAGATAGCAAATAAAACAAAAAAGAAACCCTTCTGTAAAAACTGCATCGAAATTGGTTGAAAAATGAGGCAGTAATTCTTATTTTAAATTCTGGAGTGGGGGCAGCTGAGAACTTAATTTTTTTTAATTGGAGATATCTTACTATCCCTTTCCAACGCACGTACCGTTATGGCGTGACGTGATTATACTGATACTTCTCTTTCCCGCAGTTTGACGGTTACACCAAACTTCAAAGGCTTATAACTTTTTTATTTTTGAGAATATTTCAATATTTCTTTCTGTTCTATATTTTAGACGACGTAAATTTCATATAACATTAAGTTAAAAAAACTAGTCAAGTACACAATTCACCTTAAAAAATAGTTGTTTTATTTTTATATAAAAGTTTACAATAAATGTATTAACATTACGATGAATTATTTATTGCTTTTGTTGTTTATTGATCATTACAGTCTAGCGTTCTTTTATGGTCATGGTACTCAGTTCGATGCCCCGCCAATGCCTGTTTAGTATGCAAACACGGTACGTAGCATTCGAGAGCGCTGGCATTCTCTCGACTCTTAGAAAACTTACTAACGCCCGGTTCCAATAAACAATCTCAGTTCGAATGTGCAGATAGATTACAAAAATTAGCCAATAAGAACACAGTTTGAACATGACTCAGTCAAATGACTTGTTTTGATCGGTTCATAATCGCGATCTATCTGCACTCTAAACTGAGATCGTTTATTGAAACCGGCCGTTAGCGATGTAATGTAACCGATTCTTTATTATTACATACATAAACTCACGCCTGTATCCACGAAGGGGTAGCCAGAAGCTAACTAGCGAACTAGAACACATATCGCCTCGTTGTTTTCCGTCCCAGATGTGATAGACAAGCTTATTGTCATATCAGGCACAAACTTCAGTCTCCGGGATGATATTAAATAATCACAAGTTAAAAAACTTAACACACCGACTTCAAATCCGATCGTGACCAAATTTGAAACCCTTGAAATAAGCCTTATCGAAAACAAAAAGAATTTTGAAGATCGGTCGACATTTGGCGGAGATATCGCGTAACATACATAAAAAAATACAGACGAATTGAGGACCTTCTCCTTTTTTGAAGTTGGTCGAAAACCAATATCACTGCCCGACTCGGGGATCGAACCCGAGATCTCAAGACTGTAGTCGTACGGAAATACAACTACGCCACCGAGGCAGTTAGCACCGATTATTTATGGATCGACTTCAAAAAAGGAGAAGGTCCTCAATTCGTCTGTATTTTTTTATGTATGTTACGCGATATCTCCGCCAAATGTGGACCGATTTTCAAAATTCTTTTTGTGTTCGATAGAGCTTATTTGAAGGGTGGTCCCATATAAAAGTTACGATCGGATTTGAAGTCGGTCTGCTAAGTTATTATACTTATGATTATTGATTATAACATAACATAAGCTCACGCCTGTATCCCCGAAGGGGTAGGCAGAGGCGCACTAGCGAACTAGAACACCCACATTTCGCCGAGCTTTGTTCCGTCCCAGATGTGATAGGGGGCGAGCCTATCGCCATATCGGGCACAAATTCCAGACTCCGGGCTGATATGGAAAAATCCAATATCACTTTGCCCGACCCGGGGATCGAACCCGAGACCTCAGGACGGTAGTCGTACCGAAATACAACCACGCCACCGAGGCAGTCAGATTATTCATTATGTATAAGTATATTAGCGTGTATTTACTGTTATTGCCTAAATAATATATATTATGCATATTTTTTGGAAGTTCCTCTTGCGTTCAGCGTTGTAAACTTCAGACAGCCCTTTATTTCCCTTTTTTGCTTGTTTGCTTATATCCATCCCATTGTCTATAAAAATTGCCATGTGCGATAAGACTGCCATTTATAGTAAATTTGTTTTTGCATATTCCTTGTATTTTGTCCTAAGTGTACAATAAAGTCAAATCAAATCAAATCAAATCATTTATTGAATCCATGAAATGTTCAAACATTATTTAGATTCCGTCAAATTTTAACTCTACCGCCTGTTCGGAAGGCTGTTTCGCCAGAGAAGAACGGGCAAGAAACTCTGACGTTGCTCTTTTTAACACCAATTTACAGTCAGCTACTAATAAAGTACAGCACCAGATACAGAAAGAGCTTGAATTAGAGCAGCTAAACCATGATAACAATAGTATAGGACATCTAATAATATAGGACAAAGTAACGTACAAGATACACTGAGCGACCCCCGCAGAATCAAGAATAAATAAATAAATCATTGTGCCTGTTTTATAAGTGTGGTATCAAACCGGTCGAGCCGGCATGACCCACTGTTATTCAACATAGCTGTTATTCAAGTTTTTTATCACATTGTATGGTTCCATTTAATTCAGCCTTGACATATGGCAGACGAATCGTTCGTAACCTTACAAATCGAAAGTGATTTTGAAATGAGGCGCGGCTTTACTATCGCACCTGGCTTGGTTCAATACGAAATAAATAGGAATTGATAAGCAAGTTTAAAAACTTAACGGAGTGACTTCATATCCGATCGTGACCAAATTGATACGGGACGACCCTTGAAATAACCTTTATCGAACATAAAAAGGATCTTGGAAATCAGTCCATATTTGGCGGAGATATCGCGTAACATACATAAAAAATTCAGACGAATTGAGGACCTCCTCCTTTTTGGAAGATACTCGGTAAAAATGTGTAACGAAACCATGTTTTATGTAATAATTTAGTGCAGGAGACCAGCGTCTCCTGCGCCGTCTGCTTTACACACATAATTTTGAAAATCTTGATGGTCCCGTCGCCCATAGACACCCAAGAAACATGGTACCGTTGATAATCTATATAGAGATTGAACACAAGTTTAAAAACTTATCAGACCGATTTTAAATCCGATCGTGACCAAATTTATATGGGACCACCCTTGAAAGCTCTATCGAACACAAAAAGAATTTTGAAGATCGGTCCACATTTGGCGGTAATATCCAGTAATATAGATAAAAAATTACAGACAAATTGATGACCTTCTCCTTTTTGGAAGTCGGTCGAAAAATAGAGACGAATTGAGAACCTCCTCCTTTTGTGGAAGCCGGCGAAAAGAAGGGGGAGTTGGGCCTCCGGAATCTCACTCACCGACAAATGCAACAGCGAGCTGTATTACAGCGGTTTTTTACAGCGTTCATAATACCAAATTCTATCAAAATCAGTTCAGTGTCCAGTGGCAAGTAACAGACAGACAGAGTTACTTTCGCATTATTAGTATGGATTACAATATTGAATAACATATTTTATTGGTATTTTACATTTAGAAGGTCATTTATTGTTGATACATCTATGAATATACATGATTGTTATATTATTATGTATTAAAGAGAAGAGCCTACATTTAAATTGGTTGAAAATATTCATCTTTACATACATACATAGACTCACGCCTTTTTCCCATAAGGGTAGGCAGAGACCACGGATTTCCACTTGCTACGATCCTTACACACCTCTTTCGCCTCATTCAGTCTCATTACATTCTTCATGCATGCACGTCGGTTTAGGGTACTTTTAACTTGACCTTTCTCGAGTAAATCTCTGACTTGGTCAGAGAATGTTCGATGAGGTCTTCCCCTTCCAACTCTACCATTCACACTTGCCATATACAGCTTTACATAGTATAAAACAAAGTTGCTTCCCGCTCTGTGTCTGTCCCTATGTCCCCATGCTTAGATCTTTAACACAACGGATTATGATGCGTTTTTTAATAGATAGAGTGATTCAAGAGGAAGGTTTTTATGTATAATCATCGATATATTAATTACCTAGATGCACGGTTGACGCTCGGAAAATGGGACAGCAAAGAAGTGCTTAAGCACTCGTTTTGCATACAGTCCGACGCCGATGGAATTCTAAATTTCAAAATTCAAATTTAAGAACGCTTGCTCATTTCGTTTAAAAAGCTACTTTATTACACGTGCATAGGGTTATATTTGTGGTGATTTAATTAGAACTTGTGATTTTTTTCTTTGTTATATTCCTGAGACCACTTTTTAGGAGGATATTTGCAAAGAACTGTGCATCTAGGGTATATTATATCGATGTGTACAATACATGCATAAATTCATCCCCCAAAGGGATGTAATGGGGGGCGAATGTTTGTCAAGACTCACGCGGACAAACGCTATAGATTAAGATTGCTAATTAAACGGAGTAAACTGACATTTCGAATGTTGCCACTTTTTCATGAAATTTAAATAGTGCTGCGGTAAAAAGATCAAGATTGTTTAAACATTTCAATTCAGTGAACCTTTTCATTCTTTCGTTTTTTAAAGTCCAACTCAAAGTCGTAATTCCTGCTTTATATGTAAATAGTACTGCATGTCTACTGAATTATAGTCATAGTAAATTACTGCATGCTAAGTTATTGCATGTCTACTGGAATTATAGTCATGGTTCATTATAAACAAAACTTACAAAAGCTATGAGTGTGCCGAACATAATTTTTCTCAAATAATAAAAGTAATATTTGTAATTTTCATTATAATCATTTCGCGTATGTGTTGTGATTATTTACATAAAATTATTTACACAAATATTTAGTCGAAGGCTTTTCTAAAAATACGCAATACAATTCTACTTTTGGAAGCTAGTGCTGAGTTATTGTTTCTTTGAATGATAAAAATTGGACTAGATCAATCACTACGTTTTGAAAGTAAGCAACATTATTTTGGAAAGTGACATTTCTATCTGTTAGTTTACTTCGTTTAATTAGCAATCGGACTATATTGAGCTTATGTTCTGATTTCTTAAGTTTACGCGAATATTATACATTGAAATAAAACTATTTTTACGGATTCTATCACGATTAGGTTTTAATTATCAATCCCGACGTTTCGAAGGCTTTGCAGTCTTCGTTGTTTCTTCGACAACGATCGTGATAGAATCCGTAAAAATAGTTTTATTTCAATGAGCTTTTGTTATTAATAATAAAGTGGGGCATACATTACGTAGGTACATTGATAATAATATTAGGTAATGTTTTATCATACTGTCAAGGTTATTGTATGACATTCACATATTCGCGGAAAGATATCGAAATCCCATTTTTAACCGATTTTGAAACATGGTTCTTAACTTTTAAGGGCGACTTGCAGCGCTTTTACATAACATAACACAAGCTCACGCCTGTATCCCCGAAGGGGTAGGCAGAGGCGCACTAGCGAACTAGAACACCCACATTTCGCCGAGTTTAGTTCCGTCCCAGATGTGATAGGAGGCGAGCCTATAGCCATATCGGGCACAAATTCCACACTCCGGACTGGTATGGAAAAATCCAATATCACTTTGCCCGACCGGGGATCGAACCCGAGACCTCAGAACCGTAGTCGTACCGAAATACCACCACGCCACCGAGGCAGTGTTGCAGCGCTATTATTAATCCATAGTTAGTCCTAAACTTGATTTATCATACAGGGGGCTGACTTATGATACTCGATTCGAATTTGAATTCGCTTCGACTTCATTTAACGGTTTCAATAAACAATCTCAGTTCGAATGTGCAGATAGATTACAAATATGATCCAATAAGAACACAGTTTGAACACGACTCCGTCAAATGACGTGATTTGATTGATTCATAATCGCGATCTATCTGTAGCCCGAGCACAAAAAACTAATGTAAATGTAAATGTATTCGAGTACGCTGCGCACTGATGACGTTTGGTTAATATTTCATAGAAATTTCATAGACGCGCATCGAGCTGAAATACATTTACGGTTGTCAGAAATTTTCCTGCTCAAGCCGCTGCACTCTAAACTGAGATCGTTTATTGAAACCGGCCGAAAGAGTCAGGTGGCAGATTTATTGCTTACGTTATAAGCTTCTTCACGTCGGTTTTCTGAGACAGTGGTATCAAACCATCGCACCAACCGTCATCGGAGGATGTTCATCCATTCTACCTGGAACCACCTTTTTCCAGTACATTGCGTTTCCAGACTGCCTCGGTGGCGTGGTTGTATTTCGGTACGACTATCGTCCTGAGGTCTCGAGTTCAATTCCCGGGTCGGGCAAAGTGATATTGGATTTTTCCATATCAGCTCGGAGTCTGGAATTTGTGCCCGATATGGCGATAGGCTCGCCCCCTATCACATCTGGGACGCAACTAAGCTCGGCGAAATGTGGGTGTTCTAGTTCACTACTGCACCTCTGCGTACACCTTCGGGGATACAGGCGTGAGCTTATGTTATGTTATGTTATGCATTTCCAGAGATCATTTTTCTCACGCACCTGCAAACTCTGGAATGAACTCTCCGCCTCGATGTTCCCGCAGCACTATGACATGTCCTTCTTCAAACGAGGCTTAAAAAAGCATTTACAGCGGCTTGGCTGTGTCCCTGGCATTGCGGATGTACATGGGCGACGGTAACCATTTACCATTAGGTGGGCCGTTTGCTCGTCTGTCTTCGTAGGCCAATAATAAAATGGTCCAGCCGGCCCATTCGTGCTGTGGAAAAATTAAAGTTTAACGAAAACTGAAAATCGCTTTTCATTTAATCTGCTTCGGTCTCAGCACCGACTCCAAAGAGAGTAGGAAATAGTTGTTAAGTGTTCGTTTTTGAAGAGAGTTTTCAGTTTTTGTTAAACTTTAATTAACTATCTATTTTAGTGTAATATTATAAGCATTATCCACCAACTCCTAATAGTTAAGGAGTTATATTTTTCATTATCAGCTCAGCAACATGAGATGATGAGTACCAGACGCAGTTACCTGAATAGGTTTAGAAAAATATAAAACACACTATGGATCTCTATAAAATTTGAGGGTTGGCCTCGATTTTTCTGGGATTTCATCATCAGATCCTGACTTGGTGCCAATGAGACCACCTGGGAAGTATACTTATTTAAACAAAAAAAGAATTTCACGAATCGGCCCAGGCGTCTTCGAGTAATCGGGGAACATATCTTTCTTTCTGCCTGGCGTTATCCCGGCCTTCTGCCAGGGTCCGCCTTCCTACTTAAACGCTTCCACTTCGCCCGGTCTTGAGCATTCTCCCGAGCCATTGGCTCTCATATCCTCCTCCAGAACGTCCAGCCAGCGCTTTTTGGGCCGTCCATTTTTTACCGAGGTACTCCTGTGGTTTCCCCAAAACGTGGCCATACCATCTCAAGCGACATTCTTGCAGTTTATCTGCCACGTTTTATGTACATATATCGGGGAACATATGTACCTAAAAAAAATCCGACGCGTTGTTATTTATTTGGAAAAAAACAAGTAACAATAAATGCAGTAAGATATTTTATAATTATCCAAAAATAGTTTAGATAGATTACAGTGTATTTGTATACATAAAACGAATAGCTGAAATACTATACTAATGTAACAATTTAATAAGTTTTATCAGTTATTACAGGATGTAACAATACACAATGATATTAGGAGATATGAACAGCTACCAGCTCCAGTTAACTTTACCGACTTCAAAATAGAGGTTCTCAATTCGTCTGTGTGTTTTTTTATAGCAGAGACTGACCCTGGGTCTTCTGATGGTAAATCATCTCCATTGCCCATAGACACCAAAAACAACAAAATCTTAGGTGCGTAAAAGGAGGGAAATAAGGATTGGGGCCACCGGAAATCTCACTCACCGAACGAAACGCGACAGCGAGCTGCCACTTTACGTCGGTTTTCTGTGAGACAGTGGTATCAAACCGGTCGAGATGGCCCATTCATGCTGTAGACGTTACTGTATAGCGTGGCTCTACTTTTCAAGAAGTTTTTATGTATGTTATGCGATATCTCCGCCAAATGTGGGCCGATTTTCAAAAGATTCTTTTTGTGTTCGATAGAGGTTATTCTGAAGGTGGATTTATATAAAGTATGAAATATAAACCTGTAGAGGAACGGGTAAACTTTGCCATTGTGATTTAGGATTCGATTGGCTCCATCTGTTGTTCCGTAGCTGAAGCTAGTGCGCTGACGCTCGATGCGTGTTAGTTCGGCGCGCATTGCAGAGATGTCGCCACAAACCAAATGTCATCAGTGCACAGCGAGCTCGAATACATTTATGATTGCCAAAAAAATGTTCTGCTCGGGCCGCTGTTGACCTGTCAACCCCCATTACAAATCGTGTCACAAAAACACCTGCCCCCTTACTCTGGACACTCGATTCGATTCCACTTCATTCAGTGACAAAAAAATTTACCGAAATAGAGTTAAAAAATTGCACTTATGTTACTGTAAAAATTACCATATGACAAGTTCTCGAATCTAATGCAACATTAGCGCACTTCTTAACTCGATTACAGTTGAATTTTAAATCATTAAATGAAGTCGAAAAGAATTCAAATTCGAATCAAGTGTCCAGAGTCAGACCCCAGGCTTGGGATCGAACTCAGAACCTCCCGATTCACAGCTCATATACGCTGCCACTACACCAAGGATACTCACGCCCGGTTTTAATAAACAATCTCAGTTCGAATGTGCAGATAGATTACAAAAATTAGCCAATAAGAACACAGTTTGAACATGACTCCGTCAAATGACTTGATTGGTTCATAATCGCGATCTATCTGCACTCTAAACTGAGATTGTTTATTGAGACCGGCCGTTAATAGGGCTTATAACTAATAACCTATCGTTTGTCCTTCAGCTATTTATATTGACAAACCTCTCGAATTTCATAATGTAATTTAAAGTATCTTAAGTTGCAACATATTTATCAGATACCACTTGTTGTGGATTATAAGATGTCGTTGTGTTTGATAACAATGCAATTTAAAAATTGAATTACAGATAATCAAGTAAGTAGGTAATGGCGCAATATAACGACAGTACTTTGATAGTGATTTATATACATAATTGGGTACTTGACTATGGTTGTTTTATACACATTTTATTGTAGTGATCTTGCAGCCGGATCTCGATCTAAGCAGCAACGCCTTTCCGTCTGTGGAAACCACAATGTTTAAAAACAAAGCAAAAACCACACATTTGTCATGTATATCGTTTTCTCCTTAATCGTTACGTTCAAATTCACAGTTTATGAACAACCTATCTGAGGTTATACTTTATGCCCCTTACTCATAAAAATATTTAAGCGCTGCTTATCTTTAACCATATTCATACGAAATTCTTATGAAGAAGATTTTTTTTTATAGCAGAGATTGGCAAACGAGCAGATGGGTCACCTGATGGTAAGTGATCTCCACCGCCCATAGACAACTAAGACAAAATAGAATCATGGGTGCGTTGCCAACCTAAAAGGAGGGAATGGAAGGGGAGGGAAAAGGGAGTGGAGAAATGGGTCACCAGAAATCTCACTCACCGAACGAAACGCGACAGCAAGCTGGCACTTTACGTCGGTTTTCTGTGAGACAGTGGTATCTAACCGGTCGAGCCCATTCGTGCTATAGACGTTACTGTCTACAGCGTGGCTCTACCACTCAATTTCAGAGGTATGCAGATTTACTCACAAAGAAATTTAATATTGCCATCGACAATACATCATGAATATTACTAGCTATAGAGGGGCTCTCAATCTTGTTTTCATACAAAAAATTGATACCAAACGTCAGTAACGCCATCTACCACTTATTAGAGCGAGAACGCTTATTACAATTTACACCCTAGAATGTTCTGTGAATGTTCAAGAATAATGTTCAGCCGCGTGCGTGCGTCTCTTGCACTAAAAAAATATATAAAATACAAAACATGATAGCGCTACACATTTTTATCTACGTCTCATTGTTTTATGACCAGGTGACAGCGAAAATCATTGTTTTGTTTTTTTCATTCATCATTGTTTTGCGTATGTGTTTTCGTGTTTTGTTTCGAGAAAAACTAGTGAATTCGATTGGATTTCATTTATTGACTTAAAATTCCACCGAAATTGAGTTAATAAGCACTTATGTCACGTTAAAAATTATGAAATGACAAGTTCTCGAATCGAATGCAACATTAGCGCACTTTTTAACGCGATTTCTATGAATTTTTAAGTCAATAAATAAATAAATACACCCACAGTCACACACCTAGTCCTGACCCCACACTAGGTATAACCTGTATCGCGAGTGTCAGAGACTATGAGAGACCTTCGGTCTCACAACACCCAGACTTGAAACAAATATCTGTGGGCCACACAAACATTTGTCTTAATGCGGGAATCGAACCCGCTGCTTCTCGCTTCACAGCCGGCTATTCGCCCGCTGCGCCACAGAGGCTATCAAATGAAACCGAATCGAAGTCAAATTCGAATCGAGTGTTAATAGTCAATCCCCAGGACACGCAGGTTAAGATAACTTTAATGTCTAAACACTGCTTAGATAAAGAATGATATAGATCAGACATCTAAGTAGTAAAATCAAGCATAAGCGAGATAGATATATGCGGTTTACAGTGTGAGTGATAGAGACAGACGAAGAATTTTTTATCTCGTTCTGCGTATGCGTTTGTATTGTCTGACACCAACTCGGATTTGGTGTCAGACAATAAAAACGCATACAACATCAATAGAATTTCAAAAACTGAATTTCCCAAATAACGGGAAGTTTGCATTGTGTCGCGTCTCCTGTACTAAAACATTACACAAAACAACTAAGCAAAACATGGTTTTTATCTATGCTCCATTGTTCTTTGAAGAAGAGAGCGAAATTAATTGTTTTACGTATGTGTTTTTGTATTTTGTTTCGAGAAAAACACATTTTTTCTAGCATATTGCAGAAAGGATTTAGCTTAGTTTTTACGACCGGCTGCCTGCGTGACAACCCTTCCTGAGGGATTATTAACCAAACATAAACTCACTTAATTAGTTATTGCTGTACTGACGCTTTTAAATGTTTATTACCAAAGAAAAATGGTTACTATGAACTACATTTCAAATAAATGTTGGGTACATTTTTCCAACACGGTATCCCTGTGTCTTATATTCTGTCCCTTACGGGTATACACGCATGGCTACTCTATTCATTCTTTCTCTAAGAAACACTGGCACGGATTTGCGCGCGTTTATTTTTTTATTTTTTTTTTAATGGCAATTGAAATACATTATGACAATGTCAAGTTAGGACGTTTATTTTAAATAACACTGAATGACTTTTTTTTAATTTATTTGTTTCAGGCTACTAAGGCCCATTTATTATGACTACGAGGTCACTTTTGGATCACAAGTTTCGCGCTTTTGTCCCGTCTATGTTCTGTTAAATGTCTTTGTTTCCAGAAGCAAATCTTATCAGTTAGAAAAAAACAACAAATCAAACTGAATTAAAATCAATTTGATCTACACTCTGATTGTATTTGCGGAAACGTACCAAGGTTAATGATATGAAATCGTTTTCAACGGAATTCCTTCTCCATAGGGTAGTTGATTTTGATCGAATTTGTACGATATTTGATACACAACATAAAAAACCTTATTGTAATAACAGGGGCTGACTTTTGACACTCAATTCGAATTCGACTACATCTAGGCTCAATTGCACCACTATTATTAACCTAGAGTTAGTCCTAACCGCAAGCTAAATTGACAGAAAATGTATGAATGACATGTAACTTAACTTGCGGTTAGGACTAACTCTGGGTTAATAATAGTGGTGCAATTGAGCCTTAATATTCCACCGAAATAGAGTTAAAAAGTACACTAATGTCACGTTAAAAATTACCAAATGACAAGTTCTCTAATTTAATGCAACATTAACTCACTTTTCTCGATTTCGGTGGAATTCTAAGTCACTAACGGCCGGTTTCAATAAACGATCTCAGTAGCCCGAGCATGAAAAACTAAAGTAAATGTATGTAAATGTATTCGAGTTCGCTGCGCACTGATGATGTTTTGTTAATATTTCATACAAATTTCATAGACGCGCATCGAGCTGAAATACATTTACGGTTGTCAGATATTTTCCTGCTCAGGCCGCAGTTTAGAGTGCAGATAGATCGCGATTATGAACCAATCAAATCAAGTCATTTGACGAAGTCATGTTCAAACTGTGTTCTTATTGGCTAATTTTTGTAATCTATCTGCACATTTGAACTGAGATTGTTTATTGGAACCGGGCGAAATTGCGTATGTTTAGACGTCCATCCACTGCGGATGGACGTCTTATGGCTGATGATGATGAAATGAAATTAAATCGTAGTCAAATTCGAACGAGTCTCAAGTGTCAGGGTCTTGGGTACAATCCAGGTCAGGCACAACTTTACTAACACTATTTTTTTCGGGACTGCATCTCTCAGAGTGGGTTGGTATCACGCTGGCAGCTCCTCCAGAGTCCTTTGTACAACTCTTAAATTCGTATATAAGATATCGCTATATAGGACTGCCTCGGTGGCGTGGTGGTATTTCAGTACGACTACGGCTCTGAGGTCTCGGGTTCGATCCCCGGGTCGGGCAAAGTGATATTGGATTTTTCCATATCAGCCCGGAGTCTGGAATTTGTGCCCGATATGGCGATAGGCTCGCCCCCTATCACATCAGGGAATGAACTAAGCTCGGCGAAATGTGGGTGTTCTAGTTCGCTAGTACGCCTCTGCCTACCCCTTCGGGGATACAGGCGTGAGCTTATGTTATGTTATGCTATATAGGACAGAGTTCTCGACCGACTTCCACAAAAGGAGGAGGTCCTCAATTCGTTTGTTTTTTTATATATGTTACTCGATATCTCCACCAAATGTGGACCGATTTTCGAAATTCTTTTTGTGTTCGATAGAGCTTATTTGAAGGGTGGTCCCATATAAATTTGGTCAGTTAAGTTTTTAAACTTGTGATTATTAACTAGTGAAAACCATTTATTAATAAAGGAAAATTCCCCAGTTATTATGATTACCTATTTTATCATATGTTTATACTCATGGGTGATAAGAGACTTTGATAATACTTCGTGAAAGTGCAATGCATTTTAACCAACTTCAAAACGAGGAGTTTTCGATTCGTCAGTATTTTTGTAAGTAGTTAAAAAAATAAATACACCCAACAGTCACACACATAGTCCTGACCCCACACTAAGATCGAGTCTTGTGTCGTGTATCAACATAAATAACAGCCGCTAGTCACACACATAGTCCTGACCCCACACTAAGATCGAGTCTTGTGTCGTGTATCAGGAACTACGAGAGACTTTCGGTCTCACAACACCCACACCCGAAACAAATATCTGTAGGCCGCACAAATATTTGTCTCGGTGCGGGGATCGAACCCGCGGTCATGAAAAATGAGAGGGGTTAGTCTACCACGCTAGCCTAATGCGGGTTGGTACACTTTACATACCTTCGAAATTCTTGTGGTGAAATTCTCGAGTATTCAGGTTTCCTAACGATGTTTTCCTTCACCGTTATAGCAAGCGATAATTTATGTATCAGTCGTGTTATATTACTGTCCCACCGCTGGGCACGGGCCTCCTCTACTAATAATAATAAGGCATGTCTCCTACACATGTAAATTAAATAGTTTATTGTACGGAACACCAAGGATACAATATAGTTCCGCATAATTATTTATAAACTCAAATGAGAGGGCGGTATTTGTTGAGGTCGCCTACTTTTCACTACTTGTTCAATCGGGTACCTGACTAATTTTTTAAAATTAATTTTATATGAAATTTACGTCATTTAAAACATAGAACAGAAAGGAACATTGAAATATTGTCAAAAATAAAAAAGTTATAAGCCTTTGAAGTTTGCTGTAACCGTCAAATTGCGGGAAAGAGAAGTATCAGTATAATCACACGCACTCACGCCATAACGGTACGTGCGTTGGAAAGGGATAGATACTGTGGCGCCAACACACCCGCCACTGTAACTCCTGTAAGCCAGGATCAACAATGGCACGCATTTTACGACACCGAGCAATGAAGCTCGGCGAGTCTCAGATAATACAAAATTGTCTTCATCCCGCAACGAAATTAATCAAACAGAAAGATAGGAAGGAGTTGGAATTATAAGGTTTTCACTTCCCTCCGTAAATATGCAGGAGATAATGTAATGAATTAAAGAGGCATCAGCTTCATACATAGGGATATTTACAACTGGAGAGGCCATATATAAAGCGATGCAGTTTTTACAGAAGGGTTTCTTTTTTGTTTTATTTGCTATTACATATAAATATGTGTATAAAATCAAACATAGTCAAGTACCCAGTTGTAAAGAATTTTAATTGGTAAGTTAAATAAGCTTTCGGTACATACTCACATAGTGGCAGCGTACATGGGCTGTGAACCGGGAGGTCTTGGACTCGATTCCCAGGTTTTTTCGACCGACTTCCAAAAAGGAGAAGGTCCTCAATTCGTCTGTATTTTATGTATGTTACGCGATATCTCCGCCGAATGTGGCCTGATCTTCAAAATTCTTTTTGTGTTCGATAGAGCTTCTTTCAATGGTGGTCCCATATAAATTTGGTCACGATCGTATTTGAAGTCGGTCAATTAGTTTTTGAAGTTGTGATTATTTTTTAACAACATTTGCTCGGGACTGGATCCCCCAGAGAGATTGACGTTAGGCAGGCGACCAGTCGTAAAAAATACGACAAATCCCTTCAGCCACTTGTAAAAGTGTTGCCTGCCTCGGTGGCGTGGTTATATTTCGGTACTGTCCTGAGGTCTCGGGTTCGATCCCCGGGTCGGGCAAGGTGATATTGGATTGTTCCATATCAGCCCGGAGTCTGGAATTTGTGCCCGATATGGCGATAGGCCCGTCTATCACATCTGGGACGGAACTAAGCTCAGCGAAATGTGGCTACTAGTTGGCTAGTGCGCCTCTGTCTACCCCTTCGGGGATACAGGCGTGAGCTTATGTATGTTATGTTAATAGTGTGTTTACCGATCCCACATTAACGTGGGATAAGGGCAGGTGGAAAGAAAAAGGAATATAAAAATGGTTGCAATTCTTAACACAAAGGCATAACGGTACGCGAGATAATATTCATATTAGTCATTTTAAGGTGTCTCCACACCATATTTATTATCACGGACGTGAAAAAAGATGGACGGAGAGCCTGAAACATTGAAATTGAAGCAGCCATTGCCCATTCGATCTATCGACACGGAATTGGGTACTTGGCTATGTTTGATTTTGTACACATTTTTATATGCAAATAAAACAAAAAAGAAACTCTTCTGTAAAATCTGCATCGAAATTGGTTGAATAATGACTCAGTAATTCATATTTTAAAATTTGCAATAAGCAAGAGTGGGGATGTAGTGGGGATATCTTGCTATCCCTTTCTAATACACATACCGTTATGGCCCTGACGTAATTTTACTGATACTTCTCTTTTCCGCAGTTTGAAGGTTACACCAAATTTCAAATGCTTATAACTTTTTTATTTTTGAGAATATTTCAATAATTCTTTCAGTTCTATGTTTTAGATGGCATAAATTTCATATAAAATTAATTTTAAAAAATTAGTCAAATACCCAATTGCGGCGACTGAGCGTGATATGAGTGTTAATGTGGGCGTAGGGCACTTTTGTACAGGCGCGTTTGTGTGCGTAGCTTCTCTGTGGCGTCCGTTTAACTATAGACGAGATGGGATCCTTTTTTATATGTCCGTATTTACTGATTTCTTAAGTTTACGCGAATATTATACATTGAAATAAAACTATTTTTACGGATTCTATTACGATTAGGTTTTAATTATTATTCCCGTCGTTTCGAAGGCTTTGCAGTCTTCGTTGTCACGGCTCAGAATAATTAAAACCTAATCGTGATAGAATCCGTAAAAATAGATTTATTTCAACGTCCGTATTTATTATTTAACTAGCAGTTACTCGCGATTTCGTCGACGTGGATGCAGTGGTGTAACTATATGGTGGCATACGGGGCAAAATGCCACGGGCCTCCGGCCACATGGGATCCCCGCGTCGGCCGGCAGGAAGCTACAACTTCCAAAAAGGAGAAGGTCCTCAATTCGTCTGTATTTTTGTATGTATGTTACGCGATATCTCCGCCGAATGTGGACCGATCTTCAAATTTCTTTTTGTGTTCGATAGAGCTTATTTCAAGGGTGGTCCCATATAAATTTGGTCACGATCGGATTTGAAGTCGGTCCGTTAAGTTTGTAAACTTGTAAGGCTCAATTGCACCACTATTATTAACCTAGAGTTAGTCCTAACCGCAAGCTAAATTGACAGAAAATGTATGAATGACATGTAACTTAACTTGCGGTTAGGACTAACTCTAGATTAATAATAGTGGTGCAATTGAGCCTTATTATTTATAACATTAGTTAGATTATAAACTGGTGTGTGGGAGCACCTTTACCAGTAAAGGGTCGGGTTGGTGACCTCGAGTATTGAAAGTGATTGACCTTCGACTGAAACTTGAATTATACAGACTCACGCCTGTATCCCCGAAGGGGTAGGCAGGCGAAGTAGCGAACTAGAACAACCAGTTCTCCGAGCTTATGTAGATAGACGAGCCTACCACCATATTTGGCAGAAAGACTCCGGACTGATATTGAATAGATAATAAGAAATCAGAAATCATTTATTAATAACATAACATAACATAAGCTCACGCCTGTATCCCCGAAGGGGTAGGCGGAGGCGCACTAGCGAACTAGAACACCCACATTTCGCCGAGTTTCGTTCCGTCTCAGATGTGATAGGGAGCTAGCCTATCGTAATATCGGGCACAAATTCCAGACTCCGGGCTGATATGAAAAAAATCAATATCACTTTGCCCTCGCCGGGGATCGAACCCGAGACCTCAGGACGGTAGTCGTACCGAAATACAACCACGCCACCGAGGCAGTCAATCAGTCAAGTCGAGGTAATTACATAACCGAGGCAGTGTATTTCATGTGACAATTTTCACATTGATTAGCGTTTGAGAAACCGATCTAGTCTTCCGCGCCGTACATCTAAACGTGTTATACAATGACACAAGAAAAATAAGGACTTAACTAAAAATCTTTGAAGCTGGTTCCGCCATTTTAGTTTCGCAATCTATTTACATGTCACAGCAGTGTCATAAGACTTAAATAAATAAAGAAAAAATGATTATTGTTGCCTTACAAATATATACAATACTTTACCTATTGATATTCGACCGAATTCCAAAAAGGAGGAGGTCCTCAATTCGTCGGTATGTTTTTTTATGTATGTTACGCGATATCTCCGCCGAATGTGGACCGATTTTCAAAATTATTTTTGTGTTCGATAGAGCTTATTTCAAGGGTGGTCCCATATAAATTTGGTCACGATCGGGGAATTGGAAGTCGGTCAGTTAAGTTTTTAAACTTGTGATTATACATTGAAATAAAACTATTCTTACGGATTCTATCACGATTAGGTTATCAGTCTGACCCGTGACAACGAAGACTGCAAAGCCTTCGAAACTTCGGGAATAATAATTAAAACCTAATCGTGATAGAATCCGTAAGAATAGTTTTATTTCAATGTATAATATTCGCGTAAACTTAAGAAATCAGTTTGTGATTATACAATAAATACGGTGTTTTTATAGAATAGACTGGCAATCAAGCAGATGGGTCACCTGATGGTAAATGATCTCCACCGCCCTTAGACACCCAAGACGTAAAAGAATCATTGATGCGTTGCCAACCTAAGAGGGAAATAAGGATTGGGAAAGGGAGGGGAGGAATTGGGCAACGGGAAATCTCAATCACCGAACGAAACGTGACAGAAAGCTGCCACTTTACTCGTCTCATTCATAATAATTCTAATTTTGGGAATTTGAAGATTTCTAACCAGTGGCGGATTTACACATTTGCCGACAGTAGGCTATTTAACTTTTGCCGCCTCTTCTGAGATCTGAAATTCCAAACTTAATCCACAATTATATTAATTACATTTTTCTATCAACTTTATGATTCGTGCTCTATAATCCTTATTACATCAACTTTTCTCGTGATTAGTATCATTGAGAACTAGGGTACCGTTATATCAATTCTAAGAACTTCGAACTACCTTTCGAAGGTGTCTGAAGTCTTCAGACACCTTCTTTTTTATTTTTGTAAATCAAAACAAAAAAATGGCTAAATTTGTCGCCTCTTAAAATCTGCCGCCCGTGACTTTAGCCTATTGGCAAATCCGCCACTGCTTCTAACTGCTATAAGGGATCTTTGTTTCGCCAAGACGCCATTTTGGTTTTTCTCCATACATTAGGCATGCTTAAGTTTTTCGTAATCATGCCAAGCCCTTATTATTCTTCTGTCATTGATGTCGTAAATCGTGTGTCGCAAGCTAGACGTATAGTCGCAAGTATTTGATATTTAAATGGTAAAAGTCGTGAGGTCGTGAGGTCGTGACTGACGCCATGTCATTGTAGTGTCTAACATAAATGGCATTTAATATTCGGTCATTTAATGTCATATAATAAATGTCATATGGATATGGTGATAGGCTCGCCCCCTATCACATCTGGGACGGAACTAAGCTCGGCGAAATGTGGGTGTTCTAGTTCGCTAGTGCGCCTCTGCCTACCCGTTCGGGGATACAGGCGTGAGCTTATGTTATGTTATGTTATTCGGGCGACTTGCAGCGCCGTTACTAACCGAGAGTTAGCCCTAAACTCGATTTATCCTACAGCTCACTCCTATCTTTAAATCAAGATTTGGGTTAAACAGATATTTATCACGGAGCTGCATTAAATCACGATTTAACTTAAATATGGGAATTTTCGTTTGATTTGGTTGTTTTCAAGATATATACCTTTATATATATAGATATATATCTGACTAGCTATTTTTTTGATTTATGGATTTATTAAACACTGTCGTGGCAAAATCGTCTACCTTTGGTGGAGGCCATATTTTTAAATAAAGAGGAAGAAGAACTTAATATGTCTTTCTTTCTACCTGCCATTATCCCACCTTAATGTGGGGTCGGCGCAACACTTTCAAGCATGTAGCGCAGCGGGCGAGTAGCCGGCTGTGAAGCGAGAGGCCGCGGGTTCGATCCCCGCACCGAGACAAATGTTTGTACACACAGATATTTGTTTCGGGTCTGGGTGATGTTAGACTGCAAGTCTCTCGTAGTTCCTGATACACGACACAAGACTCGATCTTAGTGTGGGGTCAGGACTATGTGTGTTATGTACAGTTGGGTGTTATTTACTTATTTATGTTGCAGAAAGGATTTCGCTAAGTTTTTACGACCGGCTGCCAGCCTGACGTCAACCCTCTCAGAGGGATCCAGTCCCGGGCAAATTAAATTAGAAAATTCGCTTTGCCGACCTGGGAATCGAACCCAGGACCTCCCGGTCCACAGCCTAAATATTGCTGCCACTAGACCAAGAAGGCGGCATTTAACTTACATACATATGTGTTTAACTAAATCTAGATTTAGCTTAAACATAGATTTATCTTAAACTTCGATTTGACTTAAATCTTGATTCAACTTAAATCTTGGTTGAACTTAAATCTAGATTTTAAAACAAGAATTAGAATAAAGTTAAATTAGTCACATTTAAATAATATTAGCCTTGTAATATTACTGTCCCACTGCTGGTCACGGGCCTCCTCTACTAATGAGAGGGGTTAGGCCTTAGTCTACCACGCTGGACTAATGCGGGTTGGTACACTTCACATACCTTCGAAATTCTTGTGAAGAAATTCTCGGGTATGCAGGTTCCCTCACGATGTTTTCCTTCATCGTTATAGCAAGCGATGATTCACTTATGTCCTTATGGAGATGGTCAAATAAAGCTCTTTTTTCATAAAACATAACATAAGCTCACGCCTGTATCTCCGAAGGGGTAGACAGAGGCGCACTAGCCAACAACACCCACATTTCGCCGACCTTAATTCCGTCCCAGATATGATAGGGGGCGAGCCTATCGCCATATCGTACATAAATTCCAGACTCCGGGCTGATATGGAAAAATCCAATATCACTTTGCCCGACCCGGGGATCGAACCCGAGACCTCAAGACGGTAGTCGTCGTATACAACCACGCCACCGAGGCAGTCTCTTCTTTCAGTCAGCTATTTTTCCTTTCTTCTTTATTTATTTTAGTACACTAGGTACGTTAGTGCATGCTATAATAAAATAATTTGAATTGCTAATGAGTGTAACATCGTAATAAACAATAAAAAACAGCACCTAGGACGTAAAAAAGATGGACGGAGCCCTAAGAAAATTGAAAGTGAACATCAGTCGCCGCCATTTTATTTATTTATTTTATTATCAAATTTATTTCAGATTATAATCCATATCATATTTAATTTTAATTACACATATTATTGACATTTACATTATTTGATTAAAAATTATTCATATACGGACAGTCTATCCTATTAGCTATCATGCTTAGGACACTGTTGGCACTACCGCGAACTCTTCTGACCATCGATGCTATTCGCTTACGCATAATAGCGTGTTAATTACGTGTTAATAAATCGAATGATGTCGTTGGATGCAGGCCGCTTCCAACAGGTCGATCTGGAAATCTTTGGGGGAGGCCTATGTTCAGCAGTGGACGTCCTATGGCTGATGATGATGATGATGAAATCGAATCAGCCGAAAACCCTGCTTCAATGTTCCTAGCGCTTCGTCCATCTTTTATTACGTCCGTGAACAGGACATCCACGTAGATTATGAAGTCTTATGGTTTTAAAATAATAAAAATATTTACCCGTGTCTTATCTTTAAGAATAGCTTGTCCCTTTCATTTTCAAACAATCTGACGCAAGGAAAAAAATGACAAAATATTCTTAAAAATGAGAAACACAGTGGCTATGATTAAAAGGTCTCAAAGTCCTGTGTAGCTCAAAAATTTACAAAACATAACATTCCATTGGCCAAAACCTCATGAGTCATGACGTAATGTACATTAAATCACAAACAACCAGTCTGCCCAGTCGCAGCGAGTCAAGGTTAAAAGTGAATGTGAGGAATGCACTATAGGATCCCGTTTATGCTAAAAGTGAGTTTATAACCTTTATAGTATAACTTCCTTGGTTCTTTTTAGCTTGGCTGTATGGTACAGCTTCCTTATTTTTAGGTTGGCTGTGTGGTACAGCTTCCTTATTTTTAGATTGGCTGTATAGTACAGCTTCCTTAGATTTTATAGATTGGCTGTCTGGGACTGTTTCCTTGTTGTTTTTTTTAAGCAGAGCCTGACAAACGAGCATGTAGGTTATAAACGGTCATAAGCAACGCAAGTGACCTGCAACTGCGATCTGCCACTATACAACGGTATTCTGTGAGACAGTGGTATCAAATTGGCCTGGCCCTCTTCAACTGAAGACTGAGGTCCGTTGACATCCGATCACTTCATTTTTGCCCCATTCTTGAGTGCCCGACATTTTTTTTACGTTTGTAATAGACTCGAAAGACCAAAAAGCAGACGTCAAAATAAAAAAACTTAACGGATCAAATTCAAAAACCCGAACGTGACCTTTATATGGGCCCACCCTTGGATTAAAGCTCTGTCGACCACAAAAAACTTGAAAATCAGTTATGGCGGAGATATCGCATAGCATACATACAAAAAAAACATACAGAAGAATTAA
This sequence comes from Clanis bilineata, assembly GCA_036417725.1. Lineage (NCBI taxonomy): Eukaryota > Metazoa > Arthropoda > Insecta > Lepidoptera > Sphingidae > Clanis > Clanis bilineata. Next base: position 1,348,099 of record CM071138.1, on the reverse strand, counting down.
GTACCTACCTCCTGTTTTTGAAGTTGGACAAAAAAAGAAACAAAATACAATAATGATTTTGATTTTGAAATAAAACTATTCTTACGGATTCTATCACGATTAGGTTTTAATTATTATTCCCGACGTTTCGAAGGCTTTGCAGTCTTCGTTGTCACGGGTCAGACTGATTAAAAAAAATACTAATTAAAACCTAATCGTGATAGAATCCGTAAGAATAGTTTTATTTCAATGTATAATATTCACGTAAACTTAAGAAATCAGATTTTGATTTTGTTAATTTATTTTGTTTTTACATAAGTTTATTTATTTTACTAAACAAACTGGATATGCGTTTAAAAATTCAAGAATAATAATTGTATTCGGTGCCACGGACAATGCAGATCAAGTGAAAAGGCACAGAATCTAAAGATATTTTATTTTCTTCGCGGCTTTTCCAAAATAGTCTTTCAACCAAAAAAGGGTAATCGATGATTAAAATCGGTGAGCTGTGTTATCGACCCACCAACAACCTCCTCCTTTTTTAAACTCGGTTAAAACATTAGTTTTATATTAGCATAATATGAAAGAAAATGACATATAGCGACATCTTATGGTTTAATACAAGAACTATATTTGTAGCTACATAAGTTACGGGACCTACTTTGCTATTTAAATGTAATTATTATTCAAGAAACGTAAAGCAATCATTTCCGGTTCACTAAAATTACAAGTATCTAGGCATTTTATGCACACACAATGGTACAATATTATGCGAATTTTCTCAATTTCGATTGCGAATTGAAAAAAGTTTTTAAAATATAATGTGTAAATACTTATAAAATTAGTGCTGCCATCTCTTAAAATTTGTTTGGACTAACTTCTGTATATGAAATAAAATGGCATTTCATTGAGTTTCAAGTTTTTCCTTTATTAGTAGGAAATTATTTAAAAGTGTTGAAACACATTCATCATTCATTTATGGGTGAATTCCTTGATCTAAAAATAGCCACAAATAAGCCGTTCAATAAACTCCCGGACACATGCGCTGCTTGTTTCAATCCCACATATTTCAGTAGGACATGCAATCTGAACAATCATTGGGAATATTCCGACTTTTGTATTTATTCGTATTATAGCTCGTTCTATTTGTTATCTCTTGCTCTCCTGTTACAAAATTATTCTCCGTCTCTGTCTAAAAATAGAAAAAAATAACAAATGGCGATCGCTCCGTGACATTTAGTACGATATTAATAAACCTTGTAAAGTGCGTTATCTGGTGTTATTATTTACATTTATTAAATAAAACAAAATGGTTATCGCCGCGAACAATTATTTGGTGACTATTTTTGGACAGTGCGACGCTTTGTGATTGAATACGACAAGAAACAAGTGACTCTTGGAAGTGGATGAAATAAAATTGAATATTTATTAAAATGTGCGATAAAGTGGAAAAATGATGGAATAAACTGGTTTCTAATATTGTGTTCATGGTTGATAAACAACATTTTCATTAATAGACTGCAAAATTTAACTGTTTTAATTCATGTATATTCGATAAACTTTCCATGTACTGTTCCTTATAGAAAAAAAAAAGAAAAATACTTTTTTTTTATTTAAGATCACGGCAAATTATAAAGTTCATAAGCAGTAAAATTAGTTTCTATGAATATCAATATTTACACAAAGCTGAGATGAACGAAAATATTTATATAGATGCTGGGTCCAGTTTGTGAATTAGTGAGGGTATAAAAACCATAAGTGCAACTTGGGCATTAAAATTACTATTTCCTTGCCCTGTGAGTAATAAAAAATTAACGTGAAAATGGATTATACATGTTCAGTGTTTTGATATTTTATTCCAATTTTATTTGATATTTTTGAATGAAAATGGTTACGATGAACTCATCAGAAAAGGTGGCACAGAAGGCCTGTCAGCAAGGAACGTCCAGGTATGACCAAAATATGACACTTACTTTTTATTCTTTAATTATTTAAGGGCTTTTAATCAAAAACATTATGCCTGCCCCTTGATATCCTAATATTAATAATGAGCTTAAGAGAGAAATGTTAAGGCAACACAGATTTATACATTTTGATAGCATCTTCGCACTGAGGTTTAGATAAAAGTAGTTTGTATATAAATTCCAAAATATTAACTTTAACTCTGACATTAATGTTTCTCTTTCACTCTTATTGGACACATGGATGAACAGGTGACAGACATCTTCTACAATACCACACAGATTACAATTAGGACTGCTATGACACTTTTTGAAGTTATACTTCTATAAGCGCGTTATGAAAAAATGATGAGAGTGAAATTTTCAGATGCGCGCGCATCTGTGACACAAAATTAACAGTATGAAGTTGTCTGCTTAACTGCTCAAAGCTACCAACAAAATAGAAATTGAACCTCGATATTAGTCGCGCATGTTGGTACGCTCGTCACCTCTGATCACTGTTTTCATATTTATAATATTTATCAACATGTTTCTAGTTTATACATTCACAACACGTGTTTTAGTTTCATACAAGTTCGAATTATATATGTGCTAATAAATTATATTCAGTAGTGATTTAAATTGAATATTTTGATTGATATTACTTACTATTTGTGAATATTAGTGAAAAAGATTGTGCTTATATACTTTTTCAAGTGCTCCAATATAATTGAGGTTAACTATCCGTATGTATTATTTATTGATATAAATTAAAAATACTTTTATTTAATATAATTAACACTAAATATTATTAAACAAAGAAGTATAACTTCTCACGCGCGTACATAAGTACACGCACCCATTTTTTGTATATTTGTTATGGTTGAAAAAGTTATATCAATATAATTAAAGTGACTTCAAATGGAATACTTAAAAGAAAAAAGTTTTGGAGTTGGTGCCGTAAGCCTTTTTAATTGATCTGCATTGGCTCCACCATAGACTCCAAAGACAGTAAGGAATTGGTATTTTTTTCTTTCAAGTGTTCAGTTTTGAAGTTTTAATTATTTTATAGTTTTTTAGTGTTGGAACAGATATTTGTTTACTATTTGTAATTTGTAAATTCAAACACTTTTTTCAGTGATCAATACACATATAAGTTAAACTTAAAGTAACTACTGCCTCGGTGGCGTGATGGTATTTTGGTACGACTACGGTTTTGTGGTCTGTTCGATCCCCGGCGAGGGCAAAGTGATATTGGATTTTTCCATATCAGCTCGGTTTCTGGAATTTGTGCCCGATATGGCGATAGGCTCGCCCCCTATCACATCTGGGATGGAACTAAGCTCGGCGAAATGTGGGTGTAGTAGTTCGCTAGTACGCCTCTGCCTACCCCTTCGGGGATACAGGCATGAGCTTATGTTATGTTATGTTTTATAACTATGTGATAGCAAATAAAACAAAGATAACTACTGTAAAAACTGCATCGAAATTGGTTGAAAAATGAGGCAGTAATTCATATTTTAAATTCTGAAATGAAAAAAAGCGGGATCCGGCGTAGTAGGGATACTTGCTATCCCTTTCCAACGCACGTACCATTATGGCCGTGACGTGATTATCCTGATTTCTCTTTTTCCCGCAGTTTGAAGGTTACACCTAATTTCAAATGCTTATAACTTTTTTATTTTTAAGAATATTTCAATAATTCTTTCAGTTCTTTATTTTAGATGGCGTAAATTTCATATACCAATTTCAATGCAGTTTTTACAGAAGGGTTTATTTATTGTTTTATTTGCTAACATATAAAAATGTGTACAAAATCAAACATAGTCATATACCCAATTCTGGCCTCGTGATAAAAGCTAGTTATGGTTCACAGACCTCATCGACAACTTGCCAATAAAACTAATGAATCAATAAACAAAGATTCGCTCTACTGAGTTCCGTGTCAGGTAGAAAGTAGGACAATCGGGAGCTTGACTATGTTTGATTTTGTACACGTTTTTATATAACATAACATAAGCTCACGCCTGTATCCCCGAAGGGGTAGGCAGAGGCGCACTAGCGAACTAGAACACACACATTTCACCGAGCTTAGTTCTGTCCCAGATGTGATAGAGGGCGAGCTTATCGCCATATCGGGCACAAATTCCAGACTCCGAGCTGATATGGAAAAATCCAATATCACTTTGCCCGACCCGGGGATCGAACCCGAGACCTCAGAACCGTAGTCGTACCGATATACCACCATGCCACCGAGGCAGTCACTATATGTACTGGCAAATAAAACAAAAAAGAAACTTCAGTAAAACCTGCATCGAAATTGGTTGAAGAATGAGTCAGTCTAAATTCTGCAATGAGCAAGAGTGGGGATGTAGTGGGGATATCTTGCTATCCCTTTCTAACGCACGTACCGTTATGGCCCTGACGTGATTTTACTGATACTTCTCTTTTCCGCAGTTTGAAAGTTACACCAAATTTCAAATGCTTATAACTTTTTTATTTTTGAGATTATTCCAATAATTCTTTCAGTTCTATATTTTAGATGGCGTCAATTTCATATAAAATTAATTTAATAAAATTGTCACGTACCCAATACTAAGGGCGACTAGCTGCTCTTACTAATCTAAAGTTAGCCCTGAACTCGATTTAACGCACATGTTACTCGTGTAATTAGTGATTACTCATTAAAGTACACATCGTTTTTTATTCCCAGGGACAGCTCGAAATGCGAAAAAGATAAAGAAAAAGATAAAGAGAAGCGAGAGAATGCAATATCGAACCTACCACCGAACGTTCAAGCGCTCATCGCCACCATACCATCGCCGGAGGACTCGCCCAATTATCTCATATTTAAAAAGGTATGACTCTCTAATTTAATTAAATTAGATAGGAAATGACGGCCACCGTGGCGTGGTGGTATTTCGGTACGACTACCGTCCTGAGGTCTCGGGTTCGAACCCCGGGTCGGGCAGTGATATTGGATTTTTCTATATCAGCCCGGAGTCTGGAATTTGTGCCCGATATGGCGATAGGCTCGTCCCCTATCACATCTGGGACGGAACTAAGCTCGGCGAAATGTGGGTGTTCTAGTTCGCTAGTGTGCCTCTGCCTACCCCTTCGAGGATACAGGCGTGAGCTTATATTATGTTATGTTAGATAGGAAATGAGTTAAAAATGAGCCCGCAGTATATTTATCTATAATATAAAAATGAATCGCTGAATGTGTTGCTAGGCGCAAATCTCGAGAGCAGCTGAACCGATATCGCTAATTATTTTTTTAGAATATTATTTGAAGTACGAGGATAGTTTTTACGGAGAGAAAAATTAAAAAAAATTGACTGAAAATGTCTAAAAACAACACTTTTATATACTCGCATTTGGTTCGTAATAATACTTAAAAGTCAATTTGAACGTTAATACCATACAATAAGGTTTAAGTGTTAGTGGAGAGGTTCCGGGGAGGCAAGAATTGGGTGACGTTAGTATCCATCAATATATTATACCCTAGATGCACAGTTCTTTGCAAATATCCTGCTAAAAAGTGGTCTCAGAAATAAAACAAAGAAAACGATCACAAGTAATTAAATCAACACAAATATAACCCTAAGCACGTGTTATAAAGAAGGTTTTTAAACGAAATGAGCAAGCGTTCTTTAATTTGAATTTTGAAATTTAGAATTCTATCGACGTCCGACTGTAGGCAAAACGAGCGCTTAAGCACTCCTTTGCTGTCCCATTTTCCGAGCGTCAACTGTGCATCTAGGTAAATAATATATCGATGTTAGTATCGTATAAATATTAATGACAATATTTGTCATACGCAGACGAAGTAGCACAGATCAGCTAGTTTAAAATAAAACTAGTTTTTACAATCATTACGAGTTATTTTTTGGTCAACTGACAGTCCGAACTGTGACCACGAAGGCTACAAAGCTTTCGAAACGTCGCATCGGGACTGAAAATAAATTAAAAAATGTTCGTCTCGGGACGCTTGACAGCAGGGTTACCACCACCTCTTATAGCAGTATTATTATATTCGTTCTTCGTTTGTTTTGTATGGGAATCGGTACAAGTGAGATTATAATAATACTGCTATAAGAGGTGGTGATAACCCCCCAGAAGTGATAACTTAAACTAAGCTAAGTTGAACTGTTTAATATTGAAATTGTTTACTTTATACATATTCATATAAGAAGCCAAAGTGGCGCCGTAACGCGTTACGTTACGAAGCGGTTTACCCTCCCATAAGAAGTTGTCACTTCATAAACAAATCGCGATAGAATCCATAAAAACTAGAATCCGTTAAAACTAGTTTTATTTCAATTGCGTAAACCTAAGAAACAATAATAACAACATAAAAAAAACATAAGCTCACGCCTGTAGCCCCGAAGGGGTAGGCAGAGGCACTAGTAAACTAGAACACCCACATTTCGCCGAGCTTAGTTACGCCCCAGATGTGATAGGGGGCGAGCCTATCGCCATAAAATAAAAAATGTCTTATAATTACCTATATATTATGCAAAAGTGGGCGAGTAGTGGAAACATTTTCTATTTCTCTCGCACGCCTACACCGTATTGGACATTCGAGGAGGTGACGTCACGTCCTTGGCTATGCGTCATTTTGACAGCTACCCCTTCTACCAGATTTCTTATAACTTTAATTTTAAGCGAATTCACAAAATTATTTTCGAGGAGGTGACGTCACGTCCTTGGTTATGCGTCATTTTGACAGCTACCCCTTCTACCAGATTTGAATGTCTTTTAACTTTAATTTTAAGCGAATTCACAAATTCTTTGGAATATAGATTTATTTTGATATTTTTATTTTTCTTTATCAGATGGAAGCTCTCATAGAAAAGATGCAAGATGAAGTAACGGGCGTCCAAGTCAGAACGGTCAAGAGTTTTATGAGCAAAATACCATCCGTGAGTACAAATATTTAGTCGCCAGAACCAAGCAAAATCTTTTCGTAATTGTTCTTTTCAAGTAACGTGGATAAAGGTCGGCGCACATATGGCGGAGCGCAGCGCAGGCCATTTTTAGATGTCACACTATTATCGACATTATCCGCATTGAAATAATATCCAAAGCAGTCTACGCAAGTCTGCACGAGTTTGCGCCATATGTACACCGACCCTAAGGCAGGTGAAAAGGAAGATGTACCATCAATAATATAATAATATAGCAAAACATTCGTTAAGTTTTCGTCCTGTTTCTCTTGTGAAGATCCGTCTGAATGTGCAACTGCTGTAACAGATGTGATTTCTCGGGCTATGGAGTATTTTATTCCTTATACCGATAAATGCTCCACCGGTGTACCGCGTCCATGGTTTGGTGCTGAGTGTGCCAAAGCTGAAGCACTGAAGCATTCAGCTTATCTCGCCTGGGCTGAGGCTCGGTTGCATAAATCGGCGAACGCTAATACACTCAAAAGAGCCTATAACAAAGCCACCAAGTTGAGCAAACGCGTGCAGCGCAAGGCTCGTTTTGCCCACGTGAGTCGTATCGGAGCCAAGCTAGTGCGGTGTCCGTCTGGGAGCAAAGCCTTTTGGTCCCTAGCCAAGTCCGTCGAGGCGAATTTTTGCCGCTCTTCAATACCACCTTTATTGTGTCCCAATGGTTCTCTTGCCCACACTGCGCAAGAGAAGGCAAATCTATTTGCTTCTCTTTTTGCGGAGAATTCCCGACTGAACACCGCAAACGCTGTTCCACCCACGTTAGCACGCTGTGACACCACAATGCCGGACGTCACTATCCATAACAAACACGTGCTAAACATCCTACGCACCCTGGATGTCCATAAGGCAAGTGGTCCGGACGGAATACCCGCTATAGTGCTTCGAAATTGCGCTGCTGAATTATCGCCTATTCTAACTCGTCTGTTTCGTCTCTCTCTAAAATCAGGTACCGTTCCCAAGTCCTGGAAGTTATCCAATGTGCAACCTGTGCCCAAAAAGGGCAGCCGAGCTGACCCAAACAACTATCGCCCAATCGCAATAACCTCGCTACTTTGTAAGGTTATGGAGCGTGTATTAAACCATCGTCTGCTGGCATACCTGGAATCCAACGACCTCCTCAGTGACCGCCAATTTGGCTTTCGACAAAGTCGGTCCACTGGGGATCTTCTAGTATATGCCACTCATACATGGGGCGAAGCCTTGGAAAAAAACGGTGAAGCTATTGCTGTCTCTCTTGATGTCTCGAAGGCCTTTGACAGAGTCTGGCACGGGAGCCTTTTAAGCAAGCTGGCATCTTATGGCTTACCCGATGTCTTGTGTGCGTGGATAGGTGACTTCCTAAAAGATAGATCTATTCGTGTAGTCTTAAATGGCTGTTCTTCCGAATTACAAGGCATTAATGCCGGAGTCCCTCAAGGATCTGTTCTTTCCACAACGCTTTTCCTGCTACACATTAATGATTTACTAATGGTGCCTTGCATTGTTGGTTACGCAGATGACAGTACTGTAGTTGAAAGATACCTTTCCAGTGCACTGACTAATAAGGAGGAAACACGAGCTCTTCGTGACACTATGGTGAATCGTGTCAATCTGTCATTAAAGGCCGTTTCAGACTGGGGAGATGCCAATTTGGTTAATTTTAACACTACCAAAACACAGGCTTGTTTGTTCACCGCTAAAAGAGACCCTTTCACCCTGTCTCCGGTTTTTCGAGGGGTATCCGTTCCCATCTCTGATCATCTCGAGATGCTGGGTGTTACTCTATCGTGCAAGCTGAACTTCGGAAGTTATATCGAGTCCATTGCAAAAACTGCTGCAAAAAAAATCGGCATCCTATTCAGGGTAAAGCGTTACTTTACGTCTGAGCAACTTCTGAACTTGTACAATGCCCAGATCCGTTCGGGCATGGAGTATTGCTGTCATCTTTGGGACGGATCTGCAAAATACCAGGTAGCCGCTTTAGACCTGATCGAACGACGTGCAAAGAGGCTTATAGGCAATGACCCTCTTGTGAACGCTAAACTTCTGAGTCTTGACCACCGGCGTAATGTTGCTAGACTGTCGGTGTTTTATCGGTTGCACTTCGGTGATTGTGCGCAGGTTCTACATGACTTAATCCCACCATCTCCATTTTACCTGCGAACAACTAGAAGAACGGCCGGATTCCATCCTTACATAGTCGACATTCCACATATCCGCACGAAGAGATTTGCCTCATCTTTTATCATGCGTACTGCTAAGGAATGGAATTCGTTGCCGGACTCTGTGTTTCCTGAGCACTACAATCTGGGACTCTTCAAGGTTAGAGTGAATAGGTATCTTTTGGGCAGGCGTGTAACATCGTAGAACATATCATCACTTTCCATCAGGTGTGATTATGGTCAAACGCTTTGCCTGTATTTGTATAAAAAAAAAAAAAAAAAAAAGTAATTAGTTAATATTTAAATGACAATGCGAATAAGCAACAAAGCAATAAAAATAAGCGTTTCGTTACTGTTAAAAAGCAATAAGCAGTTTAGCAAATGTGCTTCTAATTCGTCATGCATTCAATATTATTCATGACATGTCTACCATGTATAATATTTAATTGTTTTACATAAAAAATGGGTTTTCTAATAGTTTCTTGACCCATAACCTCCAGGTTCCATTCCCAGGTGTTCACCGGGTCTGAGCTGGTGTCTTGGCTCTCCCGTCACCTCCAATTAGAGGAGTCATGGGAGGCGCTCCACCTGGCTCATCTACTGGCTGCCCATGGATACTTATTCCCCATAGACGACCACTGTCTCACTGTGAAGAATGATAACACATATTACAGGTAATATTAGTGACGTGCACACGCATTTACATTATAAATACACGCATTTACATTATAAATACATGCATTTACATTTACATTATAAATTGACAGCCTCCGTGGCGCAGCGGGTGAGTAGGCGGCTGTGAAACGTGAGGTCGTGGGTTCGATTCCCGCACCGAGACAAATGTCTGTGTGGCCCACAGATATTTGTTTCGGGTCTGGGTGTTGTGAGACCGAAAGTCTCTCGTAGTTTCTGATACCCACGATACAGGTTACACCTAGTGTGGGGTCAGTACTATGTGTGTGACTGTTGGGTGTATGTATTTATTTAAATAATAATATAATATTAGCCCTATAATATTACTGTCCCACTGGCCTCCTCTACTAATGAGAGGGGTTAGGCCTTAGTCTACCACGCTGGACTAATGCGGGTTGGTACACTTCACATACCTTCGAAATTCCTATGAAGAAATTCTCGGGTATGCAGGTTTCCTCACGATGTTTTCCTTCGCCGTTATAGCAAGCGATATTTCACAATGAAAATACACTTAACACAGAAAAGTCGTCGGTGTATGCTCCATGTTGTTTGGTCACGAACCTCCGACACTCGTCTCGGCAGTCCGTACCATTCCCAACTGAGCTATCGCTGCTTGCATTTGTAATCTATCTATCTTCTATATATATATATAAAAATGAAACCCGTTTTCCGTTGTCATCGCATCACGCGTGAACGGCTGGACCGATTTCGCTAATTCTTTTTTTAGAATATTCCTCGAAGTACGAGGATGGTTCTTACGGAGAGAAAAAAATGAAAAATTGTCTGAAAAAGTCTAAAAACAACATTTTTCTGTACTCCCATACAATCGATTCGTAATAATACTTAAAAGTCAATTTGAACTTTAATACCATACCATAAAGTTCAAGTATTAGTGGAGAGGTTCCGGGAAGGCAAAACAATTGAGTGTCGTTAGTATCTACTGGTTCGATTTGAAAAATTCTTTTTGACGCTATGACCAATAGGAGCGGAGCAGAAATGAAAAATGTTTAAAGCCGGGGAAGTTGGTATCTCAGAAACTACCGGTTCGAATTGAAAAATTCTTTTAGTGTTGACCGACGGGTTGAATGATGGGGTGACTAAGGGATACCTGACGGGGTGACTGATGGGGTGACTGACGGGGTGACAGACGGGTTACAGACGGGGTGACAGACGGGTGACATGCGGGGTGACAGACGGGTGACAGCCGGGGTGACAGATGGGTGACAGGCTGGGTGACAGATGGGGTGACAGGCGGGGTGACCGACGGGGTGACAGACGGGTGACAGGCGGGGTGACAGACTGGTAACAGACCGGTTGACAGACGGGGTGACAGACGGGGTGACAGATGGGTGACAGGCGGGGTGACAGACGGGGCGACAGACGGGGTGACAGACAGGGTGACAGACGGGGTGACAGACAGGGTGACAGACAGGGTGACAGACGGGGTGACAGATGGGCGACAGACGGGATGACAGACAGGGTGACAGACAGGGTGACAGACAGGGTGACAGACGGGGTGACAGGCAGAGTGACAGACAGGGTGGCTGATGGGGTGACAGAAAGGTGTCAGGCGGGGTGACAGGCAGGGTGACAGACAGGGTGACAGGCAGGGTGACAGACAGGGTGAGTGATGGGGTGACTGACGGGGTGATAGACGGGTTACAGACGGGGTGACAGACGCGGTGACAGACGGGGTCACAGACGGGGTAACATACGGGGTGACAGACGGGGTGACAGACAGGGTGACTGATGGGGTGACTGACGGGGTGATAGACGGGTTACAGACGGGGTGACAGACGAGGTGACAGGCGGGGTGACAGATGGGGTGATTGACGGAACCGCACCGAAGTCACGTACTATCTCTCGAAGTTTAGCAAAACATATCATTACCTTTTTAGAATTATTGTGCTATAGGTGCCTACGACACACTCTTTCAACCCTCTCTCTCATACGCAGACGAAGTTGCGCGGGTCAGCTAGTAATATATATTTTTTCCTACGCTGCGCTTGCCGGTACGTGGTCTCCACTCGAGAACTTTTCTGCCCCATCGGCTATCAGTTCTACGAGCTATGTGCCCTGCCCACTGCCATTTCAACTTGCTAATCCTCTGGACCTACAAGGTGGACCGACGACCTGATAAAGGTTGCAGGAAGTCGCTGGATGCAGGCCGCTTCTAACAGGTGTCGATCTGGATATCTTTGGGGGAGGCCTATGTTCAGCAGTGGAAGTCCTATGGCTGATGATGATGTTGATGATGATATTTTTTCCAGATTCCAAACACCATACTTCTGGCCTTCTAATCAATGGGAGCCCGAGAATACTGATTATGGTAAGATTTTTTTTATACTGAATGGCGCCAATATAACATTAAGTTTAATAATGAGTAATATAGGTATTTTTAAATTTCACGCAGCAATAAAAAACTAACGTCAATACTGAAAAAAACAGACAGACAACCGCCGTAGCGCAACAGGCGAGTAATCGGCTGTGAAACGTGAGATCGCGGGTTCGATTCCCGCACCGAGACAAATGTTTGTATGGCTCACAGATATTTGTTTCGGGTCTGGGTGTTGTGGGACCGTGCGTCTCTCGTTCTCGTTGCTGATACCCACGACATAAGACTCGATCTTAGTGTGGATTCAGGACTATGTAAGTGACTTTTAGGTGTATTTATTTATTTGAAAAAAATCGCAAAACTGCGGCTACTAAATATCACGCCATTTATACTGTATAAAACCGGTATAATGCGCGTAAAATTTACATGTAGGTAAACTTCATTAGGTACGCGGCGCGTGAACTTCGCACCCAAGGCCGGACAAATCCGTTCAAGTTTGCTGCAGACAAAAGTCTTTCACCGATAAGATCTGCTGTTTTATGTCGCCTTGAATGTACATCGTATGCAAAAATTTAGAAAATTAATTTTTCCTGTGGCTAAACTATTTCACCCATTCGACTGATTTTTGGTACTTGGTCTTGCAACGTTGTAAGGTATATCTGGTATGATTTAATGTCGTTATGGCGACGCCACTCTATAGCCTTATAGCCTTATTTATTTATGTATTTATTTATTTATTTAGTAACGCCAACATAACGTACATTATCTCAAAGTAAAATTAAAATTCCTTCCTCGATAAATGAGTTATCCGACACAAAAATATTTTTTCAATTCCAACCAGCAGTTCCTGAGATTAGTGCGTTCTTTCTTTCTTTCTTTCTACTTGCCCTTATCCCACCTTATTGTGGTTGGCGCAACACACATTTTCAAGCATGTTGCAGAATAGAATCGGCTTAGTTTTTACTACCGTCTGCCTGCCTGACGTCAACCCCCAGAGGCATCCAGTCCCGGGTAAATTAAATGAGAAAATTTGCTCTGCCCGACCTGGTAATCGAACCCAGGACCTCTTAGTCCGCAGCCCATGTATGTTGCCACTAGATCAAGGAGGCGATAGATTAGTGCGTTCCAACAAAAAACAAACTGTTCCGCTGTATAATACTAGTATTCAGTGGCGTAACTATAGAGTGGCATGTCGGCAAAATGCCACGGGCCCCGACCATAGGGGGCCCCAGCGGTGATCAGAAGGTCTGGGACCGAAAAAGCCGTCACCATATAGGGAATATTGGGCTGATAATCACAAGTTTAATAACTAACAGACCTACTTCAAAGCCGATCGTGATCAAATATGGGACCACCCTTAAAATAAGCTCTATCGAACACAAAAAGAATTTTGAAAATCGGTCCACATTTGGCGGAGATATCGATATCGATAACATACATTAAAAAAAATGCAGACGAATTGAGGACCTTCTCCTTTTTGGAAGTCGATCGAAAAGACCATCCATTGAATTTGCCACGGGCCCCCACTGTAGCTACGCCACTGCTAGTATTGATAAACATGCTTGTTCCAGCTGTTTATCTATGCAAGCGTACGATGCAGAACAAGGCGCGGCTGGAACTGGCAGACTACGAGGCGGAGTCCCTCGCGCGTCTACAGAAAATGTTCAGCAGGAAATGGGAGTTCATATTCATGCAGGCGGAGGCACAGAGCAAGGTACGTGGACCATAGAGTCACGTCTGTATCATCTAAGGGGTAGGCTGAGGCGAATTTGGACTACAACTTCGCCTACTTTTGAGTGGTAGAGCCATGCTGTAGAGTTATGTTTACAGCACTAATGGGCTTGCTCGACCGGGCAGATACCATAGATAGAAAACCGACGTAAAGTGGCAGCTTGCTGTCGCGTTTCGTTCGGTGAGTGAGATTTCCGGCGGCCCATTTCCCCCTTTCTTTCTCAATCCCTTTTCCTTTCTCTTCCATTCTCTTCTTTTAGGTTGTCAACACACCCAAGGTTCTTTATGTTTCTTGTGTGTCTATGGTGGTGGAAATCACTTACCATCAGGTGACCCATCTGCTCGTTTGCCACGTCTGTCACATTACGGCGAGTGTTTGACGTTTGACGGCTAAGAAAAAGAGCAGATATCTATGAGTAGCGGTCAATTGTCTGAAACTTAGTGTGCAATATATGTACCGAACAGCGTGTCTAATAATACATAGAAGTATTTGTATTTCAAAGATGAAGAAAATTTACATAACATAACATAAGCTCATGCCTATATCCCCGAAGGGGTAGGCAGAGGCGTACTAGCGAACTAGAACACCCATATTTCGCCGAGCTTAGTTCCGTCCCAGATGTGATAGGGGGCGAGCCTATCGCCATATCGGGCACAAATTCCAGACTCCGGGCTGATGTGGAAAAATCCAATATCACTTTGCCCTCGCCGGGGATCGAACCCGAGACCTCAGAACCATAGTCGTACCGAAATACCACCACGCCACCGAGGCAGTCCGAATTCGAAGAAAAATTTGGTCAAACCTAATAAACTTTTAAGTCGTTTCCAAGAAATAAAAGGCATAAAATAAAACAAATCGCCATAGAATCCGTGTAAAAATAGTTTTATTCCAATGATTGACGGTAATTTAAGTAATTTGGTCAAAATTTGGTCGGTTTTAAAGTTTCTGTATATGATTATAGGTGGATAAGAAGAGAGATAAATTGGAGAGGAAAGTGTTGGATAGCCAGGAGAGAGCATTCTGGGACGTCCACAGACCTATGGTAAGTTTTTGTTTTAGGGATATTTTTTAATAGATTATTTTCGACCGATTTCAAAAGGAAGGAGGTAATCATTTCTAAACATACATAAATATATGTATGTTACGGGATATCCCGCCAATTGTGTACTTTGCTAATTATTTTAAATTAATTTTATATGAAATTTACGTCATCTAAAATATAAAACGAAAATAAATATGACCCGTGACCACGAAGACTGCAAAGCCTTCGAAACGTTGGGAATAATAATTAAAACCTAATCGTGATAGAATCCGTAAAAATAGTTTTATTTCAATGTATAATTCGCGTAAACTTAAGAAATCAGTATATTATCAGTACATTGAAATCTTCTCAAAAATAAAAAAAGTTGTAAGGCTTTGAAGTTTGATGTAACCTTCAAACTACGGGAAAGAGAAGTATCAGTACAATCACGTCACGCCATAACGGTACGTGCGTTGGAAAGGGATAGCAAGATATCTCTAATATGCCCCCACTCCAGAATTTGAAACATAAATTACTGCCTCATTTTTCAACTTATTTCGATGCAGTTTTTACAGAAGGGTTTCTTTTTTGTTTTATTTGCTATTACATATAAAAATGTGTATAAAATCAAACATAGTCAAGTATCAAGTACCCAATTATGGGATATACTGATTTTCAAGCTTTTTTTGTGTTTACTATTTTTTAGCCCGGCTGTGTGAATACAACAGAACTGGATCCTCGAAAATTGTCTCGCATAAACGCTCTCAAAGAAAAAAGGAAGAAGCAATGCCAAGAATTGATACAACAGCATAACTTGAAGGTATGTTTGACAACTCTGCCGTCCTTTTTTTGTTTTTATAGCAGGGATTGGCAAACGAGCAGATGGGTCACCTGATGGTAAGCGATCTCCACCGCCCATAGATACCCAAGACACAAAAAGAATCATGGGTGCATTGCCAACCTAAAAGGAGGGAATGGAAGGAGAGGGAAGGGGATTGGGAAAGGGAGTGGGGAAATGGGCCACCGGAAATCTCATTCACCGAACGAAACGCGACAGCAAGGTGCCACTTTACGTCGGTTTTCTGGAAGACAGTGGTATCTAACCGGTCGAGCCGGCCCATTCGTGCTATAGACGTTACTGTCTACAGCGTGGCTCTACCACCTGTCTCCTAATTTGTGACTAGTAGTCACGGCCGTTATAACGAATGCGGTTTTAAAATTACTATTATTTTGTAAAACGTTAGTGGTGATTTTGAAATAGCTACTAACATTATTGTTCAGACTTTTTTTTATTCAAATGAATCACTGACACGAAATAATTTTGTAATTACAAAATTATTGTGTTCTTATAAATGTTTATTTCTCGTCTGTTGTTATTATTTACGTTTAAATTTTATCGATTAAATTTATATTAAAAAGCAATACAAAAATAATATTAAAAGTAATATTTGCAATTTTCGTTGTTATTGTTTTGCGTCTGTAGTTATTATTTACGCAAAATTAATTACACAGAAATTTTATCGATTAAATTTATATTAAAAAGCAATACAGAAATAATATTAAAAGTAATATTTGCAATTTTCGTTGTTATTGTTTTGCGTCTGTAGTTATTATTTACGCAAAATTAATTACACAGAAATTTTATCGATTAAATTTATATTAAAAAGCAATACAGAAATAATATTAAAAGTAATATTTGCAATTTTCGTTGTTATTGTTTTGCGTCTGTAATTATTATTATCGCAAAATTAATTACACAGAAATTTTATCGATTAATTTTTTATAAAAAGCAATACAATTTGAATTCATTTACACTACCATTTTGCTAATTTTATTACTGATTATAATCTACAGAATAATCCAATAGTGACCATCACGAACCCGCAAGAGAGCGAAGAAGAAATACAGAAGAAGAATGCAGAAGTAGTTGTCAAAGAGAATGGTAACGTATGAATGAGTTTTAACCGATTTGATAAAGAAGGTTCTCAATTCTCTCTTCAAAAGACTGCCCCGGTGGCGTGGTGGTATTTCGGTACGACTACGGTTCTGAGTTCTCGGGTTCGATCCCCGGGTCGGGCAAAGTGATATTGGATTTTTCCATATCAGCCCGGAGTCTGGAATTTCCGATATGGCGATAGGCTCGTCTATCACATCTGGGACGGAACTAAGCTCGGAGAAATGTGGGTGTTCTAGTTCGCTAGTGCGCCTCTGCCTACCCCTTCGGGGATACAGGCGTGAGCTTATGTTATGTGGTTCTCAATTCATATGTAAAAAAAGGTGTTAGAAGTCCGGAAAGTCGCACTTATTTATTAACTTTCTCTCTATCTGCTCTTATCCCACCTTAATGTGGGGTCGCCGCAACACTTTATCAAGCATGTTGCAGTGATTTGGCTTTGTTTTTTCGACCGCCCGCCTGCCTGACAACCCCCTATGAGGGATCTAGTCCCGGGCAAATTAAATTACAAAATTTGCTTTGCCCGACCTGGGAGTCGAACCCAGGAGCTCCCGGTCCACAGCCCATACATGCTGCCTTTAGACTAAGGAGGCCCTTTAACTATTTTTGTTTTTAATTAAAATTAGTTCTCGACTGACTTCAAAAGAGAAGGTCCAATTCGTGAGTAGGTGTAGTAGGTGAGTTTAGCGGGCATTGCGCTTAAAGCTATCAAGATATAAATAATAACTACACCAAAAAAAGCTGATTAATATAATAGCATTCTAAAAAAACAATTACCTTATCATAAATTTTTTTTTGTAACATGCTTGAAAAAGTGTGTTGTGGGCAGATATATAATCACAAGTTTAAAAACTTAAGGGACCGACTTCAAATCCGATCGAGACCAAATTTATAAGGGACTACCCTCGAAATAAGCTCTATCGAACACAAAAAGAATTTTGAAAATCGCTCCACATTGGCGGAGATATCGCGTAACATACATAAATACAGACGAATTGAGGACCTTCTCCTTTTTGGAAGTCAGTTGAAAATGGCGTAAAGCGCTGATAGTACAGCACATGTACGTCGCTTGCTCTCAACTAACTACAGGGTTGCACGCCGGCAAAATGCCACGGGCCCCTGCTTATAGGGGGCCCCAGTACCGACTAAAAAAAAACCGTGACCATAAGGAACCGTGCTCCCGAAAACCGATAAATTTGCCACGGGCCCCGGACAGCATAGCTTTTTTTATGGCAGACTGGCATACGAGCAGATGGGGTCACCTGATGGGAAGTGATCTCCATCGCCCATGGACACCAAAGACACAAAAATAATCATGTTTGCGTTGACAATCTAAAAGGAGGAAATGGAAGGGGAGGGAATAAGGGATTGGGAAAGGAAGGGAGGGAAATGGGCCACCGGAAATCTCACTCACCGAACGAGACGCGACAGCAAGTTGCCACTTACGTCGGTTTTCTGTGAGACAGTGGTATCTGCCCGGTCGAGCCGGCCCATTCGTGCTGTAGACGTTACTGTCTACAGCGTGGCTCTACCGCTCAAATACCACTGCTTGCATCATCCGTTATTTTTGTTTTTAGGGGAACCTTCACAGCCATCGTCGAGCCCCCCAAAAGAGGCAGCAACCATTCAACAGCAGATCGACTCAGCGCGCAGACAACTCAGCATGTTACGAGCCAGGATGGAGAGGCGGAACGTAAGAGTCAGCAAGGTGGCTGAGATGTGAGTAATAAATACATGCAACAGTCACAGATAGTCCTGACTAGGGATGATCGATATTTATCGATGTTTAATAAATTAATTAGCTGGAAAATATATATGTTTTGACATCGATGTTATGATTTCGATAACATCGACACATCGATGTTATGAGAATAAAATATCGTAACGTCATATATTCGGTCGCCTCCTTTGTCTAGTGGCAGCATGTATGGGCTGTGGACCGGGAGGGCCTGGGTTCGATTCCCAGGTCGGGCAAAGCAAGTTTCTAATTTAATTTGCCCGGGACTGGATCCCTCATAGGGAGTTGACGTCAGGCAGGCGGCCGTAAAAACTTAGCCAAATCCTATCTGCAACATGCTTGAAAAAGTGTGTTGCGCCGACCCCACATAAAGGTGGGATAAGGGCAGGTAGAAAGAAACGTCATATATTCTTTAGGGCTATCTAGCGTTGGATGGACTAGCTGGGGACTAGATAACTATGAGTCCAACTATTGAGCACTAGATGACACTGATCAACATCATCGAAGTAAGCTATATGAATAGGGTTTTTTTTTGCATTTCCTAAGGGATTAAAAAAAACTATCAACTTCAATGCACAAACTATAGGGGGAACACCTGACAAAGTTATTTTTTTCAGGGTGTGCCCAAAAAATACTGAGAATGTTAAATTTTTTCCTGTATTGTGTTTTCAATAACAATAAACACAAATTAAAAAATAAGAAATTAATACAAAATAAATGGAACACATAGTTTTACAGAAAACATCGATGTTTTTGACATATCGATGTTTTGCTTTCGATGTTTATCGTACATCGATACTTTTGAAGCGATGTCAACATCGATGTTTTTTTAATATCGATCATCCATAGTCCTGACCCCACACTAAGATCGAGTCTTGTGTCGTGTATCAGGAACTACGAGAGACGCGCGCTCTCACAACACCCACATAACATAAGCCCACGCCTGTATCCCCGAAGGGGTAGGCACAGGTGCCCTAGCGAACTAGAACACCCACATTTCGCCGAGCTTAGTTCCGTCCCAGATGTGATAGGGGGCGAGCCTATCGCCATATCGGGCACAAATTCCACCCACACAACACAGCACAACACAACACAACACCTACACCCGAAACAAATATCTGTGGACCACATAAACATTTGTCTTGATGCGGGAATGGAACCCGCGACCTCACGTTTCACAGCCGGCCAATCGCCCGCTGCGCCACGGAGGCTGTCGAGTAGCGGATTTAATAGCTATAACGTTATATGCTTATGTCATTATAAACGTTATCATCATCGTCAGCCATAGGACGTCCACTGCTGAACATAGGCCTCCCCCACAGATTTCCAGATCGACCTGTTGGAAGCGGCCTGCATCCAGCGACTTCCTGCGACCTTTATCAGGTCGTCGGTCCACCTTGTAGGCGCTTGTCTTGAGGAGATCCGTAAACGTTATAAATAGCTATAATTGTAGCTATTTTTTTAACGCGCTTTGCTATAGTACAGTAATAAAAGGATAGTGGGGCCTCTGACCCAAAAATATATAGTTTTGCAAAAAGGCGGTTCAAATTTTTCCTCACAAATTCAAGTTTCCATTATTCTAAACTATGAGCTTTACAAACTTTAGACTGGTTGTTCGGTACATAGAATGTGCGCACTAAGTCTCTGTTAATCGACCTCAACTCTACACAAATCTGCTCTTTTCCTTAGCCGTGAAACGTCAAACACTCGCCGTCATGTGCCACAATTTTACTTCGAAACAGCTTGTCTAGTAAATACATACTGCCTCGGTGGCGTGGTGGTATTTCGGTACGACTACGGTCCTGAGGTCTCGGGTTCGATCCCCGGCGAGGGCAAAGTGATATTGGATTTTTCCATATCAGCCCGGAGTCTGGAATTTGTGCCCGATATGGCGATAGGCTCGTCTATCACATCTGGGACGGAACTAAGCTCGGCGAAATGTGTGTGTTCTAGTTCGCTAGTTCACCTCTGCCTACCCCTTCGGGGATACAGGCGTAAGCTTATGTTATGTTATGTTAGTAAATACATAGAAGTCTTTGACTTTACCACTAGATTGCTAACCATCCTCCCTTTAAGTGTAGTTAATATTGATACCAACTTAATGAATCATCCTTTATCAAAAAGATTGAATATTACTAACTATAGAGTGGCTATCAAGCAAGTTTCCATACAAAAAAATTGATCTCAAACTTCAGTACCGCCAACCACTTATTACAATGCAAGGGCGATTATTACAATTTACGCCCTAGAATGTTTTGTGAATGGTTAAGAACCACGTAAGATAAGTTTATTCTCTCAATATTATTTCGCTGGCCGTCCTACCCGTGTTCTGTACTCGGCTGTGAATATGACCAGACCGCACATCACATTCTTTGGGAGTGTGGTCTCTGGCAAAATGAGCGCACCATCATGCTAGACAGTATGCAAATAACATCTGGAGTTGTATACTATATGGACCTTGTGGAAACTAGGACGAATTTCCGTGCATTCCGGCGTTTTTGCCATACTTATTATTGGAATCAAGTTGTAACAGCTCGCATGATAGGACCCACTAAAATTAAAATTATTTCCGTGGTGCTTTACATCTGGCCTCTCCAGTTGTAAATATCCCTATGTATGAGGCTGATGCCTCGTTAGTTCATTACATTGTCTCCTGCATTTTTACGGAGGGAAGTGGTAACCCTATAATTCCAACTCCTCCTTATCTTTCTGTTTGATTAATTTCGTTGCGGGATGAAGACAATTTTGCATTCTCTGAGACTCGCCGAGCTTCACTGCTCGGTGTCGTAAAATGCGTGCCACTGTTGATCCTGGCTTACAGGAGTTACAGTGGCGGGCGTGTGGGCGGGACAGTTTCTGGCCGTCCTACCGCGCTTATATTTCAAATAAACTGAGCGACTTATGACCACTAGGTCATAACTTTGGATCACAAGTTTTATGCTGTTGTCCCGTCTAACCAGTGGCGGATTTACACATTTGCCGACAGTAGGCTATTTAACTTTTGCCGCGTCTATTGAGATCTGAAATTCCAAACTTAATCCACAATTATATTCATTACATTTTTCTATCAAAACTGCAACTTTATGATTCGTGCTCTATAATCCTTATTACATCAATTTTTGTCGTGATTAGTATCATTGAGAACTAGGGTACCATTATATCAGTTCTAAGAACTTTTTTTTTTTATGGCAATTGAAATACATTATGCCAATGTCAAGTTAGGGAAATTGTTTTCCTATATCTAAGTTTTCACAAGTGCAATGAAGTCGGATGTGTTCGATTTCAAGGCCCTGCTGGAGTTTTGGCGTCAATTCCTTCCAGTTTGATGTTTTTTAGACGATTTTCTCGCAGCGGAGGAATCGAACATGGTCGACCCATCCACCCGACAAAAAGCATCCAAATCACTTATTTCAAAGCTTCCACATATTGTCCATCTTCGTTGATGTTTATTGCTTAGATTCACATCACATTTAAACCACAAACACAACTTTAGACTAAAATATAAAATCATTAAAACAAGCGACCACCCGCACCGTCAGAATTCCCGCCAAAACTCCCTTCTAAGAACTTCGAACTACCTTTAGAAGGTGTCTGAAGTGTCAGACACTTTTTTTATGTGTGTAAATCAAAACAAAAAAATTTGCCTTAATTTGGCGCCCCTTAAAATCTGCCACCCTAGGCTTCAGCCTACTCAGCCTATTAGCAAATCCGCCACTGCGCCTATATATTGTTAAATCTTTGTCCTGTATAGATTTGATGATAAAGCAGAGAATCTCTCTTCCATAGGTTTATAGCATACTGCGAGCAATATTCGGAGTACGATGCCTTCCTCACGCCCCCAGAATGGCCGAACCCTTGGATCAACGACACCACCGAACTTTGGGACCAGGAGAAGCAGTCGTAAGTATAGAAACGCCGAACATCGATATATTATTTACCTAGATGCGCAGTTGACGCTCGAAAAATGGGACAGCAAAGAAGTGCTTAAGCACTCGTTTTGCATACAGTCGGACGCCGATAGAATTCTAAATTTCAAAATTGAAATTTAAGAACGCTTGCTCATGTCAATTAATAAGCTACTTTATTACATGTGCATAGGGTTATATCTGTGATGATTTAATTAGAACTTGTGATCTTTTTCTTTGTTTTATTCCTGAGCCCACTTTTTAGGAGGATATTTGCAAAGAACTGTGCATCTAGGGTATATTATATTGATCACAATAATACTCATTTTGGTATATGAAGAATATGCATGTTATATTAATAGGATCTTTCTTTAGCAATGCATCATGTTTTTTATATGCCTTGTCCTGTTACTATTCGACCGATCTCCAAAAAGGAGGAGGTCCTCAATTCGTCTGTATTTTTTTATGTATGTTACGCGATATCTTCGCCGAATGTGGACCGATCTTCAAAATTATTTTTGTGTTCAATAGAGCTTATTTCAAAGGTGGTCCCATATGTAAAAGACTTAGTTAAAACGTGCCTCTTATATGCACTATATTCGCTACACAACTTTACTGTATATCTCAAACTAGTTGTGTACACTTCGAGCTCCAAAGGGAGACTAACTCAATAATGATAGCTCCCGCTGTTTTATACCTTTTGCTTTAGTTAATAAAGAAATACCTTCTACAAATATTATGAATTACTTAGGCTCAATTGCACCACTATTATTAACCTAGAGTTAGTCCTAACCGCAAGCTAAATTGACAGAAAATGTATGAATGACATGTAACTTAACTTGCGGTTAGGACTGACTCCTAAGCCTTAGAGGGTAGTTAAAATAAATATAATTAACATACTACCCTGCAATATCGTGTACTAAATAAACACAACTACACATACTACGTGTACTAAATCACAACAATGGGGAACTTGCACGAAAATTATAACAAGAAATTTTGTTGATAAATCAATAAACAAAACCTTGAATTGTGCTATTATGAAAGTTGTAGTATAAAATAATTGATATTTTACAAAATATCTTAATTAGAAATTACGTGTAATGGAACGTTATTGCAAAACCCAAGTGACGTCGTTGCATTAGGCAGTGTTTCCAGGTTGGGGTATTTTTCCCAATTTTGCGGAAAACTATTGTTATGTTTAGTATGGTGCTTGTTGAATGAGATTTCGGAGGTCCTCCTCTTTCCAAATTATTTTCTTCATGTAACTTTCCCACCTCTCCGCTCAGGATTCAAGAGTGCAACTTATTTTTACTTCGTTAGTTAATGAAATAGCTTCAACATTTTTGGGGAATTTTTTGTTCGGCATGGGGAAATTTTAAACGATAGGCAATTATAGCGGTTCAAACGTCATTCCAGACAAGGTCACTAGCCGTCAGTGTCAACTGAGATGTCAACAAAAAGCAATTTTTACGCTGTGACGTCACGTCCTTTTTTAGCGCGGGGTTTTGTAAGTCATATTTAAACTTGCGATAATTAAATGATTTGTGCATATTTTTATGGTTTTGTTTCTAGTGTGTTTATTTGAGACGTAGTTCTTTACAATGAACCAATAAAAAAATTACACGCAAGTTCCCTATTATCCGAAATCATTACCATATAAAGGTCACGATCGGATTTGAAGTCATTCTGTTAAGTTTTTAAAGTTGTGATCATCTAGTCATCGGTGTGACAATTGGTTCGGTTGCAGTAAGGATCCGCTTCCGTTGCGTCGCGTCCGTCGCTGGTCGTTCGGTCTGCGCGAGTTGCTGCACGACCCCGCCGGGAAGGAACACTTCGCCAGGTTCCTCTCCAAGGAGTTCAGCGGCGAGAACCTCAAGTGAGTCAATATCGGTGGGCACATGGGCTACGGGTCATGAGAGTGAGTTACGAGTAGAGGTGGGCGTTTAAACGAAAGCGGATAACAAACCGTGCTTTTTAAAATAAGCAAATAAGCACGCTGAACATGCTACGCAATTAACGTTGTATGCTTATTCGAAGTTAAAACTGATTTAGAAAAGTTAACAGGCAGCTAAATGAATCAAGGGGGAGTGTGAGTCACGGGCATCGTGTAAAAGGAGAGTGTGATTCACGGGAAGCCACGGGAGTGCGAGTACCTAAGAGAGTGAGACACAAGAAGATTGAGGAACTGGGAGTTCAACAGAATTCACGAGTAATGTATAAGTTGCCAAGAGTATGAGTCACGGCAGTGTGAGTTACGGACACTATGTTATAGGGAAGTGTCTTATTGGTGGTGTGAGTTCCGAGGTGTGAGCCCAGTACCGGATCTAAGGTTTTTTCAAAGCGGAGGCAAGCTGCCAATTGGGTACTTGACTACGTTTGATTTTATACACATATTTATATGAAACAGCAAATAAAACAAAAAAGTAACCCTTCTGTAAAAACTGCATCGAAATTGGTTGAAAAATGGGGCAGTAATTCATATTTTAAATTCTGGAGTGGGGGCGTAGTGGGGATATCTTGCTATCCCTTTCTAACGGACGCACCGTTATGGCGTGACGTGATTATACTGATACTTCTGTATTCCGCAGTTTGAAGGTTACACCAAACTTCAAAGGCTTGTAACTTTTTTATTTTTGAGAATATTTCAATATTTCTTTCTGTTCTATATTTAAGATGATGTAAATTTCATATAAAATCAATAAAAAAGTTAGTCAAGTACCTAATTCCAGTAGACATGCAGAATCACAATCACAGACATCACACATTAGGCGGGAATTACGACTTTAAATTAGACTTTAGAGAATGAAAGAATGAAATGGTTCACTGAATTGAAATGTTTAAATAATCTTGATCTTTTTACCGCAGCACTATTTCATGAAAAGTGGCAACACTCGAGGGAATTTTGGCGGGAAGTCTGACGGTGCGGGTGGTCGCTTGTTTTAATTGATTCATATTTTAGTCTAAAGTTGTGTTTGTGGTGTAATTGTGATGTGTATCTAAGCAATAAACATCAACGAAGATGGACAGTATGTGGAAGCTTTGAAATAAGTGATTTTGGATGCTTTTTGTCGGGTGGGTGGGTCGACCATGTTCGATTCCTTCGCTGCGAGAAAATCGTCTAAAAAACATCAAACTGGAATTGACGCCAAAACTCCAGCAGGGCCTTGAAATCGAACACATCCGACTTCATTGCACTTGCGAAAACTTAGATGTAGGAAAACAATTTCCCTAACTTGACATTGGCATAATGTATTTCAATTGCCATAGAAAAAGAAAAAAAAACATTCTAAATGTCAGTTTACTCCGTTTATTTAGCAATGAGACTATAATAAGATACGAGTCCATAAGGCTTATTATTGAGATGGCTTATGGCATAATATTGACAGCCTCCGTGCTTGTCGGGCGAGTAGCCGGCTGTGAAGCGAGAGGCCGCGGGTTCGATTCCCGCACCGAGACAAATGTTTTTAAACAGATATTTGTTTCGGGTTTAGGCGTTGTTAGACTAAAAGTCTCTCATAGTCTCCGACACCCACGATACAGGTTATACCTAGTGTGGGGTCAGGACTAGGGGTGTGACTGTTGGGCGTTATTTATATGTAATCCATACATATATATAAAATTGGAGTGTCCGTTTGTAATATTGAAATAATTGTTTTTTTACTACATGTATATGAATATATATACACCCAAATAATATTTTTTACAATTTTTGTCTGTCTGTTTGTTCCGGCTAATCTCTGAAATGGCTGGACTGATTTTGACGGGACTTTTATTGGCAGCTAATGTAATAAGGAGTGACTTAGGCTACGTTTATTTTAGACATAATAAAAAAAACTAACATAACATAAGCTCGCGCCTGTATCCCCGAAGGGGTAGGCAGAGGCGCACTAGCGAACTAGAACACCCACCGAGCTTAGTTCCGTCCCAAATGTGATAGACGAGCCTATCGCCATGTCGGGCACAAATTCCAGACTCCGGGCTGATATGTAGATCCAATATCACTTTGCCTTCGATATCGAACCCGAGACCTCAAGACAGTAGTCGTACCGAAATACAACCACGCCACCGATGCAGTCAAAACGTCATAAACGCTAAAAAATTAAAGAATCTACTGTTGGCGGAACAAAGTTCGCCGGGTCAGCTGGTTTATCTAACATGAGTGGTCTCAGCCAGCAGCCTAATCCCCCCCTAGGTTCTGGCTGGCGGTGCAGGAGTTGAAGTCGCTGCCCATCCGCCGCGTGTCAGCTCGCGCCACCGACATCTGGAAGGAGTTCCTCGCCTCTGATGCTCCATCACCAGTCAATGTGGATGCGGCTAGCAGGTACGTGGAATAGGGGGGACTTCGGCTTCATTATTTATTTGTTTGTTTGTTTGTTTGTTTGTTTGATTGTTTATTTATTTATTTTAGAGTTGCCAAGGGATTTAATTGATTTTTTTATTAATTAATAATGACAAAAACTAAGACTCAGTGTTCCCCCAAAAAAATCACAACTTACATAAATAAGCATAATTCCACTAAATAATAAACAATAAGAGACACAAATTGCGAAATCAACAATAATCTGGCATCTGGCAAAAAAGTTAAATAGTAAAATGAGATCAATTGACCGGTAGAATTACAAATTACAAGTGTACATACATACATACATAAGCTCACGCCTGTATCCCCGAAGGGGTAGGCAGAGGCATAATAGCGAACTAGAACACCCACATTTCGCCAAGCTTAATTCCGTCCCAGATGTGATAGGGAGCGAGCCCATTGACACGTTTCCATTTCATCGGCATATCTCAATTTTGGCGTCACATCCCAATTTAGTCAGCACATCTCAATTTTTGTATTTATACATGCAATATTTTGTCCACAGGGAACTAACTCGAGTGAAAGTGGAATCCGGCATGCCGGATAGATACTGCTTCGATCAAGCACAGGTACTTAAAATCGACCTATCCAAAGAATAAAGTTACATATGAAAATGAATCGAAATTGCTTTCTTATCTTTCTAAGCTTATATTTACCTATATATTTAATTAGTATTTTTTATTAAGTTATGACATAATAACAAGTTAAATTATACATATATAGACATAGCTTAAATATTTACTAGTTAAATATATAGGTAAATATAAGCTTAGAAAAATAAGAAAGCAATTTCGATTCATTTTCATATGTAACTTTATTCTTTGGATAGGTCGAAATAATCACTTCCGACTTCAAAACTTATCCGATCCTGACTAAATTTATATGGGACCACCCTTGATGGTAAGTGATCTCCACCGCCCATAGACACCCAAGACAAAAATAATCATGGGTGCGTTGCCAAGCTATAGGGAGGGAATGGAAAGGGAGGGAAAAGGGATTGGGAAAGGGAGGGGGAAATGGGACACTGGAAATCTCACTCACCGAACGAAACGCGACAGCGAGCTGCCATCTTACGTCGATTTTCTGTGAGACAGTGGTATCTGCCCGGTCGAGCCGGCCGATTCGTGCTGTAGACGTAACTGTCTACAGCGTGGCTCTACCACTCAAAGATTTGTGTCCGATAGCGATATCACTTGTCTATCACATCTGGGATGGTACTAAAATCTTTGCTTAGTCTGTCAGTCTATTTTTCTTGTAAAAAATGACTCGGACTAAGTCGAAGTTGGATTTCAGAATTCCAAATCTTCACTGAGTTCGTTTTTTCAACCGACTTCCAAAAAGGAGGTCCTCAATTCGTCTGTATTTTTTTTATGTGTGTTACGCGATGTCTCCGCCAAATGTGGACCGATTCTCAAAATTATTTTTGTGTTCGATAGAGCTTCTTTCAAGGGTGGTCCCATATCAATTTGGTCACGATCGGATTTGAAGTTGGTCTGTTTAGTTTGTGACTCAGACTTAGTCGAAGTTCGCTCTATTGATCTCAGGCTAAGCTTGGCGAAATGTGGGTGGTCTACTTGGCTAGTGCATCTGCCTAACCCTTCGGGGATACAGGCGTGAGCTTATGTATATTTCTTGTTTCTAGGCCCACGTGTACCATCTGATGAAATCAGACAGCTATTCAAGATACCTTCGATCTGATATGTACAAGGAGTATCTGAATGGATCCAAGAAAAAGGTAAGAAGTTGCACCCAACAGCCCTAATTTCCATATTTTGGAAAATATACTAAATAAAGTTTACTTAAATAAATAAATCCACCCGCTAGTCCCACCCCTAGTCCTGCCCCCACACTAGGTATAACCTGTATCGTGGGCGTCAGAGACTATGAGAGACGCGCGCTCTCACAACACACACACAAGAAACTAATATCTGTGGGACACACAAACATTTGTCTCAATGCGGGAATCGAACCCGCGGCCTCTCGCTGCATAGCCGGCTACTCGCCCGACAAGCCACGCGGAGGCTGTCAAAAACTTAAAACTCAACACTTAAGTTAACTTAAAAAAAAATCTAAAATATTTATGGTTAAGTCTTTCCCTCTTTATTTCGTTAATAATTGGCGGATAAGCTTGAAATGAACTGAAACCGAGCGCACGAGTCGCTAGCCTACCGACACAGTACAGTTAGTACGAAAACACGCGCGTGCAGAAAGGTTTTGAATTAATAGGAGAGACAGTTGAATATTCAGCTGTCACCGTGTGTGTTTCACTTTTATTTTGTATTTCTCAAGTGAAAATTCTTTAGAATCGTTGTAATTTCAAACAAGAAATGCGTCACAATGAAACGAAAATGCGCCAAAGAGACAAACGAAAAAAAAATATGAAGTATATAGAGGTACATAATAATATGGGCCGATGGACTGACGCGGCCAGACGTGGCTTAACAGACTGAATGACCGACGCGGATTGATAGACTGACTGACTGACGTGGATTGACACTGAATGACTGACGTGGATTGACAGGCTGACTGACTGACGTGGATTGATTGACAGAATGACTGGCTGACGTGGATTGACAGACTGACTGACTGACGTGGATTGATTGACAGAATGACTGACCGACGTGGACTGATAGACTGACT
Source organism: Clanis bilineata (assembly GCA_036417725.1). Taxonomy (NCBI): domain Eukaryota; kingdom Metazoa; phylum Arthropoda; class Insecta; order Lepidoptera; family Sphingidae; genus Clanis; species Clanis bilineata. The sequence goes on along the minus strand of CM071138.1, from coordinate 1,318,700 downwards.
GACCGTCGTGGATTGACAGACTGACTGACTGACGTGGATTGATTAACAGACTGACTGACTGACGTGGATTGACAGACTGACTGACTGACGTGGATTGATAGACTGACTGACCGTCGTGGATTTACAGACTGGCTGACTGACGTGAATTGATTGACAGACTGACTGAGTCCGTCAGTCAAATCAAATCTTTTGTCTCTTGGTTTATTTTCCTAAAGTTTCACTTCGACTGCGTGTGAACTGCACATACAGCCTTATTCTTGTCAAAATTGAATTGTGCTGTTTGAACTTTAGGGTAAACAAATCTCATGTTATATAAATCCTAAAGAACTATTTGTTCCAGACATCGGTGAAGGGGATACGGTCGATTGTCTCGTTCACTGGACGGAAAGAGACGTCGTCAAATTAAAGGGAGATGGAAGACGCGTGACGTGATAACACACCTTTTAGTGATGATAGGAAATTTACAATGTTTCGTAAAATATTTTGAAGTGAAAAATTCTTTAGGCGAGTTTATTTTGTGGGTGAATGCGACTAAGCCGTCACGCTCGATATGTAACGCTCGTTGGGGTAAAGTCGAGTCGACTGAGGGAGCGAGAGAGATATACTCAATGCGTCACTTAGTGTCTTACTAATAGCGAAATTTAACCTCGCTCTGATGAAATTTTCGTTTCTATCGTTTGTTTTTAAAGCATATACTGTTTTTATTTAATAGCAAACACAAAAAGAAACTCTTCTGTAAAAACTGCATCGAAATTGGTTGAAAAATGAGGCAGTAACTCATACTTATCAAATGAGCATGAGAGAACAGACAGGATATTATACTATCCCTTTCCTATGCTCACCGGTGAGGCAGTGACGTCACAGTTCGCTAATGCGTCACAGTTATATAACTGACTGTTAGCAGTTTTCAGGTTTTAAACATCAAACGAGTGTGGGAGCATAGTGAAGATGTCTTGCTATCTCTTTCCAAAGCTTGACGTTAAGGGCAGTGACGTCACAGTTCGGTGATGCGTCACAGTTCTATGCGCAACTGACTGTTAACAATTTTCAGGTTTTCAAACATCAAACGAGCGTGGGAGCATAGTGAAGATATCTTGCTGTCCCTTTCCAATGCTCCCATTAAAGGAAGTGACGTCACAGTTCGGTATTGCGTCACAGTTCTATGCGCAACTGACTGTTAGCAGTTTTCAGGTTTAAAAGATCAAACGAGCATGGGAACATAGTGGAGATATCTTGCTATACCTTTCCAATGCTCGCCGTTAAGGGCAGTGACGTCACAGTTCGCTAATGCGTCACAGTTATATAACTGTCTGTTAGCAGCTTTCAGGTTTGAAACATCAAACGAGCATGGGAGCATAGTGGAGATATCTTGCTATCCCTTTCCAATGCTCGCCGTTAAGGGTAGTGACGTCACAGTTCGGTAATGCGTCACAGTTTTATACGCAACTGACGGTTAGCAGTTTTCAGGTTTAAAACATCAAACGAGCATGGGACTGTAGTGGAGATATCTTGCTGTCCCTTTCCAATGCTAGGCGTTAAGGAACGTGACGTCACAGTTACGTAACGCGTCACTGTTCTATGCGAAATTAATTGTTAACTGGTTTAAATTTTACATCACGATTTCTTTGTAGTGTTGTCTATCTGACAAAATGATAAATTTTTTGTCAAAATTTTAAAAATGAATTAATTTTCTATCATCACTTAAAGATACCTTTCATATTCCTAATCAAGGAATTGTTATTTATTAAGTAGATAAATATATCGCATTGTATTCAAAATGTTCCCAAAGGGGATGAAGATAAGGGGTGAAATCTATTATAGGGGTGAAAAGAGGGGATTAAGACATTAGCTCATGGTAAATATACGGAAAGAGAGTTGGGTACTTGATTATCATTTAACAAAAAATAAACCTTTCTGTAAAAACTGCATAGAAATTGGTTGAAAAATGAGGCAGTAATTCATATTTTAAATTCTGCAATGAGCAAGAATGGGGGCGTAGTGGATCTTGCTATCCCTTTCCAACACACGGGCCGTTATGGCCGTGAGGTGAATATACTTCTCTTTCCTACAATTTGAAGGTTATACCAAACTTCAAAGACCTGTAACTTTTTTATTATTGAGAATATTTCAATATATCTCTCTGTGCTATGTTTTAGATGACTTAAATTTCATAAAATCAATAAAAAAGATTACTCAAGAACCCAATTGCTACTTTCAAAGATACAGAAAGAGAATTGCCTCTAAAGATTCGTGTAACAAAGCGTCGGTATTCTCTTGTATTGCGGGTTGTTTGTATTGCTATGGGTTGCATCCCGGTGCCTGCATCAGACATCATGACTTGTCGCACAGAGATTTGCTTCTCTTCGGAGTGTGGAGTATAAATAGGCCGGCATGATTCTGGTGACCATTGATAAACCCATTGTTTTTCGGTGGTCGCTTGTTTTGGACTGCGTTTACCATCAGATAAAAATGACCCACCATAATCAGCATAAAGTTGCAGCATAAACACACGTGTTAATTTGACGTCATGTTACTTTAACGTCAAACCACGTCCGTCCCTTATCTTCATCCCCTATTCTCTAGGTGTTAACTCTTCAAAATCCCCTATGGTCACTTCGATGTTATTACGTTTGTATGGACCTTTCGAACGTATTTCTGCAAATTTCCGTTGTATGCGATGGCGCCACTGTGCTTCAAAGTTATTGTACATTTAAACCAAGTTTAAGTTATAGAACAACAATGCACTCACAGTAAAGCGACACTTCCATAGTTCGTCCCCTATTTCACAATCTTTCTTTTTACCCTTATCCCACCTTAATGTGGGGTCGGCGCAACACACTTTTTCAAGCATGTTGCAGAAAGGATTTTGCTTAGTTTTTACGACCGGCTGCCTGTCTGACGTCAACCCTCTGAGGGATCCAGTCCCGGGCAAAGAAAATTAGAAAATTGGTGTTGCCCGATCTGGGAATCGAACCCAGGACCGCCCGATCCCATATATGCTGCCACTAGACTAAGGAGGAGACAATTTTTTTCATAATATAAGATGAAACATCTCATGAATGTGTTCTAAAGCCCTAATATTCACTGACATCCCTTGTGGTGACCCCTTACCAACCAGGGACTATTTCGTCCCCTCTTTAATAAATAATTATCATTTCACTAGTTAAAATCTGTACCAGGGTACCAATTGAATTGATGAATTGAAATAAGGGATTAAAAAGTTAGAGGGAAAATAAAAAACCAAAAGTAAAGATTTTCTGTCTCTTATCTTAAAGTTTTGGTCCCTTATTTCGATCCTTTGTCTAGTAAATCCTGCTTAAGGTCATAAAGTTTTTATTACGTCATGCTGGTTTTAAAAACGAAGCTGAATTCTTTCAGCAACATGGTTGATAAATTGTGTAGCGTTGATCCACATTGAGGTGGGTTAAGGGCATATTAAAAAGTGCTCAAGGACATTCCCAAGGTCACAGACACAGTGTCGCCATCTACCCAAAATCTGTCGTAGCCAAAATGTATAGACTGTTTATGATTTTTTTCTAGTCTAAGACAATTAATTTCGAATTATATTATTTCCTCTCTCTTGAGCTTTAAGACTATTTAAGACGTAGATGTAATGATTGTATTAATGCGTTATGATTATTGGGGGGTTAATGGTCTGTAAAGGCAGTTACAAAGAATAAGGGTGAAATTTATACCAAGTGGCGCCGATATAATGACATTAAATCATCCTAGATATACCTTAAAACGTTACAAGGCCTGTAGCCCGAGCATGAAAAACTAATGAAAATGTAAATGTATTCGAGTTCGCTGCGCACTGATGACGTTTGATTAATATTTCATACAAATTTCATAGACGCGCATCGAGTTCGAATACATTTACGGTTGTCAAAAATTTTCCTGCTCAGGCCGCTGGTACCAAAAATCAGTCGAATAATAATAATTTATTACTATAGTTATAAATCTATACTAATATTATAAAGCTGAAGAGTTTGTTTGTTTGTTTGTTTGTTTGTTTGATTGAACGCGCTAATCTCAGGAACCACTGGTTCGATTTGAAAAATTCTTTTTGTGTTGGATAGCCCAATTATCGACGGTGGCTATAGGCTATATATCATCACGCTATGACCAATAGGAGCGGAGCAGAAATGAAAAATGTTTAAAACCGGGGAAGGCGATATCTCAGAAACTACTGGTTCGAATTGAAAAATTCTTTTTGTGTTGGATAGCCTATTTATCGAAGATGGCTATAGGCTATATAACATCACGCTTTGACCAATAGGAGCGGAGCAGAAATGAAAAATGTTGCAAAATCGGGAAAATTTATATCTCGGGCAGAAACTACTGGTTCGAATTGAAAAATTATTTTTGTGTTGGATAGCCCAATTATCGAGGGTGGCTATAGGCTATATAACATCACGCTATGACCAATAGCAGCGGAGCAGAAATTAAAAATGTTGAAAAGACTATATTTCAGAAACTACTGGTTCGAATTGAATTTTTTTTTTGTGTTGGATAGCCTATTTATCGAGGAAGGCTATAGGCTATATAACATCACGCTTTAACCAATAGGAGCGGAGCAGAAATGAAAAATGTTACCAAATCGGGAAAATTTATATCTCAGACAGAAACTACTGGTTCGAATTGAAAATTTATTTTTGTGTTGGATAGCCCAATTAACGACGGGGGCTATAGGCTATATAACATCACGCTATGATCAATAGAAGCGGAGCAGAAATGAAAAATGCTGCTAGCGGGGAATTTTATATCTCAGAAACTACTGGTTCGATTTGAAAAAATATTTTAGTGTTGACCAAGGGGATGAATGGTAGGGTGACTAAGGGGTGACTGACGGGGTGATTGATGGGGTGACTAATGTGATGACTGACGGAGTGACCGACGTGAGGAATGACGGGGTGACTGACAGGCTGACTGATGGGGTGGTGGACGGAGTGACTGGCGAGGTGAATGACGGGGTGACAGACGGGGTGACGGATGTGGTGACAGACGGGGTGACAGACTGGTGACAGACGGGGTGACCGACTGGGTGACAGACGAGGTGACAGACGGGGTGACGGACGTGGTGACAGACGGGGTGATAAACTGGGTGACAGACGGGGTGACCGACTGGGTGACAGACTGGGTAACAGACGGGGTGACCGGCTGGGTGACAGACGGGGTGACAGACGGGTGACAGACGGGTGACAGAAGGGTGACAGACGGGGTGACAGACGGGGTGACCGACGGGGTGACAGACGGGTGACAGAAGGGTGACAGACGGGGTGACTGACGGGGTGCCAGAAGGGGTGACAGGCGGGGTGACAGACGGGGTGACAGACGGGGTGACAGAAGGGGTGACAGACGGGGTGACGGACGTGGTGACAGACGGGGTGATAAACTGGGTGACAGACGGGGTGACCGACTGGGTGACAGACGGGGTGATAGACTGGGTAACAGACGGGGTGACCGACTGGGTGACAGACGGGGTGACAGACGGGTGACAGAAGGGTGACAGACGGGGTGACAGACGGGGTGACAGACGGGTGACAGAAGGGTGACAGACGGGGTGACAGACGGGGTGACAGAAGGGGTGACGGACGTGGTGACGGACGTGGTGACAGACGGGGTGACAGACGGGGTGACCGACTGGGTGACAGACGGGGTGACAGACGGGGTGACAGACGGGTGACAGACGGGTGACAGAAGGGGTGACAGACGGGGTGACGGACGTGGTGACAGACAGGGTGATAGACTGAGTGACAGACGGGGTGACAGACGAGGTGACAGACTGGGTGACCGACTGGATGCCAGACGAGGTGACAGACGGGGTGACAGGCGGGGTGACGGACGTGGTGACAGACGGGTGACCGACTGGGTGACAGACAAGGTGTCAGACGGGGTGACAGGCGGGGTGACAGACGGAGTGACAGACGGTGTGACAGAGGGTGTGACTGACGGGGTAAGAGACGGGGTGACAGACGGTTTGACAGACGGTGTGACTGACGGTGTGAGAGACAGGGTGACTGACGGCCGAAGTAGATCATCCCATTACCTCTTTTATTGTGCTATAGGTGCCTACTTACTCTTTCAACCGTCTCTCTCATACGCAGACGAAGTTGCGCGGGTCAGCTAGTCTTATATAAACTAGCGTACCAATAATAATTGTAATTGACTGCCTCGGTGGCGTAGTTGTATTTCGGTATGACTACGGTTCTGAGGTTACGGTTCGATCCCCGAGTCGGGCAAAGTGATGTTGGATTTTTCCATATCAGCCCGGAGTTTGGAATTTGTGCCCGATATGGCGATAGGCTCGCCCCCTATCACATCTGGGACGGAACTAAGCTCGGCGAAATGTGGGTGTTCTAGTTCGCTACTTCACCTCTGCCTACCCCTTCGGGGATACAGGCGTGAGCTTATGTTATGTTATGTGTTGTAATTGAATAAATTAGGTATTTACAGGTCTTAGGATGTCTGATGCCATCCACACTAGGTAGAAATAAATAGGTGTCGAATAGGTGAAATAGTTTAACCACAGGATTGATTTTCAGTTTTCAGTGTTCAATAGCACATGATGTACTTTCGGTGTGACCTTAAACAGCTGATAACGGTCAAAGACTTGTCGATAACAAACATGTACCGACGTGTCCTGCGCGACTCGGATGCGCGCGCCGCGTACCTACTGAAATTTACCTACATGTACACCTATTTATTTCGACCTAGTGTGGATGGCATCAGACATCCTAAGACCTGTAAATGCCTAATTTATTCAATTACAACACATAACATAAGCTCACGCCTGTATTCCCGAAGGGGTAGGCAGAGGTGAACTATTGAACTAGAACACCCACACTTCGCCGAGCTTAGTTCCGTCCCAGATGTGATAGACGAGCCTATCACTATCGGGCACAAATTCCAGACTCCGGGCTGATATGGAAAAATCCAATATCACTTTGCCCGACCCGGGGATCGAATCCGAGACCTCAGAACCGTAGTTGTACCTAAACACAACTACGCCACCGAGGCAGTACCGCTTATATACAGTAGAAATGGTGTGACATTCAATAATAATAATAATAACACCCAACAGTCACATACATAGCCCTGACCCCACACTAAGATCGAGTCTTGTGTCGTGTATCAGGAACCTAGAGACGCGCGCTCTCACAACATCCACACCCGAAACAAATATCTGTAGGCCATACAAACATTTGTCTCGGTGCGGGGATCGAACCCGCGGCCTCTCGCTTCACAGCCGGCTACTCGCCCGACAAGCCACGGAGGCTGTCGATTTAGTAATCAAACTTATGCTATTTATTTTGTATGAAATGGGCGGTGGAATTCACCTATCAGCTGACCCACTTCGTTTGCTAGTCTGCCATAAAACCACAATAATCATAACGCCTTCAAGAATATATTTATTTAGATATAAGTACTTAATATTATCTGTGGTAAGTGATTTTTATTGTAAGTCTGGTTTACTACTGGGTGTTTGACTATGTTTGATTTTATACACATATTTATATGTACTAGCAAAAAAAAAGAAACCCTTCTGTAAAAACTGCATCGAAATTGGTTGAAAAATGAGGCAGTTATTCATATTTTAAATTCTGGAGTGGGGGTATAGTGGAGATATATTGCTATCCCTTTCCAACGCACGTACCGTTATGGCGTGACGTGATTATACTGATACTTCTCTTTCCCGCAATTCGAAAGTTACACCAAACTTCAAAGGCTTATAACATTTTTATTTTTGAGATTATTTCAATATTTTTTTCTGTTCTATATTTTAGACGACGTAAATCCTTACTAAATAATAAAAGCGAAAGTAACTCTGTCTGTCTGTCTGTCTGTCTGTCTGTGGCGTTTTCACGTCTAAACCTCTGAACCGATTTTGATGAAATTTGGTATGTGGGTACTTTTAACCCCAAGGACGGACATAGGGTACTTTATTTTTTTTAAATCAACCCCTACAGGGATGAAATAGGGGATGAAAGTTTGTATGGGAATTTTGGAACCGCTTAATGGATTTTGATGAAATTTGGTATGAGGATACATTTGACCCTAGGGATTAAAATGGAGTACTTCATTTTTTTTCATCAACCCCTATAGGGATGAAATAAGGGTTAAAAGTTTGTATGGGAATTTTAGGCCCACTTAATGGATTTTATGAAATTTGGTATGGGATAGTGCATATCTTTGAGTTTAAAGACACAAATGGGCTACTTTTTTTAAATCAACCCCTAATGAGATGAAATAGGGGATGAAAGTTTTTATGGGAATCTAGAAACCGCTGAACGGATTTTTAAGAAAGTTGGTATGAGGATAGTTTTAGCCCTAAGGACAGAAATGGGGTGCGATATATTTTTATCCTACAAAGGGATGAAATAGGGGTTGAAAATTTGTTTCTTTGTTTCTGGACCGATTGACTTCAAAATCGATATCTGAGTCGCCCCGTGATTCCAAACGACAGAACCGCTGTCAAACCTGTCAAAAGTGGCCACCATTTTGTTTTTCTTTGTGTTTGGGCCGATTGACTTCAAAATCGATATCTGAGTCGCCCCGTGGTTTCGAACGATAGAACCGCTGTCAAACCACTCAAAAGTGGCCGCCATATTGTTTTTCTTTGTTTTTGGGCCGATTGACTTCAAAATCGATATCTGAGTCGCCCCGTGGTTCCCAATGACAGAACCGCTGTCAGACCTGTCAAAAGGGGCCGCCATTTTGTTTTTCTTTGTTTTTGGGCCGATTGACTTCAAAATCGATATCTGGGTCGCCCCGTGGCTCCGAACGACAGAACCGCTGTCAGACCTGTCAAAAGTGGTCGCCATTTTGTTTTTCTTTATTTTTGGGCCGATTGACTTCAAAATCGATATCTAAGTCGCCCCGTGGTTCCCAATGACAGAACCGCTGTCAGACCTGTCAAAAGTGGCCGCCATTTTGTTTTCTCTTTTTTTTGGGCCGATTGACTTCAAAATCGATATCTGGGCCGCCCCGTGGTTCCGAACGACAGAACCGCTGTCAGACCTGTCAAAAGTGGCCGCCATTTTGATTTTCTTTGTTTCTGGGCCGATTGACTTCAAAATCGATATCTGAGTCGCCCCGTGGTTCCCAATGACAGAACCGCTGTCAGACCTGTCAAAAGTGGCCGCCATTTTGTTTTTCTTTGTTTTTGGGCCGATTGACTTCAAAATCGATATCTGGGTCGCCCCGTGGTTCCGAATGACAGAACCGCTGTCAGACCTGTCAAAAGTGGCCGCCATTTTGATTTTCTTTGTTTCTGGGCCGATTGACTTCAAAATCGATATCTGAGTCGCCCCGTGGTTCCCAATGACAGAACCGCTGTCAGACCTGTCAAAAGTGGCCGCCATTTTGTTTTTCTTTGTTTTTGGGCCGATTGACTTCAAAATCGATATCTGAGTCGCCCCGTGGTTCCGAACGACAGAACGGCTGTCAGACCTGTCAAAAGTGGCCGCCATTTTGGGCCAATTGACTTCAAAATCGATATCTAGGTCGCCCATATTTAGACTAAAACGACAGGGCGGATCGACAAATAAAAGCTTTTTCCGTTGGCCCTACAAAATACGCGTGCGGAGCCGCGGGCAAAAGCTAGTTTTAATATAAAATTAATTCAAAAAATAGGCAAGCACCCAATTATAAAATTACTTATGTAAACTAACATCACGTTTATACATTTAAACATTCGGTAAAATAAATTGCATTTTATTGCTATTTGAAAGGGGGATAGCATGAATGATCGATGTAATCGCTTTAGTAATCGATTGTGATTACTATCGATTAAGATTGTTATATGAAACTGGGATAACATGAATGATCGGAACAAATCGATTCAATAATCGATTATGACAAGTATCGATTAAGATTGTTATTCCACAAATGTATAAGTTTTACTTATGTAAGCAAAGGCTCCTTAAAAATCACTTACTAAAGGCGAAATTATAAAAATATTTAAGCGGTGTTTAACTTTAGAAGTATTTTGTCCCTTTCCTTACATCAAAGAGTGAAACAAAACACTATATATACCAATTCTTCTCATCTTCACCAAAACATGTGACCTCTGGAGTATGTTCAGACCATTAAAATAATCTCGAAAAAACTTCAAAATGGGACCACCCTTGGAATAAGCTCTATCAAACATAAAATCACTTGAAAAACAGTGCGACTGCCGTCCTGAGGTCTCGGGTTCGATCCCCGGGTCGGGCAAAGTGATATTGGATTTTTCCATATCAGCCCGGAGTCTGGAATTTGTGCCCGATATGGCGATAGGCTCATCTATCACATCTGGGACGGAACTAAGCTCGGCGAAATGTGGGTGTTCTAGTTCGCTAGTGCGCCTCTGCCTACCCCTTCGGGGATACAGGCGTGAGCTTATGTTTATGTAAACAGTGCACATTTAGATATCATGTAACATATACAAAAAAACATACAAATAAATTAAGGGCCTTCATGTTTTGAAGTTGGACAAAAATTGGTCCTTATTTGCCGGAAATTTCGGATAACATACATAAATATTATTATTACTTTTTTTTTATTTTATACATAAATATCGTCGAATTGAAAATCATCTTGTAGTCGGTTAAAAGGTGATACTTAGATATTTGTCGACTGACTTCCAAAAAGGAGGTCCTCAATTCGTCTGTATTTATGTATGTTACTCGATATCTCCGCCAAATGTGGGCCGATTTTCAAAATTCTTTTTGTGTTCGATAGAGCTTATTTCAAGGGTGGTTTCAATTTGGTCACGATCCGATTAGAAGTCGGTCCGTTAAGTTTTAAACTTGTGATTATTTACATTTGATTGATTTGAGTGGTAGAGCCACGCTGTAGACAGTAACGTCTACAGCACGAATGTGCCGGCTCGACCGGGCAGATACCACTGTCACAGAGAAAACTGACGTAAAGTGGCAGCTTGCTGTCGCGTTTCGTACGGTGAGAGATTCCGGTGGCCCCTTTCCCAATCCCTTTTCCTTCCCCTGCCATTCCCTCTCTATAGATTGGCAAACCCATGATTCTTTTTGTCTTGGGTGTCTATGGGCGGTAGAGATCACTTACCATCAGGTGACCCATCTGCTCGTTTGCCAGGCTGCCACTAGGCCCATTTCCCCCTTCCATTCCCTCCTTTTAGATTGGCAAACCCATGATTCTTTTTGTCTTGTGTGTCTATGGGCGGTGGAGATCACTTACCATCAGGTGACCCATCTGCTCGTTTGCCAGGCTGCCACTAGGCCCATTTCCCCCTTCCATTCCCTCCTTTTAGATTGGCAAACCCATGATTCTTTTTGTCTTGTGTGTCTATGGGCGGTGGAGATCACTTACCATCAGGTGACCCATCTGCTCGTTTGCCAGGCTGCCACTAGGCCCATTTCCCCCTTCCATTCCCTCCTTTTAGATTGGCAAACCCATGATTCTTTTTGTCTTGTGTGTCTATGGGCGGTGGAGATCACTTACCATCAGGTGACCCATCTGCTCGTTTGCCAGGCTGCCACTAGGCCCATTTCCCCATTCCATTCCCTCCTTTTAGATTGGCAACGCACCCATGATTCTTTGTGTCTTGGGTGTCTATGGGCGGTGGAGATCACTTACCATCAGGTGACACATCTGCTTGTTTTCCAGCCTGCTATAAAAAAAATTAAAGAACCGTGAACACTTAAATCGTTAAGCACCGCTTAAAAATATAAGTAAGGCTAACGCCCGAATGGTCAAACGCTACTCAACTTTAACGGCTCCTTAAATTGATTTTTGCTATACAATTTTGACAGATAAGGCGGCCTTAAACGATGTAAGGCGACCTTAAGTGTATGAAAATTCGGGGGTTAAGCAATCAGTTGTAAGGCCCTTGTCGCATTACAAAGGAATATACGCCGTTTACTTTTAATGGCGAAGTGAAAATTTCTAAAAGGGAAGCCAATACTAATTCCTCTTTGAATGACTGAGTACTTGACTTTTTTAACACATAACATAAGCTCACGCCTGTATCCCAGAAAGGGTAGGCAGAGGTGAACTAGCGAACTAGAACACATTTCGCCGAGCTTAGTTCCGTCCCAGATGTGATAGACGAGCCTATCGCCATCGGGCACAAATTCCAGACTCCGGGCTGATGTGGAAAAATACAATATCAATTTGCCCGACCCGGGGATCGAACCTGAGACCTCAGGACGGTAGTACCGAAATACAACCACGCCGCTGAGGCAGTCAAGTTTTTTATTTTATACACATATTTATTGTTTATATATTTATGTAATAGCAAATAAAACACCAAAGAAACCCTTCTGTAAAAACTGCATCGAAATTGGTTGAAAAATGAGGCAGTAATTCATATTTTAAATTCTGGAGTGAGGGCATATTGGAGATATCTTGCTATCCCTTTCCAACGCATTTACCTTTATGGCGGATACTTGACTATTTTTTTTTTAATTAATTTTATATGAAATTTACGTCGTCTAAAATATAGAACAGAAAGAAATATTGAATTATTCTCAAAAATAAAAAAGTTATAAGCCTTTGAAGTTTGGTGTAACCTTCAAACTGTGGAAAAGAGAAGTATCAGTATAATCACGACATGCCGTAACGGTGCGTGCGTTGAAAAGGGATAGCAAGATATCCCCACTACGTCCCCACTCTTGCTCATTGCAGAATTTAAAATATGAATTACTGACTCATTTTTCAACCAATTTCGATGCAGATTTTACTGAAGAGTTTCTTTCTTGTTTTATTTACTAGTATATATAAAAATATGTACAAAATTAAACATAGTCAAGTACCGAATTCCATGACATTTGCTTATAACACTTGAACAGCCTTATCAAGTGTAAATGAGATTTTGAGGATTGGGAGCGACGGAAATTCCGCGGCGTATATTCCGTCGTAATGACGTAATTGATATTTTTAATTAGTACATACGGGGTCTTTCGAAATTGATCCCAGTCCATGCAGTCATAAAAACTCAGCCAAATCCTTTCTACAACATGCTTGAGTGTTGCACCCACATTAAGGAGGGAAAAAAGCAGGTAAAAAGAAAAAGATTTTACAAGTCACAGAACCAGAACATATGTTGTGTTTAATTTCGAAAAATCCCCTAAAAATGATATTATTTGAATTAAGATCTGAAATAATAAATTAATAATGACAAATTATCATACCAAAGTTACGTTAAGTATTTTTTATTTTATGGTATTAATTTCTATTGACAGTGGAAATTTTATTAAAGTCGTGCGATTATTTGTCGCGTCGTAATCGCATGCGACTTTTTGTCGGCCACTTCTGTATATCACGCTACGACGCGTGGGAGTTCAGCAGTCATATGAAACCGCAAGCGATTAGTTTTTGTACATTTCAATAGTTGCTTCAATCTTGTACATGTCTAAAAAAACTTTGGAAAAAAATTGAAAATCATATTTAAAATATGTATAATATTCTTATTTATTAATCGTATTTTAAAATAGCTTTTTTTCTAACTTTTTTTTTTCAAATATATTGTGCCTAAAAAATGTTTTTAAGATTTTTTTTCGAAAATAGTTTTTTCCAAGAACGTCTTTTCTGTTGATCATGTAATAATAAAATAAAATAAATATAATTTATTCTTTGAACGGCCGATTTTCCAGTATTCCGATAACTTTTATCTTTGATTTTATCTAAAGAATAATTTTGACGTTTTGACAGATCAAAAACTATGGGTCAAAGCAAAAAAATACCCCTTAAAATAAAGATCTATTGAAAAACCATGTGTCAAAGCAAAAAAATATCCCTCAGGATAAAGATAACATATCTATTGAAAAATCGACTGTTTAAACAATAATGTATCAACATAAAAATGGGATTTTGGCGGGAAGCCTGACAGGGTGGGCGTCGCTTGTTAAAATTAATGTCTGGAGTTGTCTTTGTTGTTTTAAAGTGACGTGGTTTTATGCATCAAACTTCAGTGAAGATGGACAGTATAATGTGGAGACTTTTTAACCGGTGATCTTTGAAGAGTTTTGCTTGGTGCGTTGGCTGGCTTTGTTCGGTCGATTCGCCAAGTGAAAGTCATCTGTGTGGCATCACTCTGGAAGGAATTGCCGCCATAATCCCAGCAGGACCTTGATATATTTTTGTTTAGTTCAGAAGCCATTTATAAAAAATAAACATAAAATTTATAAAATTAAGTTTAATATAGACACCATTAAAAGTTGCATTCGACTTTAATAAAATTTCGACTGTGGTGATTTTTTTTAAGAGATTATGATCTAATTTATTTTTTTATACCTTTTACTTTTTTTTTTGTAAGAAGATTGAAATTCGTTAGTTGTGACGTTGGATGTGCATTTATTTCCTTTGCTTTTAAAATTCCAATATAAAGCTCGCTCCACGTATTTGGCAAAATAATGCAAAATTAAACATAAAAAAAATCAAATCTAGTGCTTAACAGTTTTATTTTACATATATTTAATAAATAAAAAAATCATTTAGCAGACATTCTTTGAAATAAACTAGCGTTAAAGATTATAAAAATATTTTATTCCGCCAAAAGAAAACATTTTTAAAACAACTTTTATAACATGGTCAATACAAGAATAAAGACAAAAAATTGGCATTTGCAGGCCCCTTCATACAATCATCATTTTCGAAATGTGTAAAACAACCTTTTAAATGTCAATTTTCTATTTTTTCCTCGAACTTGTGGAAAATCCCCTCAATTAGGGATTATTTTCCCCCGAACCTATTTTGAGAATCTTAACAGTATGAAATGCACATTCAATGTAATTTATTGTTTGTATTAATGTACCTAAGTGTATAGATGTAAATGTATGAAGATATAGTAAATGATAAATGGAGATAAAATAAAATTGTTTTATTTGTGGTAACCAATTACCTCAGAAAAATAACGTGGACGAGGCATAACTGCGAAAAAATGGAACGAAACCAAAATGGCGACTCTGCGAAAGAAAGATCCTAAATATATAGCAGGCAACTTCATATTCCGAAATTAGTATTATTGTAAATAAAACTCCGTATTTATAATAAAATCAAGTATTTATACGTTATATAATTATTATAAAGGGTGACAACTTACATGTAAATAGATCGCGAAACTAAAATGGCGGAACCGGCTTCAAAGTAAACACGTATTTTTCGTAGTTATGAAAAACATAACATAACATAAGCTCACGCCTGTATCCCCGAAGGGGTAGGCAGAGGCGGACTAGCGAACTATAGTCGAATTGCTAATTAAACGGAGTAAACTGACAGATCGAAATGTCACTTTTCAAAATAATGTTGCTTACTTCCAAAACAGTGATTGATCTAGTTCAATCTTTATCATTCAAAGAAATAATAACTCCTGGAAAAATATAATTTTATTGCGTATTTTTAGAAATTTCAGCTTAACCCTACGACTAAATGTCTGTATAAATTATTTTGCGTAAATAGTCACAACAGATATGCGAAATAATAATGAAAATTACAAATATTACTTTTATTATTTGAGAAAAATAACGTTCCGCACATTCCTAGCTATTGTAAATTTTCTTTATAATGAATTCCAGTAAAGATGCCATAACGTGCATGTAGTAACCATGCAGTAATTTACTATGACTATAATACAGTAGACATGCAGTACTAATCACACATTAGACAGGAATTACGACTGAGTTGGACTTTAGAAAATGAAAGAATGAAATGGTTCATTGAATTGATTTTTTTAAATAATCTTGATCTTTTTACCGCAGCACTATTTAAATTTCATTAAAAAGTGGCAACATTCGAAATGTCAGTTTACTCCGTTTAATTAACAAGGCAGGCAGTAGTTATGAAAAAGTCCTTATATTTTTTTTTTAGTCATCGATGTTACTCATCCCAAACGAATTGCGACCGGCATACCTTTTTTCAGATCGTATGTTATAATAAAAAAATAAAAATCTTTATTGATCACGTAGGCATGTAAAAAAGCACTTATGACAAGTCAACACAAGTAAATTTTTAAATTAGGATTAATATAATTTACATTACATATTTGAATTTGACAACAGGCAGGCAAGTATGGACATAATAACGATGGGATGGCTAAGATAGGGTGATAAGGGGAGATAGGAATAGTGTAAGGGAATGGATTGTATGGGAAAGGCATATGGCAGGAATGGTGGCAGGGGATTGACTGGAAATACTGGAAGCAGTTGGGATTGGTGCGTGAGGCCCTATCCTAGCTAACCTACCAGCCTTTCTCTAGCTACCTACGGATGACGACCCGAATAAGAAAGGCAGAAAGAAACTCCGGGCTTATTTTTTTCATCATCATTCGATTTGGTAATCGACCTGGGGGTCGGGCGGGGTGTTTTTTTAACACTATTTACCGGGGGCTGGATTCTCCTAACGGTTGGCGTCAAGCAGATAGTCGGTTGTAAAAACAAAGCCGAATTCATTCTGCAATATGCATGAAAAAGTGTATTGCACCGACCCCACATTAACGTGGGATAAACGTAAGTAGCAAAAAAGAATACAGCTGTACAAATTCGTTAGCAAAATAGGTGATTTACAATAAAAAAATCATAACATTTAATCAATATTTATTACAATATCAGTCCACGTTTACAAATATTTATAACATTTTGAGCCTCTTGCTAAACCCTGGTTATTCATTAAAACGCAATATTTTCAAATACCAGAAACAATTTTTAGGGCCGATTTTCCAAAATAATTTTGAAGCTTTGACCAATGTTTCCATATCGAAAAATTTGCCTTAACGAGCTGTTATCTTAGCCGGGTCTCCTGCACTAAAAAAATTACACAACACATACGTTTTGGCGGGAATTCTGACACTGCGGGTGGTCGCTTGTTTTAATGATTTCATATTCTAGTCTAAAGTTGTGCTTGTGGTTTAAATGTGATGTGAATTTATGCGATAAACATCAAGACGGACAATATGTGGAAGCTTTGAAATAAGTGATTTGGACGCTTTTTGTCGGGTGGATTAGTCGACCATGTTCGATTCCTCTGCTGCGACAAAATCGTCTAAAAAGGAATTGACGCCAAAACTCCTACAAGACCTTGAAATCGGCACATCCGTGTTTCATTGTTCTTGTGAAACCTTAGTTATAGTTAGATTATAGGTTAGGTTAAGTTAGAAAGAAAAATATGCTAACTAATGACTTGGCAGTATGGTCTCCGACCTTAGCCGGCTCCCTGTGGAACAAATGTAAAAGAAATACCCAAAACAATGCATTTTGTATATAAGGTCCATTGTTCTACGAGTAAAATTCAGCTAAAATCGAAAAAGCTAGTGCAGGAGATCCGGCTTAGGGCTAGTCTTTTGCACCTGTTTTTCTCGAAACAAAACACCAAAACCCATACGCAAAACAATGATTTTCCCTGTCTCCTGCTCATGGGATAATGGATCATATACAAATATGTGTAGCGAAATTAAGTTTTGTGTAATATTTTACTGCAAAAGAGTTATATTTTTTTTATTATCATATAATACAAAATGCGTT
The DNA here is from genome assembly GCA_036417725.1 of Clanis bilineata. Lineage (NCBI taxonomy): Eukaryota > Metazoa > Arthropoda > Insecta > Lepidoptera > Sphingidae > Clanis > Clanis bilineata. The sequence continues at coordinate 1,301,223 of CM071138.1, read as the reverse complement.
CACGTTCATGAGCTTGCCCTACTCGCTAGAATTAATCGAGTGCTGATTTGATTTGGAATTGAGTTTTAATCGTTCTAGAGTTCTTTATATTTATACTTAATCCTAAATTCGACAAATAAAATTAGCAATAACTTAAAATATCTATTTTATTTTTTTATTTAAATTTGTTATAACTGGCCCATATACTTTTTTTATCCGGGCAGAGTGACTACACTGCACCTGATGGTAAGCGTAGTGCAGTCCAAAAAACTAGCGACCACTGACAAACACTGTGTTTATCAGTGGTCGTCAGATCACGCCGGCCTATTTACGCTTCTTCACACTCCGAAACCGAAGAGGTAAGAAGCAAATCTCCTGGCTTGCGACAAGACAGGCGGATGACCGATGCAGATACAGGGATACCCCCATACCCGTCTCAACCAACCATCAAGTCATGCCGCAAGCCACAAGAGAGACATATACATATTCTTGTACTTAAAACCTATAAAAATGTTGTTTTTACTGCCTCGGTGGCGTGGTGGTATTTCGGTACGACTACGGTTCTGAGGTCTCAGGTTCGATCCCCGGGTCGGGCAAAGTAATATTGGATTTTTCCATATCAGCCCGGAGTCTGGAATTTGTGGCCGATATGGCGATAGGCTCGTCTATCACATCTGGGACGGAACTAAGCTCGGCGAAATGTGGGTGTTCTAGTTCGCTAGTGCGCCTCTGCCTACCCCTTCGGCGATACAGGCGTGAGCTTATGTTATGTTATTACCTTTAATGAAAAGTACTTACCTAATCAAAGGTCTTAGCTATTGTTTTATTAACATACACCTAGCTTAAGGCACGTTTTTCTCGAAACAATACATCTACACAAAACATGGTTTCGCTACACAATTTTGTCTATGGTCCATTATTCCCTGAGACTATGACAAGAAAAATAAGGACTTGGCATAACTACAAAAATATACGTGTTTACTTTGAAGCCGGTCCCGCCATTTTAGTTTCTCGATCTATTTATTTATACCAAAGACTTCTATGTATACTACTAGACTGGCTGTTCGGTACATAGAATGTGCGCACTAAGTCTCTGTTAATCGACCTCAACTCTATACAAATCTGCTCTTTTCCTTAGCCGTGAAACGTCAAACACTCGCCGTCATGTGCCACAATTTTACTTCGAAACAGCTTGTCTAGTAAATACATAGAAGTCTTTGATTCATACGTATTGATTTTATTATAAATACGATGTTTTATTTATAACAATTCTAATTTCGGAATGCGAAGAATATTCCTAACGGCTACTCTCTATACATTAGGAATATTTGTTTAATTCGTAGTCATACCAAATCCTTATTCTTTTGTCATTGGCAGGAGTAAACGAAATTATTGTTTTTTGTAGATGGTTTTGTGTAGTGTTTCGAAAAAAACATCATATATATAAACATAACAGAACAACTAACACATTTGACAGGGCTGGATCCCAGAGGCGGCTGACGTCAGGCAGGCAGCCAGTCTTAAAAACTAAGCAGAATCATTTCTACAACATAGTTAACTATGTTGCGCCGACATTGAAGTGGTATAAGATGCATGTGGAGTAAAAGTGATTTGGAAACATTTTGCAGCTAGCTATTCTAAAAAGACCCACGCCGCCATTTTGTTTTGAAAACTATTATTCAAACAATAAGTAAAGTAGTATAGGGAGAGTAATTTAAAATCAGAAAAAATAAAATTAAAAAACACTGGATGAAGATGGCGAAAAACTTATTCTAAAAAAAATGTGTCTCAAGAAATTAAATAAAATTCCTTGGACACAAAAAATGAAATATCTTTAGCCTATACTGAAGATACCACATTTTGAGTGTTGTCAACAAATAAAAATTCTACCATTATAGTAGTTTTTAGGAAAATTATGGGTTCCTTTTTGTTCACAATTCTGAACAATATACCGAGTGAGGTCGACCTAACGACATTAAATAATCCCCGATTTGGATGCAAATGCCGCGCCGCGTACCTACTGAAGTTTACCTACGTGTAACATTATAGATGCTGTGACATTTATTAATCTAACTTTTACTATTTATTTTGTTTGAAAAATTGTTTTTTCGGCCGACTTCCAAATTCAATTCGTCTATATTTTTTTATATATGTTACGCGATATCTTCGCCAAATGTAGACCGATTTTCAAAATGTTTTTTGTATGCGATAGAGCTTATTTCAAGAGTGGTCCCGTATAAATTTGGTTACCATCGGATTTGAAGTCGGTCTGTTAAGTTTTTAAACTTGTGATTTTTTGTGTTAATGTATTTTTTTTATTGACGCGGTGAAATTTACAAATAATTTAATGTCATTAGGTTGGTCACTCGGTATGAGAATTGCATTTTAAAATTCCTGGTGTATTTCACACAAATTCTCCTTAAAAGTTCCTTGCATTAGTTAATTAGCTGTACGTATACGACGCATTTCATTGTTTATGGATGGTGTTTCTTAGATTGTATGATTATGTCCATGACGACTGCAGCGGCGTCCACTTTACTGCATCTGTAAGTACATTTGTAGTTAATACTAATAATAATATTGTTTTCTGCATGACGAAAACCTTGTGAAAACCGAAAAAGACAAAATGTCTAAACATTTAGACCTGGCATATGAGGTTACTCGAATGTGGGATGTGGATTCAAGAATCATTGTTCCGATTGTCATTTCTGCCCATGGTTTGATACCAATGAGCCTCGACTAACACCTAAAGAGGATCTCGGTTGGTGTTTGGGTCAAAGGCCAAATGCAGAAGGCAGTATTACTGGATACGACACGAATTGTGAGGAGGTTCCTTGCTTTGGGGTCCTAACCGCCGGTGGCTTGGGTCCCAAGCTTCGCCATCGGAGGAGAATATTTTTAAATGTATTTTTGTTTTTGTATATTTAAAAATGCAAAAAAAACTTAGCAGCATATTGTTGCTTTCTTAATAATTAAAATAAGATAAAAATTTATAAACTCCCACATACTTTGAAAACATGTCATTGCATTTAAGATCTTTCCATCCAGTGAACGCCTCATACAGTATAGTATCTATGGCCCTGTCTGTAGATAGTTCACCTGCCAGCATTCGTAATGCGACGCTGAAACAAAGTACAAATCACACATACTCTCAATTCCCAAGTTCTTTAAAATCATTGTGATTTGAAACTCAATGAAGAAATAAGGAAGAAAGAATTAAGTTGACATTTTAAATTGTAATTTTATATATCATGTATTGTCTGGACTTTAAAAGAGGCCATAACCCTTGAGTTTGTTTCGGCATTTCTTGTCAGGGATAGCCACGAAATGCCGACGCCATTATTACTTTATCAATATCCTAAAATCAATATATACTCGTAATTGACATGTGAAAGTGGTATAAAATATCCTACATATTTGCAAAATAAATTATTTGAATTTGAATTGAATGAAAAGGAAATGCGGTACGATAAAGAGACGAATACATGATTGAGCCGACGAGAGACAGAGATAGAATACACACAACAGTTTATATTCTAGGTCTCCTCTTTGTGCCATGCTAAGTGGAGTGGAAAGCTAAAGATACATACTGATTTCTTAAGTTTACGCGAATATTATACATTGAAACAAAACTATTTTTACGTATTCTATCTCGATTAGGTTTTAATATTTTTATTCCTAACGTTTCGAAGGCTTTGCAGTCTTCGTTGTCACGGGTCAGACTGATAAGAAAGATACATAGCAACTCATGTAAATGTTTATAAATTGCATAATATTGTCAATAATTTAGATATTGCAAATCAGTTTAAATATCATGGTCAGTTTCACTTACGTCGTGTAGTTTTAAGTAGTGATGTGGATAATCGATAATTCAATTATATTTAAAGCCGATTAATCGTAATTGGCTTGTCAATTATTATCTCAGCCTATCGCCTTCTATTGCTGGACGTAGGCCTCCCCAAGTGAGCGCCAACCATCCCCGTCAATTAATAATATAATACGACATTTTAAAAAATAATCGAATATGATAAATAATGGATTATCCAACATCACTAGTTTTAAGCACTCGCCTTATTTTTAGTGGAATTTTATAATGGCTAACCCAATATCACGTTACCCGAACCGGGGATCGAACTAGAAACCTCAGAGATGTTAGTCGTACCCCGTATGAAATACAACTACGCCATCAAGGTAGTACCTGTTTATTATAATGAATATCATTTGTATAACATTAAAGAGACTCACCCATTAATTCTCGCCATAATCCCATAAGGCGGGTTTAATTTCGACGTGACAACCAGATTTCTACAATATAGTAGCCAAATACAGTCCAATTCGGTATAAAACCCGTCATTTGAGTTGGCAACACTGCCATTTCTACCATATGACGCTTGCAAGTGGTTCAAAACCTGCGTGTTACCGTCTATGTGTCTTGTTATTTGGTTTTGTACCTCTTTATGTTTTTGAGAAAGCTGTGCCCTGAAATTAATAATAAAAGCATTGCATTACGTAAAAATGTAAGAACGACATGCAGCACTTAGATAAATCTCGATTTGTCTTAAATATACGAATCACATATACATTAAATCGAGACTAGGACTAACTCTAGGGACTACACTAGAGTTAGTCCTAAACTCTATTTAATGTATGTTACTAAATAGCGTTGCAAGTTTCACCGACATTCCGCCGAGCTTAGTTCCGTCACAATTTAATAGGGGGCGAGCCTAACGCCATATCGGGCACAAATTCCAAGCTCCGGGCTGATATGAAAAAATCCAATATCACTGCCCTACCCGGAGATCGAACCCGAGACCTCAAGACAATAGTCGTACCGCACCGTTTGCAATACCACTACGCCACCGAAGCAGTGGCATATTTATGGTAGTTGTATTTATTAATATAATTTTTTTTAATAGCCCTGTAATATTACTGTCCCACTGCTGGGCACGGGCCTCCTCTACTAATGAGAGGGGTTAGGCCTTAGTCTATTTATTAATATATGGTAGTTTTTTAATTTCTCACCTGGTATTCTTATAAGCTCTACCAAGATGTATGGCGGCTCGCGCGGTACTCATTCCGATATCAAGTAAATTCTTAAATATATTATTACCGTAGTCATAGTCTATGTCTTTTGCTATTGGATGTTTGCTGCAAAGAAATGCAATTTTTTTTTTATTTTCTCTTCCGGGAAGGCAAAGGGATCTAGCCTATACAGCCTCGTCTTAAGTGTTTTTTATTTCTTTATTTGCTTATATCTAATTTTTCACAAATGCAATGAAATCGGATGTGTTCCATTTCAGAGCCCTGCTGGAGTTTTGGCGTCAATTCCTTCCAGTTTGATGCTTTTTAGACGATTTTCTCGCAGCGGAGAATCGAACATGGTCGACCCATCCACACGACAAAAAGCGTCCAAAATCACTTATTCCAAGCTTCCACATACTGTCCATCTTCGTTGATGTTTATTGCTTAGATTCACATCACATTTAAACCACAAGCACAACTTTAGACTAGAATATGAAATCATTAAAACAAGCGACCACCCGCACCATCGGAATTCCCGCCAAAACTCTAAAATATGTTTATCGAATACAATGTTGCTGGTTACAGAAAAAATATTATTTTTATCTCTGGCAAGCTTCGAAACAAATAGGAAATCTTGGCTGGAAACAATTATTAAAAATATATCTCAATCTTAGATGGGGTCTAAGGCCTTTATTCATAATAAAACCCCTAATGAAGACATAAACTCATATTGGTAAAAATGCATTTTAAGCCTATTGAAGGTTCGATAAAATTCTTTATTCATAATAGTTTACTATAGCTTCATTACCTAAAATATGTTTACCGTGTCACAATGTTGCTAGTACATAGATAAAACGTGATTTTAACAAGTTTTGTCTCTGGAAAGTCATGGAACGATGGCCTAAAAAAAAACAATCATTCGCGCGCGTGCGCGCGACCATGGCAACCATGGCGACCAGTTTAGTTTGTTTATATATTTATTTAATTAATTTAATCAAAGTAAAACTATGTTTGTTGCATGTGAAGTGATTTTGTTTTATGCAATACCTAAACATCAACGGAGATGGGTAGATTATGGATATTTGGAAATTAAATTTAGATTTGGAGGATATTCCTTGGAGCGTATGAATGAAAAGAAAGGGGGCTTTCAAATCGTGTAAGAAAAATACCCTGCCTTCTCTGAGAATGGAATTCAGGACCGGACTTTCCAGTTCACAGCGGCTTCAACAGAACCGTCTAAAACCCATTGTATTGAAGAATTAGGCAACATGCGTGCATAAGTATTTTTTGTTAAATCAGATTTAATAAAATTCATCATTGTATTTTTGAAGTGTTTTATTTCTCGTGATTTATTCATGTGACGCTATATTCGTGTTTAGATAATGATGATATTGAAGAAAAAGATGTTTTGATGAAATCAAGGTATGTAATTAAATACCACACGGAAAATATTAAATACTAGCTGACTTCAAACAAATCTATCCTACGGAGACCCTACATTTTCTGGAAAAAAGTAGCCTATGTGTTATTCCTTTATAAATAAATACATCCTCGAATGTTCTGTGAATGGTGAAGAATCACTTAAGACAAGTTTATTCTCTCAATATTATTACGCTGTCCGACCTAGCGCGCGTATATTTCAAATAAACTGAGCGACTTATGACCATGAGGTCATAACTTTTGCATCACATTTATTTGTCTTGTTGTCCTAGACATTTTTATTCTAAACTATAATCCATTTCTTTACCGAATTAAATTCAAATCCGATCAACCATTCTGGTGTGAAAGAGTAACAAAACATCCATACAACCTCACAAACTATCGTGTTTATAACATTAATTGCATTTGATAGAAGTCTCTCTGAAGTCTAGAAGACTGCCTCGGTGGCGTGGTGGTATTTCGGTACAACTACGGTTCTGAGGTCTCGGGTTCGATCCCCGGGTCGGGCAAAGTGATATTGGATTTTTCCTTATTAGCCCGGAGTCTAGAATTTGTGCCCGATATGGCGATAGGCTCACCCCTATCACATCTGGGACGGAACTAAGCTCGGCGAAATGTGGGTGTTCTAGTTCGCTAGTACGCCTCTGCCTACCCCTTCGGGGATATAGGCGTGAGCTTGTGTTTTTATGTTTATGATAGAAGTCGCAGGCACCCTCAAATTAATCTCAACCAAAACGGGTGGAACGTTAAATACGAATCAGCTAATCGAAATCGGCCATATTTTTTGCTATTGAAGCGTTAAAGTAGGGTGCCAGCTTCTATAAATTGCAGATATTTTATGGGAGATTTTGGGAACGTTTTAACGCTATTGAGCTATTATGAATAACAATTTTTAGGAAACGTCCTTCAGCGGTATTATAGCGTCCCACTAAGTCATTATGAATAAAGGCCTAACAAAATAAATGTCATTAATAAAGAACATCAAAATCAAGGAATATAATACTCTCTACGAGAATCAAAATTGAAACAGCTGATCGGAATCGGCCATGTTTTCACTATCGAACGTTCGCTATTGAACGATTATGAATACAATGTTTATGAAACGTACTATTGCGGTCAAACTTTCGCCTTTATAATATTAGTGTGAACACTTACTTCCCTAATTCGTTATGTTCTATTTCATTCTGCATCGTGTCCAATTTACTCGGATCTATGAACAATGCGTTAAATGCGAACACATCGGGGTCTCCCATCATTTTTATTCGCGCCACCTCCTGTAATTTCATAAAGGAGAACGATCAGCAGCCCGAGCACGAAAAACTAATGTAAATGTATTCGAGTTCCCTGCGCACTGATGACGTTTGGTTAATATTTCATACAAATTTCATAGACGCGCATCGAGCTGAAATACATTTACGGTTGTCAGAAATCTTCCTGCTCAGGCCGCAGAACTCGTGAAATATTATTTATTGAAGTAATACTCCATCGATATATTATTTACCTAGATGCACAGTTGACGCTCGGAAAATGGGACAGCAAAGGAGTGCTTAAGCACTCGTTTACCCTACAGTCGGACGTCGATAGAATTCTAAATTTCAAAATTCAAATTAAAGAACGCTTGCTCATATCGTTTAAAAAGCTACTTTATAACACGTGCTTAGGGCTATAATTGTAATGATTTAATTAGAACTTATGATCTTTTTTCTTTCTTTTATACCTGATACCACTTTTTAGGAGGATATTTGCAAAAAACTGTGCATCTAGGGTATATTATATTGATGTAATACTACTTTTGACGCGTTAATGTGAGTAAAATTACAAACTGCGCGCACAAGGCTACGGCAATCCGATAGAATAAAGATGGCCATCAATTTTCGACCAAAGTGATTTAATATTACTAACTATAGAGGGGCAAGCAAGTTTCCATACAAAAAAATTGATCTCAAACTTCAGTACCGCCAACCACTTATTACAATGCGAGGGCGATTATTACAATTTACACCCTAGAATGTTCTGTAAATGGTTAACAATCACGTAAGTTAAGTTTATTTTCTCAATATTTTTATAGATACTTAAACTTTTTCATAAATAACAAATTATCTAACTGCAATTTCAAAACAATATTCGAATTTCGCAACAATTTTATTTCTATTTTAGGACATAAATGATTATAGACACATTATTATATTTAATCTCAATGAAATTGTACTATTCTAATATAATTTTAGGCTTATAATTACTAATTATTATTGTGTTCATTCGTACTTTAGTTATTCATTGCATAAATATTATTAAAATAGGTAAATTTAAATCAAATAAGCTGTATGCACAGGTATGCACCTGTAATGCCAGTGCACACTGCACCATTACCATAAACTTTTTTTTTATTTGCAAAAATGTATTGTGTAACTGTCGATAGTGTGTCATGAATAAATAAATAAATAAACTGCTAAGCTTTATTAAATCTTACCTGACTCTCCCAAGCCATCGTTTGTATATTATGTAACAACATAACATCCAAGCTTAAAATTCCAAACGAAATCAATTCTGTTGTGTTACTCAAAATGGATTTACTGGCATCGCTCAATTCACCAAAATATAGATCTTTCAGCGTCTTTAGTATTATCGATACATTTCCTTCAACTAAGCTGGAGTTTAGCGCTTTTAACACTTGACTAAAATCACTGTTAATGTCTCGCTTAGTGCTGTTCTTAACAGCTTCAAAATCTGGGTCTTTTATCATCCAATCATGTAACTCTTGTACTTTTTCTATTAAATAATTTGTCAGACTATTACTTTGAATATAATCGTCGTATAGATTAATATCATCGTAATATTCTTGGTAATCTTCTTCTTTGTATTTAACGAAGCTTTCTGGAAGTTTTACTACATTACCTATAGGTTTGAAATCAGGTATTGTATTTTGTATATCTGATTTAAAATCATTTGCTGGTTTAGGTTGATCTTTTTTCTCAATCTTTCTTTCTATATGATGCATCGCTTCGTGTAGAGGATGCATCTGTGGTTTGGATAGTAAAGACTTGTTCTTCTCTCTATTTGCGACATTTTTGAATAAAGGTAATTTTGTTAGTACATTTAAGTCTTTTTCTATTGGTACTTCTGTTGTCTGGTGATGTAGGTTTGAATATACTGGTTCCTGTGAAAAATAGCTTGATTAAGACCCTATTTTCTGAAATAAAACTATTTTATACGGATTCTATCGCATTTTATTTTTCTTTTAGGCCCGACATTTGTTCGTATCGGGCCCGTGACCATGTATTATAATATTTTATATAGTTTTATTTCATTGTACATAACATTCCAGTAAACCTAAGAAATCAGTAAGCCTATTTTTTAGTAAATGGCGAATGAGATGAGGCCTGGTGGTAAGTGGTGGGCTACCAGAAATCTCACTCACCAAACGAAATTCAACAGCGAGCTACCACTTCATGTCAGTTTTCTGTGAGACAGTTCACAGTGGTATCAAACCGGGGGCGACCTATGCATGTTGTAGATATAACTACGTCATAATTCTACCATCACAGATTATACTACAGCCATAGAAATATCATACATAGAACCGCAGTACAGGGCCACGGCGTGAAGGCGTTCTGGGTGAGCCGGTTTAGGTACCCAACGCCGCACGGCGTGTCAGTGTCCTATGTCAAGTCTTAATATGAAGAGCTCCCACAAATTTAATTATATTATTATTATATATGTCGGAGGGCCAACGCTAACGTTGTTTTTAAAAACGGTGACGTCAGCATGGCTGACGTCACTTTTGACAATAAGATGATTGCTCATCTTATTTATCAATAGTGAACACTGAAATTCACTAACTCCCTTTATTAACGGTGCTCAAGAGCACCGTCTAGTCAGGGATGTGGACAGTCCGAGTGCCGGAGCACGACTGTGTCGAATCTGCTCTGAACACTCCTTTTATAGGGTGCAATACTTGCAACTACCTACTCGATACCGAATATCGAATGTCAAAGAAATAATTATAACGATTATTTTAACTTTTTAGAATCTTTTAACGATTCAACAATTTAACAATTGTAAAATGAATTAATAACGTGAAACAACAACGGCTTTTTAAATAAGCGTGCGATTTTGCGCCGATACGGCCATTCTGATAGGCGGTGCGTGCTCTGCACCAGCCTTGTAATTTGTTGTGAATACTCGTAGATCAAAAATTTTTTTTTTTTCTCTTTTTTTCTTTTCTTTCTTTCTTTCTTTCTTTCTTTCCATTTGAAATAGCACGTGCTCCTATTGAAAACTCGTGGTTGTACGCCGATACGGTCATTTTGAAAGGCCTCGTTTATTATTGCGAATTTAAGATTCCGACTTTTTTTTTTTTTAAACTACCACCGGATCCAAACGCAGCCCTGCCTGAGAAGACCCGGCGAAACAAACTCAGCGGGCAAAATTACCTAGCTCACAAAACGATTTCCCGAATTGACCACTCAGGATTTTTCGAATTGACCACTTATGATTTTTAAAGTTGATCACTGACGTTGACATTTAGACTTAAAAAATGACTGCAACAGTGTCATATAGACCGTCTCGATCAATCCTGACCATAAATCAGGTAGTTTCTTGTTTTTATTTAGACGCACCGCGTGCCCTAGTTTATATGGTTTTTAGAGGAGGTATCCGACCAGCCTTGCTAGACCATATTATAAACATTTGTACAAATGTTTCACACAATGCACAATCAGAAGTTTAGTGCAAATGCTCCACGCATCTATGCACTTTTCTTACGGGGATGAAATGCTGTGGTGCTGAGCGGTCTTTTACGCCGTGGTCCACAGGGATTCTAAAGGAACGGGAAGGTTCGATGCTGTGGCGCTGAGCGGTCCTGTACGCCGTGGTCCACAGAGGCTCTGAAAAGGGTTTTTTTTTTTTCGTTTTTCATTTTGTGCAAATGTTCCACACATTAATGCACTTTATTGTTAAGGATGAAGCTGTGGTTCTGAGCGGTCCCGTACGCCGTGGTCCACAGTTCTTTTTTTTTTTTTTTTTTTTTTTAACGATGCTGTGGTTCTGAGCGGTCCTTTACGCCGTTGTCCACAGGGGTTCTAAAGGAACTAGGAAGGATGATGCTGTGGCCTGGGCCTTTATTATTAACCGTGGTCCACAAAGGACCTGAAAAACTGGTTCGAAAGTATCGATCGAACTGAAAGTATCTCGGACTGAAATTATCAGTCCGACTGAATGTATCAGTCGGACCGAAAGTATCAGTCAGACTGAAATTATCAGTCGGATTGAAACATCAGTCGGATTGAAATATCAGTCGGATTGAAATATCAGTCGGATTGAAACATCAGTCGGATTGAAATATCAGTCGGACTGAAATATCAGTCGGACTGAAATATCAGTCGGATTGAAATATCAGTCGGATTGAAAGCATCCGTGGGATTGAAAGTATCCGTTGGATTGAAAGTATCCGTTGGATTGAAAGTATCAGGGCAGAAAGGTTCAAGTTAAATGAGTGGGATAGCGATCCCACTTCTGATGTCGGAGGGCCAACGCTAACGTTGTTTTTAAAAACGGTGACGTCAGCATGGCTGACGTCACTTTTGACAATAAGATGATTGCTCATCTTATTTATCAATAGTGAACACTGAAATTCACTAACTCCCTTTATTAACGGTGCTCAAGAGCACCGTCTAGTCAGGGATGTGGACAGTCCGAGTGCCGGAGCACGACTGTGTCGAATCTGCTCTGAACACTCCTTTTATAGGGTGCAATACTTGCAACTACCTACTCGATACCGAATATCGAATGTCAAAGAAATAATTATAACGATTATTTTAACTTTTTAGAATCTTTTAACGATTCAACAATTTAACAATTGTAAAATGAATTAATAACGTGAAACAACAACGGCTTTTTAAATAAGCGTGCGATTTTGCGCCGATATATACGTTATTACTCTAAGACTACAGCACATATTATAATTTTTGTTTTGTTTTCGAAGCTCCTTTGTGTACTGCTGGCTTTGGTTTTCTTTCTTTTCCTTATGTCTTTCAGTTCCTTCTTTCTTTCTTATCTTTCTTCCTTTCTCTTCTTTCTTTCTTTTTTGCTTTTCCGTCTGTTTTTATTTTTCTTTCTTTCTTTTAAGGTTACTTACCGGCGGTTCTATATAAAATTCTCTGGTAGTATATCGCTCTCCAGTCCCCCATTTGATAACAACCACCGTGGCTAACACCAGAGCGGCGCAGACAGCGAAACAAGAAGCACTTGCTATTATCCACACTTTTAAAGGTACCTGGAACAAAACATAACATAAGCTCACGTCTGTATCCCCGAAAGGGTAGGCAGATGCACACTAGGGAGCTTGTTCTGCTGTGATAAAGGGCGAGCCTATCGCCATATCGGGATAAATTCCAGATTCCGGACTGATATGGGAAAATCCAGTATCACTGCGCGACCCGGGGATCAAACCCGAGACCTCAGGACGGTAGTCGTACCGAAATACAACCACGCCACCGAGGCAGTCCAGAATAAATAAAATAAATATACCCGCTAGTCACACCCCTAGTCCATCCCCCATACTAGGTATAACCTGTATCGTGGGTGTCAGAGGCTATGAGAGGCGCGCTCTCACAACACACACACAAGAAACTAATATCTGTGGGTGACATAGACATTTGTCTCGTTGCGGGAATCAAACCCGCGACCTCACGTTTCCCAGCCGACTACTCGCCCGCTGCGCCACGGAGGCTGTCTAAGAATAACAACAAAAGAATCTATAGAGTGAAGTGGCGTGCACAGATATCCAAATTAGGTAGACACATAAGTAGCGAAATTGAGTCCTTGACTATGTTTGATTATATAACATAACACATAACATAAGCTCACGCCTGTATCCCCGAAGGGGTAGGCAGAGGCGCATTAGCGAACTAGAACACCCACATTTCGCCGAGCTTAGTTCCGTCCCAGATTATATGTATACACATATTGATATTTATATTTGATTACATACACATATTTATATGTAATAGCAAATAAAATAAAAACGAAACCTTTTTGTAAAGTCTTCGTAATATAGTATAATCAAAGTTTTCATTTCCTTCGCAAAACATACGCGTGTGGTCATATCGGTCTAGTAAAAAATCAGGAGTCTGACTCTTAATCTTAACACTCGGTTCGAATTTGACAACGATTTTATTTAGTGACTTCCGCCGAATGTTCATACACTTAAGGTCGCCTTATGTCCTTTAAGGCCGCTTTATCTGTCAAAATTGTACGGCGAAAATCAATATAAGAATCCGTTAAAGTTGAGCAGCGTTTGACCATTCGGGCGTTAAAATTTCACCGAAATAGAGTTAAAAAGTGCGCTAATGTCACGTTAAAAATTACCAAATGACAAGTTCTTGAATATAACATTAGCGCACTTTTTAACTGGATTTCGGTGGAATTTTAAGACAATAAATGAAACCGAATTGAATTCAAACTCGAATCGAGTGTCAAAAGTAAGGGGGCAGGTTTACGCCGGTTCCAATAAACAATCTCAGTTCGAATGGCAGATAGATTACAAAAAATAGCCAATAAGAACACAGTTTGAACATGACTCCGTCAAATGACTTGATTTGATTGGTTGATAATCGCGATCTATCTGCACTCTAAACTGAGATCGTTTATTGAAACCGGCCGTAAGAAACGCCACAACGTTGCGATCGCCGCCTCGCTCCCGCAGCGCACATCGTTGAGATCGACGGAGCGTTCAACGTTGTTGGCTCTTAGAATATACCATTTTCCATACATTTATGTTTGTGTGGCCCACAGATATTTGTTTCAAGTCTGGGTGTTGTGAGACCGAAAGTCTCTCATAGTCTCTGACACTTACGATACAGGTTATACCTAGTGTGGGGTCAGGACTAGGTGTGTGACTAGCGGGTGTATTTATTTATGACAAACGCCTCGCTCGAGAGAGCTAGTTCGCATAAGCGCCGTCATCACGCATAGCGCTAGTGCGTTTGTACCTTGCTGAATACAAATATGAAAACATCGTTGCCGCAACGTTGTTTTCACAAATGAAACCTTAGAGAATCGACCTGCTAGTGCAGTGTAGTCACTTCGCCATGCTTGGATAAAAAATATTCTTTCCCATACGTAGAAATTGCTACATTTCAAGTTAGCCAATCAGTTATTGCATATTTCAAATTGATAGATTGTGTGAACTTAATGTGAACAATGCTCCAGGAGATCGGCCATGAGTTTTTTTAATTTCTCGGTAGTGACTACGTATACGTCCTGGGTTCGATTCCCAGGTCGGACAGAACGATTTTTCGACCGACTTCCAAAAAGGAGAAGGTCCTCAATTCGTCTGTATTTTTTTATGTATGTTACGCGATATCTCCGCCAAATGTGGACCGATCTTCAAAATTCTTTTTGCATTCGATAGAGCTTATTTCAAGGGTAGTCCCATATAAATTTGGTCACGATCGGATTTGAAGTCGGTCCGTAAGTTTTTAAACTTGTGATTATTTGATTTTTGTTATAGCAGAGACTGGCAAACGAGCAGATGGGTCACCTGATGGTAAGTGATCTCCACCGCCCATGGACACACAAGACATAAAGAATCATGGGTGTGTTGACAACCTAAAAGGAGGAAATGGAAGGGGAAGAAGGGATTGGTAAAGGAGTTAGTAATTGGGCCACCGGAAATCTCACTCACCGAACGAAACGCGACAACAAGCTGCCACTTTACGTCGATTTTCTGTGAGACAGTGGTATCTGCCCGGTCGAGCCAGCCCATTCGTGCTGTAGACGTTACTATCTACAGCGTGGCTCTACCACTCATAAATTTTCCTGCTCGGGCTGCAGCTTATGTGTGGGACTAGCGGGTGTATATTTTAATCTGATGCCTGAGCAGGAAAATTTCTGACAACCGTAAATGTATTCGAACTCGATGCGCGTCTATGAAATTTGTATGAAATATTAACCAAACGTCATCAGTGCGCAGCGAACTCGAATACATTTACATTAGTTTTTGTGCTCGGGCTACTGTTTATTTTATGGTGGTCCTTGAAGATCTATTGAACACAAAACCTTAAAATCCGTTCAAATTTGGCGTAGATATCGAGTAACATACATGAATACAGACGAATTCAGAACATCCTTTTTTGAAATGGTTCATGGTATGACTGGATCCCTCATTGGGGGTTGACGTCAGGCAGGCAGCCGGTAGTAAAAGCTAAGCCAAATCATTCTGCAACACGCTTGAATATGTTGCGCCGACCCCACATTAAGGTGGGATAAGGGAACGAAAGATGGTACTCACAGTAGTCTTAGCAGGTATCCGGTCGTCGGGTCTCGGCGGTAGCGGTCGCCGCGGGCCTCGGTCAGGCATCGAACCCCAGTCCCCACGGTCGGTTGTGCGAGAGTTTGCTTTCTCGTACTCAAATTGAAATGTTGTGCTGGATTCCATTATCTGGAACGCAAAATATATTATCATACGCACAGACGTAAATAAAAGAAGGACACCGTCTCGCTTTTTTGTGATATGCACATAATAAAAATCGTTGTTTTGTTATTATTATTGTTCAGTACTCTTTATTTTTCAAGATTTTTTTTTACATTTTAAATATATGCTATAAAAAATACATTTAAAAATATAAAAATATTTCCCTCCGATGGCGAGGCTCGGGACCCACGCCACCGGCGGTTAGGACCCCAGAGTGAGGAACCTCCTCACAATTCGTGCCGTATCCAGTAATACTGCCTTCTGCATTTGGCTCTTGACCCAAACACCAACCGAGAGCCTCTTGAGGTGTTGGTCGAGGCTCAGTGGTATTAAACCATGGGCAGAAATGACTATCGGAACAATGATTGTTGAATCCACATCCCACATGCGAGTAACCTCATGTGCCAGGTCTAAATATTTCGACATTGTCTTTTTCGGCTTTCACAAGGTTCTCATCATGCGGAATCGTGACATCAATCATTATTATTATTTTGTGTAACCTAATATTGTATGTGCTTTCACAAATAAACTATTTCTTTCTTTCTTATAGTTTAACCGCCGAATGTTCATACTTAAGGTGGCCTTATATCGTTTAAGGCCGCATTAATAATTAGGTACATACATACATAGATATTTGTATAATTAAATATATGTTTCCATGTCTTGTACCTGTACGCCACCACAATTGTGTCAATAAATAATTCTTTCTTTCTTTCTTCTTTCATTATCTGTCAAAATCGTATGGCGAAAATCAATGTAAGGAGCCGTTAAAGTTGAGTAGCGTTTGACCATTCGGGCATAAGTTAAACAGACGCCACATAGAAGCCACGCACACAAACGCGCCTGTATAAAAGTGTCATACGCACAAACGCCATTATGTGTGATAGATTAAATGGGCCGAAAACCCTGGTTTTTCAATGCACTCTGTCCATCTTTTTTATACGTGATCATAAGTTTAAAACTTAACGGACCGACTCCAAATCCGATCGTGACCAAATTTATATGGGACCACCCTTGAAATAAGCTCTATCGAACACAAAAAGAATTTCGAAAATCGGTCCACATTCGGCGGAGATATCGAGTAACATACATAAAAAATACAGACGAATTGAGGACCTTCTCCTTTTTGGAAGTCGCCCGAAAATAACAAAAATTTCTTACTCTTTTTGGAGTCGGTGCCTTTTCATTTAATCTGCTTCGGCCTCAGCACCGACTCCAAAGAGAGTAGGAAATTGTTTTTTTTTTTTTTATTTATGGCAATTGAAATACATTATGCCAATGTCAAGTTAGGGAAATTGTTTTCCTACATCTAAGTTTTCGCAAGTGCAATAAAGTCGGATGTGTTCGATTTCAAGGCCCTGCTGGAGTTTTGGCGTCAATTCCTTCCAGTTTGATGTTTTTAGACGATTTTCTCGCAGCGGAGGAATCGAACATGGTCGAACCATCCACCCGACAAAAATCATCCAAAATCACTTATTTCAAAGCTTCCACATACTGTCTATCTTCGTTGATGTTTATTGCTTAAATACACATCACATTTATACCACAAACACAACTTTAGACTAAAATATGAAATCATTAAAACAAGCGACCACCCGCACCGTCAGAATTCCCGCCAAAAAAACTCTAGGAAATTGTTATTCGTTTTTGAAGTCGGTTTTTTATCAACTTATGTAATGGGGAACTTGCACGAAAATTATAACGAGAAATTGTGTTGATAAATCAATAAACAAAACCTTGAAATGTGCTATGATGAAATTTGTAGTATAAAATAATTGATATTTTACAAAATATCTTAATTAGAAATTAAGTGTAACGGAACGTTATTACAAAACCCAAGTGACGTCGTTGCATTAGGCAGTGTTTCCACGTTGGGGTATTTTTCCCAATTTTGCGGAAAACTGTTGTTATGTTTAGTATGGTACTTGATGAATGAGATTTCAGAGGTCCCTCTTTCCAAATTATTTTCTTCATGTAACTTTCCCACCTCTCCGTTCAGGATTCAAGGGTGCAACTTATTTTTACTTCGTTATTTAATGAAATAGCTTCAACATTTTTGGGGAAATTTTTGTTCGGCATGGGGAAATTTTAAACGATAGGCAATTATAGCGGTTCAAACGTCATTCCAGACAATGTCACTAGCCGTCAGTGTCAACTAAGATGTCAACAAAAATGCATTTTTAAGCTGTGACGTCACGTCCTTTTTAAGCGCGGGGTTTTGTAAGTCATATTTAGACTTGCGATAATTAAATGATTTGTGCATATTTTTATGTTTTTGTTTCTGGTGTGTTTATTTGAGACGTAGTTCTTTGCAATGAACTAATAAAAAAATTACACGCAAGTTCCCTATTAAATATACATAAAGGCGCGCTTCTGCACATGTTTTTCTCGAAACAAAAACAAAAAACACATGCGCAATACAATGATTTTTGGTGTCTCCTGCGGCCTGAGCAGGAAAATTTCTGACAACCGTAAATGTATTCGAACTCGATGCGCGTCTATGAAATTTGTACGAAATATTAACCAAACGTCATCAGTGCGCAGCGAACTCGAATACATTTACATTTACATTAGTTTTTCGTGCTCGGGCTACTACTCATAGAATGAAGCATAGATAAAAATGTTTATCGAAATCATTTGTGTATGTGTTTTGTGTATCTTTTAGTGCAGGAGACTCTTGTAAAAAATTGCATGTAGTCACACATAGTTAAATCTTTACGCGTTTCC
Organism: Clanis bilineata; assembly: GCA_036417725.1. NCBI lineage: Eukaryota > Metazoa > Arthropoda > Insecta > Lepidoptera > Sphingidae > Clanis > Clanis bilineata. The sequence continues at coordinate 1,282,580 of CM071138.1, read as the reverse complement.
CACGCCACTCGCTAGTTACACATACAATTTCACGGTATTTGATTGCGTTAGTTTATGTTATTTACCACTTAGTTATGCATTACAACCCAATTGGGTAGGAAAATGTTTGATTTTATACATTACTAACTGTTCCCCGCGACCCTGTTCACGAGGTTTATTTCTCGAGATAAAAAGTAGCCTATGTGTTATTCTGATGTAGTATAGAGAGTGGCGCCAACCTAACGACATTAAATTTGATAATAAGTATACTGATTTCTTATGTTTACGCGAATGTTTATATATTGAAATAAAACTATTTTATTAAATCGGAACCCAAAAGACTAGCGGCCTGAGCAGGAAAATTTTTGACAACCGTAAATGTATTCGAACTCGATGCGCGTCTATGAAATTTGTATGAAATATTAAGCAAACGTCATCAGTGCGCAGCGAACTCGAATACATTTACATTTACATTAGTTTTTCGTGCTCGGGCTACAGCTCTCAAGTCACCGTGAGTTTGTACTGCGTAGATCGGAACAAAATGAATTAACTTTTTAATTCTATGTAATTATAAAATGAAGGTAGATATTGTAACACTAACATTTTTGACTGCCTCGGTGGCGTGGTGGTATTTCGGTACGACTACGGTTCTGAGGTCTCGTGTTCAATCCCCGGGTCGAGCAAAGTGATATTGGATTATTCCAATCAGCCCGGAGTTTGGAATTTGTGCTCGATATGGCGATAGGGTCGCTCCCTATCACATATGGGACGGAACTAAGCTTGGCGAAATGTGGGTGTTCTAGTTCGCTAGTGCACCTCTGCCTACCCTTCGGGGATACAGGCGTGAGCTTATGTATGTATGTAAAAAGTAGCCTATGTGTTATTCTGATGCAGAATCTATACAGAGTGGCGCCAACCTAACGACATTTTTGATAATGAGTAACATAGGTAATTTTAAATTTAGCGCACCAATAAAAAAATCCTTAACGTCCATTATGAAAAAAAATAATTTTTAGAACAAACTAAATAGCATAAATTCGGTTACTAAATAAAATCGCTATATTGTACGAAAATCTACATTTAGGTAAACTTCAGTCTACATGTAGGTAAACTTCAGTCTACATGTAGGTAAACTTCAGTTTACATGTAGGTACGCGGCGCGGCGCATCCGAGTCGCGTAGGACAAATCTGTATATGTGTGTTATCGACAAAAATCTTTGACTACTAATATTTAGGTCGCCCTGAACGTACATCATGTGCAAAAATTGAAAAAACTTAAAATTAATCCTGTGCCTAGCTTATTTCACCTTTTCGACTGATTTTTGGTACAAGTCCTTCCAACATCTCGGTGACGTAGTGGTATTACGTGCAATCGTCTTAAGGTCTCGGGTTCGATCCTCAGCGAGGGCACAATGATATTTGATATTTCAGTATCAGCCCGGAGTCTGGAATTTGTGCCCAATATGGCGATAAGCTCGCCCCCTATCACATCTGGGACGGAACTGAGCCCGGCGAAATGTGGATGTTAAGTTGTACATCACATTTTGTCACAATGGAGAAAATTCGATGGGGTTGGCGAATCCTTGTGGACAAAAACCTCTTTAAAATGAATAGAAAAAAAACATAACCATGGACTGCTTCACTTTCAAAGTTAGTGCTCTGTCCATCTTTTTTTACGTCCGTGAACATAAAGTGGTAGAACATACAAACGCTTCGCCGTGACATTTGTCATGTAACATTTCTCACGATGTATCCGCTCTACTTGTGCCATCTCGAGTCCGGGGTTATTGTACTCACGGATTCGCGCTTAGATGACTAACCTAATCATGCAATATCAAAGACCTTTTCTAATGCAAGAGATCCTCGATTTTTTTAAAATAATAATACACCCGCTAGTCACACACCTAGTCCTGCCCCCACACTAGGTATTATAACCTGTATCGTGGGTGTCAGGGACTATGAGAGACTCCGTCTCACAACACACACACTTGAAACAAATATCTGTGGGCCACACAAACATTTGTCTCAATGCGGGAATCGAACCCGCCTCCTCTCGTTACCCGGCTACTCGCCCGACAAGCCACGGAGGCTAAAACATCAATTTTAAGAAATCGATAACTATTTTAAGAACATTGATATTTTTATCTCTCCGTGTGAAGGGCATGTATGTCATTATTTATACTTGTAATTAATGGCGCCATGCTCTTATCTTATGGGTTGTTGTACCATACATACATACATAAGCTCACGCCTGTATCCCCGAAGGGGTAGGCAGAGGTGCACTGGCGAACTAGTACACCCACATTTCGCCGAGCTTAGTTCCGTCCCAGATGTGATAGGGGGCGAGCCTATCGCCATATCGGGCACGAATTCCAGACTCCGGGCTGATATGGAAAAATCCAATATCACTTTGCCCGACCCGGCGATCGAACCCGAGACCTCAGAATGGTAGTCATACTGAAATACAACTACGCCACCGAGGCAGTTGTTGTACCATGACATATAAAGCCACGTCTCCTGCGTTCGTTTTTCTTGAAACACGAAAACCCATACGCAAATCAACGATTTTTATTGTCTCCTGCCAAAGAGATTTAATATAACTAACTATAGAGGGGCTATCAAGTGTAGTCGCTCTCACGTTTCCGAACGAAACCAACGTGAAATTAGCGACGGGTAGTAACATCGAGACAACTTCACACCGCCATGTTTTTTTAAAAATGGCGAACAGTCAAGAAGCTCACTTGCATGGGCGTCAATCTTAAAAGAAAAAATTTAAGCGTTAGTTATCTGTGGCGGACTATACATTTTGACAGTTCTTTACCCCTGCCCGCGTATTTTCTTTCCCCTCTCGCTCCTGACCGATGCGCACGTCAATTACTGCAGTCGCCGCGGCCGCCATTACTGTTTTATTTTGATCGAGGGAAGTTTTGCTTGGATTCAATTCCGTAGCTTTTCTCTCATTATATAACTGCAACTTTACGAATATCCTTAATCTGCAATAATGTGCGATAAGTGCTGTGTTGTGGGTTGTGATAGCAGGCATGAGAACATCACTGCATCGATTTCCAAAAACTGAGATAGGACTCCAAAAGTGGTTAGAGTGCATTGGTTGTGAAAGTTTACGCAGTTTAAGCAAAGTTCAACTTCTTAAGCAATACGTATGCCGTAAACACTTTGAGAAAAGGTTTCACACGTCAGCAGCTGTGAGATCTCGTCTCCGCGTTGGAGCATATCCAACATTGTTTACACCAGTTGAGATTGCAAGTGGAACTCCTCAAACAGTCCAAACTTACACCGGTAAGTTGTTAATCTAACCTAGCGTAAGAAAATATGTCGCATTTTCTCGCAATCGCAATTACTATAAACATAATTATTTGTCTCAAAATTATTATGTCTGAAGATGTCCAACATTTGCTGATGGATTGTGTCAAGAATAAAAGAAAGAGAATTATTAGTTAGTATTTAGTAAGTTTAATATAAATATGTTGGATTTGGAGTAATACAAAGTATTTTGCCAAAAACCATACAAAAACCAGAAGTAGCAAAAAGATTGTCTCCTGGCAACAGTTGTTGTAATTATTAAATTGTGAAATGTACTAGTATTAAGACAATGGGGTTGGCATATCCATATGGGTAAAAACGCCAAATAAAGATTTTAAAAAATGTCATAGTAAGATTAACTTCTATTACTTATTTTTGTCTGTAATGAATACTACTGAACCTGTGGGACAAAGTTGTTGATAGATTTCGACATAAACAAAGTTGTGTGCAGTTTCTATAATTGAAAATTTTGATATTTCAGGTAAAATCCAGACTGACCACAATTGCGCACTGAAAAATAAAATTTGAAGACCATACCTATTGTAAAATTGATAAAAAAACAATCACGGGCCAATATGGGTAAATATTTTATATACACACATATTATTATTTTTTTCAGTAAAATAAATTTTTATTTGAAACTAATAAAATTACCGTGATTATTACAAGTAATTATTATTTTTCTCAATTGCCTAATGTTAAATGTATTTTATTTTAGATTATGATGCTAAAGCCTCCTCATCTGTTTTAAGCATGCAAAAAAGTATTGACAATCCACAAATAACAGGTAAATTATAACTTTTATGAACTAAAATTTGTCTCACTTGAACGCAATAGAAGTATTTTCATTATGTTCTGTTTCTTTACAGAAATTAATGTGGTACAATCATCTGGTTCTACTAAAGATAGAGATGACAATTCTGTGATAAAAGGTAACAAAGTATTCAATATATTGATGTACAATTATAAGTAAAATGAGTGAAATATTGAATTTTCACATTAAAACAATGTACTTAATTATTTACAATACTATTTTCACAGATGCAACTCCTCTGCGATTAATGAGTGGAAAGAGGGTCATCAATAAATTGAATAAGTTATCACCGAAGTGTGCAAGACTCTATAAATTGTATAATAAGTTACGAAGACAGTTGGACTTCAGTGAACGAGCCAGAAGGGCTGTCAAGTATACGAAAGAAAAATCTTTTGACAAACTAACACAAAAAATGAATCCTATTGTGAAGAAATTTTTATGGATGCAAATATCACAGTGTACTAAAAGACCAAAGGGAAGAAGATTTTCTGAAGAAGAAAAATTAATAGCTCTTGCAATTATGAAACAAAGCACAAGGTGCTATAAATTCCTATATAAAATATTTATTTTGCCTTCAAAAACCACTTTAAATATAATGACCAGTAAATTAAATACTGAAGCAGGCATTAATCCTCAAATTGTTGATGCATTAAAATAAGAGGTAAATAACTTTGCATTAGTATTTGAAATAAAAATATGTATTTTGTATTGTAATAAACATTTCTCAGTTATTGTTTTTCTTATTGCAGGTTAATGGTAGGGAAGAGACCAAAAAGTATTCTTCTATTTTATTTGATGAAGTAGCTCTCGAGCCAGGCTTGTCATATAATAAGTATATGTCAAGTAAGTATATGTATAAGTATAAGTATATAATAAGTCATCCATGGTATGAATTTCAATAACAAGAAATTAACATTTTTTTATAGCACAATATGCCGATGAAACAAAGGTCAGCCCAACATTAAAAACACTGCAGAAATTGTCATATTCTACGATGATTTGTTTGATTCTGCGAATGGGACCAGTATATTCAAGAAAAATAATAAGGGAAAACCACTTCGTAAAGCAGTGACAGAAAAGTCGCAACACCACAGGTTTTGGAATGAAGCAATCCTAAAATTAAGTAAAATTTGATTTGTAGATTCCAGTGGTAGAGATACAACTGTGTCTTCTTTAAAAAAATTGGTTAACAACGTTAAAAAGCTATAAAAGATTATGGCAATTCTTTAAGTCTAAAAATATAACCACTATGCATCCACGCTTTTTCAATTCGGACCCTGTTGAAAACTTTTTCGGCCAAGTACGGGCTTACAATTTTCGAAATAATGATCCAGATTGCCATACTTTTATCTGCAAATTTAAATCGCTGTTAATTATGAGATTTATAAAGTTTCATTGTGATGGCTATAATTGTGAAGAGGATTCAGGTGAGCAAATATTAAAATTGCAGAACTTGTTTGCCAACACAAGCACAACCGCAAACACTGTTGAAGGGGACTCACTTGAATCCTCTGACTATCATAGATTTAAGCCACAAGATATAGACTCCTCCGCAGGCCAAGAGAGGCTTAGAATACATTCTCGAGCATACACCACAGGGTGGGTTATGCGAAAAATTCTAAATAAAATTAATTTTACCACATGTGAAGAACACTTAACTTCTGCAGAAACAAAATCAATCCATGACTGGATCTCATTTAAAGAATTAAATTCTATAAATGCCAAAAAATTTACCTACCCATTGGAGTATGTTGTTAGAACTTTTGGAGGAATAACTGAGGAAGCAAACATATAGTTAGAGACACAACCACAACGAAAAGGTTTGATTCATAAAAATTAAGACAAAATAAAGTCTAAACAGCCTATGTTTGACTTCCTTAGCTGCGAGGATCATAAAAATATTGTAACAGAATGTTCCTTAGAATTTACTCTAAGATTAGCAGTATTTAATTGATGCAATGTTAAATATAGTAAGGAACATATGTATTGCGCTTAGCAAATAAGCGACTGCCTGCAATGCAATTAAACGCATACAATGAATTTAAAATGAAATTAAAAAATAAAAGATTAATTAAATAAATACTGGGTCTTTTACTACTTAGAACCTTTGAACTCGTAGGTCTCATTAATTAAGCTTGGAACAAAGTAAAAAATGTACGCATAACGGGTATGGTTAACTGGCTCAAAAGACCGATATCCAATATGCAAATTAAGTTTGGCTCAAAAACCTGGTATCCAGGGTAAGCAAAAATGAATGAGTTGTGACTAGTGTAGTGAAAAAAAAATTAACTGTCACTTTCTATAGTTTGGTTCATTCAATTTCTACGGCTATTTTTTTTCTTCGCGAGATGTTCGTCTGATGCGTTAGCATCCCAAAGAGCATGTAAACTTTAAGAGACGGGACTCCCATAGACCGATTTAAAACGTGTTTTTTATCTGTGTACGGTATGTCACGATGACTTACGCTAGAAAATGCTACCACTCTGGCAACACTTTTAGTGCCACAGATTTTTTACAGATGCACATAGATAATATCAGATGCACGCATTTTAGCGCTATTATGTTGGTACTTACGTAGAGATGAACAATTTTATAAATAAAAGTTTATCGACATCGATAATTTTTGAGGCAGGTATGCCATATATTTCTTGAATTTAATTGTTTTATATTAATTAAAAGATACAATAACAAAGATATACAATTTATTATATATAGTAACTTACAACATGTAATATATGTACAAAATAGAAACTGACAAAATGTGACACCGGAATCAATGACTTCTTACACCTGAAAAGAAATAAAAATATTAAATAAATAAAAAATGAGTAAGTTAAGCAGCGTCTGCTGCACATGTTTTTCTCGAAATAAAACACAAATACACCTAAGAAAATGTTCTTCTCTGTCTCCTGCTCATGGAACAATGGATAACTAACTATGCCTAATGGTTTTAATTATGTGATTTCTTTCTGGCAGTACGTTTCTAAACAGAGCTGGTAATATTAACTTTTGTCAGATGATATATATGTCTGCTTTAGATATATAAATCTCATCTGATAGCGTTTATCGATATATTCAGTACTACTGCATACATCCCTAAACAAAATGTTTCATTAATTTTTCTGTATAATTTTATATTAATTCATAGTATAACCACTATATAATTTGAATGATTACTTACCATAATTGCTCTAATGGAAATTGATCCAAAAACAAACGTATTTATGTCCTCATCTCCTCCACATTTTTGTAGTGTACTTTCGTAGAAGTTGCCTTATAACTACAATAAACAGTAATAGTATTGGATTTATTTTACGATTTTCACTTTTAGTCCATTTTACTCAATAGAAAATCATTAAAACAATATTAGAAAATAAGTACATAGAAATTGAACTGTAACCGCCATATTATAATTTTTAACTTTGACATTGAAAGACAGAGATAACTAAACATAAATGTCTATTAGTATAAATACGACAAAAAGTATCCCTCATTTTCTTTTTTCACACAATGGCTCCACCGGAATGTTCGGTATTTCAGATACCTGATATATAAATGCAGTAAAGGAATAATTAAAGAAATTAGTATGGATTATGAAAGAAATATAGGTTTAGGAGAAATAAAATTAAGTTAAAAATAAACCAAAGAGTTAAATTTGAGTTAAATGATGAATAAAGCTAAACATAGGCGATTATAAAAGTCTTTATACTCGATATCCCTTATTCATTATAGGTTTAAACCAAAGAGAATGTATTCTCTACAATTGGAGCATGGTTTAGAGTGGCCCATGACAATGTCATTGAGATAGACAGATGCGCAAACTCCATACATTGCCATACATCATTTTTTTTGTACGTAGTTGCGACAGGCTGTAGCATCCTATAGTTTGTGCTCACTTGAACCTCGTATTTTGTCGAGAATAGTTCTCTAGCAACAAAGTGTTCCTTGTGTTAACATTAAATTCTATTATTATTACGTATGTAAATTATCAATGGCCTTTTATGGATTAATTACATTAAAATTACATTAATTATACTGTATTTATGATTATTACGATTGTGGTTTAATTTGTGGTTTAACGGATTAATTATATAATTTTAAAATGGTTTGAATAGATACATTAATAAATAGAATATTGTGTAGCAGTGAATTAGTGACCTACCCACGAAAATACAGCAAACATATTTTACTAACTGTGATTTTTCCTCTCACAAGCAAGTTTCCATACAAAAAAAATCTCAAACATCAGTACCGCCATCAACCACTTATTACAATGCGAGGGCGATTATTACAATTTACACCCTAGAATGTTTTGTGAATGGTTAAGAATCACGTAAGACAAGTTTATTCTCTCAATATTATGTGGCTAGCCGGCCTGACACGCGTATATTTTATAGGTCATAACTTTTGGATCACAAGTTTTGTGCTGTTGTCCCACCTTATACGCTAAGCTATAATAAGCGTCTGAGGTCGGTTAAAAAATATGAACGAATTGATGAATTCCTAGTTTTGAAGTCAGTTGAAGACATAACTGTATCCTTAATACGAGTTAATGTTGCTCGAAGACTATGTATAAATAATAAATAAATAATAATAAATAACACCCAACAGTCACACATAGTCCTGACCCCCTTAGAGTAATTACGTATAGAGATATAGTCTCATACAAAATTCCTTCGAAAATTGAAGCCGATAACGATTCAATGTGTGCATCGTCGGCGCGTAACTACTTGCGTCGACACACACATACGCGCGTGAATAGTGTTGCAAGTAAAAGACATTTTACCAACAAAATAGGGAAATTGAAAGTGTTCTAATGATGATTACACTTGTTTTATTCTAAACTGAAAAAAACATTTGTATAGTTTTGAACCGACTTTAAAATAAAAAGGTTCTAATTTATCTGTATAAACATAACTTTTTTATCAATTGTTCGATAGAGTTGTTTGTAATGTTCGCGTTCGCTTTGTATGTGTATGCTTGTGTAAGTATAATATTACGATTATAATTTAATTTATGTATATGTTATATTCTTTTATAGCTATATATCGCAATGATATTTAATATGATGAGTATATGTAACATATTTAACACTACCTTCATTTTTATTTTCTTCATATACACCCGCCTTGTCTTTTCTCTGCACCACCCAAAGGTTGACTGGTAGCGAATGCCGCTGGTATTAAGTTCGTCCGAACATATTTGTGTATAACGTGTTTGAAATAAAAAGGAGACGGAAACGCTTCTACACTACATACAATCTTGGGCCTAGATTGTAAAAGGATGAAAGTAGTGTCAATTAATAGATAGTATATTATGAGATCATTACTGAAAATTTGGCGACCTTTTGTAATCTGAGAACACAATTATGAGCCTCACTTTGACTTAAATAAAAGTGAGGTTATGGAACAAACTATACGCAAACAACTGATGTTTATAAGTACAAATCTTACCTATTGATATGTTTTAATGTAGATAACATACGCTCACGCCTATATCCCCGAAGGGATGGCAGAGACAAACTCGACCACCCACATTCGATAACTAAATGTTGATCACAAAGACGATTATTCTCAGGAACATAATATTTATATAGACTGAGCAACATTGTTCTAGTAGAAAATTATTAAAAAGGTGGAAAGCACCCAAATCGCACACACTCGAAACAATACGAAAACGAAGCAAATGAAAACGATTATTTAAATAAATTAAAATGCATGCCGCCAAGCTATTCAGTTACTGTTTTATTTTTCAGAACTGTTTATTATTTAGTTCTTATGTTTTCAATTATTTTTACTTGAATTAATCATCCTGGTCTAGTATTATATATATATTTTTTTAACTCATTCATCTTTATCGATAAAGTAATTAATTCTATTTTAATAATGAGATGGGAATCTTTGGGCCAAAATGTAATGAGTTGAGATATGACCTAAAATATTGTCAATTTTTCTATTTCAAAATATAAAAAAATCTGCCCAATTCACAATCTAGAAAATTAGATATCTGAAAAATAAGTATATATAATGTAATAGGACACTAAATAGAATTGATTACTTAATCGATTAAGATGAATGAGTGAAAAAAAACATAAATATATATTTGAAATTAAACTATTTTTACGGATTCTATTACGATTTGGTTTTATTTTTTATGCTAGACGTTTTGAAAGCTTTGCAGCCTTGGTGGTCACGGGTTAGACTCTAACTTCAATGAATTCACGTAAACCTAAGAAAACAATATATATAATTTAAAAATCATTAAAAAGATTAGAATTAATATTTGTCCAGCAGTGGGATGATATGGGCTAATAAGATAAAATAAGATAAGAAGAACTAACATAATAAACAGTTATAAAAAATAAAATAGTAAATGAATAGCTTGGCGGCATGCATTCAGACCTTAGCTGGTTCCCTGTGGAAGAAAAAACTATGAATTGGCATTTTAATAATCGTTTTCATTTGCTTCGTTTTTGTATTGTTTTGTGCGTGTGCGTTTTGGGTGATTTCCATCGTTTTAATTATTTTCTACTAGAACAATGTTTAGCCAGTATAAATATTATGTTCATACATACATACATACATACATAAGCTCACGCCTGTATCCCCGAAGGGGTAGGCAGAGGTGCACGAGCGAACTAAAACACCCACATTTCGCCGAGCTTAGTTCAGTCCCAGATGTGGTAGGCGGCGAGCCTATCGCCATATCGGGCACAAATTCCAGACTCCGGGCTGATATGGAAAAATCCAATATCACTTTGCCCGACCCGGGGATCGAACCCGAGACCTCAGAACCGTAGTCGTACCGAAATACCACCACGCCACCGAGGCAGTCAATATTATGTTCCTGAGAATAATCGTCTTTGTGACCAACATTTAGTTATCGAATATGGATTTTCGAGTTTGCCTCTGCCTACCCCTTCGGGGATATAGGCGTGAGTTTATGTTATCTACATTAAAACATATCAATAGGTAAGATTTGTACTTATAAACATCAGTTGTTTGCGTATAGTTTATTCCATAACCTCACTTTTATTTAAGTCAAAGTGAGGCTCTTAACTCTGTTCTCAGATTACAAAAAATCGCCAAATTTTTAGTAATGATCTCATAATATACTATCTATTAATTGACACTACTTTTATCCATTTACAATCTAGGCCCAAGATTGTATGGAAGCATTTCCCTCTCCTTTCATTATTCCTAATAGAATTTAAAAAATGGGTAAATTGGTTGGCATTATTGGCAACATTCATAAAGATTCATAACGTAAATGGCGTCTGTCACTTTTACAATTTTATTTTTAGTTTTGATGAATGTTTTACTTAATATTAAAACATGTCAGCAATTAATTACTTGTGAAATGTTATCTTTATATTTCCTTGGTTCTTGTTAATTGTATTGTGACATCCTTTGATAGCGCAGTTCGTCATAATATAATTAAATTTGTGGGAGCTCTTCATACTAAGACTTGACCTAGGACACTGACACGCCGTGCGGCGTTGAGTACCTAAAACGGCTCACCCGGAACGCCTTCACGCCGTGGCCGTGTACTGCGGTTCTATGTATGATATTTCTATGCTGACCCCACACTGAATGAAAAAAATGAAATGAAAAAATGAAAAGGTTTATTAAAAAATATAGAATTACAATAGACTTAAAGTTACATGAAATAATAAAATAAAATAGGTTTTAACATACTACACTTCAGAGATGCCAAGGGTTCCCAAACTAGGCAGAGCCTGTATCTTGGGATACCAAGGTCAGAATTTTATTAATATATAGAAGTAATGGATGTAGAAAGACGAATTAATAAGATTTAAGAAATTAAACGAGTTAGGTAGTAATAAAGCGAAAAATATAGAAATACTTCAAAGCACACCTGTGACTCTCATTAACGAATCAGTGCCTTCGTAATCAAGATTTTGCAGCCATCTTGTGATTTTTCTAGAGCACTCAATAACCGAACTATCTTTAATAGCACATATTTTAGTAGCCTCGTTGTATACAGAACGGTATGCATAGAACTGGAACCTTTTAGCAAAATTAGACCTGACTGTAGGTAGTAGTAGGTTAAAGATTATTTTACTTAATAATGTCTTGTACTCATAAGAAGTCAGTAAAGATTTATGTGTCTGTGTTGATTATTTATGTGTCTACACTAAGATCGAGTCTTGTGTCGTGTATCAGGAACTAACGAGAGACTCTCGGTCTCACAACACCCAGACCCGAAACAAATATCTGTATGTAGGCCATACAAACATTTGTCTCGGTGCGGGGATCGAACCCGCGGCCTCTCGTTTCACAGCCGGCTACTCGCCCGCTGCGCCACGGAGGCTGTCAAATATTTATAATAATAATATTAGGCCTGTAATATTACTGTCCCACTGCTGGTTACGGGCCTCCCGTACTAATGAGAGGGGTTAGGCCTTAGTCTACCACGCTGGACTAATGCGGGTTGGTACACTTCACATACCTTCGAAATTCTTGTGGAGAAATTCTCGGGTATGCAAGTTTCCTCACGATGTTTTCCTTCACCGTTATAGCAAGCGATAATTCACAATGAAAACACACTTAACATAGAAAAGTCAGAGGTGTATGCTCTTTTTGTGGTTGGTCTCGAACCTCCGACAATGGTCTCGGCAGTCTGTACCATTCCCAACTGAGCTTTCGCTACTGGTTCGCAAATGGTTAAGAATAACCTGTCACTTTTTTACTTGCGTTACATTGTTTAAAAATGAAAGGGACAGCCTATGAGTTAAAGATCAGCAGCGCTTAAGTATTTTTATAAGTAAGGGGCTAATGGTCAAACGCTACTCAACTTTATCGGCTTCTTAAATTGATTTTCGCCATACAATTTTGACAGATAAAGCGGCCTTAAACGATCTAAGGCTACCTTAAGTGTATGAACATTCGGCGGTAAATATCTATACTTTTATTTAGTTCATTGTATTTTCCGCAGGCGGCGCTACAAGTTAAATGTAAGGAGTTTTAACGAGAACTATCATAGTTTTCGAGTAGCATTAACTCGTATTAGGGGTGAAGCCATAACTAATTCTAGTACCATCCTTCTCATATAGAATGCGGATTGTAATAAAATTGGATTATGTTGCGTAAATATGACGTCTAATGTATATCTGTCTATAACAGAGTAAAAAGCCTCGGTAGCGTAATTGTATTTCGCTACGACTATCGTCTTGAGGTCTTGGGTTCGATCCCCGGGTCGGGAAAAGTGATATTGGATTTACAGTATCAGCCCAGAGTCTGGAAATTTGGCGATATGGCAATAGGTTCGTGTGTCACATCCGAGACGGAACTAAGCTCGGCGAAATGTGAGTGTTCTAGTTCGCTAGTGCCCCTCTGCCTATGCCTTCGGGGATACGAGCGTGAGCAGTTAACGGACTAGATTCAAATCCGGTCGTGACCAAATTTATATGGGACCACTCTTGAAATAAGCTCTATCGAACACAAAAAGAATTTTGTAAATCGGTCCACATTTGGCGGAGATATCGTTTAACATACATAAAAAATACAGACGAATTGAGGACCTTCTCCTTTTTGGAAGTCGGTCAAAAAGGTTTGCTATTCGTCTGTATTTTTTATACTACTTAATGTACTTAAATCTATTTTCAACAGAAATCAATAAGAGAAGGTGATATTGGATTTTTCCATATCAGCCCGGAGTCTGGAGTTTGTGCCCGATATGGCAATAGGCACGCCTATCACATCTGCGACGGAACTAAGCTCGGCGAAATGTGGGTGTTCTAGTTCGCTAGTTCGCCTCTGCCTACCCCTTCGGGGATACAAGCGTGAGCTTAGGTACGTATGTCAATAGGAGGCTCTCAACTCGACGGTATAAGTTTTTTTTAGCAATGACTGGCAACCGCGCAGTTGAGTCACCTGATAGTAAGTGATCTCCACCGCCCATAGACACCCAAGACACAAAAAGAATCACAAAATGAGAGAAATAGGGGGAGCCACTGCTGGACTGACTTTTGCTATGTTAAGTGTAGATATATGAATTATCGCTTGCTATAATGATGAAGGAAAACATCGTGAGGAAACCTGCATACCCGAGAATTTCTTCACAAGAATTTCGAAGGTATGTGAAGTGTACCAACCCGCATTAGTCCAGCGTGGTAGACTAAGGCCTAACCCCTCTCATTAGTAGAGGAGGCCCGTGACCAACAGTGGGACAGTAATATTACTGCGGCCTGAGCAGGAAAATTTCTGACAACCGTAAATGTATTCGAACTCGATGCGCGTCTATGAAATTTGTATGGAATACTAGCTGACCCGCGCAACTTCGTCTGCGTAGGAGAGAGAGGGTTGAAAGAATGATTCGTAGGCACCTATAATCCAATAATTCTAAAGGAGGTAATGGGATGATCTACTTTGGTCCGGTTTCGTCAGTCTCCCCGTCAGTCATCCAGTCAGTACCCCCGTCGGTCAACCCGTCGGTCACCCAGTCTGTCACCCGTCGGTCACCCCGTCTGTCACCCGTCTGTCACCCAGTCTGTCATCCCGTCTGTCACCCGTCTGCCACCCTGTCTGTCACCCGTCTGTCACCCCGTCTGTCATCCTGTCTGTCACCCCGTCTGTCACCCGTCTGTCACCTGTCTGTCAGCCGTCTATGACCCCGTCTGTCATCCGTCTGTCACCCATCTGTCACCCGTCTGTCATACGTCTGCCACCCCGTCTGTCATTCGTCTGTCACACTGTCTACTTAAAATATTGGTTTGTAGTACATGCTATGTATCAGAGATGGCGCTGTATGTGAAAAAAGATTATCCCGCTTTTCTGTTGAATTTTTTCCTGAATTTTCTTTGCTCTAAACCTCACGGAGCCCGAGACCTTTCCAACGAATGCAAAACCGTGGAAATCGGTTCGTGCGTTCTGGAGTTATAGCGAAGTTATAGTTATAGGAAGGAAAACCCGACTTATTTTTATGTAGTAGATTAACCAAACGTCATCAGTGCGCACTGCGCAGCGAACTCGAATACATTTATAATTTACATAGTTTTTCGTGCTCGGGCTACTGTTTCGTTTTTAGACTTATTTTTGAGACCACGTTTTAATTCCTAAATTCGCGCCATTGTTAATTTGATTACTTGGTTACTGTATTATGTATCTTCTTGCCTGGCCTTCTTTTTGAGACCACGTTTTAATTCCTAAATTCGCGCCATTGTTAATTTGATTACTTGGGTCAAAGTATCATCCTTTGTCGTTGAAATCGTATTTATTTACATAATAAACAGATATTTGTTGGTTTATTTATGAAATACCAGCAGGTCGATTTTCTAAGAAACGCCTCAACGTTGCGATCGACGCCTCGCTCCCGCAGCGCACATCGTTGAGATCGACGGAGCGTTCAACGTCAGCCCTTAAAGAATACCATTTTCCATACATTTATGTCAAACGCCTCGCTCGAGAGAGCTAGTTCGCATAAGCGCCGTCATCACGCATAGCGCTAGTGCGTGCGCTTTGTACCTTGCTGAATACAAAAATGGAAACATCGTTGCCGCAACGTTGTTTTCAGATATGAAACCTGATTCTATAGGGACCTGCTGAACATAGGCCTCTCTTAAAGATTTCCAGATCGATCTGGGAAGCTGCTTGCATCCAGCGACTTCCTGCGATCTTAACAGCTCGTCTGTACACCTTGTTAGCTGTTGATCGTATTACTATTTTTATATATCAGAGACTGGCAAACGAGCAGATGGGTCACCTGATCGTAAGTGATCTCCACCGCCCATAGACACAAGACACAAAAAGATTCATGGGTGCGTTGCCAACCTAAAAGGAGGGGGAAATGGGGATTGGGAAAGGGAGGGGGTTAATTGGGCCACAGGAAATCTTACTCTCCGATCAAACGCCACAGCGAGCTGCCACTTTACGTCGGTTTTCTGTGAGACAGTGGTATCAAACCGGTCGAGCCGACCCATTCGTGCTGTAGACGTAACTGTCTACAGCGTGGCTCAACGCACTCTTATCATAGATTACCTTACATAATCTCAGCCAGAGTAGGTACAGAGGTACGCAGAGGCCAACTAGCCAACTGAAACTGTGATAAACCGATAGTGTAACGAATAAATAAATAAATAAATAAATAAATAGAACACCCGTATCTCGCAGATTTTATAGCTAGCTTCAAAAATTAATTGCTCATTCGATTTGAGCGTTGATAAATTCCACAAACGTTTTGCCGGCTAAACATACTGTTATATTTTTGTTTTCGTTGCAAAATTGTACGTTATGCAACTGTGTGGTAGTTGCCACATATATGCCTTTCTCTGAACAGAATGGTACCAAACACGAGCCTGTTGTGTTTTAGAGCAAAAAAAAGTGAAATATTTTTTTTATTATGTATTAAAGCAATTATGATTTATCTGTATTAAAGCAATAATATTTAGTTACTATTTTTAAGAAAATAACATTTTATTACATCAATATGCATTTGTCAATTTTTATAAACGCAAAGTTAAAAAGGATTATACCTTAGCATTATGTTAATCTTTTCAATATATAGAAACAGCACAAGCAACTGTAAAACCTCATTATTACTCGGAGACAGCAATCCAAAAGTTGACATCTCAAGAAAACATTAAGCTTCGTAAAACATAATAAAAACAACTTACTTGCCCTCCAAAAACTATTATAATCACTCAACACAACACTTAAATCTAGTTTCATCACTTTTTATAACAAAAACATCAAAATTCCGTCATGTGGACAGAAAAACGCGTGTCAACTCTCTCACTGTAAGTTATGTACTAAAAATTACTGTTAGTTGCTACTTGCTGCTTTGGCGAAAGTAATGCTGTGGTTACATTATAAAAACCGGAATGTTACGTTATGCCTAGTTAGAAGTATGAAAAATGATACTGTGTGTTGAAATCAGGATTATACATACATAGACTCATGCTTATATCCCCGAAGGGGTAGGCAGAGGCGAACTATCGAACTAGAACACTCTGCTCACATCCGTCCTAGAGGTAATTCATGTGATAGACGAGCCTATCGCCATATCAAAATCAAAATAATTTATTGAATTGTAACATAAAAAAAAAAAAATGTTATCGATTAGTTAAGACTACGTTGGCAGAACGACTCGTGTTCCTTGGGTAATTAAAAAAAAGAGTTCATTTGACATTATGTTTTGTCAGATTGACAGATGAGTTATTGAGTTATTTAGATGTCGATCGGTATGATTAATCATGTTATTAATTGCGATTTGTGATTTGGACTTTTGTTTTGCGTCATGGAGTTTTGTCTATTGCCTGGCGCAAAGGTATAAAAAGCTCGGCCTCCCAATCGGGCGTGCCTTTTCTTGAGAGCTTCGATCTGCGAGCATCGATTTCGTTGGTGCCTCAAGGCGGGCCGCAGCAGAGACCGTTCGACACCGACAGCGCTCTCATGCAGCGCTTCGGTACCAGCGGATAACGAGAAGGTCCTAAGGCTGAGGTCGGCAGCTTGGGACATCCATCTATAGACATCCTTCGCGTTCCTCAAGGGGCCTTCTTGGATATTACTATCCTTTCTGGATGGTCTCCTTGTTCTGGACTGCATTGCCTGGGTGAGGTGCGGTCCAGGGCCAGCTGCGTGGGTGACTCCGAGCGCGTGGCCGCGTCGTGTTGGTGTCCACGTGTTTGGTGGATCACTCCATTTTATATGAGGTTGTGCTCGGAGTTGGCTGCGAGTTCCACTCCGCAAACCCTTTAGAAGGTACCTCCGTATTCTATTCCCAGTCTGTCCCGGAGGCTGGTGGCGCCCTTTTAGTTTCCTTTGTTTATTGAATTTGTGGTAACAGTTTACTATCATAACATCAAAATTAAATGTACTCGAGCATTGAACGATAGCAAATCCAGTAGGCTCACGACCCGCTCTGTATTTATTTTATAAGAATAAAAGTAATTTAATTGTAATTATGGTGATATTTTAATAATATATAGATTGTATGAGAACATCTCGGTCTTTGGTTTTTAATTTGTTTTAACCTGTACACTTGTTACATTACATTATATTATACATGTTACAGTGGCGCCCAACGTGGGGCTGGCATTCTTTCTTTTTAATACTGGAAGCATTTGCCATGTCATTCCGCTATGGTGAATAGTTCATTGCTCGTTTACTGATGTTTATGATTTTGTAACTATAATAATTTGTTATACCACATGTTAATGTATTTAAAAGTGAAATAATATCATTCACAACCATTTACACAGGTTGTGAATGATTGTGTATTAACCTTGAATATTGTATGACCTTATTTTGTGCTTTTCTGAATCTAAAAATAATATTGATTTGTATTAATAAAATTAAATTTTAATTGTTATAATGCAAATTTAAATTAATAATTTTCAACTTAGAATTTTGTACCAGAATTTTTTATAACTACCCTCAACTTAAAAAATAATTTTAAATTTTAATTTAATTATTTTATTTGAGCTTGTATTGTTTATTGTGTAACATATTTCAAATCAATTGTATCAACATGTTGGAGGAACGTCCTATTTGTTTTAATCTTTTACTTAAGGATGAATTGCAGTATGAAGTCATGGTTCGGGATGTTGCCCCGGCCACTGATGTTAAAAGTTTAAGACTTCAAATTAGGCAATTAGCTAAGGAGTTACCTCCATGTTCTATTGATACATTTGAGGGTGATATTAAGGAGGAATTAAAGATTGTAAATGGGAAACTGGAAGAGCTATCTCGTTCAATTTTTGAACCTAAGCGTTCACAAACTTTAAAATTTTTAAACCGTGCCCAAGCGTTGTCACACCATTTATACCACCGTTTGTCACGTATTGTACCTATAGATTCTGAGGTTGCCACATATAGGGATTGTACCTTAAGGCTTAATAAGATCTTATCCTCACTTGACACTATGGTTGCTGGATTTCAGGCAGGTCCTGCCCAGTCCAAGAGTGCTGAGGCGTGTGCACCAGTTCCTGAGGCTTCAGTGGTGAGACATAAGAGCCAAATGGTGAGTTCTCTGAATTTAAAATATGATGGCAAATCGTGTATTAAAGTTTTTCTGCAACGTCTTGAGGAACTTTGTGATGCTCGTACCATTTCAGTCGCTAACCGTTTCGCTTCTGCGGTCGAGTTATTTGATGGAGAAGCCTTAACGTGGTACAGAGGGATTAAGGATAGTATTTTTTCTTGGGAAGAATTGAAGCAGGCCTTGATAGACGAATTTTTGCCCTACGATTTTGATCGTCGTTTGCTGAAGGAGATTCGCAATCGTACTCAGGGTCGTACGGAGAAAATCTCTACCTATATAAGTGTCATGCAGAATTATTTCGGGCGACTTAGCACTCCGCTTCCTGAGGATGAAAAATTTGACATCATTTTTAATGGCATCCGACCCAAGTACTCTGTTCCGTTGGCTCTCCACACTATTGAAGACTTGCCAACGCTTAAGAAACTTTGTCGTTGTTTGGAAGCTAGTTGGCAACGTTCTGATTCTTTTGTAGAACCTCCGAAACCCTCATCTTGTTCATTAGCAAAGGACTTATGTTACACAGGGAGTTCGAAACCCCGAGTGGAAGTTGCTAGTTTTGCGAACCCTTGTCCGCGTTGTAGAGTTAACACGCACAGTCTGAGGGATTGCCCCTCCAGAGAAAAAGTTTGCTTCCGCTGTGGCAAGAAGGATTTCACAGTTCGTACTTGTCCAGATTGCTCCGTCGCGGGTTCAGTTCCCAAAAAGATTTCTATAAATCCGAAAAAACTTAATGACCGGTACCAACATTATAAAAGATCTAATCGTTCTCATTGTAGTATCTCCGAGAATACTAGCAATGCAGCTAAGAGTACTACGGATGTTAGTAAGCCTAATGCTTTTGTCTCTCCGAGTATTTCATCGGTACCTCATCATAAAGGTCATAGAGATGAGCGTCCTCATCTATCGGTAGCAATCCATGATAGGGTATTTAATGGTTTGTTGGATTCTGGTTCATCTATATCTATATTGGGTTCAGAATTAATTGACTTATTTTTGTCTTTGGGTTGTTCTTTTGACCCTAGTGCTGACTTTACGCACATTACTACCGTTACTAATTCCCAAGCTAAGGTTCTTGGTTGTTTTACTTTACCGGTCAAGGTTCGGAACTTGACTCGTGTTGTTACCTTTTATGCCATACCAGACGTTACTACACCTCTTATTTTGGGAGTTGATTTTTGGAAAGCTTTTGATATAGCTACTCAATTATTTGAGGATTTTTCAGCGGACTCTCCAAAAGTTAGTGCAGTTAGCGTCTCGGAAGTGCGTTTGCCTTCAAATTCAGGACAATGTGGACTTACTCATGATCAACCTCGAATTAAATCTATTGTTGTACCTAATCGTCGAGATTCAGATAATGTTTCGCCAGACGCGTTATCGCGTCCTGTCCCAGTTTTAGGAACCAAAAAAAGCGATTGGTACAACAAAATTTTTCAAAAATGTAGGAATCTTCCCACCTCTTGTCCGAATTACTCTATTGTTGATGGTAAACTCTTTCGATATTCCAAAAGTAAGTTTCGTTGTTCTAATCGTTTTGTTTGGAAAGAAGTTATCCCTTCTGACCAACGCCCAGACTTAGTTAGTTCTTGTCATCGTGGTGAACTGTCGCATTTGGGTTTTTATAAAACGTATCAACGACTATCTTTACACTACTTTTGGCCTGGCATGTATCGAGATGTGATGGAATTTGTCAAGGGATGTGACCAGTGTTCTGTATACAAACAGTCGCAGAAACCACCTTCTGGCCTGAGTGAGACTTTTACAAAGAGTGAATTTGCTTTGGAAAAGGCTCACGTCCGAAGTTCTAGAAACTACAATAAAGGTCGGAGTACTGCCGAACATCAGGTAGGCGATATTGTTTGGAAGAAAACTTTCCCTTTGAGTGATGCGGGGAAATTCTTCATGGCGAAATTAGCACCTCGTTATGAAAAATGTAGAGTTGTTTTTAAACACTCCCCCTTGGTTTATGAACTGGAGAGTGTTGCAACTGGTAAAAATTTGGGGTCCTGGCACATCCAGCACCTCAAGAAAGTTTGAATTACTTTCTTTTCTCTTTTTCTCTGGTCATTGGACGCGCAACCCGATTTTCCTGGATATCTCGCTGCGCCGCCAATGTCTCAGTGCATTTTGTAAGGAAGTCAGTACCTGACTGTTAGCATTTGCTCGTAGTATTTTTGCAAATGGCTAGCATAGTGTCTTAGGATTGGCTTGGAGAGTAGTAATGCGATACAGTCTCTGCCGCTTTAAAGCAAGTGACTGGCCGCAGTATCGTGATTTTTATTTGCCTTATTATGCTGAACTATTTTTGTTAGCATAGGGAATCTATCGACACATTGTCGTGGGTTCGATTCTGGTGGTTGTTTTGTGTCGAGTGTCACCTTTTATTGGTGTGGTAGCTAACCTACCACTCGATACAATTATTATTTTTTTTTGTTCTTGTTGATTCTGTAGTTGTTGGACGCGCACCCCGGTTGATACTGTTCGCCTCGATGCGTCGCCAACGACTCAGTAGTAACGAGTTTTGTGATGTTGAGTGTTATATTTCATGTGAGTATGGTAATACACTCACTAACGCTCGGCAGTTTTTTTGTTGTTTTAGTTCCGGTATCCCGTAGTAGCTGGACGCATAGCCCGATTGGTACGTATCATCTCGCTATGTCGCCAGCAACTCGGTCCGTTGATTTGTGTTTTTTTTTTTGCTTGTTTTAGGTCAGAGTTGTCGTCTTGGGTTGTAGAGAGCTGGAGGACCAGCGTTAAATTTTGCAAGCAAAATTTCCCTAGGGAGGGGGGTACTGTAACATAAAAAAAAAAAAAATGTTATCGATTAGTTAAGACTACGTTGGCAGAACGACTCGTGTTCCTTGGGTAATTAAAAAAAAGAGTTCATTTGACATTATGTTTTGTCAGATTGACAGATGAGTTATTGAGTTATTTAGATGTCGATCGGTATGATTAATCATGTTATTAATTGCGATTTGTGATTTGGACTTTTGTTTTGCGTCATGGAGTTTTGTCTATTGCCTGGCGCAAAGGTATAAAAAGCTCGGCCTCCCAATCGGGCGTGCCTTTTCTTGAGAGCTTCGATCTGCGAGCATCGATTTCGTTGGTGCCTCAAGGCGGGCCGCAGCAGAGACCGTTCGACACCGACAGCGCTCTCATGCAGCGCTTCGGTACCAGCGGATAACGAGAAGGTCCTAAGGCTGAGGTCGGCAGCTTGGGACATCCATCTATAGACATCCTTCGCGTTCCCTCAAGGGGCCTTCTTGGATATTACTATCCTTTCTGGATGGTCTCCTTGTTCTGGACTGCATTGCCTGGGTGAGGTGCGGTCCAGGGCCAGCTGCGTGGGTGACTCCGAGCGCGTGGCCGCGTCGTGTTGGTGTCCACGTGTTTGGTGGATCACTCCATTTTATATGAGGTTGTGCTCGGAGTTGGCTGCGAGTTCCACTCCGCAAACCCTTTAGAAGGTACCTCCGTATTCTATTCCCAGTCTGTCCCGGAGGCTGGTGGCGCCCTTTTAGTTTCCTTTGTATTTGAATTTGTGGTAACAGTTTACTATCATAACATCAAAATTAAATGTACTCGAGCATTGAACGATAGCAAATCCAGTAGGCTCACGACCCGCTCTGTATTTATTTTATAAGAATAAAAGTAATTTAATTGTAATTATGGTGATATTTTAATAATATATAGATTGTATGAGAACATCTCGGTCTTTGGTTTTTAATTTGTTTTAACCTGTACACTTGTTACATTACATTATATTATACATGTTACAGAATCTATGAAATGTTCAAACATTATTTAGATTCCGTCAAATTTTAACTCTACCGCCTGTTCGGAAGGCTGTTTCGCCAGAGAAGAACGGGCAAGAAACTCTGACATTGCTCTTTTTAACACCAATTTACAGTCAGCTACTAATAAAGTACAGCACCAGATACAGAAAGAGCTTGAATTAGAGCAGCTAAACCATGATAACAATAGTATAGGACATCTAATAATATAGGACAAAGTAACATACAAGATACACTGAGCGACCCCCGTAGGCACGGCAAGTTGAATTGACACAAGGGAAACAAAACAGTCCAGGCAGACCAGTCTCCACAAGCAGCACCCGTTCACGAGTATGACGCATGTGCCAGCCATCGACCTCCTCAACCATGTTGCAGGGAAGTGATCGACCCGGCACACGACGCCGCCACAAGCATAGACCTTAAGTGAGCATGACTACCTAGACTGATGCAATGGGCAAATAAAGTACGCCACAATACAACACCGCCGCCGCGAAAGCCACACAGCATATCGAACACATACTCCGGACTGATACTGAGTAGAATATAAAAAAGCTAAAAATAAATCCTTTTACAAATTACAACACATCGCACTAAAAGGAAAAAAAAAGTTTGCAGTATATAGAGTTGTAGAATTTAAAAGAAAAACAAAAAAAACACGCTATTAAAACACATCGCACTAAACAATATTTTTTCAGTATAAAGAGTTTATTCTAAAGCGATATAAAGTTATAAACCATTGTACAAAACGTGGGGTGCTTCAAGTTAATAAAATTGCTTTACTTTTATGAATAGCTATCAATAGAATATTTGTAACATTTTATATTTGGCACCCCACGATTTTTACAATGAATTAAATCGCTCTAGAACAAACTCTTTACTGAAAAATTTTTTTTTATTTTTTTTTGTGCGGTGTGTATTAAAAGCGTGTTTTTTTAAATAAGTATTTATTTTTCGTCATAAAAATATGCAAAGTTAAGTTTATACTTTAAAAAAGCGCGTACCTATGTACAATAGTGCAAGTGCCCGATGCGCTCGGATTATGAAAGGGTTTGTTTTAGATCCTTACGTAATAAATATGAAACAGGGGAAGGGGATGGGCCTATTCTTATTTTTTCTTTTTTATATCAGAGACTGGCAAACGAGCAGATGGGTCGCCTGATGGTAAGTGATCTCCACCGTCTATAGACACACAAGACATAAAAATAATCGTGGGTGCGTTGCCAACCTAAAGGGAGGAAAATAGGGATTGGGAATGGGAAGAGGGGAATTGGGCCACCGGAAATCTCACTCACCGATCGAAACGCGACAGTAAGCTGCCACTTTACGTCGGTTTATATAGATGGGAGGGGGTAAAATCTAGGAAAAATACATAATAGTTTTACGTAATAAATGAATGGCGCCTATACAACTACGCCACCGAGGCAGTCCACAAAAATACTAAATATTAATTTGACTGCAACACAGTGCGCACTAAATTGTCATGTTGCGTGCCAATTTCATGGTGATTTTTTGTTTAAACAACAGTAGCATAGCAGTGTTAATTATTGTTTGTCATATCTTTCTGCTCTGCTCGATGACTGCCTCGGTTGCGATCGCGCCGACGCCACATTAAGGTGGGATAAGGGTGGGAAAAATAATTACCTAACAGTGTTCGAGAAAAACAAACATCATCAGCTAGTGTAACTGATCCTGGAACGCGATCCACACTCAAGCTGAGATCTATACAGGGAACTTCGACTAAGTCAAAATCAAAGAAACAACCTCTGTGAGAATTTAGAATTTTCGGCCGACTTCCAAAAAGGAGGAGGTCCTCAATTCGTCTGTATTTTTTTTATGTATGTTACGCGATATCTCTTGATATTGCATAATAATCACAATATGCTGATAGGCTAGGCTGATATTGAATAATCCCAAGTTTAAAAACTTAACGGACCGACTTCAAATCCGATCGTGACCAAATTTATATGGGACCACCCTTGAAATGAGCTCTATCGTACACAAAGAGTATTTTGAAAATCGGTCCACATTTGGCGGAGATATCACAAAACATTCATTAAAAAATCACTAGTTTAAAAACTTAACTGATCGACTTCAAAACTTATATGACCGTGTAACCGAATTTACCGACAACCGACAGCCTCCGTGGCGCAGCGGGCAAGTAACCGGCTGTGAAGCGAGAAGCCGCGGGTTCGATTCCCGCATTGAGAAAAATGTTTGTGTGGCCCACAGATATTTGTTTCAAGTGTGGGTGTTGTGAGAGCGCGCGTCTCTCATAGTCTCTGACACCCACGATACAGATTATACCTAGTGTGGGGGCAGGACTAAGTGTGTGACTGTTGGTTGTATTTATTATTATTTATATGGGACCACCATTGAAATAAGCTCTATCGAACACAAAAAGTTGTTTTAAAATGAAAGGGACAACCTATATAAGCAGCGCCTAAATATTTTTATTAGTGGGCATAATCTCAGGACCCCAGAGTAAGATACATACGAGTATTATATCGTTTACTACGAGAGGCGGATGCTCTCGCGACACACACCTGAAACAAAGATCGCTTCAAACAAAAATTTGTCTCGGCCGGGGGAATCGAACCCGCGGCCTCTCGCTTCACAGCCTACTACTCGCACGACAAGCCACGAAGGCTGTCATGTTTTTATTTGTCATATTTTGCTAATTTAGTTTACATTTCAAGTAGGTTAGGCAGATCAGTTAGCGAGAGACAGTTAAACTAACTTCCCGTTATATTTAGTATGTCAGTTCACTTTAATAAAGCTAAACGACACTTTCTTTTGTTGTTTAAAATGTACTGCCTCGGTGGCGTGGTGGTATTTCGGTACGACGACGGTTCTGAGGTCTCGGGTTCGATCCCCGGGTCGGGTAAAGTGATATTGGATTTTTCCATATCAGCCCGGAGTCTGGAATTTGTGCCCGATATGCCGATAGGCTCGCCCCCTATCACATCTGGGACGGAACTAAGCTCGGCGAAATGTGGGTGTTCTAGTTCGCTAGTGCACCTCTGCCTACCCCTTCGGGGATACAGACGTGAGCTTATGTTATGTTATGTTTAAAAAGTAGTTTACTGGTAGAACTCTCTTAAAAACCATCTTCAAAATTAATATATTGACCACTGTTTTTTAGAAGAGTTTTGTTGCCATTGCGTATCGGCCGGTTTCAATAAACAATCTCAGTTCGAATTTGCAGATAAATTACAAAAATTAGCCAATAAGAACACAGTTTGAACATGACTCCAACAAATGATTTGATTTGATTTGATTGGTTCATAATCGCGATCTATCTGCACTCTAAACTGAGATCGTTTATTGAAACCGGCCGTATATGTTCAAGGATGTAGTTATATTTTTAGTCGAAGGACATTGAAATAAAACTATTTTTACGGATTCTATCACGATTCGGTTTTTAATTTTTATTCCCGACGTTTCGAAGGCTTTGCAGTATTTGTTGTCACGGGTCAGACTGAGGTGTCATTTGTCCAAAAAGGTTAGTGTTACAATATCTACCTTGCTTTTTAAATTATACAAAACTAGCTGACCCGCGCAACTTCGTCTGCGTAGGAGAGAGAGGGTTGAAAGAATGAGTTGTAGGCACCTATAATCCAATAATTCGAGGTAATGAGATGATGTACTTTGGTCCGTTTTCGTCAGTCACCCCGTCAGTCACTCAGTCAGTGCCCTCGTCAGTTACCCCGTCCATCACCCAGTCAGTTACCCCGTCAGTCACCCCGTCCATCACCCCGTCGGTCACCCCTCATCTATCTGCTCGATTGTCACCCCGTCTGTCACCCGTCTGTCACCCCGTCTTTCACCCCGTCTGTCACCCTGTATGTCACCCATCTGTCACCCAGACTGTCACCTGTCTGTCACCCGTCTGTCTGTCTGTTACAGCGCCATCTCTGATACATAGCATGTACTACAAACCAATATTTTAAGTAGATGGCGCCGGTGCGTGAAAAAAGATTTTCCCGCTTTTCTGTTGAAATTTTTCCTGAATTTTCTATGCTACAAACCTCACGGAGCCCGAGACCTTTCCAACGAATGCAAAACCGTGGAAATCGGTTCGTGCGTTCTGGAGTTATAGCGTCAGGAAGGAAAACCCGACTTATTTTTATATAGTAGATTAAAAATGTTAATTATTTGTGTTCCGATCTACGCAGTACGAGGTCACGGTGTCTTGAGGTCTGGCAGCTGGTCTTTTTTCAAAAATAGTTTTATTTCAATGTATAACATTCGCGTAAACTTAAGAAATCAGTCGAGGGACATACATATTTGAACACATGATAGTTCATGCTTGCATGTACCTAATAAAAATATACGCAATAATCACAAGTTTAAAAACTTAACAGACCGACTTCAAATCAGATCGTAACTAAATTTATATGGAACTACCTTGAAATAAGCTCTATCGACCACAAAAGGAATTTTGAAAATCGGTCCATATTTGGCGGAGATATCGCGTAACATACATAAAAAAATGTTGACGTATTGAGGACCTCCTCCTTTTGTGGAAGTCGGTCGAAAAAGAAGTTTACTGCTACTCTCTTGAGTGGTAGAGCCACGCTGTAGACAGTAACGTCTACAGCACGAATGGGCTCGACCGGGCAGATACCACTGTCTCACAGAAAACCGACGTAAATAGCTCGCTGTCGCGTTTCGTTCGGTGAGTGAGATCCGGTGGCCCAATTTCCCTCCCTTTCCCAATCCCTATTTCCCTCCTTTTAGGTTGTCAACGCACCCATGATTCTTGTGTCTTGGGTGTCTATGGGCGGTGGAGATCACTTACCATCAGGAAAACCATCTGCTTGTTTGCCAGTCTATGCTATTAAAAAAAAGGTAAGTCGATTGAAAAAATAAATAAAAAGCTATTTGATGCTGCATAATATTTAATAAATGTAAAAATATGTTTCGTGTAGCCATTTCTCGCCAAAGTCGTCAGAATATCTGAAATAGAAAGAGCATTTGTCTAGGCTTCAAGATGGCTGCGGCGATTCAACAAGTCGCTATGTAAAAAGTAACCTATACGCATCAATATAATACCCTAGATGCACAGTTCTTTGCAAATATCCTCCTAAAAAGTGGTCTCAGGAATAAAACAAAGAAAAAGATCACAAGTTCTAATTAAATCAACACAAGTATAACCCTATGCACGTGTTATAAAGTAGCTTTTAAAACGAAATAATCAAGCGTTCTTAAATTTGAATTTTGAAATTTAGTATTCCATCGGCCTCGGACTGTATGCAAAAGGAGTGCTTAAGCACTTCTTTGCTGTCCCATTTTCCGAGCGTCAACTGTGCATCTAGGTAAGTAATATATCCATGCCTATACGTTATTAAAACTGCGCGAAAAATAGCTGGGAGCTTTAAATAGCGACTTAGAATAATAGCTTGATAGCAACGACAGCTCAGTTGGGAATGGTACGGACTGCCGAGACATCTGTCGGAGGTTCGAGACCAAACACAACATGGAGCATACACCGACGACTTTTCTATGTTAAGTGTATTTTCATTGTGAAATATCGCTTGCTATAACGGGGAAGGAAAACATCGTGAGGAAACCTGCATACACGAGAATTTCTTCACAGGAATTTCGAAAGTATGTGAAGTGTACCAAGCCGCATTAGTCCAGCGTGGTAGACTAAGGCCTAACCCCTCTAATTAGTAGAGGAGGCTCGAGCCCAGCAGTGGGACAGTAATTTTACGGGGCTAATATTATTATTCATAAGTTGGGTGGTTATTTACAATAATAAATGAGTACTAGAAAACAAAAGCCTTTAATACTAAAAGTTACCTCATCCCAGTAAAGTTACGTCGCAGCAGGAGCAGCTGAAGTTCCTGCGGCTGCAGCGGTAGTGTCTCCCGCTGGAGCGTCTCCAGCAGCAGTGGATCCATCAGCTCCAGTGGTGCCAGAATCATCTGGTGGGGCTGCTGTGGTCTCTAATAAAGAAGTAAGGGCACTGTACGATGACATCAAATCACTTATTATTTCTGAAAATAGGATATTTTATCAACCGACTTCCAGAACGGAGGAGGTCCTCAATTCGTCTGTATTTTTTATGTATGTTACACGATATCTCCGCCAATTGTGGGCCGATTTTCAAAATTATTTTTGTATTCGATAGAGCTTATTTCAAGGGTGGTCTCATCATATTCAAAACTTATCTGATCGTGACCAAATCCAGATTAGTTTTGAAGTCGGTTCGTTAAGTTTTAAACTTAAACTTTCTTTAAAACTAATTTGTCACTTTTTGCTTGCGTCACATTGTTTGAGAATGAAATGGACAAACTCTATAAGCGCGCGGAAATATATTCGTCGGAGGCGTCACATAAATATGTTACATAAGCGTATGGGGCACCGGAGGCCGAGCCGCCCGTGACTATTTAACCCTACTAATAATACTAATATTATAAACATGACACTTTGTGTGTGTGAATATCTGTTACTCTTTCACGCAGAGACTACTAACGGCCAGTCTCAATAAGCGGTCTCGGTTTAGAGTGCAGATAGATCGCGATTATGAAGCAATCAAATCAACTCATTTGACGGAGTCATGTTCAAACTGTGTTCTTATTGGCTAATTTTTGTAATCTATCTGCACATTCGAACTGAGATTGTTTATTGGAACCGGGCGTAAATGGATTTTGTTGTTTACAGTAACATAGATTATAATAGTTGATGTTTGGAGTAACATCAGAATAACATATAGGCTACTTTTTTATCCCGGATAATACCACGCGAACGGGATCGCGGGCGACAGTTAGTGTTTTCATAAGTAAGAGGTAATGACGTCTATAACACGTACCTAGAGTATAAAATGCCAAGTTATTTTTAAATACATAAGGATCCAGAGCGTCTGTAGATTACATTTACGTCATCACTTGGTACAATTACTTTGCGACCTTGGATTTAAGTGTCATCTTACGTTCAAGGAAATATACCAAGGAGTATACATACATGACTGCCTCGGTGGCGTGGTGGTATTTCGGTACGACTACGGTTCTGAGGTCTCGGGTTCGATTCCCGGGTCGGGCAAAGTGATATTGGATTTTTCCATATCAGCCCGAAGTCTGGAAGTTGTGCCCGATATGGCGATAGGCTCGACCGGTTAGATACCACTGTCTCACAGAAAACCGACGTAAAGTGGCAGCTTGCTGTCGCGTTTCGTTCGGTGAGTGAGATTTCCGGTGGCCCATTCCCCCCTCCCTTTCCCAATCCCTTTTCCCTCCCCTTCCATTCCCTCCTTTTATGTTGTCAACGCAACCATGATTATTTTTGTGTCTTGTGTGTCTATGGGCGGTGGAGAACACTTACCATCAGGTGACCCATCTGCTCGTATGCCAGGATGTCAGCTATTTCCATACCAAATATCATCAAAATTGGTCCAGCCGTTTGACCGTGAAGAAGTAATAAACATACACGCTCACATACTTTCCCCTGATATTATTGCGGTGGTTGGTGCGGTGCCAACCTAAAAGGAGGGAAACAGGGATTGGGAAAGGGAGGGGGTAATTGGGTCACCGGAAAAACTCCCCGAACGAAATGCGATAGCGAGCTGTTAATTTACGTCGGTTTTCTGTGAGACAGTGGTATCTAACCGGTCGAGCCGGCCCATTCGTGCTGTAGACGTGACTGTCTACAGCGTGGCTCTACCACTTAAATTGGTATTTTATGTATATGAAAATGGTATGCCTCGGTGGCTTGGTGGTATTTCGGTACGACTACCGTTCTGAGGTCTCGGGTTCGATCCCCGGGTCGGGCAGTGATATTGGATTTTTCCATATCAGCCCGGAGTCTGGAATTTGTGCCCGATATGGCGATAGGCTCGCCCCCTATCACATCTGGGACGGAAATATGCTCGGCGAAATGTGGGTGTTCTAGTTCGCTAGTGCGCCTCTGCCTACCCCTTCGGGGATACAGGCGTGAGCTTATGTTATGTTAAAATGGTATTTTATGTAAGATATGATGGGGTTTTTAAGCTTGTAATATCTATAATTTATAAAAAAATATTTAAAATAACATACCACCTCCCGCAGCGTCTGAAATTAAACATTGGCAATATTAAGCGATATCGTCTATATTAATTGACTATCGCCCGGTTCCAATAAACAATCTCAGTTCGAATGTACAGATAGATTACAAAAATTAGCCAATAAGAACACAGTTTGAACATGACTCCGTCAAATGACTTGATTTGATTGGTTCATAATCGCGATCTATCTGCACTCTAAACTGAGATCGTTTATTAAAGTCGGCCTTAAATCCGACCGTAGATAGACAGATTTTCAAGATTATTTTTGGGTTCAGTAGAGCTTGTTCCAAGGGTAATGCTTTGGTCGGTAGTTTTTGAAGTCTGTTTTTAATATATTTCGTTAGTTTACGCGAATGTTAAACGATTTGGTTTTAATTTTTATGCCCGACATTTCGAAGGCTATGCAGCTGTAGAGGTAGTGTTTGTGTAGTAGTAATTCTATAGAAATAGTTACTTGACTGTCTCGTATGAACTGTGTGGTAGGGTAAGCGTCAAGCGTCAAGCAAGCGTCAAATCACTCATCAAATGATCACTTTCACTAGAGCCACGGGCGAGAGTGGACGTGTTGATTGTGCGCATAGTGTGTTGTCGAGCCAGTAGCATAAACAGTGTATTGTACACGTAGGGGATACTACAGCAGTCTTCGTGGTTTGCAGTATAATCCGATCCGTAACCACGAAGCCTGCAAAGCCTTCGAAATGTCGAGCAAAATTAAAACAAATCGTGATAGAATCCGTAAAAAAAAGTTAAATTTTAATGTCTGTTTTTAAGTTTTTAACGAAAAAAACGCTAATGAAATAGCAAGATTGTTTCTTACCTGCCGATGCTTCTTCCTCTTTTTGGGATGCATCCCTGAAAATTATTATTGCTTACATCCTTTCGCATATAAATACTGCTGTGCTCAAGCTAAATTGCCGTTAAGTAAATAAACCAATTTTGATATGTCTCAAAAAAACGTGGAAAATATGGTCCCAAGATATTTCATAGATTCATGGTTATTTTTAATCTTAAAGTAAACAAGTTATTAACGGCCGTTCTCAATAAACGATCTCAGTTTAGAGCAGATAGATCGCGATTATGAACCAATCATATCAAGTCATTTGACGGAGTCATGTTCAAACTGTGTTCTTATTGGATAGTTTTTGTAATCTATCTGCACATTCGAACTGAGATTGTTTATTGGAATCGGGGGTTAGTCTAGTAAATATAAAAGTCACATAATCGATAGACTTCCAAAAAAGAGAAGGTCCTCATTTTTTATGTATGTTACGCGATATCTCCGCCGAATGTAGACCGATCTTTAAAATTCTTTTTGTGTTCGATAGAGCTTACTTCAAATTTTGAAGATTTTGAAGTCGATTAACGTTTTAACGTTTAGCAACGTGGCTTATGACGCTATAATTAAATAACATAAGCTCACGCCTGTATTCCCGAAGGGGTAGGTAGAGGCGCACTATCCAACTAGTACACCCACATTTCGCCGAGCTTAGTTCCGTCCCAGATGTGATAGGGTGCGAGCCTATCACCATATCGGGCACAAATTCCAGACTCCGGGCTGATATGGAAAAATCCAATATCACTTTGCCCAACCCGGGGATCGAACCCGAGACCTCAGGACGGCAGTCGTATCGAAATACAACCACGCCACCGAGGCAGTAATTATATAACTTATAACGTTTTATAAATAATACAATTTTAGCAGTTATAATTATGAGGAAACACAATAGCAATTTACCAATATTTATAACGGACTTATTCGTTAACTGTTATTTCGTAATAAGCATTATAATTAATAGCTACAGTTGTAGCAATTAAGTGAAATAAATTTAACATATAGCACAGAACTAGTTATCAAATTAATAATGCTTGTTGTGTAGTTGTATTGCGTACGCGGTACGACTACCGTCCTGAGGTCTCAGGTTCGATCCCGGTCGGGCAGTGAAATTGGGTTTTTCTACTGAGTATCAGATCGGGGTCTGCAATTTGTACCCAATATGGCGATGCACTCGACACATTTGGGATGCAAATGAGTTCGGAGTAATGTGGGTGTTCTAGTTCGCTAGTTCGCCTTTGCCTACATATACCAGTGGCGTGCAGTCCATATAAACAAAGAGACACTGTCTACCTTAACAATTTGCTATTTCCATAAATAAAGAATAAAATTATGCAGATTTTCAAAATAACAATGTTCGAATGTTTTAAATCGACACAGATATGATATCACTAAGTGTTGAGAAAATAATTGTGTAAGATTTTTGTCTACGCTGATCTGGAAGTCTATGCACGTCACTGGGATATAGGCGTATATATTTAGTTAGGCTTTGCTAATACTTACTTAATCTCAAGTATAGTTTTGGTGACATTTCCATTTGGTGTGTTAAAGACCGCTTGATAGACTCCCTCGTAGTCTGAACTGAACTCATTTATACGAATTATTATTGACGATTGCGTGACCTGCAAACAATGATTTTGGAAAACATATCTTCTGAATACTATGCCTTATCACACGCCGATTAGCAAGATTTAAAACTTCATTGATTTATCTATAGTTAGATATTGCTTCATTGATTTATCTACTGCCTCGGTGGCGTGGTGGTATTTCGGTACGACTATGGTTCTGAGGTCTCGGGTTCAATCCCCGGCGAGGGCAAAGTGATATTGGATTTTTCCATATCAGCTCGGAGTCTGGAATTTGTGCCCGATATGGCGATAGGCTCGCCCCCTATCACATCTGGGACGGAACTAAGCTCGGCGATGTGGGTGTTCTAGTTCGCTAGTGCGCCTTTGCCTACCCCTTCGGGGATACAGGCGTGAGCTTATGTTATGTTACGTTATGATTTATCTATACTTATAGTAGGATTGCTAATTAAACGGAGTAAACTGACATTTCGAATGTTGCCACTTTTTTATGAAATTTAAATAGTGCTGCGGTAAAAAGATCAAGATTATTTAAACATTTCAATTCAGTGAACAATTTCATTCTTTCATTTTCTAAAGTCCGACTCAAAATCGTAATTCCTGCCTAATGTATAATTAGTACTGCATGTCTATTGAATTATAGTTATAGTAAATTACTTTATGCTAAGTTATGGCAATTCTACTGCAATTATAGTCTTAACTTCTTTATTAAGAAAACTTACAAAAGTTATGAATGTGCGGAACGTAATTTTTCTCAAATAATAAAAATAATATTTATAATTTTCATCGTTATCATTTCGCGTATCTGTTGTGATTATTTATGCAAAATTATTTACACAGACATTTAGTCGTCGGGTTTAGCTAAAATTTCTAAAAATACGCACTAAAATTCTAATTTTGCAAGCTGGTGCTGAGTTATTGTTTCTTTGAATGATAAAAATTGAACTAGATCAATTATTATGTTTTGAAAGTAAGCAACATTATTTTGGAAAGTGACATTTCGATCTGTCAGTTTACTCCGTTTAATTAGCAATCGGACTATAGTTAGGTATTGATTTATCTATAGTTAGAAAGCGGGCAAAAAATAGTTATAAATAAATTTAACTAACTTTTTTGCAACACCGTGTGTAAACTTACTTCATAGAACGCGTAGGAGCCGGCGGCGCTGCTT
This sequence comes from Clanis bilineata, assembly GCA_036417725.1. Lineage (NCBI taxonomy): Eukaryota > Metazoa > Arthropoda > Insecta > Lepidoptera > Sphingidae > Clanis > Clanis bilineata. The sequence goes on along the minus strand of CM071138.1, from coordinate 1,248,039 downwards.
CGTCTAGTGCTAGACATCTCCAGAAGAATACCATTCACAGACACCTGTAATATACATATATACATAGCAGCTTAGATTCATAGCAGATTAGCAGCGATAGCTCAATTGGGAATGGTAAGGACTGCCGAGACGAGTGTGGTTCGAGACCAAACAACATGGAGCATACACCGATGACTTTTCTATGTTAAGTGTATTTTCATTGTGAAATATCGCTTGTTATAACGGCGAAGGAAAACATCGTGAGGAAACCTGCATACCCGAGAATTTCTCCACATAAAATCAAAGGTATGTGAACGGCGAACAAAAGAACTAGAACACCTGTAAAATAAATCATGTTTTATAATATTTGACCGACTATTTGACATCGGAAATAAAGCTTACCTTGTCGACAGTACAGTCGTCACAAATATATGAGACTTCGTACTCAAATTGCGTTCCTTCCGCGGGTGAGTTAACTAAGGGAGGTGAGCTGATCTTCACCGCTAAAATGATAAGGAGGACAGTAGAATATCAAATATATCATTTTATTTATATCCTTGCTCCCATATCCGAAAATAAAAAGAATTTCGTTCAGAATCAGTAACAATCCAATACTATATCCCACCGCTAAAATGATAAATGGGACAGTAATATAACAAAGCATATCATATTATTTATATCCTTGCTCCCATATCGAAAATTAAAAAGAATTTCGTTCAGAATCAGTAACAATCCAATACTATATACCGCTAAAATGATAAATGGGACAGTAATATAACAAAGTATATCATATTATTTATATCCTTTCTTCTATATCCGAAAATCGAAAGAATTTCGTTCAGAATCAGGGTTGCTACTACCAAAAACGAAATCCGTAGTTTCAAATGACGGATCGCACGTTTTGGTACTACGAAGTGTTGCGGATCCGCTGACGGATTCGACCACGGATCCGATGTTTAGATTTTGACATTATTGACATTATTACTTTCGTCCGTCCTACTTGACTCTACTATGAAAACAAATGTGACATGAAATACATCGTTTCTTCGTTCGGATCATAACCTCGATTGTACGAAAGCTCTAAGCCTATCGTTTGCTTTTCGTTTTGGTTTCGAAGTCTTCGAAATAGCTAGATTCCTTCTGTATGAAGAATTGTAACTTATTATAAGCTTACGCCTGTATCCCCGAAGGGGTAGGCAGAGGCCCACTAGCGAACTAGGACACGCATATTTCGCCAAACTTAGTTTCATCCTAGATGTGATAGAGGGCAAGCCTATCTCCATATCGGGCACAAACAGACTCCGGGATGATACTGAGTAGAAAAACCCAATATCACTTTGCCTGACTTGGGGATCGAACTCGAGACCATACATACTGCTTCCTCCAAAATAAAAGTTTTCTTGGTTCAGAAGAGAATGATTACAAGACTGCCAACTTGTTAAAGCAGCCGTGGCTAACAATATTCCCAAGTATAAGATACTCAAATACTTGTATACATACTCTCATGTCTGTTATCCCCAAAGAGGTAGGCAGACGCGCAACTAGAGCACCTACTTTACGCCAAGACTTTTTCGGTCTCATGATGTGATACTAAGCAGAAAATTTTGCCCGACTCGGGGATCGAAACCGAGAGCTCAATTCAATAATCTTACTGCTTACACAACACAACTACGCCACTTAAGCACTCAAATTATTATGTATTTAGGAAAATAAAACAACTTTTTAGCAATTTTTTTTATTACAATTTTATTAAGGTCTCTCAACTCCCACTGAATGCCCTCCAGCAACTCCTTGTTTTTAGCTTCAAAGCGAAGGGCGCGATTACGGAGGTCTGCCTGCATCGCTGGTCGCACTCACTCGTCGTAATCTCCTTGAAACTGTTAGGGGAAATAATAAGTTAAATGTTAATTGTTTCAGACTAAATATCGTTATTATTACTCAAAAGAACAATTGCCTACATCAAAGCAGGTTAATGTGTGTAGTTATATAGTTTATGCACACACATTCAAAGCACATGCTATGGTAATGGGTAACAATAGGTGTTCATGCATTGATTGTAAAGTGCATCATAATATTATTCTAGTAAGGATATTATCTTCTTCCACTGCTGCACAGTTTTCATTGCGCCCTCCATGCTATTAAGGTGGGACGTCAAGGTCTCCCACAACCGTTTTGATTTAGCCCGCTCCTCCAGGCTATGCACAAACCCACGACCGAGACAGGGTTTTCCGTCATAAATTATAATAACGCCTCCATCTGCACGCTCGCTACAGTCATCTTGAACTGAAATGTTTTGAAAAATAGTCAAAAACATTATACGTTAATGTTATGTAAGTGTTCATCATTTTTAATCGTTCAAAACACAGAAGTTGCATTTTGTTACACAGTAACTGCATTTAATGCAATGGATCATTCGTTTAAAGGGAATAAATAACACTTTTATAATTAATTTACCAACACATACTTGACCAACACAATGAATTCTTCTAGTCAACTTGTCAGTGTCAATCAAAAATTAAAAAATGTTAATATTCCACAGATTAATCATAATGCAATAGACTAGGGCAGATTGCAAAATTAACAGAAATATTAAATATTTTATATTCAATAATTATTTCGAAATATGAAATGATATACTTATTACATAAAACCTAATTAGAGATCTATTTTATATGCATTATTCACAAAAATGTCACAATTGGTAAACATTTACGGTTTTTGAAGATATACCTCTCTAATCCGACACAATATGTTCATTCGAACGATTGTTTATGGCTCCGAAGCCAACGGTGACGGATCCGAAGTAATTTGGTAGTAAGGTTAAATAGGAAGTTCGTCGTTTCTTCGTTTTCGGCCGACGTTTCGGCGATCGTTTTTGGTAGTAGACGCCCAGTAACAATCCAATACTATATCCCCTAACTATACATATAGACATTATATATTTGTAAATAGTTTGTCCCTTCCATTTTTGAAAAATGTGACAAGCTATTGTTAAAAATAGAAGCGCCTAAACGTTATGATTTCTTAGGTTTACGTGAATGTTATTCATTGAAATTAAACTATTTTTACGGATTATATCACGATTTGGTTTTAATTTTTATGCCCGACGTTTCGAAAGCTTTGCAGCCTTCGTGGTCACGGGTCAGACTATATTACGCGTAAACGATTTTATAGGTTAGGCCCATAATTTTTAACATATAAAACCTTACTTATAAAAGCCTTTTTTGCTGAGCAAATGGTTAATAATATACTGTCACTTTTTCCTTGCGTTACATTGTTTAAAAATGAAAGGGACAATCTATGGTATACAGATAAGCAGCGCTTAAATATTTTTATAAGTAAGGGGCATTCTGCCCTAAAACCAAAGTTAAAAGTTCTTGCAAGTGGCATACCCTATTACTATCATTAAATAAGATGAACTTAAGCTGCGACTCCTGGATATGTTTTTCGAAACAAAACACCTTCACAAAACAAGGTTTTTCATTGTCTCCTGTTCATATAACAATGGACCATAGAAAAAAAAATTTAGAACCATGTTTTGTATAAGTGTTTTGTGTAATATTTTAGTGCAGACGCTTTAAGCGCGCGTAAGTTCAAACACAGTACAATAAACAATTAGTACCTACTACCTTTAAATAACGCTCGCAAAAATGTAGTGACAAATTTATTGGAGACTCGGGACATTGTGAGTTACTACTATTATTGATATTTTGTATATTTATCTGAATTTTTAATTTAATATTAAATTGGGGTATTTGAGCTTTAGGGATGTATGATTAATAACTTACCAGGTGCTGAAAGACAATAAAAATATAATATTTTAGATATAAGGTAAATAGTGCTAAACGAAGATTAGTACATTAGTCATGGGCGATACAACGAAAGAGTTTTAAATAATAGTGTTATTTTTTAAAAGCGTCATTATTAGTGGCAATTTGGAAATAACTATTAACGTTATTCTTAAGAGCTTTTACGCTTTTGATACGATATTACGAGTGTTTTAAACTTAATGGTAGGTTAGCTAGGATAGGGCCTCACGCACCAATCCCAACTGCTTCCAGTATTTCCAGTCAATCCCCTGCCACCATTCCTACCATATGCCATTCCCATATACAACCCGTTCCCTTACACTCTATTCCTATCTCGCCATATCACCCTATTTTAGCCATTCCATCGTTATTATGTCCATACTTAGTCAAGTAGGCAACAGGCAGGCGCCTGTTGTCAAATTCAAATATATAATGTAAATTATATATTAATCCTAATTTAAAAATTTACTTGTGTTGACTTGTCATAAGTGCTTTTTTACATGCCTACGTGATCAATAAAGATTTTAATAATAATATCAAGTGCAAGCGCAACGTCGGTACGATGTACGTAACGTATCTGAGGCGATAATAAACTAGGCGAAATGTAGGTGTTTTAGCTCCTTATTACACCCGTTTCCTTTTTCTATCTGGCTCTACCACATACCTCTATGGTTTATAAATACGAGTATATTGTTAAAAATATGAACTTAGTACTTAGTTACTTACAGTCATCTGCAAAAAATTAAAAATATGTTAAGTAATGTGTATATTTCTTAAAAATAGTTTATTTTAAATAAATAATAAAAAATAAAATAAATATAGCCGCTAGTCACACACTAGGTGTGTGACTAGCGGCTGTATTTATGACCTGACCCCACACTAGGTATAACCTGTATCGTGAGTGTCAGAGACTATGAGAGACGCGCGCTCTCACAACACACACACGCGAAACAAATATCTGTGGGCCACACAAACATTTGTGTCAATGCGGGAATCGAACCCGCTGCCTCTCGCTTCACAGCCCGCTACTCGCCCCCTGCGCCACGGAAGCTGTCAAATTATTAATATTACAATTTATTTACAAATTATTATTTTTCTTGTTAAATAGAATAAAATACTATTAAAATAAGTACTCACTTTCAAAAACGGCTAATATTTTTCTATAAGTGCTATTATCTTTCTTGAATACACCCATGTACACACAAGAATTAGTGTCGTCAAAACTAAAAACAGTAAAAATATTTATTTATAACAGTTCAGAAAATAATTTAACGAATACAATAAGCGGGTTTATTGCTTAAGACTTCAAGAGAATCTCTTACAGACTACCATGAGATGGAGTTAACAGGAAACATCCGATTTCTTAAGTTTACGCGAATGTATTGAAATAAAACTACGTGACAACGAAGACTACAAAGCCTTCGAAACGTCGGGAATAAAAATTAAAAACCAAATCGTGATAAAATCTGTAAAAATAGTTTTATTTCAAGAAAACATCCGTTTATTCGAAATTAGAATTTAACAGCCACGCTGTAGACGTCTTCAACACGAATAGGCCGGTTCGACCGGTTTGATACTGTAACGTTGTAGACGTTACATAATTAGTTATTAGCATATGCAATTAATTATTATTAATTAATCTATTATATTTAAAATAAGTTTTTTTTTTTGTATAAGCATTATTTAGTCGATTTATTCGAGTAAACCATTCGCAATTATGTATTCGCCACTACAACGCAACCGTTGGAATGGTATCGATTAGCGCTGGGCGCTTCCCCCCGGCCAGGTCGCCAGTTGACGACATATTACCGAAGCAAGCGCACGTTACTTGTTCTATCGCCTCACAGCTGTTGTGTCCGGTCAATGCACTGCGTCGCGTCGTCCATTACGACTTCTGCTAGTGAACGTTAATTCACTAACTGGTTTTTTTTAAGTTCGCGTTCTTTCTCGCACTTATAACCCCGTATTGGGTAAGTGTTGAACACTGTAATATTATTATTAGTAGTAGAATATTGTTAATATAATTCATTCTGTTGTTAAAAGCCGTTAACGGCACACAGTTTGAATTTTAAATTTCCAAATTATAATTGTCCTAAACCTTATTGAATTAATAACTAGTATGTAGTAGCTCGATTTTCTTTACTATTGCTTAAACCTTTTTGTAAAACTTTGGTAAGTAAAAGTTACTTATTGAAGTTACTTTTGCCGTATGTAGTTGCTTCTGTAAACTCCGCTCTGATTGCAACAAAACCGCACTTCTCCTCCGCTGGCGCAACCCTAGATGCTTTTTGCTGCTCCAACTGCAATCAGAGGAGTTTGGGCAGAACCGCTCCTAAGACTAGGCACGATGAAATTTCAGGGTCCGGCGTTCCGGATCAAGTGCAACCAAGTTCCGGCTCGAAGGTGGAGCTTTCTCGCGCCTAGTCGAAGACCGCACCGAGAAGTAGCTGCTTACCACCTTGCTGTTTCCCTGCCTAATTGCTGCCACCGTGCCGACCTACCGCCGTGTCTCGGCCCTCATATGCGGACAGCCAGGAGAGTACTTACTTCCTTTCGAAAGTGAAAGTGACGGGCCAACGGACCCCTTTTTTTTGAATTAAAAAAAAAAAAAAATAATAAAAATATATATATATATTTACCAAATTTTAGTTCTTTGAATTATAGGTTGTGTACCTACTAGCCTTACGCACACCTATACGTCACATTGGCGCCCAACGTGGGGCAGTCATTATATTGATAACAAGCATGATAATGAGCTTGTATTCTTACCTCGTGATGCTTACGCAGAAAACCTAGGACACATGTCTACCATATTCGATACAGTACAGTCCAAACTATGGCAAGCGCATTTAAAAAATTCATCTTCCTATAATCTACGCCGTAAATTTGCAGAATTTAATGTTGGTGACGTGGTTATGAAACGAGCATATTTTTTGAGTGACAAAGACAACAGGTTTTCAAAGAAATTGGCCCCAAAGTTTATTAAGGCAAAGATTATTGCCAAAAGGTCCCCTCTTGTTTATGTATTGCAGGACATGTCTGGAAAAAATATTGGTACTTGGCATATAAAGGATTTGAAACTGACTGGATTGGTCAAGCGAACTGAATAAGAAATACTTATTATTATTATTATTTAAAAACAATATTAGAGTAAATTCGCAATATTCACTTTTGCGGATTTTATTATTAAAAAAAAAAAAGAAAGTAGCAATAATAAAATCCTAATCGTCGCGGGGGGGTATTGTAACGTTGTAGACGTTACATAATTAGTTATTAGCATATGCAATTAATTATTATTAATTAATCTATTATATTTAAAATAAGTTTTTTTTTTGTATAAGCATTATTTAGTCGATTTATTCGAGTAAACCATTCGCAATTATGTATTCGCCACTACAACGCAACCGTTGGAATGGTATCGATTAGCGCTGGGCGCTTCCCCCCGGCCAGGTCGCCAGTTGACGACATATTACCGAAGCAAGCGCACGTTACTTGTTCTATCGCCTCACAGCTGTTGTGTCCGGTCAATGCACTGCGTCGCGTCGTCCATTACGACTTCTGCTAGTGAACGTTAATTCACTAACTGGTTTTTTTAAGTTCGCGTTCTTTCTCGCACTTATAACCCCGTATTGGGTAAGTGTTGAACACTGTAATATTATTATTAGTAGTAGAATATTGTTAATATAATTCATTCTGTTGTTAAAAGCCGTTAACGGCACACAGTTTGAATTTTAAATTTCCAAATTATAATTGTCCTAAACCTTATTGAATTAATAACTAGTATGTAGTAGCTCGATTTTCTTTACTATTGCTTAAACCTTTTTGTAAAACTTTGGTAAGTAAAAGTTACTTATTGAAGTTACTTTTGCCGTATGTAGTTGCTTCTGTAAACTCCGCTCTGATTGCAACAAAACCGCACTTCTCCTCCGCTGGCGCAACCCTAGATGCTTTTTGCTGCTCCAACTGCAATCAGAGGAGTTTGGGCAGAACCGCTCCTAAGACTAGGCACGATGAAATTTCAGGGTCCGGCGTTCCGGATCAAGTGCAACCAAGTTCCGGCTCGAAGGTGGAGCTTTCTCGCGCCTAGTCGAAGACCGCACCGAGAAGTAGCTGCTTACCACCTTGCTGTTTCCCTGCCTAATTGCTGCCACCGTGCCGACCTACCGCCGTGTCTCGGCCCTCATATGCGGACAGCCAGGAGAGTACTTACTTCCTTTCGAAAGTGAAAGTGACGGGCCAACGGACCCCTTTTTTTTGAATTAAAAAAAAAAAATAATAATAAAAATATATATATATATTTACCAAATTTTAGTTCTTTGAATTATAGGTTGTGTACCTACTAGCCTTACGCACACCTATACGTCACAATACCACTGTCACACAGAAAACCGGCGTAAAGTGGGAGCTTGCTATCGCGTTTCGTTTAGTGTGTAAGATTTCCGGTGGCTTAATTCCCCTTCTTCCTTTCCCAATCCCTTTTGCCCTTCTCTTCCATTTACTCCTTTTAGGCTGGCAACGCACTCACGATTTTTTTTCTGTCTCGGATGTCTATGGGCGGTGGAGTTCACTCACCATCAAGTGATAAATTTTCTTGTTTGTAGTGTCTATTATAAAAACAGGGAAAAGCTTGCTTTCTTGCGTGAAAAGTGTTTAAATCTGATGAGCTCCCCGATATACACTTGAGACATTACCTTGGAAAGTTGAAGCTGATGAGCTTGGCTCCCTGTACAACTGTGATCCTCCCAGCAGAAAGTACGCTCTCTCCGTTACACAGCACGTCTACCAGCTCACAATCCTCGCAGTTGAAGTTAACCTGATAACAACATTTTAGAAGGAATGTTAGTCATCTATACTAATATTATAAAGCTGAAGAGTTTGTTTGTTTGTTTGTTTGTTTGTTTGATTGAACGCGCTAATCTCAGGAACTACTGGTTCGATTTGAAAAATTCTTTTTGTGTTGGATAGCCCAATTATCGACGGTGGCTATAGGCTATATATCATCACGCTATGACCAATAGGAGCGGAGCAGAAATGAAAAATTTTTAAAACCGGGGAAGGCGATATCTCAGAAACTACTGGTTCGAATTGAAAAATTCTTTTTGTGTTGGATAGCCCAATTATCGAGGGTGGCAATAGGCTATATAACATCACGCTATGAGCAATAGGAGCGGAGCAGAAATGAAAAATGTTGATAAGACTATATTTCAGAAACTACTGGTTCGAATTGAAATTTTTTTTTTGAGTTGGATAGCCTATTTATCAAGGATGGCTATAGGCTATATAACATCACGCTTTGACCAATAGGAGCGGAGCAGAAATGAAAAATGTTACCAAATCGGGAAAATTTATATCTCAGACAGAAACTACTGGTTCGAATTGAAAAATTCTTTTTGTATTGGATAGCCCAATTATCGACGGTGGCTATAGGCTATATAACATCACGCTATGACCAATAGAAGCGGAGCAGAAATGAAAAATGCTGCTAGCGGGGAATTTTATATCTCAGAAACTACTGGTTCGATTTGAAAAAAATTTTAGTGTTGACCAAGGGGATGAATGGTAGGGTGACTAAGGGGTGACTGACGGGGTGATTGATGGTGTGACTAATGGGATGACTGACGGGGTGACTGACGTGAGGAATGACGGGGTGACTGACAGGCTGACTGATGGGGTGGCGGACGGAGTGACTGAGGAGGTGAATGACGGGGTGACAGACGGGGTAACAGATGGGGTGACCGACTGGGTGACAGCCGGGGTGACAGATGGAGTGACCGACTGGGTGACAGACGGGGTGACAGACGGGTGACAGACTGGTGACAGACTGGGTGACAGACGAGGTGACAGACGGGGTGACCGGTGGGGTGACAGACGGGGTGACAGGCGGGGTGACAGGCGGGGTGACAGACGGGGTGACAGGCGGGGTGACAGACGGGGTGACAGACGGGGTGACAGACGGGGTGACAGGCGGGGTGACGGACGTGGTGACAGACGAGGTGACAGACGGGGTGACCAGTGGGGTGACAGACGGGGTGACAGGCGGGGTGACAGGCGGGGTGACAGGCGGGGTGACAGGCGGGGTGACAGAGGGGGTGGCGGACGTGGTGACAGACGGGGAGATAGACTGGGTGACAGACGCGGTGACCGACTGGGTGACAGACGAGGTGACAGACGGGTTGACCGACTGGGTGACAGACGAGGTGACAGACTGGGTGACCGACTGGGTGACAGACGAGGTGACAGAGGGGTGACAGGCGGGGTGACGGACGTGGTGACAGACGGTTTGACAGACGGTGTGACTGACGGTGTGAGAGACGGGGTGACTGACGGCCGCAGTAGATCATCCCATTACCGATTTTAGAATTATTGTGCTATAGGTGCCTACGACTCACTCTTTCAACCCTCTCTCTCATACGCAGACGAAGTTGCGCGGGTCAGCTAGTAATAAATAAAACAAAGAAAAAGATGGGATTAACTGCTTAAAACAGATAGCAAATTAACCTTAAAAGCTTATTTGCTTCATTGTTCATAGCCTTTCGTATAAAATATATGTTTTAGAAGGAAATGGTAGTCTTAATAAATAAACCAAAGAAAAAGATGGGATTAACTGCTTAAAGCAGATATCAAATTTAACTTAAAAGCTTATTTGCTTCATTGCTTATTCACGTTATCAGCCTGTTTATGTTTGTTGCTAATTAGCTTAATTGCTTATTCACTTTTCGTTTAGACATACAACGAATATTTTGACATGTTAAACATTGTTTATTATTAACTTTTTCTTTTGAACACAACTAAACGAATGTTTCATTCTGCTTGTACGAATGTTTTTTGCTATTAAATTTTTCATTTTAAAGACAATGAAAATCTTACACACAGTAAGTAGCACGTAAGTATATATTATAACGTTGTTAGTTACCTGTCTGTCATAATGCTCGCCCACTTTCGATGATGTTTTGAGACGAACTGCTTTCAGAACTGGAACACATATTTATATAAAATCTGGCTTATATATTTATATACTTACTCATAATTGTTATGTTTGTAGATATAGAAACACACTTTTTGTATTTGAAATGTAATATTATGTGATTTTCTGTACTTACCATTTCCTAGAAATATGAAATGAAATATTAATATTTTGTAATTTGTTTTTATACAATGATAATATTTTGTGTTTTAAATAAATATTCCTTTTTATCTACAAATAATTACTTACGGACATCTGAAATCACAAATATTTATAAGTATCATGATTTTGGGATATAAAAATATTATTTCATTAGTTTTAAAAATAAATTAACCATCAAATACTTTAAATAAATCGCTCGTTAAACTTACCCATTTCTGGAATTTAAATAAAATTATTACTAAAAGAATTACAGGCATATTATAGGATATATAAATACCGTCAAATAATGTAAAATTTTACCTGGCGCTGAAAACAAAAAAAGCAATGTATATAATTATATTATATTTATATTTTTCATACGTGCTCGTGAAGAAGGCCGGTGTCCAGCAGTGGGACAGTAATATTACAGCAGGGTTACCACCACCTCTTATAGCAGTATTATTAAAATCGTTCTTCGTTTGTTTTGTATGGGAATCGGTACAAGTAAGATTATAATAATACTGCTATAAGAGGTGGTGGTAACCCCCCGGGGCTATTTATTATTTACTGATTCATCTTGGTAGGATTGCTCCTCATAGTGCCAAATTAGACCAGCTTGGCGGACTGGCTCCCTCGAGGCGATTGACCGCATATTATAGTAGCGATAGCTCAGTTGGGAATGGTACGGACTGCCGAGACGAGTATCAGAGGTTCGAGACCAACCACAATAGAGCATACACCGACGAGTTTTCTTTGTTAAGTGTATTTTCATTGTGGAATATCGCTTGCTATAACGGTGAAGGAAAACATCGTGAGGAAACCTGCGTACCTGAGAATTTCTTCACAAGAAATTTGAAGGAAGGAAATAGGCCACCGGAATATCACTCACCGAACGAAACGCGACAGCGAGGTGCCACTTTACGTCGGTTTTCTGTAAGACAGTGGTATCTGCCCGGTCGAGCCGGCCCATTCGTGCTGTAGACGTTACTGTCTACAGCGTGTACCTCTCAGTGCTTTTCAATATACATTTAAACTTACAAATTATAGTGAGAGCTTTGATTCTCTCTTCGGTTCCATCTTCATTCTGAATTATTGCGAAGTAATCTCCAAAATCTTGGGGTTTGGTGCCTTCTAGATCAATCTCGATGTATTTTTGCCTAGAATAGTCATAATCACAAGTTTTAAAACTTAAAGGACCGACTTTAAATTCGATCGTGATAAAATTTATATGGAACCACCCTTGAAATAAGCTCTATCGAACAAAAATAATTTTGAAAATCGGTCCACATTTGGCGGAGATATCGAGTAACATACATAAAAAAATACAGACGAATTGAGGACCTCCTCCTTTTTGGAAGTCAGTCGAAAATATGTATGTAATATGTATAACTAATGACTTGGCAGCATGGTCTCTGCCCTTAGCCGGTTCCCTGTAGAACAAATGTAAAAAAAATCCAAACAATTAATTAATGGTTAAAAACAATACTCAACTGTTTGCCCTGACTGAAAATTATAATTGTATCGCATTATTATATAGCTTTTTTTTTATTAATGGCAGATAATTAATACAGACGATAATGTCCACAGCGTGGCTCTTCCACTCTTTTTAAAATCCATATTTAAAGTCCCATTTTTTTTATGGCAATTGAAATACATTATGCCAATGTCAAGTTATGGAAATTGTTTTCCTATAACTAAGTTTTCGCAAGTGCAATGAAGTCGGATGTGTTCGATTTCAAGGCCCTGCTGGAGTTTTGGCGTCAATTCCTTCCAGTTTGATGTTTTTTAGACGATTTTCTCGCAGCGGAGGAATCGAACATGGTCGACCCATCCACCCGACAAAAAGCATCCAAAATCACTTATTTCAAAGCTTCCACATACTGTCCATCATCGTTGATGTTTATTGCTTAGATACACATCACATTTAAACCACAAACACAACATTAGATTAAAATATGAAATCATTAAAACAAGCGACCACCCGCACCGTCAGAATTCCCGCCAAAACTCTAAAGTCCCATTGCTAATTAAACGGAGTAAACTGACAGATCTAAATGTCACTTTCCAAAATAATGTTGCTTACTTTTAAACCATAGTGATTGATTTAGTTCATTTTTTATAATTCAAGAAACAATAATTCAGCACTAAATTACAAAATTAGAATTTTATTGCGTATTTTTAGAAATTTCAGCTTAACCCTTCGCCTTAATGTCTGTGTAAATAATCACAACAGATACGCGAAATGATAACAATGAAAATTACATTTATTATTATTTTTATTATTTGAGAAATATTACTTTCGGCAGATTCATAGCTTTTGTAAGTTTTGTTTATAATGAACCACGACTATAATTCCAGTAGACAAGCCATAGATTAGCATGCAGTATATTACTATGACTATAATTCAATAGACATACAGTACTTTTCACACATTAGGCAGGAATTACGATTTTGAGTTGGATTTTGGAAGATGGAGTGCAATGGTTCACTGAATTGAACTGTTTAAATTGTTTAAATGATAACATAACATAAGCTCACGCCTGTATCCCCGAAGGGGTAGGCAGAGGCGCACTAGCGAACTAGAACACTCACATTTCGCCAAGCTCAGTTCCGTCCCAGATGTGATAGGGGGCTAGGCTATCGCCATATCGAGCACAAATTCCAGACTCCGGGCTGATATGGAAAAATCCAATATCACTTTGCCCGATCCGGGGATCGAACCCGAGACCTCAGAACCGTAGTCGTACCGAAATACCACCACGCCACCGAGGCAGTCAGTTTAAATAATCTTGATCTTTTTACCGCAGCACTATTTAAATTTCATAAAAAAGTGGCAACAATCGAAATGTCAGTTTACTCCGTTTAATTAGAAATCCTAAGTACTTCATCATCATCATCATCAGCCATAGGACGTCCACTGCTGAACATAGGCCTCCCCCAAATATTTCCAGATCGACCTGTTGGAAGCGGCCTGCATCCAGCGACTTCCTGCGACCTTTATCAGGTACTTACCCATCAGTAAATCCTTTCAGGCTGTATCTAGAAGGATCCACGTTGGCGACGGTGCCGTCTTTAGCCCTTAGCATGACCCCCTTAAGCATACACCGGTTACATTTCAATGGAATGCTGGTGGAGTTTAAGGGTTGGCTCGGGAGAAGCTCTAGCGACATCTGCTGGATGGATGTGGTGGCTACGTCTGTAATAAATGGCATTTGATAGGTTTTTAGGGTTCCGTTTCTCATTTTGAGGTACGGTTCTTATAGGATCACTTTGTTGTCCGTCTGTCTCTCTGTCACGACCGCTTTTTCAGGAACGCGTGGAGGTATCAAGCTGAAATTCATATATACTCAGGTCTACTGTCCCTTGGAGCTGTGAAAAAATCAAACTTCTAAGCCAACGCAATCATAAGATACAGCCGTTTATGCCGCAAATCGACACTCGCAAGAGAATCAAAACTTACAGGGTACTTCCCGTGAACTCAAAATCTTGTTTGGTACGAAACGTCTTATAGCACAGATAAAGGAAAAATTGCGAAATTTATTATATACCTACAGGTTTGTACGGAACCCTCGGTGCGCGAGTCTGACTCGCACTTGGCCAGTTTTTTTAATTATTTATACTCGACCGATGCAGTTTTTACACAAGGGTTTATTTTTCATGTATGTGCTATTACGTACAAAATTATGACTGACTGCCTCGGTGGCGTGGTGGTATTTCGGTACGACTACGGTTCTGAGGTCTCGGGTTCGATCCTCGGGTCGGGTAAAGTGATATTGGATTTTTCCATATCAGCCCGGAGTCTGCAATTTGTGCCCGATATGGCGATAGGCTCGCCCCCTATCACATCTGGGACAGAACTTAGCTCGAAATGTGGGTGTTCTAGTTCGCTAGTGCGCCTCTGCCTACCCCTTCGGAGATACAGGCGTGAGCTTTTGTTATGTTATGTAAAAAATAAAAGATTCCATTTAACTACGAAAGTTTAAAATCCAGTCGTTAAATATTTTCGTCTTTTTTAATATCTTTGCATACAGGGTGTCCTAAGAAGTATGGTCAAATGGTAAACCAAATTTAGAGAAACTACCTATCAAAATTTAATGTATTTTAAACAGATTTATACATACTTTATTTCGTATAAAACCTTTTTTTTTTTAAAAGCAGTGCTTTAGTATAAGGGTCAAAAACATAAATCTTTTTTATTTAAAAACTAGCTTTTGCCCGCGGCTCCGCACGCGTATTTTGTAGGGCCAACGGAAAAAACTTTTGATTTGTCGATCCGCCCTGTCGTTTTAGTCTAAATATGGGCGACCCAGCTATCGATTTTGAAGTCAATCGGCCCAAAAAAGAAAAACAAAATGGCGGCCACTTTTAACAGGCTTGACAGCGGTTCTGTAGTTCGGAACCACGGGGCGACTCATATATCGATTTTGAAGTAAATCCGACCCAAACCAAAGAAAAACAATATGGCGGCCACTTTTGACAGGTTTGAGGGCGATTCTGTCATTCGGAACCACGAGGCGACCCAGATATCGATTTTGAAGTCAATCGGCCCAAAAAAAAGAAAAACAAAATGGTGGCCACTTTTGACAGGTCTGCCAGCGGTTCTGTCGTTCAGAACCACGGGGTGACTCAGATATCGATTTTGAAGTCAATCGGCCCAAACACAAAGAAAAACACAATGGCGGCTACTTTTGACAGATTTGATAGCGGTTCTGTCGTTTGGAACCACGAGGCGACCCAGATATCGATTTTAAAGTCAATCGGCCCAAAAACAAAGAAAAACAAAATGATGGCCACTTTTGACAGGTCTGCCAGCGTTTCTGTCGTTCAGAACCACGGGGCGACTCAGATATCGATTTTGAAGTCAATCGGCCCAAAAACAAAGAAAAACAAAATGGCGGCCACTTTTGACAGGTCTAACAGCGGTTCTGTCATTCGGAACCACGGGGCGACCCAGATATTGATTTTGAAGTCAATCGGCCCAAAAACAAAGAAAAACAAAATGATGGCCACTTTTGACAGGTCTGCCAGCGTTTCTGTCGTTCAGAACCACGGGGCGACTCAGATATCGATTTTGAAGTCAATCGGCCCAAAAACAAAGAAAAACAAAATGGCGGCCACTTTTGACAGGTCTAACAGCGGTTCTGTCATTCGGAACCACGGGGCGACCCAGATATTGATTTTGAAGTCAATCGGCCCAAAAACAAAGAAAAACAAAATGATGGGCACTTTTGACAGGTCTGCCAGCGTTTCTGTCGTTCAGAACCACGGGGCGACTCAGATATCGATTTTGAAGTCAATCGGCCCAAAAACAAAGAAAAACAAAATGGCGGCCACTTTTGACAGGTCTGACAGCGGTTCTATCATTGGGAACCACGGGGCGACTCAGATATCGATTTTGAAGTCAACCGGCCCAAAAACAAAGAAAAACAAAACGGCGGCTACTTTTGACAGGTCTGACAGCGGTTCTGTCATTGCGAACCACGGGGCGACTCAGATATCGATTTTGAAGTCAATCGGCCTAGAAACAAAGAAAAAGAAAATGGCGGCCACTTTTGACAGGTCTGACAGCGGTTCTGTCGTTCGGAACCACGGGGCGACCCAGATATCGATTTTGAAGTCAATCGGCCCAAAAACAAAGAAAATCAAAATGGCGGCCACTTTTGACAGGTCTGACAGCGATTCTGTCATTCGGAACCACGGGGCGACTCAGATATCGATTTTGAAGTCAATCGGCCCAAAAACAAAGAAAATCAAAATGGCGGCCACTTTTGACAGGTCTGACAGCGATTCTGTCATTCGGAACCACGGGGCGACTCAGATATCGATTTTGAAGTCAATCGGCCTAGAAACAAAGAAAAACAAAATGGCGGCCACTTTTGACAGGTCTGACAGCGGTTCTGTCATTCGGAACCACGGGGCGACTCAGATATCGATTTTGAAGTCAATCGGCCCAAAAACAAAGAAAATCAAAATGGCGGCCACTTTTGACAGGTCTGACAGCGGTTCTGTCGTTCGGAACCACGGGACGACCCAGATATCGATTTTGAAGTCAATCAGCCAAAAAAAAAAAACAAAATGGCGGCTTTTGACAGGTTTGACAGCGGTTCTATCGTCCGAAACCACGGGGCGACTCAGATATCGATTTTGAAGTCAATCGGTCCAGAAACATAGAAACAAATTTTCAACCCCTATTTCATCCCTTTGTAGGATAAAAATATATCGCACCCCATTTCTGTCCTTAGGGCTAAAACTATCCTTATATCAACTGTCTTAAAAATCCGTTCAGCGGTTTCTGGGTTCCCATAAAAACTTTCATCCCCTATTTCATCGCATTAGGGGTTGATTTAAAAAAGTAGCCCATCTGTGTCTTTAAACTCAAAAATATGCACTATCCCATACCAAATTTCATAAAAATCCATTAAGTGGGCCTTAAATTCCCATACAAACTTTCATCCCCTATTTCATCCCATTAGGGGTTGATTTAAAAAAATGGCCCATTTGTATCCTTAAACTCAAAGGTATCCACTGTCCCATACCAAATTTCATAAAAATCCATTAATTGGACCTAAAATCCCCATACAAACTTTTAACCCTTATTTCACCCCTATAGGGGTTGATGAAAAAAAATGAAGTACCCCATTTGAATCCCTAGGGTCAAATGTATCCTCATACCAAATTTCATCAAAATCCATTAAGCGGTTCCAAAATTCCCATACAAACTTTCATCCCCTATTTCATCCCTTTAGGGGTTGATTTAAAAAAAATAAAGTACCCTATGTCCGTCCTTGGGGTTAAAAGTACCCACATACCAAATTTCATCAAAATCGGTTCAGCGGTTTAGACGTGAAAACGCCACAGACAGACAGACAGACAGACAGACAGACAGACAGACAGACAGACAGACAGACAGACAGAGTTACTTTCGCTTTTATTATTTAGTAAGGATTATAGCCTCCATAAAAGGTTGATTTTACCAACGCCAGTGTTTAATAAATCCATTGATCAAAAGAAATATTTTTTTTTTCTACCTGCCCTTATCCCACTTTAATGTGGGGTCGGCGCAACACACATTTTCAAGCATGTTGCAGAAATGATTTGGCTAAGTTTTTACAACCGGCTGCCTGCCTGACGTCAACCCCCTCTGAGGGGTCCAGTCCCGGGCAAATTAAATTAGAAAATTCGCTTTGTCCGACCTAGGAATCGAACCCACGACCTCCCGGTCCACAGCCCATACACGTTGCCACTAGACCAAGGAGGCAACAATCAAAAGAAATCTTAATGTTATCATTAATTTTCAATAAAAAAAATTTAATAGTCCTTTCAAAACTGGAAGTAAGACGATACTTACTGATTGTTATAAACCTGGGGTACTTCTGCTTCTTTCTGTTCTTCTTATTCCTGAATCTGAGATAATAGGACGCAGCGTTTTCAACCTTAAACGGTCTGAAGATCATTGTGATGTATACATAGTGGCCCTTTATCTCATGAATCACTTCAACATTACCCTGAAATATTAAAAAAACGGTGTGTGGCGTAAAAACATAGCGTTACAGAGCTGAGGGTGACGGTTCAGTCCCATTTAATACCCACAAAATAAGAGCTCAACGCGTGTAGTACTTAAAAAATGTTAAGGCTTCAAAACAGTGCTGGTTTTCCGTGGTATGGTATTTGACTCTTAATTTTTGTAATGTATTATATTAAGATGGCGAAATGTGGGTGTTCTAGTTGGCTAGTGCGGCTCTGTCCGCCTCTTCGGGGATACAGGCGTCAGCTTATGTTATGTTATGTTAAAAGAAATATTTTTTTAGAAACACATACATACTAAACTCACGCCTGTTTCCCGTTGGGGTAGGCAGAGACTAAGGAGCGCCAATTGCTTCGGTTCAAACACACCTCTTTCGCTTCTTCCACAGTTATGTCTTTTCATGCACGGTCGTCGGTTACGAAAACTCCTTATTTGGCTCGTTTTAAAAGATCGCCATTTTAGTCCATAAATGTACGTCTAGGACGTCCTCGGACACATCCTAGACGTACATCCGAAGCATTCATTTCTCAATCCTCGTCACTACATCTTTTTAGAAATAGAGACAGCAGGTCGATTCTCTATGGTTTCATTTGTGAAAACAACGTTGCGGCAACGATGTTTTAATTTTTATATTCAGCAAGGTACAAAGCGCACGCACTAGCGCTATACGTGATGACGGCGCTTATGCGAACTAGCTCTCTCGAGCGAGGCGGTTGACATAAATGTATGGAAAATGGTATTCTCTAAGAGCCAACAACGTTGAACGCTCCGTCGATCTCAACGATGTGCGCTGCGGGAGCGAGGCGGCGATCGCAACGTTGTGGCGTTTCTTAGAGAATTGACCTGCAGGTAATTATTCGGCTACATAAAGTTATATAAAAATGTTACTATGGCTGGCTGGAAATTAAGCAACTAATGAATAGTACTTACGTTAATAGTCTGAAAAAATACAAATTGAAAAAATATAATGAAACAAATAAATAACATCTGTAATTCTTTGATCTGTATATATAAAAGGAGTAACCAGGTAACTGACTGACGTATCAGAGTATAACCGAAACGATTGGAGTTAGGAACGTGAAATTTTACACACATCTTCCTATTATGACACAAGCGAGCACTAAGAAAGGATTTTGTGAAATTCATCCCCTAAAGTGGTGTGACGGGAGATGAAAGTTTGTATAGAGAAAAAGGAAATACGGCGGGACAAATTCTCACGCAGGCAACATCTTCAACAGCTTCCGTGGCGGGCGAATGTGCGGCTGTGAAACGTGAGGTCGCGGGTTCGATTCCCGCACCGAGACAAATGTCTGTGTGGCCCACAGATATTTGTTTCAGGTCTGGGTGTTGTGAGATCGTGCGTCTCTCGTAGTTCCGACACAAGACTCGATCTTAGTGTGGGGTCAGGACTATGTGTGTGACAGTTTTGTGTATTTATTATTTATCTAGTATTATCATATCCAACACTCAATGGTAATGTCTTTCAATTAAAAGTTGCTTTTTCAGGAATTGCCGCTTCGGTGTTATTATAGAAGATTTTTTTTGTTTATTTTCCCTCTCACTTTTAATACACAGATGTAAAGTCTATATAACTTCCACGCCTCAATCAACAATACCTCATTTGTTGAAATAAGTTAAGTTTCGGGTACAGAGCGTGACAAAGAAATAGACATAATCAAAACAAATCTCGAAAAACTCTACCCTCGTTTCGGGGAGTTGGTTAAAAAAGTTATAAAATGTTTTTTAAATATTGGAATTTGTGCCCGATATGACGATAGGCTCATATGGGTATATATGGGTATGGTATGGTCATATGGGTATTCTAGTTCGCTAGTACGCCTCTGCCTAACCTTCGGGGATACAGGTTTGAGCTTATGTTATGTTATGTGATGTTTTAAATATACTTACCACTTCAGCGGTCGTTATTCTAGTTTGCTGAAAAAAATAAAAAAATATGTGATAATAAAAATAAAATAATATTAGCCCTGTAATATTACTGTCCTACTGCTGGTCACGGGCCTCCTCTACTAATGAGAGGGGTTAGGCCTTAGTCTACCACGCTGGACTAATGCGGTACGGTACACTTCACATACCTTCGAAATCCTTGTGAAGAAATTCTCGGGTATGCAGGTTTCCTCACGATGTTTTCCTTCACCGTTATAGCAAGCGATATCTCACAATGAAAATACACTTAACATAGAAAAGTCAGAGGTGTATGCTCCATGTTGGAGTTGGTTTCGAACCTCCGACACTCGTCTCGGCAGTCCGTACCATTTCCAACTGAGCTATCGCTGCTATTATTAAAATAATATGTATCTACATAAGAACCTTGTTAAGAAGTTTGTTTCCTTATCCCATTGCACTGTGGGATCATCGCAATACACTTATCAAGCATTACATGAAAGATTCGGCTTTGATTTTTACGATCGGTCGCTTGTAAAACCGATGTAAGAGTCCGCTCCGCTATAAGACAAGACTTACCCCTCCATTCGGCAAGAATTTCCCAACCCCGTCGTAGTAATATCCTTCGGGGATGAGATATTTACGTCTGCTGGTTATATAAACTTTATTCAACACTACAAATTCGTTCGGATCGTCCTCTGAAACAAATATTAAAATGTATATTTATTAAAAAAAAAAAAAAAGGGAATAATAATTAAAACCTAATCGTGATAGAATCCGTAAGAATAGTTTTATTTCAATGTATAATATTCGCGTAAACTTAAGAAAACAGTAAATATCTATATGTTTATACTAGCTCAATTAATGTTTTTTTTTTGCAGAGACCGGCAAACCAGCAGATGGGTCACCTGGTGGTAAATGATCTCCACCGCCCATAGACACCCAAGACACAAAAAGTATCATGAGTGCGTTGCCAACCTAAAAGGAGGGAATGTAAGGGGAGGGAAGAAGGGATTGGGAAAGGAAGGGGGAAATGGGCCACCGGAAATCTCACTCACCGAGCGAAACGCGACAGCAAGCTGCCACTTCACGTCGGTTTTCTGTGAGACAGTGGTATTAAACCGGTCGAGCCGGCCCATTCGTGCTGTAGACATTACTGTTAGCGTGGCTCTACCACTCAAAAGTTTCATTGATGGAAACGCCCATTCGTTCTCACCAACTTTAACTAATACAACAACGTTAACTCTCGTTAGGCTTTAATCCGTGACTCAATTACTATTAACGGCTGGTCTCCAGGTTTGGTGCAGTGTATCTACTTATTATGTCGAAGACTTCTATGTACTGACGACTGCCGACTGCCTCGGTGGCGTGGTGGTATTTCGGTACGACTACGGTTCTGAGGTCTCGGGTTCGATCCCCGGGTCGGGCAAAGTGATATTGGATTTTTCCATATCAGTCCGGAGTGTGGAATTTGTGCCCGATATGGCGATAGGCTCGCCCCCTATCACATCTGGGACGGAACTAAGCTCGGCGAAATGTGGGTGTTCTAGTTCGCTAGTGCGCCTCTGCCTACCTGCTTATGTTACTTCTATGTACTACTAGACAGGTTGATCGGTACATAGAATTTGCGCACTAAGTTTCTGTCAATTGACCGCAACTCACTATAGAGAACTGTAGGACAACCATGAGTTTCTACATTACTCGCTAGCGATTCCGTAAAATATTTGTATGACAAACACCCGAACGCCTCTAGCGGTTACGTGGGGAACTGACGTTTTTCATAGAAATTATTTTACGTATTCGCTAGCGAGAAATGTAAAAAAAAACTCATGCTACTGCTTCAGACGTCATCATCCTTAGCCGTCACACGTCAAACCCTCGCCGTAATGTGACACAATTTTACTTCTAAACAACTTGTCTAGTAGTATAGAAGCCTTTGTATTATGTAGGTACATTTTTGCAACAGTAAAAATGCACGGAATTGGCATACGTGGGATAAAACTTACCAGGTATAGCTGAAATTGAAACGGAATAGTCATCATTAAATCTTAACTTTTTTCACATTCTAAATAAATGAAATACGCATAGAGCTATTAAACGGATATTAATCTTTTCAAAATCACCTACTCATAAATATTATATTTTCCTTCAATATAAAGTTATTGAACGATAAACGGGAACGGTGAAGGAAAACATCGTGAGGAAACTTATATTGGAACCCGAGAATTTCTCCACAAAAATTTCGAAGGTATGTGAAGTCTACGAACCCGCATTATGCCACCGTGGTAGACGCCTAACGCGTAGTCATTAGTAGAGGAGGCCCGTGCCCAGTAGCGGGATAGTAATTTTACAGGGCTAATATTATTATTATAATTATTAAAGCTTTTTGAAGTAGCTACTATATCTATCATCCAATATAAGAAGTTACATTCTTAGAACATTTAGATCTGTTTAAAGCTAACTATAAATTAAAATAAACCTGATCACGTTATTGAACCTTTGGGCAAATTGTAGTTTTAATATTTAAAAATAATACTTACATGGTATAATTTCTGTAACATTTTTACATTTAAATGATTAAAAGTTATTTAAATTTTAAACCATACTAATAAATACCACAAAAAGTATCATGCTGTATATAAAATGGAATTTAAAAAATATATATTTTTTGCTGTCTGTGGGAAAATGAATGTAAAAAAATAAAGCAAACATACCATCCTCTGAAAAATATAAGTAATTTTTAATACAGTTATTTTGTTTTTTTTAAATACTTTAATATAATAAGTATCTTTACTTACTTTCGTACTCTGTAAACGATATAAAATATTTACATTATTTTTCCAGAAATATCTGTTAAAAATAGTAATTGGCAAAAAAACAAAATATAACGCTTTTAACAAAGAATTTTAAATCCTTACGAAACCTTATTTTTTGAAAAAAAAACGTTAAAATAACGTTAACAATATTATAGCGGTTAATGATTGCCGCTACTTTTAACGGTAACGGTATTTTCATAATAATAATATAACAAACATAACAATTATTTCGCTATGTTGTATTATAGATCGACATCTCTTAAAACGTGTTGGACGCTTATTTCTAAGATTCTATAGGTTACATGTATTTCATACGATTTATGGTGAATGGTCAGAAATGCGCGTTAAATTTGTATATAATTCGGAGTCCAAACATGTTAATGACTTACCGTCAAAATCTGGAATATTGAAAATCCTTGTCAATAATAAAGTTAAGTAAGTAAGAAATGAATTAATTTTTATGTCTGATTTTACTATGATAGTATAAAGGCGGACTTAATGCTATAAACATTTTCTGCCAGTAAACCAATGCCAATGTGCATTTCAAATTATACTTACGTTCCGCTAAAATAATAAAATGAATAATTTACTTAGTCGTTATTCATATTCGTGTAGAACAAAATAATTTCATTTGCCAAAAATATAATCGTTTTGATACGAATAAAGGAAGGCTTAGTAAGAGAGAAATTCAATTTTTTAAGGCAGACACTGGCAAACGAGCAGGTGGTCACCTGATGGTAAGTGATCTCCACCACCCATAGAAACACAAGATACTAAAAGAATCATGGTTCCGATGCCAACCTGAAAATATGGGACTAAGGATTGGGAAAGGCACAGGGAGAGAATTTTTCCACTGGAAATCTCACTCACCGAACGGAATGCAACAGCGAGATAAGAAAATAATTTTGTACTTACTATAGTCATCTGAAAATAAAAATTATAATATTATTTATACATAAAAACCGTATAAGGTAAGTATACGTTTTTTACTCTGATCTGCAAATAATCCGGCTCTAAATAGTTTGCTGCTTTTGCCTCAGCTCGTTGGCTGTAGTAGCCTGGTCCGGTGAAGTCAGAATGTAGATATATCATGGTAAATCCTCAGTCGAGTCGACTCAGAATCGTTAGCTACTTACGCCACAGTTCGTTGGCTATAGTAGCCTGGTCCGGTGATGGCAGACTGTAGATATATCCGATCTGACACGGGTTCCAGTGGTCGCACACCTCTCTGTCTGGGTCCAACTCTGTCACGAATTTGTATGTCTGAAACAAACAATATTATTTACAGTCTGTCAAGTATAAGTTGGCGTTCCAAAGGCTAAGGAAAATACTAACGATTATGAGCACTCATATTAACAGACTTACGCCCAAATGGTCAAACGCTGCTCAACTTTAACGGCTTCTTACATTGATTTTCGCCATATAATTTTGAGAGATAAGTCGGCCTTAACCGACATAAGTGTATGAACGAGCGACGCTTTTTAACGCGCGTTGAAAAAGCTCTCGCACGAAAGACGTGTTACAATTATTTGACCCTCCGACTCGTTCACCCGTCGTTCACTTATTCAGTCTGCTATAAAAAATAACTTTAAAAATAACGGTAACGTTATTTTATGGTATTTATTATAGCACTCACCCTATCAGGATAATACCGGTAATGGACCAGGACGTCGTCAGTATCTTCAAGCGCACATTTACTTGTAGTATAATTCAATGAAGTCCGTTCAATTGGCGCGCAACCTATTACTGTGCTGCCGTTGCGTGGAAGATCTGGACCTTCGATCTTATGACCTGGTGATGTGGTTTACTTTGCTATAATACTTTATTACTCTACTTACCCCTCTCATTAGTAGAGGAGGCCCGTGCCCAGCAGCGGGACAGTAATATTACAGGGCTATTATTATTTTATTATTATTTACTCTATTTACATAAAAGCATTTTTTTTAATACTTTATTTATAATAGACAGCCTTCGTCGACAGCCTCCGTGGCTAGTCGGGCGAGCAGCCAGCTGTGAAGCGAGAGGCCGCGGGTTCGATCCCCGCACACAGACAAATATTTGTGCGCCCACATATATTTGTTTCGGATGTGGGTGTTGTGAGACCGAAAGTTTTTTGTAGTTCCTGATTCCCACAATACAAGACGCGATCTTAGTGTGGGGTCAGGACTATGTGTGTGACTGTTGGCTGTTATTTATTTACATAAAAAAAATAAGCAGCACATTAGGTAGAAGGATTTATAACAGTAATTGATAAAGAGTGACACTGGAGTTTATTGCCTGTTTTTCTGTGGGGAACCAGCTTTCCAAACTGGCCATGAGATAAAATTATAATTTGATAGGATCATAATAATGTTGATTCAATGAACTAGTACACTACTAGTAACCACTAGAACTAGTATCACTTTCCGCCAGATTATTTCTACCCTATAATGTAAGAAGGGATAAGCCATCACCATATCAAGCACAAATACTATGCTTGACAGAGCAAAAAATCCCAATACCATTTTCCCCCACCCGAGTACTCCAGATCTCAGTTAGGGCGACTTGCACCACTATTACTAACCTACAGTTAGTTCTAACCTCAAGTTAAATTGAAAACAAAATATATGAATGACATGTAATTACAGAAAATATATGAATGACATTTTATTTAGTAATAGTGGTGCAAGTCGCCCTTAGCCATATAGCGTACGCAAATCAACTGAAACACCGGAAAGTGGATTTATTATAAGTTTAGTACATACGGTTACAAAAGAAGTATTTATTCTCAGCTACATAGAGTTCTTTATCCTCTGCGCTGAGACACGAGTCGTACATTACTGGTGTGGGTTCGATCTCGTCCTCACACATTATTATTCCAGAACCGTCGGGTTCCTTCGGAGCTCTGTTAGCTGGACATCTGTACATTAGACCTGTGAGTAGAAACTTTATGAAGCTCCTGTGGTGCGGTGGACTAGTAGCTGTGAAGCGAGAGGCTGAGGGTTCAATTCCTGCACCGAGACCAATGTTTGATTCATAAATATTTGTTTTGGGTCGAGTGTTGTGAAATCGAAAGTCTCTCGTAGTTCTTGATACCTATGACAACTCGGTATGTTAGTGCGGGGTGGATACTTGTGTGACTGTTGGGTGTTATTTATTTATAATCCAAGTGAAAGAAGAAAGAAAGAACATAATCAAAAGTTTCAAAACTTAAGAACCGACTTCAAAACTGCATTACATCTTGATCAAAATATGGAACAACGCTTGGAGTAAGCTATTGAACACAAATAGAAATTTAAAAAACAGTCCACATTGGCGACGATATCGATTCACCATTTACCCGGGACCGGATCCCACAGATGGGGGTTGACGTCAGCGAGTCAGCCAGTCGTAAAAACTAAGCAAAATCCTTTCTGCAACATGCTTGAAGAAATGTGTTGGACCGAACTCACATTATGGTGAAGGTAGATAGAAAAAGAAAGATCAAGTAACATACTGAAGAATTCAGAATTTCCCCCGTCTGATATCTATAGAAAAACATTCACCAAAACTCAGTCTTAAATAACATACCCTTTCTTATAATGAGTGGTGGTTTATTCCTCAACTCCGCAATAGTGACACCTTTCTCCCCATTTTGTATCGCTGTCATTATCCTTTTGTATAGAGTTGTACGTCGTTCCTGTTCCGCTATGATGTAGGGTAGTAGCTCTTCTGACAACACATCCACCTTCTTTTTAGCTTCTGCGTTCATCTATGATTAGATTTATAAAACATGGAGCATTTTGTTTAATTCGGTAACTTATAACCATGAACGTATAAAAAAAGGACGCCATCTCGCCTATAGTTAAACGGACGCCACAGAGAAGCCACGCACACAAACACGCCTGTACAAAAGTGGCCTACGCACACACACGCTATTACGTGTCAATAGATCGAATGGGCCGAAAACCCTGCTTCACTTTTCCTAGCGTCCGTCCATCTTTTTTTTTCTTTTTTTATGTCCATGCTTATAATATGGCTTGAAGTATTTTTAGTTGAGGCGTACAATCAGTTCGTTTACCAATCTCGCATATAAAAAAAAAATACAATTGGTACATACCCTATCGGCATCTTTGTTAAATTTTATTCCAGTGCCATCCTGTAAATTAAATTCACATGATTTACATTATTTATAGTATAATACCATTTGTCCTCAAATTTCGATGGCCGCAAAGAACAGTATCGAATCTGCCATATACATTGTATGGCAGATTTGATATTGTTCTTTGCCTGATCATGACTTTATTTGGCCTGATCATGACTCAGAGAAAGATATAAAAAGCCTATCAAGCTAATGTTATCTATAAATATATACACCCAAAAGTCATACACGTAGTTCTGATCCCACACTACACACTCAACACCCAGACCCAAAACAAATATCCGTGGGCCACAAAAACTTTGCGGGAATCGAACCGTTGGCCTCTCGCTTCCCAGGCAGCTACTCGCCCGCTGCGGCACCTAGGCTACCATCTATTTATACAATGCAATGTTCAAACCCGGGAAAACGAGATGAGTATGAATAGGAACCTGGATCCTGGCACTTGGATGGCATAACAAAATATAAAAATATTTATTTGCACCAAGAATCAAATTAACGCTAGAAAAATGTATATACATTTTTTACAAAACACGACACTAAAATCCGTTGAAGTCATTATTTTTTCTTGCTATTAATGAAATTATTATTACCTAAAGTTACTTACCACTGCTTGTCTTCTCACAATGTTAGCGAGATACCGTCCTCTCCGCGTTGCTGGTAGTAATACACTGCCTGCCTGAACTTCATCACCAGTCTAAAAAAGAACAACGGTCCTACACGGTCTGACTTCTCTCATGACTCTACAGCAACTTTGTATACAGAGTCAGTGCTATTATAATTTTTTGTACCTAACGTAATCAATTTACCAGTATTTTTATAACTTTAAATAATATTTGTAACGTTGCCAATTTACCGGTATTTTTACGTTATTAATTATAACATTAAAAACAGTTATTTTTTCACTAATAAAATAGCAATAACGTTTAACGAAATTGGTAAAGTTAGCAACTAACGAAAATAAATAACGACGATTACCAAAACCAATTCAATATTTTTTACAAATTGCAACAGACGCAACCCTATCTACACTTTGAAATATTGTGTTATATGGCGAGTAGATATCTTTATAAAAACCTCAACAAAAATTGTACTGTTCTGTCTGTTCAGACCGTGGGATGTGAACCTAAAACTTGCAGACGCATCAACATCGTAATAGTAAATACCTACGTACCGGTGGATATCCACAATATCCAAAAATAAAAGTATAAAAAAATAAAACTAAAACAATTTTTTTGTGTTTCATACTGCTAACCAGCAGTAAAATGATTTGACTGAGCATTTTGAAATTGTTATTGCCTCTTATCAAGGCATCGTTTAAAAATAATTGCTACGAAATCTATAAACCAATTAATTTTAACGAATTAACGTTATACAGCTTGGCTCTAGTGGGGCTCTATGCATATAATTAGGCCACTCTATTTTTAGGTATAAATATTTGAAAAAAATAAAACCTTTTTTTAATTTATGTTTTTTTTTATTTTTACGCGCCAAAAATATTTTATCTGTAGCGATATGCTTTTAATGTTACCCGCCTCGGTAACATATTTTGATATAGTAGAATTTGTTAAATAATTAATTATTGTCCTATTAAAGTTTGACTGTATGTATTCATTTGAAACTATTTCAATCAATAGGTAATTATAATATTTATTTTAGTGTATTTAATATTTCCCTCGGTTTGCTCATTTTCATACTTTCACTGACCCACTTGAAGTATTTGGTAGATTTTTTTTCGTAGTCATGGTATAACCATTACAAATGGCGGTTATGCGTGTACTGTTGTCAACTTTTTATTTATTGTTGTGAAATGTTAAATTGTTATTAAAATGGAACGTGCTTTGAACCCTAGACTTGAAAAAGAGACTATTTATGAGATTTATCGTGCATGTCGCTTGTGCGGGGCCGGTGCGGGCTATAAAATGCCCATTGTACAAAACGTTGTTGATTTGGAAGACACCGAACTCAATTTGAGTAAAAAAATACGTGAATGCGTGCAAATCGAGGTAAATTCACGTTCATTGATAATACTATTCACTATACGCATCATCGGGTAGTTTTTCTTCTTGTACCGTTTCAGGAAATATGATTGCTCGACATTTTAAATACAAAGGATTTTGTGTCCCATTTCTCTATTTTTCAAACAATTTTACGCATTCCTATAAGAATTTGTTTGATAATGGTCAATACGTCGATTGGTCATGATTGAAGTGGAATTTAAACCACTGTTACGAAGAATTAAACGTGTTTTCATTTGTTATTCATTTTGATGGGATGCTTATTGATATTCTTTGTATCTCTGAGTATTTAGGTAGTTTATTGGAATATTAACGTAAAAATAGTCGTTAACAATTGTAACAGTCAAAAAAGGTGGAAATTCTACTTATAAGTCTGTTAATCTTTTGAAATTTATAGGTTATGAACATTTATTGTCATACCCAGTGACTTGTTAAATGTGAAATGTTTTGTATGTATTATGATTTATTAGGAGAAATATAAGTCAGCCACCTAATTTATTAAGGCCCATTTAGACAGAGAGAGTCTCTTGCCTCCAAGATACGATTATCGTAACAATAAAATAATATAAAAAATATTAAAAGTTTCTTTGACCAAACATTCACACTTCTCACTCTTCTATTTTGGCGATAATTACATCGCAATTGAATATGGATTGTATCAGTGTAAACAAAATAACCTCAAGTGACAAATCTCACACTCAAAACAGTGCAAACCCATTCGTACTGTACTTGTATAAAGTTGAAAAAATGTCATACGAGATCATGTTAATATAAGTTGAGATTCTTGTGAGCAAGAATCTTCTTACTATAATTTCGCTGTGTAAACAGACGCAGGGAATGACTGCCTAGCAATATGTGACTTGCGAATCTCGATGACATTATCGTAAATGAGAATTTAGTTCTTGCCTGTACGTAAACATTTTGATATGATAATATAATGGTGATCATTGCTTGTGTTAAGTACGATTCCTCATACCTAAACGTGTGAGAAACTCCGTCTAAATGGGCCTTAACTCAGCCACTGATTTTACATCTAATCATATTTTTACGTTTTATGACATTCAATCAATTAATCTGTATAACACATGAACAAAGTTTTATGTTATTAGACTCTAAGAAAGTGCTAAGGACACTATTTTTAGTTTAATCAAACATACTACGTAGAAAATTAAGTTAGACCCAAATTGCTTATTAGAATTATAGACTAGATTGTAATTAATAATTAAGAACTTAGTTCTTTATAACAAGGATAAATGACATTCAATCAATTATGAAAGTAATACGGTAGCTTACACACACGCACATACATGCACAAACTTGCATTGACATTACACATTTTTAGGTGATTTGTTAAGCTGTTAGGATAATATTGGTCACCTACGAGACGCACAGTTTAGTGTAGGCCAAGCATGGACGTAAAAAAAAGATGGACGGAGCGCTAGCACCATAGAAAGTGCAGCAGGGTTTTCGGCATTCGTCATTACGTGTCGATAGGTTGAATGGGCCGAAAACCTACCTCACTTTCAACTTTCCTAGTGCTCCGTCCATTTTTTTACGTCCGTGGAGCCAAGAGCAATATTATAATAATTTCTGTAACTAAGTAAGTAAAAACAAGTATTTTTGGTTATAATAAGGAGTCCTATGTTCAACAGTGGACGTCCTCTGGCTAATGGTGAGGAAATGACTGTAATTTCAGGTGCATCCAGATGACAAAATGCCTCCGTTAATATGCGAGTTGTGTGTTGATAAAGTGAACGATTTCTATGAATTCTTGGAGTTGTGCAGACATACGAACAAACGGACGAGGCTGAAGCTCGGTCTACCGATGCAGACAGCTCGGAAGGGTGTGGTAAGTTTTAAAGGTTTTAAAGGTAAGGTTTGAGTGGTAGAGCTACGCTGTAGACTATAACGTCTACATGAATGGGCCGGCTCGACCGGTATGATACCATTGTCTCACAGAAAACCGACGTAAAGTGGCAGCTTGCTGTCGCGTTTCGTTCGGTGAGTGAAATTTCCGGTGGCCCATTTCGCCCCCTCCCTTTCCCAATACCTTTTCCCTTCTCTTCAATTCCCTCCTTTTAGGTTGGCAACGCACCTATGATTATTTTTGGGGTCTTAGGTGTCTATGGACGGTGGAGATCACTTACCATCAGGTGACCCATCTGCTCATGTTAGTGTGTCCCACAGATATTTGTTTCAAGTCTGGGTGTTGTGAGAGCACGCGTCTCTCATAGTCTCTGACACCCACGATACAGGTTATACCTAGTGTGGGGGCCGGACTAGGTGTGGGACTAGCGGGTGTATTTATTATTATTATTTCAAGCTTGTTGAGGAAATTATTTGGACTAGTTTTCTGAAGGATCCAGCCCCCAGGCAACTCATATTAGATAAATTTCATTGCTCGACCTGGGTATCGAACCCAAGACCTCCTCTACATGCCATATGTGCTGCCTCTAGACCAAGAAGGCAGCTTCCTCACTATAAATAATAATCAGGTATTTGGTCCTTTCAGCCAGATACAATGGATTGCATACTCGGTGACACTTCCCCTGTGTACATTAATGACGATTCTGACGTGGAGCCTCTCGTCAAACAAAAGAGCAAGACGAAGCCAAAAGACAGAGACAAAAATAAAACCAAAGTGAAGAAGGAGCCAGAAGTGAAGATTAAGGTAAAAGAAATAAGTATAAGAGTGGTAGAGTCACGCTGTAGCCAGTTACGTCTACAGTACGAATGGGCCGGCTCGACCGGGCAGATACCACCGTCCAGTGACGTGCACAGGCATTCCAATCAGGGTAGACAAAAACTTGTAAAATTATTTTCTTCATCTTACATCACTTTTACTATCATATTACATCCCCATTTTCGAGCGACTTCCAAAAAGGAGAAGGTCCTCAATTAATCTGTATTTTTTTTTAATGTATGATTATAAAACTCTTTTTATTCCATAGAGCTTATTTCAAGGGTGGTCCCATATAAATTTGGTTACGATCGGATTTGAAATTGGTCCCTTAAGTTTTTAAACTTGTGATTATTATTAAAAATTTAAGCTGGTGCTGCTATTTTTAATTGTTTTTGGTTAAAATTTTTGTAAATAGTACAGTGTCTATATGTAATCAAACTGCACGTCACTGACACTGTCTCACACAAAAACGAAGTAAAGTGGCAGCTCGCTGTCACGTTTCGTTCGGTGAGTGAGATTAGCCTAACACGTCCCTCTCTTTCCCAATTCCTATTCTCCATCCATATAGATTGTCAACCCACCCATGATTCTTTTTGTGTCTTGGGTGTCTATGGGCGGTGGAGATCACTTACCATCAGGTGACCCATCTGCTCGTTTGCTAGTCTCTGCTATAAAAAAACGTAAACGATGGCTCAGTTGTGAGTACGAACTGCCAAGACGAGCCGGTGGGTCATCTGATGGTAAGTTTTCTCCACAGCCCATAGACAATACCAATAGAATCATGGGTGCCAACCATTGATATATTATATACCTAGATTCACAGTTTACTCTCGGAAAATGGGACAGCAAACGAGTGCTTAAGCACTCCTTTTGCCTACAGTCGGACGCCGATAGAATTCTAAATGTCAAAATTCAAATTTAAAAACGCTTGCTCATTTTGTTTAAAAAGCTACTTTATAACACGTGCATAGGGTTATAATTGTGTTGATTTAATTAGCACTTGTGATCTTTTTCTTTGTTTTATCGCTGAGACCACTTTTTATGACTATATTTGCAAAGAACTGTGCATCTAGGGTGTTTTTTTTTTATATTGTTCATAGCCATGGATACAATGTCCTTCAGCCGTATACTTTTTATTATTTATTACACTTTGTTTCCTATATCTAAGTTTTCGCAAGTGCATTGAAGTCGGATGTGTTCGATTTCAAGGCCCTGCTGGAGTTTTGGCGTCAATTCTTTCCAGTTTGATGCTTTTTAGACGATTTTCTCGCAGCGGAGGAGTCGAACATGGTCGACCCATCCACCCGACAAAAAGCGTCCAAAATCACTTATTTCAAAGCTTCCACATACTGTCCATCTTCGTTGATGTTTGTCGCTTAGATTCACATCACATTTAAACCACAAGCACAACTTTAGACTAGAATATGAAATCGTTAAAACAAGCAACCAGCCGCACCGTCAGAATTCTCGCCAAAACTCGCATCTAGGGTGTATTATATTGATGGTGCCAACCTTTCGTACATATTCACCAGACGGAGGTAGTGTGTAAAGAGGACAGAAGTCGCGCATGTAAAGCTGTGAACACACCACCGACTCCACTGAGAGTCACGCGCACATCCAGCGTGGCCACCAATGAACCGACGATTAAGGCGCAGGTGAGTGCAGGATATAGGTGGTGACTCATATGGGTCACGGCGTGAGTCACATGTCCACTAGACTAAGGTAGTATAGTGGCGCCAATAATGATATTAAATTTGATAATGGGTAACACAGGTATTTTTAAATTTCTCCAAAACTAGTAAATATTTTGTATCTTCCCTTATCCCACCTTAATATGGGGTCAACGCAACACACTTTTTAAGCATGTTGCAGAGAATTGGCTTAGTTTCGGTGGCGTGGTTGTATTTCGGTACGACTACCGGCCTGAGGTCTCGGGTGCGATTCCCGGTGAGGGCAGTGATATTGTATTTTTCCATATCAGTCCGGAGTCTGGAATTTGTGCCCGCGATAGGCTCGCCCCCTATCACATCTGGGACGGAACTAAGCTCGGCGAAATGTGGGTGTTCTAGTTCGCTAGTGCACCTCTGCCTACCGCTTCGGGGATACAGGCGTGGGCTTATGTTATGTTAAAAATAAGTGTCGGAGTCGCGCCTTAATATAAACACTGGTAAACTGAAAATACAGTATAGATTTTACTCTGCGTGCCCTTCTCAGGGTACAGGCGTGAATTTATTTTCATAATTACAGGAACCACCGAAAAAAACCAAGCCTCAACCAAAACCAATAATAAAGAAAGAAAAAGAAGATGTGAAAATAAAGGTAATTTATAAATCAACATTTAAAGCATGATTGGACTGTCTCAACCGGGCTATTGCCAATAAAGCCAAGCTGTCTACCGCGGTACGGCGGACGAGTAGTCCTGTGAAACGAAAGGCCGCGGTTTCGATTCCCGCACCGAGACAAATGTTTGATGTGATTGGGAAGGAGAATTTGGTCCATCAGAAATCTCACCTATCGAAACGTTGCAGCGAATCACGTCAGTTTTCTACAAGACAGTGGTATCCAACCAGTCGAGCTGATTTTAACCGAGGACGCCAAAGTCATACACTACGCCTGATTGTAAGCACAGTGCAGTACAAAACTATCGACCATCGACTAACAATGAGTTTATCTGTGGTCACCAGAATCCAGAAGAAGATGCCTAAGCTATATTACTGGGATCTCTCTTTCGCCAAGTCGCCATTTTGGTTTCTCTTAGGTGTTCGCCATTTTGGTTTCTATTGGGTGTTCGCCATTTTGGTTTCTATAAGGTGATCGCCATTTTGGTTTCTCTTAGGTGTTCGCCATTTTCGTTTCTATTGGGTGTTCGCCATTTTCGTTTCTATTGGGTGTTCGCCATTTTGGTTTCTCTTAGGTTTTCGCCATTTTAGTTTCTCTTGCGTGAAATTAAACTATTTTTACTGATTATATCACGATTTGGTTTTGATTTTTAATTTTTATGCCCGACATTTCGAAAGCTTTCTCTTACGTATTCGCCATTTTGGTTTCTCTTACGTGTTCGCCATTTTGTTTTCTTTTAGGTTTTCGCCATTTTGGTTTCTCTTACGTGTTCGCCATTTTGTTTTCTCTTAGGTTTTCGCCATTTTGGTTTCTCTTAGGTGTTTGCCATTTTGGTTTCTCTTAGATTTTCTCCATTTTGGTTTCTCTTAGGTTTTCGCTATTTCGGTTTCTCTTACGTGTTCGCCATTTTGGTTTCTCTTAGGTTTTCGCCATTTTGGTTTCTCTTAGGTGTTCGCCATTTTGGTTTCTCTTAGGTGTTCGCCATTTTGGTTTCTCTTAGGTTTTCGCCATTTTGGTTTACGCCATTAGGCATTTTTTTGTCATACACTAGTTGAGCTCATTAGTATAAATAAAATTATTATTTTTTAGGTGGAAGAAGATCTTGTATCATCAAAGTATAAAAGACTGAGGAGTGACAAAGATGATAAACCAGATGTGCCTGCTAAGAAATCTAAGTATGTATAATGAGACTAGAATAAATATACTGACGAATAATATCCTCGGTGGCGTGGTGGTATTTCGGTACGACTACGGTTCTGAGGTCTCGGGTTCGATCCCCGGCGAGGGCGAAGTGATATTGGATTTTTCCATATCAGCTCGGAGTCTGGGATTTGTGCCCGATAGTGATAGGCTCGTCTATCACATCTGGGACGGAACTAAGCTCGAAAATGTGGGTGTGCTAGTTCGCTAGTGCGCCTCTACCTACCCCTTCGGGGATACAGGCGTGAGCTTATATTATATTTTATCCCTGTGGGGATAGGCAGAGGCGAACTAGAGACCCACGACACCCACATATCGCCGGGCTAATTCCCGTCCCAGATGTGATGAAGAGCTTATCGACATGTATCGGGTACTTTCAGATTCCAGGATGATACTGAGTAGAAAAAAAACACTGAGCTAGCCGGAGATCGAACCTGAGACCTCAGGATGATGGCACCACCGGGCCACCGAGTATTTTGGATAATTGGATAACAAAAATAATTATTTTCAGAATAACAGAACCAGCTCCGGCTAAAACAAGCAAGCCGAGTCCAAAATACAAAAAGCCTGCAGCTCCTGCAAAGCAACCTGCAAGCTCTACAAAGTACCAAGCAGCTACAGCGAAACATCCTGCAAAGCATCCTGCATGTCCTGCGAAGCAACCTGCAAGCTCTACGAAGTCCCCCGCAGTTCCTGCGAGACATCCTGCAAGGCATCCTGCAGGTCCTGCAAGGAGTAAAAACCCTTCGAGAACAACAAGCGGCAACAGTAACAAGTCTCCTGCATGTCCTGCAAGACGGTCGCCGTCTCCTGCATCCATCGTATGCGCTATATGTTCACAAGAGTATAAGACCTCTAAAGGGTACAATAACCATGTGAGGTCGCATGTCGTCGCATTTACAAAGCCGATGTGAGTATATTTGGGCCACTGGGGCCGTTTCCCCCCTTTCTTTTCCCTCCCCTTTCATTCTTCCTTTTAGATTGTCAACACACCCATGATTTTCTTGTCTTGTCTGTCTATGGGCGGTAGAGATCACTTACCATCAGGTGACCCATCTGTTTGTTTGCCAGACTGCCACCAGGCCCATTTCCCCCCTTCCATTCCCTCCATTTAGGTTGGCAAGGAATTCATGATTTTCTTGTCTTGGGTGTCTATGGGCGGTGGAGATCACTTACCATCAGGTGACCCATCTGCTCGTTTTCCAGTCTCTGCTATAAAAAAAAAACTTTACTTAGTCTGTCAGCCTGTTTTTCTTGTAAAAAAAATAGCTCGGCTTAAGTCGAAATTAGATTTATAACCTTTTATAAAAATATCTAAGCGCTGTTTATCTTTAACCATAGGTTGTCCCTTTCATTTTTAAACAATGTAACGCAAGGAAAAAAGTGACAGGTTATTCTTAGAGAAAAATTAAGCTAAATTGTTTTATAATTATGCCCATAAATTCCAAATCCTCGCTGAGTTCGTTTCTTTGACTCGGAATTAGTCGAAATTCGCTCTATAGATCTCAGCGTCAGTATCACTAACCTCGCCGAGAATCGAACCTTAGACTTCACGACGGTAAATTACATTGTAATTTATCTAACCGAGACAGTAAAATACCAATAAAATTTTGCAATCGTGCTGATCTTTTGGATTTTTTTTATAGCAGAGACTGGCAAACGAGCAGATGGGTCACCTGATGGTAAGTGATCTCCACCGCCCATAGACACACAAGACACAAAAAGAATCATGGGTGCGTTGACCACCTAAAAGGAGGGAATGGAAGGGAAGGGAAAAGGGCCCACCGGAAATCTCACTCACCGAACGAAACGCGACAGCAAGCTGCCACTTTACGTCTGTATTCTGTGAGACAGTGGTATCTAACCGGTCGAGCCGGCCCATTCGTGCTCAAACGTTACTGTCTACAGTATGGCTCTACCACTCAAAAAATTGTTCTTCATCTCTTCAGGTTAGCGTGCAACGCTTGTGGAGAATGGTTCTCCAACTATGAAGAATCGAGCTCACATCACAGGAGGCACCGGAACAGCGCCATTCCGTACAAGTGCAGAAGATGCACTGCTCAGTACAAGCAGCAACATGAGTATGAGACGTGAGTAAAAATAAACAAAATTGACCCTTATTGTCACCAAATTCGAACAACTGCCTCGGTGGCGTGGTTGTATTTCGGTATGACTACCGTCCCGGGGTTTCGGGTTCGATTCCCGGCGAGGGCAAAGTGATATTGGATTTTTCCATATCAGCTCGGAGTCTGGGAATAGACTCCCCCCTATCACATCTGGGACGGAACTAAGCTCGGCGAAGTGTGTTCTAGTTCGCTAGTGCGCCTCTGCCTACCCCTTCGGGGATACAGGCGTGAGCTTATGTTATGTTTTTTATTTATTTGGTTAATTTTTTTTCAGTTTTAAACGATTTTTTGTTTGATAATTCTTTTTAGTTTCAAAGTTGTTTTTTGGTTGTTTTGTTCAATTTTTTTGCAGTTTTAAACTTTTTTTGTTGCAGCCACTTCGCGAATGGTCAGTGCATTCCGTACGACTCGGTGCCGGAAGTGAGATGCGACGTCTGCTGGCGATACTTCCCCACCGACACTCTGCTCATCAACCACAAGTGTGCAGGGGAGGACGGCAGGCCGGGGGGTATGTATCATTAGGGGGTGGACCGCCTGAAAAATTAAAAATAAAAAAAATATATATTTTGTGGTAGGCCGGATGAGTGTGTATCTTTTGGGGATGCACACCCTGCAAAACCTAAAAAAGTTCTTTTTTTATTATTACTTTTATGGCAGGCCGGTGGAGAATGTATCATTTGGGGATGCACACCCTGAAAAACATAAAAAAGTTCTTTTTTTATTATTACTTTTATGGCAGGCCGGTGGAGAATGTATCATTTGGGGATGCACACCCTGAAAAACATAAAAAAGTTCTTTTTTTATTATTACTTTTATGGCAGGCCGGTGGAGAATGTATCATTTGGGGATGCACACCCTGCAAAACATAAAAAAAGGTTTTTTTATTATTACTTTTATGGCAGGCCAGTGGAGAATGTATTATTTGGGGATGCACACCCTGAAAAACATAAAAAAGTTCTTTTTTTATTATTACTTTTATGGCAGGCCGGTGGAGAATGTATCATTTGGGGATGCACACCCTGCAAAACATAAAAAAGGTTTTTTTTATTATTATCTTTATACATTCTCCACCGGCCATGTATCATTTGGGGATGCACACCCTGCAAAACATAAAAAAAAAAAAAAAAATTATTATTTTATGGAAAGCCGGGGAGTATGTATGATTACACATGTGTGAGAAAAAAAAATATTTACGTTTTTTCATAATTTAATCTAAAAGAATGTGCCTTAATTCCGCTTTTTGGAAATCAAAAAAATTCTAAAAAATATATATTAAATTTTTTAGAATAACCTAATTTTTGTACATATGAAAAATGTATGCATAAATATATTTATTTAACATTTAAAAAATACTCTATCCCCTCCTTACTCTAAAATCTAATATTAAATATCATTTCATTTTCAGGTAAATGTCCAAAATGTAATCGTACATACATATTATTGAAGAATCTTGTACGACACGAGAGTACCTGCACGCATGGAAAGAAACGTAAGTAATACTTAATTTTCTATTTTGATAGAATTTACCGAGTCGCGCCAACTGAATGACAATATATTTCATAATCAGTAACAGGTATTTTTAAAATTCACCGCACCAATAAAAACAACTTACGTGAATACTGAAAAAAAAGACATTTTTTTTAAACAAAATAGCAAAAGTTAAATTACTAAAGTGAGTATCACTATCAGTGAGTGGTAGAGCCACGCTGTATAGACAGTAATGTCTACAGCACGAATGGGCCGGCTCGACCGGTTAGATACCACCGTCTCACAGAAAACCGACGTAAAATGGCAGCTTGCTGTCGCGTTTCGTTCGGTGAGAGATTTCCGGTGGCCCATTTCCCCCCCACCCTTTCCCAATCCTTTTCCTCTCCCCTTCCATTTCCTCCTTTTAGGTTGGCAACGCACCCATGACTCTTTCTGTGTCTTGGGTGTCTATGACCCATCTGCTCGTTTGCCAATCTCTGCTATAAAAAAAAAACTAAATTCCACACCATTAAATCCTTACTAAATAATAAAAGCGAAAGTAACTCTGTCTGTCTGTCTGTCTTAAATCAACCCCTAAAGGGATGAAATAGGGGATGAAAGTTTGTATGGGAATTTTGGAACCGCTTAATGGATTTTGATGAAATTTGGTATGAGGATACTTTTGACCCTAAGGACACAAATGGGGTACTTCATTTTTTTTTATCAACCCCTAAAGGGATGAAATAAGGGTTGAAAGTTTTATATGGGGATTTTAGGTCCACTTAATGGATTTTCATGAAATTTGTTATGGGATAGTGGATACCTTTGAGTTTAAAGACACAAATGGGCAACATTTTTAAAATCAACCCCTAATCGGCTGAAATAGGGGATGAAAATTGTATGGGGATTTTAGGTCCACTTAATGGATTTTTATGAAATTTGGCATGGGATAGTGGATACATTTGAGTTCAAAGACAAAAATGGGCTACTTTTTTAAAATCAACCCCTAATGGCATGAAATAGGGGATGAAAGTTTTTATGGGAATCCAGAAACCGCTGAACGGATTTTTAAGAAAGTTGGTATGAGGATAGTTAGATAGATAGTAGCGCTAAGGATAGAAATGGGGTGTGATATATTTTTATACTACAAAGGGATGAAATAGGGGTTGAAAATTTGTTTCTTTGTTTTTGGGCCGATTGACTTCAAAATCGATATCTGAGTCACGCCGTGGTTCAGAACGACAGGACTGCTGTCGAACCGGTCAAAAGTGGCCGCCATTTTGTTTTTCTTTGTTTTTGGGCCGATTGACTTCAAAATCGATATCCGAGTCGCCCCGTGGTTCCGAACGACAGAACCGCTGTCAAACCTGTCAAATGCTGCCGCCATTTTGTTTTTCTTTGTTTTTGGGCCGATTGACTTCAAAATCGATATCTGAGTTACGCCGTGGTTCAGAACGACAGAACCGCTGTCAAACCTGTCAAAAGTGGCCGGCATTTTGTTTTTCTTTGTTTTTGGGCCGATTGACTTCAAAATCGATATCTGAGTCACGCCGTGGTTCAGAACGACAAAACCGCTGTCAAACCTGTCAAAAGTGGCCACCATTTTGTTTTTGTTTGTTTTTGGGCCGATTGAGTTCAAAATCGATATCTGAGTCGCCCCGTGGTTCCGAACGACAGAACCGCTGTCAAACCAGTCAAATGCAGCCGCCATTTTGTTTTTCTTTGTTTTTCTGCCAATTTACTTCAAAATCGATATCTGAGTCACGCCGTGGTTTAGACCGATAGAACCCCTGTCAAACCTGTCAAAAGTGGCCGCCATTTTGTTTTTCTTGGTTTTTGGGCCGATTGACTTCAAAATCGATATCTGAGTCGCCCCGTGGTTCGAAACGACAGAACCGCTGTCAAACCTGTCAAATGCAGCCGCCATTTTGTTTTTCTATGTTTTTGGGCCGATTGACTTCAAAATCGATATCTGAGTCGCGCCGTGGTTCAGAACGACAGAACCGCTGTCAAACCTGTCAAATGCGGCCGCCATTATGATTTTCTTTGTTTTTGGGCCGATTGACTTCAAAATCGATATCTGAGTCGCTCCGTGATTTCGAATGATAGAACCGCTGTCAAACCTGTCAAATGCGGCCGCCATTTTGTTTTTCTTTGTTTTTGGACCGATTGACTTCAAAATCGATATCTGGGTCGCCCCGTGGTTCGAAACGACAGAACCGCTGTCAAACCTGTCAAATGCGGCCGCCATTTTGTTTTTCTTTGTTTTTGGACCGATTGACTTCAAAATCGATATCTGGGTCGCCCATATTTGGACTAAAACGACAGGTCGGATCGACAAATCAAAAGTTTTTTTCCGTTGGCCCTACAAAATACGCGTGCGGAACCGCGGGCAAAAGCTAGTAGTATATAAAAGCAGTATAATGCATGAATATCTACGTGTAGGTAAACTTCAGTAGGTACGCGGCGCGCGCGTCCGAGTCGCGCAGGACAAGTCGGTACATGTTTTTTATTGACAAAAGTCTGACCGCAAAATATCAGCTGTTTTAGGTCGCCCCGGACATACGTCATGTGCAAAAACCAGTAGCGTGCAGTCCATAAGACAAAGAAACACTGTCTACCCCATCGATATATTATTTAGCTAGATGCACAGTTGACGCTCGGAAAATGGGACAGCAAACAAGTGCTTAAGCACTCGTTTTGCCTAAAACTTCGTTTTTCTAAATTTCAAAATTCAAATTAAAGAACGCTTGCTCATTTCGTTTAAAAACCTACTTTATAACACGTGCTTAGGGTTAAATTTGGGTTGATTTAATTACAACTTGTGATCGTTTTCTTTGTTTTATTCCTGAGACCACTTTTTAGGAGGATATTTGCAAAGAACTGTGCATCTAGGGTATAATATATTGATGGTCTACCCAGTCAATTTGTTATTTACACAAATCATGACCGAAAACAAATTTTGAAAATAGTGCCCGGTTTTGATATCGACATAGGGATGATGATGGTGTTGAAGATAACTTTTTTCATGTTTTTTGCCTACCCTCATTGAAATGTCAGTCACATATACCTTGGCTAGTTGGTAGACTTGATATGAGAGATGTCGATTATGGGCGTTACTTTTAAAAACCGTTTAGCTGAGAAAATGGCTAAGAATAATAATATTAGCCCTGTAATATTACTGTCCCACTGCTGGTCACGGGCCTCCTCTACTAATGAGAGGGGTTAGGCCTTAGTCTACCACGCTGGACTAATGCGGTACGGTACACTTCACATACCTTCGAATTCCTTGTGAAGAAATTCTCGGGTATGCAGGTTTCCTCACGATGTTTTCCTTCACCGTTATAGCAATGGTACGGACTGTCGAGACGAGTGTCGGAGGTTCGAAACCAACTCCAACATGGAGCTTACACCTCTGACTTTTCTATGTTAAGTGTATTTTCATTGTGAAATATCGCTTGCTGTAACGGCTAAGAATAGCCTATCCCTTTTATTTTCAAACGATGTGACACTAGAAAAAAAGTGACAGACTATTAACCATTTGCTCAGCTAAAATGTTTTTTTATGAGGCCTTAGATGTTTATTGAGTACGTCTTCGCTTCCATTTGTACCATATTAGGCTTCATTAATTTCTCCTTTACAGTGGACATCGTAGCGGATCCGGAAGTGTTGGCGCGACTGAAGCCAGTACAAGTGAGGACAATACGATGTGACTCTTTGATAGATAACGATCAAGAACATTACGACGTGTCTAACGTTAGAGTGAGTATGAAGAATGAGGGAAAGAGAGAGTATAGGTTTTGAGAGGAAGAGTGTGTGT
Source organism: Clanis bilineata (assembly GCA_036417725.1). Taxonomy (NCBI): domain Eukaryota; kingdom Metazoa; phylum Arthropoda; class Insecta; order Lepidoptera; family Sphingidae; genus Clanis; species Clanis bilineata. The sequence goes on along the minus strand of CM071138.1, from coordinate 1,205,132 downwards.
ATACAGATTTACAGAGGATAGGGATAGTCGACTCGTTGGTGTAGTGGCAGGATGTATAGGCTGTGGACCGGGAGGTCCTGGGCTCTATACCCAGGCCGGCAACGCGAATTTTCAAGTTTAATTTGCCCGGGACTGGATCCACCAGAGGGGGTTGACGTCAGGCAGGCAGCCGGTCGTAAAAACTAAGCCAAATCCTTTCTGCAACATGCTTGTAAAATGTGTTGCGTCGACCCCACATTAAGGTGGGAAAAAGGCAGGTAGAAAGAAAGTATCATAAATGTGTGTCTGCATCGTAGTACTTGGTGCTCCATACTCTCTCTACCATAATGGGAGGCAGGCGTGATTACATGTAACTATACTTTACTTTCAGAATTTCGGGTTCGACAGAAACTGTGTATATCCATACAGAACAAGGAAAATAAAACAAGAACCATTCTTTGGCATGGTTAATATCCACGATGAAGTTAAAAAAGAATTCTGTGCAGACGAATACGTGCATTGGGACTCCACAGATAGCGAAGACGAAGTCAACAGTTTGTCCTCTCTAGCTCTTAAAACAATCTTCTCTCAAAAGTTTTTGGGTAGGACACGTAAGAAGAGAAGAGTTAAAGTTGAAGTTGATAATTATAAGATTAGGGATGAGATAGTGTCTAAAGTAGATAGTATATTAGATAATGGTGATGGGAAAAACGAACTTAATTGTGCAGATGTCGAAAATATTAAATATACTACTCTAAATGTAAAAGACTCAAGTACTAGTAAGTTAGATGTAAGTGAAACACATACGGACCAACTTAAGTTGAAATATGTTGATACTAGATTAGAAAATGGTAGAAAACAAACTGATGGTCAAAATGGTGACGAATTTGGTGATGATATGGAGAATTTCAACGCCATTGACGATACCAATGGAAGTTTTGAAGATATTGACAGTAATAAACTTATTGAGGCGTTAGACGCGCACATAGGTGACGATAATGATGATAAACATCATAACGAAGAGAAGGAAAATGATCAGATACATGTAAATAGCTTTAAAAATTCAGTGAGTGATGCTAAAAATGGAAATATTGATGAATCTGTTGATAAAATGACTGATGATGAAAATAGTCAAGTAGATAAAAATAATGGCTCATTTAATGATGATCATATTGATAAAAGCCAAGATGATAACAAAGATTCTGAAAGTCAAAATGAACACAAAGAAGAAACAGATACCGAATCATGTAGAAAGAATGATAGAAATCTCAGTAATAATCATAATGATGAAAATTTAGAAAAAGAAGAGAAACAAGACTCAAATCGTGGTGAAAGTCATAATAAGAATGATTTTGACCGTGTAGATTTTGAAAATCAAAATGTTTCCGAAAAAGATGAAGTTGACCTTGTAAATGGTCAAAATGATTTAGAAAAAGATGGAAATGATCTTGAAAATGGCCAAAATAGTTTAGAAAAAGATGGAAATGATCTTGAAAATAGTCAAAATGACTTCCAAAAAGATGATAATTGTTTTGAAAATGGTGAAAATAATTTCGAAAAAGGCGGAAATGATATTGAAAACGGTAAAAATAATTATGAGGTTCAAAACTATCAGGATGTTGAGAAAATTGGTGTAAAAGATGATCAAAGTAACGATAAATTCAGTTTAGAAGATTTATTATCTAAAGATTCAGATAAGAATATGGATTTGGAAAGCATCTCAGACGACGATTTCAATTTTGATGTATGAAAATGCTTGAAGGCTCGACTGGCCACTGAGTTAATGCCACTTAAGGAAGTTTCTTGAGTAGAGACAAACGAGCAAGAGAGTCACCTGATGTCCACTAATAGACATCTATGGTCAGTGCCAGTCAGTGACTGCTTCGGTGGCGTGGTGGTATTTCGGTACGACTACGGTTCTGAGGTCTCGGGTTCGATCCCCGGGTCAGGCAAAGTGATATTGGATTTTTCCATATCAGCCCGGAGTCTGGAATTTGTGCCTGATATGGCGATAGGCTCGCCCCCTATCACACATGGGACGGAACTAAGCTCGGCGAAACGTTGGTGTTCTAGTTCGCTAGTGCGCCTCTGCCTACCCCTTCGGGGATACAGGCGTGAGCTTATGTTATGTGTTATGGTCAGTGCCGGATCTGGGGGGTGCACGTGCCCCGGGCGGCCAAATTCACAGCTTTCCCCGCTTTGAAAAATCTAGATCCTGTACTGTCTATGGTTCCATAACCGTGGGTGTAATACCATGTCACAATCGTCAAAACAATGTCACTGAATCGAATCGCAACCGCGAGCTGCTTTAAGACAATTTTCTGAGACAGTGGTATCAAACCGGTCTAGCCGGTTGTAGACGTTACTGTCTGCAGCGTGGCTCTTAAGAAGTATTTTATGTTTCTTACTAAATTCTCCTTTCTTTCAAAATTCTTTCGGAACCTTTTCATATTTGTAAATATTTTATTTTAATCTTTATGCATTCATAGATATATCTGTGGCAAACGTGAATATTTTGGTAAGTCTACTTACAATGTTATGTGCAAATTGGCATTGGTACGACTACGGTCCTGAGTTGCTAGTAGTTTTTTTAAACTTGTGATTATTTGAAATTGGTTAATATAGTTTACGATACCCGTAACATAATAATCACAAGGTTATGAAGTTTAATTAGTTTATGGAATGACTTTAAATGTTTTTAATTCTGCGCTAACTGTGAATAAATTGATAACTTGACTTGCAGCATTATACACATCGTAACATGTTTTCACGCAGTTCATAATTAACCAAAAAAATAAAAAAGTAACAACGTCAAGATATTAAAAAGTAAATAAATTTAAAAAGTTAAGTACTAAGATATTCCACGTCTTATAAAAAATGCTTTAATCAATCATAGCATTGTTCAATGAAAACCGACCTAAATGCGAATAATAGTTATTTTCATCATCATCATCATGTCACAGGCAGGCCCGCTGCTAGCTACTTGAGCGCCGGCGTGCAATGCCGAAAAGTTGTCGTCGGGCTTAAATGAAAATTCACAAATATTTATTTATTTATTTATTTATAGGTACACCAACAGCATACATATTGTTAAATTAAATAATAAACATTAGTTAAGGACAATTAGCTGATACATATGCCAGTTACAGGTATACACAGCATTTACCAATTTAAATTTATAACTTAAGTTGCGCAAAATATGAAGGAACTACACATAACAAGAATTTTAACCTTACATTAGGAACTTATTCCACGAAAATGTTTCAACACCTTACTTCTGTATACAGCAAATGTATCGTTAAAAATATCTAAATCTTGCATTTCTTTTTTTAAATGATTATATTACACAATTGGAACACTTTAAATGTGTAATTAATTTTTTAGGGTTCCGTCCCTCAAAAAGAAAAACGGAGCTCTTATAGGATCACTTTGTTGTCCGTCTGTCAAGACCATATCTCGGGAACGCGTGGAGGTATCGAGTTGAAATCAAAACCATATACGCAGATCTTGACTTATTGATGGGGGCGTCGAAGTATATTTGGGGGCGCGCTGGAATTGGTGAGCGATGTCTCTAGGATTCCGCGTCTGTGAAACTGTTGCCCGGTATTTTATTTATTTTAGAAACCCCCATACGCGCCTGCGACCGCGCGTCGTTACGTTAGCGTTTGTTTTCAAAACTAATCAATAGAGGTCATTATGACAATAGAAAGAGATATGCAAATTATGAGTTTTATTTTTGTTTTGATATTTGTTTTTGCCGCCCGTGTGCGTGCACACCTTACACTCGCAGGTAGCTGGCCTGGCCACATGACGTCCACTGCTGAACATGGCCTCCCCCAAAAATTTCCAGATCGACCTGTTTGAAGCGGCCTGCCTTATTTTATTTCCCTCTAATTTTTATTAAAAAATTAATGTCTGATGTTTATAATGATATAAGTCGAGTTGTCAATTTATTCACTTATTATTATTGTAATAGTATGTAAAGCTAGAGAAACGATTATGTTGTTTGTAATTATTATTGTACATAAGAATACATTTTTATTAAGAATCCTTTGTTTTATTTAATTCAAATCATTTATTCTGCAAATAGGATATTTTATACCACTTTCACATGTCAATTACGAGTATATATTGATTTTAGGATATTGATAATGTAATAATGGCGTCAGCATTTCGTGGCTATCCCTGAGAAGAAATGCCGAAACAAACTCAAGGGTTATGGCCTCTTTTAAAGTCCAGACAATACATGATATATAAAATTACAATGCAGTTTTGGCGGGAATTCTGACGGTGCGGGTGGTCGCTTGTTTTAATGATTTCATATTTTAGTCTAAAGTTGTGTTTGTGGTTTAAATGTGATGTGTATCTAAGCAATAAACATCAACGAAGACGGACAGTATGTGGAAGCTTTGAAATAAGTGATTTTGGATGCTTTTTGTCGGGTGGATGGGTCGACCATGTTCGATTCCTCTGCTGCGAGAAAATCGTCTAAAAAACATCAAACTGGAAGGAATTGACGCCAAAACTCCAGCAGGGCCTTGAAATCGAACACATCCGACTTCATTGCACTTGCGAAAACTTAGATGTAGGAATACAATTTCCCTAAGTTTGAACATGGTCGACCCATCCACCCGACAAAAAGCATCCAAAATCACTTATTTCAAAGCCATATACTGTCCATCTTCGTTGATGTTTATTGCTTAGATACACCACATTTAAACCACAAACACAACTTTAGACTAAAATATGAAATCATTAAAACAAGCAACCACCCGCACCGTCAGCATTCCCGCCAAAACTCACCGTTCCCCTCTATAGTTAGTAATATTAAATATCTTTGGTCCATTCCTATTTAAAAAGCCTGCTTCACTCTTCAGCGTCCGGTGATACCAAAAATAAAACAAATATGTATATTTAAAAAATTATTTCATTTATTAAATGTTTCATTTGTAAAAGTATCGTCACCATTCCACAGACATCATTGTAAACGGAATATCAACGCGCTTTGAAGTAAGGGCGTTGGCAGCACTCGCACGATTTCACCTGGAACAAGAAAATACTCTGTAAAGGCGGGTCTCCTGCACTAAAACATTACACTAAACACCACGTTAGAGTGGTAGAGCATGGGCCGGCTCGACCGAGCAGATACCACTGTCTCACACAAAACCTACGTAAAGTGGCAGCTCGCTGTTTTGTGTCGTTCAGTGAGTGAGATTCCCGGTAGCCCAATTCCCCCCTGCTTTTCCCAATCCCTTTTCCCTACCCTTCCATTCCATCCTTTTATGTTGTCAACGCACCCATGTTTCTTTATGTATTGGGTGTCTATGGGCGGTGGAGATCACTTACCATCAGGTGACCCATCTCATGGACAGACAAGACACAAAGAATCATGGGTGCGTTGACAACCTAAAAGGAGGGAATGGAAGGGGATGGAAAAGGGAATGGGAAAGGGAGTGGGGAAATGGGCCACCGGAAATCTCATTCACCGAATGCGACAGCAAGCTGCCACTTTACGTCGGTTTTCTGTGAGACAGTGGTATCTAACCGGTCGAGCCGGCCCATCTGCCACTTTACGTCGGTTTTCTGTGAGACAGTGGTATCAATCGAGCCGGCCCATTCGTGCTGTACACGTTACTATCTACAGCGTGGCTCTACCACTCAAAAATGTACAAAATAGTACTCAACTAACCTCACTCATTAGCAGATGCATCCAAATTCACATTCACATAACTGGCCCCCATGTTCTCTCGGTGCTTCGGAGACAGCACATGCCTCTTGGCATTCTCTCCGTCTTCCACATCCTGGTCACAGACCCCACACTTCAACTTGCCGAACTGGTAGTACATGTATTTGTTCCTTCCCAACATATTTATGTTATGCTTTAACTCCAGGTAGAAGCGGAACACGCTCTCCGTGGCTGGCTTGCTTTGATAATGCTCGGAGAAGACCAGATGCATTAACAAAGACCGGATTGAGTTGAACACTTGGCTGCAACCTGAAATTATTAATAATAATAATATACAACCGCTAGTCCCACACCTAGTCCTGACCCCACACTAGGTATAACCTGTATCGTGGGTGTCAGAGACTATGAGAGACGCGCGCTCTCACAACACACACGCGAAACAAATATATGTGGGCCATATAAACATTTGTCTCATTGCGGGGATCGAACCCGCGGCCTCTCGCTTCACAGCCGGCTATTCGTCCGACAAGCCACGGAGGCTGTCAACTAACTATATTTTATAATGATAATTTGTTATCTTTTTATACATCATCAAATTACCTTATTTATCATTAACAAATTCCAGACTCCGGGGTGATATGGAAAAATCCTTATCAGCCCGGAGTCTGGAATTTGTGCCCGATATGGTGATAGGCTCGTCTATCACATCTGGGACGGAACTAAGCTCGGCGAAATGTGGGTGTTCTAGTTCGCTAGTGAGCCTCTGTCTACCACTTCGGGGTTCCAGGCGTGAGCTTATGTTATGTAAACTTAAGAAATCAGTACTCAACTCACCTGTACATGTAAACGAAGCCCCTTCACTGTGCAATATATAATTCCCTTTCATATAAACACTTATGATATCACCTTTATTTTCCTGTATTTTGGAATCCGTCACAGCGTTTTGATGTTCCACTGAGGACAATATATGCTTCATAGCCCCAGCAGCATCTTGGAACACCTCATCACAGAATCCACACTTCAATTCGTCGATTTTAATCTTGTTCAACTTCAACAATTCATCATCAACGTCATACAAAGCTGATCTGATTAATTTACACACGGTAGAAATGTGCTCCGGGCTCTCAAAATGCTCCACAATCGCCGAGAAGGATGGCAGAGCTACATAATCAGTGCATATAGCACATACATAGTAATTACCGAAGGAAGCAAAGTATTCAGAAGGGCGGCAATGATTTTTGTACAGCATCATAAGTTTCCTCGGAGCTGCATTCCTCAGATGCTTCTTCTGGCGTATATGGTTGAACAGAACCTGCCTCGGCCCTTTCAAATTCATCTCACAGCATGTGCAGTAGTTACCAAGCTTTCCTGATGGTTTTATAAAGTTCTCAATAATCACATGGTCTCTGTTGGAGACTGGCTTTCCAACGCTTGCTAAATACTTGGTCCAATTGAGGTCTTTCGGGCCCCAATCCTCTAGAATCTGGCCGTCTGGGCTGGCTTTCATACGCATGTACATGTCATCGGACAGTTTGCCGAGATGTCTATCGTCCAAAATGTGGAGAATCATTGCGTCTGTATTGTCTAAATTGATGTTGCAAAGTCTGCAAGTCATTCCTGATTGCTTGACCACAATGTCTTGGCTTAAAAGGAATTTTTCGTTGATCTCTTTGATTTTTTCGATAGTCGCCTCGCTTTTCGAGAACGGTATGTGTTTATCTGATTGTAGAATGCAAGATAGGTTATGTATATGAGTATCACTGAATACATGATTAAGGACACTGTCGTAGTGGAATCTCAGGGTATAATATTCACAAGCGATGCAGAAAAATGCTAATTTCCCAGTACGATCGTCGACTAACGAGACGAGTTTGTGATTCAGCAATAATTTAACTATCAGAGACTCAATCGGACCGTAATACCGATATTTTTTCGCTTGGTTCTTAGGTTTTTCAGCTTGATCATTGTCGTCGTTATCAGTGCTTTTATTTGCATCTGCAGCGAAGTTCTGATAGACATTGTCTCTAATGGACATTATGATTGGTGCCACAGCGCTCGTTTGAGTCGAAAAGTCGATGTTAATTACCTCTTGACATAATTTATCGTACGCATCTTGATAAAATTTCACCGCAGCACCGACACTGGCTTCCGAATTATCTGGAAGTACTTTCATGAGTGCAGCACTGAGTTTAGCTATAAAGCTTTTATCCAATTTTTCTACTGGCTTCATCAAAATCTCTATGTTTTGAGCTGGTGTCTCTCCACACTCCATAGCAGAGAGCCTTCGGGACATTTTTGGTAACAGCACAGGCTCTGCTACATCAATACTCTCCCTTTTCAACTTGGGTAAATGAATTTCCAAGTTAAAATGCTTTTGCAAAGACTCCATTAGTGGTTCTTCATCGTTCAGCTCAATTTCGACATTACAGTCAGTGCAAATGTGTACTTGCTTTGCATTCTCGCATGCTAACAGCTCAGTTTTGAGCAGTTCTGGGACTTCGCTTACTGGTAAGCTGTTAAATCTCTGTCTTTGCAAGTTGCTTTTCTTCTCTGTAGTGAAGATGTATTCCACTTCAACAGATTCCCGCTTTTGGAGGAATATTTTCTTGTGCGTTTCGTTGAGGTTCATCAAATACTTGTGCAATGTCGGCTTAACTATCGTTAGAGGATGCTCGACCACTTTCTGGAAGTGCTTCGCCAACCGTTTCACGTCATCAACCTTTCGAAAAGACAGGACGGAGAGCTCCGCCATTCCACTCACGATCTCATCAACCTTGTCTGCCATATTGGAAAAAAAAATCGGAACTCGGTCGACTTTCTGTCGAATAACGAGTGACCCCAACTCACGTGAGATTCTGGGGTTGTGATGTCAGTGCCCGTACGTTTGCCAAAAATATAACGTCCCAAAAGAGATTTGTCAATTTGATTTGTAATGTGAAAATAATTTATTAGGAATTTATTAAGACTATCACTGCATATCAAGATCTGAAAAGAGGAAAAATTATGTTAGTTACATTTGACTAAAGTTTCTAACGTACATTCACACCTATATCACCAAAAAGGTAGGCAAAGGCTAGACTAGAGAACTAGAACAGCCACATTTCGCTGAGCCGCGCCGCGAGCATTTGAGTGGTAGAGCCACGTTGTAGACAGTAACGTTTATAGCACGAATGGGCCGGCTCGACCGGTTAGATACCACTGTCTTACAGAAAACCGACGTAAAGTGGCAGCTTGCTGTCGCGTTTCGTTCGGTGAGTGAGATTTCCGGTGACCCATTTCTCCACTCCCTTTCCCAATTCCTTTTTCCTTCCCCATCCATTCCCTCCTTTTAGGTTGGCAACGCACCCATGATTCTTTTTGGATCTTGGGTGTCTATGGGCGGTAGAGATCACTTACCATCAGGTGACCCATCTGCTCGTTTGCCAATCTCTGGTATAAAAAAAAAGCCTCCATGGCGCAGTGGGCGACTAGCCGGCTGTAAAGCGAGAGGCCGCGGGTTCGATTCCCGCATTGAGACAAATGTTTGTGTGGCCCACAGATATTTGTTTCAAGTCTAGGTGTTATGAGAGCGCGCGTCTCTCATAGTCTCTGACACCCACGATACAGGATATACCTAGTGTGGGGGCAGGACTAGGTGTGTGACTGTTGGGTGTATTTATTATTATTATTATATTAGCTTATGTCCATCTTAGATGTGATAGACGAGCCTCTCGCCATATCGAGCACAAACCAGACTCCGGGCTGATACTGAAAAACCCAATATCACTTTGCCCGACCCGGAGATGAAACCGAGACGTCAGAATGGCAGTCATACCCAGCGGCGGATTTGAAGTGTTGACCGCCCTAAGCCCAGTAATAACCGACCGTTTTTTTATCCAGGCACGGCAAAGTGACTACACTGCACCTAATGGTAAACGTAGTGCAGTCCAAAACTAGCGACCACTGACAAACACTGTGTTTATCAGTGGTCGTCAGAATCATGCCGGCCTATTTATGTTTCTTCACACTCCGAATCCGAAGAGGTAAGAAGCAAATCTCCTGGCTTGCGACAAGACAGGCGGATGACCGATGCAGATACAGGGATACCCCCATACCCGTCTCAACCAACCATCAAGTCATGCCGCAAGCTCCTCGAGATAACCGGAAGTACACTGGCTGATCCAAGAACCCCTCTTTCCTGCAGATTGAAGCTTACACCAAACTTCAAAGGCTTTATAACTTTTTTATTTTTGATTATTATTTAGATGACGTCAATTTCAATTTTTTATTTTTTTTTATTTGGCTTTTAAATCCTAAAAACGTAACCGACGTAAAGCGACAGCTTGCTGTTGCGTTTCGTTCGGTGAATGACATTTTCGGTGGTTCAATGCCCCCTCCACACCAAATCAAATTATTTATTGAATCCATAAAATGTTCAAACGTCATGTAGATTCCGTCAAATGTTAACTCTACCGCCTGTTCGGAAGGCTGTTTCGCCAGAGAACGGCCAAGAGACTCTGACGTTGCTCTTTTCAACACCAATTTACAGTCAGCTACTAATACAGTACAGCACCAGATACAGAAAGAACTTAAATTAGAGCAGAGACTCTCCCACCCACACACCCGCCACTGTAACTCCTCTAAGCAAGGATCAACAGTGGCACGCATTTTACGACACCGAGCAATGAAGCTCGGCGAGTCTCAGATAATGCAAAATTGTCTTCATCCCGCAACGAAATTAATCAAACAGAAAGATAGGGAGTTGGAATTCTAAGGTTTCCACTTCCCTCCGTAAATTAGAACAGCTAAACCATGAAACTCCCTCCTTTTAGGTTGGCAACGCACCCATGATTATTGTTTTGTGAGAGTTTTGGCGGGAATTCTGACGGTGCGGGTGGTCGCTTGTTTTAATGATTTCATATTCTAGACTAAAGTTGTGCTTGTGGTTTAAATGTGATGTGAATCTAAGCGATAAACATCAACGAAGATGGACAGTATGTGGAAGCTTTGAAATAAGTGATTTTGGACGCTTTTTGTCGGGTGGATGGGTCGACCATATTCGACTCCTCCGCTGCGAGAAAATCGTCTAAAAAGCATCAAACTGGAAAGAATTGACGCCAAAACTCCAGCAGGGCCTTGAAATCGAACACATCGGACTTCAATGCACTTGCGAAAACTTAGATATAGGAAACAAAGTGTAATAAATAATAAAAAGTATACGGCTGAAGGACATTGTATCCATGGCTATGAACAATATAAATTAAAAAAAAAACACAAAAAAAAAATATTGTCTCGTGTGTCTATGGGCGGTGGAGATCACTTACCATCAGGTGACCAATCTGCTAGTTTGCCAGTCTCTGCTATAAATACGCCTAGCCTAGTGATAAAATCTTGGAGTCACGACCACAAGTGACAATAATAAATAATTCATTTGGTATATTTATTTTCCTTGTATGATTTATTTATACGTTATAATACATACATGAGTTATAAAAAATGTATTTATTCTTTTGAAATCGAAAGTTCTAGATGTATTACTTTTAACATAACATAAGCTCACGCCTGTATCCCCGAAGGGGTAGGCAGAGGCGCTCTAGCGAACTAGAACACCCACATTTCACAGAGCTTAGTTCCGTTCCAGATGTGATAGACGAGCCTATCACTATCGGGCACAAATTCCAGACTCCGGGCTGATATGGAAAAATCCAATATCACTTTGCCCTCGCCGGGGATCGAACCCGAGACCTCAGAGCCGTAGTCGTACCGAAATACCACCACGCCACCGAGGCAGTTATTACTTTTAACCGACTTCAAAAAAGGAGGTTAACAATTCGTCGCAATATTTTTTTCTGTATGTTCCCCGATTACTTGAAAACGCCTGGGTTGATTCGAGAAATTCTTTTCGATCGTCTTCCAAACAGGAGGAGGTCCTCAATTCGTCTGTATTTTTTAATGTATGTTACTCGATATCTCCGCCAAATGTGGACCGATTTTCAAAATTCTTTTTGCGTTCGATAGAGCTTATTTCAAGGGTGGTCCCATATAAATTTGGTCACGATCGGATTTGAGGATTCGGATCTTCTTACGGGATCAATTATTTTAATTTTCTTTTACATTATTTTATGTTACTGATAAATTGTATACTATATGGTACTGATTTCTTAAGTTTACGCGAATATTATACATTGAAATAAAACTATTTTTAAGGATTCTATCACAATTAGGTTTTAATTAAAACCTAATCGTGATAGAATCCGTAAAAATAGTTTTATTACTATATGGTAATTATGACTAACTCGGTGGTTGTTGACTACCGTCTTGAGGTCTCGGGTTCGATCCTCGGGTCAGGCAAAGCCCGGAGTTTGGAATTTGTGCGCGATATGGCGATAGGCTCGCCCCCTATCACATCTGGGACGGAACTAAGCTCGGCGAAATGTGGGTGTTCTAGTTCGCTAGTGCACCTCTGCCTACCCCTTCGGGGATACAGGCGTGAGCTCATGGTAATTATACTGATAAACACTCTGACAAAAGAATTTTAATAATATTCAAACATAATAACATAATTCAATTGTTAATGGTCCATTCAATTAGCCGCTTCCTTGGTCTAGTGGCAATATGTATGGGCTGTGGACCGGGAGTTCCTGGGTTTGATTCCCAAGTCGGGCAAAGCTATTTTCTAAATTTAATTTGCCTGGGACTAGATCCCTTCGAGGGGGTTGACGTCAGGCAGACGGCCGGTCGTAAAAACTAAGCCAAATCCTTTCTGCAACATGCTTGAAAAAGTGTGTTGCGCCGACCCCACATTAAGGTGGGATTGGGGCAGGTAGAAAGAATAATGAAACGTCCACCAATGGCACCACCAGTTGAATAGTCACGGGCGGCTCGGCCTCCAGTGGCCCATACGCTTATGTAACATATGTATGTGCCGCCCCCAACGGGTTAAAATAAAATGACAAAGCTATTTCACAAAAACAACTTCACCAAAAACTTTAAAAAAGGCAACTTTGCCAATCCTAGAGCTTAGTTACATCATGAGTCATGACACCCACAAACTGAAGTCGAAGTGGGAAATAATCATGGGATATTAAATTATTTACAACTTGGATTAAATATTATCATTTCCTATTATAAATCAATAATATAATCGGCAAAATAACGAAATACCGTAAATATATTCGTTATAACGTTAAAAATAACGTTAATACGCTTAAAAACTAATCATATTTATTTATTCTATTTCAACTTATTATTATATAGTGACGTAAATCTTTGTTTACCGTATTTAAGAACGCACAAGAATCACACCCACCAAATAACTATTAAACTCGAAATAACATCTCTAATACTGTTATTGATGTATTACAATTGTAAATGTAACTCCGCGAGACACTTTACGAGCACTTTTGCATAACAAATATAGTGAAAACAGCACGAAAAATCATTATTATAATGATCTCTAAAGAAATAGGTTAGGGTGATTTAGCATTTTTTTATGTAAATTTTTGGTCGTTTTACATTTATAATACGTAAAGAATATAGTTTGTATGTACCTGTATGTCTTGATTTTGTTCATTTTAGCGTTAATCCGCTATGAATTTTATTTATGTACGGGCACGCAGTGACAGCCTTTGGGTTGCATGACAGACAGCACAATTTGACAAGTTGCAACGTGATTTCGAGTTGAAAATAGGGTGTTGTGGAAAATAAATTACCCGAGTTTTGGGGAAATTATAAGTGAAAGACACATCCCCCTTTCACTTACCAAACCCTATTCCTTTTTTTTAGGGACTGGTATTCAGAGCTATGATTCTTTTATCGTTGATATCTATGCGCAGTAGAGACCATTTGACACTTACCATCGGTTCATTTACCTGCTCATTTGCTAGTCTTTTACTGATAAACATCAGTGGGCTTTTTTTATAATCATTTTAGCTTTTCTTTGTTGAATAAATGTGATGGTTAACAGTCGGTGGAACACACTTTTTTTAAAGTTTGTTGCAAAAAGGACTTAGTTTTATTTTTAACGAAACACCGTTTCTGTACTATTAAATTCAAATCAATATTCTAGCTTAGTATCTCAATCGTGCACGGAAAAAATAAACTACTTTTTAGATTTTTGATTTTTCGTGTGGCCACAGTAAATAATAAAATCTTCCCGGTATTTGAACCACAGATTATACACTACGTCATCGTCAGCCAACGTGTCACATCACGCACACAGTGTAAAAATAATTTTATTTCAACTTGGCTTTGAGCGACGAAAATTGTATTATCAATAACTGTGACCTTACTATGATGAAACAGCTGTATATTATTTACAAATGACTCATAAAATGTACATAACGATGTGTTATTATACAAAATACTTTGTAAACTAAGAGTTGGCGTATTGTGTTGTCCGAAATCCAAAAGCTGAATAATTTTCTTCCTTGTACTCATCAAATAGCAATTTTGTGGTGTAAAATTCATATTTATGTATAGAAATCAACAGGAAATAACAAAAATATACCGGTCAAGGAAAATTATAGAGATATATAATATTATATCGCATTAATAGAGACCAATACTCAGCAATAGGACGGTATGACCTTATAGAAACCTAAATTCCGTCCGTGGCGCAGTGGCTGTGAAACAAGAGGGCGCGGATTCGATTCCCGCATCAAGACAAATATTTGTGTGATCCACAGATATTAGTTTCGGGTCTGGGTGTTGAGAGAACGACAGTCTTTCGTAGTTCCTGATACCCACGACACAAGACTCGATCTTAATGTGGGGTCAGATATTATTATATCCAACCCTCAATCGTAATGCTTTTTCATGAGTTTCCGCTTCGGTGTTATAATAGAAGATTTTTTTGTTTATTTTCCCTCTCACTTTTAATACACAGATGTAAAGTCTATATAACCCTCACACCTCAATCAAACAACACCTCATTTGTTGAAATAAGTTAACTTTCATACAGAGCGTGACAAAGAAATAGACATGCATGACAGTGGCGTGGGACGGCAAGTCCCTCGCAGTTGATAGTTGATACCGACTGCTGTATAGGTCCAACCTTAGACAAGATTCAACCTATTGTGTGTGTGACTGTTGGGTGTATTTGATTTGTCCTTGCATCTCTAAAGCCACGTCTTCTGCACCTGTTTTTCTGAAATAAAACCCAGAAATACCTACACAAAACTATGATTATCGCTGTCTGCTGCTCACAGAATAATGGACCATCGAAAAAAGTATACAGCGAAACCATGTTTTGTGCAGGAGACGCGCCTTAATTAATACGTTTTTCATAAACTGTAGGTACTCTTAATAGTAATTGGGTACTTGACTAAGTTTAATTTTATACACATTTTATATGTAATAGCATATAAAACAAAAAGAAACCCGTCTGTAAAAACTGCATCGAAATTGGTTGAAAAATGAAGCAGTTATTTCATATTTTAAATTCTAAAGTAAGTACATATCTTGCTATCCCTTTCCAACGCACGTACCGTTATGGAGGTGACGTGATTATACTGATACTTCTCTTTCCTGCTGTTTGAAGGTTACACCAAACTTCAAAGGTTTATAACTTTTTTATTTTTGATAATAATTAAATATTTCTTTCTGTTCTATATTTTAGATGACGTAAGTTTCATATAAAACTAAAAAACAATAGTCAATACTCAATTCTCCTATAAAAACCTTAGGCTGCCTCGGTGGCGTAGTTGTATAGCATTCCGGTACTATTACCGCGCTGATGTCTCAGGTTCGAACCCGGGGTCAGGTAATATAATATTGAGTCTTTCTCTCAGTATCAGCGCAGAGTATGAAATTTGTGTCTGATATGGTGATAGGCTCGCCCCCTATCACATATGGGACGGAAATGACCGACGAAGAACCGACGCAGCGTAGATTTTAAGGCCCCTTGTAGCTCCGCGATAAATCTCTATTTATCACAAATCTTGATTTAAAGAAAGAAGTGGGCTGTAGAATAAATCGAGATTAGGTATAACTTTAGATTAGTAAGAACGCTGCAAGTCGCCCTAAAGCATGCCGGGTCTAAATCCCCTACCGACCGGTTGACATTTGGTATATTCATTACGTCATTTAGTCGATTTTAATCGACTACCAAAACGAATAAAATAAGCACGTCACTATTTATCTGTCAATTACTGTCAAACTCCGAAACAAGCTGTCAAGGCTGTCAAATAGCGAATATTCAGAATTTGCATTTTTCGTAATAGAACAGCGTAAAAATAACTGAACAATACAAAAATGAGTGCACTTGACGATTCCGAAGAACCGGAAGTCTTCGCCGACGACATACTAGATGAACACGACTGTGAAACCGTTTGTACTATATGCAACGCAGAGTTTCTTGATCCCCAAGATTTGTCCCAGCATTTACAGCAAGTACACGCCTCTGAGAGTTTTGAGACCCAAAGTCTCATACAATGCCAGTTTTGTACAATAAGCTTAACAGATCTGGAAGCTTACGCTATTCACATCCGCGACAAACATCTAAGATCATTAAAAATGTGTAGTTATTGCACGAAAATCTTCATCGAATTCGACGGGCTAAGGAAACATGAACGAAGGCATTGTTGCGCCAAAAAAGGTTACATATCGTGCTCGCAGTGCACTGAAACGTTTACAAATAATTCGGATTTGGAACGACATGAATACGAATTCCATAATAACGATAAAGATGGCTGTATGTTCCAGAACTTTTATCCGTTACTTTCAACCATTTTGAATGCAAAAGCAGTCGATTTTATACACTCGATGATCAATAATCAAGATCTTGAGTGTGGGAAATGCGGTTTTATGTCATCGAACATTGATTTATACGTAAATCATTTGCAGGCACAAAATTGTACATCATTTTCTTGTGATAACTGTTCATACACACCTTCATCTAGAAAGAATTTATTCCGTCACATGCTAAGGCGTAAGGAATGCCGCAACTTCGTCCATAATAAGAAGCGTAAGTGTACGGAATGTAAAGAACACATTACCGTTCAATTCTACAAGAGACATGTGAAAGAATGCAAGCCTATAAAATGTTTACCATGTAACAAAGTCTTTGGTACCATGGAAGAGTTATCAGTACACCAAAATTCAAACCACCCGTTGGCTATCGAGGTCAAAGTATGTAAATTTTGCAGTCGTCAGTGTGTTGGAGCATATGCATTACGAAAACACATGATCAGGGTCCATAGGCATGACATACATAAGTATAAGTACAAATGCGTGGAGTGTGACACACCGTTCAAACATCCTAGGAAGCTATTCGCTCACTACTTCATCAAACATAAGGATTTAGATCCGTACACTTGTAAAATATGCGATAAAAAATTCCGTATAAGAAAACGGTTCACCATACACATCAAATTAGATCATAAAAGCACGGGATTCGTTGAATTCGATGAGAACTATCGTGTATTCTTCACGGAGAAGAAATCGGAGAATCCTTTCGTTCCGCATTGTGTGATACCTGAGGAAGAACTTGAGATGTATACCAACATGCCATCGAAGGACAAAAAACCCAAAACAGACAAAACAGATAAACTAGACTTGGATTTGCTAAACCAAACCGAAACGGAAGCGAATTTGACAGAAATAGATAACAAACCGCCTGAAAAAGTTCAACAGGAAGCTAAAAGAAAAGTTTTAAAACGTAAAATTACCAAAACAAAGACAACTGAAGATGCTATACCAGTAGAATCATCAGACGACGAGGATGCACCCTTAGTTTCGTTGAGGAAACGTAAGAAAACTGACAAAAAGTTGTTGCAACCTCCATGGGCGCGTAAAAAGTCTATAAAAGACAACCGAAAGCAATTAACATGTAATATATGCAGTAAATATTGTTATACATACCAAAATTTCCAGCATCACATGTCTTTACACCGTAAGAATGACATAAAAGCTTGCATCAAATGCAACGAAGTGTTCAAAAGCAAGGAAAAGCTGAAAAACCATATTGAAAAAGAGCATTCCAGCTCAAAGCTCACGGAGACTTTGAAAAGCTTGTTGGAGAAACGTAAAAAGATTGCCACAACCACTTTAACAGCTACAGATAAGTTTCAAAAGACTATTAAGAAGTCTAAAGTCGATAATTTGAATACACCTCCAGCTAAAATCACTCCAGTGGACAATGGTTTGTCGGTACAAAAGTTTATAGAAACCTTCACTCCAGAAGGGGACACTGTCAAAACCCCTAATGTGGTGATTAAAAACTGTGTCTCTATAAAGAAAGTAACTGACCCATTCTTCAGGAAATCTACTATAAAAATGACGAAGTTCCGACCTGCAGAACCTTTAGAGCACCCTCGACTGACTCCACCAACTAAATTTACCCCATTCAACTCCGAACCTGTGAAATGTACTATCAAAGTTGTTCAAAACGAGGTACAGGACGACTTTTACACTGATCATTATGATGAGGGAGTTGAAAAGGCAGAGAGCATACCAGAAGTCGCCCAAGAAGTGATGCTGGAAGTTACAGAAGAAGCTCCGAAAATCGAAGCCACCAATAAAATTGTAATACCAAATCTGCCTAAAGAGTGTAAAAATCTATCCATTGCTCACTTACAAGCTGAAGCTCCGTACTACAAGATTGTTAAAGTAAAAGATGTGATAACAGAGAAAAAACCGGAAGTACCTAAGAAAGACCTAATCCGATTGCCAGATGGCACCCATATGATTACCGTTAATCCCCTAGCCCATCTACTTGGGGAGAAAAAAATTGAGGAAATCCTGCATCCGTTAAAGAATAAATATTATAAGCCCAAATTGGCTCAGAATCTTGAGAATTTGCTGACCAAAGCTTTGGAGAAAGCAAATACTCCTACAAATGTTAGGAAAAAGAAACGAGCAGCCAAAAAGCTCATGGCAACACAGTCTTTAAATCAAACAAATGATACTGAATAGAGATGCAGTTAAATCAAAGTGATAATATAATTTTAAGATAAACAAGATCATAAACAATGTAAATACTCCACACTCTGCCGCCTCCTTGGCAGTATATATTCTACCTGCCGTTATGCCACCTTAATGTGGGGTCGCGATGTTTCCACACTAATATTAGGGGCCATCCATAAATTATGTCACACTTTAAGGGGGTGTTGGTCGAAATGTGACATTGTGTGATAAGAGTGGGACGAGTCCTAAATTTCTTGACATCACATTTCAAAAATTAATATATTTTGGGCGACTTGCACCTCTATTACTAACCTACAATTAGTCCTACCCTCAAGTTAAATTGAAAGAGAAAGACCGTAAGCCACCAATACTTCCTAAGTGCTTTGAGATCATCTTTAAAGGAGACAATAAAAAGTAATAAAAATTATATATATTAAAAAATATAGGTACTATTTATGCACCCAAAATGCACGTTTATTAATTTTACAATAGTTTAATATTGCTAATAAGAAAATATCTACATCATTTCCATTAGGACTAACAGATAGTGCAAAAAACATTTTGGTAAAAATGTTTTTTTTTATGGCAATTGAAATTCATTATGCCAATATCAAGTTAGGGAGGCAAAAATGTTAGTTAGGAGGTAGTGGCAGCATACGGTCGATATATTACATGTAATTACAGATAATATATGATGACATTTAGTAAGTTACATGTAATGAATTATTCCTTCATATATTTCTTTTTCAATTTAACTTGAGGTTAGGACTAACTGTAGGTTAGTAATAGTGGTGCTAGTTACCCTTAAGCATTAAAAGACGTTTGAACTATGAAATATTAACTAACTCGGTGACGTGGTTGTATTTCGGTACGACTACGGTTCTGAGGTCTCGGGTTCGATCCCGGGTCGGGCAGTGATATTGGATTTTTCCATATCAGCCCGGAGACTGGAATTTGTGCCCGATATGGCGATAAGCTCGCGCCCTCGCACATCTGGGACGGAACTAAGCTCGGCGAAATGTGGGTGTTCTAGTTCGCTAGTGCGCCTCTGCCTACCCCACCGGGGATACAGGCGTGAATTCATGTATTTATATAACAATAGTTTATTCCTGTCAAACTTTAATTAAAGACTTAATCGAATTGTTAGACATTTGTTATTGTTTATCATCGATATATTATTTACCTAGATGCACAGTTGACGCTCGGAGAATGGGACAGCAAAGAAGTGCTTAAGCACTCCTTTTGCATACAGTCCGACGTCGATAGAATTCTAAATTTCAAAATTCAAATTAAAACACGCTTGCTCATTTCATTGAAAAACCTACTTGATAACACGTGCTTAGGGTTATATTTGTGTTGATTTTATTACAACTTGTGATCGTTTTCTTTGTTTTATTTCTGAGACCACTTTTTAGGAGGATATTTGCAAAGAACTGTCCATCTAGGGTATATTATATTGATGTTGTTTGTATTAAATATTTACATATTGGCCCTTATAAGAATATTTACGTGTTTCTTATCTTTAAGAATGGCGTCCCTTTCATTTTCTAACAACGTCACAGAAGGAAGACAGTGACAATCTATGTTTTATAAGGCCCAGTATTGCTTACGTAGTCATTGTATTATTGTATAATACAAATAAAATTATGTAGATACGCAAAGAATACGATTATTTCATTTCTAAATCATTATCCTCCTCGTATAGTCGGATGCCGACTGCCTCGGTGGCGTGGTTGTATTTCGGTACGACTACCATCTTGAGGTCTCGGGTTCGATTCCCGGGTCGGGCAGTGATATTTGATTTTTCCATATGAGCTCGGAGTTTGGAATTTATGCCCGATATAGTGATAGGCTCGCCCCCTGTCACATCTGGGACAGAACTAAGCTCGGAGAAATGTGGGTGTTCTAGTTCGCTAGTGCGCCTCTGCCTACCCCTTCGGGGATACTGGCGTGAGCTTACGTTATGTTATGTTTACTTTTAACTCTGAAAATAACTCTGCAACAACTAGTAAATAATCTCAGACGGTTGCCTTTCGCTATATAATCGTTCTATATCATAAAATCATCGTTTCATTTTAGAAACGTAGGAGAAACGTTACCTTTCGTAAAAGTCTTCAAGTGGTAGAGCCACGCTGTAGACAGTACATTTAAAAGAGCAACGTCAGAGTTTCTTGCCCGTTCTTCTCTGGCGAAACGGCCTTCCGAACTGGCGGTAGAGGAACTTTGACGGAATCTAAATAATGTAGTAACATTTCATGGATTCAATATATATTTTGATTTGATTTGATTTGAGTAACGTCTACAGCACGAATGGGCCGGCTCGACCGGGCAGATACCACTGTCTCAGAAAACCGACGTAAAGTGCCAGCTTTCTTTCGCGATTCGTTCTTTTAGCGCGATTTCGGGTGGCCCATATCCCCCTCCCTTTCCCAATCCCTTCCCCCTCCCCTTCAATTTCTTCCTTTTAGGTTGTCAACACAACAAATGATTCTTTTTGTGTCTTAAGTGTCTATGGGCGGTGGAGATCACTTACCATCAGGTGACCCTTCTGCTCGTTTGCCAGTTTCTGCTATAAAAAAAGACAGTAACGTCTACAGCACGAGCCGGTTCGACCGGGCAGATACCATGATTTGTACCAGAATGCTAAAAAAAAACAGTAAATAAGTTTTAAATAATTTATTTAAAAATGCTCAATTGCAGGCCTGTTTATAACTAATAATATGCTACGTTATACGAACACATGTACATTATAGTCCGATTGCTAATTAAACGGAGTAAACTGACAGATCGAAATGTCACTTTCCAAAATAATGTTGCTTACTTTCAAAACATAGTGGGATTTTGACAGGAAGTCTGACAGGGTGGGCGTCGCTTGTTAAAATTATTTCATATTATTCTCTAGAGCTGTGTTTGTTGGTTTTAAGTGTTGTGGTTTAATGCATCAAACTGCAGTGGAGATGGACAGTATAATGTGGAAAAATTTAACCGGTGATCTTCGATGAGTTTCGCTTGGTGCGTTGGCTGGCTTTGTTCGGTCGATTCGACGAGTGAAGGGCATCTGGGGGGCACTGGACTGGAAGGAATTACCGCCATAATTCCAGCAGGGCCTTGATATCATCCACATCTGGGTCTCATGGTCATTTTGAAAACATAATTGCTCTATTTACCTTGACATTGGCTAAATCACCGCATATGCGTGGAAGCCATTATTTTTTAAAGAAGAAGAAAAAATGGTGATGGTTTAGTTCAATATTTATCACTCAAAGAAACAATAACTCAGCACTCAATTACAAAATTAGAATTTTATTGCGTATTTTTTAGAAATTTCAGCTTAACCCTTCAACTAAATGTCTGTGTAAATAATTTTGCGTAAATAATCATAACAGATACGCGAAATGACAACAATGAAAATTACAAATATTACTTTTATAACTTAGCATGCAGTAATTTACGATGACTATGATTCAGAAGATATGTACTAATCACACATTGAGCAGGAATTACGACTTTGAGTTGGAATTTAGCAAATGAAAGAATGAAATAGTTCACTTAATTGAAATGTTGATCTTTTTACCGCAGCACTATGTAAATTTCATGAAAAAGTGGCAACACTCGAAATGTCAGTTTACTCCGTTTATTTAGCAATCCGACTATAGTAATTGCTTTAAGATCACAGCAATACTTTGCGATATACAATTGGGTACTTGACTGTAGTAACCAATATCAATGAAGTTCTGTAGGAACATAGATTTATCATCTAAATAACGTGTGCAATAGGAATTTATTAAAAATACTCCAAGGATAATTTTATTTTAGTAATTTAAATACTTAATTTTTTATCTGTGAGTCACGTGAATGTAAACACCAATCACGATGCGTGATGTCAGATTACTCTTTTTTCTTTTTTTTTACTCCACAAGGGCTTAAGATCTAAGATCCAAAGTCATACTGCCATGTTATTTGTTTTTTTTTTAAATCTCAACTTAATTTAAACGCGGATGTGATCGACGAAATATCTGACCCGTTTTTTTACTTTGAAATCATAAATGTTATTTCCTCAATGTTTTTATGAGCGATTTTGTATCTATGGTACGGAACAATGACGTCACCCGTAGCTACAGTTAACAGGTAGCGTTTTGGCGGCAAACTAAATTACACATATTAATTTGTTTTTTTAATTTGAACATGAAAATAAATACGATTTTTTTTACATGTTTAGGATAAACTAATAAATAGCCCTGTATACTTTTTAAAAACTAGTCAAGTACCCAATAAGTAAACTTATTATATAGCTTAGAGAAAATAAAATAGAGGACTGGGCATAACTACGAAAATGAAGCATTCCGAATGTATGTACTTTAAAAGAGGCCATAACCCTTGAGTTTGTTTCGGCATTTCTTCTCAGGGATAGCCACGAAATGCCGACGCCATTGTTACTTTATCAATATCCTAAAATCAATATACACTCGTAATTGACATGTGAAAGTGGTATAAAATATCCTATTTGCAGAATAAATGATTTGAATTTGAATTTGAATATGGAATGAAACCAAAATGGCGACTTTGTGAAAGAAAGAACCCATTTAACAGTTAGGTATCTTCTTATATTCCGAAATTAGTATTATTGTAAATAAAACACCGTATTTATAATAGATACAATAATTATGTATAATATTTAATGCTTATGACACGGTTACAACTTACATGTAAATAGTAAACACGTATTTTTCGTAGTTATGCCGGGTCCTCTTATTTTTCTATAGTCATTGGTAAACAGTTTATTACCAACCAAATATATTTAATATTACTAACTATAGCGTGGCTATCAAGCAAGTTTCCATACAAAAATATTGATCTCAAACTTCAGTACCGCCATCAACCACTTATTACAATGCGAGGGCGATTATTACCATTTACATCCTATGCATCATACTGACGTCACGGCCATAACGGTGCGAGCGAAAGGGACAGCAAGTTATCCCTACTCTGCGTCCCCTCTTGCTTATTGCTTAAATTATAAATTACTGCTTCATTTTTCAACCAATTTCAATGCAGTTTTTACAGGATTCCTTTTTGGTTATTTGCTATTACATATAAAATAATGGATAAAATCAAACACAACTTTCTTTCTACCTGCCCTTATCCCACCTTAATGTGGGGTTGGCGCAACACACTTCAAAGCACGTTGCAGAAGGATTTCGCAAAGTTTTTACGACTGGCTGCCTGACGTCAACCACCTTTGGGGGATCTAGTCCCAGGCAAATTAAATTAGAAAATTCTCTTTGCCCGACCTGGGAATCGAACCCACGACCTCCCGGTCCACATGCTGCGAATAGACCAAAGAGGCGAGGTTAGGTTATTTGCTATTAGATGGCTATTACATATAAAATTATATATAAATCAATATTAGTCAAGTACATAACTATCAAAAATAACTTCAAGGTCTTTTTTGTGCTAACATGATTTACAATTAATTTCTATTTATTTTTAAATCTACTTTACATTAATATGTACAGATAGCGGTGGCGGAGGGTGCAAGACAATTCCGGCTTACATTTGCCAAGTATATACAGGTGTTCAAAAACTTAGACCGACTTCAAAACTTGTCTGATCGTGCCCAAATTTATATAGGACCACCCTTGAAATAAGCTCTATCGGACACAAAGAATTTTGAAAACTCCACATTTGGCGGAGAATTGAGGACCTCCTCTTTTTGAAGAAGAATAGATAACATTTAGATCGCTCATAGTGGACTAACGGCCGGTTTCAATAAACGATCTCAGTTTAGAGTGCAGATAGATCGCGATTATGAATCAATCAAATCAAGTCATTTGACGGAGTCATGTTCAAACTGTGTTCTTATTGGATAATTTTTGTAATCTATCTGCACATTCGAACTGAGATTGTTTATTGAAACCGGCCGCTAATGAAATAAAAAGCAATATATTTCATAAGCTCACGCCTGTATCCCTGTAGGGGTAGGCACAGGCGCACTAGCGAACTAGAACACATTTCGCCGAGCTTAGTTCCGTCCCAGACGTGATAGACGAGCCTATCGCCATTTGGGGCACAAATTCCAGACTACCTAATAGAAAAACTCAATATCACTTTGCTCGACCCGGGTATCGAACCCGAGACCTCAGGACGTCTACCCAAATACAACTCAACTGAAACAGTCAAATATTAGTATAAATCGAACGCCTCTAGATGTTATGCTGGGAATTAAGGTCAAAACAATGGCGAGCCTAATGAATAACAAAAAAATTGAACGGACCGACTTCAAATCTGATCGTAACCAAATATGGGAGCACCCTTGAAATAAGCTCTATCGAACACAAAAGAATTTTGAAGATCAGGGGGTTTAGACAAGTGGCTTATGCGCCAATGGAATAGAATAGTCGAATAGAATAATGGTATGTGGCAGTCCACATTCGGCGGAGATATCGCGTAACATACATAAAAGCACGAATTGAGGACCTTCTCCTTTTTGGAAGTCAGTCGAAAATAAGGACTCGTTATAACTACGAAAAATAAGTGTTTACCTTGAAGGCGGTTCGGCCATTTTAGTTTCGCGATCTATTTACATGTAAGTCACCGTGTCATAAGAATTAAAAAACGTATAAATACTTATTGATTTTATTATAAATGCGGTGTTTTGTTTACAATAATACTAATTTCGGAATATGAAGATGCCTAACTGCTATATTAATGGGAAGTTTCTTTCGCAAAGTCGCCATTTTGTTTTCTCTCATGGCATGCTTAAATTTTTCGAAAGATATTTATTACTAACTATAGAGCTATCAAGCAAGTTTCCATACAAAAAAATTGATCTCAAACTTCAGTACCGCCATCAACTAATTACAATGCGAGGGCGATGATTACAATTTACACCCTAGAATGTTTTGTGAATGGTTAAGAATCACGTAAGATAAGATTATTCTCTCAATATTATTACGCTGTCCGACCTGACGCGCGTATATTTCAAATAAACTGAGCGACTTATGACCACTAGGTCATAACTTTTGGATCACAAGTTTTGTGCTGTTGTCCGTCTATATACTGAATGTCTTTGAATTTTTCGTGGTTATGCTACGACGTTTATTACAAGTGGGTACTTGACTATGTTTGATTTTGTACACATTTTTATATGTACTAGCAAATAAAACAAAAAACTCTTCAGTAAAATCTGCATCGAAATTGGTTGAAAAATGAGTCAGTAATTCATATTTTAAATTCTGCAATGAGCAAGAGTGGGGACGTAGTGGGGATATCTTGCTATCCCTTTCTAACGTACCGTTATGGCCCTGACGTGATTTTACTGATACTTCTCTTTTCTGCAGTTTGAAGGTTACACCAAATTTAAATGCTTATAACTTCTTTATTTTTGAGAATTTTTCAATAATTTCTTTTTTCAAATAATTCTTTCAGTGCTATATTCTAGATGGCGTCAGTTTTATATAAAATTAATTTAAAAAAATTGCCAAGTACCCAATTTACACTCCAGAATGTTCTGTGAATATTCAAGAATCACGTTAGACAATTTTATTGTAACATTATTCCGCTGGCACGACCTTTCACGCGTACGTTTCAAATACGACTGAGTGACTTATGACCACTAGGTCATAACTTTTGGATCACAATTTGCTGTTGTCCCTAAGTACTGTTGAATTTCTTAAATGTTACTCAGTTGTGTTGACTGCTTCACTCTCTTCGTTGTACTCAGACAATGGTACCACTAAATCTGAAAAAGAAATGAAATTTAAACACTTGATAACCAAAAGATAAGCAGCGATAGCTCAGTTGGTAATGGTACGGACTGCCGAGACGAGTGTCGGAGGTTCGAGAACAAACACAACATGAAGCATACACCGACGAGTTTTATGTTTAATGTATTTTCATTGTAAAATATCGCTTGCTATAACGGTGAAGGAAAACATCGAGAGGACACCTGCATACCCGAGAATTTCTTCACAGGAATTTCGAATGTATGTGAAGTGTACCAACCCGCATTAGGCCAGCGTGGTAGACTAAGGCCTAACCCCTCTCATTAGTAGAGGAGGCCCGTGACCAGCAGTGGGACAGTAATATTACAGGGATAATATTATATAACCGAAAGAACTTAGAATAAACTAAAGCTGAGATCTATAGAGCGATTTTCACTTAATCCGAGTCATTTTTACCAGAAAAATGTTATTTTATACAAACATACATAAACTCACGCCTGTATCCCCGAAGGGGTAGGCAGAGGCACACTAGCGAACTAGAACACATTTCGCCGAGCTTAGTTCCGTCCCAGATGTGATAGACGAGCCTATCACTATGGGCACAAATTCCAGCCTCCGGGCTGATATGGAAAAATACAATATCACTTTGCCCTGGCACGGGATCGAACCCGAGACCTCAGGACGGTAGTCGTACCGAAATACAACCACGCCACCGAGGCAGGGAAATGAAATTTAAACACTCAATAACCGAAAGAACATAAAATAAACGAAAGCTGAAATCTATAGAGCGAACTTCAACTAAGCCTGAGTGAAGAAACGAAATCAGCGAGGATTTGATTTTGTAAATCGAATTTTGACTTAGTCCGAGTCATTTTTACCAGAAAAATGTTAATATCATATATATTAAAGATTTTAAGAATACTCACCGGCAGTTTCATCACCGGTAGTATTAACAATTATTTCGTAATTATCTGAAAATGAATATTAAATATGTATACAACGTGTAACATAATTAACGCATACCCTGATACAGTCCGATTGCTAATTAAACTGAGTAAACTGACAGATTGAAATGTCACTTTCCAAAATAATGTTGCTGACTTTCAAAACATAGTGATTGACCTAGTTCAATTTTTATCACTCAAAGAAACAATAACTCAGCACTAGCGTGCAAATTTCCAATTTT
This sequence comes from Clanis bilineata, assembly GCA_036417725.1. Lineage (NCBI taxonomy): Eukaryota > Metazoa > Arthropoda > Insecta > Lepidoptera > Sphingidae > Clanis > Clanis bilineata. Next base: position 1,177,672 of record CM071138.1, on the reverse strand, counting down.
ATTGCGTATTTTTAGAAATTTCAGCTTAACCCTTCGACTAAATGTCCGTGTAAATAATCACAACAGATACGCGAAATTATGACATTGAAAATTACAAATTTTATTTTTATTATTTGAGAAAAATTACGTTCGGCACATTCATAGTTTTTTTAAGTTATTATTTATTATATATTCATAGTTTAAATGTCAGTTTACTCCGTTTAATTAGCAATCCTACTATAATACTATAGTAGGATTGCTAATTAAAGTTTCTTTGAGTGATAAAAATTGAACTAGAACAATCACTATGTTTTGAAAGTAAGCAACATTATTTTGGAAAGTGACATTTCGATCTGTCAGTTTACTCCGTTTAATTAGCAATCATACTATACACCTGATGGTAAGCGATATCCACTGCGTGTAAGACACCCATGATACTACAAGAATCACCTTCAAGGGGGGAGCAGTAAACAGTGAGTTGCCACATCATATTGGTTACTGAGACAGTGGTATCAAATCCATCGAGCCAGCTCGTGCTGTAGACATTACTGTATTTTTTATAGAGACTGGCAAACGGATGGGTCACCTGATGGTAAGTGATCTCCACAAGACAGACACCCAAGACACAAAAAGAATCATGGATGCGTTGCCAACCTAAAAGGATACGGAAGGGGAGGGAAAAGGGATTGGGATAGATAGGGGGGATACGGCCACCGGAAATCTCACTCACCGAACGAAACGCAACAGCAAGCTGCCACTTTATGTCGGTTTTCTGAGACAGTGGTATCCAACCGGTTGAGCCGGCCCATTCGTACTGTAGACGTTATTGTCTACAGCGTGGCTCTACCACTGATAATAATAACGTAAAGATACTAAAGGAGAAACTGACTGACTGACTGATTGACTGACTGATTGATTGACTGATTGATTGACTGACGTATGAACGTACAGCCGAATGGATTGGAACTGTGAACGTGAAATTTTACACACGTCCTTTTACGACGTAGGCGAGCACTAAGAAATGATTTTTGGAAATTCATCCCCTAAGGGGGTGTGACGGGGGATGAAACTTTTACGCATCCGTAGCCGCGGGGAAAGCTAGTAATAATAATAATAAATCCACACACCTAGTCCTGCCCCCACACTAGGTATAACCTGTATCGTGGGTGTCAGACTATGAGAGACGCGTGCTCTCACAACACACACACGCGAAACTAATATCTGTGGGACACACAAACATTTGTCTCTGCGGGAATCGAACCCGCAGCCTCTCGCTTCACAGCCGGCTACTCGCCCACTGCGCCAAGGAGCTGGTAACGTAAATACTTACAATATTCGTTAGTCTCCTCCATTACAGTTTTATCTGTCTCTTCCGCTAATAATTTACCAAAATCACTGTCATCTGAAAATAAAGAAACACGTTTTTGAAATTTATTTCCAGTCTTAATGTATATGCTATAAAAAACAAGCCAAATAATAAACTCTCCGACCGACTTCCACAAAAGGAGGAGGTCCTCAATTCGTCGGTTTTTTTTATGTATGTTACGCGATATCTCCGCCAAATGTGGACCGATTTTCAAATCAAATCAAAATATTTATTGAATCCGTGAAATGTTACTACATTATTTAGATTCCGTCAAAGTTCCTCTACCGCCAGTTCGGAAGGCCGTTTCGCCAGAGAAGAACGGGCAAGAAACTCTGGCGTTGCTCTTTTAAATGCCAGTTGACAATAAATGCTTATAAAGTACCATATACAAAAAAGATATATAAATTAGAGCAGCTAAACCACCAAGAAAATACATACAAATAAATTTTTGTAGTAATAATTGTGTATCAATGATTGTAACCTGTTTTGTATGAATAAAAACATACAGAAAATACAATGGCAATACAAAATTATGTTTGTGTTCGATAGAGCTTATTTCAAGGGTGGTCCCATATAAATTTGGTCACGATCGGTAAATTGGAAATTGGTCAGTTAAGTTTTTAAACTTATGGATTATATGAAAGCAATATTAAAATTGGACGAATATGATTATTTTTTTTTTATAGTCGTCTCCTAAGTCTAGTGACAGCATGTATGGCCTGTGGACCAGGAGGTCCTGGATTTGATTCCCAGGTTGGGTTAGTAAATTAAAGTAAATTTTGTAATGGGGCTATCCCTGTATCTGCATCGGTCATCCGCCTGTCTTGTCGCAAGCCAGTAGATTTGCTTCTTCCCTCTTCGGATTCGGAGTGTGAAAAAGCATAAATAGGCCGGCCTGATTCTGACGACCATTGATAAACAGTGTTTGTCAGTGGTCGCTAGTTTTTTGGTCTGCACTACGCTTACGATAATAATAATAGCGATAGCTCAGTTGAGAATGGTACGGACTGCCGAGACAAGTGTCGGAGGTTCAAGACCAACCCCAAAATGGAGCATACATCTCTGTCTTTTCTATGTTAAGTGTATTTTCATTGTGAAATATCACTTGCTATAATGGTGAAGGAGAACATAGTTAGGAAACCGGCATACCTGAGAATTTCTTCGCAGGAATTTCGAAATATATGTGAAGTGTAACAACCCGCATTAGGCCAGCGTGGTAGACTAAGGCCTAACCCCTCTCATTAGTAGAGGAGGCCCGTGACCAGCAGTGGGACAGTAATATTACAGGGCTGATATTATTATTATTACTACGCTTACCATCAGGTGCAGTGTAGTCATTTTGCCGTGCCCAGATAAAAAAAAGCGGTCGAGCCAGCCAAATCGTGTTGACTTTACTGTCTACACTGTGGCTACTCAAATAATACCGCGTCGCATCGCCATCGCATCTCTGTCTATTTTTTGTAGTGGTAGAGCCACGCTGTAGACAGTAACGTCTATAGAACGAATGGGTCGGCTCGACCGGTTAGATACCACTGTCTCACAGAAAACCGACGTAAAGTGGCAGCTTGTTGTCGCGTTTCGTTCGGTGAGTGAGATTTCCGGTGGCCCATTTCCCCACTCCCTTTCCCAATCCCCTTCCCTCCCCTTCCATTACCTCCTTTTAGGTTGGCAATGCACCCATGATTCTTTTTGTGTCTTGGGTGTATATGGGCGGTGGAGATCACTTACCATCAGGTGACCCATCTGCTCGTTTGCCAACCTCTCCAATAAAAAAAAAAAAAAAAAAAAATAATTAAACACTCACCTACAAGCTTATGGTCGCCTTTCAGCTTAAAAATATGATGTTTCAACAAAACCATGTTGAAGAACTCTTCACCACATGAACACATCGGTTTCTTCTTCACTTCCGTTTCCGGAGCGTGATCTATGTATATATGATTGTCCATTTCGCTGTCATTAGCACATATTTCTCTACATAACACACATATATATACATCATGGACAGGCAAACCTTTGATCCCCGGCTCTCGTACGTACTTCCAAGGCCCCATAAACGGTGCTGGGGAAAAAAACCTCCTACCACCCAACTTTTTGACACTTTTCACTCTGTTTTTGTGCTTCATTATGTGATTTTCGAAATGGCGATCCTTATTCGTGATGAATCCGCAAATCTCGCACGAATAATAGCACTGATGCGTTTTGAGGTGCTCCGCCAACTGTTTCATACTCTCACAGTCCAGGAAACAAATCTGACATGTAGAAATGATGTTAATATGGTGGCAGCAGAAATGAAACCATAATTTCTTCACGGTTATGTTTTTCCGGCATTTTGGGCACGGTACTTTGCTGCTGTGTTCCGTTTTAGAGCCATGGACGTACTTTAAGTGGGCTTCGAGCATCATTTTGTTGAAAAATATGTTGTTACAGTTGTCACATATGAAGGTCTCTCTCTCTATTCGGTGTGCGTTTGGCGAGCTTAATAAATGTTTTGTTTTTATGTGTTCTACTAGAGCCTCGGATGAGCCTTGGTCTCTTAAGCATGTCTGAAAATAAAATTTATTTTTTATTTTGTTTTAGTACAGGAAACATACAGTGTTACAAATATGTTTAGATAATACATTTAAGAAGATTAACCAAACTAGATTCCAACATTTAAATTACGTATAATAATAAGCTCGTCGGCATAATAATTTATACAAATTCATACAAAGTTTCTAAGGGCGACTTGCACCACTATTACTAACCTACGGTTAGTCCTAACCTCAAGTTAAATTGAAATAGAAATATATGAAGGACATGTAATTCGTTACATGTAATTAATTTAATGTCACCATATATTAACTGTAATTAGATGTAGTACATTATATATAATGAATTACATGTCCTTCACATATTTCTATTTCAATTTAACTTGAGGTTAGGACTAACCATAGGTTAGTAATAGTGGTGCAAGTCGCCCTAAATAAAATACATAACATAACATAAGCTCACGCCTGTATCCCCGAATTATTTAAAACCATATTTATAAATGACTACATGACAACTAGAGGGACGGGGGGTTATGGTTATTATATGTATTATATATACTACGGGTGGACACCGAGAGGTGGAGGGGGCATAAAAATTAAAAAACATGGGACCAGTGGCAGATTTGCCAATAGGCTGAGTAGGCTGAAGCCTAGGGCAGCAGATTTTAATGGGCAAATTTGGCAAATTTTTTTTTGTTTTGATTTACTAAAATAAAAAAACACTTTATTACAATAATAATATAATGTTAACCCTGTTATATTACTGTCCCACTGCTGGCCACATTATTATACACAGAAAAAAGTATTTCAGATCTCAGTAGAGGTGGCAAAAGTTAAAGAGTCTACTGTCAGCAAATGTGTAAATCCGCCACTGCATCGATCACATAATATTGGTATGTTCTCTAAGATATGGGCGCCACTCTGTATATACCTATAATGAATGACGATTTGAAGTATTTAGGCCCTTGACATAAGTAAATTTTGATTTTGAACCATCCACCCAAATAAAAAGCATCTAAAGTCATTTATTTCAAACCCTACATGTCCATCTTTGTTGATGTTTATCGCATAAACTCACATCACTTTTAGGCAATAAAAACGACTTTAGACAAGATTATGGACTGATTATAATAAGGCACCACTCGCAGTCAGAATTGGGTACTTGATAATTGTTTTTAATTGATTTTATATGAAATTTATATAATCTAAAACGTAGCACAAAAAAAATATTGCAAAATTCTCAAAAATAAACAAGTTATAAGCCTTTGAAGTTTGGTGTAACCTTCAAACTGTGGGAAAGAGAAGCATCAGTATAATCACGTCACAGCCATAACAGTGCCTCTGTTGGAAAGGGATAGCAAGATATCCCCACTACACCCCCACTCTTGCTCATTGCAGAATTTAAAATATTAATTACTGCCTCACTTTTCTACCAATATTGATGCAGTTTTTACAGAAGGGTTTCTTTTTTGATTTATTAAGCATTTCATATAACAATATGGATAAAATTAAACATAGTCAAATCACCAATTCCCGCCAAAACTTTTGGGTGTTATTTATTTTCAACCTAATTCAAAATGAGGTTATTAATCTAGCGGCATTTATGTATGTTACGCGATACCTCCGCCAAATGTGGACCGATTTTCAAAATTCTTTTTGTATTTTAAAGAGCTTACTCCAAGGGTACCTTATTGGTTACGATTGATATATTAGCCAATCTTTTGTGCTACTAAATGGTTTTTAGAAAGTCTTACTACTCACCAAGCAAATATTAGATTCGTCACTCTTAATTTTGGTCATAAGTTCGCGGAAATGTGCTTTCTTCCGATGAATATCCACATCGGTTTCAGTCAGCCATTCACTGTCACACAAATCGCATTTGTAACCTTTTTCGACGGGGCCCGACGGCGTGTCGCCGTCGGCTTTGCATCGTTTAATATCTGTGTGGCTTCGGAACATTTTCGAAGTTCTAATTCAATTTCTTATTTTCTTATCATTGTTGTGTTTTCAGAGTATCGACCTGTACTTTTGACGTTACTGTTAAAGTGTTGCCATATGTTATTTGAAATTCCGGAGAAAATATTGGTTATACTGAAAAATAGTGAAATACCCGTTGAGAGAGTAATAAATGATAGAGCATTGTATTTTTAAAAAGTAACTAGGAAATATTAATTATCATTAGCATCTTATTAGTTTTTATTACACTTTTTAAACAGTAAATATAAGATGCTACCTTAGAACTTCAAAACTATTGATTAATCTGGTTGTCTGGAAGAGATCGCTTTAAGCGATAAAGCCGCCTATTGTACCATTGTATAGTTTAAAATTCTTGGTTTTACAGTTTCCGAATATTGGTGTTTAATAAAGTGTTATCTATTTATCATTTATCTACTAATTGATGAAAATGAAAATTAAAGAATTATTTTAGTTTAACATAATATAATATATTTGTTAGATATTAACAAAAGATTTATTATATTAGCAGTTTATTTCCTAATGACAAAAGCTACGATTATAAATAAATAAACCAAAAATACGCACATATGGAATTTATGGATTTAGGTATTCTTATTTAATTGGCAATACTTATTTAACAGAAACTTTTTCTTCTTGACGCAAAGGAAATTGAAGTAAACAATGATGTAAACAATGATTAATTTTAATTTATTTATTAATTTAATATAAACATAGCCGTATTAAAATATTTATTTATAAGTAAGGAGAAAATTAAATTAATTTTATCAAAACTGTTTTACAAAAACTGATTAGAAAAAATAATATGGCAAAGAAAATTATAATATACAGCCTACAATGATAAAATACATGGAGTTAGAAATAACGATTCCATATCGAAGAGTGAAGAACAAAGATAAAGAAATTAGCCACTTTCTAACATTAGCTGGCTGTACTATTAGCCGAAGCAGTACTATTCGCCAGAGCAATAGTCTTGCCAGCTACATTACTAACAATAATAGTGGAATTTGAAACTGCAGAACTTGTAGAGTTGACGCTAGATGGCGGCACGGTTTCTGCTCCGTTGGGAGTAATTATGGAAACTGGATGGGTAGAATTCGCCAAACCGCCGTCCGTTATTGGTATTATTATAATCTGCGTCGATTTGTCTTCAAATCCATTTGTTATATTTATTTCTGTAAAAATATCTTTTTATTACTGTTACAAAGTGGCGCGCCTCTACCGTCTACCATTGAATATTTATATTTTCAATGATCTCTACATAATTCTTTCTGCAATATCCTTGAAAAAATGTGTTGTGCCGACCCCACATTAAGGTAGGATGAGGGCAGATAAAGAGAAAGAAATTATCTCAACATAACACAACTTACGGCCGGTTTCAATAAACGATCTCAGTTTAGAGTGCAGATAGATCGCGATTATGAACCAATCAAATCGAGTCATTTGACGGAGTCATGTTCAAACTGTGTTCTTATTGGCTAATTTTTGCAATCTATCTGCACATTCGAAATGAGATTGTTTATTGAAACCGGGCGTTAGTATAACTTCACGCCTGTATGAAAGGCGCACTAGCGAACTAGAACACCCACATTTCGCCGAGCTTAGTTCCGTCCCAGATGTGATAGGGGGCGAGTTTATCGCCATATTGGGCACAAATTCCAGACTCCGAGCTGACACTGAAAAATCCAATATAACTTTGCCCTCGCCGGGGATCGAACCCAAAACCTCAGGACGGTATTCGTACAGCACACGCAATACCACTACAATCAGGCAATCGGAGAAATTCGAACGCCGCGTCTTCTGCACAAAAACATTACACACAATAACGACACAAAACTTGGTATTTCTAAAATTTTTTGTCTATGGCCTATTGTTATATGAGCGGGAGACAATGAGAAACCTTATTTTGTGTAGGTGTTAAGCCGGATCTCCTGCACTAAAACATTACACAAAACACTCTAAAACACATACGCAAATAGATGATTTTAGCTGTCATCTAAGATCTAGAACAATGAAAGAAAGAAATAAATAAATTTTATTTGTCCATATACAAGGCACAAGTACAATTTATTCGAGCTAATATACTGTTACTACAATAAATTACGTAAAATTACAATGGACCATAGATAAAAAATGCAAGTTTTGTGTGGGTGTTTTGTTTTTGTTTTAGTGCAGGAGACGTGCCTTTATTGGTGTTTTGTCTGGAAATGAACAGGTGCAAGGCGCGTCTTTAGGTATGCAGGTTCCCTCACGATGTTTTCCTTTACCATTAAAATAATATAGTCGACGAGGAAAATCTATAAAATAAGCTAGTAATATTTATATTTTTGAAGAAGCAGCGATAGCTCAGTTGGGAATGGTACGGACTGCCGAGACAGGTGTCGGAGGTTCGAGACCGACCCCAAAATGGAGCATACACATCTGACTTTTCTCTGTTACGTGTAATTTTATTGTGAAATATCGCTTGCTATAACGTGAAGGAAAACATCGTGAGGAAATCAGGATACCTTAGAATTTCTTCACAGGAATTCCGAAGGTATGTGAAGTGTACCGTACCGCATTAGTCCAGCGTGGTAGACTAAGGCCTAACCCCTCTCATTAGTAGAGGAGGCCCGTGCCCAGCAGTGGGACAGTAATATTACGGGCCTTATATTATATTATTTAATTTATATTTTTAGTAACAATTCAAGTCTTACCTATGCGAGCGCATTTCCCAAGGCTCATGCATGTCTGAAACAAAAGAATTTAGGAATAATTTAACAGGCCCCGTATCGGATGCTACGGGTTCGATTCCCGCACTATTTTATTCTCTACTTTACGTATAGCGGAGGTACCCAAAAATGTTTTTTCAAGATTTTTGACCGAGTTTCAAAAAGGAGAAGGTCCTCAATTCGTATTTTTTGTTATCTACATTACGCGATATCTCCGCCAAAGGTGATCCGATTTTCAAAATCCTTTTTGTGTTCAATAGAGGTTATTTCAAGGGTGGTCACTATTTTGATCACGATCTGATAAGTTTTGTAGTCGTCCGTTGAGTTTTTAACTTTTAAGTGTTCAGTTTGAAGTCGGCTTTACGTTTTTGTTTTTGTTATTTTTCCTTTGTCATTGGTTCACGGCCGTGTTCGAAAAAAAAATAGAGATGTAATTTTTTTTGTTATCTATTTATTATTAGTTATCCCTAATCAGACAGACGGACATGACAAAACTAAGGGTTTCATTTGCCATTTAGTTTCGGAAACTTAAAAAAATATAACCCTAAGGCTCAATTGCACCACTATTATTAACCTAGAGTTAGTCCTAACCGCAAGTTAAGTAACATGTCATTCATACATTTTCTGTCAATTTAGCTTGCGGTTAGGACTAACTCTAGGTTAATAATAGTGGTGCAATTGAGCCTAAAAATAATAAAAATAAAGTTAATATAAAATATAACTTACCAACAATAGGAAATAAGCCACGTTCTTCATGATTGAATAGTAACTGCCAAAACCGATTGATTCATTGTTTTTATATCTCATATTGACGTTATATTTAAACAGGTGGTCATTTTGACAATAGCTAACATCTTTATTAAACTCAGGTGGGAATTTAGGCGAGTCTAAACTCGAATTTTGACGGGAAGTCTGACAAGGTGGGCGTCGCTTGTTAATTATTTCATATTGTTCTCTAGAGCTGTGTTTGATGTTTTTAAGTGGTGTGGTTTAATGCATCAAACTTCAGGGAAGATGAACAGTATAATGTGGAAACTTTTTAACCGGTGATTGTTGATGAATTTTGCTTGATGCGTTGGCTGGCCTATTCGGTCGATTCGCCGAGTGAAGGTCGTCTGAGGGGCACCGCGCTGGAAGGAATTACCGCCATAATCCCAGCAGGACCTTGAGATCATCCACATCTGGGTCTCATGGTCATTGTGAAAACATAATTGCTCTATTTACCTTGACATTGGCTAAATCATAGCAAATGCGTGGAAGTCATTATTTTTAAAAGAAAAAGAGTTTAAACTCTTAGTGCCACTTGAAGCTCCGCGATAAATCTCTATTTATCCCAAATCTTGATTTAAAGATAGAAGTGAACTGTAGGATATATCGAGATTAAGTGTGACTTTAGATTTGTAATAGCGCTACAAGTCGCCCTTAGAGGATAAAGGCGACTTACGAAAGGTATTTATCGTGGTAAATTGAATGGAAGGGTCGGAAGAGGGCGCCGGAGGACGACATACATAGATCAAATAACTGATATTCTCCGAAAAGTGCAAGTGGGCGTACCCTCAACCGGCGGAAATGTATGAAGATGCATGAGTGTGGAAGAGGCAAAAGAGGTGTGTCAGGATCGTAGCTTGCGGCGCCCAAGTCTTTGCCTACCCCCATTGGATGCAGGCGTCAGTGTATGTATCTATTGATCAACTCTTCATTTGAAGTTCGTCGAAAAGCCGGCCCTGTACTCATGCTAAGCACATCAATTAAAAAAAAAACATCTGTCATAAATATTTATACAACAATTTTAATAATATAATAAACACAATGAGTCATTGATGAATGACGAGGCTAGTTTGTGCGTAACTGAAAATTGACTAAGACTGGGTTTCTTGTAGTCTGGTCAATGGCAGAATTAGTTACTTGAGTAATTATTTAAAATTAATTTTATATTTACGTCGTCTAAAATATAGAACAAAAAGAAATATTGAAATATTCTCAAAAATAAAAGTTATAAGCCTTTGAAGTTTGACGTTACCTTCAAACTGCGGGAAAGAGAAGTATAAATATAATCACGTCACATCATAACGGTACGTGCGCTGGAAAAGGATGGCAAGATATCTCCACTATGCCCCCAATCCAGAATTTAAAATATGAATTACTGCCTCATTTTTCAACCAATTTCGATGCAGTTTTTACAGAAGGGTTTCTTTTGCGTTTTATTTGCTATTACATATAAATATGTGTATAAAATCAAACATAGTCAAGTACACAATTAACTACATCTGTCATGTTATAAAAACAGCCCTGGAATATTACTGTCCGACTGCTGGGCATGGCCCTTCTCTAACTTTACTTCCTTCTACCTGCCCTTATTGTTGAAAAGAGGTTTTAAATAATTAGTAACACTGCATTACAATAAGAGTAGTTTGTCTATACTTCCTATAGTTTGTAAGCTATGGTTTGAGATATCCGTAACCGGGTGTGTACGTGACTTGTTGCTTGACCAGCATGGTGTAGAGGTGTACTAGAAAAGTCTTGTGTTATATAGTATTCATATTAAAGTGTTTTACATTCCTAAACTGCTTATATCATTTTGCTTGTCTACACGCGCCAAATAGTTATTACTTATCCCAACCTTAATGTGGGGTCGGCGCAACGTGGCGGCGATGTTGTATTGTGGCGTACTTTATTTGCCCATTGCTATCAGTCTAGTTAGTCATGCTCACTTAAGGTCTATGCTTGTGGCGGCGTCTTGTCATGGCACTTCCCTACAACATGGTTGATGAGGTCGATGGCTGGCACATGCGTCATACTCGTGAACGGGTGTTGCTTGTGGAGACTGGTCTGCCTGGACTGTTTTGTTGGTGGTGTCGGTTCAACTTGCCGTGGCTATGGGGTTGCTCAGTGTATCTTGTATGTTACTTTGTCCTATATTATTAGATATCTATTGTTATCATAGTTTAGCTACTCCAATTTAAGCTCTTTCTGTATCTGGTGCTGTACTGTATTAGTAGCTGACTGTAAATTGGTGTTAAAAAGAGCAACGTCAGAGTTTCTTGCCCGTTCTTCTCTGGCGAAACAGCCTTCCGAACAGGCGGTAGGGTTAAAATTTGACGGAATCTAAATAATGTTTGAAAATTTGTGGATTCAATAAATGATTTAATTTGAATAACACACTCTTTCAAGTATGTCGCAGAAAGGTTTCGCAGAAATTAAGAAAATACGCTTTGCCCGACCTGGGAATCGAACCCAGGACCTTCTTCCACAACCCATATATGCTGCCTCTAGACCAAGGACGCTCATGAGAGTGAGGCCTTAATCCACCACGTTGTTATACGATACGTTAAACTTCACATATCCTCGAAATTCTCAGGTAATAACCATCGCGTCTCCCTCCCCTAGGCGTGGCGGTAGTGGTAAAACACTTTTTCCCGCGATAACAAAAGAAAGGGTATGCAGGTTTCCTCACGATGTTTTCCTTCACCGTTATAGCAAGCGATAATTTACCTCTATGTATCAGTACTGTTGTAGCAAGCAGTAATTTATGTATCAGTCTTGTAATATTACTGTCCCACTGCTGGGCACGGGCCTCCTCTACTAATGAGAGGGGTTAGGCCTTAGTCTACCACGCTGGACTAATGCGGGTTGGTAGACTTCACATACCTTCGAAATTCTTGTGGAATAATTCTCAGGTATGCAGCCCCCTTACTCTTGACAATTCGACTTCATTTATTAATCGACTTCAAAAAAAGGAGGTTAACAATTCGTCGGAGTCTTTTTTATGTATGTTCCCCGATATTCGAAGACGCCTAGGCTGATACGAGAAATTCTTTTTTGTTTAAGTCAGGATCTGATGATGGGATCCTAGAAAAATCTAGGGCAACCCTCAAATTTTATAAGGACCCATAGTGTGTTTTATATATTTCCTAAAAGTTGATGATGAAAAAAATAAGCCCGGAGTTTCTTTCTGCCTTTCTTCTTCGGGTCGTCATCCGTAGGTAACTAGAGAAAGGCTGGTAGGTTAGCTAGGATAGGGCTTTGTAGTTTTTCATCCAATCCCACCAGCTTCTATTAATTCCCGTCGCTTCCCTGTCGTCGTACCTGCCATATCCCGTTCCCTTTCCACGGTCCACAACCTCTTACCGCACCATTACCCTTTCCCCATATGACCCTATTCTTCTAACTGTATAACCTGCCTGCCTGAATCCAAATTCATTGCATTCTATAATCTAAATTATGCTTTTTCTGACATGTCATAAGTGCTTTTATATGCCTACGTGATGAATAAAGATTTTTATTTATTTATTTAAGAGTTGGTGGATAATTTTTTCAATATTACACTAAAAATAGATAAATAATAATTAATGTTTAACAAAAACTGAAAACCGACTTCAAAAACGAACACTTAAAAGCAAAAAAATACAATTTCTTACTCTCTTTGGAGTCGGCGCCTTCATTTTGCGCGGATATATACGAATAAAATATTAATTCATTATCAAAATTTGTATCACATAGATCATTACATTACTTTTTTTCGTCCGAAGAATAGCAAAGACACAATTGACGCTCCGCAAATATTCAAGTTTTAATATTGTTATTACACCTTTTCCATAAAATCACCGTGTTGAATCGAAAACGAACTGTGCAAAAAATACGTGTTACCGTTTGCAGTGTGGTTGGTGGCTGATTAATGTGTTTAAAGACAAACTTAAACATTGTTAAAAAGTGATTGAAGGATTTGTTGTGTGGGTGACCTAAAAAAAATTTGTTCTCAAAGTACTCTATTTCAAACGTTACTACCATATCAACAAATTAATAGCTTAACTTCACCAGTGACGTCAAAGACTTTCTGGCACTGTTTGAAAAGAGTTCGTGTCGCGCCGCGCACCCAAGTTCGATCCCGCCACCGGTCACTTTTCTTCCTTTTTTTTTTATTTTTTCTTTGCCTGTTTTTGATTCTCTTTATTGCAAAAATGATATGCGCTGGCTGTAATGTTACTATTCTCGTTACACAAAAGAGAATAAAATGCTCTACTGGCAAATGTGCCCTACAGTATCATTTGGAGTGCGTGTCATATGACGAAGCATCAATGCCTAGGGCTAAATGGACCTGTCCAAGCTGCGTCTCTGGTCGTCCTAAGCTGGATAACACAAACACTCCAGTTCATGCCAAGGTTTACGCTGTATTAACTGATGAAACACCGTCAGGATCGGGTTATACAGTGTCGGCTCCAGATGAACTGTCATCACTTACAACGCCTCCATCAACGCGTGCCGGCGGCGCCGATGTCAATCTACAAAACGCAATACTTACTGAAATTAGAAAGCTACGCCAGGACATGAATGAAAAGTTTGAGAATCAGCAGGCTGCCTTGGTGAAATTTGAAACTACTCTATCAACGGTCCAAAGGGATATCAACGGCCTATCATTAAAATTTGTTACAGTGCGTGAAGACTTGGATGAGCTTAAGAAGACTGTTGTGTTTCTGTCAGATGCTCATGATGCACAGGAAGAGTTAAATTCAAAACAGGGTAAACTAATTTCAGAACTCCTTAAAAACAATGACGGACTAAGCAACCAATTGAGGGAATTGGAAGCAAAAGTGAGTTATTTTGATCAAATAGCGCGTGAGAGCAATATCGAAATACAATGCGTACCTGAGCATAGATCAGAAAACTTGCTTACCATTATTCAACAGCTGGGTAGAGTTGTGGGAAATGAACTTCGGGAAAGCGAAATTCAATCCTTCCATAGAGTTGCGAAATCAAACACTGACTCAAACCGCCCTCGCAACATAGTCGTCAAATTGGGCAGTCCTAGAATTCGTGATAATCTACTTGCAGCAGTGAAAAGTTTTAATAAAAAAAATGTGTCTGAAAAGTTGAATAGCAGCCATATCGGCATTGGCGGTGAACGACAGCCGATTTTCGTCACTGAAAATTTAACTTTGACAAACAAGAAACTACACGCTGCTGCAAGAATGGCTGCCAAGGAGAAAAATTATAACTTTGTATGGATTCGAAATGGTCGCGTATTTATAAGAAAGGATGTAACAAGTAAATCTATTTTAGTTAAAAATTTAAAATGCTTAGAGTTTTTGTAATTAAACTAAATTATCCTTTGCACGTTTAAAGTGTAGTATATTTAAAATTCAATATTAAAATTTACTATCAAAATGTAAGAGGCTTAAGAACTAAGACTGAGGATTTTTATACTGCCGCCTTAAATATGGAATACGATATTATTATCACTACTGAAAGTTGGCTTAATGAGACGGTTTTTGATCATGAAATTTTAGATAAACGATATAAAGTATTCAGACGCGATCGGTCATCGACGATATCTTCAGCTACTAAAAAAGATGGTGGAGGGGTACTTGTTGCAACACTAGACAAATACGAAGTGTTACGGCGAGTTAATTGGGAGTCTGAATGCGAGGAATTATGGATCACAATAAAATGTGACAATGGCCTAAATATCAACATCTGTGCAGTTTACATTCCACCTCCAATTAAACAAGACTATACTGATACACTCTTTAACAACTTCACAGAAATAATCCAGAGAAAAAGCAAAAACAACTCTATTAACTTAATATTAGGTGATTTCAATATGGGTAGCATTTGTTGGGAGTATAGCGTAGATTCCGGCGTTTTAACTCCCCATGGCTCTTATAATAATGAAGAAAACAAGTTTTTGGACATGCTTGCATTTAACGATCTCCATCAATGCAATACGATTGCCAATACTTCAAACCGTGTTCTAGATTTAGTTTTAAGTACTAGCAACAACACATTAGTGGTATCTCAAGTCACAAAACCATTTTTGCAAATTGATCAGCACCATCCAGCGCTAGAAATCTCTTTCGAAATCAAATGTAATAAACCTTTAATGCAAAACAAGGTCCCCTACTTAAATTTCTATCTCAGTAATTATGAAGCTATCAACAAGAAACTATCGGAAGTTGATTGGCGTCGTCAATGGAGTTATATTACTAATATTAACGATATGTTGCAATCGTTTTATGAAATTGTTATGAAAATTATTCAACAACATACACCTATTACTAAACCCCGAGATGAACGTTATCCTGTTTGGTTCAGCCGGGCTCTATTAAATGTTATTGATGAAAAAGCGAAATATCACAAGTTGTATAAAAAATATAAGAATCCCAGAGATAAACAAACGTTTGAATGTTTAAGAATGCGTTGCAATTGCCTTATTAAGGACTGTTATATAAATTTCAAAAAAAATATAGCAACCCATCTACGTCACAATCCCAAGTATGTCTGGAAATATTTTAAAAACAAGCGGGTAGGAAGTAGTTACATCCCAAATAAGATGTCTTTAAATGACACTAGAGTTGCCAGGGGTGGTCAGGAAGTCTGTGATTTGTTTTCCAATCATTTTCAATCCATATACAATGTCTCTAGCAGGACCGTTTCTTCAAGTTCTGGTCCATTAACCTCTTCCCAAAACATCACGTTCAGCTGTTGTAAACTTGAAGTAAAAGAAGTTTTCGATTATTTGCTCTCTCTAGACTGTGATAAAGGACCAGGGCCTGATTTAATTCCTCCACTTTTCCTAAAAAAATGTGCAGTGAATTTAGCCGCTCCCTTGACATTAATGTTTAATCGTTCCCTAGCAGATGGCATTTTTCCGGATTTGTGGAAAATTGCACATATAACACCAATTTTCAAATGTGGCATTGTTGAAAATGTAGCAAATTACAGACCCATATCCATTCTTTCCGCGTGTGGTAAAGTTGTTGAATCTCTGGTTCAGAAGAAAATGTTAGCTCACTTTGGGCATGTATTGGATGATAATCAGCACGGTTTCCGCCCCAAAAAATCAACAGCTACCAATCTGATGGAGTACACCTCATATATATCATCAGCATTAGATAGTGGCATGGAAGTGCATGCAATATACACCGATTTTAAAAAAGCGTTTGATCTGGTGAGTCATGACTTACTAATCGCCAAATTGGAAAATATGGGAATTCATGGCTCGCTACTCCGTTGGTGCGAATCATATTTAAGAAACCGATCTCAGCTGGTGCATATAAAGGGCTTCAAATCCAAAAAGTGTTTTGTACCATCAGGAGTACCCCAGGGTTCCCATCTAGAGCCACTATTTTTTTTGGTTTTTATAAACGATTTAGGTAGGAGAATAAATTCAAAATTTAAACTTTTTGCTGACGATTTAAAAATATATCGTACTATATGCACTGAATCTGATATAAATTACCTACAATTGGATTTAGATGTTATATGTCACTGGTGTGTAGAGAACAACATGGCATTAAATATAAACAAGTGTTATTTTATTCGTTTTAGCAAGAAAAGAAACACATCATATCAGAATTGCTACTTAATTAATGACAGCCCACTCCAGGAGGTAGATACTGTTAGAGACCTGGGCGTTGTGATAGATAGCAGTTTGAGCTTTAGAAATCATATCAACTTTATTGTCAGTAGAGCGTCAAAACTATCAGGTTTCATAGTCAGAGAAATGAAAATCTTTAAAGAACCTCATCTCACAATTTCTATTTATAATAGTATCATAAGAAGCATTCTCGAGTACTGTAGTGTGGTATGGAGCCCGTTTTATCAAGTGCACTCGGATAGACTGGAACGTGTTCAAAAAAGGTTTCTATATCACTTATGTTATTCAGATAATAAAAGCCGCACTTTCAATTCGTATGACTCTAGGCTGGATCATTATAAAATGAAATCCTTAAGCGCACGTCGAAAGGTTTTGGATGTGATGTTCTTGTTTAAATTAGTTAGAGGTCTAATAGATTCTCCTGAGCTCTTAGAGAAGGTGCATATTTGTATCCCACGTGCTAGCAGTCGCCTAATAAATAGAAGAACATTTGTTCTGCCTCATAGTAGAACTAATTTAGGACAGTTTTCCCCCGTGTGCCGCATGCTCTCTTTCGCCAACACTATCCGAGGTGATATAGACATCTTTTCTAGTTCTGAAGCCTCAATAAGGGCGAAGCTTAAACTACTAATTAATTAATTATTTCAAATTGTATTTAATTGGTTTATTTATAGTAAAATAGGTATTATAATGTCTTTGTTAACATAAGCACGATAGATTCACATCGAGTAGATGACAATCAAACGTATGTATTTACATTATCTTTAATTATTTGTAGTATTTATGATTGTGCATCAGTTTTGTGAATAATAATTAAAAAAAAAAAAAAAAAAAAAAAAAACTAAAACCTACAATTATCCTCTTCCCTAAATTTTACATTCGTCTCATTATCTTGAAGATTTTTTTTTTTATTTATTTTATAATACTGCGATCTGTCTATGAACATTTAACAGTAGTTTTGAATAAAATCAAATAAAATAGCATGAGAGGTACATGTCCAGTGACATGTCCTCATTAAATACTGGTTTTAAAGTAGGTCTTGGGGCACTCTCCTTTTGAGCCTCCTTGCTGCCATGTGGTTATGGTCCATTAAATGTTTTGCTAGGTTGTTTGGATGTGATTGTAGACGGTCTCTATAAGATTTCGTTTTATCTGTTACTTCTTGTTTTACTTTTTTTATAGCAAGGTCATGATGAATCCTATCATTGGTGACATACCATGGTGCATTTACAATCATTCTGAGCGTTTTTGACTGGAATCTTTGAAGTATTTCAATATTGGAGTTGGAGGCTGTCCCCCACAATTGAATGCCATATGTCCATATGGGTTTTATGATTCAATTATACAATAGTAGCTTGTTTGCGAGCGGAAGTTGAGAGTTTCTGTTTAAGAGCCAATGAAGTTTACGTATTTGCTGACCAAGGCGTTTTGTGAATATATGCTTCTTCCATGTTAGTCTCCTATCAAGATACATCCCCAAATACTTGGCATTTTCCGATTGCGGGATCTCTAAGCTGTTTAGTGTTACCGGAGGGCAAGTGTCTCTTCTTGTAGTAAATGTAACTTAGATTCATTGGCTCTGATACGCCATTTTTGAAGCCATGCGGATATGTTGTTTAGACTGGTCTGAAGTTTCTCAGAAGCTTCTTTGGGGTTGTCATCAATAGCCATGATGGCTGTATCATCAGCAAAGGTCCCCATTACTGTTCCTTCTGTTACAGGTAGGTCTGCAGTGTATAATAGGTATAAGGTAGGGCCCATGACACTTCCCTGCGGGACACCTGCCTTGATAGGATACAAAGGTGACGTTTCTTCGCCTTGTTTGACCATAAAGTACCTTTCAGTTAAATACGATTTCATGAATGAGTAATAGTTAGAGGGAAGATTTTTTTTTATCTTAAACAAATGCCCCTCATGCCAGACTTTGTCGAAAGCCTGTGATATGTCCAAGAAAGCAGCTGTGCAATATTTTTTTTTATCAAATGCTTTATTTATATTTTCAACAAGTCTGTGTATTTGTTCAATCGTACCATGCTTCCGCCTAAAGCCAAATTGGTGGTCAGGGATTAGTTTAGTTTTTTCAATAATGGGATTTAATTGATTAAGAAAAAGTATTTCCATTACTTTTGAAAGGATAGGAAGAAGACTGATTGGACGGTAAGATTTCACTTCATCTGGACATTTGCCTGGTTTTGGGACCATAATAATTTGGGCTACCTTCCACTGGTGTGGCACAAAATTTAGTCTTAAGATAGCATTGTAGATTTAGGTCAGGAGGGTGATGCGTGCCTCCGGTAGCTCTTTTAGGATAGTAGCCGTGATCAAGTCATACCCTGGTGCCTTACTTGCTTTGAGCTTCTTAATAACTGATCTTATTTCAGATTTGCTAATTATTTTGAAGGGATGGTCTACATTATGATTGTTTATTTCCTGTGTTTTTTGAAGTTTTGCAGATAAATTGCCAGGATTTGGTGTAAAAACATTGTTCAAGTATTTAGCAAAAGTATTGGCTTTGTCAGAGTCGCTAATAGCCCACGTGTTATCTGGCTTTCGTAAGGGTGGTTAATGAGATATAGGACGTTTGATATATTTTGTGGCCTTCCATAATGAATAATCAGTTTTTGATGTGGCATCTAATTCTTGTAAGAATGTATTAGTTTTTTCGTTTCTTTCAGCAGCCAGTTTAGTTTTTAACTGTTGTATGCAGGCATTAAACCTTTTTTTTATCATTGCGGTATCTTGTTGACTGCCATCGTTTTCTTACCTGGCGTTTTTCCTCTATTAAAGTTTTGACTGATTGTGAGATTTGGGGTGAATTTTGGCTCTCGGTTGGTTGCGCTGGCGTAGCCTGCCAAGCAGACTGTTGGATAACATGGTTAAAGTGCTCAACGCTATGGATAATATCGTCTTCTGTTTTTAAAGGTAATTTGGTATTTAATGATTTTGATACCAATTCTCGAAAGTAATTCCAGTTTGTTTTGCTCGAATGTAGTCTGCATGTTTTCAAATTTTTCTTGATGTTTCTGCTTAATGTTACTTCCACCGGGGAGTGATCTGATGATAAATCGAAGCTAGACGTACACTTAATACATGTGTTACTAATACCCCTGTGTCACTACACAGAAATCTAACAAGTCGGGGACTTTTCTCGTATCAGTCGGCCAGTATGTAGGTTCGCCACTTGAACAGACATTTAGGTTTAGTTGGTTTATTGTGTAGAGTAACTGTCTCCCCTTTGTAGTTATTATTCGGGAGCCCCAAAAAGTGTGCTTAGCATTATAGTGACCTCCTGCCACGAACCGACGTCCTAGGGTTTTAAAGAAATTTACATAGTCAACATATATTGTGTTTTGGTGGGCTGTAAACTGCTGATATAGTGATGGGTCCTATCCAGTCCTCCACAACAATGTTTGTTGCTTGAATTTTATCGGTGCAATAGTTAGGCACTTCGTAATGTTTAATGTTATTCCTGATTAAGACTGCACTTCCACCATGGGCCATACCATCTGGATGCATTGTGTGATAAAGTTTATAATTTGGTATGTTGAAATAGCTCTTTTTGGTAAAGTGTGTTTCAGATATTAGTAATATGTCAATTTTGTTTACTTCGATATGTTTTTTAACTTCTAAAGTATGTTGTGACAGGCCATTGGCATTCCATATAACCATTTTTAGGGATGTGAATTTGTTACAATTTTATTTGTCAGTGATAGTATTTGGTTGGTCATTGAAGTTAGTTGAGCTAGGATCTGTTTCATCATAATCTTGAAGATAACGTTTTTAAAGGTTTCACTTCTACCACGTGTGAATTGCACCCATTTTTATTTTTTTCATTTTGTTCAAAGACTTCTATATATACTACTAGACTGGCTGTTCGGACATAGAATGTGCGCACTAAGTCTCTGTTAATCGACCTCAACTCACTATACAAATCTGTTCATTTCCTTAGCCGTGAAACGTCAAACACTCGCCGTCATGTGCCGCAATATTACTTTGAAACAGCCTTGTCTAGTAAATACATAAAAGTCTATTTTTTTTTATTTAACTTGAGGTTAGGACTAACTGTAGGTTAGTAATAATGGGGCAAGTCAGGTGCAATACGTACTTATTCGGTAGAGGTTTTATTTAGAAAAAACTACAAATCATAATTTTGCATTCAATTTATTTATTCAATATTTTAGCCGTGTCGGGTGCAGGATCATATAACTTATTAATAAAACTTACATTACTTAAATAAAACATATTTTTTACAAATATTTTGTATTTTTTTTGTCGTGACCAATTTTAACAGTAGGTAACTAATATTTGAAAATAGATTTGTCTCGCTTTGTTTTACTGCATTTAACGTCAGATAAAGCGAAACAAAACATGGTATAGTGATGTATAAAGCGATTAGTACCATTTATTTATTTAGAGCGACTTGCAGCAACTAATAAACTGGAGTTAGCCCTAAACTCGATTTAACCTACATGTTATTCATATTTAAATCAAGATTTGAGTTAATCAAAATCTAAGAGCTGCAATTCGTCCTTAGGCATACATCACGCTCCAAAACACAAAATTTAGAGGAGAGGCAAAAATGCGCGCCGAAAATTTTGTGAGACTGAAAGTCTCTCGTAGTTCCTGACACAAGACTAGTATCTAGTGTGGGGTCAAGGCTATGTGTGTGACTGTTGGGTGTTATTTATTTATTTATTATTTTCCAGTTTTAATGAGGCTTTATACGAAAGTATAACGAATTATACAGTTATAACGAAACTATCATCATCATCATCATCATCATCAGCCATAGGACGTCCACTGCTGAACATAGGCCTCCCCCAAAGATTTCCAGATCGACCTGTTGGAAGCGGCCTGCATCCAGCTACGAATCACGAAACTAGGAGATGCTATATGCATGAGAAATACACAAATTATTAATTGCCTAAGTCCTATGGTCACATTTTTTAATGCTTAATAAAATTTCATTGATTCATACAACCTTCGTAAGTCTAACAACCGGTTTCTAAAAAGCTGATCAAATTAATCACCTTGGTTTCTATTATTATCGGGATTGAATTCGTCTGGCCTTGCAACTGAATTTTCGCTTAACAGATTAATTAATTGAGTTTAAATTACATTGATCAGTCTTCAAGAAACCGTCCATATCAGAGCCAATTCAATTGAAACACTACAAAATTATAAAAAGCTTTGTTCGCTAATTATTCAATGTATTCGCGCTACTACCATTCCCTTTCAGTCTCGCTTGACGAATAAGACTTATACTGAGCGCTTGAACTCCTCTCCGACCTAACGCTTCCACTAGAAGTCTGGAAGAATTCAGATTCGTCGAACTCTTTTTCATCGAACTCGGAATTCTTAATCTGTGTGGTCCCATCATCATCAATTTCAGATTGTGATTGCCAACTAGATGAACTAAACTGAGATTTCTTCACAAACTCTTCGTTTCCATTCGATTCGGAGTTGAAGCTTTGATATCCTGATTGTTCGGACATGCGACTTTTTTTAATCCTTTTTTCGCTTTTTATGTTATGGTCGGAGAACTTTTTATTATCCTTAGACTTATCAGATTGTCTGTTACTTGTAGAGGAACCTTGTGAATCGAAGCTTTCTCTGTTAAATTCTTGGCTGTCACTACTAGAACTTGCCGAACTACTGCTCACTCCGTTAGAGTTACTGTTCCAGCTATTAGAGGAGCTATGAGAGTCACTGCTTGCTCCGTTAGAGCCACTGCTTCTGATGTTAGAGGAGCTTTGAGAATCACTGCTTGCTCCGTTAGATCCACTGCTCCAGCTGTTAGAGGAGCTCTGTAAGTCACTGCTTGCTCCCTTAGAGCCATTGCTTCTCCATTGTCCATTGTTAGAGCCGTTGCTTTTGCTGTTAGAGGTGGTTTGAGTGTCACCGCTTGCTCCGTTAGAGCCACTGCTTCTGCTGTTAGAGGTGGTTTGAGAGTCACTGCTTGCTCCGTTAGAGCCACTGCTTTTGCTGTTAGAGGTGGTTTGAGTGTCACTGCTTGCTCCATTAGAGCCACTGCTTCTGCTGTTAGAGGTGCTCTGTGAGTCACTGCTTGCTCCGTTTGATCCATTGCTCCTGCTATTAGAGGTGCTTTGAGTGTCACTGCTTGCTCCATTAGAGCCTCTGCTTCTGCTGTTAGAGGAGCTCTGGGAGTCACTGCTTGCTCCGTTAGAGCCACTGCTTCTGCTGTTAGAGGTGCTCTGTGAGTCACTGCTTGCTCCGTTAGATCCATTGCTCCTGCTGTTAGAGGTGGTTTGAGAGTCACTGCTTGCTCCGTTAGAGCCGTTGCTTCTGCTGTTAGAGGTGGTTTGGGAGTCACTGCTTGCTCCGTTAGACCCACTGCTTCTGCTGTTAGAGGTGCTCTGTGAGTCACTGCTTGCTCCGTTAGATCCATTACTCCTGCTGTTAGAGGTGGTTTGAGAGTCACTGCTTGCTCCGTTAGAGCCGCTGCTTCTGCTGTTAGAGGTGGTTTGAGAGTCACTGCTTGCTCCGTTAGAGCCGTTGCTTCTGCTGTTAGAGGTGGTTTGGGAGTCACTGCTTGCTCCGTTAGACCCACTGCTTCTGCTGTTAGAGGTGCTCTGTGAGTCACTGCTTGCTCCGTTAGATCCATTACTCCTGCTGTTAGAGGTGGTTTGAGAGTCACTGCTTGCTCCGTTAGAGCCACTGCTTCTGCTGTTAGAGGTGGTTTGAGAGTCACTGCTTGCTCCGTTAGAGCCGTTGCTTCTGCTGTTAGGGGTGGTTTGGGAGTCACTGCTTGATCCGTTAGACCCACTGCTTCTGCTGTTAGAGGTGCTCTGTGAGTCACTGCTTGCTCCTTTAGATCCATTGCTCCTGCTGTTAGAGGTGGTTCGAGAGTCACTGCTTGCTCCGTTAGATCCATTGCTCCTGCTGTTAGAGGTGCTTTGAGTGTCACTGCTTGCTCCATTAGAGCCTCTGCTTCTGCTGTTAGAGGTGCTCTGTGAGTCACTACTTGCTCCATTAGATCCATTGCTCCTGCTGTTAGAGGAGCTCTGAGAGTCACTGCTTGCTCCGTTAGAGCCACTGCTTCTGCTGTTAGAAAAGCTTTGAGAGTCACTGCTTGCTCCGTTAGAGCCGTTGCTTCTGCTGTTAGAGGTGGTTTGGGAGTCACTGCTTGCTCCGTTAGACCCACTGCTTCTGCTGTTAGAGGTGCTCTGTGAGTCGCTGCTTGCTCCTTTAGATCCATTGCTCCTGCTGTTAGAGGTGGTTCGAGAGTCACTGCTTGCTCCGTTAGATCCATTGCTCCTGCTGTTAGAGGTGCTTTGAGTGTCACTGCTTGCTCCATTAGAGCCTCTGCTTCTGCTGTTAGAGGTGCTCTGTGAGTCACTACTTGCTCCATTAGATCCATTGCTCCTGCTGTTAGAGGAGCTCTGAGAGTCACTGCTTGCTCCGTTAGAGCCACTGCTTCTGCTGTTAGAAAAGCTTTGAGAGTCACTGCTTGCTCCGTTAGAGCCGTTGCTTCTGCTGTTAGAGGTGGTTTGAGAGTCACTGCTTGCTCCGTTAGAGCCACTGCTTCTGCTGTTAGAGGTGGTTTGAGTGTCACTGCTTGCTCCATTGGAGCCACTGCTTCTGCTGTTAGAGGTGCTCTGTGAGTCACTGCTTGCTCCGTTAGATCCATTGCTCCTGCTGTTAGAGGTGCTTTGAGTGTCTCTGCTTGCTCCATTAGAGCCTTTGCTTCTGCTGTTAGAGGTGCTCTGTGAGTCACTACTTGCTCCGTTAGATCCATTGCTCCTGCTGTTAGAGGAGCTCTGAGAGTCACTGCTTGCTCCATTGGAGCCACTGCTTCTGCTGTTAGAGGTGCTCTGTGAGTCACTGCTTGCTCCGTTAGATCCATTGCTCCTGTTGTTAGAGGTGCTTTGAGTGTCTCTGCTTGCTCCATTAGAGCCTTTGCTTCTGCTGTTAGAGGTGGTTTGGGAGTCACTGCTTGCTCCGTTAGACCCACTGCTTCTGCTATTAGAGGTGCTCTGTGAGTCACTGCTTGCTCCGTTAGATCCATTACTCCTGCTGTTAGAGGTGGTTTGAGAGTCACTGCTTGATCCCTTAGAGCCACTGCTTCTGCTGTTAGAGGAGCTTTGAGAGTCACTGTTTGCTACATTTGAGCCACTGCTTCTGCTGTTAGAGGTGCTCTGTGAGGCACTTCTTCCTCCCTTAGAGCCATTGGTCCTGCTGTTAGAGGAGCTTTGTGAGTTACTGCTTGCTCCGTTAGAGCCACTGCTTCTGCTGTTAGAGGAGCTCTGTGAATCACTGCTTGTTCCCTTAGAGCCACTGCTTCTGCTGTTAGATGAGCTTTGAGAGTTACTGTTTGCTTTAGTGGATCCTTGATCAGTCTTTATATCAGACTTATTTTGCGTTTGTTGGCTGTTTGTTTGACCACTGGATCCCTTATTATCTTTCTCTTTACCATAAGAGCCTTTTTTATCATCTCTATTTTTATCAACACCATTTCCTGGAATAGTTTGACCAGAACCTTGCTTTTCAGTGTTTTGTGTAGAAGTTGAGCTCTTTGACTGACTGGTAGATCCTTGTTTAGAGTTGTATGTGCTTGAACTGGCATCAGCTTGACTTTGGGCTTGTTGCTTATGTGTGTTGTGACTACTTTCAGATTCGTTTGCAGTTGGTTTATCGTCATTTCCTTTCGAATCTTTTGGACGGTCACCTTCAGGCTTTCTATGGGGTTTTCGATCGTCATTCTTACCAGATTCTTCGTTGGTTTTCTTATTGCAGTGAGAGCCTCTATTTTTATTGTCAGTGGTTGTTCCAATTTCACTGTATTTCTCAGATTTCGTTTTGTCATTACTGTCTTGTTTGTTACCTCTTGTTTGAGTATTGGTGCTACTAGAACTTGTAGTTCCACTTTGAGTTCTGGATCCCTTATCAGTGTTATTATCTCTTCCAGAGTCTATCTTACTACCGTCATTATTAGAACCTTTACGATCTTTGTTGCCGCGATGATCTCCAACTACGTTTGATCCATTGTTACCATCTTCATTACCAGAGCCTTTTCTACCATCATGTTTACCTTTCTTTTCATTATAACTTTGCTGGTCAGCTTTAGCTTGACTGTTGGCTGCACTAGAGCTAGAAGTTTGTCTAGTAGATCCTTGTGTGTTTGAGTAAGAGCTACTGCTTGATTGGCTATTAGAAGTCGCTCCGTTGTTATCATATTTCTTCGAATGTTCGGTATCATTGTTACCGTTACTATTGTCCTTGCTATCTTTGTTGCCAGGTCGTTTTTTGGCACCTACCTGATCATTATCATCTCCTTGATTCTTAGATCTCGTTTGACTACTAGAAGTACTAGATACAGAAGTTTGGCTACTTGATCCTTGTGTGTTTGAGTAACTGTTAGAGTTAGTAGTACTACTGGATTGACTATTGGGTCTCTTTCCATTGTTATTCTTATCATATTTACCGAAGTCATCAGCGTCGTTGCCAGAGTTCTTGGCACCTTTGTTGCCAGGACCTTTTTTGGCACCTACCTGATCATTATCATCTCCTTGATTGTTAGATCTAGTTTGACTACTCGATGTACTAGAGCCAGAAGTTTTGCTACTTGATCCTCGTGTGTTTGAGTGACTGTTAGAATTAGAAGTACTACTAGATTGACTGCCGGGTCTCTTTCCATTGTTATCTTTATCATATTTACCGAAGTCATCAACGTCGTTGCCGGAGTTCTTGCCACCTTTGTTGCCAGGGCCTTTTTTGGCACCTACTTGATGATTATCATCTCCTTGATCGTTCGATCTAGTTTGACTACTCGATGTACTAGAGCCAGAAGTTTGGCTACTTGATCCTCGTGTGTTTGAGTTGCTGTTAGAGTTAGAAGTACTACTAGATTGACTACCGGGTCTCTTGCCATCGTTATCCTTGCCATATTTACCGAAGTCATCAACGTCGTTGCCAGAGTTTTTGCCACCTTTGTTGCCAGGGCCTTTTTTGGCACCTACCTGATCATTATCATCTCCTTGATTGTTAGATCTAGTTTGACTACTCGATGTACTAGAGCCAGAAGTTTGGCTACTTGATCCTCGTGTGTTTGAGTTACTGTTAGAGTTAGAAGTACTACTAGATTGACTACCGGGTCTCTTTCCGTTGTTATCTTTGTCATATTTACCGAAGTCATCAACGTCGTTGCCAGAGTTCTTGCCACCTTTATTGCCAGGGCCTTTTTTGGCACCTACCTGATCCTTATCATCTCCTTGATTGTTAGATCTCGTTTGACTACTCGATGTACTAGAGCCAGAAGTTTGACTACTTGATTCTTGTGTGTTTGAGTTACTGTTAGAGTTAGAAGTACTACTAGATTGACTACCGGGTCTCTTTCCATTGTTACCCTTGTCATATTTACCGAAGTCATCCACGTCGTTGCCAGAGTTCTTGCCACCTTTGTTGCCAGGGCCTTTTTTGGCACCTACCTGATCATTATCATCTCCTTGATCGTTAGATCTAGTTTGACTACTCGATGTACTAGAGCCAGAAGTTTGGCTTCTTGATCTTTGTGTGTTTGAGTTACTGTTAGAGTTAGAAGTACTACTAGATTGACTACCGGGTCTCTTTCCATTGTTATCTTTGTCATATTTACCGAAGTCATCAACGTCGTTGCCAGAGTTCTTGCCACCTTTGTTGCCAGGGCCTTTTTTGGCACCTACCTGATCATTATCATCTCCTTGATTGTTAGATCTAGTTTGACTACTCGATGTACTAGAGCCAGAAGTTTGGCTACTTGATCCTTGTGTGTTTGAGATACTGTTAGAGTTAGAAGTACTACTAGATTGACTACCGGGTCTCTTTCCATTGTTATCTTTGTCATATTTACCGAAGTCATCAGCGTCGTTGCCAGAGTGTTTACCACATTTGTTGCCAGGGCCTTTTTTGGCACCTACCTGATCATTATCTTCTCCTTGATTGTTAGATCTCGTTTGACTACTAGAAGTACTAGATCCAGAAGTTTGGCTACTTGATCCTCGTGTGTTTGAGTTACTGTTAGAGTTAGAAGTACTACTAGATTGACTACCGGGTCTCTTTCCATTGTTATCCTTGTCATATTTACCGAAGTCATCAGCGTCGTTGCCAGAGTTCTTGCTACCTTTGTTGCCAGGGCCTCTCTTGGCACCTATCTGATCATCATTAAAACTATCATTGAAAGATTTAGTTCGACTACTCGAAGTACTAGATCCAGAAGTTTGTGATCCTCGTGTGGTTGAGTGACTGTTAGAGTAAGAAGTGCTACTAGATTGAGTACCGGGTCTCTTTCCATTGTTATCCTTGTCATCATTATCAGAATCACCTTCATACTTTCCGGAATCGCCACTTCTATGTTTGCTAGTGCCCTTTTTATCATCTAAATTATCATCATCATCTTCAGGGTTTGATCCTTGACTACCGAATTGACCACTAGTGGTACTAGATCCAGAAGACTGGCTCCTAGACCCTCGAGTTCTGGAACTGGTTCTTGATTGATCAGTGTCATAATTTCGGCTGTCAGTTCTGCTTTCAGAGTTTGAAGAACTTCCAGAGCTTGAAGCGCTTCCATATTGATTATTGGATGCCTCGCTTTGGGATTTGGAAGAGCTTTTTGATTTACTACTCGATCCTTGTTTAGAATCCCAACTTTCAGATTCTGATTCAGCAGAACTTTTTGATTTACTTTTAGATCCTTGTTTAGTATCTATACTTTCAGATTCAGAAGAGCTTTTCGATTTATTTTTAGACCCTCGATTAGAATTTTTACTTGCTGAATCCAACT
This sequence comes from Clanis bilineata, assembly GCA_036417725.1. Classification (NCBI taxonomy): domain Eukaryota; kingdom Metazoa; phylum Arthropoda; class Insecta; order Lepidoptera; family Sphingidae; genus Clanis; species Clanis bilineata. Next base: position 1,148,961 of record CM071138.1, on the reverse strand, counting down.
CAGAGGCACTTGATGATTTACTTCCTGAACCTTGTTTAGCGCCTCCAGTTTCAGAATAAGTTTCAGATGAGCTTTCACTCTTACTTCTGGATTTACTAGCAGAACTTCCACTACCAGATTTTGAGAAGGTTTCTGATTCACTAAATGTATTAGACTCATCACTATTAGATCTCGATGAACTTTTTGAACGAGTATATCCATCAGAGCTTTCAGTATCAATTTCAGTGTATTGACTTGTTTCTTGATTAGTGTCATCATTATTAACAGAGTCATCTCTATCGTTATTACCATGTTTCCTGGTGATAATAGTATTTCCGTCATTATTGCCATTGGATCCCTTCTTGTCTTTTCCTTTACCAGTAACTATGGTACTAATAACATCCAATACACCTCCATTATCATTATCATCATCATTTTTGTTGAATTCAGCGTCATCGCATTCAAATAATGCTTCATTAAGACGATGTCTTTCAACAGGAGCGATGATTGTCTTAATGTGAACGAGACGGTTTGATAGATCTGAAATATAAACAATATTTTAGAGTATATTTCCCCCATCCCTTATCACACATGAACGTGGGATCGGCGCAACAAACTTTTTCCAGCATGCAGAATGAAATTGGCATAGTTTTTACAAAGAGCTGCTTGAAATCAACCGCCCTATGGATGATTCAGTCCTGGGCAAATCGCGTTAAATAAACTGACCTGGAAATTAAACCCAGGACTTTAAATAGTCCTAATATTAATGTCCTAGTTTAATTAAGGTATATTATTTCAGTGTCAGCTTGGAATAGGCTAGTAGGCTAGGCTAGTCTATCACATCTGGGACGGAAATAAGCTCGGCGAAATGTGGGTGATTTAGTTCGCTAGTATGCCTTTGCCAAACAGGCTTAAGTATGCACCGAGTACGTCAGTGCGTCAACCTAACGACATTAAATTTGATAATGAGTAACATAGGTATTTTTAAATTTCGTCGCACCAATAAAAAACCTGTAACGACAATACTGAAAAAAGCATTTTGTCGAACAAAATAAATACCAAAAATTCTGTTACTAAATGTCACACTATTTATACTGTGTAATGCGCAAATCGACCTGTAGGTAAACTTCAGTAGGTACGCGTGAACCTTGCTTGTTTAATATCAGATGTTTTAGGTCGCCCCGAACGTACATCACGTGCAAAAATTGATAAAACTAAAAATCAATCCTGTGGCTAAACTATTTCACCTATTCGACTGATATTTGGTACAACGCCTTGCAACGTTGTAAGGTATATCTGGTATGATTTAATGTCGTTATCTCGACGCCATTTTGTATATAATAATATTAGCCTTGTAATATTACTGCTGGGCACGGGCCTCCTCTACTAATGAGAGGGGTTAGACTTTAGTCTACCACGCTGGACTAATGCGGGTGATAGACTTCACATACCTTCGAATTTCTTGTAGAGAAATTCTCGGGTATGCAGGTTTCCTCACGATGTTTTCCTTCACCGTTATAGCAAGCGATATTTTACAAAGAAAACACACTTAACATAGAAAAGTCAGAGGTGTGTGCTCCTTTTTGGGGTTGGTCTCGAACATCCGACACTTGTCTCGGCAGTCTGTACCATTCCCAACTTGAGCTATCGCTGCTATCATTTTGTATATTAGTTGTATAATACTTACGTAAGCTATATTTGGACTCTAAATTCTTGAAGCAATCGATGAATCCTGAAAGAATTGTGATATTCAATAGTGGAAGGATATACGTGAGTGTTTGCAAGTACCCGAAAACTAACCCTCTTACTTCAAACAATTAATAAAAAATATATATCAATCTTAGATGGGGTCCTAGACTATAACAAAATTAATATCATCAAGAAAGAACATCAAACTTGAAACAGCTGATCGGAATCGGCCATGTTTTCACTATCGCACGTTGGAATGTTTTAACTCTATTGAACGATTATGAATACAATTGCGGTCTTATTTCGCTCTACTAAGTTATTATGAATAAAGAGCTTAGAGTAGTTTGTTCAGAATCAGTAATACAAAACTATGGGGCCTTATCAAAGACTCATATGTATTTACTCGACAAGCTGTTCCGATGTAAAATTGTGGCACATGACGGCGAGTGTTTGACGTTTCACGGCTAAGGAAAAGAGCTGCAGGTCGATTCTCTAAGAAACGCCACAACGTTGCGATCGACGACGAGCTCGCGCAGTGCACATCGTTGAGATTGACGGAGCGTTCAACGTTGTTAGGTAGAGAATACCATTTTCCATACATTTATGTCAAACGCCTCGCTCGAGAGAGCTAGTTCGCGTAAGCGCCGTCATCACGCATAGCGCTAGTGCGTGCGCTTTGTACCTTGTTGAATACAAAAATGACAACATCGTTGCCGCAACGATGCCGCAACGTTGTTTTCACAAATGAAACATTAGATAATCGACCTGCTGATTTCTGTAGTGAGTTGAGGTCGATTAACAGAGACTTAGTGCGCACATTCTATGTACCGAACAGCCAATCCAGTAGTATACATAGAAGTCTTTGGGCTACCTACTTATAAAAACATTTTCGCTTATCTTTTCGCTAAAAATAGTTGCCTAGTAGACTGCCTCGGTGGCGTGGTGGTATTTCGTATGACTACGGTTCTGAGGTCTCGGGTTCGATCCCCGGGTCGGGCAAAGTAATATTGGATTTTTCCATATCAGCCCGGAGTCGGGAATTTGTGCCCGATATGGCGATAGGCTCGCCCCCTATCACATCTGGGACGGAACTAAGCTCGGCGAAATGTGGGTGTTCTAGTTCGCTAGTGCGCCTCTGCCTACCCCTTCGGGGATACAGGCGTGAGATTATGTATGTAAAAATAGTTTGTCACTTTTCCTTGCGTGACATTGTTTATAAATAAAAGGGAAAACTTATGGTGAAAAATAAGAAGCGCTTAAATATGTTTCATTATTGTAATTAATTTATTAGTTGAACAATGCTTACCTTCGGAAATATACGGCCCCACTGAAAATGCACAAAGTAATTAATAAAAAATACATTGAACGTAGATCTCCCCCAAAGATTTCCAAATCGACCTGTTGGAAGCGGCCTGCATCCAGCGACTTCCTGCGACCTTTATCAAGTCGTCGGTAGGTACACTTTGGGGAGGCCTATGTTCAGCAGTGGAGGTCCTATGGCTGATGATGATGGTGAAAAACATTATTCTGTACCTAAATCATTTTATATAATGATTTCTTAGGTTTACGCGAATGTTATTCATTGGAATTATATATTTACGGATTCTATCACGATTTGGTTGCTGCAAAGCTTTCGAAACGTCGGGCATAAAAATAAAAATCAAAACCAAATCGTGATAGAATCCGTAAAAATAGTTTTATTCCAATAAATAATTTTATCTAAAATTTACTTCATACAAAACCTTAGATTTTTCCATATCAACCCGGAGTCTGGAATTTGTGCCCGATATGACAATAGGCTCGCTCCCTATCACATCCGGAACGGAACTAAGCTCGGCGAAATGTGGGTGTTCTAGTTCACTAGTGCGCCTCTGTCTACCCCTTCGGGGATACAGGCGTGAGCATATGTATGTATATAACCTTCCAGATAGATAAATATTTTCGCAAAACAAAAAAGGTATAAAGGCATGAAAATGTAATGAATTGGGCAATTTTCATTAACAGAAAAGTGACGCATTAGCGAACTGTGACGTCACCGGCCATTACAGCGTTAGAAAGAGATACTAAGATATCTCCACTACACGCCCACTCTTGTTTATTTAAAATATTAATTACTGCTTCATTTTTCCATCAATTTCGATGCAATTTTTACAAAAGTTTTCATTTTAGTATTACATATTTGTCACATATAAAATAATGTATAAATTAAATACGAATCTACTCGATTAAAACATAATATTATTAACTTTCATTTCATACTTACATTCAGGGTGATAGGACTTGCCCAAAGCTCCAAGAATGATGGCCACTGTGGAAGAAATGTAATCTATAACCCCCAGTTTGTTCATGCTAAAGTAATAACTAAGCTGAAGTAAAAGCAATAAGGTTCAAGGTTTATCGAGTAGAGCCATGCTATAGACGTCTCGATTCTCGACATCAGCGATAGTTTACACTGTAAACTTTACAGTATCTCCATAATTTTTTTAGTTCGTTGTAGTTTCCGCAAAGTGGCGCTACTAGTCAAGTGTATAGACAAAACGTTAAGTATCGTCGATTTAATCGAGAACTGTCAAAATAAACTCGTAGTAGGGGTACAGATAGTTTTTTTACTTAGAGAAAAGAAGATAAAGGACTGGACAGAGCAGGGACCAAGAATAACTGAAGCATTCCTAATCTATGGAACGAAACCAAAATGGCGACTTAACGAAAAAAAGATCTCATTAATATAACAGTTGGGCATCTTCTTCATATTCTGAAATTAGTACTTATTATTGTAAATAAAATACCGTATTTACAATAAAATCAATAAATATTTATAGGTCATTTAATTCTTATGACACAGTGACTACTTACATGTAAATAGATCGAGAAACTAAAATGGCCGAACTGGCTTCATAGTAAACACGTATTTTTCGTAGTTATCCCGGGTCCTCTTATTTTTTGTTTTATTTTATAAGGGTACAGTTACCGACTACAGACTAAACAAATGTTAAAATATATTAGAAAATAAAAGCTTTTTAAGCCTGAAGCCCGATTACAACTGTAAATATATAAATAATAATATTATCCCTGTAATTTTACTGTCCCACTGCTGGGCACGGGCCTCCTCTACTAATGAGAGGGGTTAGGCCTTAGTCTATTACGCTATAATGCGAGTTGGTAGACTTCACATACCTTCGAATTTCTTGTGAAGAAATTCTCGGGTATGCAGGTTTCCTCACGATGTTTTCCTTCACCGTTATAGCAAGCGATATTTCACAATGAAAACACACTTAACATAGAAAAGTCAGAGGTGTATGCTCCATTTTAGGGTTGGTCTCGAACCTCTGACCCTTGTCTCGGCAGTCCGTACCATTCCCAATTAAGCTATCGCTGCTTTACAATTATTACAACCATACGCAACAATTAATATGTAAAAAATTGGTAACATCACACGATGGTTAGTGAGATGGTTTATATTAAAGAAAGAAAGAAGATAATCACACATATTTTGGGTTTTAATAACACATGTCTTGGGTTTTAATTATTGTCCAGATTTTTTTTTTCACACATAATGTAACGCATATATGATTATAACCTGTTTTGTGTTTAATAAAAAAAAACTATTATGTTACAAGCTTTCATACAAGTTTCTTTAATCAATGTTTTTTACTTACACTTTTCTATGACAGTTTCAATAACATCCTGCTTCCATGACGTAACATCCTCTGTAACAGAAAAATAGGCTTCAAATATTGAACTTTAATTTAATTGAATTTTCTTTTTTATTCATTCAATATAATGCTTACGTTTAAAAATGGCAGAAAGATCGAAGATAGCAGAAATGATAACATGCGGTGATCCTGTAAAATAAATATACATTTAGCAAACCATTTTGTTTGTAATTTAATTAAGTTAACAACAAATACGATTTCAAGAGAATTCTTTGCAGATCGATTCTCTTACGGCCGGTTTCAATAAACGATCTCAGTTTAGAGTGCAGATAGATCGCGATTATGAACCAATCAAATCAAGCCATTTGACGGAGTCATGTTCAAACTTTGTTCTTATTGGCTAATTTTTGTAATCTATCTGCACATTCGAACTGATATTGTTTATTGGAACCGAGCGTAAGGCTAATATGGAGTAAACTGACAGATCGAAATGTCACTTTTCAAAATAATGTTGCTTAATTCCAAAACAAAGTGACTGATTTAACGCCGCCTCGCTCCCGCAGCGCATATCGTTGAGATCGACGGAGCGTTCAACGTGTTAGGTCTTAGAGAATACCATTTCCCATACATTTATGTCAAACGCCTCGCTCGAGAGAGCTAGTTCGCATAAGCGCTGTCATCACGCATAGCGCTAGTGCGTTTGAACCTTGCTGAATACAAAAATGAGAACATCGTTGCCGCAACGATGCCGCGACGTTGTTTTCTCAAATGAAACCTTAAAGAATCGATCTGCAAATGTCTGATGTTTAAGAGTGTCTTAGATGACTGAAATCTGTAGAGCGAACTGCGACTAACGTTGGGTTTCAATAAACAATCTCAGTTCGAATGTGCAGATAGATTACAAAAATTTGCCAATAAGAACACAGTTTGAACATGACTCCGTCAAATGACTTGATTTGATTGGTTCATAATCGCGATCTATCTGCACTCTAAACTGAGATCGTTTATTGAAACCGGCCGTTAGTGCTTCTCGATAACTCCGGTAAGGAACCGATTTTTAAGACACTTATGCTGAGATCTATAGAGCGAACTTCGACTAACGGCCAGTTTCAATAAACGATCTCAGTTTAGAGTGCAGATAGATCGCGATTATGAACCAATCAAATCAAGTCATTTGACGGAGTCATGTTCAAACTGTGTTCTTATTGGCTAATTTTTGTAATCTATCTGCACATTCGAACTGAGATTGTTTATTGAAACTGGCCGTAAGTCAGAGTCAAAAAAACGAACTCGGTGACGATTTGCAATTTTTAAATCGAACTTCAACTTAGAGTCATTTATTAAGAGCTGTACTCTCATGTCTTTCTCATCCGTACTCATGTCTTTTTTATCGAGCGATTTCCAAAAAGGAGGAGGTCCTCAATTCGTCTGTTTTATCTATGTTACGCGATATCTCCGCCAAAAGTGGATCGATTTTTAAAATTGTTTTTGTGTTCGATAGAGCTTATTTCAAGGGTGGTCCCATATGAATTTGGGCACGATCGGAATTTCAAGGTCCGTTAAGTTTTTAAACATGTGATTATCAAAATTCTTGTTGTGATCGATAGAGTATATTCCAAAAGTGGTGCTATATTTACTTACGATAAGATAAGTTATAAAATAAAAGTTTTTATACCTTTCAAAGACCTCCAGTGGCTGTATGAGTGACTCTTCAACACTTTATCAAGCTGTTTGGACAGCTCCTCCAATTGATAGAATTTGATAACGTCGTGCGGATGTTTGTATCCGCCGGAATACTTCCTACATCCCCACTTCTGGCCAAAGTCGGGCCTGCAAATGCCCACCTGTCGTCCTGTGATGAAAAACATTGGTAAATTACATTCAGGTGGATTTTTGGGTGAATTTGATCCATAACTTTTTGAACATAACATAAGCTCATGCCTGTATCCCCGAAGGGTTAGGCAGAGGCGCACTAGCAAACTAGAACACCCAAATTTCGCCGAGCTTAGTTCCGTCCCAGATGTGATAGACGAGCCTATCGCCATATCGGGCACAAATTCCAGACTCCAGGTTGACATGGAAAAATCCAATATCACTTTGCCCTCGCCGGGGATCGAACCCGAATAATCGTAGTCGTACCGAAATACCACCACGCCACCGAGGCCTTTTTATAAAGGAGACGCTTTTTTAAAGAATCTTAAATAATTTTGATTACACTAAAATTAGGACATTTAAAAGTACATACCTTTCAAAAGTCTTCCATAATGGCTGGTGGGGACACAGAATTCTATCCTCATAGCTCCGATGCACACTGCAAACAAATTAAGATATTAAATACAAATAAAAATAGTTTTTAAATAACTTATTATAATAAGAGTCTCAAACCTTACCGTCGAAGAATACCTTAATATTTTAAATGTATACCATCTGTGGTAGAACCATGCTGTAGACAGTAACGTCTATAGCACGAATGTGCCGGCTCGACCGGTTAGATACCACTGTCTCACAGAAAACCGACGTAAAGTGGCAGCTTGCTGTCGCGTTTCGTTCGGTGAGTGAGATTTCCGGTGGCCCATTTCCCCACTCCCTTTCCCAATCCCCTTTCCCTCCCCTTCCATTCCCTCCTTTTAGGTTGTCAACGCACCCATGAATCTTTTTGTGTGTTGTGTGTCTATGGGCGGTGGAGATCACTTACCATCAGGTGACCAATCTGCTCGTTTGCCAATCTCTGCTATAAAAATAAATCTGTATATCATTCTTAAATAATAATCTCTGTATCACGGATGTAAAGAAAAACAAGGACACCATCTCGCCTATAGTTAAACGGACGCCACGCAGAAGCCACGCACACAAACGCCTGTACAAAAGTATTCTAAGCACACACACACCATTAGCCTCCGTGGCTTGTCGGGCGAGTAGCCGGCTGTGAAGCGAGAGGCCGCGGGTTCGATTCCCGCATTGAGACAAATGTTTGTGTCCCACAGATATTTGTTTCGCGTGTGTGTGTTGTGAGAGCGCGCGTTTCTCATAGTCTCTGTCACCCACGATACAGGTTGTAGCAGCACAGTGCATTCTTGAACAATGACACATATCGAAAATATGTGTGATCCCAACTTGGTTTGTTTTTACCCGTGTGAACCACCTACTTGAGCACGGTACTTAATATGATTTGTTAATGGTTAAGTTTGGTATTTTCAACGTATTCTTTGTTCCCTATGCATTCCTTTGTATTTGATTTGTTATGTTAACAAATATTTGGTGAGAGCGAGAGGCACAGAGACCCTAACGGGATAGAGCAGTAAAGCGATCTCAGACTAGCCACCTTAAATACGGTGTTAGAAAATTCAGTCAACAGTATTCCATTTGCATTGATCGCGCACGCATAGTTTGTCTCTCAGTATTCCATTTGCATTGATCGCGCACGCATAGTTTGCCTCTCTGAATCACTCACACTTAACTGGCACCTAAGTCTTTTCATTAACCATCAACTTTACCTGGTAAGAGACGACCTGTCAAAAGGTTATACCTAGTGTGGGGGCAGGACTAGGTGTGTGACTAGCGGGTGGATTTATTTATTTATGACGTGTCGATAGATCGAATGGGCCGAAAACTCTGCTTCACTTTGAATGTTCCTGACGCTCTGTCCATCTTTTTCTTTACGTCCATGCTCATATATAAAAGGAGAATCTGACTGACGTATCAGTGTACAGCTGGAACTAGGGACTTGAAATTTTACATACAGCTTCCTTTATGACGGAGGCTAGCACTAAGAAAGGATTTTTAGTAATTCATCCCCTAAGGGGGTAAAAATAAATATATTACGGGACAGACTCTGTGGCGACATCTCTGCAATGCGCGCCGAACTAACACGCATCGAGCGTCAGCGCACTAGCTTCAGCTACGGAACAACAGATGGAGCCATCACACCTATATCACGATGACAAAGTTTGCAACAGACGTAGCATATATACAACCTCCGAAGATGAACCATCGGAGGGGCCGCGGCGGTCAGGCACTACACCCGCCTGGCGAGATGATCTCCCCTCTGGTGGAGGAACACCGACACCCGTTCCTCTACAACTCTAATACGGGCGTAGCCGCCGGTAATAGTTACTTATAAAAGATTTAACTACACCTTATCTTGAAAACTAGATTGTCCATTTTATTCTCAAACAATGTGACTCAATGAAGAAAGGGACAAACTATTGTGAAAGATAAGAAATGCGTAAACGTTATAAGTAAGGGGCTAATGCTTAAAACCTAATATAAGAAAGAGTAATAATACTTACTATTATGAAGAACGGAACCCACTGAAAACAAAAAAGAAAAATTAAGATTTATTTTAATTAAAAAAGCATTTTTTTATATTGTTCATAGCCATGGATACAATGTCCTTCAGCCGTATACTTTTTAACATTTATTACACTTTGTTTCCTATATCTAAGTTTTCGCAAGTGCAATGAAGTCGGATGTGTTCGATTTCAAGGCCCTGCTGGAGTTTTGGCGTCAATTATTTCCAGTTTGATGCTTTTTAGACGATTTTCTCGCAGCGGAGGAGTCGAACATGTTCGACCCATCCACCCGACAAAAAGCGTCCAAAATCACTTATTTCAAAGCTTCCACATACTGTCCATCTTCGTTGATGTTTATCGCTTAGATTCACATCATATTTAAACCACAAGCACAACTTTAGACTAGAATATGAAATCAATAAAACAAACGACCACCCGCACCGTCAGAATTCCCGCCAAAACTTCCAAAAAAGCATTTGAGAAAGGAATGTTGCCGTGGTTTGGGCATGTAGAAAGGATGGATGAAAGGAGGTTGACAAAGCGAATATATATGGCAAGTGTGAATGGTAGAGTTAGAAAGGGAAGACCTCATCGAACTTTCTCTGACCAAGTCAGATATACTCGAGAAAGGTCAAGTTAAAAGTACCCTAAACCGACGTGCATGCATGAAGAATGTTATGAGACTGAATGAGGCGAAAGAGGTGTTTAAGGATTGTAGCAAGTGGAAATCCGTTGTCTCTGCCTACCCCTATGGGAAAAAGGCGTGAGTCTATCTATGTATGTATGTAAACAACATTTTAAAACAACACCATTTTTTTATTGAGTAACACAAAGTGATTCTCAACGTGCGGTCGATCACTTATTTTAATTGCTCGTCTAAAGTTGTGTTTGTTGTTTCAAAGTGTTGTGGTTTTGAGCAATAAATATCGATAATCATGGACAGTGTTTCTTCTTCTTCTTTTAAACATAATGGCTTCCACGAATATGCGGTGATTTAGGCAATGTCAAGGTAAACAGAGCAATTATGTTTTCACAATGACCATGAGACCCAGATGTGGATGATCTCAAGGGCTGCTGGGATTATGGCGGTAATTCCTTCCAGTGCAATGCCCCTCAGATGGCCTTTACTCGTCGAATCCGACCGAACAAAGCCAGCCAACGCACCAAGCAAAACTCATCGAAGATCACCGGTTAAAAAATTTCCATTTTATACTGTCCATCATCTCTGAAGTTTGATGCATTAAACCACAACACTTAAAACCAACAAACACAGCTCTAGAGAATAATATGAAATAATTTTAACAAGCGACGCCCACCCTGTCAGACTTCCCGTCAAAATCCGGACAGTGTTTAGTGACATTAAGAAGAATTTCTCCACCAGAACATCGAAGGTATGTGAAGTCTACTAACCTGCATTATAGGTAGACTAAGGCCTAACCTTCCATTAGTAGAGGAGGCCCGCGCCCAGCAGTGGGACAGCAGGGTTACCACCACCTCTTATAGCAGTATTATTATAATCGTTCTTCGTTTGTTTTGAATGGGAATCGGTACAAGTGAGATTATAATAATACTGCTATAAGAGGTGGTGGTAACCCCCCCAGTAATATTACAGAACACATAATTAAATACTGATTTCTTAAGTTTACGCGAATATTATACATTGAAATAAAACTATTCTTACGGATTATATATTGTAACACTAACCTTTTTTGGACAAATGACACCTCAGTCTGACCCGTGACAACGAAGACTGCAAAGCCTTCGAACCGTCGGGAATAATAATTAAAACCTAATCGTGATATAATCCGTAAGAATAGTTTTATTTCAATACATAATTAAATACTTACATCCAGGTAACCAGCCATCGATGACAAGTCCTGCCGCTTTTCCAGCTGAAAACAAAATCTAATTGAGACACCTAGAACTATTAAACTAGAATTTATTAGCAACGCTGTATAGGTATTCCATATCATCATCATCAGTAATAGTAGGTCGATTCTCTAAGGTTTTATTTGTGAAAACAACGTTGCGACATCGTAGCGGCAACGATGTTTTCGTTACTCAACTTTCTTTACGGGTTCTTAAATTGATTTTCGTCATACAATTTTGAGAGATAAGGTGGCCTTAAACGTCAAAAGGCGATCTTAAGTGTATGAGCATTTGGCGGATAAAGATCTCTCTCAGACAACTGATAATTAAATAAATAAATCGTTTTATAGCAAAGAGATTTAATATTACTTACTATAGAGTGGCTATGAAGCATGTTTGCATACAAAAAATTGATCTCAAACTTCAGTACCGCGACCAACAACTTTTTACAATGCGAGGGCGATTATTACAATTGGGTACTTGACGATATTTTATTTCATACACATTTTTATATGTAACAGCAAATTAAACAAAAGAGAAACCCTTCTCTAAAAACCGCATCGAAATTGGTTCAAAAATGAGGCAGTAATTTATATTTTAAAGTCCGTAATGAGCAAGAGTGGGGGCGTAGTGGGGATATATTGCTATCCCTTTCCAACGCACGTACCGTTATGGCCGTGATGTGATTTTACTGATACTTTTCTTTCCCGCTGTTTGAAGGTTACACCAAACTACAAAGGCTTATAACTTTCATATTTTTGGTATTATTTCAATATTTCTTTCTGTGTTGCGTTTTAGATGATGTAAATTTCGTTTAAAATCAATAAAAAAAATTGTCAAGTACCCAATTTACACCATAGAATGTTTGTGAATGGTTAAGAATCACGTAAGATAAGTTTATTCTCTCAATATTATTTCGCTGGCCGACCTGGCGCGCGTATATTTCAAATAAACTGAGCGACTTATGACCACTAGCGCATAACTTTTGGTTCACAAATTTTGTGCTGCTGTCCCGTCTACCTAAAATAAAATAAAATAAAATAGTATAGTATAGTTTAGTTTATTTAAGCTTACCTCCAATCACTATGTTTAAGCCATCGTCCCAGTTTTCAGCATGTTCTGGTGAAAAGAAATAATAAATTATAATTTTTGAGCACGGCACACGGGCAAAATGACTACTTTAAGCCACATCATGCACTAAAATATTACCCAAAAACCTACATAAAACAAGGTTTCGCTACATATTTGTCTTTGGTCCATTTGTCCCGTAAAACTTACTGTTCGGTTATTATTATTATAGTTATGTACCTAATGGGAAATTAGTTAGACAACACAATAAGTCCACAAAGTGTATATAGAAATAATGTTTATTGTAAATGATATAAGTAACATAAAACATAAGCTCACGCCTGTATCCCCGAAGGGGTAGGCAGAGGCGCACTAGCGAACTAGAACACCCACATTTCGCCGAGCTTAGTTCAGTCCCAGATGTGATAGGGGGCGAGCCTATCGCCATGATATAAGTACAGAACACATATTAATAAGACAGACAATACGCGTGAACACAGTGCCGGACTCCACAGTACTCTACGAACTACTCGTCCTAACAACTAAGTATGCATGTGCTTACATTGCATTATAGCCGTTACACATTGTTCTATGGGCGGGAGACAGCGAAAATCATTGTTTTGCATGGACGTAAAAAAAGACAGACGGAGGGCTAAGAAGATTGAAAGTGAAGCGGAGTTTTCGGGTCATTCGATCATTCGCCGCCATTTTTATGGAACTGTAATATTATGTATAACATCTTTTGTACCAAAAATCACACAATAAAGATTGATTGATTGATTGATTGATTGATTACGTGTCGATAGATCGAATAGGAAAACCCTGTTTTACTTTCAATCTTCCTAGCGCTCCGTCCATCATTTTTTATACGTCCATGGGTTTGCGTGCGTGTTTTTGTGTTCTATTTCGAAAGAAACAAGTGCAAGAGAACACTCTTTTAATCCGTCGGAGGCGTCACATAAATATGTTACATAAGCGTATGGGCCACCGGAGGCCGAGCCGCCCGTGACTATTTTAAGATGGTAAGCGCAGTGTATTTTAAAACCAGCGACCATCGACAAATAAGGAGTTTATAGGTAGTCACCAGAATAATGCCGGCCTATTTATGCTTGACTGCCTCGATGGCGTGGTGGTATTTCGGTACGACTACGGTTCTGAGGTCTCAGGTTCGATCCCCGGGTCGGGCAGTGATATTGGATTTTTCCATATCAGCCCGGAGTCTGGAATTTGTGCCCGATATGGCGATAGGCTCGCCCCCTATCACATCTGGGACGGAACTAAGCTCGGCGAAATGTGGGTGTTCTAGTTCGCTAGTGCGCCTCTGCCTACCCCTTCGGGGATACAGGCGTGAGGTTATGTTATGTTATGTTATGTTATTTATGCTTCTTCACACTCCGAATCCGAAGAGGGAAGAAGCAAATCTCAGAGAGGCGGACGACTGTTGCAGACAGCGATTATTAAGGCGCGGCTTCTGTACCTGTTTATTAGAAACAAAACACACAAAACCGTGGCGCAGCGGGCGAGTAGCCGAGCCGGCACCGAGATAAATGTCTGTGTGACAAATGTTTGTTTCGGGTGTGGGTGTTGTGAGAGCGCGCGTCTCTCGTAGTTCCTGATACACGACACAAGACTCGATCTTAGTGTGGGGTCAGGACTATGTGTGTGACTGTTGGGTGTATTTATTTTATGACACACAAAACAAGGTTTTTTTTGTCTCTTACTCATATAAAAATGGACCATAGACAATTTGTAGAAATACCATGTTCGCACTCAAACATTACACAAAACACCTAAGCAAAACATTTTCGCTACACAATTTATCTATGGTCCAAATTGTTCTTTAAGCAAGAGACAGCGAAATAATTGTTTTGGGTTTTTGTTTTTGTGTTTTGTTTCGAGAAAAACAGGTGCAGGAGACTTCTGAAGCTCATGTTTTATGTCTAAGTATATATTCAGTGATAAATTACACAATATAATTACTTACTGTATTTTGATAATTCAAGAAGAATATTTCCGGATTGGCCGCATTTCTCTGTGAAACAAATAAAGCATAATTTATTTTCTTATTTTCCACCGACTTCAAGGAGAAGGTTCTCAATTCGTCTGTATTTTGATTTAATCTTCGACCGACTTCCAAAAAGGAGAAGGTCCTCAATTCATCTGTATTTTTTAATTATGTATGTTACGCGATATCTTCGTCAAATATGGACGGATTTGCAATATTCCTTTTGTGTTCGATAGAGCGTATTCCAAGGGTGGTCTCATGTAAATTTGGTCACGATCAGATAAGTTTTGAAGTCGGTGCGTTAAGCTTTTAAACTTGTTACTTCAAAATTCGGCATTTATTTATTTATTTATTTATTAAGCAAAACCACATCATATATATTAGAATAGTTACAATTTAACTTAGTATATAGAAATATAAAATAGTCTGATATATATGAACACTTAAGGTTTGCATGACATTGTTTAAAATAGTGGCATAAAATATTAATAAACGTTATAAAAACTTATTAAATAGAACACAGTACAATATAGTATCATCATTATATACCTAGTTAAAGTAGTAAGATGTGAATTATTTATAGTGCAAATAATTCACATATTATCTATTTAAGAACTTCTTTTTAATTTTGTGTTTGAAATTAGCAAATGAGTCATGAAAGATATCAATGTGACAGATTTACGTAATACGCGGCGATATCTCAGTCAAATGTGGACGGATTTTCAAAATTCTTTTTGTGTTCAATAGAGCTTATTATTATTTCACGAGTCCCGTTGAATTTGGTCAGGATTAAGAAGTATGGAGTTATCTCTTTGACAAACAATATAGTTTTTAAACGTTATAAAATAGTAGCTGTTGCTCGCGGCTTCGTTCGCGTTTATATCGCTCGGGAATCTTACATTTTCCGAGATAAAAGCAAAAGTTGCTTGCTGATAGTGTAGGCTAAAGGTGAAGAGATATTAAAATTCAGTTCAGTATTTTTTTAAACCTATTAATTACAAACAAAAGTACGAAAAAAGAAATAATTCCTATTTATAATACTGCAGCCCGAGCAGGAACATTTCTGATAACCGTAAATGTATTCTAACTCGATGCGCGTCTATGAAATTTGTATGAAATATTAACCAAACGTCATCAGTGCGCAGCGAACTCGAATACATTTACATTAGTTTTTCGTGCTCGGGCTGCAGTTCAATATTTTTTGAATCTATTGATTACAAACAAAAGTGCGAAAAAAGAAATATTTCCTATTTATAATACTGGTCTACATTTGTCTTTCCCGGGGTTACCACCACCTTTTATAGCAGGATGATTATAATCTTACTTGTACCGATACCCATACAAAACAAACGAAGAACGATTATAATAATACTGCTATAAGAGGTGGTGGTAACTCTGCTGCTGCCCTTTTTCCACCTCAATATAAGGTCTTTCTCAACCATTTGTCCTAGTTTTTACAAGATGCCTGGCTAATGTCAATATCGCCGTGGGGAATCTAGTTTTAACTCTAGTAACTTTTATTAGAGATGAAAATTCATATACTCACTGTGGTTAATTCCTTTTTGAAGGAAATCTAAAGAAATTAGAGGTCCGGATACCTGGAATTGGAAATTAATTAGGTTCTGATTTTTTTATTAGCTTATCAGGGTACAAGCACATACTGCCCACTTGACAGTAAAATTCTCTAATTAATTTTTATAATTTACGTTATTTGGACCGACGACCTGATACAGGTCTCAGGAAGTCGCTGGATGCAGGCCGCTTCCAACAGGTCGATCTGGAAATCTTTGGGGGAGGCCTATGTCCAGCAGTGGACGTCCTGTGGCTGATGATGCTGATGCTGATGATTGCTCACCCTTTCAGGGAGAGCAATAATAAACATGTGTGATAGAAAAATTAAGAAAATTTACATTAATAATGCGAATATTATTATATCAGAAGTGGGATACTGATTTTACTAACATTAATATTAGTTTAGCTTACGTAAATTTCTGTAGACGCGCATTATAACTGTGAGGGAGACTAAGGCATTAATTTGACAGCCTGCGTGACTTGTTGGGCGAGTAGCCTGTGAAGCGAGAGGCCGTGGGTTCGATTCCCACATTGAGACAAATGTTTGTGTGTCACAGATGTTTGTTTCTTGTGTGTTGTGAGAGCGCGCGTCTCTCATAGTCTCTGACACCCACGATACAGGTTATACCTAGTGTGGGGGCAGGACTAGGTGTGTGACTGTTGGGTGTATTTATTTATTATTAATTAGATTCCCCTCGTGCTCAGAAGTCAGAAGTGGGATGGGACTTTATTACTTACGTCAATTTCTGTGGACACTCCACGTCCTCCATGGCCGTTGCCTCTATGGTGTTTCCTCCAAGGATATCGTGGGCTATGGCCATAGGAGGCGACCACCGTCAACTGTAATAAATATTAAAAAAAAATTAGCCTGTAATATTACTGTCCCACTGCTGGTCACGGGCCTCCTCTACTAATGAGAGAGGTTAGGCCTTAGTCTTCCACGTTGGATTAATGCGGTTTGGTAGACTTCACTAGAGATGAAACGGATAGTGGTTTGACCGGATACCGGATACCGAATATTCGGCAAGTTACAAGGCCGGAGCGCCGGATATCCGGCTACCGGATATTCGGCCTGAACCTGTATATAAAAAAAATAAAAAACAAAATAATTTATTGAATCCATAAAATGTCACACATTATTTAGATTCCGTCAAAAATTTTACTCTACCGCCAGTTTGGAAGCTTGGTTCGTCAGAGAAGAACGAGTAAGAAACTCTGACGTTGTGCTTTTCGAGAAAAAGTAATAGTAAGCAGTTTACAATTAGATATTAATAAACAAACAATAAATCATAAACATATTTCATTAGATTAGAGCAGCTAATTTATAACAAAGTTGCCTCAATGTAAAATAAAACCAATAAAACGTACTATTTCGATTGCTGAGCGACTCCCACAAGCAAGGCGAATAAACTAGACCGATGGATACAAATAGTAAAAAAATAAAAAAGTCGAGCAGACCAGTGTACCCGCAAGCAGCACCCGTTCACGGTTATGTCGCATGTGCCAGCCATCGGCCTTTCAACCATGTTGCAGGGAACTGACCGACACGGCACACGTCGTCGCCACAAGCGTGGACTTTTTTTATGCGACCTCATGCAGGGGGCACTCAAAATCGTCGAACGATGGTGTTCTGAACAGGGACTGTCAGTAAATCCATCAAAAACGGAACTAGTATTGTTCACAAAGAAGCGAATTCTAAATAACCTTTGCTTACCAAAACTCCAAGGCACAACACTGACTCTTACTAAAGAGGTTAAGTATTTAGGTGTTGTTCTGGATGATAAACTGCTATGGAACAAACACCTAGACAACAAACTGGAGAAGGCCTGCACCATATTCTGGCAGTGTAAGAGGCTTCTAGGCCGTACCTGGGGGTTACACCCCAAAATCGTCACGTGGCTATACACTGTGGTAATACGGCCAATCATCACCTACGGTGCTGTGGTTTGGTGGCCCAGAACTAAGCTGATCACAGCCAAAAATAAACTGCAACTATTCCAAAGGCTAGCATGTACAGCCATAACAGGTTGCATGAAAACTACACCCACAGCAGCACTAGAGGTACTGTTGGGGCTGCCGCCCTTGGACTTGTTTGTTCAACAGGAGGCAGCGTCAGCAGCCATAAGACTAAAATCACTGAAGCTCTGGGGTTTTACCAACGGGGCGCATGCCGAAATCCTTGAGGAAGCTATCACTTACCAGCCGTTGATAGCCGCTTCCAATGATAAGGTACCCAAACAACACTTCTTTAACAAAAGCTACACTGTCCAGTTTGTTGAAGAACAAAACGACTGGTCTGAAATACATGAACTGCGTATATATACCGATGGGTCGAAGACCAGGACAGGATCGGGAGCAGGAGTGTATTCACCTGAAATAAACATTAACATATCAACAGCCTTAGGTGAACATAGTTCTATTTACCAATGTGAATGCTTCGCCATCACACAGGCTGCCAAGGCAGTGGACAAGCGGGGCATTGAAGGCCAAAAAAATACGCATAGTATCTGACAGCGCTGCAGTTTTACGAGCCCTCGACAGCAAAATAATTTAGTCCGGGCTCATACTAGAATGCCACCAAGCATTGGAGGAGATAGGTAAGAAAAACCTAGTCACTCTACAATGGATAAAGGGGCACAGTGGCTCTCTAGGAAACGACGCAGCAGACGAGCTGGCTAAAAGAGGTTCGGATCAGCCGGTGATCGGCCCTGGTCCAATAATACCGTTACCATTTAACCAGTTAAGGTCATGGCTTCGTCAGAGAACATTAAAACAACATGCTGATCAATGGGCAAATATCAGTACATGCAGACAATCCCGGGAAACGGGGCCACACCCGGATAAACGCATAACTAAACGACTGTTGTCTTTAGACATGCCGTCCCTACGTATAGTCGTAGGGATGATTACTGGACATTGCCCACTTAACAAACATCTATATGTCCTAGGTATGACTGACAGCCCCCTATGTAGGGGATGCCTGTTAGCCGATGAAACAGCCAAGCGTGGACTTTTAAGTGAGCATGACTACCTAGACCGATCACAGATTACAATAGAAAGAGACCACCATCATACCATTGCTACTAAACTCATACAGCATCGCCACAGTGTTAATTAATTGGACATTGTAATAAACAAAACAAAAAAAAAAAAATGTCGTGACCAAGAAAACAAAATCCGATTGCTAACGATATTGACTTTTCTTAAAGACATCTTGAATCGATCGCAATCAAGATCCATACATTTGGTGGTCATTTAATTTGAATCAGTACCCGCAGTTGTCGAGGTTTGCTAGAATTTATATTTCAGCATCTGACAGTAGCGTTTACAGCGAAAGGCTATTTTGAGAAACTGGTCTAGTGTATGAAGCCAAGCGGAGTCGCTTCTTACCAACAAATGCTTTGAGTGGTAGAGCCACGCTGTATACAGTAAGGTCACACGAATGGGCCGGCTCGACCAGTTTCATACAAATGTCTCACAGAAAACTGACGTAATGTGGCAGCTTGCTGTCGCGTTTCGTTTAGTGAGTGAGATTTCCGGTGGCCCATTTCCCCCCTCCTTTTCCCTCCCTTTCCATTCCCTCCTTTTAGGTTGGCAACGCACCCATGATTCTTTTTGTGTCTTGAGTGTCTATGGGCAGTAGAAATTACTTACCATCAGGTGACCCATCGGCTCGTTTGCCAGTCACTGCTATAAAAAAAATGCGGAAAATTTTGTATTAATTCACCACAATTTGCCACTTGTTCATTTTGCGTACTAAACTAATTAATAAAACAAAAATTTTTGACTAGTCATTATAAAAATAAACGGTGTCCATAACCTTATGGTATGATTTTCTTGTTTAAAATAATGAGATTTTTTTAAATTTCACTATCCGGTATCCGGCCGAATATCGACTTACTATCCGGTATCCGGCCGGATAGTGAAAACAATGCCGGATAGGCCGGATACCGGATAGTTACCGGATATCCGTTTCATCTCTAGACTTCACATACCTTCGAAATTCTTGTGAAGAAATCTCGGGTATGCAGGTTTCCTCACGATGTTTTCCTTCACCGTTATAGCAAGCGATATTTCACAATGAAAACACACTTAACATAGAAAAGTCAGAGATGTATGCTCCATTTTGTGTTTGGTCTCGAACCTCCGACACTTGTCTCGGCAGTCCGTACCACACCCAACTGAGCTATCGCTACATAATAATAATAATAAATACACCGAATAAAATATTCTGAATATGGCGTTAATCTTTCTTTCTACCTGCCCTTGTCCTATTTTAATCTGGGATCCACACAACACACTTTTCAAGCATGTTGCATATACAGTCCCGAACAAATCATGTTAGAAAAACACCCGCCCGACATGGGAAACGAACATAGGACCTCCCGGTTCACAACCTAGAATGCCACTAGAAAGAGGCAGCTATAGGTATTTGAGTGGTAGAGCCACGCTGTAGACAGTTACGTCTACAGCTCGAATGGGCCAGCTCGACCGGGCACATACCACTGTCTCACAGAAAACCGACGTAAAGTGGCAGCTCGCTGTCGCGTTTCGTTCGGTGAGTGAGTTTTCCGGTGGCCCAATTTCCCTCTCTCTTTCCCAGTCGCCATTTGTCTCCTAAGTTGACAACCTATGATTTTCTTGTCTTGGGTGTCTATGGGCGGTGGAGATCACTTACCTCAGATGACCCATATGCTCGTTTGCCAGTCACTGCTATATAAAAAAGGCTAACAAAACTTACACAACGATGTACAGACACCAATGATTCTACTACTTTACAATATAACGTAAGCTCACGCCTGTATCCCCAAAGGACAAGGCACAGACAAACCAACGAACTAGAACACCAACATCTCGCCGAGCTTAGTTCCGTCCCAGGTGTGATAGACGAGCCTATCGCCATATCGACTCCGGGCTGATACTGAGAAATGTAATATCACTTTGTCCTCGCCGGGGATCGAACCCGAGACCTCAGGACGATAGTCGATACCGCGCACATAATACCACTACGCCTTCGAGACAGTTAATCAATTTATATTAAAAAAAAACTTACCAGAGCAGCCAAAACGACAATATTCAGGGACGCCATTTCGGTTGACTGATTTTTAACCCGAAAATCACCGTATTTATACAAAAAATATTAATTTATGTTTGATTTCCCTTATTTATACAACTGTTTTATATTTAATAGTTAATGATATTAAATTAAAGTCTAATAATACAGCTGTATAAATAAAACCTATAGCTCAATATTATTTTATTTGATTATCGTGTGATTTACGTATTAGTATTTCCAGTCAATCCACTGCCACCATTCCCATACAACCCATTCCCTTACACTCTATTCCTATCTCCCCTTATCACCCTATCTTAGCCATCCCATCGTTATTATATCCATACTTGCCTGCCTGTCTTCAAATTTATAGCGAGATAATAAAAATTATATTAATCTTAATTCAAAATTTGCTTGTGTTAACATAACATAAGCTCACGCCTGTATCCCCGAAGGGGTAGGCAGAGGCGCACTAGCGAACTAGAACACCCACATTTCGCCGAGCTAAGTTCGGTCCCAGATGTGATAGGGGGCGAGCCTATCGCCATATCGGGCACAAATTCCAGACTCCGGATTGATATGGAAAAATCCAATATCACTTTGCCCGACCCGGGGATCGAACCCGAGACCTCAGAACCGTAGTCGTACAGTAATACCACCACGCCACCGAGGCGTTGCTTGTGTTGACTTGTCATAAGTGCTTTTTTGCATGCCTACGTGATCAATAAAGATTTTTATTTTGGTTTCAAAACGAACCTTGATCCTTTATGAAATAAATAAGCAAATGCACCTTCCGTCGTCTTCCTTAACACGTTTTGGCAGACCTCAATGATCCCATCTCAGTTGCTATTGAAGCAGCGCCTTCCCTTCTCAATACCAATTGTGTACTTTAGTTTTTTTATTAATTATATATGAAATTTACGACGTCTAAAATATGAAACAGAAAGTAATACTGAAATATTTTCAAAAAAAAGTTATAAGCCTTTGAAGTTTGGTGTAACCGTCAAACTGCGGGAAGGAGAAGTATCAGTATGAGAAGTATCAGTACAACCACGTCACGCCATAACGGTACGTGCGTTGGAAAGGGATAGCAAGATATCTCTAATATGCCCCCACTTCAGAATTTAAAATATTAATTAGGTACTGCATAATTTTTCAACCAATTTCGATGCAGTTTTTACATATACTCAGCATAAAGAATTTAAACGCGCCATTCCTATGCTAATTGCAACGATTTACAGGTCACATTCCAATTTTATTATCCCCATTCTTAATAATTGGTTTAAATAGTGTTACGCCGGCATACTAGCCGTCTCCCATCGAACGCCGTCGGGCCGCGTTGCATCTATAAATGTGTAGAACATTCTACAGCGTTCGATCCGCGCCGAGTCGGGCCGAGTCGCGTGACGTCACGCGCCGAACTACCGATAAGAGATCGGCGAGTATAAAAGGCGTGTGTGTGAGTTGACGGGACAACCGTCCTGAGCCGAGGTTTGTAACCCGTTAGTGGGTTGCCCTCAGCATGGTCACCTAACTTTATGGGTTCACAACGCACCTGCGTTCACCCACTAGAGCGGTGTAGATGTGTAAGCCGACTCGGTCGGGCTGCCAGCTGTAGGGCCTCAAAAAAAATAATTGGCGGGACAGTGTTTCTTCGGAAGCGATCGAGTGCGAACAACGAGCGACAAGCGAATATTCGGAGCGAGTATTTCGATGCGTATTGTGTAAAATACAGTGTTTGATTCTAAATAAAGTCAAAGTCAAAGATGAGTCAGTTTCGAGAACAGTTGGCGTTTAATTGATGTCCTGAACCCCGTTAGCCCGTAACAATAATTCATCATACAGCTTTAAATCGTTCTCACTGTATGTGGATTTTTTAGTACCAACTTTATAAAACATCCGGTATAAGGGTCCATTTTTTGCCATTTAGTTACGGAACCAAATCTCGTTACATCTTTTTCCTCAATCCGACATCGAACCAGCAGTATGATATTTCATACGTAGCTCTGACGTACATGCGCACTTGAATAAATAATTATACGTTTGTTTAAATGTTCAATACTTAATCTTTAGCTGTAAGTGCGCATGCGTGCTTTATTTTAAATAAGGAAGGCAGAAACCACAGAGTACTTTATAGCATATAGTGAAGAGTGATACAACTCGCACTTTTACACCTGAAATCTGAATTTTAAAGAAAGAAAGAATACGTTTATTTCGGCATCTCAGATCAATATTACAATAAAAATTAACGGATCGACTTCAAAATTTATCCTATCGTGACCAAATTTGAGACCTCCCTTATAAGCTCTATCGAACACAATTTTGAAAATCGGTCCACATTTGGCGGAAATATCCTGTAACTTACATAAAAAATACAGACGAATTGAGGACCTTTTTCTTTTTTGAAGTGGGTCGAAAATGGTATTACTTAATTATAACCGAAATTAAATTAATACAAAAAGGCATCGATATATTATTTATCTAGATGCACAGTTGACGTTCGCAAAATGGGACAACAAAGGAGTGCTTAAGCACTCCTTTTGCCTACAGTCGGACGCCGATAGAATTCTAAATTTCAAAATTCAAATTTAAGAACGCTTGCTCATTTCGTTTAAAAGGCTACTTTATAAAAGTGCATAGGGTTATATTTGTGTTGATTGAATTAGAACTTGTGATCTTTTTCTTTGTTTTATTCCTGAGACCACTTTTTAGGAGGATATTTATGTGTTATGTTATGTTATTTGCAAAGAACTGTGCATCTAGGGTATATTATATCGATGCAAAAAGGAGACTAAATGACAACAGGTATATTAGGCAGATGTGTAAGGCCGCAGTAGGTCCCAATTTTATTGTTTTTTTTTTTAATCTCAGCACAACCTATCAATTTAAAGTTTATGTAAATAATTAGAACAAATTAACACTACACTAATGTAATAATAATAATAAATAAATAACACCCAACAGTCACACACATAGTCCTGACCCCACACTAAGATCGACTCTTGTGTCGTCATCAGGAATTACGAGAGACTTTCGGTCTCACAACACCCAGATCCGAAACAAATATCTGTGTACACAAACATTTGTCTGTGTGCGGAGAGGAGATCGAACCCGCGGCCTCTCGCTTCACAGCCGGCTACTCGCCCACTACGCCACGGAGGCTGTCACTATAGGACATTAGGTAGTAATAAACTGCAGTAATGTGTTTTATTTTTATTTATTGCGGTTTATAACGATATCTGAAGCTTGGAGTGGTTGAAGTTTCAAGAGCTACCGTTGAGTCCAGCATAGTAGCAGATGGCGTCACCTGAAAATAATATAAAATTATAATGATATTAAAAAAGTGACTGCCTCGGTGGCGTGGTGGTATTTCGATACGACTACGGTTCTGAGGTCTCGGGTTCGATCCCCGGGTCGGGCAAAGTGATATTGGATTTTTCCATATCAGCCCGGAGTCTGGAATTTGTGCCCGATATGGCGATAAGCTCGCCCCCTATCACATCTGGGACGGAACTAAGCTCGGCGAAATGTGGGTGTTCTAGTTCGCTAGTGCGCCTCTGCCTACCCCTTCTGGGATACAGGCGTGAGCTTATGTTATGTTAAAAAAGTGAGGAGACCTTCCGACGGCTGGCGACGCCGTGGTAGACCTAGGAAGAGATGGCGTGACAATCTGGATGCCTACGAGTCCACGTGGACTGAACTAGCTCATGACAGAGAATAGTGGAAAAAGATGGAGTCCTTTGCACAGCAGTGGGACATAATAGGATAGAAAAATAAATACTATAAAGTTTAACTCCGCCAAATGTGGACTGATTTGAAAAATTCTTTGTGTGTCTAACCGCCGAATGTTCATACACTTAAGACCACCTTATGTCGTACAAGGCCGCCTTATCTGTCAAAATTGTATGGCGAAAATCAATTTAAGAAGCCGTTATAGTTGAAGAGCGTTTGACCATTCGGGCGTAAGAAACGTCACAACGTTGCGATCGACGCCTCGCTCCCGCAGCGCACATCGTTGAGATCGACGGAGCATTCAACGTTGTTGGCTCTTAGGCTCAATTGCACCACTATTATTAACCTAGAGTTAGTCCTAACCGCAAGTTAAGTTACATGTCATTCATACATTTTCTGTCAATTTAGCTTGCGGTTAGGACTAACTCTAGGTTAATAATAGTGGTGCAATTGAGCCTTAGAGAATAACATTTCCCATACATTTATGTCAAACGCCTCGCTCGAGAGAGCTAAGCATAAGCGCCGTCATCACACATAGCGCTAGTGTGTGCGTTTTGTACCTTGAATACAAAAATGAAAACATCGTTGCCGCAACGATGCCGCAATGTTGTTTTCACAAATGAAACCTTAGAGAATCGACCTGGAATGAGAGAATCGAACTGGGTGCTATTTAAGGCGTAAACTTAACTTACCTCGTGGACATGAACATGTTCTGTAGTGGTAGTGGTGGTAAACTTCTCGTGATGATGGTCACCACCGTATGGATGGCGGGTAGACTTGACTGAAGGCTCGTTGTCAGGGCCCAGGCTTTTGATCATCGTATGGATTATGTGCCTGGAACATAAACAGAGACTATAGACTAATGTAGGGCGTTTACACATCACTCTAAGCCTGAAATCTATAGAGCGAACTTCGATTAAGTCTAAGTAAAGATTAAATAAATAATAACACCCAACAATCTACTGCGGCCTGAGCAGGAAAATTTCTGACAACCGTAAATGTATTCGAACTCGATCCGCATCTATGAAATTAGTATGAAATATTAACCAAACGTCATCAGTGCGCAGCGAACTCGAATACATTTACATTTACATTAGTTTTTCGTGCTAGGGCTACTGCAGCCCGAGCACGAAAAACGAATGTAAATGTAAATGTATTCGAACTCGATGCGCGTCTCTGAAATTAGTATGAAATATTAACCAAACGTCATCAGTGCGCAGCGAACTCGAATACATTTACATTTACATTAGTTTTTCGTGCTCGGGCTGCTGAACTATAACCACTTATGTTTGGAAATATGATGTAATTGTTATAACTAACCCTATATTGTCCGCTGTAAGGCTTCTAATCCTTATTGATCCTCATGTTATTTTCAATATAAGTTTTAATAAGTATTGGCACTCAAAGTCTGTGAGTTGTAAACATAGGTTTAATTAAATTTAAGTTATAGATGTATATAACTGTATGTTGTCCAAATAAAAAAAAAAAAAAAAACAGTCACACACATAGTCCTGACCCCACACTAAGATACTAGTCTTGTGTTGTGGGTATCAGGAACTACGAGAGACGCGCGCTCTCACAACACCCAGACCCGAAACAAATATCTGTAGGCCATAAAAACATTTGTCTCGGTGCGGGGATCGAACTCGCGGCCTCTCGCTTCACAGCCGGCTACTCGCCCGACAAGCCACGGAGGATGTCTAGAGATTAAAAACTTAACGTCTGTTAAGTTTCTACTTCAAAATCGTGACCAAATTTATATGGGACCACCCTTGAAATAAGCTCTATCGAACACAAAAAGAATTTTGAAAATCGGTCCACATTCGGCGGAGATATCGCATAAAGGTCGCAGGAAGTCGCTGGATGCAGGCCGCTTCCAACAGCGGCCTGAGCAGGAAAATTTCTGACAACCGTAAATGTATTCGAACTCGATGCGCGTCTATCAAATTTGTATGAAATATTAACTAAACGTCATCAGTGCGCAGCGAACTCGAATACATTTACATTTACATTAGTTTTTCGTGCTGGGGCTACTGGTCGATCTGGAAATCTTTGGGGGAGGCCTATGTTCAGCAGTGGACGTCCTATGGCTGATGATGATGATGATGATCGCGTAACATACATAAAAAAATACAGACGAATTAAGGACCTTCTCCTTTTTGGAAGTCGGTCGAAAAAACGAACTCTGTGAGGATTGGGAAAGGGAGGGGAAATGGGCCACCGGAGACCTCACTCACCGAACGAAACGCTACAGCAAGCTGCCACTTTACGTCGGTTTTCTGAGACAGTGGTATCAAACCAGTTGAGCCGGCACAGTCGTGCTGTAAACGTAACTGTCTACAACATGGCTGTACCACTCAACTACAACTTACAAAAGCTGTGAATGTGCCGAACGTAATTTTTCGCAAATAATGAAAGTAATATTCGTAATTTTCATTGTTATAATTTCGTGTATCTGTTGTGATTATTTATGCAAAGCTATTTACACAGACATTTAGTCGAAGGATTAAGCCGAAATTTCTAAAATACACAATAAAATTCTAATTTCGCAACCTTGTGCGGAGTTATCGTCTGTTTTAATGATAATTTAATTAAATCAATCACTTTGTTTTGGAAGTAAGCAACATTATTTTGCAAAGTGACATTTCGATCTGTCAGTTTACTCCGTATTAGCCTTACAGCCGGTTTCAATAAACAATCTCAGTTCGAATGTGCAGATAGATTACTAAAATTAGCCAATAAGAACACAGTTTGAACATGACTCCGTCAAATGACTTGATTTGATTGGTTCATAATCGCGATCTATCTACACTCTAAACTTAGATCGTTTATTGAAACCGGCCGTTAATCAATGACTATGTTTTGTAAGGCTCAATTGCACCACTATTATTAACCTAGAGTTAGTCCTAACCGCAAGTTAAGTTACATATCATTCATACATTTTCTGCCAATTTAGCTTGCGGTTAGGACTAACTCTAAAGCAGCGATAGCTCAGTTGGGTGTGGTACGGACTACCGAGACAGGTGTCGGAGGTTCGAGACCAACCCCAAAATGGAGCATACACCTCTGACTTTTCTATGTTAAGTGTGTTTTCATTGTGAAATATCGCTTGCTATAACGGTGAAGGAAAACATCGTGAGGAAACCAGCATATCCGAGAATTTCTACACAAGAATTTCGAAGGTATGTGAAGTCTACCAACCCGCATTAGGCCAGCGTGGTAGACTAAGGCCTAACCCCTCTCATTAGTAGAGGAGGCCCGTGCCCAGCAGTGGGACAGTAATATTACAGGGCTAATATTATTTATTATAGGACTAACTCTAGGTTAATAATAGTGGTGCAATTGAGCCTAAGCAACATTATTTTGTAAAGTGACATTTCGATCTGTCAGTTCACTCCGTATTAGCAATCGGAATAACAAACCCAGCGTATTCAAAGCCAAGGTCCATGTAAGAGTTCCTCTCAGCCACAGACAATGTTGATGATAAAGTTGGATACGAGTCCAGCCTTTGTACTGGAGTTAACGCTTCACTGATTTCCATCGACTGCTGACGACGGAACATGAAGTGATCTCGGAATATACTGGAATAATTCAATCATTACGTAAAACATAACATAACGTAAGCTCACGCCTGTACCCCCGAAGGGGTAGGCAGAGGCGCACTAGCGAACTAGTACACCCACATTTCGCCGAGCTTAGTTCCGTCCCAGATGTGATAGACGAGTCTATCGCCATATCGGGCACAAATTCCAGACTCTGGGCTAATATGGAAAAATCCAATATCACTTTGCCCGACCCGAAACCGAACCCGAGACCTCAGAACCGTAGTCGTACCGAAATACCACCACGCCACCGAGGCAGTCATACGTAACTATATTAATATTAGCCCCGTAATATTACTGTCCCACAGCTGGACACGAGCCTCCTTCACCAATGAGAGGGGTTAGGCCTTAGTCTACCACGCAGGCCTAATGCGGGTTGGTAGACTTCACTTTTGAAATTCTTATGAAGAAATTATCGGGTATGGTTTCCTCACAATATTTTCGTTACCGTTATAACGAGCGATAATTCACAATGAAAATAGAAATCAGTAATGAAAATACACCTAACAGAGAAAAGTCAGAGGTATATGCTCTTTTTGGGGTTGGTCTCGAACCTCCGAAATTCGTCTCGGCAATCCGTACCACTCCCAACTGAGCTACTGCTGATTTTCTGTATTGTTAGTGAAACATCAAATCAAATCAAATCATTTATTGAATCCATAAAATGTTCAAATCTTAGATTAATAAAGTCATAGATACCTAATCCACGCGTAAAAATCTTGACATTCATGTAGGCCTACTTTGGGCACCTTCAGTCGCTGGTTCCACAGTTGTCATAGAAACGATATCGCGGTAACGTCTCTTACTATAATTCTAAAAATGCTTTCCTGTTGTATCTTGTCGTGCAAAAATTATTCAGGAAAAACTCACAAGTGTCCTGGGATCTCATTTCAAATCTCACGGTAAATAATCGAAATCAGTTTATTTTGATTGATAAATTACGAAAGTAAAATAATATTTTTGAAAGATGTCAGTTTTAACTCAGTGTTACCATAAAAAAATATTTGATTTTCCCGAAGAAATATTAATATAATAAGTAACTATTAAATCATCGAAATATTTTTGTTGTATATCGTCAAATTCATATAAAGTAATAATAATATCATGTTTTAGGTTTCCATCCGATTTTGTGCCGCACGATAAATGAGTAGGTAAATATAATAAGAAAATGTCGTGGTGAGTATTGGTGGAAACTAGCAAAAAACACTCAAATATGTTCTGTTCACTTCGATGAGGAGGCTGAATACTTAAGTAAAGTGGATTACGAAGAATTTGTCAAGATGCAGTTCTGACTAGAGTGGTTATTTTTTGGGTCTATTGTGTCCATAGAATAGTGGTTTAAGATAATATATCAGAATTCAGCATTTATATATGCGCACATTATATGATTCGGATTGTAATCATAGTAATCAGAATGAAATTCCCACAGGCCAAATATTATTTCCGCAATGATTAGTGATTTTATTAGTTCATGATCATGAATAGCGCATTATAGATTTCAGCATGTTATCTTGCTGTTTATTATACAACGCGTCATGTGCTTTTCTGTGGGTAACACAATTGGAATATCACGATAAGTATGTTTTATTTAGCTAAAGCACACGCAAAAGGAATGGTGCCTGGGATGTTCACAATATACTATCTTTTGTCGCCTCCTCGGTTAAGTGACAGCGTATAATTATGTTTGTGAATCGGGAGGTCGTGGGTTCGATTCCCATCCCGGGCGGATTGTTTTCTAATACCATTTGCTCGGCATTACATACCCAGTAGGGGTGACGTCAAACAGGCAGACGGTCGTTAAAACTAACCCTAATCCTTTCTGCGACAAGCTTGAAAAATTGTATTGCACCGACCCCACATTAAGATGGGATAAGGGCAGATGGATGGAAATCATCTCTTTTTAGTCTGTGCCTTTTCATTTTGACCATTGAACCTGGCACTGACTCCAAAGACAGAATTTAATTTTCAATTTGATGTGGTCGGTTTTTTTAAACTTTATATTTCCAAATTTTAATGTGAAATGAATTCTGAAGAATCATCTAAAAAACTCTTAATTTGAAAACGACTGAAAAAGAATTGTCTAAAGGATAGGGAAATGCTTCCATACAATCTTGGGCCTAGATTGTAAAAGGATGAAAGTAGTGTCAATTAATAGATAGTATATTATGACATCATTACTGAAAATTTGGCGATTTTTTGTAATCTGAGAACAGAGTTTTCACTTCACTTCACTTTGACTTAAATAAAAGTGAGGTTATGGAGCAAACTATACGCAAACAAACGATGTTTATAAGTACAAATCTTACCTATTGATATGTTTAATTGTAGATAACATAAGTTCATGCCTATATCCCCGAAGGGGTCGAACTCGAACACCCACATTCGATAACTAAATTTTGGTCTTAAAGACGATTATTCTCAGGAACAAAATAATTTTATAGCTGAGTACATTGTTCTAGTAGAAAATTATTAAAACGATGGAAAACACCCAAAACGCACACGCACAAAACAATAAAAAACGAAGCAAATGAAAACTATTATAAAAATGTCAATTCATAGTTTTTGTTCCATATGGAACCAGCTAAGGTGCATGCCGTCAAGCTATTCAGTTACTATTTTATTTTTTAGAACTGTTTATTATGTTAGTTCCAATGTTTTTAATTATTTTTACTTGAATTAATCATCTGGATCTAGTACTATATATTTTTTTAACTCTTTTCATCTTAATCGATTCTATTTAGTGCCCTTAACTTATTATTTAGATATCTCATTTGCTAGATTGTGAATTGGGCTGATTTTTTATATTTAAAAATAGAAAAAAAAAGACAATTTTTTGAGCCATATCTCAACTCATTACATTTTGGCCCAAAGATCCCCGTATCCTTTGGCAGAAATATCGTGTAATAAATATCGTGTACTTAAAAATACGAATGAGTAAAGAACCGTCTTCTTATTTTTCGAAATGGTTAAAAAGTAATCTCCCTGTTTATTATGAAAATTTTATTTTTATAAAAGAAAGAAAATTACCCATATTTAAGAAAATGGGGTGAAACCTGGTATCACTGTCACGCACACTACGATATGCAAAATTGCCTCGTCTTACATTGACATTTTGTTTGACGCTATCCTTCTAGGCGTTTAAATTCTTTGGTTCAAATATTATTTAGATTCCGTCAAATTTTAACTCTACCGCCTGTTCTAAGGCTGTTTCGCCAGAGAAGAACGGGCAAGAAACTCTGACGTTGCTCTTTTTAACCCCAATTTACAGTCAGTTACTAATACAGTGCAACACCTGACAGATGACACTGAAAGTCACTCAGCGCGCTATAGAGAGGGCTATGCTTCGTATTTCTCTACGCGATCAAGAAATAAGGAGATTCGTAGAAGAACAAAAGTCACTAACAAGGACGACCTAGGGGATTAGCAAGTTGAAATGGCAGTTGGCAGGACAGCAGGGTTACCACGACCTCTTATAGCAGTATTATTATAATCGTTCTTCCTTTGTTTTGTATGAGAATCGGTACAAGTAAAATTATAATAATACTGCTATAAGGTGGTGGTAACCCCCCTGATAGGTAGTATAACTGCCGGATGACAACGCTTATCGTTGATGCAAGCCGCATCCAACACGTTGGTCGGTAAATCTTTGAGGGAGGCTTGTGTTTAGCAGTGGACGTCACGACTACCAGCTAGACATGGGCGCCGCCTCCGCTGTCGAGTGTTCAAAATTTGGCGCTGGCTAAGTGCCTGCATCAGGGACCACGCGCCATTGTGATTACCGCACTAACCAATGGCGTAACTAGTGTTGAGGGCCCGTGGCAAATTTACTGGATGGAGGTCTTTTCAAGCCATGGACACGGATTTTTCGGTCTGGTATTAGTCGAATAAGTCGAATAAAGTATTATTACGAATCAATTGTACGAGAGTATAGCTAAGTGTTGTTTTGAGACTTTTTCAGGCATTTTTTAAATATTTCTCTCCGTAAGAACCATCCTCGTACTTCATGAAATATTCTAAAAAAATAAATAGCGAAATCGGTTCAGCTGCTCTCGAGATTTGCGCTTAGCAACACATTCAGCGATTCATTTTTATATTATAGATGAAATAAATGCCACGCCGTCGTCGGCAATTTTAGGGTCGGCGCCCACCTCTACTTACTTCTGTGGTTTGACAGTGGTGGTAGTATCTCCTTTCTCCTGATCCAAGCCGACCAGCTCCCCCACTTTAGTGTTCAGTTTCTCCATAAAATGGTACATCGTGAGCATGCCAATATTCTCTTTGTGGTCATACAATTCTTTCATCTATAACATTAAATTAATAATAATCCAAGTTTAAAAACTTAACGGACCGACTTCAAATCCGATCGTGACCAAATTTATATGGGACGACCCTTGAAATAAGATCTATCGAACACAAAAAGAATCTTGAAAATAGATCCACATTTGGCAGAGATATCGCGTAACAAACATAAAAAATACAGAAGAATTGAGAACCTTCTCCTTTTTGAAAGTCCGTCGAAACTAGAAAAGAATTATATTTACACAGTACCTTATCATTCAAAATCATCAAATAGTCTGGTGTCTTCCTAAATCTCTTTAAAACTGTTTGGAAATCCTCTCCATACAGCTTAATGGCTTCCGACTCCATATCATATTTTCTACTGGTGATTTCTATTACTGAAATATGTACATAGATCACAAATATTGCATATTTCAGGTGCGTATCTTCGTAGGGTTGAAACTACTGCCCACCCTTACCTGGAACAACTCTCACCTCCTCTGATTTAGGCTACACATTTTTTTCAAGAGGTGGTATCGAAAGGAAAAAGGCGTGGAGCGTGTTCAATCTCTTATCATGGACACAAATCACGATGTTTGAAATAGTATGTTGCGCCGACCCCATATTAATAATAAATGTTTTCTTTCTCTTCTTTCTTTTCTATATTTAAGGTGGAGGACATCCCCATTAAGGTCGAATAAATGCGGAAAGAAAATGTGATATAACAAATAGTCGGTCTGCAATTTCCAAAAAAATACAAGAAAATTTCGTAACTTTGAGATACAAACATGTAATCATATACTATGTACTCAAATAACTTACCGAGAAAATAAAATACATGAGCGAATATAAATTTCTTCATTGTTTATTGAATAAATAAAACATTTTTATTGTTGTGTTATGACTGCAATTTGAAATTTTATTATTTACTATTTTTCGACCGACTTCCAAAAAGGAGGAGGTCCTCAATTCGTCTGTATTTTTTTTTTGTATGTTACACGATACGTCCGCCAAATGTGGACCAATTTTCAAAATTCTTTTTGTGTTCGATAGAGCTTCTTTCAAGGGTGGTCCTATATAAATTTGGTCATGATCGGATTTGAAGTCGGTCTGTTAAGTTTCTAAACTTGTGATTATTATTGGTTTTGAATATAATAATTAGCATCAATAGCTCAGTTGCTATGAAATCTCATCCCACTCGTGGGGTTGGTGCAATATAGACCGAATTTGACGTAATAAAGAGCACCCAACAGTCACACACATAGTCCTGACCCACACTAAGATCTCGTATCTTAGTTTTGTGTGTGTAACAAGAATTAAGAGAGACTTTCGGCATCACAACACCGAGGCCCGAAACAAGTTATGTGGGCCACGCTAACATTTATCTCGGTGCAGGAATCTAACATGTGGCCATCGTTATGCCTTGATTTAAATATTTATCATTTATTAAAATCATGACATGATTTCATCTCAATTTTGTCAGTCGGTATCAGCCCGGAGTCGGGAATTTGTGCTGAAGATAGGCTCGTCCATAAATGAGTGATTTATACGTCAGTCACTCAATCAGCCGGTTAGTCAATCAATCATTCAATCAATTTCTCATTTTATGATACAGAAGATTCACGCGGTTCCTTTCTTTAAAGTTAATTTTTCATTTTTTCCTTGCGTAACAAAGTGATATTGGATTTTCCATATCAACCTGGAGTCTAGAATTTGTGCCCGTTATGGCGATAAGGCAGAAAAGTTCTCGAGTGGAAACCACGTACCAGCAAGCGCAGCGTAGGACGTCCATCTACAAGGTGGACCGACGACCTGATAAAGGCCGCAGGGAGTCGCTGGAGCAGGCCGCTTCCAACAGGTCGATCTGGAAATCTTTGGGGGAGGCTTATGTTCAGCAGTGGACGTCCTATGGCTGCTGATGATGACGATGGCGATAGGCTCACCCCCTATCACATCCGGGACGGAACTAATCTC
This sequence comes from Clanis bilineata, assembly GCA_036417725.1. NCBI lineage: Eukaryota > Metazoa > Arthropoda > Insecta > Lepidoptera > Sphingidae > Clanis > Clanis bilineata. Next base: position 1,114,195 of record CM071138.1, on the reverse strand, counting down.
GGCGAAATGTGGGTGTTCTAGTTCGCTAGTCGCCTCTGCCTACCCCTTCAGGGATACAGGCGTGAGCTTATGTTATGTTCTTGCGTAACCTTATTTGAGAATGTTGAAAGTGAATGAAAGTTGCCTCGTAAATGTTATTGCAGATAGAGGCTATAGGCTATCAGGTTAGCTCGTCTACCTTCATAATGTAAACAAACAAAAATTAAAATAATACTATTTTTACGGTTCTATCACGATTTGGTTTTCATTTTTAATTTTTATTGTGACCCGTGACCACGAAGACTGCAAAGCCTTCGAAACGTCGGGAATAAAAATTAAAACCAAATCGTGATAGAATCCGTAAAAATAGGTTTATTTCAATGTATAACATTCGCGTAAACTTAAGAAATCAAACAAAAATTAGTTCATAAACTATTTATTTGTCTTCATATATACCTTTCTTCCCAACAAACGGTATTGAGGTCCTGCCAAAAGCTCCAGCAGGAATATTTCTTTCTAACTCATGTCTCTTCGGTTTATTCTGCATTTTGGGGACGTAATGGTCCCATTCGTTGATTTTAAAACTAGCTTTATTCTGCCTTTTAGTGGTTCTTCTTTGTTGGCGTGTTGTTTTATCCCATGTATCCCAGTTATCTTTCTTATTCCATTTCGTATCCCATTGGCTAGGTTTTTTATCTTTCGTCTCGCTACCATTCCTTTGGTGTCTCGGCTCATCCCATTTTACATCGACTTTAGATTTTTTAGGTTTCGGTTTGTCAAAATCATCCCAAGATTTTACTGGGTCTTTTTTCTTTTTACCCCAATCGTCTCAGCTATCTTTCTTCTTATCTTGATCTATATCGTCCCATTTATTTTCCTTTTTATCTTTTTTCTGTCCCCAATCGTCATCTTTGCCGACATTTTTCTATTTATTGAGTCCTTTATCATCCCAAGTCTTATCTTTTTGATCCCAATAGTCAAGTTTAACTGGATCTTTCTTTTTGTCTTTTTTATCTTTCTTTTGCCCCCAGTCATGCCATTTGTTTTCATTTTTCTTTGTATCTTGTACTTGATCCCATTTGCTACTTTTATCTTTCTTTCCTTCCCCATCATCCCATTTCATTCCATCGGCCTTTTTACTATCTTTATTTTTATCTTCTTCTGACATATTGCCTTCATTAGCACCCCAATCTTTTTTATCGTTCGCATCCCAGTTATCTTTCTTATTCCATTTCGTATCCCATTCGCTAGGTTTTTTATCTTTCGTCTCGATACCATTCCTTTGGTGTCTTGGCTCATCCCATTTTACATCGACTTTAGATTTTTTAGGTTTCGGTTTGGCAAAATCATCCCAAGATTTTACTGGGTCTTTTTTCTTTTTACCCCAATCGGCCCAGCTATCTTTCTTCTTATCTCGATCTATATCGTCCCATTTATTTTCCTTTTTATCTTTTTTCTGTCCCCAATCGTCATCTTTGCCGACATTTTTCTTTTTATTGAGTCCTTTATCATCCCAAGTCTTATCTTTTTGATCCCAATAGTCAAGTTTAACTGGATCTTTCTTTTTGTCTTTTTTATCTTTCTTTTGCCCCCAGTCATGCCATTTGTTTTCATTTTTCTTTGTATCTTGTACTTGATCCCATTTGCTACTTTTATCTTTCTTTCCTTCCCCATCATCCCATTTCATTCCATCGGCCTTTTTACTATCTTTATTTTTATCTTCTTCTGACATATTGCCTTCATTAGCACCCCAATCTTTTTTATCGTTCGCATCCCAGTTATCTTTCTTATTCCATTTCGTATCCCATTCGCTAGGTTTTTTATCTTTCGTCTCGCTACCATTCCTTTGGTGTCTTGGCTCATCCCATTTTACATCGACTTTAGATTTTTTAGGTTTCGGTTTGGCAAAATCATCCCAAGATTTTACTGGGTCTTTTTTCTTTTTACCCCAATCGGCCCAGCTATCTTTCTTCTTATCTCGATCTATATCGTCCCATTTATTTTCCTTTTTATCTTTTTTCTGTCCCCAATCGTCATCTTTGCCGACATTTTTCTTTTTATTGAGTCCTTTATCATCCCAAGTCTTATCTTTTTGATCCCAATAGTCAAGTTTAACTGGATCTTTCTTTTTGTCTTTTTTATCTTTCTTTTGCCCCCAGTCATGCCATTTGTTTTCATTTTTCTTTGTATCTTGTACTTGATCCCATTTGCTACTTTTATCTTTCTTTCCTTCCCCATCATCCCATTTCATTCCATCGGCCTTTTTACTATCTTTATTTTTATCTTCTTCTGACATATTGCCTTCATTAGCACCCCAATCTTTTTTATCGTTCGCATCCCAGTTATCTTTCTTATTCCATTTCGTATCCCATTCGCTAGGTTTTTTATCTTTCGTCTCGCTACCATTCCTTTGGTGTCTTGGCTCATCCCATTTTACATCGACTTTAGATTTTTTAGGTTTCGGTTTGGCAAAATCATCCCAAGATTTTACTGGGTCTTTTTTCTTTTTACCCCAATCGGCCCAGCTATCTTTCTTCTTATCTCGATCTATATCGTCCCATTTATTTTCCTTTTTATCTTTTTTCTGTCCCCAATCGTCATCTTTGCCGACATTTTTCTTTTTATTGAGTCCTTTATCATCCCAAGTCTTATCTTTTTGATCCCAATAGTCAAGTTTAACTGGATCTTTCTTTTTGTCTTTTTTATCTTTCTTTTGCCCCCAGTCATGCCATTTGTTTTCATTTTTCTTTGTATCTTGTACTTGATCCCATTTGCTACTTTTATCTTTCTTTCCTTCCCCATCATCCCATTTCATTCCATCGGCCTTTTTACTATCTTTATTTTTATCTTCTTCTGACATTTTGCCTTCATTAGCACCCCAATCTTTTTTATCGTTCGCATCCCAGTTATCTTTCTTATTCCATTTCGTATCCCATTCGCTAGGTTTTTTATCTTTCGTCTCGCTACCATTCCTTTGGTGTCTTGGCTCATCCCATTTTACATCGACTTTAGATTTTTTAGGTTTCGGTTTGGCAAAATCATCCCAAGATTTTACTGGGTCTTTTTTCTTTTTACCCCAATCGGCCCAGCTATCTTTCTTCTTATCTCGATCTATATCGTCCCATTTATTTTCCTTTTTATCTTTTTTCTGTCCCCAATCGTCATCTTTGCCGACATTTTTCTTTTTATTGAGTCCTTTATCATCCCAAGTCTTATCTTTTTGATCCCAATAGTCAAGTTTAACTGGATCTTTCTTTTTGTCTTTTTTATCTTTCTTTTGCCCCCAGTCATGCCATTTGTTTTCATTTTTCTTTGTATCTTGTACTTGATCCCATTTGCTACTTTTATCTTTCTTTCCTTCCCCATCATCCCATTTCATTCCATCGGCCTTTTTACTATCTTTATTTTTATCTTCTTCTGACATATTGCCTTCATTAGCACCCCAATCTTTTTTATCGTTCGCATCCCAGTTATCTTTCTTATTCCATTTCGTATCCCATTCGCTAGGTTTTTTATCTTTCGTCTCGCTACCATTCCTTTGGTGTCTTGGCTCATCCCATTTTACATCGACTTTAGATTTTTTAGGTTTCGGTTTGGCAAAATCATCCCAAGATTTTACTGGGTCTTTTTTCTTTTTACCCCAATCGGCCCAGCTATCTTTCTTCTTATCTCGATCTATATCGTCCCATTTATTTTCCTTTTTATCTTTTTTCTGTCCCCAATCGTCATCTTTGCCGACATTTTTCTTTTTATTGAGTCCTTTATCATCCCAAGTCTTATCTTTTTGATCCCAATAGTCAAGTTTAACTGGATCTTTCTTTTTGTCTTTTTTATCTTTCTTTTGCCCCCAGTCATGCCATTTGTTTTCATTTTTCTTTGTATCTTGTACTTGATCCCATTTGCTACTTTTATCTTTCTTTCCTTCCCCATCATCCCATTTCATTCCATCGGCCTTTTTACTATCTTTATTTTTATCTTCTTCTGACATTTTGCCTTCATTAGCACCCCAATCTTTTTTATCGTTCGCATCCCAGTTATCTTTCTTATTCCATTTCGTATCCCATTCGCTAGGTTTTTTATCTTTCGTCTCGCTACCATTCCTTTGGTGTCTTGGCTCATCCCATTTTACATCGACTTTAGATTTTTTAGGTTTCGGTTTGGCAAAATCATCCCAAGATTTTACTGAGTCTTTTTTCTTTTTACCCCAATCGGCCCAGCTATCTTTCTTCTTATCTCGATCTATATCGTCCCATTTATTTTCCTTTTTATCTTTTTTCTGTCCCCAATCGTCATCTTTGCCGACATTTTTCTTTTTATTGAGTCCTTTATCATCCCAAGTCTTATCTTTTTGATCCCAATAGTCAAGTTTAACTGGATCTTTCTTTTTGTCTTTTTTATCTTTCTTTTGCCCCCAGTCATCCCATTTGTATTCATTTTTCTTTGTATCTTGTACTTGATCCCATTTGCTACTTTTATCTTTCTTTCCTTCCCCATCATCCCATTTCATCCCATCGGCCTTTTTACTATCTTTATTTTTATCTTCTTCTGACATATTGCCTTCATTAGCACCCCAATCTTTTTTATCGTTCGCATCCCAGTTATCTTTATCCCAATCGAATTTCTTGGTAATAATATCCCAGGTATCCACTTTTTCTTTGCTTTCGACTTCTTTCTTTCTACTATTTTGGATACCAGTTTCTTCTTGTATAATTTTCTCTGTGGTAACTTCTCCGCTCTGCTGTATTAGTTCTGCGTTCTGCTGTTCTTCTACTAACTTCTCTTCCGACGCAGCTGTAAATTTAGCAGAATTTAATATTCTTTGTGATAATTTAGTAATTTGGTAACCTAATAGTCCCGTTTTTCGAGCGACTTCAAAAAAGTCCTCAATTCGTCTGTATTTATTTCTGTTGTTACGCGATGTCTCTGCCAAATGTGAACCGATTTTCAATATTATTTTTGTGTTCGATAGCGCTTATTCCAAGGGTAGTCCTTGATAAATTTGGTTACGATCGGATCAATTTTGATGTCGGTCCGTTAAGTTATTATTTAATATTTAGTAATAAGATCTTATTAGTTTCCGATACCCACGATACAGGTTATACCTAGTGTGGGGTCAGGACTATGTGTGTGACCAGCGGGTGTATTTATTTATATTGAGTGGCGCCAACAATACGATATTAAATTTGATAATGTATAACGTAAGTATTTTTATATTGGCCGCGCCAATGAAGAAGCTCTAATCAATACTGAAAAAAAAAACAATTTTTGCGTAAAACCGGTATAATACGCGGAAATCTACATGTAGGTAAACTTCAGTAGGTACGCGGCGCGTGGCCTTCGCATCTACGTCGCGCCGAATAAGTCCGTTCATATTTGTTGTCGACAAAGGTCTTTGACTGATAATAACAGCTGTTTTAAGTCCCCTCGAATGTACATCATGTGCAAAATTTGAGAAAACTAAAAATCAATCCTGTGCCTAAATTATTTCACCCATTCAAATGATTTTTGATACAAGCCCTTCCAACGTTGTAAGGTATAACTGGGATGATTTAATTTCGTTATGTCGACGCTACTTTGTATATTTATTTTACTTACGGTCATCTATTCGGAAGACAGCCTGACGCCTCAAACTTTAATAATAAGACCAACTCCATCAACTCCCATAATGAGTGATATAGACCACAATCAAAACATTAACACACTAGCTACAACACAAAATGTAATTACTACTACTACACATAACTATCCATTATTCGACACTGCATTAAATAACAAAACTGAAGAAACATTTATCACCTCATACAATAAATATAAGAATAGCGATCCAACTCATAGACCCTTCATTCCTAAACAAAAAACATCCAGAAAATTTTCATACATTGTAAATTACATTGATCAAAACATTCTACCCAAATACACTTCAGTGGACCATGACTTTGTTAAAACTCAAACCATAATATACTGTGCAGCCTATACAGCATCCGTATGTAATGGCTCAAAAATAATAGACACGATTGAAGAACAAAGATATGATCGAAATCAATCTAAACCACCTCCATGGAAAAAAAGACTAGAGGACAAAATACAATACCTTAGAAGAAGTATAGGCAGATTAACACAATACATAAGAGGAATAAGAAACAATAGACTGATTACACATATACATATAATTAAAAATAAATATAAAATACACTCCCGTTATGAAGAACCAAATTTAACTGATGAACAATACCTGGATAGCTTAAAACAGAGACTTTCAGCAGCCACTAGCAGACTAAAACGATATAATAATTGTACACTTAGAAAGAAACAAAATGCTAATTTCATAAACAATGAAAAAGTATTTTTTAGACAAATAAGTCAAACAACTAGCAATAGACAAATATCCAACAACACTATACCAAAACCTGAAGAATTATACCATTATTGGTATAATATCTGGAGTACTCCAGTTGAACACAACCAACAAGCACACTGGATACAAAACGAAACACATAATCACACCAATACACCACAAATGACATTTGATCACATTCCACTGGATGTATTTATAAATGTACTAAAAAACACACATAATTGGAAAGCACCCGGTACAGACCACATACAAAATTACACACATATTAAATTTACTACACTCTACCCATTACTACACAACCACCTCAACATGTTCATTCAATGAAATAAAATTATTTTTACGGATTTTATCACGATTTGGTTTTAATTTTTATTCCCGACGTTTCGAAGGCTTTGCAGTCTTCGTGGTCACGGGTTGGACTGAGATGTCATTTGTCCAAGAATGTTAGTATTACAAAATCTACCTTCATTTTAGAATTATACAGATTTTAAAAAGTTAACCGTTTATGTTCCGATCTACGCAGTACGAGCTCACAGTGTCTTGAGGTCTGGCAGCTGGTCTTTTGGGTTCCGATTTGATTAAATGTATAATTGGATCTCAGGCTTGTGCAAGCTTCCAACCATCTTCTCTATTGAAATTAGGATGTTTTTTAATTTCAATAGCCTCGCGTATCATCCTAGGTAGGAATCGTTGTTCTTTGGCAAGGATTTGTGGCTTGTCAAATCTTAGGTAATGTTTGGAGCCTTCCTCTGAATGTTCGGCAACTGCAGACTTCGTAGAGCGTCGGTGTTTCACGTCAGCTATATGTTCTTTTACGCGGGTCCCTATATTACGTTTTGTTTGTCCAATATAAGAGAGACCACAGTCACAATCAATTTTGTACACGCCTGGTTCTTGCAGAGGTATGTTACACTTGACGGGTGGTAGGAATTGACTAATCTTCTTAGGCGGCTTGAAATAAGTTTTTATAGAAGCACGCTTCAGGATATAGCCAATCTTGTCGGTGACTCCTCTTACATATGGTAATACAACCGGGACGCGTTCAACAGTGGCTGGTTTCACTCGGTTTCTGTGACGGCGCCGTGGAATTTGGAGCTTGTTGTCGCGCAGGACTTGCTTGACATGATGCAGCTCAGCGGCAAGATGTTCCTCGTCACAGATTCCTTGTGCTCTCTGAAACAAAGATTTACCCACGGTAGCTAACTGTTTCGGATGGTGGTGAGATTCTCCATTCAGGTATTTATCAGTATGGGTATTTTTCCTATACACAGTGTGACTCAAGGACTCATCAGAATTACGGATAACTAAAACATCTAAGAAAGCAAGAGATTTATTCTGTTCTAACTCCATAGTGAATTTAATTTTGTTGTTAATGGAGTTAAGATGATTTAAAAATGCAGCTACTTTATCTGATGGTAAAATTGTGAAAGTATCATCTACGTACCGTTTGTAAAACCTTGGTGAGACTGGGGCAGTGCTTAGGGCTGTCTCCTCAAAGTCCTCCATGAATATATCGGCGACTACTGGAGATACAGGTGAGCCCATCGCTACGCCCTCCACTTGTACATAGAATTGATTATTCCACAACATATAGCCAGATGTGAGGCAATGTTTGAGTAGTGTTCTGCATATGCCAGGGGTATGTTGTTCTCTGTTAACCTCTTAGATACAATTTCAATGCAGTCTTGTATTGGTAAGCTTGTAAACAGCGACTGAACATCAAAACTGACCATGGTTTCATTGTCAGCTAATTTTAGGTGTTTAATATCACTGACAAATTGGTATGAATCCTTCACAGAAGCCTTAGTGTTTCCTCTGAGTGGTGAAAGGACTTTTGCTACGTGCTGAGCCAATCTGTAGGTTGGTGTATCGATTTGACTCACAATGGGACGTAGCGGGGCACTTGGTTTGTGTATTTTTGGTAACCCATATATTTTTGGTGGTTTTGCTGACGATGGGATGAGTAAGTTTACGTCTAAGTTCAATGAGTCGGAGTAATTGCGTATTAAAGAGCTGGTGTCCTTTAAAATCTTGCTAGTCGGGTCTGTTTTGACTATTTTGTAAGTACTTTCATCCGACAAAAGTTGTTCCATTTTATTGTTGTAGTCAGACGTATCCATAACTACTGTCGCATTCCCTTTATCTGCACGGAGAATAGTTAGGTCCTTCATAGATCGCAAGTTATTTAACGCGATATATTGTGGTTTTGGAAGATTTGGTTTGGGCAGCCTCGTTTGACGTAATATGGAAGAGATGTCTTGACGAAGTGCCTCCGAATCCTCCTTTTTAATATTATTTTTGAAGAGACTGTTCTCGACGTTGCAAATAATGTCTTCATACGGTACCCTTCGTGGTGTTACAGCAAAATTTAATCCTTTTGATAAAACCTGAACTGTGTTATCGTCCAATGTTTGTTTTGACAGATTGATTACTGCGCGTTGTTGATTGGCTGCGCGGGAGTGGACGTCTATGGTAGTTTGCGTTTCGTTAATGCTATCATTATTATTTATGGCATTCGATTTAGATGTTAATTTGTTAAATTTTATTATGTGTTTATTTTTGCATTCATTATATTTAGATGTTTCTCGTTTATTTAGTTTGTCAATGCAATTTTTGAAATCAAATGCTGATAGTTCTGTCTTTAATTCATTGGACGAATTCTCAACACAATTATTTAAGTAATGTAGATCGGATCGAGTTTCATGTACGGTAGCTTGTAATAGTTTTTTACTTGCCTGGTTGAGAATTTTAGCGCTCCCACGTATGTTTTTCTTGGGTGATATCTTCACACACGTAGGGATGAGATTATGATCACGGCATCTCTTCAAGAAGTTCAGGGATGACAAATATCTTGCGCGCTTAGTCATCAGATTCTCTAACCGGCGAACTTTATTTGCAATTTCCAGTCCGTACTGGTTTACATACTGATTTCTTAAGTTTACGCGAATGCTACTCATTGAAATAAAATTATTTTTACGGATTTTATCACGATTTGGTTTTAATTTTTATTCCCGACGTTTCGAAGGCTTTGCAGTCTTCGTGGTCACGGGTTGGACTGAGATGTCATTTGTCCAAGAATGTTAGTATTACAAAATCTACCTTCATTTTAGAATTATACAGATTTTAAAAAGTTAACCGTTTATGTTCCGATCTACGCAGTACGAGCTCACAGTGTCTTGAGGTCTGGCAGCTGGTCTTTTGGGTTCCGATTTGATTAAATGTATAATTGGATCCCAGGCTTGTGCAAGCTTCCAACCATCTTCTCTATTGAAATTAGGATGTTTTTTAATTTCAATAGCCTCGCGTATCATCCTAGGTAGGAATCGTTGTTCTTTGGCAAGGATTTGTGGCTTGTCAAATCTTAGGTAATGTTTGGAGCCTTCCTCTGAATGTTCGGCAACTGCAGACTTCGTAGAGCGTCGGTGTTTCACGTCAGCTATATGTTCTTTTACGCGGGTCCCTATATTACGTTTTGTTTGTCCAATATAAGAGAGACCACAGTCACAATCAATTTTGTACACGCCTGGTTCTTGCAGAGGTATGTTACACTTGACGGGTGGTAGGAATTGACTAATCTTCTTAGGCGGCTTGAAATAAGTTTTTATAGAAGCACGCTTCAGGATATAGCCAATCTTGTCGGTGACTCCTCTTACATATGGTAATACAACCGGGACGCGTTCAACAGTGGCTGGTTTCACTCGGTTTCTGTGACGGCGCCGTGGAATTTGGAGCTTGTTGTCGCGCAGGACTTGCTTGACATGATGCAGCTCAGCGGCAAGATGTTCCTCGTCACAGATTCCTTGTGCTCTCTGAAACAAAGATTTACCCACGGTAGCTAACTGTTTCGGATGGTGGTGAGATTCTCCATTCAGGTATTTATCAGTATGGGTATTTTTCCTATACACAGTGTGACTCAAGGACTCATCAGAATTACGGATAACTAAAACATCTAAGAAAGCAAGAGATTTATTCTGTTCTAACTCCATAGTGAATTTAATTTTGTTGTTAATGGAGTTAAGATGATTTAAAAATGCAGCTACTTTATCTGATGGTAAAATTGTGAAAGTATCATCTACGTACCGTTTGTAAAACCTTGGTGAGACTGGGGCAGTGCTTAGGGCTGTCTCCTCAAAGTCCTCCATGAATATATCGGCGACTACTGGAGATACAGGTGAGCCCATCGCTACGCCCTCCACTTGTACATAGAATTGATTATTCCACAACATATAGCCAGATGTGAGGCAATGTTTGAGTAGTGTTCTGCATATGCCAGGGGTATGTTGTTCTCTGTTAACCTCTTAGATACAATTTCAATGCAGTCTTGTATTGGTAAGCTTGTAAACAGCGACTGAACATCAAAACTGACCATGGTTTCATTGTCAGCTAATTTTAGGTGTTTAATATCACTGACAAATTGGTATGAATCCTTCACAGAAGCCTTAGTGTTTCCTCTGAGTGGTGAAAGGACTTTTGCTACGTGCTGAGCCAATCTGTAGGTTGGTGTATCGATTTGACTCACAATGGGACGTAGCGGGGCACTTGGTTTGTGTATTTTTGGTAACCCATATATTTTTGGTGGTTTTGCTGACGATGGGATGAGTAAGTTTACGTCTAAGTTCAATGAGTCGGAGTAATTGCGTATTAAAGAGCTGGTGTCCTTTAAAATCTTGCTAGTCGGGTCTGTTTTGACTATTTTGTAAGTACTTTCATCCGACAAAAGTTGTTCCATTTTATTGTTGTAGTCAGACGTATCCATAACTACTGTCGCATTCCCTTTATCTGCACGGAGAATAGTTAGGTCCTTCATAGATCGCAAGTTATTTAACGCGATATATTGTGGTTTTGGAAGATTTGGTTTGGGCAGCCTCGTTTGACGTAATATGGAAGAGATGTCTTGACGAAGTGCCTCCGAATCCTCCTTTTTAATATTATTTTTGAAGAGACTGTTCTCGACGTTGCAAATAATGTCTTCATACGGTACCCTTCGTGGTGTTACAGCAAAATTTAATCCTTTTGATAAAACCTGAACTGTGTTATCGTCCAATGTTTGTTTTGACAGATTGATTACTGCGCGTTGTTGATTGGCTGCGCGGGAGTGGACGTCTATGGTAGTTTGCGTTTCGTTAATGCTATCATTATTATTTATGGCATTCGATTTAGATGTTAATTTGTTAAATTTTATTATGTGTTTATTTTTGCATTCATTATATTTAGATGTTTCTCGTTTATTTAGTTTGTCAATGCAATTTTTGAAATCAAATGCTGATAGTTCTGTCTTTAATTCATTGGACGAATTCTCAACACAATTATTTAAGTAATGTAGATCGGATCGAGTTTCATGTACGGTAGCTTGTAATAGTTTTTTACTTGCCTGGTTGAGAATTTTAGCGCTCCCACGTATGTTTTTCTTGGGTGATATCTTCACACACGTAGGGATGAGATTATGATCACGGCATCTCTTCAAGAAGTTCAGGGATGACAAATATCTTGCGCGCTTAGTCATCAGATTCTCTAACCGGCGAACTTTATTTGCAATTTCCAGTCCGTACTGGTTTACATACTGATTTCTTAAGTTTACGCGAATGCTACTCATTGAAATAAAATTATTTTTACGGATTTTATCACGATTTGGTTTTAATTTTTATTCCCGACGTTTCGAAGGCTTTGCAGTCTTCGTGGTCACGGGTTGGACTGAGATGTCATTTGTCCAAGAATGTTAGTATTACAAAATCTACCTTCATTTTAGAATTATACAGATTTTAAAAAGTTAACCGTTTATGTTCCGATCTACGCAGTACGAGCTCACAGTGTCTTGAGGTCTGGCAGCTGGTCTTTTGGGTTCCGATTTGATTAAATGTATAATTGGATCCCAGGCTTGTGCAAGCTTCCAACCATCTTCTCTATTGAAATTAGGATGTTTTTTAATTTCAATAGCCTCGCGTATCATCCTAGGTAGGAATCGTTGTTCTTTGGCAAGGATTTGTGGCTTGTCAAATCTTAGGTAATGTTTGGAGCCTTCCTCTGAATGTTCGGCAACTGCAGACTTCGTAGAGCGTCGGTGTTTCACGTCAGCTATATGTTCTTTTACGCGGGTCCCTATATTACGTTTTGTTTGTCCAATATAAGAGAGACCACAGTTTGTCAAGCAAGATATTTGTCATCCCTGAACTTCTTGAAGAGATGCCGTGATCATAATCTCATCCCTACGTGTGTGAAGATATCACCCAAGAAAAACATACGTGGGAGCGCTAAAATTCTCAACCAGGCAAGTAAAAAACTATTACAAGCTACCGTACATGAAACTCGATCCGATCTACATTACTTAAATAATTGTGTTGAGAATTCGTCCAATGAATTAAAGACAGAACTATCAGCATTTGATTTCAAAAATTGCATTGACAAACTAAATAAACGAGAAACATCTAAATATAATGAATGCAAAAATAAACACATAATAAAATTTAACAAATTAACATCTAAATCGAATGCCATAAATAATAATGATAGCATTAACGAAACGCAAACTACCATAGACGTCCACTCCCGCGCAGCCAATCAACAACGCGCAGTAATCAATCTGTCAAAACAAACATTGGACGATAACACAGTTCAGGTTTTATCAAAAGGATTAAATTTTGCTGTAACACCACGAAGGGTACCGTATGAAGACATTATTTGCAACGTCGAGAACAGTCTCTTCAAAAATAATATTAAAAAGGAGGATTCGGAGGCACTTCGTCAAGACATCTCTTCCATATTACGTCAAACGAGGCTGCCCAAACCAAATCTTCCAAAACCACAATATATCGCGTTAAATAACTTGCGATCTATGAAGGACCTAACTATTCTCCGTGCAGATAAAGGGAATGCGACAGTAGTTATGGATACGTCTGACTACAACAATAAAATGGAACAACTTTTGTCGGATGAAAGTACTTACAAAATAGTCAAAACAGACCCGACTAGCAAGATTTTAAAGGACACCAGCTCTTTAATACGCAATTACTCCGACTCATTGAACTTAGACGTAAACTTACTCATCCCATCGTCAGCAAAACCACCAAAAATATATGGGTTACCAAAAATACACAAACCAAGTGCCCCGCTACGTCCCATTGTGAGTCAAATCGATACACCAACCTACAGATTGGCTCAGCACGTAGCAAAAGTCCTTTCACCACTCAGAGGAAACACTAAGGCTTCTGTGAAGGATTCATACCAATTTGTCAGTGATATTAAACACCTAAAATTAGCTGACAATGAAACCATGGTCAGTTTTGATGTTCAGTCGCTGTTTACAAGCTTACCAATACAAGACTGCATTGAAATTGTATCTAAGAGGTTAACAGAGAACAACATACCCCTGGCATATGCAGAACTACTCAAACATTGCCTCACATCTGGCTATATGTTGTGGAATAATCAATTCTATGTACAAGTGGAGGGCGTAGCGATGGGCTCACCTGTATCTCCAGTAGTCGCCGATATATTCATGGAGGACTTTGAGGAGACAGCCCTAAGCACTGCCCCAGTCTCACCAAGGTTTTACAAACGGTACGTAGATGATACTTTCACAATTTTACCATCAGATAAAGTAGCTGCATTTTTAAATCATCTTAACTCCATTAACAACAAAATTAAATTCACTATGGAGTTAGAACAGAATAAATCTCTTGCTTTCTTAGATGTTTTAGTTATCCGTAATTCTGATGAGTCCTTGAGTCACACTGTGTATAGGAAAAATACCCATACTGATAAATACCTGAATGGAGAATCTCACCACCATCCGAAACAGTTAGCTACCGTGGGTAAATCTTTGTTTCAGAGAGCACAAGGAATCTGTGACGAGGAACATCTTGCCGCTGAGCTGCATCATGTCAAGCAAGTCCTGCGCGACAACAAGCTCCAAATTCCACGGCGCCGTCACAGAAACCGAGTGAAACCAGCCACTGTTGAACGCGTCCCGGTTGTATTACCATATGTAAGAGGAGTCACCGACAAGATTGGCTATATCCTGAAGCGTGCTTCTATAAAAACTTATTTCAAGCCGCCTAAGAAGATTAGTCAATTCCTACCACCCGTCAAGTGTAACATACCTCTGCAAGAACCAGGCGTGTACAAAATTGATTGTGACTGTGGTCTCTCTTATATTGGACAAACAAAACGTAATATAGGGACCCGCGTAAAAGAACATATAGCTGACGTGAAACACCGACGCTCTACGAAGTCTGCAGTTGCCGAACATTCAGAGGAAGGCTCCAAACATTACCTAAGATTTGACAAGCCACAAATCCTTGCCAAAGAACAACGATTCCTACCTAGGATGATACGCGAGGCTATTGAAATTAAAAAACATCCTAATTTCAATAGAGAAGATGGTTGGAAGCTTGCACAAGCCTGGGATCCAATTATACATTTAATCAAATCGGAACCCAAAAGACCAGCTGCCAGACCTCAAGACACTGTGAGCTCGTACTGCGTAGATCGGAACATAAACGGTTAACTTTTTAAAATCTGTATAATTCTAAAATGAAGGTAGATTTTGTAATACTAACATTCTTGGACAAATGACATCTCAGTCCAACCCGTGACCACGAAGACTGCAAAGCCTTCGAAACGTCGGGAATAAAAATTAAAACCAAATCGTGATAAAATCCGTAAAAATAATTTTATTTCAATGAGTAGCATTCGCGTAAACTTAAGAAATCAGTATGTAAACCAGTACGGACTGGAAATTGCAAATAAAGTTCGCCGGTTAGAGAATCTGATGACTAAGCGCGCAAGATATTTGTCATCCCTGAACTTCTTGAAGAGATGCCGTGATCATAATCTCATCCCTACGTGTGTGAAGATATCACCCAAGAAAAACATACGTGGGAGCGCTAAAATTCTCAACCAGGCAAGTAAAAAACTATTACAAGCTACCGTACATGAAACTCGATCCGATCTACATTACTTAAATAATTGTGTTGAGAATTCGTCCAATGAATTAAAGACAGAACTATCAGCATTTGATTTCAAAAATTGCATTGACAAACTAAATAAACGAGAAACATCTAAATATAATGAATGCAAAAATAAACACATAATAAAATTTAACAAATTAACATCTAAATCGAATGCCATAAATAATAATGATAGCATTAACGAAACGCAAACTACCATAGACGTCCACTCCCGCGCAGCCAATCAACAACGCGCAGTAATCAATCTGTCAAAACAAACATTGGACGATAACACAGTTCAGGTTTTATCAAAAGGATTAAATTTTGCTGTAACACCACGAAGGGTACCGTATGAAGACATTATTTGCAACGTCGAGAACAGTCTCTTCAAAAATAATATTAAAAAGGAGGATTCGGAGGCACTTCGTCAAGACATCTCTTCCATATTACGTCAAACGAGGCTGCCCAAACCAAATCTTCCAAAACCACAATATATCGCGTTAAATAACTTGCGATCTATGAAGGACCTAACTATTCTCCGTGCAGATAAAGGGAATGCGACAGTAGTTATGGATACGTCTGACTACAACAATAAAATGGAACAACTTTTGTCGGATGAAAGTACTTACAAAATAGTCAAAACAGACCCGACTAGCAAGATTTTAAAGGACACCAGCTCTTTAATACGCAATTACTCCGACTCATTGAACTTAGACGTAAACTTACTCATCCCATCGTCAGCAAAACCACCAAAAATATATGGGTTACCAAAAATACACAAACCAAGTGCCCCGCTACGTCCCATTGTGAGTCAAATCGATACACCAACCTACAGATTGGCTCAGCACGTAGCAAAAGTCCTTTCACCACTCAGAGGAAACACTAAGGCTTCTGTGAAGGATTCATACCAATTTGTCAGTGATATTAAACACCTAAAATTAGCTGACAATGAAACCATGGTCAGTTTTGATGTTCAGTCGCTGTTTACAAGCTTACCAATACAAGACTGCATTGAAATTGTATCTAAGAGGTTAACAGAGAACAACATACCCCTGGCATATGCAGAACACTACTCAAACATTGCCTCACATCTGGCTATATGTTGTGGAATAATCAATTCTATGTACAAGTGGAGGGCGTAGCGATGGGCTCACCTGTATCTCCAGTAGTCGCCGATATATTCATGGAGGACTTTGAGGAGACAGCCCTAAGCACTGCCCCAGTCTCACCAAGGTTTTACAAACGGTACGTAGATGATACTTTCACAATTTTACCATCAGATAAAGTAGCTGCATTTTTAAATCATCTTAACTCCATTAACAACAAAATTAAATTCACTATGGAGTTAGAACAGAATAAATCTCTTGCTTTCTTAGATGTTTTAGTTATCCGTAATTCTGATGAGTCCTTGAGTCACACTGTGTATAGGAAAAATACCCATACTGATAAATACCTGAATGGAGAATCTCACCACCATCCGAAACAGTTAGCTACCGTGGGTAAATCTTTGTTTCAGAGAGCACAAGGAATCTGTGACGAGGAACATCTTGCCGCTGAGCTGCATCATGTCAAGCAAGTCCTGCGCGACAACAAGCTCCAAATTCCACGGCGCCGTCACAGAAACCGAGTGAAACCAGCCACTGTTGAACGCGTCCCGGTTGTATTACCATATGTAAGAGGAGTCACCGACAAGATTGGCTATATCCTGAAGCGTGCTTCTATAAAAACTTATTTCAAGCCGCCTAAGAAGATTAGTCAATTCCTACCACCCGTCAAGTGTAACATACCTCTGCAAGAACCAGGCGTGTACAAAATTGATTGTGACTGTGGTCTCTCTTATATTGGACAAACAAAACGTAATATAGGGACCCGCGTAAAAGAACATATAGCTGACGTGAAACACCGACGCTCTACGAAGTCTGCAGTTGCCGAACATTCAGAGGAAGGCTCCAAACATTACCTAAGATTTGACAAGCCACAAATCCTTGCCAAAGAACAACGATTCCTACCTAGGATGATACGCGAGGCTATTGAAATTAAAAAACATCCTAATTTCAATAGAGAAGATGGTTGGAAGCTTGCACAAGCCTGGGATCCAATTATACATTTAATCAAATCGGAACCCAAAAGACCAGCTGCCAGACCTCAAGACACTGTGAGCTCGTACTGCGTAGATCGGAACATAAACGGTTAACTTTTTAAAATCTGTATAATTCTAAAATGAAGGTAGATTTTGTAATACTAACATTCTTGGACAAATGACATCTCAGTCCAACCCGTGACCACGAAGACTGCAAAGCCTTCGAAACGTCGGGAATAAAAATTAAAACCAAATCGTGATAAAATCCGTAAAAATAATTTTATTTCAATGAGTAGCATTCGCGTAAACTTAAGAAATCAGTATGTTCATTCAAAACCCTCACCTGATGCCATCATATATTACGCAAGGTAAAACATATATGATCCTAAAGGACAATAACGACAGTCAGAACCCATCTAAATATAGACCGATAACCTGCCTACAAACTATTTACAAAATACTAACGGCATGTATAACTCAACTTATAGACCAACACGTCACAAATAATAATATTCTTGCTGAAGAACAGAAAGGCTGCCGGAAACAAAGTCAAGGCTGTAAGGAGCAACTTATAATAGACTCAGTAGTAATGAAACAGGCACATACTAATAAACAAGATATCTGCACAATGTACATCGACTATCGTAAGGCATTTGACTCTGTACCTCACAGTTGGTTAGTCCAAATCCTACACATATATAAAGTCCACCCCGTATTAATAACATTTTTATCTCAGACAATGCAGCAATGGCGAACTAAACTTCAAATGGGTAATGGATCTCAAGCCATACAAACAGAGGATATACCGATCAGACGCGGCATATTCCAGGGAGATGCTCTTAGCCCCCTCTGGTTTTGCCTTGCATTAAACCCTCTTTCCAACCTTCTAAACACTCCCCACTCTGACAGCAACACAAACAATCATATAACACCTCCCATCCCAATTTCCCATCTCATGTACATGGATGACATAAAATTATATAGTAACAGTACCACATCACTACATCAGCTCGCAGATATAACTCAGCAGTTCTCCAAAGATATACATATGCAATTCGGTATAGACAAATGTAAAACATTCGCTATCATTAAGGGCAAGCTACAATTAAACGACTACACACTTGGCACAGGGGAACGAATTGAACCATTAGAACACAACGACACCTATAAATATCTAGGCTTTCAACAAGACCGACAAATCCAGCAAAAACACACAAAATCAGAACTCACTCAAAAATTTAAACACAGACTTAGTACACTACTAAAGACACACCTGAATTCACGAAATTTAGTCAAGGCTATTAATTCCTACGCCATCCCTATACTCACTTATTCTTTTGGTATTATAACATGGTCTCAGACAGAGCTTAAAAACTTACAACGCGTGATTAATACCACCATGACAAAGCAGCGCAAACATCACCCGCGGTCATGTACACAGCGACTGACTTTACCAAGAGATGAAGGTGGCAGAGGAATAATTGACATTGTCAATCTACATAATAAACAAATAGCTACACTTCGGAAGTTCTTTCATAACCGAACAGTAAACTCCAACGTTCACAAAACCATAGTAGGAACCGACAAAAAACTCACACCTCTAAACCTCAACGATAGAAACACTCAACGTAATGAACATCTTACGGACAACAAAGCAAAAAAAGCTGCTTGGGCCCAGAAGTCTCTACACGGTAGACATCGACAAGACTTACAACAACCACATGTCGACATGACAGCGTCGAACGCGTGGCTGAAGCGTGGCGATCTCTACCCTGAGACAGAAGGCTTTATGCTTGCAATCCAGGATCAAGTAATCGACACAAAAAACTACCAGAAACACATCATACATAGATCAAACATCACCGATACATGCCGCCACTGCCATAGCAACCCAGAAACAATACAACATATAACTGGTGCCTGCAAATCCATAGCACAAAGTGACTACAAACACCGCCATGATCAAGTTGCGGTGATAATCCATCAGTACTTAGCTTTCCAATACAAACTCATCCCACATAAAGTACCATACTATAAATACCAACCACAATCAGTTCTCGACAATAATAAATGCAGGATTTACTGGGATAGGACAACAGTAACTGATAAAACCGTTCATAATAATAGACCAGACATAACACTTCTCGATAAAGAAACCATGACCGTATATATAATAGACATCGCCATTTGCAACACACATAACTTAACTACCACACATACTGAAAAGATTGCCAAATATACCGACCTAGCCATCGAAATAAAGACACAATGGAAAGCTAATAACACTAAAACTATACCTATAATAATATCAACCACTGGTGTCATACCGAAATCGCTTCACACTAGCCTCAAAACATTAAATATTCACGCATCTGCTTACACATCTTCAAAAAGCAGTTATCCTGAATACTTGCCGCTTAGTCCGAAAATTCTTATCTATTACTAACTAATACGATATATTATATAACTATACACTTGGCTTTGGCCCGTGTGTAGTTATTACCTATATACCTTCCTCATTTGGAAGAGATTGCAAAACTTAAAACTAAATAATAATAATAAATTATTTATTTGGAATAATAAATCAGTACAATTAAAATTAAATAATGTTCGGTAAGATCTGCATTAGTTAGAAACTGTGTCGCAGATATTAACGCCCATCTCCAAACTTACAAAAACTATTTTATTCCAACTTATCTATCTACTGGAACAATTACAAAATATATATTTTTAAGTATTTGTGTGTATGTGTGTGTGTGTATGTATGTGTGCGTGCGTGCGTGCGTGCGTGCGTGCGTGCGTGCGTGCGTGCGTGCGTGCGTGCGTGCGTGCGTGCGTGCGTGCGTGCGTGCGTGCGTGCGTGCGTGCGTGCGTGCGTGCGTGCGTGCGTGCGTGTGCGTGTGCGTGTGCGTGTGCGTGTGCGTGTGCGTGTGCGTGTGCGTGTGCGTGTGCGTGTGCGTGTGCGTGTGCGTGTGTGTGTGTGTGTGTGTGTGTGTGTGTGTGTGTGTGTGTGTGTGTAAAGATGTGTACATGCATGTGTGTGCAATATGTATTGTGTACAGCAATGGTACTGCATTAAATATAATTGTATCATTGTATATGTTTATGTTTGTCCATTAGCTATTTGATTCAGAAATAATTCTGTGTCTTCATATGATAAAGTTAACAACCATTTAGTTGTGTTAAATTTACAATCACGGACAGTACATGAGTAAAGATCAAGTAGTTTGTTAGCTTTGTTATATATGCGGGGCCCAAGGAAACAAAAGTGTTGACTAAATGCAGTAGTTCTACATGATTCTGTATGGCATACTATATCATATCTATGTTTACTAAAACTAGGATTATAAAAAAGTTGTGAATGTTTACGAAGAATGGAATCAAGAATAAAGCTTTGTCTAACAGTTAGCACATTTGCTAAAGAAAACAGTTCAATGGTAGGAAAACGAATTGGTTTATATAACATGACCTTTAAGACAGCCCTTTGAGCTCTTTGAAGACTTAACATTTTTGTGATGCCACATCCACCCCAGACTGTATTACAGTATGTTATAACAGATTGAGCTAGTGAGATATAAACAATTTTAAGAGTCTTTAGGTCAAGAATAGATCTAAGATTTTTAAAAATATATATTATTTTACGAAGTCTACTTTTAGTGACTTTAATATGCTCATTCCAGGTTAAAAGATTATCAACAATTACTCCTAGATATTTTGTGTTGCTAGTAGCCTTAATTGGGGGACAAGTGCAATTTTGTACAGTGTTACAGTTACTATGTGCAGTTAATGTAAAGGAGGAGGGGGGGAGAGATGATGTTTTTAGGGCAAAACACATATAGTTGGTTTTATTTACGTTAAGGGTCAGAAGATTGTGTGCTAACCAGGTCGTGACAATGGCTAGAGCCGATTCAGCATGTAATTGAGTTTCAGACCAGGTTTTACCATGTGTTAACAAAACTGTGTCATCAGCATACATAATAATTTTACAATTTGGCAAAGATAGGTTACAAAGCTCATTGATGTAAATTAAAAACAAGGTGGGTCCGAGGACACTTCCTTGAGGAACTCCAAAATTGATGGGTTCTTCTTTGCTAACTTTATCTCCTATCATAACACACTGAGAGCGATCGCTAAGGTAGCTCTTAAAAATGTCAAGAGCAATACCTCTAACGCCAATACGTTCCAATTTTGATATAAGGATTGGAATAGAGACGGTATCAAAGGCCTTAGATAGGTCCAGGAAAATACCTATTGATTTGTTGTTAGTGTCAAGGTTTCTCATTACTATTTCAGTCAGATTTAAGATTGCATCTTCTGAAGATTTGCCCTGTCTAAACCCATATTGGTTGTCAGAAATAATGTTATGTTTATTCATAAAAGCTACTAATCTTTTATTTAAATTTTTTTCAAATATTTTGGATAATGTTGTTAGTACTGAAATAGGTCTGTAATTATCAACTCTGTCTTTCTGTCCAGTCTTATATATAGGATGTACAAGAGCTTTTTTAAAAACTATTGGGAATACACCTGAAGAAAGGCATAAATTAAAAATATGAACAATCACAGATATAATGGTGCTTTTGATAGCCTTTAATAAAAAGGTGGGAATTCCGTCCCAGCCAGCTGCTGATGTATTTTTAAAACTAAGAATTATCTCTTCAACCTCTTCGATACTAGTGCTAAGAAGCGACATTGAATTTAGGGGAGGATGTTTTGTTGCAGCATTTACTATGCAGCTATACTGATGATTTTCAACAGGTTCTGTAATTTTGGAAGCCAAGTTTTTACCAATATTGGCAAAATAATGATTTACAGAGTTTACCGAAGATATGGGATCATTTGCAGTGCCAAGTAGGTCATGTGAAGTGGAGGAGTGTTTTTTAATATTTCCTAGTTTTTTAATTTGGTCCCACATAGCTTTAGAATTATTTATATTTTTTTGAAATTGTGATCTTTCATATTCACGCTTGACTTTTTTAATTATATTATTACAGAAATTTCTGTAACGATTATAAGTAGTTTTAATTACCTCATTTTCAGGATTTTTAACAGTTTTACGATAAAGTTTATCTCGGTTTCTTACACAACGTAAAAGACCAGACGTCATCCATGGTTTTAGTAATACATTTTTGCTGGAAATAACCAATCTGATAGTATGTTTGGTAACAATGTCAGAAATAATTTTTATAAGTAACATAGCTGCTCTGTCTGGATTTTCACATTGTAAAATAGGAGAATAGTCAGTGTTTTTAAGATCATGAATACAAGCTATTTCATCGATACGCTTTACAAGGTGATGCATTTTGTTTGTTTTTATGCTTATATTAGAGAGAAGCATTAATGGAGCATGGTCAGTAATAGAAGAGTCTAGAATTAAAGTAGTGGCTATGGTTTTTGTTTTTAATATTATATGGTCGATACAACTTTTGTTACGGGTTGGCAATGTGTGAGCTGGAATTAGGGCATGCGAGCTAAGAGTATCCAGATAAGAATCACAGTTTACATCATTGGTATCTAATCCAATGTTTATATTAATATCTCCGATAACTGCAATATTTTGATAGTCATTTAGGGATTGTAATGTGGCGTCTATCTGGCGTTACATACAGGCTGGGCGCGGGCTGCCTGGGCGGCCCTGCCGCAGAGGTCTTAACCGACTGACGTGGCGGGGCATCCGTGGGCGGACCTGAAAGGTGCAAACCTGGAAGACCCCCATGATGTCCAAAGGCTAGTCTGAGCCGCAACCGAAACCCAACGGTGATGTGCCTCCTGGGGCTGTTGCGCGGCTCGGTTGACTCCGAAGTGGAAGTGGAGTGCCACCCGGACTGGGATTAAGGGTGAAATAGCTCTGCGAGTGAGCTGATCACCCGTTTGTGCGACTGCAGACGTCCCCACCATAAATAATAAATAAAAAAAAAAAGTGGCGTCTAGTGAATTTATAAAATTGTCAGTGTTACTATATGAGGGAGAGCGATATAATGCGATACAAGCAAAATTTTTGTATCTAAGAACTAAGCAATTTGCTTCTGAGAAGTTTGGTACCTCAACTATAAAATTCAAGTCCTGTCTTGTATAAGCTACAACACCATCATTTTGATTTGTGTGATTTGACCTAAAAGAGTTGTAACCAGGTAAGAGGGGCAGGTGGGGACATTTACTCAACCAGCACTCTGATAAAATTATAATGTCTATCTGGACTGCAATTCTCACTAATAAAGTCAATAAGTCATGAAAATTATGGCCTATACTTCTAATGTTAACATGCAATATTTTTAGGGAATTTACAGTCTTTGTCACATATTCCTGACACATTTCTGGAGAACAATTGAATGCTTTGGAAACTTCTATCTGCTCTAGTTCATTAAAGAAATTAATGTTATCCATTATTAAGATAAAATATTTTTAAAAATGTCCTGAAAATTAAGTGACTATATTTGTACATATAAAGCATATAAGGTATATCATATACTGTTAGGGAAATATATTGATCATAATTGCAAGTAATCATGGACAGTAAAGAAGTATGAATTTGTGTATTTGTGTAGTGTGTAATGTATGTATTATGTGTGAATTTGTTGTAGTTGTAGTGTAGGGCATGCAAACCGGTTAACCGAAAACCGAAAAAACCGATTAACCGACCGTTTTTGAAGACCGGTTTTCTTCGTGTAAAAAACCGGTTATTTCGGCGTTTTCGGTTTTTTCCTCCTTACATCAATAGTGAGTAAATACGTACAATTAAGTACATACACAATGATAAGGAACGAGCTGTAAAAACGGACGAGTTTAAGTATCTCTACTGCACAAGTCTGGAGACATCGACTCCAACGTCAAGCCCCGTAGTGGCGCCGATTGTGCTAAATTGCAAGAGGTGCGATACTAGCGATTAAGATACGACTAAGATAAAACTTATGGTCTTGAGATCTTTTATATGAACATCATTCGGCCTGTACTTCTATTTGGGTATGAGACGTAGCCTGTTCTTAAGCGTTATGTTAGGGAAATACACGTCATGGATATGAAGATGATGCGGAGGATGGGCAACGATACACGACTTCATCCAACGTAACATTTACATCTGAGGTAGTATTGGTCTGCAACGGGGCTAATAAATTGCAGAAATGTCGCTTGCAATGGTATAGTCACGTTTTGAGAAAACCACAGGAGTACGTCGATCGCAAGTGTCTGGACCAGATTGTAACAGGAGTGCGTCCCCGTGGACGGCACAAAATGCGCTGGCTAGACGTTTTGAAAGAAGATATGAGAACCAAGTATCCTATTGTAAACGATACTCAAGACCGGGCGAAGTAGAAGCGTTTAGGTATGAAGGCGGACGCTGTCACTAGCCTATGATATTGCCAGACAGAAAGCAAAATAAAGCAGCCACACTATTGCCATGTTAATGTAATAGCAAAATGGTGGTCCAATTTTCATATCTTACATTGTATGTATTTATATATGTTTTTATATTATTTATTTAGGTTAGACGCAAAACAGGATACAATAAAATACATTAATACAATTTTAAAGTTATGCATTACTTAAAATTATATTGTATCCAAAGCATGCGCCCTTATGTAGAATATTGCATAAAGTGGGGACTACAATAAATAAACTATTTCTTATTACAGAAACCCCCTATTTCACTGATTTATTGAGGGCTGATTTAAAATAATAAAATACGCTAGATTCGTCCGCAGAGTTAAAAGTTGTCCTCACATGAAACATGAATATCGGTTCAACGGTTTCGCCGTTAAAACTCCAAAGACAGACAGACTTTCTTTTGCATTTATAATATTAGTATGAATTAAACTGTAGCTTAACTAGGGTCACTGAAAAGTCGGATGAGAAATGATTGCATGCAGAAGAAATGAGAATGTTGAGATTGATGTGTGGAGTGAATAAGGTGAATAAGGATGGACAGAGTTAGGATTAAGCACAGACGAAGCTTGAAAGTGACACCTGTGGTAGGCAGATTAGAAGAAACCAGTTTGTCTTGGTATAGGCATGTTATGACGAGAGAAGCGACATAATAAGTGGATAAGAAATTGATGAATGTAAATGTTGATGGATGGGGAGGTAGAGGAAACCCAAAGAAAAGGTGGATAGAGTGTGTGAGGGAGGACATGAAAGATAAGAGGGTGAATTATGAGATGATCGTGCTTACAGAAGTCGAAGACATGTTGCGCCGACCCCAAAAAAATTTGGGACAAGGGCACGAAGATGATGGTGGATTAACCTGTCGCGCCTTGGTCTAGTGGCAGCGTTTATAGGCTTTAGAGATGAAGGGCATAGCTGTTTACTGTGTAATACGATTTACTCGAAGCTGGAGCCCCCAAAGAGGGTTGTCACTTGACATCAGACAAATAGCCCGGCCAGTTGTCAAAATTACAGCTGAATCTTTTCTGCAACATGTCTGAAAAAGTGTTGCGCGGAGCATATAGTGAAGTGGGTTGAGGGTAGGTAGAAAAAGAAGAACAATCAGTGTTTTTCCGGCTGGAGCCTGGACGCTTTAAGTGCAGGGAAACCCAGGGCCATTCCAATGCGCCGAAGAGGGCCACGGCGGGGTTTTTATTCGGTATTGCCGACGTAGGGCATACATAGTGTTAGGGATTCGACCTAAAGGTCGCCTAGATGCTGTCCATCCCTCAGGTGCGGCTTAACGTTGGGTTGTAAGACAAGCGAATCCGACATAACCATCACGTCTCCCCCCAGGCGTGGCGGTAGCGGTAAAACACTTTTCCTCGCGAAAACAAAAAAAACGTGAGTTTATTTTTACTTTTCTCGCTAGCGACTCCGACTACCTATTTGTATGACAAACATCCGAAAACCCCTAGCATTTACGTTAGGAATTAATATTTATCATATAAATTATATATTACTAGCTGACCCGCGCAACTTCGTCTGCGTATGAGAGAGAGGGTTGAAAGAGTGAGTCGTAGGCACCTATAGGACAATAATTCTAAAAAGGTAATGATATGTTTTGCTAAACTTCGAGAGATAGTACGTGACTTCGGTGCGGTTCCGTCAATCACTCCGTCTGTCACCCCGCCTGTCACCTCGTCTGTCACCCCGTTTGTCAACCCGTCTGTCACCCGTCTGTCACCCCGCCTGTCACCCAGCCTGTCACCCGTCTGTCACCCCGCCTGTCACCCAGCCTGTCACCGGTCTGTCAACCCGTCTGTTACCCGTCTGTCACCCCGCCTGTCACCCGTCTGTCACCCCGTCGGTCACCCCACCTGTCACCCCATCTGTCACCCAGCCTGTCACCCCGGCTGTCACCCGTCTGTCACCCCACATGTCACCCGTCTGTCACCCCGTCTGTAACCCGTCTGTCACCCCGTCAGTCACCCCATCAGTCACCCCGTCAGATATTCCTTAGTCACCCCATCATTCAACCCGTCGGTCAACACTAAAATAATTTTTCACATCGAACCAGTAGTTTCCGAGATATCAACTTCCCCGCTTTAAAACATTTTTCATTTCTGCTCCGCTCCTATTGGTCATAGCGTGATGTTATATAGCTTCTAGCCATCCTCGATAAATGGGCTATCCAACACAAAAATAATTTTTCGATTCGAACCAGTAGTTTCTGTCTGAGATATAAACTTTCCCGATTTGGCAACATTTTTCATTTCTGCTCCGCTCCTATTGGTCAAAGCGTGATGTTATATAGCCTATAGCCATCCTCGATAAATAGGCTATCCAACACAAAAAAAAAATTCAATTCGAACCAGTAGTTTCTGAAATATAGTCTTTTCAACATTTTTCATTTCTGCTCCGCTCCTATTGGTCATAGCGTGATGTGCATGATTGCCTATAGCCACCGTCGATAATTGGGCTATCCAACACAAAAAGAATTTTTCAAATCGAACCAGTAGATACTAACGACACTCAATTGTTTTGCCTTCCCGGAACCTCTCCACTAATACTTGAACTTTATGGTATGGTATTAAAGTTCAAATTGACTTTTAAGTATTATTACGAATCGATTGTATGGGAGTACAGAAAAGTGTTGTTTTTAGACTTTTTCAGACAATTTTTCATTTTTTTCTCTCCGTAAGAACCATCCTCGTACTTCGAGGAATATTCTAAAAAAAGAATTAGCGAAATCGGTCCAGCCGTTCACGCGTGATGCGATGACAACGGAAAACGGGTTTCATTTTTATATATATAGATAGGTAGTCGCTAGCAAGAAATGTCAAAGACTCACGGTAGAGCCTCTGAACTGAAAATAATTACGTGCAGAAATTCAACTTCATCTCGTTAATCAAGATTTAAACTAAAAAAAACTAAAATATAGACCGAAAACCGAATAACCCGAAAAAATCGGTTAACCGGTTTTTTTAAAATACAAAAACCGAAAAAACCGGTTTCCAAAACCATCCGGTTTTTGCATGCCCTATTGTAGTGTAGTTGACTTACATAAAACAAAATTAAAATTACGAAGATTAATCTAAGTGAGATCAGTAATTTGCATTCTTTTGGCATATAAGATGCAACATAATAAAATGTATACAAAACAATCAGCTTTCCACTCTTATTATATGAAGAATATAAAATAAAGTTTATATTCTTATAGTAGGAACACCTTAAGATAAGACTCTTTATGTAAGGCACATGAAATGGAACAGTCCAATTTAAATTATGCATATAAACACAATTAAAGTTTAGTGAAAATAGTCGTAGTTTGTCATTTAAAATGCTTAGGTCACTTTCATTTTTGACGAGAAACTGGAGACCCGTCATATTTGCGTATATAAATCTTACCGTGTGTTACCCAACAATACTTACACTCCTTAGTTTTAGCAAGATCACCCGATAAAAAGAATAACCACTTCATTTTGGGCGTTAGATTTTCTGATATAAAGATGGGTTTGTTGGGCCTGCTTATTTTGAGGACATCAGTACATAACTTCGAGTTTACTTTGTTGAATTTTTTGTACATGGAGATAAATTTTTCTTTCATAATGACAGTGGTGAAGTCCACAATGATAGGTTTATAATCCATAACTTTTGTGTTGACGCGGAAGATATCTTTAATTTGTTGGATATCTATTGGAACGCTTAACACCTTGGCTGTCGTAAGAACGGTATTTAGAAGGTTTTCTTTAGATTTTTGTTTTTGCACTGGAATGTTTCTTATCTCAATACTCGTAGATCTCAGGCTGGTTTCAAGTTTGTCTACCTTATCTTCCAGAGTCTTTATGTATTGTAGGCTTGCTTGACGTTCAGTTTCAAGTTTATGGAGTTGTTCTTTGAGAGTATCATAGGAGTTAGACAAGTAATCTATAGAGGAAGATATGTCTAGATTTTGTTTTTTTATCTCTTCGAAAGACGTGTATAACTTATTAAACTTTTCTTCTTGTTGTTTACTGAATTCTAGAAACATTTGTTTTATTTCGTAAATTTCCTTTATTAATTGTTTGTCATCATCATCACCGCAGCTGTCTCCTCCTGAAAACTTGCCTTTTTGCCGATTTATTGGTTTTGGAGGCATTTTTGCGCAGGTGTAAAATCTATCTATAGGTCAGACTAAATTGGTCAATCGTGGAAAAAGTTGTACAGAAATGGCTACCCGTCAACTATAACAAGACCTTCTGATGTTGAGCAGAGTGAAATACGGCCATCTCCTTTTAACGCATGTAGTCACATATGCACTGTCGCTTTCATCGTAATTTTAATATTGTAATTTAGCACAGCACGGAATTTACTAAAAACACGTCTGAACGCCTCGGATGTCTGGAGGGAAGGAAGTGCAGCGATGGAAACAACGGCTGACTTCTGCCATTAGGTTATGTCGCTTAGGCTATTCTTACAAAGCTATTACTTTAAATCGCTATTCAAAGCTACCAGCTATTCTCCGCCGCGCGGCTTTAGTAACTTATAGGTTACTTTTTTGATAGCGGCTTCTTGAATCGCCGCAGCTGTCTTGAATAGCCGCAGCTATTATGAGTCGCCGTCTTGATAGCAGTAAGCTTTATTACGAAACACGGTTTTCTCGTTCTAATATTATTTTGTGAATCGCGGTCATTTTATTGGTGCCCGCGTTTTGTTGATGTGCTTGTCGTATTTTGGATCATAACGTGTTCTTAATTCTTATTTGGATATTTAATAACATAATTTTGTTTTAATGAAAAAGGTAGTTTTATACAATATTAATTTAAAGTTTTTATTAGCATCATTAAAGCGAGTTATAAAACAATTGACGTTTTTAAGGAATAAATTCTTAACCGGGAATCTCCGAGTTTCGAGCAGTGCTCAAACAAATCTGCGTAGAAGTACATGAAGCAGTGTCAACAAACTAACTGCATCGCCGTAATAGCGACTAGCATTTACACACATATTAAATTATGATGCTCATCACTTTCTAGTTGAAATAAGAATAAAAAAGTATTTTTACCTCAGTATCATTACATAGCTTTTTCGTCTACTAAATAATAAAGGTCGTAGGTTGCAATTCCATACGACCAAAAATACGCCTTATTTTCCAGAAAATAAAGATCGAGTATCCAATGTTTATAAACCGAATTGTCGTCTTTTGAAATGGATTTACTTACCTTGACTGCAAATAGTTTCCAAAAAAAACACTAGATGTTGTTAAACAATTTGAATTACGTAATCATTTAACACTAAAATTACTAACCCATGATTCATAATAGTTCCAGTTTATTTCTATAGATGGCAATCGAAAATTGTGTCTAAAAGTCGCTAGATGTCACTATAGCAAATTGATACAATCTTCAAACGTATTAGACATTACTTTTAGCAAATTCTTATAGATGGCGCATACAGTCTCTGTCTCTGATCAATTTTAAAAACCTGAAAGCTTTTCAATAACGTTAGTAGTGATTTCCAAATCGCCACTAATGTCGTTTTAAACAAATAATACTATTACTTAAACGGTGGTCGTTGTAACGACCATTACTAGAAGGAACTATTCATTATCTCTTTCAATTTATTATTAGAGGTACTGTCGTAGTCATCAAAAGAATCTTGTGACCTGTGAAACAGATACATACATGAGCGGACCGATATCACAGAATAATATTAGCGCTGTAATATTACTGTTCCACTGATGGACACGGGCTTCCTCTACTGATGACGGTTATGCCTTACGGCCGGTTTCAATAAACGATCTCAGTTTAGAGTGCAGATAGATCGTGGTTATGAACCAATCAAATCACGTCATTTGATCGAGTCATGTTCAAACTGTGTTCTTATTGGCTAATTTCTGTAAACTATCTGCACATTCGAACTGAGATTGTTTATTGAAACCGGCCGTTAGTCTACCACGCTGTAAAGCGGGTTGGTAGAATTCACATACCTTCGAAATTCTTGGGTACAATTCTTAGTTTGCTCGTTTCCTCACGATGTTTTCCTTCACTTCACTAATAACTGAGCTATCGTTGCTTGTTTTGTAAATCAATAAATAATCACAAGCAAAGCACAAGTTTAAAAACTTAACGGACCGACTTCAAAACTTATACGATAATATAGGAAAACCCTTGGAATAACTCGGTTCACATTTGGGTACTTGACCAATTTTTTTTAAATTAATTTAATATGAAAGAAACATTGAAATATTCTCAAAAATAAATAGCCTTTGAAGTTTGATGTAACCTTCAAACTGCGGGAAAGAGAAGTATCAATATAATCACGTCACATCATAATGGTACGTGCGCTGGAAAGGGATGGCAAGATATCTCCACTCTGCCCCCACTCCAGAATTTAAAATATGAATTACTGCCTCAGTTTTCAACCAATTTCGATGCAGTTTTTACAGAAGGGTTTCTTTATTGTTTTATTTGCTACTAGCTTTTGCCCGCGGCTCCGCACGCGTATTTTGTAGGGCCAATGGAAAAATCTTTTGATTTGTCGATCCGCCCTGTCGTTTTAGTTTAAATATGGGCGACTCAGACATCGATTTTGAAGTCAATCGGCCCAGAAACAAAGAAAAACAAAATGGCGACCACTTTTGACAGTTCTGACAGCCGTTCTGTCGTTTGGAACCACGGGATGACTCAGATATCGATTTTGAAGTCAATCGGCCCAAAAACAAAGAAAAACAAAATGGCGGCTACTTTTGACAGTTCTGACAGCGGTTCTGTCGTTCGGAACCACGGGGTGACTCAGATATGGATTTTGAAGTCAATCGACCCAAAAAAAAAGAAAAACAAAATGGCGGCCACTTTTGACAGTTCTGACAGCGTTTCTGTCGTTCGGAACCACGGGGTGACTCAGATATCGATTTTGAAGTCAATCGGCCCAAAAACAAAGAAAAACAAAATGGCGGCCACTTTTGACAGTTCTGACAGCGGTTCTGTCATTTGGAATCACGGGGCGACTCAGATATCGATTTTGAAGTCAATCGGTCCAAAAACAAAGAAAAACAAAATGGCGGTCACTTTTGACAGTTCTGACAGCGGTTCTGTCGTTCGGAACCACGGGGTGACTCAGATATCGATTTTGAAGTCAATCAGCCCAAAAACAAAGAAAAACAAAATGGCGGCCGCTTTTGACAGTTCTGACAGCGATTTTGTCGTTTGGAACCACGGGGCGACTCAGATATCGATTTTGAAGTCAATCGGCCCAAAAACAAAGAAAAACCAAATGGCGGCCACTTTTGACAGTTCTGACAGCGGTTCTGTCGTTCGGAACCACGGGGTGACTCAGATATCGATTTTGAAGTCAATAGGCCGAAAAACAAAGAAAAACAAAATGGCGGCCACTTTTGACAGTTCTGACAGCGGTTCTGTCGTTCGGAACCACAGGGTGACTCAGATATCGATTTTGAAGTCAATCGGCCCAAAAACAAAGAAAAACAAAATGGCGGCCACTTATGACAGTTCTGACAGCGGTTCTGTCGTTCGGAACCACGGAGTGACTCAGATATCGATTTTGAAGTCAATCGGCCCAAAAACAAAGAAAAACAAAATGGCGGCCACTTTTGAGTTCTGACAGCGGTTCTGTCGTTTGGAACCACGGGGCGACCCAGATATCGATTTTGAAGTCAATCGGCCCAAAAACAAAGAAACAAATTTTTAACCCCTATTTCATCCCTTTAGGGGTTGATTTCAAAAAGTTACCCATTTGTGTCTTTAAACCCAAATGTATCCACTATCCCATATCAAATTTAAAAAAAATCATTAAGTGGACCTAAAATCTTCATGCAAACTTTCATCCCCTATTTCAGCCCATTAGGGGTTGATTTTAAAAAGTAGCCCATTTGTGTCTTTAAACTCAAAGGTGTCCACTATCCCATACCAAATTTCAGTGGACCTAAAACCAAATCCATTAAGTGGACCTAAAATCCCCATACAAACTATTAACCCTTATTTCATCCCTTTAGGGGTTGATAAAAAAAATGAAGTACCCCAATTGTGTCCTTAGGGTCAAAAGTATCCTCATACCAAATTTCATCAAAATCCATTAAGCGGTTCCAAAATTCCCATACAAACTTTCACCCCCTATTTCATCCCTTTAGGGGTTGATTTAAAAAAAATAAAGTACCCTATGTCCGTCCTTGGGGTTAAAAGTACCCACATACCAAATTTCATCAAAATCGGTTCAGCGGTTTAGACGTGAAAACGCCACAGACAGACAGACAGACAGACAGACAGAGTTACTTTCGCTTTTATTATTTAGTAAGGATTACATATAAATATGCGGATAAAATCAAACAGTCAAGTACCTATTTTGTGGAGATATCGCGTAATATACATAAGAAAGTACAGACCAATTAATTTCCTCCTTTTGAATCCGCTCGAAAACATAAGAACTTACTTAATGATTTCTTAGGTTTACGCGAATGTTATTCATTGGAATAAAACTATTTTTACGGATTCTATCAGACTGACCCGTGACCACGAAGGCTGCAAAGCTTTCGAAACGTCGGGCATAAAAATTAAAACCAAATCGTGATAGAATCCGTAAAAATAGTTTTATTCCAATAAGAACTTACTCTTTTTCTTTTATCACCTTCTGGAATTGTTTCAATACTTCTGGATTACTTATAAAGTGTACCCGCACTTTAGGTTGATTTGTGTGTAGTTTGCTGGCGTCGTAGTTTTTTTGTAGCAACTTCATTAACTGCTTTAGCGCCATCTCTTTACTGTTTCGTATACTAAAGTAATCCATATCTACTCCTGGAAAGCGGTTATAAAACTTTCTGTAGGCCAACGAGTTATTTTGACATTACTCGCTAGCGACTCCGTAAAGTATTTGTATGACAAACACCGAACGCCTCTAGCGGTTACGCGGGGAACTGACGTTTGCCATAGAAATATTTTACGGAATCGCTAGCGAGTAATGTCAAAAAACTCATGGTTGGCCTACTGAACCCCATTCGCGACGATTATGCTGTTGTTTGTCCGTACTCCTTTATCAAATCTTGAACTATAATGCCAAAAGCAATATTTCGCAAAGCTTTAAAATGTTAGGTTATGTTTCCACCAACAAGATGTGGGATTAGCGAGGCGTCAGGTGACGCCAGGATGTGTAGCGCAGTTGTGACTTCTGATTGTCTATACTACTTAATATGGATCGTCGGATTGTATAGTCCGATTGCTAATAAAACAGAGTAAACAGATCGAAATGTCACTTTCCAAAATAATGTTGTTTACTTTCAAAACGTAGTGATTGATCTAGTTCAATTTTTATCATTCAAAGAAACAATAACTCAGCACTAGCCTGCAAAATTAGAATTTTATTGCGTATTTTTAGAAATTTCGGCCTAAACCTTAGAATAATAAATGTCTGTGAAAATATTTTTTCGTAAATAATCACAACAGATACACGAATGATAACAACGATAATTACAAATATTATTTTTATTATTTGAAAAAAAAATTACTGTAAGTCAGTAGACATGCAGTACTAATCACACAATGGGCAGGAATTACGACTTTGAGTTGCATTTTAGAAAATGAAGGAATGAAATGGTTTACTGAATGGAAAAGTTTAAATAATCTTGATCTTTTTACCGCAGCACTATTTAAATTTCATGACAACGTGGCAACATTCGAAATGTCAGTTTAGCGATGGAAACAACGGCTGACTTTTGCCATTAGGTTATGTCGCTTAGTCTATTCTTACAAAGCTATTACTTTAAATCGCTATTCAAAGCTACCAGCTATTCTCCGCCGCGCGGCTTTAGTAACTTATAGGTTACTTTTTTGATAGCGGCTTCTTGAATCGCCGCAGCTGTCTTGAATAGCCGCAGCTATTATGAGTCGCCGTCTTGATAGCAGTAAGCTTTATTACGAAACACGGTTTTCTCGTTCTAATATTATTTTGTGAATCGCGGTAATTTTATTGGTGCCCGCGTTTTGTTGATGTGCTTGTCGTATTTTGGATCGTAACGTGTTCTTAATTCTTATTTGGATATTTAATAACATAATTTTGTTTTAATGAAAAAGGTAGTTTTATACAATATTAATTTAAAGTTTTTATTAGCATCATTAAAGCGAGTTATGAAACAATTGACGTTTTTAAGGAATAAATTCTTAATCGGGAATCTCCGAGTTTCGAGCAGTGCTCAAACAAATCTGCGTAGAAGTTCATGAAGCAGTGTCAACAAACTAACTGCATCGCCGTAATAGCGACTAGTAGTCATGGTCGTTACAACGATCGCCGTTTAAGTAATAGTATTATTTCTTTAAAACGACATTAGTGGTGATTTGGAAATCACTACTAACGTTATTGAAAAGCTTTCAGGTTTTTAAAATTGATCAGAGACAGAGACTGTATGCGCCATCTATAAGAATTTGCTAAAACTAATGTCTAATACGTTTGAAGAGTGTATCAATTTGCTATAGTGACATCTAGCGACTTTTAGACACAATTTTCGATTGCCATCTATAGAAATAAGCTGGAACTATTATGAATCATGGGTTAATAATTTTAGTGTTAAATTATTACGTAATTCAAATTGTTTAACAACATCTAGTGATTTTTTTGGAAACTATTTGCAGTCAAGGTAAGTAAATCCATTTAAAAAGCCGACAATTCGGTTTATAAACATTGGATACTAGATCTTTATTTTCTAGATAATAAGGCGTATTTTTGGTCGTATCGAATTGCAACCTACGACCTTTATTATTTTGTAGACGAAAAAGCTATGTAATGATACTGATTTAAAAATACTTTTTTATTCTTATTTCAACTAGAAAGTGATGACCATCATAATTTAATATGTGTGTAAATGCTAGTCGCTATTACGACGATGCAGTTAGTTTGTTGACACTGCTTCATGAACTTCTACGCAGATTTGTTTGAGCACTGCTCGAAACTCGCGTTCCCGGTTAAGAATTTATTCCTTAAAAACGTCAATTGTTTCATAACTCGCTTTAATGATCCTAATAAAAACTTTAAATTAATATTGTATAAAACTACCTTTTTCATTAAAACAAAATTATGTTATTAAATATCCAAATAAGAATTAAGAACACGTTACGATCCAAAATAGGACAAGCACATCAACAAAACGCGGGCACCAATAAAATGACCGCGATTCACAAAATAATATTAGAACGAGAAAACCGTGTTTCGTAATAAAGCTTACTGCTATGAACACAACTGCGGCGATTGTGGATAGCTGCGGCGATTCAAGACAGCTGCGGCGATTCAAGAAGCCGCTATCAAAAAAGTAACCTATAAGTTACTAAAGCCGCGCGGCGGAGAATCGCTGGTAGCTTTAAATAGCGATTTAGAGTAATAGCTTTGTAAGAATAGCCTAAGCGACATAACCTAATGGCAAAAGTCAGCCGTTGTTTCCATCGCTAGCGACTAGCATTTACACACATATTAAATTATGATGGTCATCACTTTCTAGTTGAAATAAGAATAAAAAAGTATTTTTACCTCAGTATCATTACATAGCTTTTTCGTCTACAAAATAATAAAGGTCGTAGGTTGCAAATCGATACGACCAAAAATACGCCTTATTATCCAGAAAATAAAGATCGATGTTGAGGTATAGATCCAATGCCCATGTTACAAAGAGTTAAGTCCTTATGTTATGTTGTCATTGGTTTATAAGTTTATGGTAAGAAATGTCAGAGAGGTTATTGAGCTTCTTCCGCTAACCAAAATGTAGCCGCCATGTATGTGTAAAGTAATTAAATAAAAGTGAAGTAATATGTTATAAATATTTTATTAAAACTACATAAGTCTCCCAGCACACACGATCCAAACCTCGACAGTGGTAGCATATCGTGGTTCCCGTGCTTACCGTGTTCATTGTGGTTCGCCGTGTTTGTTCGTCCACGCGGTATTTGAAGATGGCTGTCGCATCGTAAGAAATTAAAGTAAGAAACTCATAATTAAACTGAATCAGTATGATGATGGAAAAATATTCTGTCGAGCCCTTCAAAGGCACTAATTTTAATACTTGGGCGTTTAGAGTACGCAGTATATTAAGAGAAAATTTAGTATTGGACGCCATTGAGAATGAGAGTTATGGCGCGAAGGAAGAAAATAAGGCATCTGAGGCGAAAGCACAGGCTATTATTATTGCTTGTGTGGCGGATAGCCATATAGAGTATGTAAAGAAAAGTAGTGCCCATCAAATGTTTCACAATTTAGAAGAAAATTTTAAGAAAAAAGGTGTGAGGTCAAAGTTATATTTGAGAAGACAGTTGTCGGATATGAAGTTCAAGGAGCACGAGTCTCTGATGAAACATTTAGTAGAAATGGAGCAAATCTTTACTGATCTTAAGGAATCTGATTCAGAATTAAGCGAGGAAGAAAAAGTAAATTATGTCTTGTTGTCAATGCCAAGGTCATATGAAGGAATTATTACAGCTTTAGAGACACAAGAGGATTTGAAACTAGATTTTGTGAAAAATAGGCTGCTGGGAGAAGAAGAAAAGAAAAAGAAATTTAACGGAAAAGGAAATGATAGAGAAATTAATTGTGGGAACGCATTTAACTGTTATACATGTGGAAAACCTGGTCATAAGAAGTATCAATGTACAAGAAATGTGAATTATATGCAAAGGAGGAATAACTATAATCAAGGAAGAGAAAATTATAATCAAGGAAAGGAAAATTATCAAGAAAGAAAAGAAAATTATACAAGAGAAAGAGGATATTTTAATAACCCGAGGGGACGTGGTAATAACACCCGAGGACAAGGATATAGAGGAGCCAGGATTTCAGGGAGAGGACACCAGTCATATACAGCGGAGAATAGGCCAGCGAAGCATGGAGCGGCTAATAATTGTGAAGTGAATAAGTGTAATATGGACATTAAGGATAAATTATTGTGGTATATAGATTCTGGCTGTTCAGATCATTTAATAAATACTAAAGATATGTTTTCTGATTATAAAGAGTTAAATAAACCTAAAAATATAGCATCGGCAAAAAATGGTGTAATGTTAAAAGCGGTAGGAATAGGTAATATACAGGCAAAAACATATGTTGGGAGAAAGCCTTCTAATTGTACTATTAAAAATGTTTACTATGTGCCAGACTTAAGAAAAAACTTGTTATCAGTTCATAAATTAGAAATTAATGGTTTAAAAGTTTGTTTTCAAGGAGGTAAAGTTAGAGTTTATAAAAATAATGGCTTATTAATGATTGGGGACAGTGATGGT
This sequence comes from Clanis bilineata, assembly GCA_036417725.1. Classification (NCBI taxonomy): domain Eukaryota; kingdom Metazoa; phylum Arthropoda; class Insecta; order Lepidoptera; family Sphingidae; genus Clanis; species Clanis bilineata. The sequence goes on along the minus strand of CM071138.1, from coordinate 1,076,236 downwards.
TCATTGTATACTATAGAAATGCAAGTGGATTTTTCGAAATGTAATTATACAGAGTCAAACAGTAATATGACAGAATTATGGCACAGACGTTTTGCACATTTGGGTATTAATAACATTAATACATTATTGCATAAAAATATGGTAAATGGTTTAAATGATATGAAAGGTAATAAAATTGAACATATGTTGTGTGAACCATGTTTACTCGCAAAAATGACGAGACAACCATTTAATAAGCAGGGTTACCGAGCAAAGAAACCTTTAGAGTTGGTACACACCGATGTTTGTGGACCTATAACCCCTACAGATAGAGAAGGTCATAAGTATTTTGTTACATTTATAGATGATAACACACATTTTTGTATGGTATATTTAATGCGTCACAAATCGGAAGTTTTTGATAATTTTAGGAAATATTTTTATTATGCAACTAAACATTTTAATGCAGATTTATTAAAGTTAAGATGTGATAATGGTAGAGAATATATATCTGGGGAATTTCAAAGATTTTGTTCAAATAATGGTATAACATTACAGTATACAGTACCATATAATCCTGAGATGAATGGGGTAGCAGAAAGAATGAATAGGACACTTGTAGAAAAGACTAGGACAATTTTATTGGAATCTAAATTAGCAAAAGAATTCTGGGGAGATGCAATTTTGTATTCAGCTTATGTAACTAATAGAAGTCCAACTGTAGGAAAGGATAAAACTCCAAGTGAATTGTGGGAAGGTAGGAAGCCCGATGTTTCAAATTTTCGTGTATTCGGATGTATAGCATATAATCATGTACCTAAAGAACATAGACAGAAATTAGATAACACAGGGAAACGAATGATAATGGTAGGTTATAGTAGAACAGGGTATCTATTGTATGATGAGGAAACCGATAAGTTAGTTCATGCTAGGAATGTAATATTTGATGAACGTCAAAAAGAAGAACCCTTAGTTCACTTACCAGCTGCATCCACAGATATGTATACACAGGAACAACAGAGAGAAAAAGTTACATTTGAGGATGAAAAGGAGTCAGAGAGAGAAAATTATGAAACAGAAAATGAAGAGCAGGAAGTAATAGATATATCAAATACAAAAGGATATAAGCAAAATAATAGAATGAAAAGGCAAACAAGAAAACCAAAATGGCAAGAAGATTATGAAGTAAATATGGATGATGATAGTGATGATGCGTTATTTGCTCTACTAAGTATGAATCAAGAGGTACCATTATGTTATGATGAGATAAATGAAAGACCGGATAAGCTAAAATGGGTAAAAGCAGTACAAGAAGAATTAAAAGTATTAAAAGAAAGTGAAACTTGGAAAATAGTACCAACACCGAAGAAAGAAAAATTATTAGACAGTAAATGGGTATTTACAAAGAAAAATATAGGAAATGAAGAAATACATAAAGCAAGATTAGTAGTGCGTGGGTTTCAACAAAAGGATAATTTAGAAGATATTTACTCACCTGTTTTAAAATTACAAACGTTAAGAATATTATTGTCAGTTGCAATGTATAGAGATTATGATATACACCAAATGGATGTAAAAGGGGCCTTTTTATATGGTAACATTAATGAAAACGTTTATTTAAAATCGCCACAAGGCTTAAATGTACCTGAGGGATATGTTCTGAAATTAACAAAATCACTATATGGGTTAAAGAAATCACCAAAGTATTGGTATGAAAAATTTCATGAAACTATAACTAAATATGGGTTTAAACGTTCTGTAAATGACTATTGTTTGTATACTAAAGGGGAATTGTACTTATTATTATATGTTGATGATTTGTTAATACTAGGAAAAGATAATTTGCAAATTGAGAATGTTAAAAGGTTTTTATCATCACAGTTTAGAATGAAAGACTTGGGAAATGAGAATTTAACATACTTGGGAATTTCAATAATTAAGAATCAAGGGGAAATTCATATTAATCAGATAAATTATTTGCAAAGCATTTTACAGAAATATGGTATGGAGAATTGTAAAGGTAGTGACACACCTATGGAACTTAATTTTAAATTTGATGAAAATTGTAATATTGATATGAGTTATGAACACAAATGTAGATCATTGATAGGATCTCTTATGTATGCAACAGTGGGGTCACGACCTGATTTAACAACTGCTATATGTTATTTAAGTAGATTTCAGTCTAAACCATGTGAAAATTTATGGATAGCTTTAAAAAGAGTGTTGAGATATGTCAAGAAAACTGTTAATTATATGTTAGTTTATTCAAAAGATAATAACTGTAGAGTAATGTCACAAATTTTAGGATATGCAGATGCTGATTATGCTAGAGATTCAGATAGGAAATCCACATCAGGATATATATTTCAAGTTTATGGAAATACTGTAATTTGGAGATCTAAGAAACAAACTACAGTAGCATTGAGTACAACTGAGGCAGAATTAATTTCTTTATGTGAGGCTTCTATGGAGGCATGTTGGATTGTAAAATTATTATCAGATTTAAATGTAAAAGTAGACTGTGTAACTATTTTTGAAGATAATCAGAGTACTATGAAAACGGTAAAGAATCCAGATCAAAAGAGATTAAAGCATTTAGATATAAAATATAATTTTGTTAAGCAAAAGGTAGAGGAAGGACTTATTAAGGTAGAATATGTAAACACTAGATATCAGCTCGCAGATGTATTCACAAAACCTGTTAGTAGAGATAAGTTTATTCAATGTATGTATGAATTAGGTTTGAAACATGGACATTGAGGGAGAGTGTTGAGGTATAGATCCAATGCCCATGTTACAAAGAGTTAAGTCCTTATGTTATGTTGTCATTGGTTTATAAGTTTATGGTAAGAAATGTCAGAGAGGTTATTGAGCTTCTTCCGCTAACCAAAATGTAGCCGCCATGTATGTGTAAAGTAATTAAATAAAAGTGAAGTAATATGTTATAAATATTTTATTAAAACTACATAAGTCTCCCAGCACACACGATCCAAACCTCGACAATCGAGTATCCAATGTTTATAAACCGAATTGTCGACTTTTGAAATAGATTACTTACCTTGACTGCAAATAGTTTCCAAAAAAATCACTAGATGTTGTTAAACAATTTGAATTACGTAATAATTTAACACTAAAATTACTAAGCCATGATTCATAATAGTTCCAGCTTATTTCTATAGATGGCAATCGAAAATTGTGTCTAAAAGTCGCTAGATGTCACTATAGCAAATTGATACAATCTTCAAACGTATTAGACATTACTTTTAGCAAATTCTTATAGATGGCGCATACAGTCTCTGTCTCTGATCAATTTTAAAAACCTGAAAGCTTTTCAATAACGTTAGTAGTGATTTCCAAATCGCCACTAATGTCGTTTTAAAAAAATAATACTATTACTTAAACGGTGGTCGTTGTAACGACCATGACTATGTCAGTTTACTCCGTATAATTAGCAATCCTATTATAGTCAAACAGTGCGTATACGTTAGCATCTTATAGTATGTGAGGTGCGTAGCGTATGCGTGTAGGACTTTGCAGGACATCGCATCCGCCCAGATAGCGAGCACTGTACACATGGTGTTAAAAACTGCCATAGTAACTTAGGCTGATATCTATAGAGCGCACTTCGACTAAGTCTGATTCAAATAAACGAACTCACTGAGGATTTGGAATTTTTAAATCGAACCTTGACTTATTCCGAGTCATTATTTTTTCTCCGCTGGCAACCCTGTCCGAACAGCTGATTTTTTCCCGGTCCTCCGTATTTAAGTGTAAAATAAATACAAAAACACTAAATATATTGCAGATTGTACATTAATTAAAGTTGAAAATAATATCTTCACGTATGTATGATAATCATATTAAGTGACACGGTTAATTATGGTAAAATTTCAAATTTCTAGTACATAATCTAACAAACTAACTATAGTAGGATTGCTAATTAAACGGAGTAAACTGACATTTCCAATGTTGCCACTTTTTTATGAAATTTTAATAGTGCTGCAGTAAAAAGAGCAAGATTATTTAAACATTTCAAATCAGTGAACCATTTCATTCTTTCATTTTCTAAAGTCCGACTCAAAGTCGTAATTCCTGCCTAATGTGTGATTAGTACTGCATGTCTATGAATTATAGTCATAGTAAATTACTGCATGCTAAGTTTTGGCATGTCTACAGCAATTATAGTCATGGTTCATTATAAACAAAACTTACAAAAGCTATGAATGTGCGGAACGTCATTTTTCTCAAATAATAAAAATAATATTTATAATTTTCATCATTATCATTTCGCGTATCTGTTATGATTATTTACGCAAAAATATTGATACGGTCTTTTACTCGTTGGGCTAAGCTAAAATTTCTAAAAATAAGCAATAAAATTTTAATTTTGCAAGCTAGTTCTGAGTTATTGTATCTTTGAAGGATTAAAATTGAACTAGATCAATCACTATGTTCTGAAATTATGCAACATTATTTTGGAAAGTGACATTTCGATCTGTCAGATTACTCCGTTTAATTAGCAATCGGACTATACTTGTTCTATTGTCAATTTCGTTTCGTAGTGTTTAAAACTGTATAATTAGTGTTTGGGTGAGTTGTCGATTTGTTTTGTTTATTTCCTTTGTTTTATAAGTAAAGCAAAGGTAAGTAATACATTGTGAATTGTGCAGTTGCCCAATAATACCTACGGTTGGTTGTCTGGCTGTCAAATTTTTGCATTTATTGTGAACAACTGTTTCTAGCCTTAGTTTTTTGTGTAAAACTCAGTTACTAGAATACCTCACCTCAACATGATGACGCGTAGAGGCTTGGCTCGCCAGGAGGAGTCCAAACTCCAAGTGGCCCTTGAAGAGCTTAAAATTGCAAGGGGGAAGTGTGATCAGCTGGATCGCGAGAGAGACGATGACGAAAAGGAGCTGTTGGAAATATTAGATAAAATGTAGTTCTAAAAAACGAGTTATCAGCATTACATACTGAGCTGACTATTGTAACTGATGAGCGGGACTACTTAAAAAATGTTGTAGATGGGTTTGTTAAGTGTACCGAGGAGTATGAGGCGGCCTTAAACACCATCACAGGACTGCAACGTGAACTTCATGGAGCTCACCAACACATCTTGCAGCTGGAGGAGACTACCCGTGCCAACAACACACAAAAAACCCAGAGTTTGTTTGATGAACTCATTAATATGTCCCCAGCTCTTGTTTCTGCTGACACTAGTAATACCAACCCTGTAATAGTAGATCTAACAAGGGACAATTCAATTAACTCAACCTCTCCAGGGAGACTTGCCGGAGCCAGCAGAAACAAACTTAAAAAATACATTAAAGTCAATAGATACATTAATAAAACGGAGAAATTATTAAATAAGCAAAAAGTGTTTAGCAAATGTCTTAATAACTCTAAAAATAAATTAGATTTAACAGAAAAACTAGACATGTATGCATTAGAATTGGAACAAAGTAGGATTAAGTATGAGGCAGACACACAGGTGTTGAACATGGAGATTTCTAATTTAAACAAGTCCCTGCATACAATGACTAACAAATATGAGTATGCCCAGAAAGAAATTGAGGATCACACCACGGCCGTGACAGAACTAATTGAACTTAGTAAATATAATGCTGAGAGATTTGATTCCTTGCAGGGCCATATAAATGTATGTTCCTGTGAGTGTCTCACCGACTCACGGCCGGGTTGTGACTCCTCATTGCCAATGTCTCCAAAGGCGACACCGTGTGACAGCTTTCATGCTGGTACTGATTCCAACAGCTCCCTGATGCAGAAACAAAATGATATAGTTATATTCTGTGATGAGATAGGCAAGGACATGGGTAAATTGCTTATTTCGGATTTGGGGGAGAAACTAACTAATTTTTGTATGCCCAATGCTTCTTATTTAAATATAATGGAAAACATTTCTAAAACTAAATTCACCTGTTATACAACGTTAGTGCTATTTTTAGGTAATAGGTGCAATGTAAACAAGAAACAACTTATAAAGTGCCTCGATCAATTGAATTCTTTATGTGTCAAAGAAATCATATTGTTTACATTTCCCTACAGTAGAAGCTTGCCAGCGGAGGAAAATGATCTTAGGTATAAGCTAAATTTGACAATGCACACCTTATCGTGCAACAATTCAAAATTTCATATAATTGAAACTAACCATTATGTTACTAAAAACTATTTGTTGACACGAGATAAATATTATCTGCCTATATATTATAAGCGACAGATAGCTGATGCGCTATCTTATTATATTAATATAACAGCCAAGAATTTGGCTAACCGACCTGCTTCTATTGAGCAGTTAAATAATAATGACTCAGGTTATAGTAATCTGACAATTTTGACATGTAATAATTTAAATTAAATCGTAAGACAACAGAGATAACCTCTATATAGCTCTATTAATGGTAATCAAGCAGACAATGTTCTAAAAACTGTATCCAAGATGTCAAATTAGTGCATCAAAATATTCAGGGATTCAGTACCAAATCCCTTGAAATTGAATTGTTTATGAACTGTAACAATATCGACATCCTATGTATAACAGAACACTGGCTTAAAAGCCACCAGTTCATATTCAATTTTAATAATCATATATTGGGTAGTTCATTCAGCAGAGAAAATGCAATACATGGTGGTTCACTAATATTAATCAATAAACTGTTTTTATTTAAAGAACGTAAAGACATTGTGAGCCTCTCTGTTGAGCGGATAATCGAGATAGCCTGTGTGGAGTTGGAGCAGCTTGTTGTATTAAGTGTGTACAGACCACCTATGGCATCATATGATGTTTTTGAGAGTGTCATGGATGATGTTTTAAGAAAGATCTGTAAATTAAATAAAAATATAATTGTCAGTGGTGACTTCAATGTAAACTTGTTAGAAAAGTCATCTGTTTGCATTAAAATTAAAAATTTATTCAATTCCTATAACCTAAAAAATGCTTTCTTAGAGCCAACTAGGATAACTGCCACTTCGGCTACTTGTTTAGATAATATTTTTACTAATATTTGTCTTTACAGTAAACAAGTCATAAATCAGCTAGACTCAGATCATTGTGGACAGTTAATTAGTTTCCAACGGGACGATAAAAATATAAAAAATAAAGTTATTACTGTAGTACCTAAAACTGCAGGTCGCTTGGAGGTCTTCAAAAATAAACTTACAAGTAGACTGCCATTTTTACCTTATAATGATGACCCTAACCAGCTGTACAATTCTTTTTTTGACATATATTGTACAGAATTTAATTCTACTTTTATACCCAAGATGATCACAGTTAAAGGAACTGCAACCTTCAGTGAATGGGCTACTACAGGTATTTATAAGAGTAGAACAAAACTTTATGAGTTATATGAAGAAAGAAAATATAATAAAAGTGTAATATTTTATGAGTATGTAAAACAATACTCTAAATTATTTAAAAATATTTGTCATGTAGCAAAATCTATATATATTAATTTTACGATTAAAAATAGTTGTAACAAAATGGGGAACTTGCACTAAAATTATAACGACCAATTGTGTTGATGAATCAGTAAACAAAACCTTGAAATGTGCTATGTTGAAATTTGTAGGATAAAATACTTGATATTTTACAAAATATCTTAATTAGAAATTACGTATAATGGAACGTTATTGCAAAACCCAAGTGACGTCGTTGCATTAAGCAGTGTTTCCAGGTTGTGGTATTTTTCCCAATTTTGCGGAAAACAGTTGTTATGTTTAGTATGGTGATTGATGAATGAGATTTCGAATGTCCTCCTCTTTCCAAATTCTTATCTTTGTGTAACTTTCCCATCGCTCCGCTCAAGATTCAAGAGTGCAACTTATTTTTAATTCGTTATTTAATGAAATAGCTTGTGGGGATTTTTTTGTTCGGTATGGGGAAATTTTAAACGATAGGCAATTATAGCGGTTCAAACGTCATTGTTGGCAATGTTCAAACGTCATTGTAGATGTCAGTGTCAACTGAGATGTCAACAAAAAGCAAATTTTAAGCAGTGACGTCACGTCCTTTTTTGGCGCGGGGTTTTGAAAGTCATATTTTGGCTTGCGATAATTAAATGATTTGTGCATATTTAAATGTTTTTCTTTCTGGTGTGTTTATTAGAGACCTAGTTCTTAACAATGAACTAAAATGAAAATTACATGCAAGTTCCCTATTAAAATGACATGGGACATTATTAACATGGAGACTGGAAAAGTTAAAAGGCCAATTCATGACTATAGCCTTACTATTGATAATAAGACAATCACGTCGAATATGGAAGTGGCTACGGCTTTTCAGAATTTCTTTACTGACATTCCAGTCTCTACCACCAGGTCCTTGAACTCATCCCCTTCTATTGCTGAGTCTATATTAAGAGAAAATATTGAGTTGTGTAATAATGAATTTAGTTTTCGTTATATAAGTGACACAGATGTAATTAAACCTTTTAACACAATTAATGTTAAAAGAACCGCTGACCTTTGGGGTAACTCTGTGAAAATCACAAAATCAATTATTAATAAATGTATTAAACGTGGCGTATTTCCTGATCTAATGAAATGTAGTAAAGTCATACCTTTGTTTAAAGCAGGGAGCACATCTGACCCCACCAACTATAGACCTATTTCTGTGCTACCCACATTTAGTAAAATTTTTGAAAAGTTGATTCTTAATCAAATACAGTCACATTTTAGCATTAATAATTTACTACATAAGAAACAATTCGGATTTACAAGGGGTCGTTCAACCACCGATGCTGGGGTTGAACTTTTAGAAAATATTTTTAATACTTGGGACGATTCTCACGATGCCTTGGGCGTTTTATGTGACTTGTCCAAGGCGTTTGATTGCGTATCTCATGATACATTGGTCAGGAAGTTACGTCACTATGGCATTAGGAATACTGCTCTGGATCTTCTGATTTCCTATTTGGGTAATAGGATTCAGAGAGTCGATGTAAACGGCCAGAGATCTCAAGGATCTGTAGTAGCAATGGGTGTTCCGCAAGGTTCCATACTCGACTCCATTTTTGTTTCTAGTATATATTAATGACTTACCTCATGCTATTAAAGATGATCAACAGATAGTTCTATTTGCAGATGACACCTCACTTTTGTTTAAACTTAAACGACAACAACCTGTTACTGACGATGTAAATGAAACTATCTCAAAAATAGTGAACTGGTTTAATGCTAACAACTTACTTTTAAATCAGAAAAAAACTAAATGTATTAGATTTTTGACACCAAATGTTAGACAGATTAAAACCAGTGTCAGTATAAATGGAGAGGAGTTGGACCTTGTGGATACCACTAAGTTCTTAGGCATAACTCTAGATTCAAAACTTCAATGGGGCCCACATATAAACCAATTATCGAAAAAGCTTACCTCTGCAGCTTATGCTGTCTACAAAATACGCCAGCTAACTAATGTAGAAACAGCACGATTAGTGTACTTTAGTTATTTTCATAGTGTTATGTCGTACGGCATATTGTTGTGGGGAAATGCTGCTGACATTCACACTATTTTTGTGCTGCAGAAGAGAGCTATTCGAGCAATTTATAACTTAAACCGTAGACATTCGCTGAAGGATTTATTTAAAGAAATAAATGTTTTGACCGTCGCATCTCAATATATATATGAAAACTTAATGTATGTAAAAAAGAATATTAATGTTTTCATGAAGAACAGCGACATCCATAAGGTCAATACTAGGAATAAAAATAATTTAAATAGTCACGGGCGGCTCGGCCTCCGGTGGCCCATACGCTTATGGAACATATATATGTGCCGCCTCTGACGGGTTAATACTACCTAAGACAAGGCTCCAGAAAATTAATAATTCTTTTATGTGCCAAAGTATACGCTTTTATAACAAAATCCCAAGTCATATTAAAGAATTAAGTCTTACCGCCGCACTCAGAGACGTTCCTTACATTAGTCCTAATTAGTATTTAACTAATTGACATTAATTTTTTAAATACCGAATACATGGGCTGCCGCACTCCGAGTTATGTAATGGCCAATTAAATAGTTCCTTAGTGTAGATTACCTCTCAGAGTCAGATAATGATTCATTAATAGCCCTTAATGACAATTAAAGTTAAATACGGCACGACCCTTACTTGTCTATTTAATGATTGATTTGGACATTTACGTTTTGTGTTTGGGGTTATATTTTTACAAAATATGACATAGGCTTACACCTGTATCCCCGAAGGGTTAGGTTAAGGCGCAAAAACAGCGAACTGGGTGTTCTACCCATATAATATTTTTATTACAGAAAATACCGGTGAGTTACATTCGCATTACGTATTTCAATATGGCCTATGTCCAGCAGTGGACGTCCTGTGGCTGATGATGATGATGATTATAATATTTTAAATCGCACGCACCCGCATCATCATTGTTACCAAACAATGTGTGCCGGGACCATTCAAGACACCGCAATTCTGGCGGCAGCGGCTACCGGCCATGTTATTAGACGCATACAGCGATGCGATGATGGTTTAATTTTAAACAAGGATTTCTTTGCCCAATTTAAGAGTTTAGAGACGAAATTATCTCGGGCAGCAGGTGCTTTCGGACGACGGCTGCCCAATATGGAAGGTCCTGGCACCCATTGCTGAACGTGCGTGACGTTTGAAGAATACCACCATGGTATCCCGTGTCAGCCGTAAGAGGCGCCTCATAGCGTTCCTTTTAGTACTTTTGTACATGTGGATTCGGGATGGATGGTAGCACAGGTGCTTGGCCTTGTGCTGTCGTCGGCGGCGGGGGCTTATGAGCAACAATTGGAGACAGGCCGCAAGACAGCACCACGCAGGGGTGGTTCAAAACGAATCCTGGGCGCTTTTCGCCTAAGGAAACCGGGAGCTGTCCCTTAAGCACTGAAGAGGACCACCGCGGGGTTTGAAGTCGATATTGCCGGTGTAGGGTGTATATAGTGTTAGGGACTCCGCCTCACTCATTAACAAATAAAACAAAAAATATTGCGCACGTTATTTTTTGCGATGGTTCTTATGATATTCATTTAAATTATATTATGGTGCATAAAATATCGCCACCTTGGTCTAGTGGCAGTGTATATAGACTGTGAACTGGGAGGTCCTGGGTGCGATACCCAGGTCGGGTGTGATGTTTTGCTAAAGTTATTTTCTCGGAACTGGATCCCCCAGATAGGAGTTGGCGTCAGGAAGGCAGCCGGTCGTAAAAAACTAAGCCAAATTATTCCTGCAATATGCTTGAGACAACAAAAAAATGTGTTGCGCCAACCACACATTAAGATGGGATAAGGGCAGGTAGAAAGAAAATGTGAATAAGATTACAATAGTAATAACTGCTGCACACAGACAGCATGGTTCATTAAATTAGGCCTAATTAGTCATTAACTAATTTACATTAAATTCGTTAATTATCGTTGCATCCCAGAGTCAAAATTTAATGGTTCATTAGTTAATGTTAACTTTATGTATCCGTAGGACAGACGTCAATGCGTAGGATCTTTGACATTTGATCTGACAGCCTTCGTGGCGCAGTGTGCGAGTACTAGTAGCCGGCTGTGAATTGGGGGACGGTGCGGCGGGTTCGATTCCCGCACCGAGAGAAATGTTTGTGTGCTTATTTTTTAAAAAGGGCATAACGAAACGCATAATTTCATCTAAATAAATAAAAATAAAAAATGAGCTCATTTATTTCTATGGCATAATTGGTATCCCTTTCTACTGTAAGTGTAAAGAAAAGTCGGTTTTAGATAAAAACAGTATATTTTGTAGGTACATAAAAAGGGATTTGACATAGACTTCGTTTAATGACTGACTGACTGACTGTGACTGGCGTGGTTGTATTTCGGTACGACTACCGTCCTGAGGTCTCGGGTTCGATCCCCGCGTCGGGCAAAGTGATATTGGATTTTTTCAGATCAGCCCGGAGTCTGGAATTTGTGCTATTCTACGAGAGACGGCATTAATGAAATTTGAGATCAAACTTTTTGTATAGAACCTCTCTATGTATGTAGTGTTAAATCTCTTTGATTTTCTGTATTAAAAATAAAATGTCAAATGTTTGACATAAAATTGCTAATCAATCATGCGATTTTCGCTTCAAGTGTTTGTTGTGTGTTTTGGGATTCGCGCGGGAACTCTTAAAGTGAAAGGCGCCAAAAACTTTTTTAAACATATTTATTATTATAAATACCGTTGTATATATAGATTTTTGATATTTTGTACATAAACAGTTTAATTATTTAATACATTTTATGAACATAGAAGATGGGGGCCGTGAAGAAGAGGAAAAAAGACCCTCCCGACGACAGAGTCTCTCCGTCGGAATCTTCTGAATCTGAAGATGATTCCAGTAGAAAATATGAGGTTTACAAGGTACCAGGGTACTTGAGAAAGTACCCCGAAAACATTAAAAAGGCGGAATTTGTAGTTTTTTTAAGTCATAATGACGATAAAAAGCCTTTTAACGACAAGGACAGACTGGCACTTTCCCGCGCAATACGCAAGTATTGCGTTACTGGATTGTTACACTTAAAATCTATTAATAAATTTAAAGTAGGCATCACATTCGACCTATCCAACAATGCAAATGTATTTATGCTAAATGAAAAAATGTTAGACGAGTTGGGGCTTAAAGCTACAATACCTGCAGTTGACACCGAGGTGACCGGTGTACTCACTTCGGTCCCAGTAGACCTTTCAAATAAAAAAATATTTTCCCTAATTGGCAGCTCCAGAAACGTTATTCAGGTAAGGCGTTTTATGCGCAGGGTAAGAGGGAGCAATGCTGTTGTTTCATTTGTTCCAACACAAGCAGTCGCTGTAACCTTCGCTTCCACCATCCTTCCTAATTACATTTATCTTGACTCGTGGCGTCATGAGGTTAAAAAATATGTTCCCCCAGTTAAGCAATGCCTAAAGTGCATGAAATATGGCCATATTGCCAAATTCTGCCGTAATGCGGAGGTTTGTTCAATATGCTCCTTAGATCATCATTTTAAAAATTGTCAAATTGACCCTAAAGAAGCCAAGTGCGCTAACTGCAAAGGAAATCATATTGCTATTTCCTCAATGTGTCCCATAAAGAAACAAAAAGTAGAGGAAAACAAAATAAAATCAAGAAGCGTCACTTATTCTGAACTCTTTGATGTAAATTCTTTCCCAACCCTTTCTGCTCGTAATTTAGATACACAAATAAACAATTTAATGAAATCTGATAAATTTTTAAGTACTCTAGTAGAAACAATTATTAAAATTATTAGTAACAAAGATGTTCCTATTAATACCACATCAATAAAAGAAGTCTTAAAAACAACTTTATGTAATAAATTTCCTTTGTCTTAATAATGGATTTATCAAATCTAAACATCATGCAATGGAATGCCCAAAGTCTCAATAGTAACAAACACTTATTCGTTAATTTTCTCTATACACACAATATTCATATTGCAATAATTAGCGAAACTTGGTTAAAATCAGAACAAACTTTTAAAATAAAAAATTACAATATTGAAAGAAATGACTGTGGCAATAAACACAATGGGGTTGCCATAATAATTCATAAAAGCATCTCTTATACTAGAATTAACACTTATTTTGATAACTCTTTACAAAACATCTGTGTAAAAATAAGAGTAAATAATAAAGACTTATATATAGTTAGTTTCTATAGCCCTCCAAACTCAAATTCAGCTTTCAATAAAAATAATTTAGATACATTGGTAAAATCCATTCCAAGTCCTTTCATATTCGCAGGAGATTTTAACGCCCATCACACTACTTGGGGTTGTGGGACTGATAGTCCACGAGGTCGAAGCATTCTTGAGATTATTGATGATAATAATTTGGTTTTGCTTAATGATGGCCAAGCAACAACAGTTGGCTCTCTAACATGGCGACCCAATGCCTTGGATTTATCACTCGTGTCATCATCACTAGCTCTTAACTGTGATTGGTCGGTATATGATTGTCCTCTTGGTACAAGTTACCACATTCCTATAATTATAAAAGTGATGGTTAGTCAAAATAATTTTATAAATTATGACAAATGTTTTAATGCTACACATTTGCCCATCTTCCCAAATTATAAATTAGTTGATTGGCAAATGTTTAGCGATTGTGTTGATGAATTGTTACTCAATTTCAAAATAGATGATCCTCTAGATTCATATCTCCATTTTTGTAAAATTTTGCGCACAGCAGCTGCGAATTCTATCGTTAATGGCGGTCGTTCGATATCTCATGTCGATCCCAATACCACCAGACATACATGCCATACTAATTATAATAAAAAAAGACCTTCCCTCCCTTGGTGGAACCAAAAGTGTACAGAGGCTGTATTTAATTTTAAAACTGCTTACCTTAATTTTAAATATAATCCCACAGAAGAAACTTATTTGCATTTTAAAAGACTTAGAGCAGTTAAAAAACTCACTTTAAAAATTGAAAGACGGAAAAGCTGGTTCTCCCTTTGTGAGACTTTCAACAGATGTACACCATTATCTGTAATCTGGAATTTTTTACGCAAATATAATAAAACATATAATTTCTTTAACCAAGAAAATGATGCATGGGTTCCAGATTTTTTAAAAAAATATACTCCTGACTTTGTGCAACATGACTCAAAAATCTTTGTTACTAATAATACAAATCCATCCAATTGTTTTCTACACAATAGTTTTACAATTAATGAGTTAATATCAGCTATATCTTCCCGTAGAGACACTACTTATGGTCTTGACGGAATGCCATATATTTTATTTAAAAAGCTTAGCATTGGCAGTTTAGAAACATTTTTAAAGATTTTGAATGTTCTTTGGGAAAATGACATTATACCTCAAGACTGGAAAGTTGATTGTCTTGTACCAATTTTAAAACCAGATAAGCCTAAATTATGTGCTGATTCTTATCGCCCCATAGCACTAGCTTCCTGTGTAGGTAAAATATTTGAACAACTGCTCAAACATCGGTTAGAATTTTATGTCGAAAAAAATAATATATTACCCTCTAATCAATTTGGTTTCCGTAGAAATCGTTCTGCTAGGGAAAGTATTTGTCAATTACAGCTTGATATACACAATTCTTTATCAGCAAATGAAAATCTGGTCGGAGTTTTCTTTGATGTTGCAGGAGCTTTTAATGGTGTAAATTTAGACATCTTATGCTCTGAATTGTTACAAGTAGGGATCTCTGTAAAACTTGTAAATTGGCTACAAAATTTTCTAAATTGTAGGGAAGTATATACCAAATTTAATAAACACCTCTATGGACCTCGAATTTCTTCAAAAGGAGTTAGTCAAGGAGGTATATTATCGCCCTTAATATTTATACTGTATATACGTAGACTTAATTTAATCTTAGGAACCCAGGTCAAGAACTTACAGTTTGCAGATGATTTGGTTGTTTATACATCTGGGAACAACATCTCACAAGTGGTACAAATACTCAATAATGCTCTCACTAATTTGTATAAATATTTCTCTTACCTTGATCTTAGTGTTAATCCGTCCAAGTCTAAACTAGTTGTGTTCGGCAAACAGCATCAAAATATGCCCCTTGTCCACTATAACAATTCTCCATTATCAACCTCGCTTGAGGTGAAATTTCTGGGTGTCCTTTTTTCACATAATTTATCCTGGAATAATTATACAAAAAATATCATTAGTAAAGCTAACAGAGCCTATAACATACTGAGGTCGTTATCAGGATCATACTGGGGTTCAGACCCTAAAATTTTGTTATTATTGTACAAATCATTAGTACGTAGTCATTTTGAATATGGTTTCTATTGTTTTGCTTCAGATATTAGAATTGTAAATAGTTTAGATGTCTTGCAAAACAAATGTTTGCGGGTGATAACTGGGGCATTTAAAAGTACTCCTATAAATGCAATGCAGATTGAATGTAACATTCCACCACTGAGTATTCGTTTTAATTTTTTAAAAGAAAGGTTCATTTTGAAACTTTATAGTGTATCTAATAATAGACTTTTGGCCAATCTGCTACATGTTAGCCATTTAGGGCCAAAACCATTATACATGTTACAAGATCTACAAATTTTCCACAATTTCATTAAAAACATGAATATTTTCCAATCAAAAAACATTTTACCTTGTTATGATGGAACCTTTAATAGTAAATTCCCAGCCATCAATACAGTTATATATAAAAAAAGAGATCTGTCATCAGTGGATGAAGTAAATGCACTGTTCTCTAGGTGGTCCGACCATAGATTTGTTTACACTGATGGTTCCAAAAATTATAGAGCTGTGTCTTTTGCTATTTATGATCCGTCTTCAAATATAGGCATTGGTCAAAAAATTGATAAAGCTGCTAGCATTTTTACAGCTGAAGCTGTCGCCATTCTAAGTGCCTTAAAACATATAAAAAATATTAATTCTCAGCATAGCAAATGGGTAGTGGTTAGTGATAGCAGAAGTGTTTTAGAAAATCTAGCAAATAACAAATTACATGCTGACACTAACTATTTAATCTATTTAATAAAAGAGCTATGGACTGAATTGGCACAAATAAATATTGGAATTTCTTTTGTATGGGTGCCTTCACATATTGGTGTTGTAGGGAATGAAAAAGCAGATTATTTGGCGAAAAAAATTGTTGAATTAGAAGAATTTATTCCAAAGTCCGGTGCTCATATGAATGTTTCCATACCATACACAGACGTGGTCAGCCTTTTAAGACAGTGTATGTGTCAAGAATGGGGAAGATATTCATATGAGTATTCAAATAATGTAAATAAAGGTAGTTGGTTCTCCAGTCTAGATATTCAAATTAACTCCATACCTTGGTTCTGCAAGAGTAATCATTTCATTAATAAAAAATTTTATTCAGTTATCTGTCGTATGCGCTTTGGTCACTGTCGTTTAAACTATCATCTTCATCGTCTTAAAATGGTCAGTTCCCCCTATTGCCAATTTTGTCAATGTAATCAAATCCAATCACTTCATCACATTTTTTTCGAGTGTTCGTCTTTCAACATTCAGCGCCTTGTGTTGTCGGACGATCTTTTGAAAATTTATAATAAACCCGATAGGGTCCCGCAATCCCTAAAATACTTACTTAATAATGCCGCAACTTATGTGTGTCTGTACAATTTTATAATAAATACTGTAAAAGATATATAATGTACATATGTAGTTCTAGCTCTGCGAGTGCTTTTAATAGTTTTAATGTAAATATTTAATCTATATAACTTTAACTGTTTAAAATGTTAATATGTTGAATAATAATCAAAGAGATAATAAATTTCCCCTGAGGTACACAACGTTGTAAACAACCTATAGCTGATAACAGCTGATAACAGTACCAGTACAAAAAAAATATGACGACACATTATAAAACCCGGACTTGACTGTCAAATGACAAACATACGGATTTTACTTTGATCTAAAATTGGATCTTCAGAAGAATATTTATTTAAATGAATTACGACTTACACGAAAGACTTAAACATATTAAAACTTACTTATGATAATGATAACACGTAAGACTAGGCAGTATGGTCGAATGACTATAGCCTGGCTCATAGCCGAAAAAAAAAACTAATCAATCATTAAGGAGTTATGTAAAGGTGTTTCTGTACATTGTCATCTAGGGACGCTAATGAATCATTAGCTGTCTCTGAGTGGTAACATTTTGATATCTATACTAAGGGACGATTTAATGAGCGATTAAACGTCTCTGAGTGCGGCAGTTAATAAATTTAAATCATTTATTAAACAGCAACTATGCCGAAAAGGGTTTTATAATGTAAAGGACTACTTACAAGACAAAAATGCTTGGGATTGAGCAGCTCACTCTTGACACTATAAGGCTGTATCAACACAATTTTATATTTTACTATTATATTATTTTTTCTGACTTTGCTCTATTGGCATATTAATATATTATTGTATTTAGTAATAAGTTGAGATTTTGAATTGTAATTTTATATACTATGTATTGTCTGGACTTTAAAAGAGGCCATAACCCTTGAGTTTGTTTCGGCATTTCTTCTCAGGGATAGCCACGAAATGCCGACGCTATTATTACTTTATCAATATATACTCGTAATTGACATGTGAAAGTGGTATAAAATATCCTATTTGCAGAATAAATTATTTGAATTTGAATTTGAATTTGATTTGAAATACTGGCTATAGGCTATCAGATTAGCTCGTCTACCTTCATAATGTACCTAAACAAACAAAAATCAAAATAAAACTATTTTTACGGTTCTATCACGATTTGGTTTTCATTTTTAATTTTTATTGTGACCCGTGACCACGAAGACTGCAAAGTCTTCGAAACGTCGGGAATAAAAATTAAAACCAAATCGTGATAGATTCCGTAAAAATAGTTTTATTTCAATGTATAACATTCGCCTTGGTGGCGTGGTTGTATTTCGGTATGACTACCGTCCTGAGGTCTCGGGTTCGATCCCCGGGTCAGGCAAAGTGATATTGAATTTTTCCATATCAGCCCGGAGTCTGGAATTTGTGCCCGATATGGCGATAGGCTCGCCCCCTATTACATCTGGGACTGAATTAAGCTCGGCGAAATGTGGGTGTTCTAGTTCGCTAGTGCACCTCTGCCTACCCCTTCGGGGATACAGGCGTGAGCTTGTGTGTGTGTGTGTTATAACATTCGCGTAAACTTAAGAAATCAAACAAAAATTAGTTCATAAACTATTTATTTTTCTTCATATATTCCTTTTTTCCCAACAAAAGGTATTGACGTCCTGCCAAAGGCTCCAGCAGGAATGTTTCTTTCTAACTCATGCCTCTTCGGTTTATTCTGCATTTTGGGGACGTAATGGTCCCATTCGTTGATTTTAAAACTAGCTTTATTCTGTCTTTTAGTGGTTCTTCTTTGCTGGCGTGTTGTTTTATCCCATGTATCCCAGTTATCTTTCTTATTCCATTTCGTGTCCCATTCGCTAGGTTTTTTATCTTTCGTCTCGCTACCTTTCCTTTTGTGTCTTGGCTCATCCCATTTTATATCGACTTTAGATTTTTTAGGTTTCGGTTTGTCAAATTCATCCCAAGATTTTACTGGGTCTTTTTTCTTTTCACCCCAATCGTCCCAGCTATCTTTCTTCTTATCTTGACCTATATTGTCCCATTGGCTTTCCTCTTTATCTTTTTTCTGTCCCCAATCGTCATATTTGTCTACATTTTTCTTTTTATTAGATCCTTTATCAATTTTATCATCCCAATTCTTATCATTTTGTTCCCAATAGTCTAATTTAACCGAATCTTTCTTTTTATCTTTTTTATCTTTCTTTTGCCCCCAGTCATCCCACTTATCTACATTTTTCTTTGTATCTTGTCCTTGATCCCATTTGCTACTTTTATCTTTCTTTCCTTCCCAATCATCCCATTTCATCCCATCAGTCTTTTTACTATCTTTCTTTTTATCTTCCTCTGATATATTGCCTTCATTACCACCCCAATCTTTTTTATCTTTCGCATCCCAGTTATCTTTATTCCAATCTAATTTCTTGGTAATAATATCCCAGGTATCCACTTTTTCTTTGCTTTCGACCTCTTTCTTTCTACTGTTTTGGATACCAGTTTCTTCTTGTATAATTTTATCTGTGGTAACTTCTCCGCTCTGTTGTATTACTTCTGCATTCTGCTGTTCTTCTACTAACTTCTCTTCTGACGCAGCTGTAAATTAAGCAGAATTTAATTTTCTTTGTGATAATTTAGTAATTTGATAACCCAAGAGTCGTGTTTTTCGACGGACTTCAAAAAAGTCCTCAATTCGTCTATAATCTGGGATGATTTAATTTCGTTATGTTGGCGCTACTTTGTATATTTATTTTACTTACGGTCATCTATTCGGAAGACAGCCTGACGCCTCAGACTATTAAGTATCTGTTTCAATTTATTATTAGATGTACTGTCGTAGTCATCAAAAGAATCTTGTGACCTGTGAAATAGATACATCCATGAGTGGACTGAGATTACAGAATGATAATATCAAGTTATTATCCCTGTAATATTACTGTCCCACTGCTGGGGACGGGCTTCCTCTACTAATGAAGGGTTAGGCCTTAGTCTACCACATAAAGCAGGTTGGTACACTTCACATACCTTCGAAATTCTTGGGTACAATTCTTAGTTTGCTGGTTTCCTCACGATGTTTTCCTTCACTTCACTAACAACTAAGCTATCGTTGCTCGCTTCTTTGTAAATCAATAAATGATGAAGTTTAAAAACTTAACGGACCGACTTCAAAACTTATCGTGACCAAATTTATATAGGGACCACCCTTGAAATAATCTCTATAGAATCGAAAAAGAATCTTGAAGATCAGTCCATATTTGGCGCAGATATCGCGTAACATACATAAAAACTGAATGGACCGACTTCAAACCCTATCCGATTGTGACCAAATTTATATGGGACCACCCCTGAAACAAGCTCTATCGAAAACAAAAAGAATTTTGAAAAAGTACAGACGAATTAATTTCCTCCTTCTTTTGAACTCGCTCGAAAACGTAGAAGAACTTACTCTTTTTCTTTTATCACCTTTTGGAATTGTTTTAATACTTCTGGATTACTTATAACGTGTACCCGCACTTTAGGTTGGTTTGTGTGTAATTTGCTGGCGTCGTAGTTTTTTTGTAGCAACTTCATTAGTTGTTTTAGCGCCATCTCTTTACTGTTTCGTATATTAAAGTAATCCATATCTACTCCTGGAAAGCGGTTATAAAACTTTCAGTAAAACTGCGAGTTTTTTTTAACATTACTCGCTAGCAACTCCGTAAAACATTTGTATGACAAACACTCGAACGCCTCTAGCGGTTACGCGGGGAACTGACGTTTTCCATACAAATATTTTACATCCTCGCTCGGTAAATACGTGCAACACTCATAGTCGAGCTACTGAACCCTATTCGCGACGACTATGCTCTTGTCCGTACTCCTTTATCAAATCTTGAACTATAATGCCAAACGCAATATTTCGCTAAGCTTTAAAATGTTAGGTTATGTTTCCACCAGCAAGTCGCACGTCGAGGCGTTAGGCGGCGCCAGGATGTGTAGCGCAGTTGTGATTGTAGTCAAACGGAGCGTAGCTTATTATGAGGTTGCGTGTAGGGCTTTGTAGGACATTCTTATCCGCCTAGCAGGTCGATTCTCTAACGGCCGGTCTCAATAAACAATCTCAGTTTAGAGTGCAGATAGATCGCGATTATGAACCAATCAAATCAAGTCATTTGACGGAGTCATGTTAAAATGCCTCGGTGGCGTGGTGGTATTTCGGTACGACTACGGTTCTGAGGTCTCGGGTTCGATCCCCGGCGAGGGCAAAGTGATATTGGATTTTTCCATATCAGCCCGGAGTCTGGAATTTGTGCCCGATATGGCGATAGGCTCGCCCCCTATCACATTTGGGACTGAACTAAGCTCGGCGAAATGTGGGTGTTCTAGTTCGCTAGTGCGCCTCTGCCTACCCCTTCGGGGATACAGGCGTGAGCTTATGTATATATGTATGTCATGTTAAAATTGGCTAATTTAATTTTTTTTTTAATAAAAAAATACACCCAACAGTCACATAGGTACATAGTCCTGACCCCACCACTAGGTGTAACCTGTATCGTGAGTATCAGAAACTACGAGACACTTTCGGTCTCACAACACCCACACCCGAAACAAATATCTATGGGCCACACATGTTGAGATAAATTAAACTTGTATTTGTAGCAACAACTTCGTTTATTATTAAATAACACTCACATTACAAAATATTTAGCACACGTTCCATTTACAGTTCAGAGCAGAGAGGAAGTGTCAAAAGTGACAACCAAAAACAATAAGAGTACTTTTTATTTTTAACCTTTACATAGACAACATAAACCATGATTAATTTATTGATGTCCCATATCTTAATACTCCTCCTCAAATTTAAAATTTTATGAATGTTAAATTTGGTATACATCACTAAACAGTACTAAAACAATCATCAAACAAGTTTACAAATTATTATGTATCAACAATATTTAACTAAACAATAACTTTTATTTATAATATTAACTGATTTTTATTTGTAGCTTAATACTAACAATATTGTATAACAATCTTTCTATATTTTAAGTATATATATCTTATCTAACACATAAATTTATCTCTAAATGTTACAAACTTTTCTTTACATAAACTCTTAGTCATTAAATCTGCTAAATTATAGTTTGATTTTACATATTCAATTCTTATAATGTTCCTTTCAACCATATCTTTAAGAAAATGTACTTTAATATCTATGTGTTTTGTTCTTTTTGAATTTTCATAACTTTTAGACATAGAAATTGCTCCTATATTATCCACAAGTAAAATAGTATCAATCCTGTAGTTCAAATGTTGACTAATTCCTTTAAGATTCACAAGTTCTTGAGCTGTTGTTGCCGCAGCAATATATTCTGACTCAGCTGTTGATAACGCCAGACAGGTTTGTTTCTTTGAGAACCAAGCTATGGGATTTTGCCCATGTAGAATCATTCCACCGCTCACACTTTTTCTATCATTTCTATCTCCAGCCCAATCTGCATCAGAGAATCCATATAAGTTTTTATCTGTAGTCCTTTTAAATACTAGTCCTTTTTCTTTTGTTTCCTTTAGGTAACATATGACTCTTTTACTAGCTTTCCATAATTGTTCATTTGGTTTATCCAAGTATCTGCTAAGGTAAGATACTACAAATGTCAAATCTGGTCTTGAAGTTACAGTTAAGTAAATTAAACTTCCAATCAGTTCACGGTAAGGTACTTCTAATTTTTCTTCTTTATCATTCACTTCTATGTTGTAATTTATTTCCATTGGTGTTTTCATTCCTTTACATTCTGACATATTGAACTTCTTCAATATCTTCTCTATCATATTTGTTTGTTTCACGATTATAGTATGTTCATTTCTTTCTATTTCCATTCCTAAAAATCTTCTTATTTCTCCTAAATTCTTTGCATTAAATTTCTTCTTCAAATTCTTCACAATTTCTTCTCCATTTCCTAAAATTAAGATGTCATCAACATATATTAACATCCAACAATCATCTTTGTAGTACATACAGTAGTCATATTCTGAGCGTTGAAATCCATTATTCTTTGCAAATTCATTTATTGTTTCATTCCAGCATTTAGGTGATTCTGTCAAACCATATAGCGCTCTTCTTAACTTCAAAACTGTATTAGATTCTTTTCCTTTTAGTCCTTCTGGTACTTTAATGTAGACATCTGACTTTAGTTTTCCATTCAAAAAAGCTGTAGGAATATCAAGTTGAATTATTTTCAAATCTTCTTGTATCGCTTTAGATAAAAACATTCTTACTGTAGTATGTCTTGCAACAGGTGCATAAGTGCTTTGAAAAATATCTTCTTTCTTTTGTTGGAAACCTCTCACAACTAATCTTGCTTTCTTAGTACCATCTTCTTTTTGTTTAAAAATCCATTTAGTATCTATTGCTTTCTTTCCGGCAGGTAGTTTCTTTTCTTCCCATGTGTCTAGCTTTTCTAGAGCTTGTAATTCTATATTAATAGCTTCTTTCCATTCTGTATTCTTCATTGCTTCTTGAAATGAGTTTGGTGTTGCAGCACTTAAACAAATTACTATGTTTGACTCATATTCTTCAAAATAAGTGGGACGTCTTATTATTCTTCCCGATCTAGTATGCTTAACTACTTCATTATCTCTTTCACTTGTTTCTTGATTACTATTATCGTCTTCTTTTCCTTCTTCATCTTCTTCTCCCTCTTCTTCGGCATCATCGTATTCTGTATTCTGTGTCTCTAAATTTTCACTTTCTATATTTTGTTGTATTTTATAATCTTCTTTTTCTTCTTCCTCTATTTGTATATTTTTCCTGACACAATTTTCTTCTTTTTCTTTACACTCAATATCATTTTCATCGAATTTCACATCTCTTGATACAATTATTGTGTTTTCTTCTGGATTCCATAGTCTATAACCCACAGTACCATAACCAACCATTCTTGTTGGTTTTGCTCTCTTACTCAATTTGTCTTCTTTTGGTATAACAGTGGCCCATGCTTTTGAGCCAAAAACCCTTAATCTTGACATATCATTATGTCCATTTTTCATGAAACATGGTGTCTTAAAATTGATTGCCCATGATGGCGACCTGTTCAATTGATAAGCGGCACATTGAATTGCCTCACACCATAAAAACTTAGGTAGATTAGTCTCTGCAAACAATGTTCGGGTTTTATCACACAAGGTTCTATTTAAACGTTCAGCAACTCCATTTTGCTGGGGTGTGTATGGTAAAGTATATTCTATATTTATGCCTTTATTCCTACAAAAATTCTTCAATCTATTCGCTGTATACTCTCCACCGTTACCGCACCTTATTCTTTGTACTCTATTTCCGGTTTCATTTTCTAATTTTATTATATAGTTAATTAATTTCTCAGTAGCTTCAAATTTATTTATTAATGGATATACCACACAGAAATGGGAATAATCATCAACTATGGTCATAAAATATTTCTCACCATTGAGTCCAGGGTTCTTGACTGGTCCTACAATGTCTGAATGCAACATCTCTGCTACTCTTTTAGATCTTGGCCTTGGTGACGGCTTAAATGGTGCTCTTGTAGCTTTCCCTTCAATACATGCACTGCAAATTTTATTTGATACAGGTAATTGCATAATACCTAAACATTTTTTATTTAAATGACCTAACCGTCTGTGCCAAAGGTTGGAAAGAACATCATCAGAATCAGTTTTACTAATATTACAATTTTCATGACAAATTTGTACATTTAATCTATACTATTTTCCTTCTGAATAGCAAACAATATATGTATTTTTACTTTTTATCACAGCTTTAGTGTTATCAAAATGTAACTTAAATCCTGACTGTGTAATCTTTTGAACTGATAACAAGTTATAGGTTATGTTTTTAACAATTAATGCTTCAATATTTATTCTTATATTTTTATACATAAATGTTAAATTTCCCTTTTTATTACTTAATATGTATTGACCATTAGCAACATATATTTTTACACTGTCTTGCAATACTTTAATATTTGTTAAATATTTCTCATATTTATCACTTACTATATGTTGAGTACAACCAGAGTCGACAACAAATGAAATATTTGAATTATTGTCCATTGCACTGAATATTGTTTCACTAGCAATAAATCCAATATCAGTCTTACCAATGAGTGATGATTCATGGCTTTGCATACCATGACCACAATGTCCTCGCCCATGAAATCGGCCTCCTGATCTCCGATCTTGACTAAATGTTCCTCCTCGACTTTTTCCTGGTAGCCATCCTCTGTTATTTACATTATTCTTTCCCTTGCATTCGTAACTCTTGTGCCCCTGCTTACCACATGTGTAACATGTCATGAAAGCGTTCTCTGTTACTCGGCTTTCCTTATTATTTATCTTAGTTTCTGCATCTAACAAACGGGCTTTAACAAAATCAAAACTTAACTTCTTTTCAGTTGCCATTGTTTCTAAAGATGCTATGACGGGGTCATACTCTTTCGGTAGAAATGATAAAAGGTAACAAATTTTGTCTTCTTCATCAATTTGCACATCTATCGCTGACAAATCATGTACTATACCACAAAATTTTATTAAATAGTTCTCTAGTGGCTCATTGCACATTGCTCATTTCCGTTTTAAATAAAATCTGTTGTAAACTGATTTTCGTTCGAATGTATTTTCTAATAGTGATAACATACCTTTCGCCGTCGTAGCATTTTTAATAATTTGTATGTATTTATCGGACACGCACTGAGCTATGAGGGCCTTAGCCTTGGAGTCGTCTTTTTTGTATGACGATGTTTGTTCCTCTTGTCCTTCTGACAATACGTAAGCGACTTGTTTTTCTTCAAGTAACAGCTTAATTCGAAATTTCCAGGTACCAAAATTAGTCTTTTCTGTAAGGCATGGCAGTAATGAGACCGCAGTCCCCGCAGCCGCCATTAATTGACTCGACATATTTTTCTTGAATCGACGTGGATCGCAACCCAGTATTATTGCCTTTTCGATTTATTGTAGCAACCACGCTCTGCTACCATGTTGAGATAAATTAAACTTGTATTTGTAGCAACAACTTCGTTTATTATTAAATAACACTCACATTACAAAATATTTAGCACACGTTCCATTTACAGTTCAGAGCAGAGAGGAAGTGTCAAAAGTGACAACCAAAAACATTTTTTTTTTTTTTTTTTTTAATTTTCCCTTTCGGGAAGGCAAAGGGATCTAGCCCATACAGCCTCGTCTTAAGTGCTTTTTATTTCTTTATTTGCTTATATCTAATTTTTCACAAGTGCAATGAAATCGGATGTGTTCAATTTCAAGGCCCTGCTAGAGTTTTGGCGTTAATTCCTTCCAGTTTGATGCTTTACAGACGATTTTCTCGCAGCAGAGGAGTCGAACATGGTCGACCCATCCACCCGACAAAAAGCGTCCAAAATCACTTATTTCAAAGCTTCCATACACTGTCCATCTTCGTTGATGTTTATTGCTTAGATTCACATCACATTTAAGCCACAAGCACAACTTTAGACTAGAATATGAAATCATTAAAACAAGCGACCACCCGCACCGTAAGAATTCCCGCCAAAACTCCACAACCAAAAACAATAAGAGTACTTTTTGTTTTTAACCTTTACATAGACAACATAAACCATGATTAATTTAGTGATGTCCCATATCTTAATAACACAGACATTTCTCGGCGCGGGAACCGAACCCGCGACCTCACGTTTTACAGCCGGCTACTCGACTGCTACGCCACGGAGGCTGTCTGCACATTCGAACTGAGATTGTTTATCGGAACTCCTGACTTTTAGCGCACTTTTTAACTCGATTTCGGAGGAATTTTAAATCAATAAATGAAACCGAATAGTCAAAATTTAATCGCTTGTCAAAAGTCACGGTGCTGCTCAACTTACCTTTCTGATTGTCATCTTCGTAATCATGGTGTATATTATTGATTAAATATATGTATTCAGCTGTTTTCTTGTAAATATTTCTGTCCAACACTGGCTTCGCTGTGACGGCGGACATTTTCTGTGTGGTTTTTGCGTGGCACAAACATGTTTGTAATACTAAAATAATTACTGACACATTTAATAGTATATACCTAGACTCACGCCTGTATATCTTAAACATAACATAACATAACATAAGCTCACGCCTGTATCCCCGGAGGGGTAGGCAGAGGTGCACTAGCGAACTAGAACACCCACATTTCGCCGAGCTTAGTTCCGTCCCAGGGCTGATATGGAAAAATCCAATATCACTGCCCGACCCGGGGATCGAACCCGAGACCTCAGAACCGTAGTCGTACCTATATATCTTAAGGCATTCCCAAATGGTGGGACGCTTCCCGGGGGGGGGGGGGGCAGAATGGTGCCAAGGGGGTTAACTATGGTACAAGCAGATGGCCGAAAAATATCTCTCTGTATACATAAGCACACGCCTGTATCCTCGAAGGGGTAGGCAGAGGTGCACTAGCTAACTAGTACCTACACCCACATTTCGCAGAGCTTAGTTCCGTTCCAGGTGTGATAGGGGGCGAGCCTATCGCCATATAGGTCACAAATTCCAGACTCCGGGCTGATATAGAAAAATCCAATATCACTTTGCCCGACCCGGGGATCCAACCCGAGACCTCAGGACGGCAGTCGTACCGAAATACAACCACGACACCGAAGCAGTCTACTTTCGAATTATATCAAATTAATTTTAAAAAATTAGTGGTAGAGCCACGCCGTAGACGGTAACGTCTACAGCACGAATGGGCCGGCTCGACCGGTTAGATACCACTGTCTCACAGAAAACCGACGTAAAGTGGCAGCTTGCTGTCGCGTTTCGTTCGGTGAGTGAGATTTCCGGTGGCCCATTTCCTCCTTCCTTTCCCAATCCCTTTTCTTTCCCTCTTCATTTCCTCCTTTTAGGTTGTCAACACACTCATGAGTCTATTTGTCTTGGGTGTCTATGGGCGGTGGAGATCTCTTACCATCAGGTGACCCATCTGCTCGTTTGCCAGTCTCTGCTAAAAAAAAGTAATTTACCCAATTCTTTTAGTATGATGGACGCTGGCTGTAAGTGGAGATTACTTACCATCAGGCGATGCATCTCGTTTTCCAATCTCAGCTACAATAAAAAATAACAAAAATTTTCCTTACCTACATATAATATGAATAAAACCATAGCTCCACGATTACTGCTATAAAACTTTACAGTGTAACCATAAAACTCAAAGACTATGTATTTACTAGACAAGCTGTTTCGAAGTAAAATTGTGGCACATGACGGCGCGTGTTTGACGTTTCACGGCTAAGGAAAAGAGCAGATTTGTATAGAGTTGAGGTCGATTAACAGAGACTTAGTGCGCACATTCTATGTACCGAACAGCCAGTCTAGTAGTATACATAGAAGTCTTTGATAAAACTATATGAGTTTCATGGCGTTTATAAACAAAGGAAATTGTAACAAATTTATAATACGAAGGATAAACTGCAGGAATGTCGCTTGAGATTTTTATTCAAGTACAGCAAAGTAGTGATTGCTTCGGTGGCGTGGTTGTATTTAGCTATGACTACGGTTCTGAGGTCTCGGGTTCGATCCCCGGGTCGGGCAAAGTGATATTGGATTTTTCTATATCAGCCCGGAGTCTGGAATTTGTGCCCGATATGGCGATAGGCTCGCCCCCTATCACATCTGGGACGGAACTAAGCTCGGCGAAATGTGGGTGTTCTAGTTCGCTAGTGCGCCTCTGCCTACCCCTTCGGGGATACAGGCGTGAGCTTATGTTTATGTATGTTATGTTATGTACTGTCCTGTGGTCTCAGGTTCGATCCCCATAATGAGATTTAATATTACTTAACTATAGAGTCGCTATCAATCTATCCATACTAAAAAAAATATCTCAAACTTCAGTACCGCCATCAACCAGTTATTACAATGCAAGAGCGATTACAATTTACACCCTAGAATGTTCTGTGAATGGTTAAGAATCACGTAAGACAAGTTTATTCTCTCAATATTATTACGCTGGCCGGCCTGGCGCGCGTATATTTCAAATAAACTGAGCGACTTATGACCACTAGGTGATAACTTTTGGATCATTACTTTAAGATTTACGTTAAGTTCTTTTCGACTGCCTGTTAGATAAGAATAATTTGAAAAATGTAAATCTGTCATTGGTCTTTTTATTTTCTTTTTATTATAAATACCCTATGCCAATGTCAAGTTAGGGAAATTGTTTTCCTACATCTAAGTTTTCGCAAGTGCAATGTCGGATGTGTTCGATTT
The DNA here is from genome assembly GCA_036417725.1 of Clanis bilineata. Lineage (NCBI taxonomy): Eukaryota > Metazoa > Arthropoda > Insecta > Lepidoptera > Sphingidae > Clanis > Clanis bilineata. The sequence goes on along the minus strand of CM071138.1, from coordinate 1,046,934 downwards.
CAAGGCCCTGCTGGAGTTTTTGCGTCAATTCCTTCCAGTTTGATGTTTTTAGACGATTTTCTCGCAGCGGAGGAATCAAACATGATCGACCCATCCACTCGACAAAAAGCATCCAAAATCACTTATTTCAAAGCTTCCACATACTGTCCATCATCGTTGATGTTTATTGCTTAGATACACATCACATTTAAACCACAAACACAACTTTAGACTAAAATATGAAATCATTAAAACAAGCGACCACCCGCACCCTCAGAATTCCCGCCAAAACTCCGTCATTGGTCTTACAATAAAACTTATGATTGTACCATAGAAATATATTGTACAAACTTTATTAATCCTAAGGGCTGTGGATTTTCATAAATAAATAAATAAACTTTTTGCCGCCATTTTCTAAGCCTTTTTATTTTTTTAAATAAAACACAATGTAATGGCAAGAATATATTTACACAAACGCAACAGTAGTTTTGGCGGGAATTCTGACGGTGCGGGTGGTCGCTTGTTTTAATGATTTCATATTCTAGACTTAAGTTGTGTTTGTGGTTTAAATGTGATGTGTATCTAAGCAATAAACATCAACGAAGATGGACAGTATGTGGAAGCTTTCAAATAAGTGATTTTGGATGCTTTTTGTCGGGTGGATGGGTCGACCATGTTCGATTCCTCCGCTGCGAGAAAATTGTCTAAAAAACATCAAACTGGAAGGAATTGACGCCAAAACTCCAGCAGGGCCTTGAAATCGAACACATCCGACTTCATTGCACTTGCGAAAACTCAGATCTATGAAAACAATTTCCCTAACTTGACATTGGCATAATGTATTTCAATTGACATAAAAAAAAATATTAAGGGCTGTGGATTTTCTTAAATAAATGAATAAACTTTTTGCCGCCATTTTCTAATCCTTTTTATTTCTTAAATAAAACACAATGTAATGGCAAGAATATATTTACACAAACGTAACAACAATAATACTAAATACATATTTAGTTTATTACAAACATAAAAGCTCACGTCTATCCTCGAAGGGGTAGGCAGAGCCGAACTAGGGACTTAGAGCACCCACATTTGCTATTTCCGTCTAAGTTATAATAAATCTCATCAATATAATATACCCTAGATGCACAGTTCTTTGCAAATATCCACTTAAAAAGTGGTCTCAGGAATAAAACAAAGAAAAAGATCACAAGTTCTAATTAAATCAACACAAATATAACCCTATGCACGTGTCATAAAGTAGCTTTTTAAACGAAATGAGCAAGCGTTCTTAAATTTGAAAATTGGCATTTAGAATTCTATCGGCGTCCGACTGTAGGCAAAAGGAGTGCTTAAACACTCGTTTGCTGTCCCATTTCCCGAGCGTCAACTGTGCATCTAGGTATACCTATAATATATCGATGATAAATCTAGATACACATAATTTATATTAAATATAAATTCAATCACACAACTGGGTTCTTGACTATTTTTTGATTTATGATTACGTCATCTAAAATATGTATAGTACAGAATTGGTTACTTGACTATTTTTTAAAAAGTATACAGGGCTATTTATTAGTTTATCCTGAACATGTAAAAAAATATTTCGTAATTTATTTTCATATATTTAGTTAAAAAAAAGCAAAAATTAATATGTATAATTTACTTTGCCGCCAAAACGCTACAAGTTTTTTTTTTATGGCAATTGAAGTACATTATGCCAATGTCAAGTTAGGGGGTACAAGTTAACAGTAGCTACGGGTGACGTCATTGTTCCTTACCATACATACAAAATCGCTTTTAAAAAAGATATTGAAGAAATAACATTTATGATTTCAAACTAAAAGAACGGGTCAGATATTTCGTCGATCAGATATCGATCGTCGATCACATCCGTGTTGAAATTAAATAAAAATACGAAAAAAAAATTACAAATAACCTGGCAGAATGACTTTGTATCTTAGGTCTTAGGCCCTTGTGGAATAAATAAACAAGAAAAATGAGTAAAGTGACATCATGCATCGTGATTGGTGTTTACAGTCACGTGACTCACAGATAAAAAATTAAGTATTTAAATTACTAAAATAAAATTATCCTTGGAGTATTTTTATTAAATTCCTATTGCATACGTTATTTAGGTGATCAATCTATATTCCTACAGAAATCAATCGATATTGATTACTATAGTGAAGTACCCCATTATATAATGAAATATTCTCAAAAGTAAAAAGTTATAAGCCTTTGAAGTTTGTAACCTTCAAACTGCGGGAAAGAGAAGTATCAGTGTAATCACGTCACGCCATTACGGTACGTGCGTTGGAAAGGGATAGCAAGATATTTCCACGCCCCCACTCCAGAATTCAAAATATGAATTACTGCCTCATTTTTCAACCAAATTCGATGCAGTTTTTACAGAAGGGTTTCTTTTTTGTTTTATTTGCTATTACATAAAAAATTGTATAAAACAAACATAGTCAAATACCCAATTATGATTTTTACATACATACTCATGCCTGTACCCCGGAAAGGTAGACAGAGGCGTAGCCAGGGAAGGGAGTTGGGGCTTCAAACCCAACCCCCTCTGAAACATCTAAAATATAGGTTCTTACTTATAAAACGATTTTTCTGTCCTTTTTATTTTGTAACAATGTGACACAAGGAAAAAAGTGAAAGACATTTCTTAGCCATTTGCTCAGCTAAAATATTTTTATAGGCCCATAATGTTTACACTACCTTTTTAATTTATTGAATATGATATTTATATAAATTACTGTCGTTTCATTTACTTGGACCCCCCCAAACTAGAACCTGGCTAGGCTCGTGCTTAAGCCTTCCCGGTTCCCCAGCCCATGCTAAAGAGGCCCTAGACCTATTATTATAAAAATTATCTTTGGTAACATTATAATTAGTTAGCAGCGATAGCTCAGTTGAGAATGGTACGGACTGCCGAGACAAGTGTCGGAGGTTCGAGACCAACCCCAAAATGGAGCATACACCTCTGACTTTTCTATGTTAAGTGTATTTTCATTGTGAAATATCGCTTGCCTATAACGGTGAAGGAAAACATCGTGAGGAAACTTGCATACCTGAGAATTTCTTCACAGGAATTTCGAAGGTATGTGAAGTGTACCGTACCGCATTAGTCCCGCGTGGTAGACTAAGGCCTAACCCCTCTCATTAGTAGAGGAGGCCCGTGACCAGCAGTGGGACAGTAATATTACAGGGCTAATATTATATTATTACATTATAATTCCCGTTGTTTTTTTTTATAGCACAGATTGGCAAACGAGCAGATGGGTCACCTGATGGTAAGTGATCTCCACCGCCCATAGACTCAAGACACAAAGAATCATGGGTGAGTTGCCAATCTGAAAGGAGGGAATGGAAGGGATGGGAAAGGGGTTGTGCAAGGGAGGGAGAAAATGGGCCACCGGAAATCTCACTCACCGTACGAAACGCGACAGCGAGGTATTTACGTCGGTTTTCTGTGTGACAGTGGTATCTGCCCGGTCGAGCCGGCCCATTCGTGCTGTAGACGTTACTGTCTACAACGTGGCTCTACCACTCAAAATGAATGTGAATATGATAAAATAATAGTGTATAATATTCAATGACTAAAGAAAAAATACAATAAAAAATGCATACCCGAGAATTTCTTCACAGGAATTTCGAAGGTATGTGAAGTCTACCAACCCGCATTAGTCCAGCGCGGTAGACTAAGGCGTAACCCCTCTCATTAGTAGAGGAGGCCTGTGCCCAGTAGTGGGACAGTAATATTACATTGCAAATATTTTTAAATAAAAAATAAGAGGACCCAGTATAACTACGAAAAATTGTTTACTTTGAAGCCGTTTCCGCCATTTTAGTTTCGCGATCTATTTACACGTAAGTTGTCACCGCGGCATATGAATTAAATTGTACTATATATTATTTTGTGTTATTGACAAGTTTTTTTTTAATCCGAGCACGTCAAAATGACCACACAACACCTGATGGTAAGCGATGTGCGGTCCAAAAATACCAGCCACCACCTATAGACCTTGTGTCCATCGGTGGCCACCAGTATCATGCCGGCCTGCATAAATGCTTCTTCACACTCCGTTTGAAGGACCCAATGTTGTAGGAGGGAGGGAATACGTATAATAAAATAATATAATATTAGCCCTGTAATATTACTGTCCCACTGCTGGTCACGGGCCTCCTCTACTAATGTGAGGGGTTAGGCCTTAGTCTACCACGCTGGACTAATGCGGGTTGGTACACTTCACATACCTTCGAAATTCCTGTGAAGAAATTCTCGGGTATGCAGGTTTCCTCACGATGTTTTCCTTCACCGTTATAGCAAGCGATATTTCACAATGAAAATACACTTAACATAGAAAAGTCAGAGGTGTATGCTCCATTTTGGGGTTGGTTTCGAACCTCCGACACTTGTCTCGGCAGTCCATACCATTCCCAACTGAGCTATCGCTGCTTTATACGTATGCCGGCAAACTATTCCACAGCTTCACGGTACGGCAAAGGTAGGAGTTACCGAAATCCTTAGTTCGGGCCGAGATGGTAGAAACCGCGTATCTGTGATTTCGCAAACCACGCGTGGTTCTGTTAAGGAAGGGAGAGGGAGGGATGAGGTTGAACAATTTTTCGGAGCATTTTTTAGAGTTTTTAGAAGTAGAAACTTCTTTAGTCGCGCTGATAACTTTATTTTGTGTATGAGACTGAGCCGTCACGCTCGGTTATGTAACGCTCGTTCGGGTAAACGAATGGACTGAGGGAGCGAGAGAGATATAGTCTCTGTCACCTCGCCTTGAAGATTTTCATATCGTGTGACTAAGCACACACCGTTTTTTTCTAATAACTAGTCACAGCACTTTAAATACAATATTTATATTATACTAGCTTATGATCGCGGCTCCGGCCGCTATCGCCCAGTTTCTGAAAGGGCGATCAAATTAACATTTGGCAGAGCATTGATATACACTTCGGACTGGACTTAGCGTTTCATATTCGGCCCCATTTAGCCATCAAATTCTTAAAATTACCTAAATCGAAAATTGAGGCTAAAAACATTGACTAAGCCCAAATGTCTTCATTAACTAAGGAAACAGCTCTTGCCGAATTTTTCGTACATTCGGTAGTTTTGAATCCTCATTAATATTCGGCGTCATCCACCCTCTAAATACTCAGAATACTAACCTAGAACGAGAACTGAGGCCGAAAAGACTGACTAACCCCGAAAATTTACTCTTACTTTACATTGTATAACAACTTTGATGTATTTAGCCGAATTCCATTCATATTCGGTTAATATGACTAAAAATTCGGCCTTACAATTTTAACCGAAAACGAAAACAGGCCGAAAATATTAACTAAAGTCGAATTTTTCGGACACTTCGGTGTTGTTAACCGAATTCGCATTCATATTCGGCCTCATTCACCCTCTAAATAACCAGAATACTAACCTAGAATGAAAACTGAGGCCGAAAAGATTGACTAAAACCGAATTTTCGGACATAACTATTTCATTAACTAAGGAAACAGCTCTTGGTAGTATCCAAGTCTCCGTTGGCACTATCCCTTCTATTCTGTTTGTACTGATGGTACCCTCCCCCCATAATACCCAGTAGTATGAGACCGCCGAGTAGTGAGTTCGATTTGAACTTCGCCGCACATTCTTAGACATATTCATACATAGAACTCTTCCTACTATTTTTATTTACATTGTATAATAACTTTGATACTCTTCAATATATTTAGCCGAATTCTATTCATATTCGGTTAATAGACTAAAAATAAGGCTTTATTTTTTTAACGGAAAACAAAAACAGCCCGAAAATATTGACAAAAGCCGAAGTTTTCGGACAGTCTTCGGTGTTTTTAGCCGAATTCGCATTCATATTCGGCCTCATCCACCCTCTAAATAACCAGTATACTAACCTAGAACGAAAACTGACGCCGAAATCATTGACTAAAACCGAATTTTCGGACATAACTGCCTCATTAACTAAGAAAACAGCTCTTGGTAGTATCCAAGTCTTCGTTGGCACTATCCCTTCTATTCTGTTTGTACTGATGGTACCCTCCCCCCATAATACCCAGTAGTATGAGACCGCCGAGTAGTGAGTTCGATTTGAACTTCGCCGCACATTCTTGAACGTTTTCTATACATAGAAGTCTTCCTTCTATTTTTATTTACATTGTATAACAACTTTGATACTCTTCAATATATTTAGCCGAATTCGCATTCATATTCGGCCTCAATAGAAAAAAATAGGGCCTAATTTTTATCACCGAAAACGAAAACAGCCCGAATATATTAACAAAAGCCGAAATTTTCGAACACTCTTCAGTGATTTTAGCCGAATTCGCATTCATATTCGGCCTCATTCACCCTCTAAATAACCAGAATACTAACCTAGAATGAAAACTGAGGCCGAAAAGATTGACTAAAACGAATTTTCGGACATAACTGCTTCATTAACTAAGGAAACAGCTCTTGGTTATGTCCGAGTCTTCGGTGGCACTATCCCTTCTATTCTGTTTGTACTGATGGTATCCTCCCCCCATAATACCCAGTAGTATGAGAACGCCGAGTAGTGAGTTAGATTTGAACTTCGCCGCACATTCTTGAACATTTTCTGTGTCCAGAGTGTAGATCTGTTGGAGAATTGTTTTTAACAGCAAAATGAAAATGGAAATCCAAAATGGGACGAAACTAAGTTCGGCGAAATGTGGGTGTTCTAGTTTGCTAGTGCGCCTCTGTCTACCCCTTCGGGGATACAGGCGTGAGCTTATGTATGTATAAATCCAAAATGTTCAGGTAAAGACAGCCTCCGTGGCTTGTCGGGCGAGTAGCCGGCTGTGAAGCGAGAGACTGCGGGTTCGATCCCCGCATTAAGACAAATGTGTGTGTGTCCCACAGATATTAGTTTCTTGTGTGTGTGTTGTGAGAGCGCGCGTCTCTCATAGTCTCTGACACCCACGATACAGGTTATACCTAGTGTGGGGCAGGACTAGGTGTGGGACTAGCGGGTGTATTTAATTATTTATTTTATTATTCTAAAGAAATAAAATCTAGTTTTTTTTATATAGTAGCGTACAATACATACAACTTTTAAAGGAGTACAAAAATACAAGGAATCGAACCCAAGACCTCACCAAGTTGGTTATTTTTCATTGCATATATATTTTTATCCCTTTTTCATACATACATAAACTCACCCCTGTATCCCCGAAGGGGTAGGCAGAGGTGCACTAGAGAACTAGAACACATTTCGCCGAGCTTAGTTCCGTCCCAGATGTGATAGACGAGCCTATCGCCATATCGGGCACTTCAAAACTCCGGGCTGATATGGAAAAATCCAATATCACTTTGCCCTCGCCGGGGATCGAACCCGAGACCTCAGGACGGTAGTCGTACCGAAATACAACCACCGAGGCAGTCATTACTAATGAATAATCACAAGTTTAAAAACTTAACGGACCGCCTTCAAATCCGATCATGACCATATATATGAGACCACCCTTGAAATAAGCTCTATCGAACACAAAAATAATTTTGAAAATCGGTCCACATTCAAGATATCGCGTTACATACATAAATACAGACGAATTGAGGACCTCCTCCTTTTTGAAAGTCGGTCGAAAAATCAATCGTACCTTTTCTTTTTACCCGCCCTTATCCCACCTTAATGTGGGGTTGGCGCAACACACTTTTTCAAGCATGTTGCAGAGGATTTGGCTTAGTTTTTACGACCGGCCGCCTGCCTGACGTCAACTCCCTATGAGGGATCCCCGGCAAATTAAATTAGAAAATTTGCTTTGCCCGACCTGGGAATCGAACCCAGGAACTCCCGGTCTACAGCCCATACATGCTGCCATTAGACCAAGGAGGCGACGAATCGACGAAAAAATCAATCTTACCTGATGAGCCAAAATCCCCGAAAACGCGGCCAACGCCCCCGTGTACAAATGGCCCAGCCCCGCTGAATACCCACACATAGCGAAACACCCTGTACTTAGTGCTAGAGTCGCCGCTAGAGCTGGCCTCGTGCTAGCGCCGAATGTCAAAGCTGTCGATTTAACACCCACTCTAGCGTCATCTGCTTTGTCCTAAAAATAACTTCACAAGTTTAAAAACTTACGGATCGAGTTCAAATCCGATCGTGAAAACATAGGACCCTTGAAATAATCTCTGTCGAACACAAAAAGAATTTTGAAAATCGCTCCACATTCGGCGGAGATATCGAGTAACATACATAAAAAAATACAGACGAATTGAGGACCTCCTTTTTGGAAATCGGTCTGTTAAATACTGCATCGGTGTTGTGATTGTACTTCCACAACTATCGTCCTGAAGTCTCGGGTTTGATCCCCGGGTCGAGTGATATTGGATTTTTCCATATCAGCCCGGAGTCTGGAATTGTCCGATATGGCGATAGGCTCATCTATCACATCTGGGACGGAACTACTTGGCTACTAGTTGGCTAGTGCACCTCTGCCGACCCCTTCGGGGATACAGGCGTGAGCTTATGTATGTTATAATTAAATAAATAACACCCAACAATCACATACATTGAGTGGTAGAGCCACGCTGTAGACAGTAACGTCTACAGCACGAATGGGCCGGCTCGACTGGTTTGGTACCACTGTCTCACAGAAAACCGACGTAAAGTGGCAGCTTGAGTGAGATTTTGTGGCCTATTTCTCCCCTCCCTTTCCCATCCCTATTCCCCTTCTTTTATGTTGTCAACGCACCCATGATTATTTTTGTCTTGGGTGTCTATGGGCGGTGGAGATCACTTAACATCAGGTGACCTACCAGTGGCGAAGAGTTCATACATGATTCCTACCCGCTTACCTTTATCAAATTATTGGCTTAAATAGGCATTAAACAGAAGAAAATGCTGCATCGGCTTCCCTTTTGAAAAAATCACCCTTCGCCACTGTGATCCACCCATTCTTTTGTTAGTTTCTTCACTTACCATCAAGTGACCCATCTGCTCGTTTGCCAGCCTACGCTATAAAAACACACGCGAGAAGCTGCGAGTAAAAACTAGTATTTACTATAATTAATACAAACCTGATGAGCATATATAGTGTCATAAACCACAGTCCAAGCCAGCGATCCTATATACAGGGGGATGCAAATACTAGGGTTCATGTGGCCTTGTACCGCGGTATAACCCAACAACGCGCCCCAGTTGAATGTCGCCCCTAAAACTATCTGGGGGTAGTTAAACACCCTCTTGGCGAGAGGGTATGTGATCACTAGAACTGTAACAAAATAATCACAAGTTAAACTTAACGGACCGCCTTCAAATCCGATCGTGACCAAATGTATATGGAACCATAAGCTCACGCCTGTATCCCCGAAGGGGTAGGCAGGCGCACTAGCGAACTAGTACACCCACATTTCGCCGAGCTTAGTTCGTTCCCAGATGTGATAGGGGGCGAGCCTATCGCCATATCGGGCACAAATTCCAGACTCCGGGCTGATATGGAAAAATCCAATATCACTTTGCCCGACCCGGGGATCGAACCCGAGACCTCAGAACCGTAGTCGTACCGAAATACCACCACGCCACCGAGGCAGTCAGTCAGTCAGGCAGTATATGGAACCACCCTTGAAATAAGCTCTGTTGAACACAAAGAGAATTTTGAAAATCGGTCCACATTTGGCGGAGATATCGCGGTACATACAGACGAATTAAGTACCTCATTTTTTTAAGTCGGTCAAAAATTAGTAACAATCGCTCAGTTGGGAATGGTACGGACTGCCGAGACGAGTGTCGGAGGTTCGAGAACAAACAACATGAAGCATACACCGACGAGTTTTATATGTTAAGTGTATTTTCATTGTGAAATATCGCTTGCTATAACGGTGAAGAAAAACATCGTGAGGAAACCTGCATACCCGAGAATTCTTCACAAGAATTTCGGATGTGAAGTGTACCAACTCGCATTAGTCCAGCGTGGTAGACTAAGGCCTAACCCCTCTCATTAGTAGAGGAGGCCCGTGACCAGCAGTGGGACAGTAATATTACAGGGCTAATATTATTGCTATTGTATACTTACGCATACTGCTCGCCCCTAACATCACGCTATAACAATTCAGCTGTAAGAGGACAGACAGGGCTAATGAAAGTTGTGCTGCGAGGAACACTGTCGCCCCCGTCATTGACACTTCCCCAGTCACTAGAGGCCGGTCTTTGGTCCTTTCCACCTGGAACATTTAGCCTTATTAAGGATGTTGCAAAAATGCTGGATTAAATAATTTATTCGCAAAAATGATGGATCAAATTCAAAATATTTTTTCTACAAATAGGATATTTGACGCAGTGGGTGAGTACCCTACTGAAACGTGAGGTCGCGGGTTCGATCCCCGCACCGAGACAAATATTTGTACGGCCACAGATATTTGTTTCGGGTGTGGGTGTTGTGAAAGCGTGCGTCTCTCGTAGTTTCTGATAGACGACACAAGATTCGATCTTAGTATGGGGTCAGGCCTATGTATGTGACTGTTAAGTGTTATATATTATTTACTTATTTATAGAATTTCTTTTTATGTCTGGCTCAGAAGCACTACATTTTCAAACCATGTATGGGATAGTTATTTTTTTTAGCATACACAAAGCCATTCCAATGCTAATTGTTACGGTTCCTATTTTAAATTTCCTATGCTTAATAAATTATTAAAAAATAAAGTTCATTTTTTATTGTTTAACTTTACCATTGCGCTTTGAATCGTTCTCCTGTATATGGAATTGTTTTTTGTACCGACTTAATCAAACACCATGTATATTATATTAAGTAAAAAAAATAAAAATGTACGTCACTTGGATTGACTGCCTCGGTAGCGTAGTTGTATGTCGGTATGAATACCATCCTGAGGTCTCGGGTTCGATCCCCAGGTCGCACAAAATCATATGAGGTTTTTTCTGTTTCAGCCCGGACATATGGCGATAGGCTCGCCCCCTATCACATCTGGGACGGAACTAAGCTCGGCGAAATGTGGGTGTTCTAGTTCGCTAGTGCGCCTCTGCCTACCCCTTCGGGGATACAGGTGTGAACTTATGTTATGTTATCGTTACATTATTTAAGCAAGTGAGAAAAAGTAATCAATTAAGACATAGGCTATGTCGCAGCACACTCTTCCAGTGATGTTGCAGAAAAGACTCGTCTTCAGTTTCTAATAAAAATAATTTCAATATTCGTTATTAATTAAAATAAAAATTAATTAATTATTAACAAATATTTCTATCATTAATACAACAAAACCAACAAATAATACAGCCAAAAATATTTCATACAAGTCATAACTCACAAACCCGCCAACAGATGGCGCCACATACGCGAGAAAAATCACAAATTCTTTTATAACTTTTAAAAATACCAACAAAAAAATGCCAAAAAAATACACAACATCGCCAACGATGTTGCGCATCATCTCCGCTAGCCGCAACATGTTGATCAACATCACCAACTTGTATATTAAATGTTGCGCGCTTTGGCGGCTACATCGCGATATGATTTTGTAGCACAGATATGGTTAGGTAATCTAGGTACTAAGATTGTCAAACCTATTAAAAACTGCTGGACATAGGCCTCCTATTAGTCCTATTTTTGAGAAGCATTTCAGCCACGTTGAGTGGTTTGGTGCTCAAAAATACCCGAAATAATCACAAGTTTTAAACTTCAAACCCGCTCGTGTCCAAATTTATATGGGACCACCATCAAAATAAATAAATAAATACACCCAACAGTCACACACATAGTCCTCACCCCACACTAGGTCCAACCTGTATCGTGGGTATCAGAAACTACGAGAGACTTTCGGTCTCACAACACCCAGACCCGAAACAAATATCTGTGGGCCACACAGACATTTGTCTCGGTGCGGGAAATCGGGAATCGAACCCATGACCTCACGTTTCACAGCCGGCTACTCGCCCGCTGCGCCACTGAGGATGTCAAAATAATATACCCTAGATGCACAGTTCGTTGCATCTTGCAAATATCCTAAAAAGTGGTCTCAGGAATAAAACAAAGAAAAATATCACAAGTTCTAATTAAATCAACACAAATACCCTATGCACGTGTCATAAAGTAGCTTTTTAAACGAAATGAGCAAGCGTTCTTAAATTTGAAATTTAGAATTCTATCGACGTCCGACTGTAGGCAAAATGAGTGCTTAAGCACTCGTTTGCTGTCCCATTTTACGAGCGTCAACTGTGCATCTAGGTATATAATATACCACCCTTGAAATAAGCTCTATCGAACACAAAAAGAATTTTGAAGATCGGTCCACATTCGGGGGAGATATCGCGTAACATACATACAAAAAAAAATACAAACGAAGTTTTGGAAGTGGGTCGAAAAAGAAACCTAAAAAAATACAACTAGAACTACATACAATTCCAGCGCGAGTCATGTGATTTTTGTCACAGCGCATGCTACCAAAAATGAATTAATGAAGCTCACGCCTGTATCCCCGAAGGGGTCAGCAGAAGTACACTAGCGAACTAGAACACATTTCGCCGAGCTTAGTTCCGTCCCAGATGGACGAGCCTATCGCCATATCGGGCACAAATTCCAGACTCCGGGCCTGATACTGAATTACCCGGGGATCGAACCCGAGACCTCAAGACGATAGTCGTACCGCGCACGCGATACCACCAAACCATCGAGGCGATCTGAATAGGTTTTTTATAGCAGTCTGGAAAACGAGCAGTTGGGTCACCTGATAAGTGATCTCCACCGCCCATAGACACCCAAGACACAAAAAGAATTATGGGTGCGTTGACAACCTAAAAAGAGGGAATGGAAGGGGAGGGAAAGGGGATTGGGAAAAGGAGTGGGGAAATGGGCCACCGGAAATCTCACTCACCGAACGAAACGCGACAGCAAGTTGCCACTTTACGTCGGTTTTCTGTGAGACAGTGGTATCTGCCCGGTCGAGCCGGCCCATTCGTGCTGTCGACGTTACTGTCTACAGCGTGGCTCTACCACTCAAAAATGAATGCATATTCATTTCTTTTAAGATTGGAATCTGTTTCTTTTGGTATCATTGGTGTTTGTCTGTCGCAGTCGCCTCCTTGATCTAGTAGCAGCATATATGGACCTGGGTTCGATTCCCAGGTCGCGCAAAGCGAATTTTCTTATTTAATTTGCCCGGGACTGGATTTCCCTGGAGATTGGGCAGGCAGCCATCGTAAAAACTAAGCTAAATCCTTTCTGTAATATACTTGAAAACCTATTGCGCTGACCCTACGTTAAGGTAGGATAAGAAAGAAGTATGTTATTACCTGTGCATCCACATCCCTATCCCACATATCGTTAATAGTACACCCCGCCCCTCTCATAAGTCCAGCCCCCACCAGGAACAGGGCAGCGGTTTCTAACGACGCCTGCAGGGGAACGTTACCAGGAATCGTCGCCAGCGCTATCGACCAGGAACAAGGCCAGTATAAAAGGTACACGCCTGGAACAAACGCAGGATTATGAACGAAGGCGAACGAGTATGCGGCCTGAGCAGGAACATTTCTGACAACCGTAAATGTATGAACTCGATGCGCGTCTATAAAATTTACATACATACATACATAAGCTCACGCCTGTATCCCCGAAGGGGCAGGCAGAGGCGCACTAGCCAACTAGAACACCCACATTTCGCCGAGCTTAGTTCCGTCCCAGATGTGATAGGGGGCGAGCCTATCGCCATATCGGGCACAAATTCCAGACTCCGGGCTGATATGGAAAAATCCAATATCACTTTGCCCGACCCGGGGATCGAACCCGAGACCTCAGAACCGTGGTCGTACCGAAATACCACCACGCCACCGAGGCAGTCTATGAAATTTGTATGAAATATTAACCAAACGTCATCAGTGCGCAGCGAACTCGAATACATTTACATTTACATTAGTTTTTCGTGCTCGGGCTACAGTAGCCCTGTTTCATTCCCACAACAGCGAAAGTTTGTTTGCGTGAACGGAACAGGTATAGACTCGTTCGCCTTCCTTCGGCCGGTGTGTATCCGCCATGAGAGGATTTTAGAATTCAAAACGTCACGCTCGGCTATGTAACGCTCGTTCGAGTAAAGTCGATTGAGTCGACTAACGGCCGGTTTCAATAAACGATCTCAGTTTAGTGCAGATAGATCGCGATTATGAACCTGTGGCGACATCTCTGCAATGCGCGCCGAAAAACTTACACGCATCGAGCGTCAGCGTACAACGATACTGACTTCAGCTACGGAACAACAGATGGAGCCACCGAATCCTAAATCACGGTGGCAAAGTTTACCGCAGACGTAGCATATATACGACCTCCGAAGATGAACCATCGGAGGGGCCGCAGCGGTCAGGCACTACACCTGACGACGAGATCTCCCCTCTGGTGGAGGAACACCGACACCCGTTCCTCTACAAACCAATCAAATCAAGTCATTTGACGGAGTCATGTTCAAACTGTGTTCTTATTGGATAATTTTTGTAATCTATCTGCACATTCGAACTGAGATTGTTTATTGGAACCGGGCGTAAGGGAGCGAGATATATGTATAATGATTTCTGATGGCGGGTAAAAAAAAACTTTTGAGTTTCGCTTTGTGTGAATGAAACAGGCATAGATTATTTCGCCTTCTTTCGGCTAGTGTGTGCCCACCATTAAATAAATAATAAATATACACCCGCTAGTCACACCCCTAGTCCTGCCCCCACACTAGGTATAACCTGTATCGTGGGTGTCAGAGACTATGAGAGACGCGCGCTCTCACAACACACACACGAAACAAACATCTGTGTCACACAAACATCCGTCTCAATGCGGGAATCGCGGCCTCTCGCTTCATAACCGGCTACTCGCCCACTGCGCCACGCAGGCTGTCGATGAATTAAGAACCTCCATCTTTCTTTGAAGTTGATTAGAAACAAAGAGATTTAATATTACCAACTATAGAGTGGTTAACAAGCAAGTTTCTATACAAAAAAATTGATCTCAAACTTCAGTACCGCCAACTACTTATTACAATGCGAGGGCGATTATTACAATTTACAAGTTCAAGTGGTAGAGCCACGCTGTAGACAGTAACGTCTGTAGCACGAATGGGCCGGCTCGACCGGTTAGATACCACTGTCTCACAGAAAACCTACGTAAAGTGGCAGCTTGCTGTCGCGTTTCGTTCAGTGAGTGAGATTTCTGGTGGCCCATTTCTCCACTCAATTTCCCAATCCCCTTCCCTCCCCTTCCATTCCCTCCTTTTAGGTTGGCAACGCACCCATGATTATTTTTGTGTCTTGGGTGTCTATGGGCCGTGGAGATCACTTACCATCAGGTGACCCATCTGCTCGTTTGCCAATCTATGCTATAAAAAAAAAACACCCTAGAATGTTTTGTAAATGGTTAAGAATCACGTAAGACAAGTTTATTCTCTCAATATTATTACGCTGGCCGGCCTGGCGCGCGTATATTAAATAAACTGAGCGACTTATGACCACTAGGTCATAACTTTTGGATCACAAGTTTTGTGCTGTTGTCCTCTATATACTGTTGAATATCTTTGGTTAGAAACAGTACAAACCTACTGGCTTATCCCATCTCGCTAGTTTTACATAAGGCATTATCCGATCCCGCCAAACCTCCTTCCTGTGCTCCGTATTTATACCCAGCTTGTCTATGACGATCTTCGGCGTTGTCGTCTCTATGACAACCTTTTGTCTATGCTGATCACTGTGGGTTGAATGTACCCTAATTTCATATTTATAACAGGTACATGCGGGTAGTTTGAGATTTTTTTGTAAAATCCTCTTGAATAGGTGTATTTGGCTTGTTTTCAACATGGTGGGGTTTGTCACAGCCGTGGCTTTTAACTGAAATAAAAAAAACAATACAATTTTGTAACATTCACATTCAAAATCTAGATCCACACATTGATATCTTTCATGACTCATTTGCTAATTTCAAACACAAAATTAAAAAGAAGTTCTTAAATAGATAATATGTGAATTATTTGCACTATAAATAATTCACATCTTACTACTTTAACTAGGTATATAATGATGATACTATATTGTACTGTGTTCTATTTAATAAGTTTTTATAATGTTTATTACATAGAAATATCATACATAGAACCGCAGTACAGGGCCACGGCGTGAAGGCGTTCTGGGTGAGCCGGTTTAGGTACCCAACGCCGCAAGGCGTGTCAGTGTCCTATGTCAAGTCTTAGTATGAAGAGCTCCCACAAATTTAATTATATTATGACGAACTGCGCTATCAAAGGATGTCACAATACAATGAACAA
This sequence comes from Clanis bilineata, assembly GCA_036417725.1. Taxonomy (NCBI): domain Eukaryota; kingdom Metazoa; phylum Arthropoda; class Insecta; order Lepidoptera; family Sphingidae; genus Clanis; species Clanis bilineata. The sequence goes on along the minus strand of CM071138.1, from coordinate 1,030,649 downwards.
GCACCAAGGAAATATAAAGATAACATTTCACAAGTAATTAATTGCTGACATGTTTTAATATTAAGCAAAACATTCATCAAAACTACAAATAAAATTGTAAAAATGACAGACGCCATTTACGTTATGAATCATTATGAATGTTGCCAATAATGCCAACCAATTTACCCATTTTTTAAATACTATTAGGGATAATGAAATGAGAGGGAAATGCTTCCATACAATCTTGGGCCTAGATTGTAAAAGGATGAAAGTAGTGTCAATTAATAGATATAGTATATTATGAGATCATTACTAAAACTTTGACTTAAATAAAAGTGAGGTTATGGAATAAACTATACGCAAACAAATGATGTTCTAGTTAAAATGCAAATCTATATTCATATTAAACTAATTAACTCTGCGATAACTCTGTTTGTGCAGTGGCGTGCACTTCGTATAGACAAAGCTACACTGCCTATCCTGACAATTTGCTATTAACATAAATAATGAACAAAATCAAATAACACAGCTTAGCTTATGTTTGATATCAAAATGGGGATTATGATGATAGTAATTGGTGATGTAAGGGTTAAAGAAAATAATTTTCAACTTTTATGCGTACTCTAATCGGAAAGTGTGTTTTTTGCGTTTTCATGGTTATATCACTGTACCGATTTTTATGTAAATAGGTATGATTAAACCTAAAGGATTTTCTGTTTTTTAATCTTTTTTAACGAACAAATAAAAACCAAAAGGAGACGGGGATCTTTGGGCCAAAATGTAATTAGTTGAGATATGGCCCAAAAATTTGTCATTTTTTTTATTTCAAAATATAAAAAAATCTGCCCAATTCACAATCTAGAAAATGAGATATCTGAAAAATAAGTAAAGGACATTATTAAAATAGAATCGATTACTTTACCGATTAAGATGAATGAGTTAAAAAAAAAATATATATATATATATATATATATATATATATATATATATATATATATATATATATATATATATATATATATATATATGTATATATGTATGTATGTATATATAATGTTAGACCCGGATGATTAATTCAAGTAAAAATAATTGAAAACATAAAAACTAACAATAAATAGTTCTGAAAAAAAAAACAGTAACTGAATAGCTTGGCGGCATGCATTCAGACCTTAGCTGGTTCCCTGTAAAAAAATCGTTTTCATTTGCTTCGTTTTCGTATTGTTTCGTGCGTGTGCGTTTTGGGTGTTTTCCATCTTTTAAATAGAACAATGTTGCTCAGTCTGTAGAAATATTATGTCCCTGAGAATAATCGTCTTTGTGATCAACATTTAGTTATCGAATGTGGGTGTTCAAGTTTCTGCCATCCCTTCGGAGATATAGGCGTGAGCGTATGTTATCTACATTAAAACATATCAATACGTAAGATTTGTACTTATAAACATCAGTTGTTTGCGTATAGTTTGTTCCATAACCTCACTTTTATTTAAGTCAAAGTGAGGCTCATAACTATGTTCTCAGATTACAAAAAGTCGCCAAATGTTCAGTAATGATCTCATAATATACTATCTATTAATTGACACTACTTTCATCCTTTTACAATCTAGGCCCAAGATTGTATGGAAGTGTTTCCGTCTCCTTTTTATTTCAAACACATTATACACAAATATGTTCAGACGAACTTAATGCCAGCGGCATTCGCTACCAGTCAACCTTTGGGTGGTGCAGAGAAAAGACAAGGCGGGTGTATATGAAGAAAATAAAAATGAGGGTAGTGTTAAATTCTACTGCACCGCATCTGCTTATAGTCTTCGTGACTGATCGCATGATAATATATAAAAAGAAAAAAAAGTATTAAATATAATGTTACATATACTCATAATATTAAATATCATTGCGATATATAGCTATAAAAGAATATATCATATAATATACATAAATAAATTCATAATCATAATATTTATACATACACAAGCATACACATACAACGCGAACGCGAACATTACGAACAACTCTATCGAACAATTGATAAAAAAAGTTATGTTTATACAGAAAAATTCAGAACCTTTTTATTTTAAAGTCGGTTCAAAACTATACAAATGTTTTTTAAGTTCAGAATAAAAGAAGTGTATCATTATTAGAACACTTTCGATTTCCCTATTTTGTTGGTAAAATGTCTTTTACTTGCAACACTATTTACGTGCGTATGTGTGTGTCGGCTCAAGTAGTTACGCGCCGACGATGCACACATTGAATCGTTATCGGCTTCAATTTCCGAAGGAATTTTGTATGAGACTATATCTCTATACGTTATTACTCTAAGGTTTATTAATATTTTATGCCACTATTTTAAACAATGTCATACAAACCTTAAGTGTTCATATATATCAGACTATATTATATTTCTATATACTAAGCTAAATTGTAACTATTCTAATATATATGATGTGGTTTTGCTTAATAAATAAATAAACATTCAGTATCTTGGGTTCGACTCCCAGGTTGGGCAAAGCAAATTTCTAATTGGATTTGCTGGCAACTGGATCCTCCAGAGGTATCATCAATTGGGTCATTGTTTACGAGTAAACCTTTGCTTAATCTGTCTGTCAGTTTGTTTTTCTTGCAATAAATGACTTGGGCTAAGTCAAAGTTCAATATAGGAATTCCAAAACCTCCCTCATTTATTTTTTTACTCAGACTTAGTCGAAGTTCACTCTACAAATCTCAGCTTAAGGAGGAAAACATCCTAATTTCTTAGGTTTACGTGAATGTTATTCATTGAAATTAAACTATTTTTACAGATTATATCACGATTTGGTACCACGAAGGCTGCAAAGCTTTCGAAATGTCTGGCAAAAAAATTAAAACCAAATCGTGATATAATCTGTAAAAATAGTTTAATTTCAATGAGGAAAACATCCATTAAAAATATTATACAGTATAATGTCACCTTGTCTTAATAATTCTGACATAAAAAAACATACTTGGTACTTAAAAACATGTGTAACTGGTTTTAATTTAATCAATATCTTCATTCAAGGTCCTTTTAGAATTCTTGACAATGAAATAATAATAACAATAATATTGTTGTATTCATGATGTAAGAGACCAGGAAATAATTAAATGTGGATTTCGCAAGATGTATAAAGTACAGCTATTTTTAGAGCTTATTTCTATCCTATGATGTGATTACAAGCATTATTATTCAAGATGAATGGGGCATGTTTCTTCAAAAAAAACAAAACACCTAACAGTCACCTATAGTACGATTGCTAATTAAACGGAGTAAACTGACAGACCGAAATGTCACTTTCCAAAATAATGTTGCTTACTTTCAAAACATAGTGATTGATCTAGTTCAATTTTTATCATTCAAAGAAACAATAACTCAGCACCTACTTACAAAATTAGAATTTTATTGCGTATTTTTAGAAATTTCAGCTTAACCCTTCGACTAAATGTCTGTCGACTAAATGTTTGCGTAGAAAATAACAATAGATACGCGAATTGATAATTATGAAAATTACAAATATTAGTTTTATTATTTGCGAATAATATTGTTGGGAAAATTCATAGCTTTTTTAAGTTTTGTTTATAATGAACCATGACTATAATTTCAGTAGACGTGCCTAAACCTAGCAAGCAGTAATTTACTATGACTATAATTCAGTAGACATGCAGTACTAATCACACATTATTAGGCAGGAATTACGACTTTGAGTTGGACTTTAGAAAATGAAAGAATAAAATGGTTCACTGAATTAAAATGCTTAAATAAATTTGATCTTTTTACCGCAGCACTATTTAAATTTCATGAAAAAGTGGCAACATTCGAAATGTCAGTTTACACCGTTTAATTAACAATCCTACTATAGTTGTGATCCCAGACTAGGTATAACCTGTATAATGGGTGTCAGAAACTATGAAAGACTTTTGGTCTCACAACACCCAGACTTGAAACAAGTATCTGTGGGCCACATAAACATTTGTTTCAATGTGGGAATCAAACTCGTGGCCTCTCGCTTTACAGCCAGTTATTCGCCCGCTCACACCACGGAAAAAAAATACTTTGACGTCATTGCTTATCTGTTCCAGTTTTTTTTAATATCTGACCTGGGCATAGATCCAGGAATCTTACAGTCTATACTTGCTGGAATAAGGCTTAAAAAGACCTTATTAATAATTCCTATCTCATATCCACTGATGGACATAGACATCTCATACCTAGGTACTAAATTTGAAATAATATTTTTATAGCGCTATGACCTTTGCTTCCTTGTTTTTAATATTTTTTTGAAATCCTTTAACCTATGACATAATTATAACCTCAAAAATAAAGCAAAACATTGTGAAATACTTTTATAATGAAGTGCTTACCTTATCATAAACGCGTTAATGACTATACCCTGTGTAATATCCGTATTTTATACACTCAAAAGCACTTAAAAATACATTTCTTCACTGAAGGTTATCGCACAAGAGGCAAATTCACATTCGCGCTTCGAAAGTAATATTTCCTTGAAATTGTATTTTGGAAATGTTTCACACTTAGTGTGCACTTAACAATGTTCCCAGCGGATGTTAAATTAACTTTATTATTTATGCATAATTTAACTCGAACGTGCCGCCTGTGCAAGCACGAGAAAAGTCATTTTTTATTTACGTTTTTTTTCCAAAGGAAAATGACATAACCTTGAACAACTTGTTGATAACATTATTCTTTTTTATTTATTTTTTACCCGTGACGTTATAAATAATACAATTTACAAAATAAAATCCAATAGGATTATAATTAGAATTTCATACAGGCCTAACTTAATATTAAATGATTTTCAAATATGTTTTTAAACGAAACAATTAAACAAAGTCTTGCATACACATCTGGCGAGACCTGACGAATGTCACCGAACCGAACACATACTAGATTCATACACAACATATCGCGATTTTTTATTACAATCATTTTGAATTCAACTTAATCTAATCCAAAAAATCATGACATGTTATTGCATATAAAAAACTATATTAGACAAAAAAAACTTTTATTTTAATATTAGAGCAATATTATCCTTGCTAAATATTCATTATCATGCTTTTGTATACAATCTGAGGGATGTACGCACTGTCCTGAGTTTTCTACCAATCTGAAAAAAGAATGTTAAATGTGTTAACATATTTATAATCGTGAACATTTTTAAAAATTGCCTCAGTGGCGTAGTTTATTGCGTGTGCGGTACGACTACCGTCCAGAAGTCTCGGAAATCAATACCCGGTGAGGGAAAAGTGATTGGGTTTTTGAGTTTTTTCTATTTTTTATTTAATTTTTTTAGATACATCCCAGAGCTCACGTGATAGGGCATCACGTCCGGGACGGAAATGAGTTCGGGGATATGTGAGTGTTGCTACGCGTAGCTCGCATCTGCCTACCCCTTCGGGGATTCGGGCATGAGTATGTGTATGTAATAGATTTAGAAACACACAGGTAGAATAGGGCTAAGATAGGATGACTGATATGAGGAGATGGGAACAGAATCAAAAACGCTTTTTGTGGAAAAGGTAACGGGATATGGAAGTTTGTGGGTTTTAAACGGGAAGAGTGAATAAGGGGAAACACGCCGATCTCGCCAACTCAATCACAACACTTAAATCGATCGACTTCATGAGAGGTAATCAATTAGTCTGTATGTTTTTTATGTATGTTACGCGATATCTCTGCCAAATGTGAACCAATTTTCAAGATTTTTGAGCTTATTCCAAGAGTTGTTCAGTCCATATTTTCATCATAATCGGATTTTGAAGTCAGTCCGTTAAGTTTTTTAACTTGTTTTACATACCCAGTTTTACAATAGCATCCAGCTACAGAAAGGGACAGACAGCGCCTGGACTTTAACTTAATCACTGCACCTTCCTGCGTATGAGTTCTGTGGAATCGTATAGCCTTACTGAGGGATGTCAGTATCCTTTTAACGTTAAATAATCCGTGTCGAAGGTCCATGTTTGTACCTAAGATTTTTTCTAAGATAATCTGAAACCATTTTTTTTTAGTTTGTTCACATATTTTAGTCATTTTTTTCAGTTAATACTACAACTGCTCACGGCTTCGCTCGCTCATACGTCTTTCCGTTGTGTTTCTCATATTTCGCTACACGAGCTTTAGACCTCCATTTTAACTTAGGAGTTTGTCGAAATAGACGTTTTTTGTTACCACGGGGAAAAGTGGTTTACCACTACCGCTACGCCTGGGGGGAGAAGTAACGGTTATGTCGCCGCTATCGACATAACCTGCAATATTGCTTGTATAAAAAAAATCTAAAAACGAAAATGTTTGTGTAGTGTGTATATCAACACAAAATTGTCACAACGGTTTAAACACTTTAATCATTAATTTGTGATAAAAAAAAAGAGAAATCCAACAATCTGCAGCAGGTAATGCAGTACAGTAACTTACACTGGTCATCTCTTCTGTAAATTGGTACTCTGATTTAGTGTATTTATTCAATAAAATCGTGAATTTCTTTATAAACTCGTCATGGTCGTACGTTCGCCTACATTTTGACATGTTATTCCCGCCATTTTTCGGTTGACATTCGCCGCTTTCGTTGAGCGCCAAATTCAATGCTATTTTCAAACTTGCCAACATTTTTTTATCTTCAAACATTTTAAGCGAATTGCTCGGAATAAAATTAAAACTTTTCCTTTTGTTGAATATGTCGTTAAATTGTAGCATTTCAGTAGAGGATTGGTATGCTGACCGATTGGTGTTTCTTAATTTATTCATGAATATAATTTTGTAATCCGAAGTTTTTAATCTGAAAAATGCATACGAAAAAATGGTTAACGATATCTAAATTACACATTATATTATATAAAACGGTAGAGCCACGCTGATAACAGTGATATCTCTATAGCAAGAATGGGCCAACTCGACTGGTTTGGTACCACTATCTCATAGAAAACCTACGTAAAGTGGGAGCTTGCGTTTCCGTAGGTCAGTGAGATTTCCGGTGGCCCAACTGAGTAGGACTCCTCTTTGGGTAGATATTTTCTTTCTTCAAGGTTGGCGAGGCATTCATGACTGTTTCAGTAGGTGGGTATCTTAGGTGTCTATGGGCGGTGGTAATCACTACTAACGCCCGGTTTTAATAAACAATCTCAGTTCGAATGTGCAGATATATTACAAAAATTTGCCAATAAGAACACAGTTTGAACATGACTCCGTCACATGACTTGATTTGATTGGTTTATAATCGCGATCTATCTGCACTCTAAACTGAGATCGTTTATTGACACCGGCCGTTAATTATAGAGCCACACTATAAACAGTTATGTTATTTGTTTATATCATGAATGGACCGGCTCGACTGGCTTGATACCACTGTCTTATACGAGACCACCGTAAAGTGGCAGTACTGGATATAGGTTTTTTCACAGCGGGGACAAGCAAATTTGCCCGATTTTACCGCCACCAAATTAGAACGCCCTCCAGATTTTGCCGCCTCCCAAACCCTGTCGCCCGGGGTACGAGCATCCTCTCGCCTCCCAGATCTCTAGATCCAGCACTGTAAAGTGATGAGTTGTTGCAACTCTCTTGTTTCATAGGGTGAGTGAGGTTTTTAATAGGTCATCATTGTTAGTGGCCTCTGTGGTCTAATGACAGCGTATATGGGCTATTGACTGGGAGGTCTTGGGTTCGGGCAAATTTTTCTAATTTGTTTTGCCGAAATGCCCACGAAATGAAGTTTAAAATACTGACTAATTCAGAACCTTATTTAACCTTATTAAAACTCCACACGTTGGCGTTCCGAAGAGACCTTGCGTCTCTTTGTATCCCTTATCGCCTATACCATGAAGTGCTTAGAGGCACTGGCGTAGCGTGGGGGGGGGCCCAGGGCCCCGGGCGGCACATGAAGGGGGGCGGCAAATGAAGAGAGGCGGCACCTGAAGAGGGGCGGCACACGGCGCGGCGCGTTAAGCGCCGCAATTCTTTTCAGCATAAAAAGAAAATAAATAAATACACCCAACAGTCACACATAGCCCTGAATCCACACTAGGTATTACCCACTGGCGTAGCGTCGGGTCCATAGCACCGGGACATGAGAAGGGGCGGCAATCGTTGCATTTTTGTATAGGTACTTATGAAATTTAAAAAATCAAAACATATGCGCTAATGTGCCATGTGTCTCGAGTGCGACGGATTCACGCGACTCAATACGACGCGCCCGGGAGGCGAGGGCGCTGGGGCGGCGCGGTTGCTGGACGGCGCGGGCAATGGGGCGGCGCGGGCGCTCGGGTGGTGCGGGCGATGGGGCGGCGCGGGCGCTCGGGTGGTGCGGGCGATGGGGCGGCGTGGGCTCTGGATGGCGCGGGCGATGGGGCGGCGCGGTTGCTGGGGCGGCGTGGGCTCTGGATGGCGCGGGCGTTGGGGCGGCGCGGACGTTTGGGCGGCACGGATGCTGGGTGGCGCGGGCGTTAGGGCGGCGCGGTCGCTGGGTCAGCGCGGACCCTGAGACGGCGCGGGCGCTGTGGCGGCGCGGGTGATGGGGTGGCGCGGTCGCTGGGGCGGCGTGTGCTTTGGATGGCGCGGGTGTTGGGGCGGCGCGGGTGATGGGGCGGCGCGGTCGCTGGGTCAGCGCGGACCCTGAGACGGCGCGGGCGTTGGGGCGGCGTGGGCTCTGGATGGCGCGGGCGTCGGGGCGGCGCGGGTGATGGGGCGGCGCGGTCGCTGGGTCAGCGCGGACCCTGAGACGGCGCGGGCGCTGGGGCGGCGCGGGTGATGGGGCGGCGCGGTCGCTGGAGCGGCGTGGGCTCTGGATGGCGCGGGTGTTGGGGCGGCGCGGTCGCTGGGTCAACGCGGACCCTGGGGCGGCGCGGGTGATGGGGCGGCGTGGTCACTGGGGTGGCGCGCGCGCGGGCGGTGCGGGCGATGGGTCAGCGCGGACCCTGGGACGGCGCGGGCGATGGGGCGGCGTGGTCACTGGATGGCGCGGGCGTTGGGGCGGCACGGATGCTGGGTGGCGCGGGCGCTGGGGCGGCGCGGGCGTTGGGGCGGCGCGGGCGTTTGGGCGGCACGGATGCTGGGTGGCGCGGGCGTTGGGGCGGCGCGGTCGCTGGGGCGGCGTGGGCTCTGGATGGCGCGGGCGTCGGGGCGGCGCGGGTGATGGGGCGGCGCGGTCGCTGGTGTCAGCGCGGACCCTGAGACGGCGCGGGCGCTGGGGCGGCGCGGGTGATGGGGTGGCGCGGTCGCTGGGGCGGCGTGTGCTTTGGATGGCGCGGGTGTTGGGGCGGCGCGGGTGATGGGGCGGCGCGGGTGATAAGCCGACGTGGTCACTGGGGTAGCGCACGCACGGGCGGCGCGGGCGCTCGGGCGGTGCGGGCGATGGGGCGGCGTGGGCTCTGGATGGCGCGGGCATTGGGGCGGCACGGATGCTGGGTGAATCGGGCGTTGGGGCGGCGCGGGCGTTGGGGCTCATATACTCACATGGGTAATATACTCGTACAAAATTAGTCCGATGACTTGAGAATCTCTTTTTTTAAGTCGGTTGAAAAGGGGCGGCAAATTTCCGGGCGGCCCCGGGCGGCGAAAACCCATGCTACGCCGCTGCTCAGAGGAATTATTCAAGTTAATACCAGCCGCTGCATTTCCCTACCGTACAACGCGCCAGAAGTTAGCATTCTATCCCTATCATCTGGACGATTGGCGCTCCTCGACAGTGAGGTTTACGAGGAATTTTCTTCCCCGTACAACATCCTTCTGGAATCAGCTTCCCCCGGCAGTATTTCCTAACCGATACGACATAGGGACCTTCAAGAAAAGAGCATATAGATTCCTCAAAGGCCGGCAACGCATAGACGATTCCTCTGGTATGGATGTTCATGGGCGATGGTGCTCCATTTGCTCGTTTGCTACTTAAGTTGGTTATTACTTACTTCTTGACAGCTGTAGCGATATTCCCGCAGTTTAGAGGACACGAGAATCCTATACGCATCCAAGGAGACGCGTGCAGGTCCTGGCAAAATACTCTGCCGTCTGTAAAAACAAAATGGCGACTTACCTACCATTATGCAGACCGGCATAATTCTGAGGTTATTGAATTGGGTACTTGACTGTAGTAACCAATATCAATGAATTTCTGTAGAAACATAGATTTATCATCGAAATAACCTGTGCAATAGGGATTTAATAAAAATACTCCAAGGATAATTTCAAATTACTTTATTTTTTTATCTGTACCTCACGTGACTACAAACACCAATCACGACGCATGATGTCACATTACAAATTTTTCTTATAAATTTGTTACACAATGGCCTAAGACCTAAGATCCAAAGTCATACTGCCAGGTTATTTGGCATATTATTTACGTATTTTTGTTTAAAAACTGAACGGACCGACTACAAATCCGATCGTAACCAAATTTATATGGGACCACCCTTGAAATAAGCTCTATCGAACATAAAAAGAATTTTGAACAGAATGTCCAAATAGATAACAAAAATTAGCCAATAAGAACACAGTTTGAACATGACTCCGTCAAATGAGTTGATTTGATTGGTTCATAATCGCGATCTATCTGCACTCTAAACTGAGATCGTTTATTGGAACCGGCCGTTAATCGCTAAAACGACTACCCTAGTTCCTGCTATAAAACTTACCTATAATGTAAATCCTTATAAAAACCATAATCAACACCAGCTTCATAATGGTAATGGAGGAAAACATTTAAAAATCACTTAAAATCATAACATTGGGTAATTAAGTTTAATTGAACGGAACTAAAGAATGGTTGGTCTATTAACTTGTATGACGCAAGTTTCGTTGTTGGATTGTACGCGGTTGACTACCGTCTCGGGTTCGATCCCGGCGAGGGTAAAGTTATATTTGGTTCGGTATCAGCCAGGAGTTAAAGCAAAGACTGGCACACAAGCAGATGGGTCACCTGATGCTAAGTTATCTCCACTGCCTATAGACAATTAGGTACTTGACTATTTTTTTAAAAGTATACAGGGCTATTTATTAGTTTATCCTAAACATGTAAAAAAATAAATCGTAATTTATTTTTATATATTTTAGTTTATAAAAGCAAAAATTATTATGTATGATTTCTTTTGCCGCCAAAACGCTATCTGTTAACTGTAGATACGGGTGACGAGAGTCACGCTGTAGACAGTAACGTCTACAGCACGAATGGGTCGGCTCGACCGGTTTGATGACTGTCTCACAGAAAACCGACGTAAAGTGACAACTTGCTGTCGCGTTTCGTTTAGTGAGTGAGATTTCCGGTAGCCCATTCCCCCTTCCTTTCCCCATCCCCTTTTCCCTCCCCTTCCATTGCTTCTTTTTAGGTTGTCAACGCATCCATGATTCTTTTTGTCTTGGGTGTCTATGGCCGGTGGAGATCACTTACCATCAGGTGACCCACCTGCTCGATTGCCAGTCTCTAATATAAAAAAAAGAAAAACAGACAGCCTATATACATGAGTGAAATAAACATATCATTATAGGTAATTATTTATTATTAAAAACTTTATAAGATTTACATAGATTTATATTCATTTTAGTTATAAATGCCTTCAGTCTCCATGTATCTGAAACAATCACAAAATAATTATCAATAACATAACAAAAGCTCACGCCTTTACCCCCCAAGGGGTAGGCAAAGGCGCACTAGCGAACTAGAACACATTTCGCCGAGCTTAGTTCCGTCCCAGATGTGATAGACGAGCCTATCGCCATATCGGGCACTTCCAGACTCCGGGGCTGATATGGAAAAATCCAATATCACTACCCGACCCGGGGATCGAACGCGAGACCTCAGAACCGTAGTCGTACCGAAATACAACCACGCCACCGAGGCAGTCAGAATTCTGAAGCTCAATGGCAAAAATAGAACCCTTATAGTATTTCTGTTTTTTTAACCAAGTAAAAAAAGATAGTTATCAATTTGACGCATATATACAGTGACGTGAACAGGCATTCCAATCAGGGTAGACAAAAAAACTTACAAACATATTTTTTCGTCTCTAACATCAATATTTCTATCCTAATACATCCCCATTTTGATTTAAAATATAAACCGGGTGCTGTTATTTGAAAATTGGTTTTTGGTCACGATTTTTTTGCCAACATTTTTGTAAATAGCAAATTCTCAGGGTAGACAGTGTCTCTTTGTCTATATGAACTGCACGCCACTGCATATATATATGCAATATTGTCAGAGTAGGGTACTTGACTATGTTTGATTTTATACACATATTTATATGTAATAGCAAATAAAACGAAAAGAAACCCTTCTGTAAAAACTGCATCGAAATTGGTTGAAAAATGAGGCAGTAATTCATATTTTAAATTCTGCAATGAGCAAGAGTGGGAGCATAGTAGGGATATCTTGCTATCCTTTTCCAACGCACGTACCGTTATGGCGGTGACGTGAATATACTGATACTTCTCTTTCCCGCAGTTTGAAGTTTACACCAAACTTCAAAGGCTTGAAACTTTTTTATTTTTGAGAATATTTCAATATATCTTTCTGTGCTATGTTTTAGATGACCTAAATTTCATGACCAACTTCAAATCCGATCGTGACCAAATTTATATGGGACCACCCTTGAAATAAGCTCTATCGAACACAAAAAGAATTTTGAAGATCAGTCCACATTTGGCGGAGATATCGCGTAAAATACATTAAAAAAAAATTCCAACAGTGGACATAGGCCCGAATGGTCAAACGCTGCTCAACTTTAACGGCTCCTTATATTGATTTTTGCCATACAATTTTGACAGATAAGGCGGCCTTAAAAGACATAAGGCGTCCTTAAATGTATGAACATTCGGCGGTTACTGTGGCTGATCTTCCGCATTTCCTATCCCCTAATAGTGCAAGTTTCATCAAAATCGGTTCAGTCGTTTTAAGATATGGACTTGAATATGTGAAAATGGTAACGTTGGTTTTAAATGTTAATTAATACTCACAGCTTCTGCAATATCAATCCAATCCATAGCTTTCACAATATTATCATTTCTCGATGGTTTTTTGTCCCAATTCCAATTTACAAACTCTTTGAAACCACCAACCACCTGTAATTATGGGACATGGTTATATATCCTCGGTCTATTGGCAGTGGGAGGTCCTGGGTTCGATTCCCCTGCGGGTGACTCTTGACGCTCGATTTGATTGTGATTTCCATTTGGTTTCATTTATAAACTTAAAATTCCACCGAAATCGACTTTTAAAGTGCGCTAATGTTGCATAATATTCGAGAACTTGTCATTTGGTAATTTTTGACGGGACATTAATGCACTTTTTAACTGTATTCCGGTGGAATTTTAAGTCAATAAATGAAACCGAATCGAATTCAAGTTCGAATTGAGCGTCAGGAGTCACCTCCTAGGTCGGGCAAAGCGAATTTTCTAATTTAATTTGCCTGGGTCTGCAGGGTTAACCTCTTATAGCAGTATTATTATAATCGTTCTTCGTGTAGAGGAACGGGTGTCGGTTTTCTTCCACCAGAGAGATCTCCTCGTCAGGTGTAGTGCCTGACCGCCCCCCACCCGCGGCCCCTCCGATGGCTCATCTTCGGAGGTTGTATATCGACGGTCCCTACGTACAAAGCGACATGTCAAAAACTGAGGTTTTCAGAACGAAATGAAGTTCATTTACAAGTTTAAGAATTATCATACTTGTTATATTGTTCGATTAGTATTTAAATTAGAATTTTTAGAATACAAAATAATAAAAAAATATATCTATATAGTTATGAGCGTATGGATAATCTAAAGCCATATATGCAATAAAAAATATGACATTTTGACATGTCGCTTTGTACTTTGGAACCGTCGATATGCAACGCCTGCTGCAAATTTTGGCACCGTGATTTGGGATTCGGTGGCTCCATCTGTTGTTCCGTAGCTAAAGCCAGCGCCATTGTGCGCTGACGCTCGATGCTTGTTAGTTCGACGTGTTTTGGCAGAGATGTCGCCACACTTCGTTTGTTTTGTATGGGAATCAGTACAAGTGAGATGATAATAATACTGCTATAAGAGGTGGTGGTAACCCCCCTGGATCCCTCACTGGGGGTTGACGTCAGACGGCCGGTCGTAAAAACTAAGCCAAATCCTCTGTGCAACATGCTTGAACAAGTGTGTTGCGCTGACCCCACTTTAAGGTGGGATTAGGGCATGTAGAAAGAAAAGGTCTATTGGCGGTGTATATGGGCTGTGTTTCGGCTGGGTTCGATTTCCAGTTCAGACAATGTTATTCTATTTGCCCGGGACTGAATTCCCAGAGATGTTGACGTAAATCAGACAGCTGGTCTTAAATAATCACAAGTTTTAAAAGTTAACAGACCAATTTCAAAATTTATCCAAAGAACAAATGTATATGGGACTACCCTTGAAATAAGCTCTATCAAACACAAAAAGAATTTTGAAGATCGCACCATATTTAGCAGAATTATTGAGTGACATACATAAAGATAATGATTGAAATAAAACTATTTTTACGGATTCTATCACGATTTGGTCTGACACCTCAGTCCAACCCGTGACCACAAAGACTGCAAAGCCTTCGAAACGTCGGGAATAAAAATTAAAACCGAATCGTGATAGAATCCGTAAAAATAGTTTTATTTCAATGTATAACATTCGCGTAAACTTAAGAAATCATTAAAGATAAAGATATTTACGTTCGACTGCCTTCCACAAAAGGAGGAGGTCCTCAATTCGCCTGTATTCTTTTTATGTCTGTTACTCGATATCTCCGCCAAATGTGGCCCGATTTTCAAAATTCTTTTCGTGTTCGATAGAGCTTATTTCAACGGTGGTCCCATATAAATTTGGTCACAATAAGTAAATTGGAAGGCAGTCAGTTAAGTTTTTAAACTTGTGATTACATAAAACATGAGTGACAATAAGTACTTTAAAAAATTAGTCGAATCGAGGACCTTCTCCTTTCTTGAAGCGGGTCGAAAACTAAGCCAAATCATTTGCTTTAAAGTGCATTGTGTCAACCTCACATTGGGGAGCAATAAGGCAAGTAGGACATGAATTCGAATTATCACCTGAAATCTTCTCTCAGCATCTTCTCCCAATGATCTCTTTGATTCAGTCACAACAACTGCCTTGTATCCATCAGGGAATTTCATTTTAGTGCCATCTAATGGATGACCTCTAAATGTACCTTTTAATTCTGGAAACAATGTGATGACAATTATATATAAGCTCGGCGAAACGTGGGTATTCTAGTTCGCTGGTGCATCTCTGCCTACCCCTTCGGGGATACAGGCACGATCTTATTTATGTGCATGATAACCGTCTCGAGTCTCGGCCTTTATGTGACTTATGGTCGAGACCTCAGGATAAGCCGACCCAACTTTGAAGCGGAGTAAGGGCAGGTAGAAAGAAAGTAATGTTATATATTAAAATTTTCATGAATATGCCAGTCACCTGTTTCACTTGTTTCTGAAACGTAAGGTTCAAAATATTTGTCTACATTGGCTGGTCCATTGGCGTCTATTTTGCAGGGTATATAATGCGCCTTCTGTTCGAAAATTTGTTTATCGTCAGTATTTTTTAAATTATTTTCCACGTGTATCGACATTTTTCTTATTTTTCGCCTCAACTTTTTTGCTATCAAATGTCAAACTTAGAAATTCCCGCCATTAATTTGACAGTTCACCACAGAATAGGAGCATGGCTGGTTTAGATGGTTGCAAAATCTATCTAAAACTGACCATGAAAAATATATTACACAATATTTTAAGGCAAAATAAATAAATTAAGTGAAGGTTTTTCTTATTATTTATAATTTATTTATTTCAATCAACCGAAAATATCTTGTCATTATGTTCTCCAATTCCAATGATTAAAAAAAAACTAAATTCAATGTTGCCAGATTTCATATTTGTCAATAGGTTATAAAAACTGTATAAAAGCATCATGGGTTGTAACTTTTATTTTATGTATTGCATGTTTCATTGGATGTGTAAGCAGAAATAGTAGTTTTAAGTGGTAAAGCCACACAACATTTTTTTATAATATTTATGTGCTGGCATGACCGGATTAGTACCACCACTCACAGAAAACCGTCGTGAAGTGACATGGTGCTGCTACATAACATACAATGAATAAAAGTTCTGGATATCCAAACATCCCCACCCAATCCTCATTCCGCTCTAAATTGAATAAGGTGCAGTATGAATATTTTGGTATAAGCATAATATTAAATAATTAGATTAATTTGTGTCTGTTTTAAAGAAACGTGTTTCTATTTGATTCTGAGAATCAGTTTTGTATAATGCACTGGCGTAGCGTGGGGGGGGGGGGGGCGGGAGGGCCCCGGGCCCCGGGCGGCACATGAAGGGGGGCGGCAAATTAAGAGAGGCGGCACACGGCGCGGCGCGAGAAGCGCCGCAATTCTTTTCAGCATAAAAAGAAAATAAATAAATACGCACAACAGTCACACATAGCCCTGAACCCACACTAGGTATTACCCACTGGCGTAGCGTCGGGTCCATAGCATCGGGTGGCACATGAGAAGGGGCGGCAATCGTTGCATTTTTGTATAGGACTTATAAAATAAAAAAATCAAAAAGGTTGTGCTAATGCACCATGTGTCTCGAGTGCGACGGATTCACGCGACACAATACGAAGCGACAGGGCGGCGCGGGCTCTGGGTGGCACGGGCACCGGGGCGGCACAGGCGCTGGGGCGGCGTGGGCTCTGGACGGCGCGGGCGCTGGAGCGGTGCGGTTGCTGGGGCGGCGTGGACTCTGGGGTGGCGTGGGGTCTGAACGACGCGGGCATTGGGGCAGCGCGGGCATTAGGGTGGCGCGGGCGCTGGGGCGGCGTGGGCGCTGGGTAGCGTGGGTGTTGCGGCGGCACTAGCGCTGGGACGGCGCGGGTGCTGAGTGGTGCGGACGCTGGGGTGGCGTGAGCTCTGGGCGACGCGGGTGCTGAGTGGCGCGGGCGTTGGGGTGGCACGGTCGCTGGGGCGGCGTGGGTTCTGGACGGCGCGGGCGTTGGGGCGGCGCGGGTGCTGGGGCGGTGCGGGCGATGGGGCGGCGCGGTCGTTGGGCTACACGGCCTCTGGAATCGTCGCTGGGGCGGCGTGGTTACTGGGGCACGTAGGCGGCGTGGGCGCTGGGTGTCGGGAGCGCTGGGGCGGCGCGGGTGCTGGGTGGCGCGGGCGCTGGGGTGGCGCGAGCGCGGAAACTGGAGCGGTGTGAGAGATGGGGTGGCGCGGTCGCTGGGGTGGCGTGGGGTCTAAACGACGCGGGCATTGGGGCAGCGCGGGCATTAAGGTGGCGTGGGTGCGGTCGCTGGGATGGTGCGAGCGATGGGGCGGCGCGGTCGTTGGGTGCACGGTCGCTGGGCCCGCGCGGTTGCTGGGGCGGCGTGGTCACTGGGGCGCGCGAGTGCTGGGGCGGCGCGGGATTGGGTGGCGCGGACGCTGGGGCGGCGCGGGCGCGGGCGCTGGGGCGGTGCGCGCGATGGGGCAGCACGGACCCTGGGACAGCGCGGGCACTAGGGCGGTGTGGCGGGTGGAATACAGCGCCCCGGCGCCCGACGACCGCTAGATACTTTGACGACCGAACTTTAGGACATTATCTGGGACATGTACTTCCAATTCGAGTCTTTAGTTTGCACTGCTGTTGGTGACACCAAATATTTCCCGATGACAGTGACAATTCCCACACTGCCATAGATTTTTTAGTGAGTTTTGCTTCAGGTGTGGGTGAAGTGGAACCGCAAGGCCCTTGTAGTTCTTGATACCCATGATATAGGTTCAATTCCACCTAGTGTGGGGTCAGGATTACGTGTGCGATTGTTGGGTGTATATTTTATTATGTTCAGTACTCTTTATTTTAGAACCTTTTTTAATTTTTTAAATATATATAAAAAAAACATATTTATGAATATAAATGTATTCCTCTCCGATGGCGGGGCTCGGGACCCAAACCATCGGCGGTTAATGTTAGAACTATATGGTGTATATTTAAACTCATTTAAAAAGAAGTAATAGTTTGACAATACCTTGTCATCTCACTTGCTTTACGTCTACCGTTTAACATTGCTATACGTTGTACCATTATATAAATCTAATTTACCTAGTTCTTTTTATTCACATATTCCATCAGGTTATGGGCCCAGTACCGTAAGAAAACTGTTGTGTATTTTTATTTTCATTATAAAATATCAATATCAGTGTGATCGGTAAAAACAAAAGATGGCGACTTCAATACCGATTGGAATTCCTGTTGATAAATTAACAGGAACAGAGAATTATAATAACTGGAAATTTACGATCAAAATGATACTCATGCACGAAGACCTTTACGAGTGTATTGTGGACGAGGATGGGTGCAAAGACGAGAAAAAAAAAACAAAAGGCACTCGCGAAAATTTGCTTGTCAGTTGGCCCATCAGCGGTGCCTCATATACGAAATGCGACAACCCCATACGAAGCTTGGAAAAAGCTGGAGAATGCATACGAGGACAAGGGTCTTTGCAGACGATTGGGATTGTTGAGATCGTTATTTAGCATCAAACTGTGTGAAGCAGAAAATATGTCGAGCTACTTATCAAAAATTATAGAGCTTGGACAACAATTGTCAACAATTGGACAACATTGGATCAGCACTTGATGACGAATTCTTGGCTGTTATAATGCTCAGTGGTCTAACCGTGGACTTTGACCCTTTGATAATGGCATTAGAAAACTCAAATATAAAGCTGACTAGTGAAGTGGTCAAATCAAAGTTACTCCAGGAGCAACAGCGTCGAGATGATAAAAGTCAAGGTGGGATCAATGCATTAGCTACTAGAAAAACTTCAAAGCTTGTGTGCTTCAAGTGTAAAAAGCCTGGTCATATGAAGAAAGATTGTACTAGTAATCCAAAGACGTACAAAAAGAAGTTGACACAAAAGCCAGTTGAGAAGGTTCCAGAAAATGGTTTATTAACTGCTTTATGCATTAATCTGCAGAAGAATATGTGGTGCATTGATTCGGGAGCTACTCATCATATGTGCAACAACAAAGAACTTATGTATGACTTTCAGTATTTAAAGCCACTTGTAGTGAATGTAGCTAATGGAGACAAGTTGACAACGGAGGGGTATGGCAAAGTCAAGGTACAATTGTTAAATGGGATAAAGACTATAAGTGATGTGTACTATATTCCTAATCTTACTGTTAATTTACTATCTGTAAGTGAACTAAATAGGAAAGGTTTTAGTGTATCTTTCACTGAGTTCCGATGTAACATCATAGATGGTAATAGGGTAATAGCAACTGGTACTTGTAAAAATGGTGTTTATGAATTGGATATGATTAAAATTGTTAATATATTCAGTAAATGTAATAGTAAACAAGAATCGGGTACTGCTATGACGTCAATCTATGAGGAGAGTAAGGTTAGTCCATTATGGGATGATAACCAAGATTCTGTGCTGGTGGCTGTGGAGGACTCAACTTCACAGGAGCTGTGGCATAAGCGGCTAGGTCACCTTAATGCACGTAGCATGAATTTAATGAGAAATGGTCTGGTTACAGGTATGAATTATAAAAATACTAAATTCGTTCCTTGTACTGCTTGTGTTGAAGGCAAACAGACAAAGTTGCCATTTCCAAAGAAAAGTCAAAGTAGGGCTACTGAAATTTTAGGGCTTGTACACACGGATGTGTGTGGACCCATGCAGTCGTCATCTTTGAGTGGAACACGTTACTTTGTAACATTTATTGATGACTTCACAAGAAAAACTTTTATCTATTTTCTTCATAGAAAAGACGAAGTTTTTGAAAAGTTTAAATTATTCAAAATGTTTGCAGAAAATGAAACAAATAGGAAAATAAAAGTGCTTCGAAGTGACAATGGAGGTGAATATATGTCTCTAAATTTTCAGAAATACTTGAAGGATAATGGGATTAAACATCAAACTACAATCCCTCACTGTAGTCAACAAAATGGTGTCGCAGAGAGAGCAAATAGAACTATCATGGAGAAAACCCGCTGCATGCTCCAGGAGGCTGGTTTGGAGAAACGATATTGGGCTGAGGCTGCTAACACGGCCATCTACCTGAAAAACCGTTCCCCTACAAAGGCTGTTATGGGAGTAACACCAGAAGAAAAATGGACTAGTAAAAAGGTGAATGTAGATCATTTGAAAGTTTTTGGTTGTGTAGCATATGCCATAAATGAAAAGGCTAAAAAGTTGGATGCTAGAAGCAAAAAGCATATTTTTGTGGGATATTGTGATGATAGCAAAGGCTATAGGCTCATAGATCCCTCTAATCCAACGAAGTGCATTAAATCAAGGCATGTGACATTCATGGAAAATCAGTTTTTAAATAAAATTGTGTCAAATGATGCTACTTTTGTAAACAATTCTGTAGATAGTACTATAATTCCAGATTTGGTACAATTACCTACAGAGACTGTTCAGTCATCTCCACAGTCAGTTGTATCGATAGATGATGATTCTATATCTGATGAAACAGAGGATTTGGTTACCACAGATGATTCGGCCGACTGTACTTACATTCCAGGTTTGTCAAGCATCGACTCTGAAGAATCTAGGGAGTTGTCTTTCGAAGAAGCTCAAGCATATGATTTTGCTGGGTTAACAGAGATTGGTGAGGAGGACTTGCCTGAAAGTGTGGAGGAGGCACTGAGATGCAGTGAATCAAAACAATGGCAAGAAGCTATTAAAGATGAGTATGATTCTTTTATTAAAAATAAATGTTGGACCTTAGTAGATTTACCTAAAGGTCATAAGCCAGTAAAATGCAAATGGGTATTTAATATAAAACGAGGTCTTAATGGTGAAATATTAAGATATAAAGCTCGTTTGGTGGCCAAAGGTTTTACTCAAAAATATGGAATAGATTATCATGAAACTTTTTCTCCGGTAGTTCGATATTCGACTATTAGGATACTGCTAGCCATAGCTGCTCAGTATGATATGCTGGTAGAGCATATGGATGTTAAAACAGCATTTTTGAATGGAATTTTGACAGAAAATGTTTATATGGAGCAACCGGAAGGTTTTGTTATTGAAAAGAATAAGAAAAAGGTTTACAAGTTAAATAAAGCAATTTACGGATTAAAACAGTCTGCCAAGTTATGGTATGAAAGAATAAATGGTGTTTTAGTTAATAAATTACATTTTAGTAGGCTGTCTTCGGAACCATGTGTTTATATCTACAACGATGGTAATGAAATTATTTATATAGCTATTTATGTTGATGACATAATGTTATTCTCTTCAAAAACATCCCGGAAAAGAAAGTTTATTAAACAGAAGTTGATGGATGAGTTTGAGATGAAAGATTTAGGGCCAGCACATCAACTGTTAGGTATGAAAATTACTAAATTACCTAATGGAAACTTTTCATTAAATCAGTCGAGCTATATAAAGAAGATTTTGGAAAAGTTTAAAATGTCAGATTGTAAGGAAGTAAAAACCCCTATGGAATTGGGATTAAAGTTACAAAAGGAGGGGAATACAAGTAGTTGTAACTTTGATTATAGGAGTCTAATTGGAAGTCTAATGTATTTAGCGGTGTGTACTAGACCTGATATTGCGCATAGTGTCAGTTATTTAAGCCAATTTAATAATTGCTATGGTGTAAGCCATTGGAAAGCTGCAAAAAGGTTATTACGATATTTAAAGGGTACTATTGACTACTCTTTAAATTTTGAGAAAGGTAATTTAGACATTACAGGTTTTGCTGATGCTGATTGGAGAGGAGACCAATTAGATCGAAGATCATATACAGGGTATGTGTTTTATCTTGGCAAATCGGTAATTTCTTGGGAAAGTCGCAAGCAACGTACTGTTGCGCTCTCGAGCACTGAAGCCGAGTACATGGCAGTATCAGATTCTTGCAAAGAGGCTATGTTTTTGCAAACTTTTATTAAAGAGTGTACTGGCAGGATGTATAAAATTAATTTGTTTAATGATAACCAGTCTGCTCAAAAGTTATGTTTCAATTTCGTGTCACATTCTCGAACAAAGCATATTGATATTAGATATCATTATATCAGAGAGTTGTTACAAAATAAGTTAATAACATTGAGTTATCTTTGTACTGATGAAATGGTGGCTGATGTTTTTACAAAGGCTTTATGTGCTGCAAAGCATAGAAAGTGTACATTTAAATTATTAAAAACATGAAGCTGATATTTCTTTAGTATATATATATAATTTCTTTTTATATTTGTTTAAGGCCTGGTGTTAGAACTATATGGTGTATATTTAAACTCATTTAAAAAGAAGTAATAGTTTGACAATACCTTGTCATCTCACTTGCTTTACGTCTACCGTTTAACATTGCTATACGTTGTACCATTATATAAATCTAATTTACCTAGTTCTTTTTATTCACATATTCCATCAGTTAAGCCCCTCGAGTGAGGAACCCGAATTCTTATTTGCCATGAATTTTTTCACATTTCCAGAACCAATCGTTTAGGTGGTAGGGGGTGCGGACACTTGACTCTAACAAATATTCGCAGATTAAAGCTTAATATTTCGCAAACGAATTCTTGGATCGAAAAATGCTTTTAGCAAACCCGTAATGTTTTTGAACGATCTATCCAACGATACCCCACACCATGTCATAATCGTAAAATAAAATCATCCCAACTTTAGATGTACCATGCAATTTTTTTTTTCAAGATTTTATAATACCATTTTGTTGGCGTAATTGATATACCATATATCAAGTTACAGCTTTCTAGTACTGATAGTCTGAGTCTCTGAGCTAAACCGCGGACAGACAGACAGACACACATCACGAAACTATAAGCGTTCCATTTTTTCCATTTGGCTTTGGAACCCTAAAAATTAAAAACCGGCTTTAAAATTCTTCAGACATCGAGCAAAGGACAGTGTTCAAATCAGCCTATGAATACTCCCCCAAAAGACAATATTAGTAATTAATTGGGTAGTTTAGAGATCAATTATTACAATCTCATAGATAGTTTATAATCTCGAAATCATAAAAAAAGTTTATTTTTATTTTTACTCTGAATAATCCGGCTACCATTATAAATGATAATTCAACAGTGTTGCCAAAGTTACAATTTTGCCCGTATATTTGCGGATTTCATTATAGGTACCTACTAACTTTGCGGACGTGGTAGCTCGGGTTTATAGGGGATACCCATAACATCTATTATTAATAATATTTTTGTAATTATAAAAAAGTGTATTTTAGTATAACCGAAAATTTTAAGTAGTTTGTTCAGAATCAGTAGTTTAATCCAATATAGCTTTTACATAGTATGCTTATAAATTGCATATATTTTCCTAAAACCAAAGTAAAATTCTTGCAAGTTGGGTGCTCAATTACTACCATTGTATTCACTCATTATCTGAGACAAATTATAATTTAACAACACCTTTTTCTTCTGCGGATTTACTGTCTGTGAATTTTACTTTATTTCAGTGTAATATTGTATTTGTTATCATCACCCAAAAAAAAATTTAAAATTGTTGGTGATTTGGGCTAAAAAAGTATGCAAGCTGCACAATGTCCAAATATATATGATTAACCACGGTTTACCTAAGCTCTATTAATAATACTAATATTAATTGAAATTAAACTATTTTTACGGATTATATCACGATTTGGTTTTAATTTTTATGCCCGACGTTTCGAAAGCTTTGCAGCCTTCGTGGTCACGGGTCAGACTAAGGTGTCATTTGTCCAAAATGTTAATATTACAATATCTACCTTCATTTTAAAATTATACAATTTTAAATTTAAAAAGTTAGTTATTTGCGATCCGATTTACGCAGTATGAGCTCACGGTGTCTTGAGGTCTGGCAGTTGGTCTTTTGGATTCTGATTTAATTAAATGTATGATTGGGTCCCAGGTTTGTGCAAGCTTCCAACCATCTTCTCTATTGAAATTAGGGTGTTTTTTAATTTCAATAGCCTCGCGTATCATCCTAGGTAGGAATCGGTGTTCTTTGGCAAGGATTTGTGGTTTATCGAATCTGAGGTAATGTTTTGAGCCTTCCTCTGAATGTTCAGCAACTGCAGACTTCGTGGAGCGTCGGTGTTTCACGTCAGCTATATGTTCTTTTACGCGGGTCCCTATGTTTCGTTTGGTTTGACCTATATAAGAGAGACCACAGTCGCAATCTATTTTATACACGCCTGGTTCTTGTAGAGGTATATGGCACTTTACTGATGGTAAAAATTGACTAATCTTTTTGGGCGGCTTGAAATAAGTTTTGATGGAAGCACGCTTTAGTACATAGCCAATTTTGTCGGTGACTCCTCTAACATATGGTAATACAACCGGGACGCGTTCAACTGTGGCTGGTTTCACTCGGTTTCTGTGACGGCGCCGTGGGATTTGGAGCTTGTTGTCTCGCAGTACTTGCTTGACATGATGCAGCTCAGCGGCTAGGTGTTCCTCATCACAGACGACCCTCGTGACCACGAAGGCTGCAAAGCTTTCGAAACGTCGGGCATAAAAATTAAAACCAAATCGTGATATAATCCGTAAAAATAGTTTAATTTCAATGAATAACATTCACGTAAACCTAAGAAATCACTAATATTAATATTAATATTAGCCCTGTAATATTACTGTCCCACTGCTGGGCACGGGCCTCCTCTACTAATGAGAGGGGTTATAAGGCTTTAGTCTACCACGCTGGCCTAATGCGGGTTGGTAGACTTCACATACCTTCGAAATTCTTGTGGAAAATTCTCGGGTATGCAGGTTTCCTCACGATGTTTTCCTTCACCATTATAGCAAACTATATTTCAAAATAAAAACACACCTAACATAGAAAAGTCAGAGGTGTGTGCTCTTTTTGAGGTTGGTCTCGAACTTCTGATAATCGTCTCGGCAATCCGTACCATTCCCAACTGCTCTATTGAAGACAAAAATAATTTTAGAAATCGGTCCACATTTGCCGGTAATGTCGGGTAATATACTCGTACAGAATTAGTCCGATAACTTGAGAATCTCTTTTTTTTAAGTCGGTTGAAAAGGGCGGCAAATTTCCGGGCGGCCCCGGCGGCGAAAACCCACGCTACGCCGCTGGTATAATGTAATTTTAAAATGAAAATGGTTATAATCACAGGTAATTTGCTGGCAACCGTATTTTAAAATCAAATGTCATTCGCCTCAAAATCCCCGTACGTCAATCAAATTCGTAAATATTTTGTCGGAGAATACATGACGAAATTAGAACAGCCATTACAAAATAATCTTATCTGAAACGGCATAATTTCATTTTACAGTTACGCACGGTTTAGCAATTATAGCGTTTTCATACGTTTGTGTTGTGTTTATACATTCGATTTTCGCTCTTTGAAAGTAAGTGCTATTTATTCAGCTGCAAGAAATCTTTGTTTTTACGTCATATTAAATAATTTGGCTGGGTTCCCTTGTTTGTTTGCGTTTGTTGACTCACAACAATTCGAATCTTGGCGTTGGTAGCAAGTAATTGATGTGACCTTGAAGAAAAAACAGCTGTTACGGTGAGTTCCTTTGCTTTTTTCTAAATATAAAAAATAAATAAATAGATAATTCTTTTTTTAAATCATCACGTTTTCCCGCAAAAAATCACAAATTACATGATGAATTTATGCATAATTTCTATAGAGATTGTGTTGAGTCAAAGTACTTTTACTTTATATTGCTCAATCTTATGTATCCATTGTAACATTACTAACATTTGACGCGGGTTTTTCATCAACTATGACTGACGACTGATGTATTTTTGCATATTATTACGAAATTATGTGCTAAACACAATGATGAGTAATCTGGATTTACCTTTGATAATACTGTACATAATTATTTTTTAAATGGATTTATGTCAAAGGAATTTTATTATAATTTTATGCATAATCATTTTTGTTTTTACTAATATAATTCCTTTATAAACAAATAATTGATGTAATTATTATGAATATTGTTCAAAAATTTTAAACATATTTTATGATTTATTTTCCCCCATGGAGGGTTGATGTCAGGAAAACAGCCCTTCAGAAACTCAGCCAAATCCTTTATGTGACATGCTTGAGAAAGTGTGTATTTCTTATAGAAGAGAACGCAAACCAGCAAGTTGTGTTGGGGTGACCCAACATTAAGCTGAGATAGGTCAGATAGGCAGGTAGTAAGAAAGATAAAGCTGAAGAGTTTGCATAAATGCACCAATCTCAGGAACTACTGGTTCGAATTTAAAAATGATTTCACTGTTGGATAGACCATTTATTGAGGAATGCTATAGGCTATATAACATCACAATTAATAGGAACAGCGGCCTGAGCAGGAAAATTCCTGACAACCGTAAATGTATTTCAGCTCGATGCGCGTCTATGAAATTTGTATAAAATATTAACCAAACGTCATCAGTGCGCAGCGAACTAGAATACATTTACATTTACATTAGTTTTTCGTGCTCGGGCTACAGATCATCTATGAAAAATATTGTAAAAATGGAGAACAATTTCCAAGTAAACAAGGCAACAGCTATGAATATTATATATGAATCATTGGTATTTCTGTTTTTATTATAGATAAAGAATAATCTGTGGAAATATTATTGTTATAGATTAGGTAGTTATGTATGTTACTCTCTCTCTCTTCCAAGCTATTTATCCCACATGGTAGGGTCAGCTTTCCTTGTTCTTTCTTTTCCACTTCACTCTATCCATAACGTCGTCTTCAGATACCTCACACTCTCTCATATCTCTTAGTACTACATCTAGTTATGTATGTTACTATATTGATTTATTTATAGACCGACTTCAAAAAGGAGAAGGTCCTCAATTTGTCCGTATTTTTTTATGTATGTTACGTGACATCTCTGCCAAATGTGGGCCGATTTTCAAAATTCTTTTTATGTTCGATTTTGTTTAAAAACTTAACAGACCAACTTCAAATCATGGCCAAATTTATATGGGAGTTGCTGGATGCAGGCTGCTTCCAACAGGTCGATCTGGAAATCTTTGGGGGAGGCCTATGTTCAGCAGTGGACGTCCTATGGCTGATGATGATGATGATACTGTTTAATGTCTCTGTTTGTATCAATAATAGTCAAAACACATTATCGTGCCAAAAAGATTTCGCGTCACAATATTATTGGAATAGATACAAGGGTCATTCACATTAATAAACAAAATTTATCTGTAGATAATAATAGATATGTATAACATTGGATACCTGAAGGTCATTTTTGTGTTTAATTTCCTAGTGCTGGTGGTGCTGCTACTGTTCAGGGTAGTTATATCGCTTACCATCAGGCAACAGCTGTCTGGCCATGCGATTGCATTAATCACAAGTTTAAAAACTTAACGGACCAACTTCAAATCCGATCGTGACCAAATTTATATGGGACCACCCTTGAAATAAGCTCTATCGACCACAAAAATAATTTTGAAAATCGGTCCACATTCGGCGGAGATATCGCGTAACGTACATTAAAAAAAACAGACGAATTGAGGACCTCCTCCTTTTTGAAAGTCGGTCGAAAAATGGTGTTTTCGATCAACTTCAAAAAGGAGAAGGTCCTCAATTTGTCTGTATTTGGAATTTGTGCCCGATATGGCGATAGGCTCGCCCCCTATCACATCTGGGACGGAACTAAGCTCGGCGAAATGTAGGTGTACTAGTTCGTTAGTGCACCTCTGCCTACCCCTTCGGGGATACAGGCGTGAGCTTATGTTATGTTATGTTATGTTTTATGTGACTGTCTCCGGAGCGTGGTTGTATTTCGGTACGACTACCGTCCTGAGGTCTCGGGTTCGATCCCGGCAAGGGCAAAGTCATATTGGATATTTTCACATTAGCCCGGAGTCTGGAATTTGTGCCCGATATGGCGATAGGCTCGTCCCCTATCACATCTGGGACGGAACTAAGCTCGGCGAAATGTAGGTGTACTAGTTCGTTAGTGCACCTCTGCCTACCCCTTCGGGGATACAGGCGTGCGCTTATGTTATGTTATGTTATGTTTTATGTGACTGTCTCCGGAGCGTGGTTGTATTTCGGTACGACTACCGTCCTGAGGTCTCGGGTTCGATCCCGGCAAGGGCAAAGTCATATTGGATATTTTCACATTAGCCCGGAGTCTGGAATTTGTGCCCGATATGGCGATAGGCTCGTCCCCTATCACATCTGGGACGGAACTAAGCTCGGCGAAACGTGGGTGTTCTAGTTGGCTATTGCACCTCTGCCTACCCCTTCGGGGATACAGGCGTGAGCTTACGTGTATACAAAAATTACCAAATGACAAGTTCTCGAATATTATGCAACAATAGCGCAATTTAAAAGTCGATTTCGGTGGAATTTTAAGTCAAAAAATGAAACCAAATCGAAATCACAATCGAATCGAGCGTCAGGAGTAAGGGGGCTGCTCTATCGCTCGATTTCGACTTGAAGTTGGTTTATGGGACACCCTGTATATGTAATTTATCTTATTTACAACAAAATGGACTCCATCTTTAGTGTAATTTATCTTATATACAGCAAAATGGACTCCTTCTTTAGTGTAATTTATCTTATTTACAGCATAATGGACTCGTTCTTTAGTGTAATTTATCTTATTTACAGCATAATGGACTCCTTCTTTAGTGTAATTTATCTTATTTACAGCATAATGGACTCGTTCTTTAGTGTAATTTATCTTAGATTCAGCAAAATGGACTCCTTTAGTGTAATGTATCTTATTTACAGCAAAATGGACTCCTTCTTTAGTGTAATTTATCTTATTTACAGCAAAATGGACTCCTTCTTTAGTGTAATTTACCTTATTTACAACAAAATGGACTCGTTCTGTAGTGTAATTTATCTTATTTACAGCAAAACGGACTCCTTCTTTAATGTAATTTATCTTATTTACAGCAAAATGGACTCCTTCTTCAGTCTATTCGACCCCACGGATGGTCAGAGCAAGCCAGAAAAGAAGAAACGTCAGAAGAGCGACCAAGAAGTTAAGAAGAAAACTGAGCCACCTAAAGGTAAGTTTTGAAGTGAAGAGAAATTTTAAAGCCTGCCCGCCTAGCATGCGCGCCACGGGAACGTTGTGTTTATGCTTTTTGTCCTGTTATAACCGGTTTTCTCTATTTGTCTACGGACACTGTCAGTGAGTGGTAGAGCCACGCTGTAGACAATAACGTCTACAGCACGAATGGGCCGGCTCGACCGGTTAGATACCACTGTCTCCCAGAAAATCGACGTAAAGTGGCAGCTTGCTGTCGCGTTTCGTTCGGTGAGTGAGATTTCCGGTGGCCCATTTCCCCCCTTCCTTTTCCAATCCCTTTTTCCCTCCCCTTCCATTTCGTCCCTTTAGGTTGGCAACGCACCCGTGATTCCTTTTGTGTCTTGTATGTCTATGGGCGGTGGAGATCACTTACCATCAAGTGACCCATCTGCTCGTTTGCCAGTATCTGCTAATAAAAAAAAAACACTAATGTGCGTCCTCGTTTATTTTCATACAATATTGTAGACAACGCGTAGACAATATCTCGACTGTCGATTATCGGAATATCTCATGGCGCTAGGCGCATGCTAGGCGGGCAGGTCTCCTGCTCTAGCTTTTTCGAAACTAAACACTAAAACACATACGCGAAACAACGATTTTATAGAGCATAGATAAAAAGGAATTTTTGTGTAGGCATTTTGTGTAATGTTTTAGACCTGGCAACAAACACTAAAACATAAGCTCATAAGCTCACGCCTGTATCCCCGAAGGGGTAGGCAGAGGCGCACTAGCGAACTAGAACACCCACATTTCGCCGAGCTTAGTTCAGTCCCAGATGTGATAGACGAGCCTATCGCCATATCGGGCACAAATTCCAGACTCCGGGCTGATATGGAAAAATACAATAGCACTTTGCCCGACCCGGGGATCGAACCCGAGACCTCAGAACCGTAGTCGTAACGAAATACCAACACGCCACTGAGGCAATCACTAAAAACATACGCAAAACAACGATTTTAGCTGTCACCTGCCCGTAGAACTTCCAGATCACTTACCATCAGGTGACTCTCCGCTATAAAAAATAAAATAAAAACAATATATTGATATTTCATTAAGCAGCGATAGCTCAGTTGGGTGTGGTACGGACTGCCGAGACGAGTGTCGGAGGTTCGAGACCAACCCCAAAAAGAGCACACACCTCTGACTTTTCTATGTTAAGTGTGTTTTCATTGTGAAATATCGCTTGCTACAACGTTGAAGGAAAACATCGTGAGGAAACCTGCATACCCGAGAATTTCTCCACAAGAATTTCGAAGGTATGTGAAGTGTACCAACCCGCATTAGGCCAGCATGGTAGACTAAGGCCTAACCCCTGTCATTAGTAGAGGAGGCCCGTGCCCAGCAGTGGGACAGTAATATTACAGGGCTAATATTATTATTGATATTTCAGGCAGGAGAAGAGGTCGAAAGTCTAACAATAAGAATGAAACTCTACCAGAAGAGTCTTCGTTTCTGTGTGAGCCTGAGCTCGGCACAGAGTTGCTAGTCAAAGACGTCAGTTACATCGAAAACTACATAGAGATCAACAGGAAAGATAATGGTGAGTGAATCATAAGACTTTATATAGCTGCTGTGTTATTTATCTCAAAAGTTTTATTTAATTGAAATAAAGAAACTCATATTTTTTTTTATTTATGGCAATTGAAATACATTATGCCAATGTCAAGTTAGGGAAATTGTTTTCCTACATCTAAGTTTTCGCAAGTGCAATGAAGTCGGATGTGTTCGATTTCAAGGCCCTGCTGGAGTTTTGGCGTCAATTCCTTCCAGTTTGATGTTTTTTAGACGATATTCTCGCAGCGGAGGAATCATACATGGTCGAACCATCCACCCGACAAAAATCATTCAAAATCACTTATTTCAAAGCTTCCACATACTGTCCAGCTTCGTTGATGTTTATTGCTTAGATACACATCACATTTAAACCACAAACACAACTTTAGACTAAAATATGAAATCATTAAAACGAGCGACCACCCGCACCGTCACGATTCCCGCCAAAACTCCCAAAAAAAACACATTTATTTATTCGGCACGTCACACACACACAGTGATATAAAAGGAACGGAAAATAGCAAGGTACAATAATTTAAATTAGTAATTATGTAACGGCCGGTTTCAATAAACGATCTCAGTTTAGAGTGCAGATAGATCGTGATTATGAACCAATCAAATCAAGTCATTTGACGGTGTCATGTTCAAACTGTGTTCTTATTGGCTAATTTTTGTAATCTATCTGTACATTTGAACTGAGATTGGTTATTGGGACTGGGCGCAAATCATTACCTACAGACTCTACAGTTACAACTTTGTGTCTCACGACGCTGCCAAAAAGGTTTAGGATCAGCATATGCCAGACAATAAAATGTCTTACACAGATTTTCAGCCAAACCTATGTTTACATAAGTGACTCACGGATGTGCAAGTGCGTACAAATAGCTAATATCCTTAGAGACTAGCTGACCCGGCGAACTTCGTTCCGCCTAACAGTCGATTCTTTAATACTTTTTTTTATTATGTCTAAAATAAAGGCCTAAGTTACTCCTTATTATATCAGCTACCTGCCAATAAAAGTCCCGTTAAAATCGGTCCAGCCATTTCAGAGATTAGCTGGAACAAACAGACAGACAAAAATTGTAAAAAATGATATTTTGGTGTATATAACGTATATGCATGTAGTAAAAAACGGTTATTTCAATATTACAAACAGACACTCCAATTTTATTTATATGTATAGATTAATGTTATTTTCTCAAAAATTACTTAACAATCTTGTACAATCTAATTTTAGTTAAAGGTGCTCTTTAAATTCTAATTAAAATTTCTATTCTAGAATTTTATTTTGTACTTTAAAATTTGATTTTTAGACCAAAAACAAGACGACAAAAAGTCCAAACGTCGATCAACAGCGAGGAAGAGCAGGAGAAAAAAGTACAAAACCAAAGACAACATAGATCTGAACAACCAACGGAGCACAAAGAAAATCAACGATGACACCATAGGCAAGAATGTCAATGATTTGAAATCTAATACCACATTTGATTCTTTTAAACCAGCGTATAATGTGATAGATAAATTAGAGAAAGTTAGCCTGAAGGATGACGCGTTTTTGGCGGGAGACTTTACTGTGGACGATCTTGATAGTGAATTTTTCTATTGTTCTGAAGATGAGGACGTTTTGGATTATTCGTGAGTGTTTTCTTATATTTTCTTTCTTTCCATCTGTCTTTATCACTTCAGTGTGGGGTTGGTGTACGTTTTCAAGTATGTTGCAGAACGAATTCGACTTGTATACTACTGCCTGCCTGGATTATTGGTATTGGGTTTTTCAATATCAGCCCGGAGTCTGGAATTTGTGCAAGATATGGCGATAGGCTCCACTATCACATCTGGGACGGAACTAGGCTTGCCGAGATGTGTGTGTTCTAGTACGCTTGTGCGCCTCTGCCTGTCTTAGATTTAATGGATGTTGAAGTCTTCTTTTGAAGTTGAAGTTTGGATTTACCCATACTGTCCCATTAAAAAGAAACACACTGTATATTCTTTATTCGATGAAGTTATTCCCATATGTATTTGAACAAGAGCAAACTTTAATATATAATGAATGTCTTTTTCTTAAAGTTTTAAGTTTTGGATTTCCCCATCATCATGAGCCATGTAGAACTTTTCCCCATACTGTCCCAGTAAAAATTAACACCCTGTATACCTGTTGATTTCTGATATGACCAGAACGTCAGAGCCTGACGAGGACTCGGCAGACGAGAGTTACGGTAGTCTACCACCAGAGCCGAGGTTTGGTAATGTGGAGTACAAGCTTCAACTGGTGCCGCTCTGCGAGAGGAGGTTCCAGCATCTAGTCACTCAGGTGAGGTCGTGGGTTCGATTCTTTGATTAATTTTGGGGTAAATAGTGCAATCTAGATGTAACCTACTAGCTGTATGGATTCTGAAACTTGATTGTATTCTGTATTGTTTTAAATAAAAATATAATGCAAAGGATGGATGGTGAATTTTCCGCCAGCCCAGTTACCCCTCTTTACCAATCCCTATTTAAAATTATTTTAGGTTGGGAACGCAGCCATGATTCTTTTAGTCTTGGGTGTCTATGGGTGGTGGAGATCAATTACCATTAGATGACCCACCTGCTCGTTTGCCGGTCTCTGCTGTAAAAAATCCCGTAATTAGCACCCCTAAACAGAATTTCTTACTCAAGATCCCGAAAACAGGATTTAGTAATCAAGATTCCATAATCAGAATTGTCTAATCGAAATATTGCAAACAACATCCAGGATCATATAGGATGTTTCAAAAAGGTACCAATAATAACTACACTTCAAGGAAGAATGGCAAGCAGTTTAACTGTAAAGTAAAAAAATTTAAGCCCATAGTTTTTGAATAAAGGGAGCTTGGGTTTGTAACGAAAAAATGTTTATGGTCCACTGGGTCAGCTGCTGTATATTTACAAATCACTTATGCAGTAATTGGTTATGTTTAACGTATACACAACCGTTATTATAATAATTGCGATAATTTACAGGAATTATAGTGATTTTAAAATTCCCATGCTTAATTGATTGAAAAATAATTCCCATTTTTTAAGCTATTGCATAGCTTCTATCGCGGGCCTTGAGCGTGAAGACCGAATTCAGAAATTCCGTAACGAAAATAACCTAACACCTCCCACTCCGACCGGCTCAGCGGTGTTACTTTTTAGTTTTGCCATCTATCGATGAATAGCAGAACTTTTAATGACTTTTTTGAAATATCACGCTTGTCTCTTTAGTTCAGCAACTCGCCTCTAGGTGGCATTGGTTGAATCGGCGTTGCTGCGCATGCGTAATCCCCCTCTTCGCCCCGCAATTCGGTGACTCATGCCTGCTTAGAGTTTCGGCTTTAGGGCACCTCCTCTTTGTATTTACTTCATGATACGACTCTACGAAGCTCGCACGAATCGAGACGAGCTGCTCCGAAATCGGACGAATACGTAATCAGCTGTTTGTGAGAAAGTATATAGGTGTATTGATTTTAGATGCTATGCAATAGCTTTACCGCGGCAGCCCCCGAGTGCCACACGTCTTTTTATTTTTTAGCTTTACTATTATGCTTTAAATCGTTCTCCCGGTATATGAAATTGTTACTGGTACCACCTTTCTGCAACACGCGGTATATAGAATCTCATAATTAAGATTACATTAAAATAACCCTGTAATGATGATTCCATGAATATAATTTCCCAATTATTTAATATCCTTTAAACAAGACCCGCAAACGTCACGTTTAGACTTCAGAATAATCACGTCCAGATGAGGCGTATCTAACGTGAAACATCATATTGTCGGTAGTTAAAATGGCGGCTGTCGTCCGGCGGGGGGAGTTGTGTGTACGTAGTGGGAGTGAGAGACTGCGGCGCGCTAGTAGGGCTCCGAGCGAGACAGCTGCGCGCCTCGCTGCACGCGCTCAGGAGGATGGCGCGCGCGCTCAACGCGAGTCTGGTGCACGTGGCGGCCAGGAGGGTGTCGCACCAACGCGCTGTAGCCGAGGTCTACATCAGGAAGGTGATCACTCACTCACTCACTCACTAGGGCCCCGAGCGAGACAGCTGCGCGCCTCGCTGCACGCGCTCAGGAGGATGGCGCGCGCGCTCAACGCGAGTCTGGTGCACGTGGCGGCCAGGAGGGTGTCGCACCAACGCGCTGTAGCCGAGGTCTACATCAGGAAGGTGATCACTCACTCACTCACTCACTAGGGCCCCGAGCGAGACAGCTGCGCGCCTCGCTGCACGCGCTCAGGAGGATGGCGCGCGCGCTCAACGCGAGTCTGGTGCACGTGGCGGCCAGGAGGGTGTCGCACCAACGCGCTGTAGCCGAGGTCTACATCAGGAAGGTGATCACGAGCTTACTCACTCACTAGGGCCCCGAGCGAGACAGCTGCGGGCCGAGCAATCCCTCGACTACTTACTGACACTAACTTGTACTGAATCACTCACTCGGTCACTCAACAATACATCACTCATTAAACTCACTCACTCGATCATCTGATCACTCACTTACACACTGATTTATTCTTTCACATGGCACCACTTCCAAATTCACAACTTCATTATCGACTCACTCTATTATTCACTCACTAGACTACCCAATAGAGGTGTGTCAGGATCGTAGCTTGTGGCGTTCAATAGTCTCTGCTTACCTCCATGGGAAACAGGCGTGTGTGTGTATGTATGTATATAGACTACCCACTCGATCACTCAGGTACCCTGATTTTATTATTTGATTTCTTATTAAATTTTAAGGCACAATGTACTTGCCCCTTTCCGCAAAATATTTAAAAACACCGATTTTTTATTTAATTCAATTTTATGTATTTTTTGTTTATACCAATTTCGATAATCCCTACATCACCCAAAGGTAAACAGGAAGAGAATGTCAGCCTTTAAGTCTGCTTTTATTGCAGTATTATATAGTAATAATTTTAATTTTATTGGTACATAATTTTTGCACCATGCTGTATATTTGTCACATCACCCTGTATTTAGATCCGCAACAGAGCTTAATAGCGGTGTTTAATAATAATTATTTTAATTTTATTGATACATACTTTTTGCATCAACCTGTATATTTGTCCCTAGCTGACTGATCCCCAACAGAGAGTAATAGCAGTGTTTAATAATAATTCTTTTAACCTCCTCGTGCAGGCGCGGGCCGATTCGCGGGGTCACGCCAAAATCGGCCTTATTTACACGCAGTGCTTTACTAATCTACAAAATCGCGTCTCAATAAGGTCGACTTTGGCGTGATACCGTCCGGACCCCCCGGCAGGTTAATTTTATTGATACATACTTTTCGCATCAGCCTGTATATTTGTCCCTAGCTGGCTGATCCCCAACAGAGCGTAGAATTAAGAGTGGCCGTTATGGGAGCGAACGAGGCGGGAAAATCAACACTCATAGGAGTATTGACACAAGGTATGTATACTCTGTGGCTGTAACATAACATAAGCTCACGCCTGTATCCCCGAAGGGGTAGGCAGAGGCGCACTAGCGAACTAGTACACCCACGTTTCGCCGAGCCTAGTTCCGTCCCAGATGTGATAGACGAGCCTATCGCCATATCGGGCACAAATTCCAGATTCCGGGTTGATATGGAAAAATCCATAATCACTTTGCCCGACCCGGGAATCGAACTCTGTGTCTGTGTAATTTTTTTTTTACATAGCATAGACTGGTAAACGAGCAGATGGGATGGGTCATTTCTCGTATACTCTGTGGCTAACTTTTTTTTTATGGCAGAGACTGGCAAAGGAGTAGATGGGTCACCTGATGGTAAGTGATCTCCACCGCCCATAGACAGACAAGACACTAAAAAAATCATGGGTTGCCAAGCTAAAAAGAGGGAATAGAAGGGGATTGGGAAAGGGAGGGGGAAATGGGCCACCGGAAATCTCACTCACCGAACGAAACGCGACAGCGTGCTGACACTTTGCGTCGATTTCTGTGAGACTGATATCTGCCCGGTCGAGCCGGCCCATTCGTGCTGTAGACGTTACTGTCTACAGCGTGGCTCTACCACTCAAATTTTAATTTCCAAAAGTCCTCAATTCGTCTGTATTTTTTTATGTATGTTACGCGATATCTCCGCCAAATGTGGACCGATTTTCCAAATTCTTTTTGTATTCGATAGAGCTTATTTCAAGGGTGGTCCCATATAAATTTGGTCACGATCGGATTTGAAGGCGGTCCGTTAAGTTTTAAAATTTTTAATTATTATATTACCAAGTGTTTCCTCCAGGGTATTTCGAAGGTATGTGAAGTGTACCGTACCGCATTAGTCCAGCGTGGTAGACTAAGGCCTAACCCCTCTCATTAGTAGAGGAGGCCCGTGACCAGCAGTGGGACAGTAATATTACCGGGCTAATATTATTATGACTGCCTCGGTAGCGTGGTTGTATTTTGGTATAATTACCGTCCTGAGGTCTCGGGTTCGATCCCCGAGTCAGGCAAAGTGATGTTGGATTTTTTCCATATCAGCCCGGAGTCTGGAATTTGTGCCCGATATGGCGATAGGAGCGCCCCCTATCACATCTGGGACGGAACTAAGCTCGAAATGTGGACGTTCTAGTGCGCCTCTGCCTACCGCTTCGGGGATACAGGCGTGAGCTTATGTTATTATTATTCCTCCAGGTGAATTGGACAACGGTAGGGGGAGCGCCCGTCTGAACATGTTCAGGCACTTGCACGAGGTCAAGAGTGGAAGGACCTCGTCCCTGAGTCACGAGATACTCGGGTTCGATGCTCAGGTTGGTAACTCATGTTCATTCACTACAGGATGTCCTGAAATATCGGTACAAAATGTTACATTTTTTTCTACCTGCCCTTATCCCACCGTAATGTGGGGTCGGCGCAACACCCCTTCAAGCATGTTGCAAAGAGGATTTGGCTTCGTTTTTACGACCGGCCGCCTGCCTGACGTCAATCCCCTATGAGGGATTCAGTCTAATTAGATTAAACTAGAAAATTGGCTTTGTCCGATCTGGGAATCGAACCCAGGACCTCCCGGTCCACGGCCATTAGATCAAGGAGGCGGCACTCTTTTTCACTTTATAATTTTTAAAGTTAATTAGTTTTTTTTTTAAGTTAGATACCACATTATTATTACTGTTATAAAATCAGCTGAAGTCTAGCGTGCGAGTCGCTAGCCTACCGGGTTCGAATCCCAGGTCGGGCGAAGCGATTTTTCTAATTTAATTTGTCCGGGACTGGATCCCCATAGCTTCAACTCAGACTGGCAGCCGGTCGTAAAAACTAAGCCAAATTAATTCTGCAATATGCTTAAAAATTCTCGCCCTGACTCATCAAGGTGGTATAAGGGTGGGTAGAAAAAAATCAACTTTTTTTTTATTTATTTATTCAAACAAAATAAATAAATTACAATGAATTATGCCATCATGAACTCGATTGAGTTTTACCGGGCACCATTATCATCGACAATAATGACTACTAGTTCCTACATAACATAAGCTCACGCCTGTATCCCCGAAGGGGTAGGCAGAGGCGCACTAGCGAACTAGAACACACACATTTCGCCGAGCTTAGTTCCGTCCCAGATGTGATAGGGGGCGAGCCTATCGCCATATCGGGCACAGATTCCGGGCTGATATGGAAAAATCCAATATCACTTTGCCCTCGCCGGGGATTGAACCCGAGACCTCAGGACCGTAGTCGTACCGAAATACAACCACGCCACCGAGGCAGTGTTGCCAGATATAAATGTTTTTTCTTTCTTTCTTTTCTATTTATTATTTATTTATAAGTGTCATTAAATGCGTGTGCTGAGCTTATGTCATTTTAACAGGGTAATGTGGTGAACTACGGATGTTCAGAGTTGATGACAGCTGAGCGTATCGGCGAGAGGAGTGCCAAGTTAGTGTCCTTCCTCGATCTGGCTGGACACACCAAGTACCAACGGACCACTCTGCACGGCTTGACCGGGTACTCGCCACATTACGCGATGCTTGTGGTGAGTACCGGGGTATTACCAGTCGCTGATATTGCCTGTTTATTATTGAGATTTCGCATTATTAGATCTTATTAAAGCATTTTAGCTGAGCAAATGGTTAAGAATAACCTGTCACTTTTTTCCTTGCGTTACATTGTTTAATAATGAAAGGGACAACCTATGGTTAAAGATAAGCAGCGCTTAAATATGTTTATAAGTAAGAGGTATGTGTACACCACCAAAAATGTAACAGGAAAAAATGGGATATGTTGGGGGGAGGCCTTTGCTCGCAAGAGCTCCGAAAATAAAAAAAAATAGGTTATCATACTTAGTAAAATTAATTATATTCTGCTTGAATACTTTATCTAGTTAAAAATTATGTGCATGCACCAATTAATGTATTGTTTGAATTTATTTATTGTGTACAATTCGGAAATATAAAGGCTATAAATAAATAAATAAATGTTATATGTAACTGCCTCCGTGGCGTGGAGAATAAGAAAATCGAACCATATTTAGCAGAGTTATTAAGTAATATACATAAAAATACTGCCTCGGTGGCGTAGTTGTATTTCGGTGTGACTACCATCCTGAGGTCTCGGGTTCGATCCCCGGCGAGGGCAAAGTGATATTGGATTTTTCCATATCAGCCCGGAGTCTGGAATTTGTGCCCGATATGGCGATAGGCTCGCCCCCTATCACATCTGGGACGGAACTAAGCTCGGCGAAACGTGGGTGTACTAGTTCGCTAGTGCGCCTCTGCCTACCCCTTCGGGGATACAGGCGTGAGCTTATGTTATGTTATGTTATGTTATATGTGACATACAAAATTGGAACATCTTTATATCATTATTTCTTTCCATATCACTACAGTGGCATAAGATAATTTCAAATCACTTGTTATGCAAATAACATATTGTATATCGGTATATTGTATTGTAATGGTACAGACTGCCGAGACAAGTGTCGGAGGTTTGAGACCAACCCCAAAATGGAGCATACACCTCTGACTTTTCTATGTTAAGTGTATTTTCATTGTGAAATATCGCTTGCTATAACGGGGAAGAAAAACATCGTGAGGAAACCTGCATACCTGAGAATTTCTTTACAGGAATTTCGAAGGTATGTGAAGTGTACCGTACCGCATTAGTCCAGCGTGGTAGACTAAGGCCTAACCCCTCTCATTAGTAGAGGAGGCCCGTGCCCAGCAGTGGGACAGTAATATTACAGGGCTAATATTATTTTATATTGTATATCACTTTTACTTGTCTTATTATGTTTTTCGTCATGATACATTTTGAAGGCGGGTTTTTAAGCTTTACTACTGTCTCGTCATGGACATTTGCATTAATATGACACTAGTGATTTTTATATGTATAATTTTAATGCATTACAAAGATAATGTAGGTTTTACGTTTTACATAATTATGTTAAAAAAGGTTGTTACCAATACAAATTAAATGCAACAAGTGAATTTACATGGTGTGCACGCAAAATGGCCGAAAGAAGTGACGTTTCCTTAAAAGCGTAGTGCAGAAAACGCGAATCGATATTGTTGCTATTTTACAAAAATTGGGTCTATGCCACACCAAACGAATAAATCGTAACATTTTTTATAAAGTACTAGCTGACCCGCGCAACTTCGTCTGCATAGGAGAGAGAG
This sequence comes from Clanis bilineata, assembly GCA_036417725.1. Classification (NCBI taxonomy): domain Eukaryota; kingdom Metazoa; phylum Arthropoda; class Insecta; order Lepidoptera; family Sphingidae; genus Clanis; species Clanis bilineata. The sequence goes on along the minus strand of CM071138.1, from coordinate 990,503 downwards.
GGTTGAAAGAATGAGTCGTAGGCACCTATGATCCAATAATTCTAAAGGAGGTAATGGGATCATCTACTTCGGTCCGGTTTCGTCAGTCACCCCGTCAGTCACCCACTCAGTACCCTCGTCAGTTACCCCGTCCATCACCCCGTCAGTTACCCCGTCAGTCACCCCGTCCATCACCCCGTCCATCACCCCGTCGGTCACCCCGACAGTCACCCCGACAGTCACCCTGTCGGTCAAGCCGTCGGTCACCTCATCTTTCTGCTCGATTGTCACCCCGTCTGTCACCCGTCTGTCACACAGTCGGTCATCCCATCTGTCTGATCGATTGTCACCCCGTCTGTCACTCAGTCTGTCACCCAGTCTGTCACCCCGTCTGTCACCCATCTGTCACCCGTCTGTGAACCCGTCTGTCACCCGTCTGTCACCCATCTGTCACCCATCTGTCACTCGTCTGCCATACGTCTGTCACCCGTCTGTCACCCGTCTGTCACCCGTCTGTGAACCCGTCTGTCACCCATCTGTCACTCGTCTGCCATACGTCTGTCACCCCGTCTGTCATCCGTCTGTCACCCCGTCTGTCACTCCGTCTGTGACCCCGTCGGTCACCCCGTCAGTCACCTCGTCAGTCATCTCGTCAGTCACCCCGTCCGCCACCCCATCAGTCACCCTGTCAGTCACCCCATCAATCACCCCGTCAGTCAGCCCTTAGGTCATAGTGTGATGTTATATAGCCAATAGCCATCCTCGATAAATAGACTATCCCACAAAAAAATATTTTTTCAATTCGAACCGAAGTAGTTTCTGAGATATCAACTTCCCCGCTTCTTAACATTTTTCATTTTTGCTCCGCTCCCATTCGGGACGCCGCGCCGGGTCAGAGTGACGTTACCATCGTATAAATATTGACAAATATTGACGTCCACTCTCCACTAAAATATGAACTTTATCGTATGGTATTAAAGTTCAAATTGACTTTTAAGTATTATTACGAATCGATTGTATGGGAGTATAGAAAAGTGTTGTTTTTAGACTTTTTAGGCAATTTTTAATTTTTTTCTCTCCGTAAGAACCATCCTCGTACTTCGAGGAAAATTCTAAGAAAAGAATTAACGAAATCGGTCTAGCCGTTCACGCGTGATGCCGTGACAACGGAAAACGGGTTTCATTTTTATATATATAGATAAATAACAAAATTGGTTTAGTTTTTGATTTAAATCGCAGGAATAATTAAAAACATAAAAATCTTATCTATGGCCGAAACAACTACTATTCATCATCGATCACATCGTTATTACCGTGACGCTATACAGAAAATGGCTAAACCCGGGTTCTACCACAGATATCAGCCACAGCAGGCGTGACGAAGATAACCGAGGAGCACACGAGCTTACTGCTCGCTCTGGACATGCCATTCTTCACGGTGATCACCAAATGTGAGCTGGCACCGGGGGCGGTGAGCAGTGTGCTTACCAGACTGGCTGCGCTGCTCGAAACCAGCAATAAGGTATGATTATAGTGTTAACAGTATATGGAAGCTATATTATATGATACTTTAGGCAAATTACACTGGTGGTAGTACCTCGGTCGAATCGAAATTATAGGCGAAATGTAAGACAGAAGTATATCCACGCTTCAGCTAGTCAAAAATAAATAGTTGACAGGATAAGGAAACAATATTATAGGCTAAATTAGGTAAATTACACTGGTGGTAGTACTCCAATCGAACTGAAATTACAGGCGAAATGTAAGACAGAAGTATATCAACGCTTCAGCTAGTCAAAAATAAATAGTTGACAGGATAAGGAAACAATAATATAGCCTAAATTAGGTAAATTACACTGGTGGTAGTACCCCGGTTTTGTCGAAATAGGAAGCGAAAGAGATAATTAATAGACGATTTGTACCTATGCTTGAGCTAGATAGAAATGGTATAGTGGTAGCCCCCCAGTCGTAATGCAAATTGAAATGGTGACGTCGACAGTAATACCAACCCCGGTCGTAACTGCGATTAGGAGAAACTAGACAATAATACCTCAATGAAGCGCTCACGAGTTTTCGTAAAACTGGTATGACCCCAGTTTCTTAAATGACAATAATAAACGAATTTTAATAAAACTGGTACCACCCCAGATTTTCAAATCGGCAAAATCTAATATCATCATACCTTACAGAAACCAGTTCTGATCACTGATGAGAACGCGGCGAGGAGTTGTGTGGCCCCGCAGACCCTTATACTGGACTCCATAGACAAGGACAAGCGGAAGGATGACGAGTGAGTACCATAAACCCATTGTTTGTCACTGACACTTGATCACGGCTCGAGATTCTGACGCCTGTGGTAACTTTTAACACTCGATTCCATTGCGATTTGGTTTCTTTTATTGATTTTAAATTCCATAGAAATAGAATTTCGAAGGTATGTGAAGTGTACCGTACCGCATTAGTCCAGCGTGGTAGACTAAGGCCTAACCCCTCTCATTAGTAGAGGAGGCCCGTGACCAGCAGTGGGACAGTAATATTACAGGGCTGATATTATTATATTATTAGAGTTAAAAAGTGCACTAATGTCACGTTCAAAAATACCAAATGATAAGTTCTGACTGCCTCGGTGGCGTGGTTGTATTTCGGTACGACTACTGTCCTGAGGTCTCGGGTTCGATCCCAGGGTCGGGCAAAGTGATATTGGATTTTCCATATAAGCCCGGAGTCTGGAATTTGTGCCCGATATGGCGATAGGCTCGCCCCCTATCACATCTGGGACGGAACTAAGCTTGTTGAAATGTGGGTGTTCTAGTTCGCTAATGCGCCTCTGCCTACCCCTTCGGGGATACAGGCGTGAGCTTATGTTATGTTATGATAAGTTCTCGAATTTAAGGCAACATTAGCGCAATTTTTAACTTGATTTCGGTGGAATTCTAAATTAATAAATGAAACCGAATCGAGGTCAAATTTGAATGGAGTATCAAAGAGTTAGAGGCCTGGTTTCTGTTTAGGTTAAGAGTCTAAGGCTGAAATCTATAGAGCAAACTTCATAGCCATTTTTTGGCAGACAGACTAAGCAAAGATTTTCTTGTAAAAAATTACTCGGACTACGTCAAAATCCGATTTTTAAAAAAATCCTCATTCAGTTCGTTTCTTTGAATCAGACTTTGTCGAAGTTAGATCTCAGCCTAATATTCGGTCTTGGTCTCGGGACAGGAGTTTAGTCTCGATTTCACTTCAAGAGTTCTATACTCCGACAATCGAGTTTCTGACAGGTTTGGTCTCTGTTAACGAATTTAACACTTTACCTTTTTTTATTATTTTTTTATGGCAGAGTTTGGCAAACGAGCAGATGGATCACCTGATAAGTAATCTCCATCGCCCATAGACACCCAAGACACAAAAAGAATCATGGGTGTGTTGCCAACAAAAGGAGGGAATGGAAGGGGAGGGAAAACGGATTGGGAAAGGGAGGGTGGAAATGGGCCACCGGAAATCTTACTCACCGAACGAAACGCGACAGCAGCTGCCGCTTTACTTCGATTTTCTGTGAGAATGTGGTATCAAACCAGTCGAGTCGGCCCATTCGTGCTGTAGACGTTACTGTCTACAGCGTGGCTCTACCACTCAAACTCTTATCTAGTTTTGAGAACTAATATTTCGTTATTGATAGGCTCGCCCCCTATCACATCTGGGACGGAACTAAGCTCGGCGAAATGTGGGTGTTCTAGTTGGCTAATGTGCCTCTGCCTACCCCGGGGATACAGAAGTGAGGTTATGTTATGTTATTTCGTTATTTTACCCAAAATTGTTTTATTCCAGGTGTAAAATGGAACAGATCCCGGTGTTCCCCGTGAGCTGTGTCCGTGGTAACGGGTTGAACGCGCTCCATGCTTATCTATTGGCGATACCACCTCCCGAAGAAGATGTTCAGCCTAAATCAGAGGAGGTGAGATATTGTTCCAGGTGGGGGTGGATAGTAGTTCCATACATACATACATACATAGACTCACGCCTTTTTCCCATAGGGGTAGGCAGAGACAACGGATTTCCACTTGCTACGATCCTTACACACCTCTTTCGCCTCATTCAGTCTCATTACATTCTTCATGCATGCACGTCGGTTTAGGGTACTTTTAACTTGACCTTTCTCGAATATATCTATGACTTGGTTAGAGAAAGTTCGATGAGGTCTTCCCCTTCCAACCAAAGTAGTTCCAACCCTGTGAAAATACGCAACTGAACTCATAAAGAAATAAATACAGCCAACAGTCACAGGCCTGACCCTACTCTAAGTTTAAGGGAACGTACCTGTACTACGTGACCTAGTTTTTATAATTTTAATACCCCTTCCCCCCCTCGGTAACCACCTGTAGTATATGCCCCCGTTAGTTTTCACGTAGCAGTTTATAAATATGGTTTTAAATCATTATTTGTCGAAGAAAAGTTTAAAAAAATGTATTACTACTTGTCTTAAGTGATTATGGGCGGTGGAAATCACTCACTGTCAGGTGACCCATCTGCTCGTTTGCCAGTCTGTTTTAAAAAGGAAATTATATTTGTTACAGGAGACGTGCGAGTTCCAAATAGACGAGATATTCCACGTGGGCGACTCGCACGGACCCGTCGTGGGGGGACTTGTCGTCAGGGGACAGATACGGGAGGGAGACAACCTCATCATGGGTATGTTTAGAAAGGAACAACAATTTATTTTAATAAAAAAAAATATTTTATTTTTACATTGAAATAAAACTATTCTTACGGATTATATCACGATTAGGTTTTAATTATTATTCCCGACGTTTCGAAGGCTTTGCAGTCTTCGTTTTCAAGGGTCAGACTGAGGTGTCATTTGTCCAAAAAAGGTTAGAGTTACAATATCTACCATCATTAAAAAATTATACAAAATCAAAAAAGGTTAATTATTTGTGTTCCGATTTATGCAGTACGAGCTCACGGTGTCTTGAGTTCTGGCAGCTGGTCTTTTGGTCTTTAACCTTTTTTGGACAAATGACACCTCAGTCTGACCCGTGACAACGAAGACTGCAAAGCCTTCGAAACGTCGGGAATAATAATTAAAACCTAATCGTGATAGAATCCGTAAGAATAGTTTTATTTCAATGTATAATATTCACGTAAACTTAAGAAATCAGTATTTTATTTTTAATTTATTTATTTTTATTTTTTTTTCTTTTCAATTTATTTTCATGCTCTTTTGTAATTATGTTTTTTATTGGCAATAAAGTTTAATTTTATTATTATTTATTATATTATTATTAGATTAGCAAATCATTGTCAAACCAATATCCAATCATCTGTATACTGATTTCCATATACTGGTCTGACCGGTGACCACGAAGACTGTAAGCCTTCGAAACGTCGGGCATAATAAACAGGCCGACTTCAAATCCGATCGTGACCAAATTTATATGGGACCACCCTTGAAATAAGCTCTATCGAACACAAAAATAATTTTGAAAATCGGTCCACATTTGGCGGAGATATAGACATACATAAAAAAAGTGCAGACGAATTGAGAATCTCCTTTTTGGAAGTCGTGAAGATAATGTAGATTGGGTATTAATAGTTATCTATTCTACAGATATCTCGCATTTGTTTTTCGTTTTTGACTGCCTCGGTGGCGTGGTGGTATTTCGGTACGACTGCGGTTCTGAGGTCTCGGGTTCGATCCCCGGCGAGGGCAAAGTGATATTGGATTTTTCCATATCAGCCCGGAGTCTGGAATTTGTGCCCGATATGGCGATAGGCTCGCCCCCTATCACATCTGGGACGGAACTAAGCTCGGCGAAATGTGGGTGTTCTAGTTCGCTAGTGCGCCTCTGCCTACCCCTTCGGGGATACAGGCGTGAGCTTATGCTATGTGTTGTTTTTCGTTTTTGGTAGCGTTTGCCTCATACACTTTTCCCCTTTTAAAAATATTTAAGCGCTGCTTATCTTTAACCCATAGGTTGTTCCTTTCATTTTTAAACAATGTAACGCAAGGAAAAAAGTGACAGGTTATTCTTAACCATTTGCTCAGCTAAAAATGCTTTTATAACTGTTCGGTCTAATTTTACCGGACACCTTAATCAGCATTTAGGCGCGTGGCGTGTTTGCGTAAAATTAATAAATCAGTTGATCAAAGGTCTGTTACCACGCAAGTCGAGTACAGTCATCGTCTCATTAACATTAACATTTTTATGTGGGGTCACTCAGTGAGCCATTGTATTGTATTTTTTGTATATTTTTTTTATTTCTTATTTCACACAAAACAGGTTGCAATCATTGATACACAATTATTACTACAAAAATTCATTTGTATGTATTTTCTTGGTGATTTAGCTGCTCTAATTTATATATATTTTTTGTATATGATACTTTATAAACATTTATTGTCAACTGGCATTTAAAAGAGCAACGCCAGAGTTTCTTGCCCATTCTTTGGCGAAACGGCCTTCCGAACTGACAGTAGAGGAACTTTGACGGAATCTAAATAATGTAGTAACATTTCATGGATTCAATAAATATTTTGAATTAGATTTTTTGATTTTATAACATTTTAACATTTAACTAACTTTGTAAAAGTGGACATTAAATATCAACATTCGTATCAATGATATCGAACAACCGTACCCTTGCTCGGTACTCACACAATAACTTTATGTATCAAGAGGCCTTAGACAAGTGGCTTAGGCGCTAGTCGAATACAATAATCAAATAGAATAAATGTATGGGAATGACATTAAAGTACGCCGCATTTAACGTAATCTTATGTCATTCCCATAATAATGATAATAATATTAGCCCTTTAATATTACTGCCCCACTGCTGGGCACGGGCCTCTTCTATCAATGAGAGGGGTTTAGGCCTTAGTCTACCACGCTGGCTTAATGCGGGTTGGTAGATTTCACATACCTTCGAAATTCCTGTGAAGAAATTCTCAGGTATGCAGGTTTCCTCACGATGTTTTCCTTCACCGTTATAGCAAGCGATATTTTACAATGAAATACACTTAACATAGAAAAGTCGTCGGTGTATGCTCCATTTTGGGGTTGGTCTCGAACTTCCGACAATCGTCTCGGCAGTCCGTACCGTTCCCAACTGAGCTATCGCTGCTTTTTTTTTCCATACATTTATTTTATTTGATCATTCTATTCGACTAGCGTATAAGCCACTTGTCTAAACCCGCAGGTCCGCTCGAGGACGGTTCGTTCGTGCCGACGCGCGTGCGCAGCGTGCACCGGAACAGGGCCGCGTGTGGAGTCGCTCGGGCCGGGCACTGCTGCTCCGTGGGGCTCGCGGGGCGCGCGCCCCGACCCGGCATGGTGCTGCTGGCCTGCGCCCCACCTAGAGGCAGGGGACACGTGTACGGAGCCTGCAGGGAGCGCTGCACCACCAGACAGGTAAGTAAATAAGTAAGTAGGGGAGTTTTTGGCGGGAATTCTGACGGTGCGGGTGGTCGCTTGTTTTAATGATTTCACATTTTCGTCTAGAGTTGTGTTTGTGGATTAAATGTGATGTGTATCTAAGCAATAAACATCAACGAAGATGGATAGTATGTGGAAGCTTTGAAATAAGTGATTTTGGATGCTTTTTGTCGGGTGGATGGATCGACCATGTTCGATTCCTCCGCTGCGAGAAAATCCTCTAAAAAACATCAAACTGGAAGGAATTGACGTCAAAACTCCAGCAGGGCCTTGAAATCGAACACATCCGACTTCATTGCACTTGCGAAAACTTATATGTAGGAAAACAATTTCCCTAACTTGACATTGGCATAATGTATATCAATTGCCATAATTAAAAAAAAAAAAAAAAAGTAAGTAAGTAAGTATTTATTAGCTCAAAAATTACAGTGAGAGAGAAAATTACAAACATATAAAATTATACAAGTTACATTTTTGAAAAGTCCCCTGTCTCCCAAACTAGGTAAAATACCTGTAACTCGGGAGTCAGTGTACCATCCGCAGTTTTCTGACAGTCTTTTAATAGTCCTATAATAACTACACTGTAGTACAAGATAATGCATAAGAAACTAATATCTAATGTTAATAATATATATAATTATGATTATCATCATCATGGCCTTGTGGCGACACCCGCGGCGACATTGCAGACAATACTGCGTTCGCCGATAGCTTCCGAGTCGTCCCGAACGGAGTCGACGGCACAACGCGTCTGATTGGTGGAGACGCCCGTACGTCATCCTCGCGTCCGCAGTAGTCGCACAACTTAAATTGTAATGATCGTACCCATTTCTAATACCAATACGAGTATTACAGTTTGCTCGTACAACTCGAACAAACCACTAAAGCCTGTTCGTGGTCCAGTCTTGGACATAGGCCTCTTCTCTTCTCTTCCATTCCCGGCGGTCTTGTGCCCGGATCATCCAGTCCTCCTCCGAATCGTCTGATATCGTCTACCCAGCGTCGTGGTGGCCTTCCGCGCCCTCTGGTGTTGTTGTTGTAATAAACAAACAAATATGACTGCGGGTTTAGGTTTCAAATTTGCCGTCAGTCTTGGGTGGAACGATTTACTACCTCCAATGAAATCCTTAAAAAATATTTCGAATTGGGTACTTGACAGATTTTTATTGATTTTAAACGAAATTTACGTCATCTAAAACGTAACACAGAAAGAATTATTAAAATACTCACAAAAATAAAAAAAATATAAATCTTTGTAGTTTGGTGTAACCTTCAAACAGCGGAAAAGAGAAGTATCAGTATAATCACATCACGGCCATAACGGCACGTGCGTTGGAAAGGAATAGTAAGAGATCCCTACTACGTCCCCACTCTTGCTCATTGCAGAATTTAAAATATGAATTACTGCCTCATTTTTGAACCAATTTCGATGCGGTTTTTACAGAAGGGTTTCTTTTTTGTTTTATTTGTTATTACATATAAAAATGTGTATGAAATGAAACATAATCAAGTACCCAATTACACAAATTACAAAAACGCTTTATAAATATTTTACACGTATAAACTTAGAATCAAACTCGAGACCTTTCGGTTCACAGCCTATATACACTGCCAATAGACCAAGGAGACGACGCAGGCGACTGTGCTCTTTATAACAATACTGAATATCAGCTATGGGCTACAAGAAGCCCTGGGTTCGAATCCTAGTTCGAACAAAAGTCCTTTTCTAACACTCTTTACCAGCAATTTAGTGAAGCTGTATTTGTTCACAGAAACTTGAAGTCAAAAATCTCCAAAAAATCAACGAGAACACGATAGCAACAGAGAAAGTAATAGACAAGACGATAAAGATAGAAGAGTCTGTGGACATATTGACCGAGGATAAGTTGTCTATGGATAAAGAGGAATGCATATGTCCAGACAAAGTGTATCTTGAAGACCCAGAGAATCCCAGGGGATGTCTGTTCTTTCAGGTAACCGATACCCTGAAAATACAATAAATAGAAGTCGCTGGATGCAGGCCGCTTCCAACAGGTCGATCTGTAAATCTTTGGGGGAGGCCTATGTTCAGCAGTGGACGTCCTGTGGCTAATGATGATAAAATAAATACACCCAACAGTCACACACATAGTCCTGACCCCACACTAAGATTGAGTCTTGTATCGTGTATCAAAAACTATGAGAGACTTTCGGTCTCACAACACCCACACTTGAAACAAATATCTGTTGGCCACACAAATATTTGTCTCGATGTGGAAATCGAACACGCAGCCCCTCGCTTCACAGGCAGCTACTCACCCGCTGCGCCACGTAGGCTGTCAATGCTAAAATACAATTATTTGATCGTCGTTCTAGAAACCAGTGGTTAATTGTCAAATATTGTTTCAGGCGTCAGTACATCTACTACGTCACTCTACAGCTATATATCCAGGCTTTCAATGTGTTGTACACGTTGGCAATGTACGACAAACGGCCATCATCGAAGTAAGTACCATCCCAATAAAATAAATTCAAATGCATTTAAATTAATAGAAATGCCCCTATATTTACACAAGTGCCCCTACTCTTACGTCAAATTCCTATAGTATTATTACGAACCTTTGTGATTTTTGATGTTATATTATCCTAATTAGTAGAGGAGGCCCGTGCCCAGCAGTGGGACAGTAATATTACAGGGCTAATATTATTATTATTATTTTATTATCCTAATGAATAATTATTTTTTGTAGGCTTCTATAAAATGTTAAATAAATGAACAACCGCTTTATTAACACAAATGCGTCTACGTTAACACAAATCCCCTACATTAATACAAGTGTCCCTACATTAACAGAAGCGCCCCTAAATAAACATAAATGCCTCTAAAGTAACACAAGTGCCTTTAATTACTCAAATGTCCCTACATTAACACAAGTATTATCAAGTGGTAGAGCCACGCTTTAGACAATAACGTCTATAGCACGAATGGGCCGGCTCAACCGGTTGGATACCACTGTCTCACAGAAAACCGACGTAAAGTGGCAGCTTGCTGTCGCGTTTCGTTCGGTGAGTGAGATTTCCGGTGGCCCATTTCCCCACTCCCTTTCCCAATCCCCTTCCTTTCACTTCCATTTCCTTCTTTTAGGTTGGCAACGCACCCATGATTCTTTTTGTGTCTTGGGTGTCTATGGGCGGTGGAGATCACTTACCATCAGGTGACCCATCTGCTCGTTTGCCAATATCTGCTATAAAAAAAAAAGTACCCCTATATTGCAAATGCACAACATTTAAACAAATGCCCCTCTATTAAACACGTGTGCCCCTCTATTAACACGTGTGCCCCTCTATTACCACGCGTGCCCCTACATTAACACGCACGCCCCTACATTAACACGCGCGCCCCTCTATTAACACGCGTGCCCCTTATATTAACACGCGCGCCCCTACATTAACACGCGTGCCCCTACATTAACACGCGTGCCCCTACATTAACAGGCCTGCCCCTACATTAACACGCGCGCCCCTCTCGTGTCCAGGGCATGATGTGCCGCAACGGCGTGGTGCGAGCGGGAGAGAGCGCGTCCGTCGTGTTCCGTTTCGTGCGCTGCCCCGAGTACCTGGTCTCGGGACGGACCATGCTGTTCACCGCGGGACTTGGCACCAGGTATGTATCGGCTGTACCATGGGACAATTGTACCGTGTACCATGGGATAATTGTACCGTGTACCATGGAACAATTTAACCATATACCATGGAACAATTGTACCGTGTACCATGGAATAACTGAACCATATACCATGGGACAATTGTACCGTGTAACATGGAATAATTGTACCGTGTACCATGGAACAATTGTACCAAGTACCACGGGGAAACTATCATGGTACAACGGTATAACTGTACCATGTACATCTTTAACACTTCTTTCCAGTTAATATTGACATAAAGTGAGAGATTTTGTGTTGTAATTTTAATTCATTTCAAATAGACGTTATTTTGGTAGGTTCTTTTGTATTTTTATAGTAGGGACTAACAAACTAGCAGGTGGGTCACCTGATCTCCACCGCCCATAAACACCCATAACAAGAGCAACATGGGTAAATTGCCACTACCTTAGTCTATTGTGGACCATAGGATCCAAGGTTCGATTCCCAGGTCGAGAAACCTGATTTTTCTAACACGCTTTGGATCACCTGGGGGAGGTTGACGTCAAAAGGCTTGACGTAAAAACTAAATGGAATCCTTCCTGAAATATGCTTAAAAATTTGAGTAAGGACAGGCGGAAAATACATGATGGATCCGCCAATAGCATCTCTACTTATCCTCCCAAAGATACAGGCGTGAGATTAATGCAATGTTTTGTTACAGAGCTGTTGGTCGCATCACGCAAACCTTTCCTCATATCCCCTGAACCTGTACGGCATCAGGGCGTTTTTAAACCAACAGGATATGGTACATTTGTACCATGGTCGCAAATTATCATGAATACACATTTTATACCATGGTCGCAATATTCGTGGTAGCATTGTGTAGTGAAATGATATTATGGTCGTTAATATACTAATATAACCAGATACTAACAAAATTTTTGATATAATAAATAAATAAATACACCCAACAGCCACACACATAGTCCTGACCCCACACTAGGTGTAACCTGTATCGTGGGTGTCAGAAACTACGAGAGACTTTCGGTCTCACAACACCCAGACCCGAAACAAATATGTGTAGGTCATACAAACATTTGTCTCGGTGCGGGAATCGAACCCGTGGCCTTTCGTTTCACAGCCGGCTACTCGCCCGACAAGCCACGGAGGCTGTCATAATATATCATAGTTGCAAAAAATATTACGGAATAAAATGGTACCAGAAAAAAAATTGATACCATGGTCGCAATGTTAACAGATACCAAGTAAATTCTTGATATAATAATACTATATTAACATTAATGTTATATAACAAAGTGGTACTATGAAAATTCCTGGTAACATGGTAGTAAAAATGTAATTGATGGTATAAACGAAATTCTTGATATAGTAATTAATACCATACTAACAATAATGTTATGGAACAAAGTGGTACTACAAAAATTTTTGATACCATGGTAGTAAACATATAAATGATGATACCAACGAAATTTTTTATGTAATATACCATATTATATGCAATAATATGGAACAAAGTGGTACTATGAGAATTCTTGATACAATGGTCGCAAAAATGTAATGTTGATACCAAGGAAATTCTTGATATAATAATACTATATTAACATTAATGTTATATAACAAAGTGGTACTATGAAAATTCTTGATACCATGGTAGTAAAAAATGTAAACAGATGATATCAACGAAATTCTTGATATAATAACTAATATCAGACTAACAATAATCTTATAGAACAAAGTGGTACTACGAAAATTTTTGATACCATGGTAGTAAAAATGTAAATGATGGTACCAACGAAATGTTTGATATAATATACCATATCATATGCAATAATATGGAACAAAGTGGTACTATGAGAATTCTTGATACAATGGTCGCAAAAATGTAATGTTGATACCAAGGAAATTCTTGATATAATAATACTATATTAACATTCATGTTATATAACAAAGTGGTACTATGAAAATTCTTGATACCATGGTAGTAAAAAATGTAAACAGATGATATCAACGAAATTCTTGATATAATAACTAATATCAGACTAACAATAATCTTATAGAACAAAGTGGTACTACGAAAATTTTTGATACCATGGTAGTAAAAATGTAAATGATGGTACCAACGAAATGTTTGATATAATATACCATATCATATGCAATAATATGGAACAAAGTGGTACTATGAGAATTCTTGATACCATGGTCGCAAAAATGTAATGTTAATACCAAGGAAATTCTTGATATATTAATACTATATTAACATTAATGTTATGGAACAAATTGGTACTACGAACATTTTTGACACCATGGTCGTAAATATGTAACCAGATACTAACGAAATTCTTGGTATAATATATCATAGTTGAACAAATATTGTGGAATAACATGTAGTTACTAAAATTCTTGATACCATGGTCGTAAAAATAGAACCATATGATAATAATAAAAACCTTGATATAATAATACCATATTTACAATGTTATGGAACAAATACTATGAACATTTTTGATGATACCGTGGTTACAAATGTAAACAGATAATACCAACAAAATTCTTGTTATAATATTAAATATACTGCAATAATATGGAACAAAGTGGTACTAAGAAAATTGATGTACCAATTCATATCGAGGAAATTCTTGATATAGTAATACCATATTTACAACATTTTTTCATGATACCATGGTTACAAAAACAGATACCATGAAAATTCTTTAAATAATATACCATAATATCTACAATGATATGGAACAAATACTACGAAAAAAAATTATGTTACCATGGTCGCAAAAATGTAAAGAGATACCATGAAAATTCTTGAAATAATATACCACATTTATAATAATGTTATGGAACAACTACAAAAAAATTTGATGGTACCATAGTTGCAAAATATGGTACAATTGGACCGTGTTGTGCAGAAATAATCCAACCCACAAAAAAACAAAAAAAATCACGTCAATATGGTCTATTTAATTGTAGATCATGTTGGCATCAATAAAAAACAACCTTTTTTGTGGGTTGGCCATTAATGCACGACACGGTCCAATTATACCTCTACAAATTACTATCAGTATGACGTCATCTGTTATACCATGGTCGCAAAATATGGTACAGTGATACCAACAAAATAAAACAATTTACTCCACTGTCGTCCTCAAGCTAAATTGCCGTTAAGTGAACAAACCTAATTTTGAAATGTCTCCAAAAAACGTAAAAATATTGCCCCTTACTTATAAAAATAGTTAAGCGCGGCTTATCTTTAAACATAGGTTGTCCCTTTCCTTTTTAAACAATGTAACGCAAGGAAAAAAGTGACAGGCTATTCTTAGCGAAAAGTTAAGCGAAAATGTTTTATAAGTAAGGCCCATTATCCTTAGAGGTTTATTAGATTGTGGCTTTAATATTTAATAGACTAACGCCCGAATGGTCAAACGCTACTCAACTTTAACGCCATCTTGCATTGATTTTCGTCATACAATTTTGACAGATAAGGCGGTCTTAAACAACATTCGGCGGTTAATAACTTGTTTACTTTCAGATTAAAAATAACCATAAATCTATGAAATCTCTATGAAATTTCTTACGTTTTTTTTGGAGGCATCTCAAAATTAGGTTCACTTAACGGCATTTTAGATTGAGGACAAGTATGACGTCATCGCTGTTTCAAAGCGTGAGTGTGAGAGAGATAGCGATATGTATTTCGCACTCATAATAATTGTAATTTTTTCGTGTCTTTCTTAACTAGGTGTTGTCTGAATACGCTTATTTAGATTTTAATATTTTTGGGCGTCCTCTAATGACAATTAGATAATTTATAAGGTCACTTATAAGTATTTGTTTACCCAAAACTCAAACCCATTGGGTATTTGACTGTTTGATTTTATACACATATTTATATGTAATAGCAAATGAAACAAAAAAGAAACCCTTCTGTGAAAACTGCATCGAAATTGGTTGAAAAATGAGGCAGTAATTCATATTTTGAATTCTGGAGTGGGGGCGTGGTGGGGAAATCTTGTTATCCCTTTCCAACGCACGTACCGTTATGGCGTGACGTGATTATACTGATACTTCCCTTTCCCACAGTTTGAAGGTTACACCAAACTTCAAAGGCTTATAACTTTTTTATTTTTGAGAATATTTCTATATTTAATTCTGTGCTATTTTTTAAGTGAGGTTAATTTCATAAAACACTCTTCTTTTCTTTCTTTCTACTTACCCTTATCTCCCACCTTAATTCTTTCAATCATGTTGCAGAAAGGATTTTTCAAAGTTTTTACGATCGACTGCCTGTCTGACGTCAAACTTCCTCCTGGGGAGTTACCACCAGTTTTATAGCAGTATTATTATAATCTCACTTGTACCGATTACCATACAAAACAAACGAAGAACAATTATAATAATACTGCTATAAGAGGTGGTGGTAACCCTGTTGAGGTATCCGGTCCCAATATAACATTAATTAAACAAAAACTAGTCAAGTACGCAAATGTACTGTGTAAGTAGGCTAGCGACTCGCGTGTTTGGATTCTCAGGTATAAAGGTCTCCTCATGATGTTTTCCTTCACCGTTATACCCAATGACTAACGAAAAAATAAGAGGAGCCGGCATAACTAAGAAAAAAACGTGTTTACAATGAAGCGGGTTCCGCCATTTTAGTTTCGCAATCTATTTACATGTAAGTTGACATTGGAATTAAATAACGTATAAATACTTATTGATTTTATTGTAAATACGGTGTTTTATTTACAATAATACTCATTTCGGAATATAACGAAGATGTCTAACTGTTTTAATGGGATCTTTTTTTCGCAGTCGCCATTTTGTTTTCGTTCCATACATTAGGAATGCTTCATTCGTGGCTACACTTCCTCGTATGTTCTTTTGTCTAAGGTTATAATTGATAATGTCTCACATTATGTATAGAAACGTAATTAATTATTTATTTCTCTTTTTGATCTCATAAAGGGATGTTTTTTAATTTTTTTTACTAACAATAATTGGATGTTATGCAAAAATGATCCACAAAAATGAATTATTTATGCCACGATACTCATGAATCGACTGTACTGGTATCTTATCAAAATTCATCAATTACATTTATGCAACATTTTTTCATTTTTATGTTTTGGATCCTTTATGCATAATAACGTCCAATATACGATAATTGGACCGTGTTGTGCAGGAAAGAAACAGCCCACAAAAAAATGAAAACAATTTTTTTTATGCCAACATGATCTAAATATTAGATACACCATATTGGTGCCAACAATTTTTTTTTGGTCTTTTTGTGGATCATTTTACACAACACGGTCCAATTATTAAGCCGAAAGTTCAGAACTAACCGCGATTTTTTTTGCGTTTTTTGGAAAACAACAGACTACAACTAGAGATTTTGTAAAAAAACAATAGAATTTGAATTTCGCGGGCTGCTGATGTATCCCCTTAATATTGTATCACTTCATTTGTGTCGGGAATCGCACCCGCGGCCTCTTCACGCCCAACTACTCATCCATAGAGGCTGAAAAATGTACAAGTAGATTTTATAAGCGCTATCATTGTACATATCGTGTGAATGCAAAATGCTTCTAATCTAGGTGTTAATTCAATTATAATAAAAATCTTAATGAAAATCTCATTTTTAACTTTATAAATGTTAGAATTTAAGTTTGGGGTGCACATGCTATTTATAATGATTTAATTTTCAAACATTGGTCGAACTTCGACCATATGAAAAACTGATAAAAATTTTTTTATAACATTAAAGTTCGTTGAGTAAAAAAAACAATCAGAGAAAAAAGCGAACGAAAAACTATTGAATTCTTTATTTAATTTGATTTTTGTTCTTTATTTAAATTGTTCTTTATTTGAATCGTTAAGTTACATATTACGTATTATATTATAATTCTTAAAACATAATTATAACAACATGAATAGGTCTCCACTGGTGTACGAAACGCAAGAGCAAGCTGCTATTATAGATAAGTTTTTTATAAAACAGTGGTAAGAAATCAGTAAACATTTTTTTAAATACATACCATGATTGTATGAGAATTTATGCTTTCTTTCCGTTTTTTTACGTAATAGATACTAATGAGATTTGTACCTGTTTGTGCCGTATAGCATGTGTATTCTAATAATAATTGTGTATTATTTAAAATAAACATGACTTTGACTTAACATCTTTATGTGATAATCTTATTGTTTTATTTACCCTTGGTTTTATGACTAGCACAAGGCAGTCCCAGCCTTGACGAAACAATTAATTAGTATTTTTATTAATGGAAATTTTTAAAACGAGTCATTATCATATTTCGTATTTGGCGCCAAAGGGGATGTAATGATTGGCGCGCTTTTATATTCGTACACAGATAATATTTTTTTTTTAAGTATGGAATACCATTCACTCATTCATTTGAACAAATTATATTTTTCTTGTAAATGTATCTCTTTCTTTCTTTTGTATTAAATGATCACAACAAAATATAGTAGCGATTATACTGTGTTGATATTTTCTTATATTTGTACAAAACCAAAACGTATTAATATGAATATATGTGTAACCAGGAGAGACGGCTTTAGATTATAACTCTGGATTGTCTATGTTTCATTCATAGATTGTCTTTGGTTAGCCGTAGACAAAAAATTCTACAATACTGCAGGCACTTCAATCTTAGTACATTACAAGTGGTAACTAACGTTTATAATCCTATAAAATTATAGAGTACACGTTTAAACATTCAGTTTCATAGTAGACGGTTGCTTTTAAGTTCATAGTATTATACTCGGTATATATATGCTTACTTAGAGGTGCAGATGGCGTTGTAACAGATTTTGAACCGATAGTGTAATTCATTGTGGACAGATGTCACTACCTAAGTACAGACCAAGAATTTCGTTTAATGGAATAAAATGAATTTATTTTATTAAAGTATTATAACTAACAGCAATTGTTAAATAAATCATATGACAGAATATTAATATAATCATATTAAATGTAAAATAGTTAATTTCTATTGTCCAATATGCAACAAAATGGCCGTCCATCCATAGATGTATAGACATTGGGAAATCCCAACCAGTGTGACCATTTTCAGAAATTTATTACTGTTTCAGTATATTTTGACGTATTTTTGGACCATCAGTAATTTTATAGGTATATTGGCGGAGGTCAGTAATTTTTCGGTATATTTTGAATAAAATACATGTTGACTAATAAAAAATAATATGTAGCCACTAAACTTACGCAGAGAAAAAATTGCACAGTTGATGCCAAGTTAGAAGATTTTTCGCGTTTACAGCCGGGTCTCCTGCACTAAAACATCACACAAAACATGCGTTTCTTATCTAGGGTCCATTGTTCTACGAGCAGGTGACAGCTAAAATCGTTGTTTTGCTTTGGGGTTTTTTGTTTCGAAAAAGCTAGTGCAGTAGGTAGACGAGGCTTAAGGAAAACTCGAAGGGTGTCGTGGCGACCAAAAAAATTGTGAACCAAGGACGTTTTATAAATGGAATAAAAAAATATAAAAATGCTCTATGGTGGTAACTAATCTCTAGCATTCAAGACACCTATGGTGGGTATCAAAAGAATCACAGGTGCGTTGCCAACCTTAATGGATGATAATGAGAATTGAGAAGGGGAGGGGGTTAATTAAGTAACTCAAATAAAATCAAAATTGATTTGAACAACCTGTACGATACAGCTCGCTACTGAATTTGGTTCAGCGAGTGAGGTTTCCAGTGATCCGAATCCCCATACTGTCTCAGTTGGAAAAAAACACAATGTATGCTGTGATAGAACGAACTCATAAAATAAAGTAACATGATTATGATTATTATTCCGAGGATAAAATCTCCTAGACATGTGTTTCTCGAAACAAAACACAAAAACATCTACACAACACCATTTTTTCGGTGCCACCTACTCATAGAGCTCATAATTTGTAGCGAAATCATATTTTTTCTAGGTAGGTGTTTTAGCGCAGGAGACGCGGCTCAACAATATAATTTTTTTTTACACTTTTAATGAACTGTTTGAATTCAAAGTTGTAAATGTTCAGGTAAAATATAAGAAACCATTTTATGATACTTTAATGATGATTGTGAAATAAAACTTATTTTATAAATATTCTACTTCGGTAATTTCTGCTGGGTGAAACAGTATATTTCAGTAATTTTTCGAGATGGCCTCGGTATTTTCAAAAAAAATGTTGTGGTCACACTGATCGCAACTGTCAAACTTAGCTGTCAAAACTCAAACATGAAAATAACCACGGTTCGTATTGTGTGTGTTAATTTTTGTAATGTATTTTATGATAAGATTCCTTGTTTTGTGTTCGTGCTTGTGAAAAGTGCACCAGTTACATGCAATCAGACAAAATATGCTGCGTCCTGGGATGCAAAGATGATGCAGGTATGTACAGTATACAGTATGTATACAGTACTATATTTGGCTTATAAATATACTTGGAACAGGCACAAACCTTATTACATTTTAAAACAAGTCCACTATACACAAGGAGATTTAATAATACTAACTATAGAGGGGCTATCAAGTAAGTTGGAAACTTACAAAGAAATTGATCTCAAACTTCAGTACCGCCATCAACTACTTATTACAATGCGAGGGCGATTATTACAATTTACACCCTATAATATTTTGTGAATGGTTAAGAATCACGTAAGATCTTAGATAATTAAAATTGGTAGAATTATTGTCATGATGAAATGTCCATATTAGCAACTCTTTACCATGCAAATAGTGGTGACATCTTGGCACTACAAAAAATGCACTTATAATGCTGTACTAATAACAAGTACTGTTGTGTCTGTCGCCCACATTTTGAAGAAGATACATATGCTGCAACAATTATTAAATAAGCTTTTTCTATTATTTCAGCCTTCTTACCTGAGAAAGAAGAAATCGAATGTAAATTTCAAGAACACAGACACATACTAACTTTCCAGCGTCATCAACATCATCAGGTAATTGTATCTACTTGTGACTTAATTGCAGATTGGGGTAATTTAGTTGTCAACTTGTCACTTGAGAAATATGTAATGGAAACAAGATGACACAGTAAACTCCATACCACCTAAAAACTATTTTAATTTTCGTTTTTAATTAAATATTGTGTCTTATACTTTCAGATGTCAAAATGAGTGCATTTGTGCCACATACCACCAACAATTATAAAAGATGACTGCCAGCAGGGAAACATTGGTATGTATTGTTAGCAATAAATTAGTTTAGCCTTTTCTGTTCCACGATGATAATAATTAATAATAGGAGTCGCCTCCTTGATCTAGTAGCAGCATATATCGGCTGTGAACGCTCAGATCATGGGTTCGATTCCCAGGTCGGACGGAGTATTTTTCTAACAACATTTGCCCAGGACTGGATCCTCCTGAGGGTATTTGACGTCAACCAGGAAGCTAGACGTAAAAGGTAAGCCAAATCCTTTATGCAAATATATTTGGACAAGCGTGTAGCGCCGAGCCCACACTAAGCTGGTACCTATAAGGACAAGTAGGAAGAAATAAGTGTACATGTAATGTACTACGTGTAATTACAGATAATATATGATGACATTATAAGAAATATGTAGGTCACATAAGAGCTACATTATAAGAAATAGGTTCCCAATATGTGAAGTTTTAAGAATTAGTAAAATAATATTTAAATATCTTAATAACGTGTGAAAAATCTGCTCCCAGGAGCAGTAAGCCCAACAAGTATCATTATAAATGTACTTCGATATATACTTTCATACAACATACCTCATACTCATGCTTAATAATATAATCCCTGCTACGAAAAATCAAAAAAGTTGTGTGAAAAAGTTTACATGTCATTCTTCTTGTACTAACTTATAACATTTGGTTAAAACTTAGATTATTTTTTATAATGTATTCAAGTTTATAAAAATTTAGATAATTAAAATTAGTATTATTGTCATGATGAAATTTCCATATTAGCAACTCTTTACCATGCACATAGTGGTGACATCTTGGCACTACAAAAAATGCACTTATAGTGCTGTACTAATAATAAGTACTGTTGTGTCTGTCGCTCACATTTTGAAGAAGATACATATGCAGCAACAATTATTAAATAAGCTTTCTCTATTATTTCAGCCCTTTTACCAGATGAAGCAAAAATCGAATGTAAATTTCAAGAACACAGACACATACTAACTTTCCAGCATCATCAACATCATCAGGTAATTGAATCTACTTGTGACTTAATGGCAGATTGGGGTAATTTAGTTGTTAACTTGTCACTTGAGAAACATGTAGTGGAAACAAGATGACCCAATATATGATGGACATGTAACTCATTACACGTACATGTAATTACAGATAATATGATGACATTTCATTAATTACATGTAATGAATTACATGTCCTTCATATATTTCTTTTTGAATTTACCAAGGTAAGGACTAACTACGTTAGTAATAGTGGTGCAAGTCGCCATAAGTGAGATAAACTATACTAAAAAAGAAAATATACCCAAAATTCTACAACGTCACCTTGGGATAGATATCACTGAAAGCATTGAGGTCAGTTTTAAGACCTAAAAGCCATTTGCAGCTCCGCGATAAATCTCTATTTATCCGAAATTTTTATTTTAAGGATAGGAATGAGCCGTAGGATAAATCGAGTTTAGGTTTCACTGTAGGTTAGTAACAGCGCTGCAAGTCCCACTTAGTGACACTATTATTGATATAGTTTCATTTTTATTAATAAATAAGCAATCATGTCATATGTTAAAGATCTAAGACATAAGGGTATAATAAAACTATATAGCGCTTGTCTAATAATAAAACATTAAATAATAAATAAACACCCAACAGTAACATACATAGCCCTGACCCCACACTAAGATACGTGTCTTGTGTCGTGGGTATCAAGAACTACGAGAAACTTTAGGTCTCAACACCTAGACCCGAAACAAATATCTGTAGGTCATACAAACATTTATCTCAACGTGGGAATCGAACCCGCCGCCTCCCGTTTCACAGCCGGCTACTCGCCGACTGCGCCACGGATGCTCTGAATTAAGATGAAAATAACAAATTAAAACTTTGTTGACTTTAATACTCCGCAATTTTGTTGTCATGATGTATTTTACATTAATCGCTTGGCTGCTGGTGACCAAGCCGCCTCTGAGGGGCCTCGTACCTGGCCTGCTTGATATCAACCGCTCTGTACTCTTGTCTCGGTAAATTATGCAAGAAAGTAGAAACACGGTTACCGAATCGTGAGCTTTAATGCTATGATATACTGTAAAATTTTAAATCTTATATTCCAGATCCAGATGTGATGCATGAATTACTGCCGCAACTGTCAGAGACACAGAACATCCCAAAACAATTCCTTGGTAAGGTTTCTATACATATTCCTTTTCTCAGAAATGGATAACTAAATACACCCAACGTGGCTGTTAGGTGTATTTTTTTATTTATTTAAACACCTAGTCCTGTCCGCACACTAGGTATAACCTGTATTGTGGGTGTCAAAGACTGAGAGACTTTCGGTCTCACAATACCCAGACGGGAAACAAATATCTGTGGGCCACACAAACAATTGTCTCAGTGCGGGAATCGAACCCGCCGCCTCCCGCTTGACAGCCGACTACTCGCCCACTGCGCCACGGAGGCTGTCAATTAAATATTAAGAGAGAGATAATTATTATTATTATTATATTATATTATATTATATTATATTATATTATATTATATTATATTATATTATATTATATTATATTATATTATATTATATTATATTATATATATATATATATATATATATATATAGATATAATATCTTTTTTTAATTGTATTTAGTGAAGTATTAGATTTAGTAATAGTACGTAAAGTCAATAAAGTTTTAATTTAATATATATGTCGCAGTAGATCTATGTACTTAATAGTGACCGAGCCTAGCAGATAGGTCAAAGCACAACAAATGTCGGTATAATGAAAGTTATGTGTCGGTATTGATAGAAACACAGGTTTTACCACTTCACTTGTTTTAATTTACCGTCAGTTCGGAATACGCTATGGGGAGGAACTGATAAGATAACCCATAGATTTAACACGAAACACTTCACATTTCATTAGAATAGTCAATTCACAGTTTAACAACGTTTGCATTGAGAACTGTAGTATATTGTCACAGTAAACATAACACTGAATTACTAAATACTTGGAAATAAGAGGTCGCCCATAATTTAGGCATAACGACCCCTAAATACTATGGTCTCCCGAACTATGATGTGATCTATTTGAAAGCCGATGACTAAAAGCACCTCTGAACAGTCTGCAAGCCATTATATTATCATGAATCCCTTCCTCTGCGTTCTCTTCGTCAGAGTGCGGGTAGGTGACGGCACAATTTCTCTAATAATTCAACAATTAAGCAAATCTATTTATAAAACTATTATATTAATTCCTTTTACATTTAATTAGACCTATTGATAAGTGATCCAGCAATTAAAAAGCTTTAGATGGCAATCATTAAGATTATTTCCGCTAGGCTGCCACCACTACTTTGAAATCTTAACTATTAAGCAATCTGTGAACAAAATAGCTATTTAAATTACCTTTAGATTTATTTAGACCATATAAGTAGTAATTCAGCAATTATTAAGCTTTAGATCGCAATTGTCACAATCACATCCGGAGACAATAACATTATACAAACAATAGTATAAAAACGTAAGAATAATTACGATTACTTCATCACCTCGACGTCTAAATACTTTATACGATTTTACGAAGTGATTTTAACAATAATAGATTGAATTATTAAAAGTAAATCTGATAATAAATAGACGGATTAAATTGCTGCGATATATATAAAAAAAACTAAAAATAAAACTAAAATTAAAACTTTATTGACTTTACGTACTATTACTAAATCTAATACTTCACTAAATAAAATTCGATGCCTGGTGTCAAATGGAATCAAAATAAATCCTTACTTTTAACTCATTTATATACCAAGTAGTTGTGTAGCTTCTTTCCAGTGATCTCCTAGTTATTTTTAAAAATCCTGTCATAAGTAAATGCTTTTAGACTCTAGATTTTAATCGATGAACAATATATACATTGTTATTCTATAAAATGGAATAAAACTTATATATTTCTATGTCATAACTTTTTAAACTAATCATTGAAATCAGTATGTAAACTGATCATGTTAATTAAAAAAAATATATATTATTTTCTTACAGGGAAACGGAGATAATGAAAAGAAAATATTTAAAACAGGTATTGTTTCAAATGCGGAAAGGGTGATGCATTGTCAACTAATAGCTGTAAAAAAAGTCTAGCAAGTTGAAAAATACAGTCAGCACACATAAGCGTAGCGAAGAAATTTGCTAGTACTAATGCAGCTTCCAATAAACCTATAAATATCAGTGATAATTATCAGCAATTTGTATTGGCTGGTTAATTAAACCTTAAACCTCCTAAAGACGTTTCTAATGAACTTAAATTATTTCTTATCACTCGATAATGTGTATCTTAAGGCCAATCTCCTGCACATTTTTTTCTCGAAACAAAACACAATAGAAACAACGAAAACATATTGCTTGTAATAGAACCCATACTCACAAAAGATGTGCATTTTTAGATATGGGCCTTTGTTCTATGAGCAGGAGACAGAAAATAAATTGTTTTGTGTAGGTATTTTTTTTTGTTTCGAGAAAAATAAGTGCAAGAAACTCATCTAAAGATAGCTACATGTTAAGTGATAAAAAATCATCGTATATCCATTAGAATCGGAGTAGGTAATTATTATTTAATGTTCGCTTTTATCTTTAATAACTGGAATAAGTCACAATATTAGAATTTTATTTTTAAACTAAAAATAATGTTTCCAAGTGTCTAAAAACTATAAGGAAATCATAACCTCAAACCGTGGACTATCGGATATATATGCATCATCACAATTTTAAGAACTTAACACATTGACTTCAACTCCAATCGTAACCAAATTTATATGGGACCACACTTGATATAAGCTCTATCGAACACAAAAAGAATTTTGAAAATCGGTGCACATTTGGCGGAGATATCGCATAATATACATAAAAAATAAAGACGAATTGAGGACCTTTTCCTTTTTGGAAGTCGGTTGAATATTTTTACCTAGGGTTGTCACATGTAATCGCATAAATTCCTGTCAATTATAAAATTAAATTATTGGAACGATAATAATACATCTAAATACACACGTGCTAGAGAACTAAGGCATTCACAGCTGAGATTTGTATGACTAACCTTAGGAAAAACCTTTATATCGATATATCTCCGGTAGTCCATAGTTTCTGACCATGACTTTATGGTGTGTAGAAGACATTAATAATCACCACAGTGACCACATTTATATGGAACCACTCTTAAAATAAGCTCTATCGAATACAAAAAGAATTTTGAAAATCGGTCCATATTTGGTGGAGATATCGCGTAACATACATAAAAAAAATATATGTGTAACTCAGAATCTGTCTACCAGCGACATCAATCTGCTGATAATTTTCACTATTAATTAATCATTTTATTACGTTTAGATTTATCCAGCTAAAATTTTATAGATTTACAAAAACTAAACTTAAAGTAAGTTTATCAAATATTTGGGAATTTACTCTAGCGTTTATTTTGATCTAAACTATAAGAATCTGAGATATAAAGAGTATGTAACTTTTTGGTTTCCCTATAACACAGTGCCACGATAGCAGCAAGCGAGCGTCTGAATCAAAATTTGTCCTGAGTAGAAAGAGTTTCATAAAAGTCATTTTATTATTTTTATTAGCGAAATCTAATTTAACTAAGATTAATTTTATAAATACTAGTTCTTACTTAGATATTCTGTAATAAGCACTTCTGAATAGTCAAATCTAGTTTTTACGTATAAGTACATACAAACTGTTTTCAGAAGTAAATTTTTTTTATAACAGAGACTGGTAAACGAGCAGATGAGTCATCTGATGGTAAGTTATCTCCACCGCGTAAAGATACCCAAGACACGAAAATCAACCTAAAATGAGGGAAAAATGATTGTTGTTTATTATTGTTGTTGTTTTTATTACAGTTATCATTTTTTTGGCAGATAACAAATAAGGTTTAGTTAATTAATTGAAAAACAAAACAATTTTTTAAATCGAAATTTTCAATGTAGTTTTTGAAAAATTCTACCTACCTTATTTAAATTCATTCTAGATTGTTAATTATTGTAATAATCAAATATTTAGTATACAAGCGACTTCATTTTAATGTAGCTAAATACCATAAAACATTTTAACATTATTGATTAATTAAATGTTGATTGGAACTTTATGTAATATTGTTCTCGAGCTCTTGTGCTCTAACTACTTTAAGGTATTTAAATTGCTTAAACAAAAAAAATTATATAGTTACACCGTAGTTACAAAAATGATCATAGTGTGCAGTAAATAACAACAAACAAACTGGGGCTATAAAATTACAAGTCTTGAAATATAAATAAATATGGTCAACATTGAATTCTATAATTATTATTTACTATTGGTACCAATTTTCTTAATTTTTACCTTGTTTTAAAAATGAACCTAAAATATTATTTTAAAGAATTTACGGGCCCTTAATAGTATCAGACGGTAGGCGGCGCTACTGTAGTGCACGTAGTAAATAGTTTTAGTCTGAAATCTATAGAGCAAACTTCGACTAAGACCATCTAAGTCAAAGAAACGACCTCGGTGAGGATTTGGAATTTTTAAATCGATCTTTGACTTAGTCCGAGTCATATGTTACAAGAAAATCTTTGCCTAGTCTGTCTGTCAGTTGGACTAAGTCGAAGTTTGATTTGAAAAATCCAAATTCTCATCAAGTTCATTTCTATGACTCAGATTTTGTCGAAGTTCGCTCTATAGATCTCAGCTTAAAGCATTTGTTCTTTGGTAAAGAAGTTAAATGCGTTTTTGTAATGGTATTTTTTCCGAAGCTAAGCTTACAATATGTATGGCGCATAATACGAATAATCATTGTTATATGTAATTATATCAAAGCATGATGTACATACATATCTTTCAATAAATGATTGATATACATTGATGATATATCAATGTTGACAAGAAATAGTGTATTATTTAACAACATTCCCATGAAGCAGTTACATACCAAAAAGTCGCCAATACAAGTTTATTGAAAGAATTTTTAAAATAACATTTTCATTTTTTACATCTATAATTGTGTGATCTGATACACTCACATTTATACATTTTATAAATAGATAAGTATCACATAAAATCAGATTACACTTTATAAGATGTAATAATTAAAAATGTTATTTTAAAAATTCTATCAAAGGATTTTGTGATTTCTTAAACCAAAAGACCTAAAAGCGTACAAAAGTCGCCTACTTTGGAAAACAGATGGCGCTTTTTATGAGTTACCCATTTTGAGGCCGAAGATAAACCTCTATTTCAGTATATACAAAGTACTCTGTGCAATACTGTCAAACTTCAATCAAGTTTTTGGCGCAATTTTTCTGCAAGCGCGTGATAAAATCGAAAACAAAGACCGGCAGCAGTGAATTTACTAATTTCAATCGCTATCGACATTAACTTTATAAACCAAAAGCTGTTGACTCAAACCATGGCGAGGACAAAGGCGTCTGTTGGCGCTAAAGGTAAAATTACACACTGAAACTTTTTCAGACACCGAGTCTCCTGCACTAGTTTTTTTGAAACATTACACAAAAACACATACGCAAAACAACGATTTTAGCTGTCTCCTGCTCGTAGAACAATGGACTATAGATAAAAAATACATGTATAGGTGTTTTGTGTAACGTTTTAGTGCAGAAGGCGCGGATAAAAAGTTTGATTTTTTTTTTAATCCGGGCACGGCAAAGTGACTACATTGCACCTGATGGTAAGCCTAGTGCAGTCAAAAAAACGATCAACGACAAACACTGTGTTTATCAGTGGTCGTCAGAATCATGCCGGCCTATTTATGCTTCTTCACACTCCGAAACCAAAGAGGGAAGAAGCAAATCTTCTGGCTTGCGACAAGACGGATAACCGATGCAGATACAGGGATACCCCCATACCCGTCTCAACAAACCATCAAGTCATGCCGCAAGCCACAAGAGATAACCGGAAGTACAAAAATTCATAGTTAATTTACATCATGTTCGCAGTGGCTGCTGGTAAAAGCAGTAAAGCGAGATGTAGTGTCGCAGCACCGCCTGTAACAGCTGGACCGTCAGGTAATTATCTATTTATTATGCTTATTATATAGATTTTGTTTATTAGGACTATGCTCCTATCACTGCCTCGGTTATGGGCGGGTTGGTGGTCAACTCAGCAGGTTGATTCTCTAAGGTTACATTTGTGAAAACGACGTTGAGGCAACGATGATTTTATTTTTGTATTCAGCAAGGTACAAAGCGCACGCACTAGCACGAGTGATAACGGCGCTTATGCGAACTAGCTCTCTCGAGCAAAGTGTTTGACATAAATGTATGGAAAATGGTATTCTCAAAGACCCAACGTTAAATGCTCCGTCGGTTTCAACGATGTGCGATACGGGAGCAGGGCGTTGAGCCACAGGGAATCTCAATAACCAAACGAAACTCGACAGCAAGCTGCCATATACGTCCGTTTCCTGTGAGACAGTGGTATCAAACCGGTCGAGCCGGCCCATTCGTGCTGTAGACGTTATTATCTACACTCTACAGCATTGCTCTACCACTCAAAATAAAATATCAACTTATCAGTATTTACTTACAGGCAGCAGTGATAAATCGTCTCGTAGCTACTCGGGAGGTAACTCAGTGTGTCCACGAGAGACTCCCAAGTGGCAGAAACCAATCACCAACTTCTTCATTTGCAAAGACAATGACAGTAAGGATTCCGACAGCGATTGTGATGGTAAGATGTTATTTAAGTTACTTCCTATTGCCTCCTTGGTTTAGAACTTTGAATCTGGTCTGGATACTGAATACAAAAAATCACAAGTTTAAAAACTTAACGGACTGACTTCAAATCCGATCGTGACCAAATTTATATGAGACCACCCTTGAAATAAGCTCTCTCGAACACAAAAAGAATTTTGAAAATCGGTCCACATTCGGCGGAGATATCGAGTAACATACATAAAAAAACAGACAAATTGAGGACCTCCGCCTTTTTGGAAGTCGGTCAAAAACCCAATATTACTTTGTCTTCATTAGGGATCGAAACCAAGACCTCAGAAATACCAACAACATTGACTTTTAATTTATTATCATTTCAGAAAGCTCTTCTAAACCGAAACCAAAACGCAACATCATCCACTCAGACGATGAAGAACAAACGGAAACGCCAAAAAACAAAGAACTAGACGAAACAATCGAATTAGAGCCATTAACGGGCGAGAACAGTCACAAAATCGACGAATATTACGCGAAAAATGACGAAAATTCCAATAATAATGAAAATTGTGGGGAAAATGACAAAAACTCCGCCAATAATGATAAAAATTGTGGGGAAAATGACAAAAAATCCGCCAATTATGAAAATTGCGGGAAAAGTGATGAAAATGGGAATAAATTTGAGGAAAACAACAATGGAGTGATAAAATCGGTGAAAGGTAAGGGTGTTGGTAAAAAAACTAAAGGAAAAGAGAATTTAAGTGACAATTTTGATAGGAAAAGAGAGAGAGAAGATAATGATGTACATGAACAAACAAGTAAGAGAGTGAGAGTTGAGTGATATCAAATTTCATTAAATTCGTAATAATAGTGTATTCTTAATGACAAAAGGAAATAAGGACTTGGTATACGAAAAAGTCTGTTTACATTGAAGCCAGTTCCGCCATCTCAGTTTCACAATCTATTTACAGGTAAAGTTGTCACAGTGTCATAAGACCTAAATAACAAAAATACTTATTGATTTTATTATAAATACCTCGTATCGGGGCCTCGGTACTGTCTCGGGTTCGATCCCCGGCGAGGGCAGTGATATTGGATTTTCCATATCAGCCCGGAGTCTGGAGTTTGTGCCCGATATGGTGATAGGCTCGTCCCCTGTCACACCTGGGACGGAACTAAGCTCGGCGAAATGTGGGTGTTCTAGTTCGTAAAGTCATTCAGTATTGATATAAATCTATTTTTACGGACTCTATCACGATCACGAAGAAAAACAAAAAGTAATTCAGTATTGATATAAAACTATTTTTACGGATTCTATCACGATCACGAAGACTGCGTTTGAAACGTCGGGCTTAAAAATTAAAAGAAATCGTGATAGAATCCGTAAAAATAGTTTTATTTCAATGTATAACATTCTTGAACATAAGAAATTAGTAATTCAGTAGTTAGAAGCTGCTACTGTAACTTGCTGTTAGTTAAACTTAAAATATAATTTAGTATAAGACAATGTGATATAATGTTAAGATTATTTTGTGGACCAAAAATAAAACGATGTTGTGTATTGATTATTTTATTTAATGTTGACTGGACCCTTTCCATATATATCGACTAACATCTATGATCCTGTCCTTCTAGATCCAAAATTACCAAAATTAGATAAAAATAAAACTGAAATAATGTTGGGTGAAATGATATAGGTATTGAAATAAAACTATTATATACGGATTCTATTACGGTTTGTTGTTTTTAGTAGTGATGTGGATAACCGATTATTTATCATAATCGATTATTTTTTAAAGATGTATTATTATATTATTAATCGACTGGGATGGATGGCGCTCACTTGGGGAGGCTAACGTCCAACAATGGACGGCGATAGGACAATAATTGATTAAGCGATTAATCGATCCGGTTTTTATAAATAATTGAATAATCGATTATCCACATCACTCATTTTTAGGACCGACGTTTTCGGGCATAAAAAATCGTGATAGAATCCGTATAAAATGTATTATTTCAATGTATAACATTCGCGTAAACTTAACAAATCAGTATTAAATAAGTATTTTATGTAAATGCATGTTATATTTTCAGGATAGCAAATACGTATACAAATAATATTTGCATGCCTTTTAATATTACTGTCCCACTGCTGGTCACGGGCCTCCTCTACTAATGAGAGGGGTTAGGCCTTAGTCTACCACGCTGGACTAATGCGGTACGGTACACTTCACATACCTTCGAAATTCTTGTGGAGAAATTCTCAGGTATGCAGGTTTCCTCACAATGTTTTCCTTCGCCAACAACTTTTAGGCATGTTGCAGAACGGATTTGGCTCTGTTTTACGACCACTGTGTGCTCCACATCAACCCCTATCTGTGGAATCCAGTCCCCCGGGAAATGGTGTTAGAACACCACGCCCTTCCTGGGAATCGAACCCAGAACCTCTCGCTTCACAGCCCATATACACTGCCACTAGAACGCGGATGAAAAATCCCAAAATATTCTGTAGCCAAAATCAGGCACAAGGCTAAAGGGTTAAAGAAAACAAATGTCTCAGTAGTAATAATACTTTAATTCTACTTTTACTGTAAATATAAAAACAAATGCCGTTACAAACTTAAAACTAGTGTTTAAAATAAATAATCACATACATTCCTTGACGTATCTTAGGACAATATTAAACTTCAACGCAAAATGTACAATACGCAAAACGATTATTTGGGTCTTTGTTACAAATGGACAAATTACCAAAGATTTTGAGTGGTAGAGTCACGCTGTAGACAGTTACATCTACAGCACGAATGGGCCGGCTCGACCGGGCAGATACCACTGTCTCACAGAAAACCGACGTAAAGTGGCAGCTTGCTGTCGCGTTTCGTTCGGTGAGTGAGATTTCCGGTGGCCCACTTCCCCTCCTTCCTTTCCCAATCCCTTTTTCCCTCCCCTTCCATTTCCTCCTTTTAGGTTGGCAACGCACCCATGATTCCTTTTGTGTCTTGTGTCTATGGGCGGTGGAGATCACTTACCATCAGGTGACCCATCTGCTCGTGTGCCAGTCTCTGATAAAACAAAAAAAGATTAATCGCCCACACAAGTTTAATTCATAATAAATCCACCCGCTAGTCCTGCCCCCACACTAGGTATAACCTCGCTCTCACAACACACACACGCGAAACTAATATCTGTGGGACACACAAACATTTGTCTCTGCGGGAATCGAACCCGCGGTTCGTTTCACAGCCGGCTACTCGCCCGACACGGAGGCTGTCTTTTTAATTGGGTACTTGACTGTTTGATTTTCTATTTTATTTTCCCTGAAAACTGCATCGAAATTGGTTGAATAATGAGGCAGTAATTCATATTTTAAATGGAGTGGGGGCGTAGTGGGGATATCTTGCTATCCCTTTCTAACGCAAGTACCTTTTGGTCGTGACGTGATTATACTGATACTTCTCTTTTCTGTTGTGATTTGTATACATCAACAAAATAGCATGGATTCATTGTTGGGCGCCATATACAGAGTGGCGCCAAAATAACGACACTAAATCATACCAGATATTAGTGATGTGGACAATCGATTATAAAAAAATAATCGATTCTTACTCTGTATATGGCGCTCAACAATGAAAACCCTGCTATTTTGTTGACAAGTATACAAGTTACAAAAGAGAAGCATCAGTATAATCACATCACGGCCATAATGGTACGTGCGTTGGAAAGGGATAGCAAGATATTTTTATTATTATCTCAGCCTATTGCCGTCCATTGCTGGACGTAGGCCTCGCCAAGTGAGCGCCAACCATCCCGGTCGATTAACAATATAATAATACGTCTCTAAAAAAGAATCGATTATCAATTGATTATCCATAACACTATCAGATATACCTTACAATGTTGCAAGGCTTTGTACCAAAAATCAGTCAAATATATGAAATAGTTTAGCAACAGGATTAATTTTTAGTTTTGTCAATTTTGCACATGATGTACGGCGACCTAAGACAGCTGATATTAGCGGTCAAAGACTTTTGTCGAGAACAAACATGAATGTACTTGTCCGGCCTTGGATGCGAGGTTCACGCGCCGCGTACCTACTGAAGTTTACCTACATGTAGTTTCCCGCGCATTATACCGGTTTTACACAGTATAAATGGTGTGACATTTAGTAACCGAACTCTTGCTATTTATTGAAACTTGTTTTTTACGGATTTTAACGCAATTTGGTTTTATTTTTAGGCCCGACGTTTCGAAGGCTTCACAGCCTTCATAGATGAACTATGAAGGCTGTGAAGCCTTCGAAACGTCACGGGTCACGGGTCGGACCCAAAAACCCAAAAATAAAACCAAATTGCGATAAAATCCGTAAAAACAAGTTTCATTTCAATGTTTAATATTCGCGTAAACTTAAGAAATCATTTTGCTGTTTATTTTGTTCTATAAAAATATTTTTCCAGTATTGATTTTACAGTTATTTCATTGGTGCGGCGAAATTTAATAATACCCACGTTACCATTCTCAAATTTAACGTCGTTATGTTGGCACCACTCTGTATATTTTGGATTTTGTACATTTTGCTATTTGATAATTATATTTTGTACATTTTGCGTATTGCATATTACAGTCGGATTGCTAATTAAACGGAGTAAACTGACAGATCGAAATGTCACTTTCCAAAATAATGTTGCTTACTTCCAAAACATAGTGATTGATCTAGTTCAATTTATATCATTCAAAGAAACAATAACTCAGCACTAGCTTGCAAAATTAGAATTTTATTGCATATTTTTCGAAATTTCAGCTTAACCCGTCGACTAAATGTCAGTGTAAACAAATTAGCGTAAATAATCACAACAGATACGCGAAATGATAAAAATGAAAATTACAAATATTGCTTTTATTATTTGATAATAATAACGTTCGGCTTTTGTAAGTTTTGTTTATAATGAACCATGACTATAATTCAGTAAACATGCAGTACTAATCACACATAAGGCAGGAATTACGACTTTGAGTTGGACTTAAGAAAATGAAAGAATGAAATGGTTCATTGAATTGAAATGTTTGAATAATCTTGATCTTTTTACCGCAGCACTATTTAAAATTCATGAAAAAGTGGCAACATTCGATATGTCAGTTGACTTAGTTTAATTAGCAATCCTACTTATAAGCGTTTTGTAAACATCGCGCAGTAGAGTACACAATGATAGACGATAGATATTACCTTTATAAAATTAAATTACTAACGTAAAATTAATATCTTAGAGAATATTTCTAGCGATTATAAAAATCCTCTTGTCTCCTTTGTAGATAATTATATAATTCTGGCTCCTTTTTCATTCAAACTTTATTTCAAAACCAAAATTATTAAAGTTAATACTAGTCACAAGTAAGCTAAATATTTGACAAGTAAACTGACATATATTTTCGTTTAATTCATGTCAAGAGAAATAAATGTTTATTGAATATTTGTCTATTTTGGATATTATTCTTTTTAATGTGACAACAAAAATACGAAAGTTTTGAGTGGTAGAGCCACGCTGTAGACAGTAACGTCTACAGCACGAATGGGCCGGCTCGACCGGGTTGACACCACTGTCTCACAGAAAACCGACGTAAAGTGGCAGCTAGCTGTCTCGTTTCGTTCGGTGAGTGAGACTTCCGATGGCCCATTTCCCCCTTCCCTTTCCCAATCCCTCTTCCCTCCCTTTCCATTCCCTCTTAGTTTGTCAACGTACCCATCATTCTTTGTGTCTTGGGTGTCTATGGGCGGTGGAGATCACTTACCATCAGGTGACCCATCTGCTCGTTTGCCAGACTCTGCTATAAAAAAGTAACCTTTTTTAAAAAACGGTTGAAAAAGGAGGCAGTAATTCATATTTTAAATTCTACAATGATAACTACCATCTATTTATCATCTCAGTAAATCGTAAATAAATTAGACAACTTAGATGTCCATAATTTAGACAACTTAAATGACTTTAATTAAAAAAAAAATAGTTATCCATAAGTTACACAACTAAGGGCGACTTGCATCATTATTACTAACCTACAGATAGTCCTAATCTCAAGTTAAATGGAAAAAGATATATATGAAGGACATTCATAACATGAAATTAATTAAATGTCATCATATATTATCTGTAATTATATGTAGTACAGTAAATGTAATGAATATATTTTTTTTCAATTTAACTTGACGTTAGGACTAATTGCAGGTTAGTAATAGTTATACAAGTCGCTCTTAGATGTCTATAAATTAGACAACTTAAATGCCTTTAATAAAAAAAAATAGATATCCATAAGTTAGACAACTAAGATGCCAATAATTAGACAACTTAGATGCTCATAAATGAGACATCTTAGATGCTCATAAATCGGACAATTTAGATGTCCATAAATCAGACAATTTAGATGCCTATAAGTAAGAGAACTTAGATGCCCATAAATTAGACAATTTAGATGCCAATAATTAGACAACTTAGATGCTCTTAAATGAGACAACTTAGATGGTCATAAATTTGATGACTTAAATGCTTATAAATCAGACAATTAAGATGCCCATAAATGAGACAACTTAAATGCCAACAATTAGACAACTTAGATCCCCGAAAATAAGACAATTTAGATGCTGTAGAGGAACGGGTGTCGGTGTTCCTCCACCAGAGGGGAGATCTCCTCGTCAGGCGGGTGTAGTGCCTGACCGCACCCCACCCGCGGCCCCTCCGATGGTTCATCTTCGGAGGTTGTATATATGCTACGTCTGTTGCAAACTTTGCCATCGTGATTTGGTGTGATAGCTCCATCTGTCGTTCCGTAGCTGAAGCTAGTGCGCTGACGCTCGATGCGTGTAAGTTCGGCGCGCATTGCAGAGATGTCGCCACAATGCCAATAATTAGACAACTTAGATGTCCATAAATTACATAACTTAGATGGCAATTTTGACACAATAGTTTAACTCCACTTATTTAATTACTCACCTAGTTAGTGAATTACACTTAATAACGACAATAAATGGTTTTCTTTCATGATTTGACATTCACTGAATATTCAGTATCGTATTAACACACGCATACACCCAGTTCCTTCATGTACAGCTAAATTAGTAAAAGCAATATTTTCCAGCGATAGCTCAGTTGGAAGTGGTACAGACTGCCAAGATAAGTGTCGGAGGTTCGAGACCAACCACAAAATGGAACATACACCGACGACAATTCTATGTTAAGTGTATTTTCATTGTGAAATATCGCTTGCTATAACGGTGAAGGGAAACATCGTAAGGAAATCTGCATACCCGAGAATATCTCCACAAGAATTTCGAAAGTATGTGAAGTGTACCAACCCGCATTAGTCCAGCGTGGTAGACTAAGGCCTAATCCCTCTCATTAGTACAGGAGGCCCGTGCCCAGCAGTGGGACAGTAATATTACAGGGCTAATATTATTTATTATTTGATTGCCATTACGGTTTTTTTTGACAAAGTATAAGTCGACTTTCACTCGTTGAAGTACCTCGATACGGCAATAAGAAAGAGTTACTCAAATTTCACCAATGAACCCACTTTACGTCATTTATTCAAAAAACGAGCAACGTGAGGCAAGGCACAGCCAAAGATTGAGCTGAACTCCGATAGCCCATTTCCCCCCTTCCTTTCGATTCAAATTGAAATAATTTGTTCTGCAAATATATATATTTATTCTAAGATATTAATAAAGTAATTTTGGCGTCGGCATTTCGTGGCTATCCCTGAGAAGAAATGCCGAAACAAACTCGCCTCTTTTAATTCCAGACAATACATGATATATAAAATTACAATTTAAAGTGTCAACTTTCCCAATCCCTTCCCTTCTTTTAGGTTGGCAACGCACCCATGGTTCTTTTTGTGTCAGGTGTCTATGGGCGGTGATCACTTACCATCAGGTGACCCATCTGCTCGTTTGCTTATTTTACTGGGGAGTATTGACCGTGTAAGTGCTGTATTACTCTTAAAAGTAAAGTCACAATCACAGCTACAAAGTATTTTTTTTAACTATTGCTTTTACATAACTTGACTAGCTTTCCATGAAGAAACTGGTGGTAAAACAATTGGGTACTTGACTATGTTTGATTTTATACACACATTTATATGTAAAAGCAAATAAAACAAAAAAGAAACCTTTCTGTAAAAACTGCGTCGAAATTAGTTGAAAAATGAGGCAGTAATTCATATTTTAAATGAGTGGGTGCATATTGGATATCTCGCTATCCCTTTCCAGCGCACGTACCGTTAGAGCGTGACGTGATTATACTGATACTTCTCTTTCCCGCTGTTTTGAAGGTTACACCAAACTTCAAAGGTTAATAATTTTATTTTTGAGAATATTTCAGTATTTCTTTCTGTTCTATATTTTAGACGATGTAAATTTCATATACAACCAATTAAAAAAAATCAAGTACCCAATAATTTACCAAAACCTAAAAAATTACAAAACTTCTAATATATTTATTTCAAACATTCATTCCTGACATACAATGAGCATATTGGGGCTAATCATAAAAAGTTTTTTTCTTTTTAAATATAAAAACTTACCCAAAAAAGCCGATAGTACTTTTAAAAAAGTTTTTTTAGATGATTTTTTTCTAATACATTTTTTTCAAACGCTATAAGTCTTATAGGGCGCATACATCGCAACTTCTAGTAATTCTAAATTCTATATCACTATGTCATAGTACTATAGGTTATATTGAATAAATAGGGTTTAACATCGTGGCGCCATCTGGAAAAAGCAATAGTAAATGTTAGAACTAAAATGGATGCGAGAAACATGTTCTTACAAAAATATTTTTTTTCTTATTATAATAACAATAATAATAAATAACACCCAACAGTCACACACATAGTCTTGACTCCACACTAAGATCGAGTCTTGTATCGTGGGTATCAGGAACCGACGAGAGACGAACGCTCTCACAGCACCCACATCCGAAACAAATATCTGTGGGCAACATTTGTCTTAATGCAGGAATCGAACCCGCGGCCTCTCGCTTCACAGCCGACTACTCGCCCGACAAGCCACTGAGATTGTATTAATATGTTTTCTATTAAAATATTTTTAGCATACACGAAGCTATTCCTATGCTAATTGCGACGATTTACAGATTTTAAAATCCTTATGCTTAATCATTGATTAAAAAATTAAGTACAATTTTTATTGAATTCATTACGCTTTAATTCGTTCTCCTGTATGTGGAATTTTATTGGTACCAACATTATGAAACACACGGTATAGTTATTAATTATTTTTTTTAGATAAATAAAAACGACTTCAAAAAGAAAAAAACTTACTTGAAGTCGAAAAAAGCCCATACCAAGCTCATACCTATAAACATTCTTTTTTTAACGTTAAAAACCGACTTCAAAAAGAAAAAAAATTGAAGTCGAAAAAGCACATACCTCTAGACGCTCTCAGCGGGGCTCTGGAATTCCGCGAGCGCGTGTATGGGGCTCGGCTGCTTCTTCTGACTGCCGCGACGGACCTTCGCCCTTACTTCCTCGGGCTTCTCCGGGCGGATCAGCGGCTTCTTCTCCGGCGCCTTCATGCGCCACACCACTATCGGAGACTGGGGGGGAGAAAAATTACAACAAAAATGGAGAATGTATGGATTATGGAGGTTTTAAAAGCTTTGAATAAGTTGGAAAAAAGGGGAAAAAATATGAAAAATTGGGTATTTATGGTGTATGGAAGTTTAAACTTTAAAGCTTTGAATAAGTTGTAAAAAAAAGGAAAAATAAACGAAAAATGGTATATCTATTACTTGTATGGTGTATAAGAGGTATATAAGCTTTGTAGAAACTGTAAAAAAAATAATGGTGCATGGAATTTTAAAAGCTTTCAATAAGTTGGAAGAATTGAAACAGAAAAAATGAAAAATGGTGTATGTATGGCTTGCATGGTGTATAAAGGTAAATAGGCTTTGAATAAGTTGGAAAAAAGGGGAAAAAAATGAAAGACGGCGTACCATGGTTTTCAGCTATAAATATGAATTCGTTTGAAAAAGTATTTAAAAAAAAACATAAAAGATAGAGTAAGAAAAGATAGAAAAAAGAGGAAACAGTATAAAAAAAATCATTAAATACAACAAAATTGCAATAAAAATTATAATAACAATTTGTAAAAAATGGGGTAAATATTTACATATAAATACTATAAATGTAAGTAAATTCCAAATAATTGTTCATATCTAAAAACACAATTTTATAAAAGGCCAAAGTTTGAGTGGTTTTTTAAAGCGTGTAATTTTTATTAAACACTACAGATTTTCTTCAGTGATATTTAAAGTTTGTGAAAAATGCAAATAACATTTAGACAAACAAAAAAAAGTTACAGTAAATAAAATAGTAAAAATGCACATTTTTCATAGACAACAAACCCATAATAAGCTAAGCGTCTATATTTCTATATCTACGACTTACATAGTTCTTTTCCAGCCAGAGAGCGTCAATAAGACTATTATTAAAATCGTATTATAACATATTATTATTATTAAGCCGAAACCAAGCTTATTATTTATTATTAAGCTCAAACTTATGGGCATACAGTAAGACACTCGAATAAAGATTATAAAAACGTGACATACTGTATTTTGATTTTTGAATTAAGCCGAACTAAGCTTACTATTAAGCTCAAACTTACGGGCATACAGTATACTTTTTGCTCATATTAAGCTCTTCAAGCTTTTAGCTTACGTTCTTTAGTAATATCTATTGAAATCCATTAAAACTTTTTGTGTACGCCACTCAAAGCGCTTTAAAAGCTTTAGCACTTAAGTTACATTTCGATTATTAAGCTTATTACGATTGAGCTTAGTTTTCATAATTTCAAGCACAATATTACTTTAAATAAATAATAGACCATTTTCTTAAACTTCACATATTCAATAAGCTCACGCCTGTATCCCCGAAGGGGTAGGCAGACGCACACTAGCGAACTAAAACACACATGACGCCGAGCTTAGTTCCGTCCCAGATGTGATAGGGGCGAGCCTATCGCCATATTGTGCACAAATTCCAGACTCCTGGCTGATACTGTAAAATCCAATATCACTTTGCCCTCGCCGGGGATCGAACCCGAGACCTCATGAT
Source organism: Clanis bilineata (assembly GCA_036417725.1). Lineage (NCBI taxonomy): Eukaryota > Metazoa > Arthropoda > Insecta > Lepidoptera > Sphingidae > Clanis > Clanis bilineata. Next base: position 950,425 of record CM071138.1, on the reverse strand, counting down.
AGTAGTCGTATCGAAACACAACTACGCCACCAAGGCAGTCTATCCCATCGAAAATACAACCCAATAAGTCTTCTGCCTACTTAAAAGAAAGGTAATAATGATCAGGATAACAACAAGTTTAAAAACTTAACAGACCGACTTCAAATCCGATCGTGGCCAAATAAACGACTTCAAATCCGATCGTGGCCAAATAAACGACTTCAAATCCGATCGTGGCCAAATAAACGACTTCAAATCCGATCGTGACCAAATTTATATGGGACCACCCTTGAAAGAAGCTCTATCGAACACAAAAAGAATTTTGAGATATTTTGTCATATACTTAAAAAAAAATATACAGTCGAATTGAGGACATTTTCCTGTTTGGAAGTAGGTCGAAAAGGGAGGCGGGGGGTTTTGTTTTCCTTTTTTTTTATCCGGGCAAGGCATAGTGACTACACTGCACCTGATGGTAAGCGTAGTGCAGTCCAAAACTAGCGACCACTCATAAACAATGGGTTTATCAGTGGTCGTCAGAATGATGCCGGACTATTTATGCTTCTTCACACTCCGAATCCGAAGAGGGAAGAAGTGAATCTCCTGGCTTGCGACAAGACAGGCGGATGACCGATGCAGATACAGGGATACCCTCATACCTGTCTCAACCAACCATCAAGTCATGCCGCAAGCCACAAGAGAGAACCGGAAGTACACTGGCTGATCCTGGAACGCGAACCACACTCAGTGGGTCACCATGGCAGGTTTTAGCACCATGTGTCCGGTGGTCGCCATCCAGTCGGATACGAATATCCTACCACCAGCAAATTTTGTGGGTATAGACGTCAACATGTGAATACTTACAGCGATGGTTCCCTGCCTGGTGTATTTGGTGGAGGCTACATAAGAAGCCTTCACGGTGAGGACTACGGCATTCATCAGGTTCTTAGCCGCTTGGATCAGGGACGTCGCGCTGTCCAGCTATAATACAACATTATAAACTTGAATTCTTACCTTATTCATAATGAAATCCTGATCTTATCGAAAGCATGACCCTACTTTTGCCTACTTTAGCTAAAAGATAACTAATATATGTTTATCGAATACAATGTTGCTAGTTACAGAAAAATCATTATTTTTATCTCTGGCAAGGTTTGAAACCAATAGGAAATCTTGTCTGGAAACAATCAGTAAAAATATATAATATCAATCTTAGATGGGGTCCTAGACTATAACAAATTAATGTCATTAAGAAAGAACATCAAACTTGAAACAGCTGATCGGAATTGGCCATGTTTTCACTATCGAACATTGGAATGTTTTACGCTATTGAACGATTATGAATACAATTTTTATGAAGTGTACTATTGCGGTCTTATAACGCTCTACTGTTATTATGATTAAGGGGTTAATTTACTGCACGTTTTGATAAAAATTTAACACACATTAACATGACACATAAAAATATATTATATTTAAGTATACGCAACTGTTTAAAACAAGTTTTGTAAAACTATGCCTCTTACTTTTAATTAAAATATTTATGCGCTTCATATCCATAAGAAAATGAGAAAAATTTAAACAGTGTGACACAATATCTTCCCTTATTTGTAAAGTAGTTTATGTTATATTTTTTAGCCTAAAAAGTTTTTAAATATAGATAAAAAAAGATACCAAGTATGAAAAACTATTCTATAAATAAATAATCCGTTGCTGGGTGTCCCAAGGGCACGCACCAATTTACTAAAGGAGGCACCTCTGACGCGTGGGCTCCCCACTCTCAACCTCATTGCCATTGAAACGGATATATTTCACTGTACTCTGAATGAATTCACAAGGATAGCAATATGGAAAATATGTTACGAAAGTTAAATTATAGTACAATAATTTGGCAAATAGTATTGACGTTACTATCTTGGGATGATGATCCTGTAAAAGTAATGTTTATGGAAAATAAATAAATAAATAAGGAAAAAAATTAGACAAAACCGAAAATGACAGTATAGGAACATAACAAAATAAAAAACATACACAAACACATCCAAAACCTATCCCACACGGCGGTGACGAATCCCACAAATTTTTACCCACTCCAGACCCAAAAAACAACTCACCGCATTTTTGGTATACAAACTGACTGGATATACGCCCGAATGGTCAAACGCTGCTCAACTTTAACGGCTTCTTATATTAATTCGCCATACAATTTTGACAGATAAGGCGGCCTTAAACGACATAAGGCCACCTTAAGTGTATGAACATTCGGCGGATACAGTGGCTGATTCCCAAACTCACTGCGAGTAATTGTGCAATAAATAAATAAATACACCCGCTAGTCCCACACCTAGTCCTGCCCCCACACTAGGTATAACATGTATCGTGGGGGTCAGAGACTATGAGAGACGCGCGCTCTCACAACACACACACAAGAAACTAATATCTGTGTCACACAAACATTTGTCTTAATGCGGGAATCGAACCCGCGGCCTCTCGCTTCACAGCCGGCTACTCGCCCGCTGTGCCATGGAGGCTGTCAAATTGATCGTTATATTCTTACTTATATTTGAGTTGATAAAAGAAAAATTTTAAGTGGTAGAGTTACGCTGTAGACTGCAACGTCTACAGCATGAATGGGCCGGCTCGTGATACCACTGTCTCACAGAAAACCGACGTAAATTTCTAAAAACCCGGGTCTTGGGTGTCTATGGGTATTTCAAAAATTTTGTTTCAACTTCCTTTTTTGTACTATGAGTTAACATGCTGAAATCTATAAATGTCGTGCTGTATACATGCCTAAAATTAATATAGAAATTTGACAACAGATACAAAAAAAACTCTAAAGTACACATGCTTAAAAAGAATTATGGATATAAAATAATGGAATTATAAGGATTAATTAAATACATGTATTAAATTAATTGATATTGAATTTAAAAATATATACATGCCGATAATAAAATACACTGGTCATCTAAAATATATTTTTTAAAAAACATTAACATTTTTGTGCCAAAATTAAAAACTGTAAAAAATTCATTTAAAACATAAAAAACTGAAAAAAAAAACATTTTTTTACAAAAAAACTAAAAAACCTGCACATTCCGTTCAAAACACGAAAAAAATCCGAAAAACTGCAAAAAAAGTAAAAAAAACCGTTTGACGTACAAAACGATGACAGACATAAGCGCACACACTCACCCCGCTTACAATGAGCTCGCCGGAGATGTTCTGCACGTCCGCCTTCACTTTGCTCGTGATCTGGATCTGGTGGCAGTACAGAGCGATGCGCTGCAGGTACGCCAGCAGATCCTGCTTCGTCGAAGATTCCGGACACTGGGGGTATTGACAAATATTTTCATTGAAATAACACTATTTTATACGGATTCTATCACGAATTGTATTTTTATTTTATTTTTTAGGCCGGACGTTTTGTCATTTTAGTTATATTGTTTATTGTTGCCTCCTTGAGGCAAGCTTCATATTTGAAAGTGTGTTGCGCCGACCCCACATTAAAGTGGGATAAGGGCAGGTAGAAAATATTAGGAACGAACGATATTTAGGAATGATTTCCGAAAAAAAAGGGGAAGTACAAAATAAAATAAACTTTCAGACGCCCAGCTGCGAACAAATCCAGTCTTTCTTTCCACAACAACACTTTTTAAGCATATTAAGAGTTTGGCTGGCCTGCATGATGCCAAAACCCTCCAGTCCCGTGCAAATACTATTAGAAAAACAACCACCTGAACTGGGAATCAAACCTGTCTCTGTTCATCTCACCTGTTCCGCAATCTCTCTGGTGAGTTTGTCGAGCTTGGTGCCAGCTTCTGATATCTTCTTCGCCGCGTTGATCACGTCCATGGTAGTCTTCAACGGTCCCCTACCACTGTTACCAATACATTTCAACTATAATTTAAAATTATCATTATCAAATAAATAAATTCACCCGATACTCACACACAGCCCGTTACTTATAAAAATATTTAACCTAAGCTCACGCCTGTATCCCCGGAGGGGTAGGCAGAGGCGCCCTAGCGAACTAGTACACCCACATTTCGCCGAGCTTAGTTCCGTCTCAGATGTGATAGGGGGCGAGCCTATCGCCATATCGGGCACAAATTCCAGACTCCGGGCTGATACGGAAAAATCCAATACCACTTTGCCCTCGCCGGGGATCGAACCCCAGACCTCAGGACGGCAGTCGTACCGAAATACAACCACGCCACCGAGGCAGTCGGTGAAATAAAGCAGCGCTTAAATAAAAATATTTAAGCGCTGCTTATCTTTATACCATAGGTTGTCCCTTTCATTTTTAAACAATGTAACGCAAGGGAAAAAGTGACAGGTTATTCTTAACCATTTGCTCAGCTAAAAATGCTTTTATAAGGCCCATAGTCCTGAGCCCACACTAGGTATACATGTATAGTGGGTATCAGGAACTGAGAGAGACTTTTAGTCTCACAAAACCCACACCCGAAACAAATATCTGTGAGCCACACAAACATTTGTCTCAGTGCGGGAAAATCAAAATAAGAAAACATGAAATCAAAAGTCTTTTGGCACTTTTTCCTCAGAACACTTTTAAAAGTTAGGATACCGGGGAAGACAGCTCTGGGCCGGCAGCGACAGAAGTGGTACGACGAACGGAAATAATGGACCGCCCAGCGGTATTCCAATGGGGAACTTGCACGAAAATTATAACGAGCAATTGTGTTGATAAATCAATAAACAAAACCTTGAAATGTGCTATGACGAAATTTGTAGGATAAAATACTTGATATTTTACAAAATATCTTAATTAGAAATTACGTATAATGGAACGTTATTGCAAAACCCAAGTGACGTCGTTGCATTTGGCAGTGTTTCCAGGTTGGGGTATTTTTCCCAATTTAGCGGAAAACAGTTGTTATGTTTAGTATGGTGATTGATGAATGAGATTTCGAAGGTCCTCCTCTTTCCAAATTCTATTCTTTGTGTAACCTTCCCATCGTTCCGCTCAATATTTAAGAGTGCAACTTATTTTTACTTCGTTATTTATTGAAATAGCTTTTGTTTTTTTTTGTTCGGTATGGGGAAATTTTAGACGATAGGAAATTATAGCGGTTCAAACGTCATTGTAGCCGTCAGTGTCAACTGAGATGTCAACAAAAATCAATTTTTACGCGGTGACGTCACGTCCTTTTTTGGCGCGGGGTTTTGAAAGTCATATTTTGACTTGCGATAATTAAATGATTTGTGCATATTTTTAATGTTTGTTTTATTCTGGTGTGTTTATTCGGGACCTAGTTCTTAACAATGAACTAAAAAGAAAATTACATGCAAGTTCCCTATTGGAATAAATTTTATTAATTTATTTTGAACAAATCATACTCACCGCGTAAAGTCCGTCATCTCCAGCATGATCATGCACATGTGTTTGGCGAGCATGATGATGTCATTTCCGGCGTCGTCCCACTTGGCGACCTCGTTGTCGAACGTCATCTTCTCGCGCCGGAACAGCTCCACCTGCTGCAGGATCTTGCGCTTGTCCTCCTCGGTCATCTTGCGCATCGCTTCCTATAGAAAAATTGGGGTAATTTTCGGATGGGGTAATTGGGACATGTTATCTTCTAAGCTATGTGCCCTGCCTACTGCCATTTCAACTTGGTGGACTGACGACCTGATAAAGGTCGCAGGAAGTCGCTGGATGCAGGCCGCTTCCAACAGGTCGATTTGGAAATCTTTGGGGGAGGCCTATGTTCAGCAGTGAACGTCCTATGGCTGATGATGATGATGATGATGATGATCTTCTAAGCCCCTTACTTGTAAAAATATTTAGCGCTGCGTATCTTTAAGCGTAGGTTGTCCCTTTCATTTTTAAACAACGTAAGGCAAGGAAAAAAGTGACAGGTTATTCTTAGCGAAAAGATAAGCGAAAATGTTTTTAAAAGTGAGGCCCATAATGTATAAATAGAAATAAATAAAACATTTTGTTGTATATAATTAATGTTATAAAAGTTTAGCAATAAGGAACAAAGATAGAAATAAGGAAAAGTAGATAAATTGATTTATGTTAGATATTGTAGTGCAAGTCCCTCAGAGGGGGTTAACGTCAGGCAGGCAGCCGGTCGTAAAAACTTAGCCAAATCCTTCCTGCGAAATGCTCAACAAATGTGTTGCGCCGACCCCACATTAAGGTGGGATAAGGGCAGGTGTAATGCAATGCATCACGTCAGGGCCATAACGGTACGTGCGTTAGAAAGGGATAGCAAGATATCCGCACTACATCCCCACTCTTGCTCATTGCAGATTTAAAAATATGAATTACGGACTCATTTTTCGACCAATGTCGATGCAGATTTTACAGAAGAGTTTCTGTTTTGTTTTATTTGCTAGTACATATAAAAATGTGTACAAAATCAAATATAGTCAAATACCCAATTTTTTTACCCAAAAAATGAGTTGAATTTTGACTTACCCTGGCATTGGTAATGCCACTGATATCCGGGTACTCATCGACGCCATGTTCACCCGTGTGTGCGCTTGCTGTCAAAAAATATCGAAATTTAAGTATAAAAAAAAAAGATTTTGTATGATATTTTAGCAAAAATGAATCATGAAATACAGATGATTAATTACAACACAACATGCCATCCTACAGCCACGTCTCCTGCACTAAAACATTACACAAAACACCTAAACAAAATATGGTTTCGCTACACATTTATCTATGGTCCATTGTTCTATTTGACAGCCACGAGCGGGCGAGTAGCCGGCTGTGAAACGTGAGGTCGCGGGTTCGATTCCCGCACCGAGACAAATGTCTGTGGCCCATAGATATTTGTTTCGGATCTGGGTGTTGTGAGACCGAAAGTCTTACGTAGTTTCTGATACCCACGATACAGGTTACACCTAGTGTGGGGTCAGGACTATGTATGTGACTGTTGGGGTATTTATTTATTTATTTTAGAATGAGTTTCGCTGTCATCTGTTCATAGAAATTCTATGAGCAGGAGACAATGAAAATCATCATTTTCGTGGGTGTTTTTGTTTTCTTTCGAGAAAAACAAGTGCAGGAGACGTGCCTTGTCACATACAAATTAAAAGAACCTAAGACATAAATAAAAAATACTTAAAAGCATCTATATTTTGCTCGGAAGGGTTGTCTAATGCTGCGGTGTTTAGGAACCGCTGGATTCGACAGGGTTACCCCAATATTCTCACCCAAATCCCTAAACTTGGGGTTACAGAAATATTCCTATAGTAGTACCCTAAGACACAGCAAAGACTTATAATTATTCAAAAGAACCCAAAATGTAATTTTATTATTTGACACCACCCCAAAATGCAATCAATTTTACGCCAGTATTTTCCGCCACTACCCCATGTTTTAACAAATTACCCCAACTCTGTGACATTACCCTCAATGTTTTCACTAAGTTTCCCAAATGTTATGACGTTACCCAAATGTTTTCAACAAAGTTACGTCGTTTATTGACAAAGTTATCCCGACGTTCTGACGTTACCCCAATATTTTGTCAACTTTACCTCAACATTATGACGTTACCCCTATGACTTAACAAAGTAACACCATTATTTTGACATTTTTACTCCAATATTTGTCAAAAATACGCCAACATTGCGACGTTACCCCAATATTATGACGATACCCCAACGTTTTAACAAAGTTACCCCAACACGGACATCGTTACCCCAAAACAAACATCGGTATTGGCCAATACTCACATCGGCTCCTCGTTTCCATGGTCATGTCTTCCACGGGTTCGAACTCAGTGTCCGTGTCGAGATCGTCGCTCGTCTACAGGACATGCACACACATCATGCTATGACTGTTAGCGGCTAGAGGATGGGGTGATGAGAATTGATGCTGAGGCTGTGATTTGTATCGAATTAAATTAAAAAGAAAAATATGTTAAGAATTTATATATATTATGAATCTCAGTAATAAAAGGCTATTATTATTATTATTAATTTTAAAAAGGGTCAAATGGCGTCCGTCTTTAAGCTGGTTAAATATGATAAAGGATTAAATTAGGGCATTAAATCTGTCTCCAGCATCAACTCTCGACAACACAACGAAAAATGTATTAACACAACAATCAGTCACACATGCGACATAAACAATGGTAGGATGCGGGCGCTAGAGAAACGATATGGGCATGCATTGGACATGGTTTATCGGTTTTACCCCATTAGTAATAATTACCCCATTTATAGTTTTATAAGAGTGGACAAAACAGCAAGTGTGTCGCCTGATATTCATCCACAATGCTGGGGGAATCATGGATGCGTTGCTGGCCTTTGAGGTAGATATTTTGTAAGGATGAAGGGGATGCGAGAAGTAAATTACTTTGTGTTTTTAGTAAAGGTTTTATTTATTGTTTTGGTAGGCGTTACCCCATTTAGCAATTTTGCTAGTGGGTACAAAATTAAGTAATTTTGAAAGAGGGTACATTATAACGTTTTTAGCGACGAATACCCTTTAAGTAATCTTGGTAGTAGAAACAAAGTAATTTTGAAAGAGGGTACATAATTTTTAATACCCCATTTAGTAATATTAATAGTGGCTACAAAATATAATATTTTTAACGGGTTATAATATTTAATAGATAATAGAAATTTCATCATTGAGTATTTTGATACAAGGTACACTACCCAATATTTTTGCAATTAGGTACATAGACAATTTTGGCAGTGGGTATACATTTATAATAGGGTGCAATTTACATTAACTTATCCCCAACAAATTTCCCCCAATAAACCATTTGATAGAAGGTACACGACCCAATATTTTTGACGTTAGGTACACAGTCAATTTTGGCAACGGGTACACATTTATAATAGGGTACAATTTACATTCAGTTATTCCCAACATCTGCCTAAGCCGCCCCCCTCCAATAAACCACGTCCAAACCCACCCAAACACATAAAACCCATCAGACAGTGACATGGCAAGAAGCATGACGTATCAATGACGTCACCCCTCACATTTACTCCTCGTCTCCAGGGTGTAGTGCTCGTCAAGCTCCACATCCTCGGGGTCGAGCTCCTCCTCATCCTGAAGGTCAGGGGATGGTGAATAATAATGGAACCGTTTATATATATTATTATATATCTTATTTTATGCAATGCCATGGACACAGCCAAACCGCTGCCTATTTTTTTATAGCAGACACTGGCAAACGAGCAGATGGGTCACCTGATGGTAGGTGATCTCCACTGCCCCTAGACACCCAAGACCCAAAAATAATCATGGGTGCGTTGCCAACCTAAAAAGAGGACATAGAAGGGGAGGGAAAAGGGATTGGGAAAGGGAGTGGAGAAACGGGCCACCGGAAATCTCACTCACCGAACGAAACGCGACAGCAAGCTGCCACTTTACGTCGGTTTCCTGTGAGGCAGTGGTATCCAACCGGTCGAGCCGGCCCATTCGTGCTATGAGTGGTAGAGCCACGCTGTAGACAGTAACGTCTACAGCACGAATGGGCCGGCTCGACCGGTTGGATACCACTGTCTCACAGGAAACCGACGTAAAGTGGCAGCTTGCTGTCGCGTTTCGTTCGGTGAGTGAGATTTCCCGTGGCCCGTTCCCCCCCCCCCCTCTTTCCCAATCCCTATTCCCTCCCCTTCCATGTCCTCTTTTTAGGTTGGCAACGCACCCATGATTCTTATTGTGTCTTGGGTGTCTATGGGCGGTGGAGATCACTTACCATCAGGTGACCCATCTGTTCGTTTGCCAGTCTCTGCTATAAAAAAAAAAAAAAAAAAAAAAAAAAAAAAAAAAAAAAAAAAAAATAAACGTTACTGCCTACAGCGTGGCTCTACCACTCATAGAAACTTTTATTGACAGAAAAATGTAATTAGTAATTGTGGATTAAGTTTGGAATTTCAGATCTCAGTACGTGGCAAAAGTTAAATAGCCTAAGTCGGCAAATGTGTAAATTCGTGTAAATGTGTGATGCTAGAGATGTGGAAAGAGACGGCAGACAGTGCATCTCACCCTGTTCATGAGCACCGCTCGCCTTATCTCCCTGACGGCGTCGTACACGAGCCTGGAGGCGTCGATGAAGTCGTTCTCGTCGAGCCCGGCGCCCGTGCCGCCGCCCAGCGCAGACACCGCCGCGTCCACGCGCACGGCGAACTTCGACATCACTGGAATACACGACCATTATAAATAAAGATGATAAATAAAACGTACGTACGTACCTTTAAGGACCAAATTGGCGATCTCCTGAAAAAGGGCCAAATAAGGAGTTCTCGTAACCGACGAGCGTGCATGAAAAGACTGATGACTGTGGAAGAAGCGAAAGAGGTGTGTTTGAACTTTGTTGAACCGAGGCAATTGACACTCCTTAGTCTCTGCCTACCCCAACGGGAAATAGGCGTGAGTTTATGTATGTATGTATGATAAATAATAATAATAATAATAGGACAAGATGTCGAAAAAGACAAGATGTCCAAATACTTAGATCTGGCACACGAGATGACTGCCTCGGTAGCGTAGTTGTATTTCGGTACGACTACCATCCTGAGGTCTCGGGTTCAATCCCCGGGTCGGGCAAAGTGATATTGGATTTTTCCATATCAGCCCGGAGTCTGGTATTTGTGCCCGATATGGCGATAGGCTCGCCCCTTATCACATCTGGGACGTAACTAAGCTCGACGAAATGTATGTATTAGTTCGCTAGTGCGCCTCTGTCTACCCCTTCGGGGATATAGGCGTGACCTTATGTGTATGTGTGTGATAATAATAATAACAGAACAAGATGTCGAAAAAGACAAGATGTCCAAATACTTAGATCTAGCACACGAGATTTCCGACATGTGGGATGTTGAAACAACAATCATTGTCCCGATAGTCGTTACCGATAATGGGTTGATAGCAAAGAGCCTCGACCAATACCTTAAGAGGCTCTCCATCGGGCGTTGGGTCAAGAGCCAGATACAGAAGGGGCATTTCACGTCAAGCGGGCAACGAAAAAAAAGTGAGGTTCTGAAATTCGTTCATATTTTGCTTATTTATACTTCTAGAGGGTATGAACGTGTACACAAAATATTTTTTTTATAAAAGGTTTAATTGTCAAATTATGGCCTTCTAAAATATTGACCTCACCGGTGTAAGGGTTCCTTTGGGAGGTATTTTGTGTATTGAAGTAATTTATAATAAAATAACAAATGTAGTGTTTTGGGTAGTAAATTTAACGGACTTTTTTATTTTTTCAACCGATTCGAAATTTAAATTTTTTATCATGTGTTAAACCGGAAATCAAGATTTTAAAACGAAATTTTAATCGTTTGGACCACATCATTCTTAATATTTTTTATTCGAAAATAAAGCTAGACATACACAGATTCTACCATAAAAATTGTAAATGGGGTGCTACATTCGTTTAGGAATTATATCAATTCGAGTACGTTCATGTCGTACTGATCGAGGTACCTGACGCTTGCAATAGTCGGCTATTTTGCGTAAAAAAGAATACACACAGTAAAATTCCTTTGAAGTCACCTTTTTATGCATGATTATAATATTTACAGTTAATTTTATATTAATAACAGGCTGATCCTGAAGGACGGTAATATTTTTCGAGTATAGGTTTGTATTTATGTATGTCAATTTCTTTTGCACGCTCTACAGCCCAAACGACTTGACGGATTTTAGCATATGTGTTGTCGTTTCATTCGTCTAAGAAGTGGAAGTAATATAGGATGTAACAAAATATGAACAAATTTCAGAACCTCACTTTTTTTTCGTTGCCCGCTTGACGTGAAATGCCCCAGAAGGCAGAGGCGCACTAGCCAACTAGAACACCCACATTTCGCCGAGCTTAGTTCCGTCCCAGATGTGATAGGGGGCGAGCCTATCGCCATATCGGGCACAAATTCCAGACTCCGGGCTGATATGGAAAAATTCAATATCACTTTGCCCGACCCGGGGATGGAACCCGAGACCTCAGAACCGTAGTTGTACCGAAATACCACCACGCCACTGAGGCAGTCCATAAAATCACAAGTTTAAAAACTTAACTGACCGATTTCCAATTTACCGATCGTGACCAAATTTATATGGGACCACCCTTGAAATAAGTTCTATCGAACACAAAAAGAATTTTGAAAATCGATCCCCATTTGGCGGAGATATCGAGTAACATACATAAAAAAATACAGACGAATTGAGGACCTCCTCCTTTTGTGGAATTCGGTCGAAAATAGAATTATAAATAAATAAATAACACCCAACAGTCACATACATAGTCTTGACCCCACACTAAGATCGAATCTTGTGTCGTGTATCAGGAACTACGAGAGACGCGCGCTCTCACAACACCCACACCCGAAACAAATATCTGTAGGCCACACAAGCATTTGTCTCAATGCGGGAATCGAACCCGCGGCCTCTCGCTTCGCAACCGGTTACTAGCCAGCTGTCGAAAGATGTTTCAGAATAGGTACTTGACTATAGTGACCAATATCAATGAATTTCTGTAGGAACATAGATTTATTATCTAAATAACGTGTGCAATAGGAATTTATTAAAAATACTCCAAGGATAATTTTATTTTGGTAATTGAAATACTGAATTTATTATCTGTGCGTCACGTGACTGTAAACACCAATCACGTTGCATGATGTCACATTACTCATTTTTCTTTTAAATTTGTTTTCTTTTAAAATCTCAGACCTAAGATTCAAAGTCATACTGCCATTTTATTTGGTATATTTTTTTCGTATTTTTGTTTAAAACTCACCTAATTTCAAAGCGGACGTGATCGATGATCGATATCTGATCGACGAAATATCTAACCCGTTTTTTTTAGGTTGAAATCATTAATGTTATTTCCTCAATATCTTTTTTAAAAGGGATTTTGTATCTATGGTAAGAAACAATGACGTCACCCGTAGCTACAGTTAACAGGTAGCGTTTTGGCGGCAAACTAAATTTTACATACATATTGACAGCTGCTGACAGCCTCCGTGGCGCAGCGGGCGATTAGTCGGCTGTGAAGCGAGAGGCCGCGGGTTCGATTCCCGCATTGAGACAAATGTTTGTGTGGCCCACAGATATTTGTTTCAAGTCTGGGTGTTGTGAGACCGAAAGTCTCTCATAGTCTCTGACACCCACGATACAGGTTATACCTAGTGTGGGGTCAGGACTAGGTGTGTGACTGTTGGGTGTATTTATTATTATTAATATTAATTGTTAATTTTTGTAACTAAATATATGAAAATAAAATACGTTTTTTTTTTACATGTTTAAGATAAACTAATAAATAGCCTTGTATACTTTTTAAAAAATAGTCAAGCACCCAATTGTTGTTATTTTTTTCTTTTAAGTCCAGTTTTGAAGTCGGTTTTTAGTTTTTGTTAAACTTTTATTATTTGGGCTGCACTACGTTTACCATCAGGTGCATTGTAGTCACCTTGACGTGCTCGGGTAAAAAACGAAAAAAAACCCTGTACCTTTCTAATTAATGCATCATTAGTATTATATTGTAATTTGGTAAAAAAATGCATAAAAAGAGAAAATCCGGCCAAGTGCATGCGGCATATCTGACCACGCACGCTAAAGGGTTCCGAATCACATACATACATACATAAGCTCACGCCTGTATCCCCGAAGGGGTAGGCAGAGGCGCACTAGCGAACTGGAACACCCACATTTCGCCGAGCTTAGTTCCGTCCCAGATGTGATAGAGGGCGAGCCTATCGCCATATCGGGCACAAATTCCAGACTCCGGACTGATATGAAAAAATCCAATATCACTTTGCCCTCGCCGGTGATCGAACCCGAGACCTCAGAACCGTAGTCGTACCGAAATACCACCACGCCACCGAGGCAGTCCCGAATCACTAACTAATATAAAACAAAGTAGCTTTCCGCTATCTGTATTTCCCTATGTATGCTTAAATCTTTAAAACTATGCAACGAATTTGATGCGTTTTTTAACCGACTTCAAAAAAGGAGGAGCTTAACAATTCGTCGGTATCTTTTTTTATGTATGTTTCCGCGATTGCTCGAAGACGCCTGGGCGGATTCGAGAAATTATTTTTTCGTTTAAAAGGGTATACTTCCGAGGTGGTCCCATTGGCACCAAGTAAGGATCTGATGATGGGATCCCAGAAAAATCGAGGGCAACCCTCAAATCTTATAGGGACTCATAGTGTGTTCTATATATTTCCTAAAACTATTCAGGTATTTGCGTCTGTTACACATCATCTCATGTTGCCGTGCTGATGATGGAAAATACAACTCCTTAACAATTAGGAGTTGGTGGATAATTCTTTCAATATTACACTAAAAATAGATAGGGCGTAATTAAAGTTTATCAAAAACTGAAAACCGACTTCAAAAAGTAAAAATAACAACAATTTCTTACTCTCTTTGGAGTCGGTGCTGAGGCCGAAGCAAATTAAATGAAAAGGCACAGACTCCAAAGAGAGAAATTGTTGTGATTTTTTAGTTTTAAGTTTTGTTAATACATAGAGTGATTCAAGAGTAAGGTTTATATGTATAATACATGCATAAAATCACCCCCTAAAGGGATATAATGGGGGATGAATGTTTGTAAAGACTCTAACACGGGCGTAGCCGCGGGCAAAAGCTAATTATTATACAAATGTTCCTGCCTCGGTGGCGTGGTGGTATTTCGGTACGACTACTGTTCTGAGGTCTTGGGTTCGATCCCCGGGTCGGGCAAAGTGATATTGGATTTTTCCATATCAGCCCGGAGTCTGGAATTTGTGCCCGATACGGCGATAGGCTCGCCCCCCATCACATCTGGGACGGAACTAAGCTCGGCGAAATGTGGGTGTTCTAGTTTGCTAGTGCGCTTCTGCCTACCCCTTCGGGGATACAGGCGTGAGCTTATGTATGTATGTATGTATGTTCCTAGACCTTGTTTGTTGTGACCTGTCATAAGTGCTTTTTATATGCCTAGGTGACCTTTCTTTCTTTCTACCTGTCCTTATCCCACCTGAATGTGGACTCTGCGCAACACACTTTGTCAAGCATGTTGCAGAAAGGAATTTTACGACTGGCGCCTGCCTGACGTCAACCACCTCTGGGGGATCCGGTCCCGGGCAAATTAAATTGGAAAATTCGCTTAACCCGACCTGGGAATCGAACCCAGTGACGTGCACAAAACATACGGATGAGGGTAGACAAAACCTTGCAAAATGATTTTCTTTAACTTTTACAACACAATTACTATCGTCATTATCCCCATTTCGATTTAAAATATAAGGCGGGCGCTGTTATTCTGAACATATTTTAACTTGAACGTATTGGGTTCTGATTTTTTTATCTAAATTCATGTAAATAGCCAATTGTCAGGATAGACAGTGTCTCTTCGTCTATATAGACTGCACGCCACTGATCGAACCCACGACCTCCCGGTCCACAGCCTATATACGCTGTCACTAGACCAAGGAGGCGACATATGCCTACGTGACCAATAAAAAAAAATATTTTTATAAATTTGATCAAAATTCTATAAATAAAGTCGGTATGATAAATGCAATTTGGTTTCAGAACCATAAAATCTACCTTCAACAGCTTGAATGTTACTAACGAGCTGTAGCTAGAAGTAGGTACAAGCATCGTGATGGATATCGCTAGCTCATCGTACTGGCATTTGTAAAGGTCACACCTCACGGGGTTAAGGTCGCAGTGTCATAACCCGCGCATAACAAATCCTTTTTTTTTTTTTTATAGCAGAGATTGGCAACCGAGCAAATGGGTCACCTGATGGTAAGTGATCTCCACCGCCCATAGACACCCAAGACACAAAAATAATCATGGGTGAGTTGCCAACCTAAAAGGAGGGAATGGAATGGGAGGGAAGGGGATTGGGAAGGGGATTGGGAAAGGGAGTGGGGAAATGGGCCACCGGAAATCTCACTCACCGAACGAAACGCGACAGCAAGCTGCCACTTTACGTCGGTTGAGACAGTGGTATAAACCCGGTCGAGCCGGCTCATTCGTGCTGTAGACGTTACTGTCTACACAGTGGCTCTACCACTCAACGATACGTTTACGTAACGACAGCTTTTGTAAACCTCAGGTCATCTGTTTATGGAATAACATAAGCTCACGCCTGTATCCCCGAAGGGGTAGGCAGAGGCGCACTAGCGAACTAGAACACCCACATTTCGCCGAGCTTAGTTCCGTCCCAGATGTGATAGACGAGCCTATCGCCATATCGGGCACAAATACCAGACTCCGGGCTGATATGGAAAAATCCAATATCACTTTGCCCTCGCCGGGGATCGAACCCGAGACCCCAGAACCGTAGTCGCACCGAAATACCACCACGCCACCGGGGCAGCAGTTATGAAATGAGCAGTTTATGAAATGCGTCAACAACGACTGAGTACAAAGCATTTGATTCACTGGACATCGCCCGCGGCGTCGCTTGCGCAAGGATCTCCATGCGGTGTTTTAAGGTTCCGCGGCCAAGTAGCAAAAACGGGAATCCTTTGGAGCGACTTCCAAAAAGGAGGAGGTCCTCAATTCGTCTGTATTTTTTTTATGTATGTTACGCGATATCTCCGCCGAATGTGGACCGATTTTCAAAATTCTTTCTGTGTTTGACAGAGCTTATTTCAAGGGTGGTCCCATTTGGGTACGATGAGATAAAGTTTTGGAGTCAGTCCGTTAAGATTTTGCTTCTACACACTCCGAAGGGGGAAGAAGCAAATCAAGAGACAAGCCTCTTTGATCTGCTTCGGTCTCAGCACCGACTCCAAAGAGAGTAAAAAAATATTTTGTATTTTTAAGTGTCCGTTTTTGAAGTCGGTTTCCATTTGTTATCAAGATACTTTTTGTGTTCGATAGAGCTTATTTCAAGGGTGGTCCCATATAAATTTGGTCACGATCGGATTTGAAGTCGGTCTGTTAAGTTTTTAAACTTGTGATTACATCGCATAAATTAATGTTCAAACTCAAGTTCATATATATCGGCGCAAAATCGCAAGCTTATTTAAAAAGCCGTTGTTATTTCACGTTATTAATTCATTTTACAATTGTTAAACTGCTGAATCGTTAAAAGATTCTAAAAAGTTAAAATAATCGTTATAATTATTTCTTTGACATTCGATATTCGGTATCGAGTAGGTAGTTGCAAATATTGCACCCTATAAAAGGAGTGTTCAGAGTAAATTCGACACAGTCGTGCTCCGGCACTCGGACTGTCCACATCCCTGACTAGACGGTGCTCTTAAGCACCGTTAATAAAGGGAGTTAGTGAATGTCAGTGTTCACAGTTGATTAATAGGATGAGTAATCATCTTATTGTCAAAAGTGACGTCAGCTATGCTGACGTCACCGTTTTTAAAAA
Organism: Clanis bilineata; assembly: GCA_036417725.1. NCBI lineage: Eukaryota > Metazoa > Arthropoda > Insecta > Lepidoptera > Sphingidae > Clanis > Clanis bilineata. Next base: position 933,113 of record CM071138.1, on the reverse strand, counting down.
ACAACGTTAGCGTTGGCCCTCCGACATATATAACATAACACACACACACACTTATAACACACATAATTTTTTTATGTTGTTATTTTTTTTAAATTATTATTTATTTTTAATGTTCAGTACTCTTTATTGTTAAAGATTTTTTTACATTTTTAAATATATGCTATAAAAAAAATACATTTAAAAATATAAAAATATTCCCCTCCGATGGCGAGGCTCGGGACCCAAGCCACCGGCGGTTAGGACCCCAGAGTGAGGAACCTCCTCACAATTCGTGCCGTATCCAGTAATACTGCCTTCTGCATTTGGCTCTTGACCCAAACACCAACCGAGAGCCTCTTGAGTTGTTGGTCGAGGCTCAGTGGTATTAAACCATGGGCAGAAATGACATTAAATTTTTAATTATTATTAATATTATTATTAATAGGTTATATGGGTCATCGTAAATAGTCATCATAAATGATCATAGTAAATGATCTCCACCGCCCATAGACACCTTTTTATTTCTACCTGCCCTTATACCACCTTAATGTGGGGTCGGCGCAACACACTTTTTCAAGCATGTTGCAGTGAGGATCTGGCTTAATTTTTACGACCAGCCGCCTGCCTGACGTCAACCCCTGAGGGATCCAGTCCCGGGTAAATTAAATCAGGCAATTTACATTGGGACTAATGGGAATCGAACCCAGGACCGTTCCACAGCCCATACATACTGCCACTAGAAGGCGACACTATCCATAGACACCCAAGATACAAAAATAATCACGGAACATTTGAGTACCTCCCCGTTTTAAAATCCGGTTAAAACCAACACAATTCATTATTAACGTCAAATCATCATATTTTTCATCACAGCGTTGACATATGGGTATATAATTGCGTCGTACCTCACTCGGAATCGAATCTTATTCTAAATATATAAAGGTGAAGGTTTGTGCAGAGCTACGAACGTGTAAGACACGGCAAAGGAAATTATCACAAGTTTAAAAACTTAACGGATCGACTTCAAAACTAATCCAATCGTGACTAAAATATGGGACCACCCTTGAAATAAGCTCTATCGAACACAAAAAGAATTTTGAAAATCGGTCCACATTCGGCGGAGATATCGCGTAACATACATAAAATAATCACAAGTTTAAAAACTTAACTGACCGACTTCCAATTAACCGATCGTGACCAAATTTATATGGGACCACCCTTGAAATAAGCTCTATCGAACACAAAAAGAATTTTGAAAATCGGTCCACATTCGGCGGAGATATCGCGTAACATACATAAAATAATCACAAGTTTAAAAACTTTACTAACCGATTTCCAATTTACCGATCATGATCAAATTTATATGGGACCACCCTTGAAATAAGCTCTATCGAACACAAAAAGTATCTCGATAAAAAACTAAAAACCGACTTCAAAAACGGACACTTAAAAATACAAAATATTTTTTACTCTCTTTGAAGTCGGTGCTGAGATCGAAGCAGATCAAAGAGGCTTGTCTCTTGATTTGCTTCTTCCCCCTTCGGAGAGTGTAGAAGCAAAAGCTTAACGGACTGATTTCAAAACTTTATCTCATCGTACCCAAATGGGACCACCCTTGAAATAAGCTCTATCGAACACAAAAAGAATTTTGAAAATCGGTCCACATTCGGCGGAGATATCGCGTAACATACATAAATACAGACGAATTGAGGACCTTCTCCTTTTTGGAAGTCGGTCGAAAAACAGACATACAGACAGTCTAAGCAAATATTTTCTTATAACTTGTAGAGCCATGATGTAGACAGTAACGTCTACAGTACGAATGGGCCGGCTCGACCGGGCAGATACCACTGTCTCATAGAAAACCGTCGTAAAGTAGCTTGCTCGTATCGTTCGGCGAGTGAGATTTCCGGTGCCCCAATTCCCCCTCCATTTCCCAATCCTTCCCTTCCATTCCCTGCTTTTAGGTTGGCAACGTACCCATGATTCTTTTTGTGTCTTGTGTATCTATGGGCGGTGGAGATCACTTACCATCAGGTGACCCATCTGCAGGTTAGCCAGTCGCTGCTATAAAAATGGCATATAAGCAGAGGCGAACTGGAGAACTAGGACGCCCACATTACGACGAGCCCATTTCCGTCCCATATGTGGTAGACGGACCTTTCGCCATATCAGGCACAAAAATCTTGTAAAGCCTCACTGAGTTCGTTTGTTTAACTTACACTTAGTCGAAGTTCGCTCTATAAATAAATAACACCCAACAGTCACACACATAGTCCTGACCCCACACTAAGATCGAGTCTTGTGTCGTGTATCAGGAACCGACGAGAGACGCACGGTCTCACAACACCCAGACCCAAAACAAATATCTGTGGGCCACACAAACATTTGTCTCGGTACGGGGATCGAACCCGCGGCCTTTCACTTCACAGCCGTCTGCTCGCCCGCTGCGCCACGGAGGCTGTCGATCCTCACTGAGTTTTTTTTTTACTTAGACTTAGTCGAAGTTCGCTCTATTCGCGCTAAATAAGCCCGGAGTTTCTTTCTGCCTTTTTTCTTCGGGTCGTCATCCGTAGGTAGCTAGAGAAAGGCTGGTAGGTTAGCTAGGATAGGGCCTCGCACCAATCCCAACTGCTTCCAGTATTTCCAGTCAATCCCCTGCCACCATTCCTGCCATATGCCATTCCCATACAACCCATTCCCTTACACTCTATTCCTATCTCCCCTTATCATCCTATCCTAGCCATCCCAGCGTTATTATGTCCATACTTGCCTGCCTATCTTCAAATTCAAATATATACATACATACATACATAAGCTCACGCCTGTATCCCCGAAGGGGTAGCAGAGGCGCACTAGCGAACTAGTACACCCACGTTTCGCCGAGCTTAGTTCCGTCCCAGATGTGATAGGGGGCGAGCCTATCGCCATATCGGGCACAAGTTCCAGACACCGGGCTGATACAGAAAAATCCAATATCACTTTGCCCGACCCGGGGATCGAACCCGAGACCTCAGAACCGTAGTCGCAACGAAATACCACCACGCCACTGAGGCAGTCTGCCACCATTCCTGCCATATGCCATTCCCATACAACCCATTCCCTTACACTCTATTCCTATCTCCCCTTATCACCCTATCTTAGACATCCCATCGTTATTATGTCCATACTTGCCTGTCTGTCTTCAAATTCAAATATATAATGTAAATATTAATCTTAATTTAAAAATTTACTTGTGTTGACTTGTCATAAGTGCTTTTTTACATGCCTACGTGATCAATAAAGATATTTATTTTATAGATCTCGGCCTGAGGTTTTCACGCCGTGTCTGTACCCACTTAAGTCTACAGTTTGGTACACCATGTCACGGTGTCACAGATCAAGGCATTTTATTCTGACCGCAGTAAACATATGCGTTCTACACAGAATTTTAAGCAAGTCGGCGGAATGTCTCGCATGACCTTGAATCTGATGGATACTATGACGTGATTATATTAAAAATAACAGGAAAATTAAACGCATCCTCTGTTAGAAATACGAATTTGAAAAACTTAAAGCGACTTTAAAATTTATACGATCGTTATCAAATCCGCTTTATAAAAATACTAGCTTTTGCCCGCGGCTCCGCACGCGTATTTTGTAGGGCCAATGGAAAAATCTTTTGATTTGTCGATCCGCCCTGTCGTTTTAGTCTAAATATGGGCGACCCAGACATCGATTTTGAAGTCAATCGGCCCAAAAACAAAGAAAAACAAAATGGCGGCCACTTTTGATAGTTCTGACAGCGGTTCTGTCGTTCGGAACCACGGGGTAACTCAGATATCGATTTTGAAGTCAATCGGCCCAAAAACAAAGAAAAACAAAATGGCGGTCACTTTTGACAGTTCTGACAGCGGTTCTGTCGTTCGGAACCACGGGGTGACTCAGATATCGATTTTGAAGTCAATCGGCCCAAAAACAAAGAAAAACAAAATGGCGGCCACTTTTGACAGTTCTGACAGCGGTTCTGTCGTTTGGAACCACGGGGCGACTCAGATATCGATTTTGAAGTCAATCGGCCCAAAAACAAAGAAAAACGAAATGGCGGCTACTTTTGACAGTTCTGACAGCGGTTCTGTTATTTGGAACCACGGGGCGACTCAGATATCGATTTTGAAGTCAATCGGCCCAAAAACAAAGAAAAACAAAATGGCGGCCACTTTTGACAGTTCTGACAGCGGTTCTGTCGTTTGGAACCACGGGGCGACTCAGATATCGATTTTGAAGTCAATCGGCCCAAAAACAAAGAAAAACAAAATGGCAGCCACTTTTGACAGTTCTGACAGCGGTTCTGTCATTCCGAACCACGGGGCGCCTAAGATATCGATTTTGAAGTTAATCGGCCCAGAAACAAAGAAAAACAAAATGGCGGCCACTTTTGACAGTTCTGACAGCGGTTCTGTCGTTTGGAACCACGGGGCGACTCAGATATCGATTTTGAAGTCAATCGGCCCAAAAACAAAGAAAAACAAAATGGCAGCCACTTTTGACAGTTCTGACAGCGGTTTTGTCATTTGGAACCACGGGGCGACTCAGATATCGATTTTGAAGTCAATCGGCCCAAAAACAAAGAAAAACAAAATGGCGGCCACTTTTGACAGTTCTGACAGCGGTTCTGTCGTTTGGAACCACGGGGCGACTCAGATATCGATTTTGAAGTCAATCGGCCCAAAAACAAAGAAAAACGAAATGGCGGCCACTTTTGACAGTTCTGGCAGTGGTTTTGTCGTTCGGAACCACGGGGTGGCTCAGATATCGATTTTGAAGTCAATCGGCCCAAAAACAAAGAAAAACAAAATGGCGGGCACTTTTGACAGTTCTGACAGCGGTTCTGTCGTTTGGAACCACGGGGCGACTCAGATATCGATTTTGAAGTCAGTCGGCCCAAAAACAAAGAAAAACAAAATGGCGGCCCCTTTTGACAGTTCTGACAGCGGTTCTGTCGTTTGGAACCTCGGGGCGACTCAGATATCGATTTTGAAGTCAATCGGCCCAAAAACAAAGAAACAAATTTTCAACCCCTATTTCATCCCTTTGTAGGATAAAAATATATCACACCCCATTTCTGTCCTTAGCGCTACTATCTACTATCCTCATACCAACTTTCTTAAAAATCCGTTCAGCGGTTTCTGGATTCCCATAAAAACTTTCATCCCCTATTTCATCCCATTAGGGGTTGATTTTAAAAAAGTAGCCCATTTGTGTCTTTGAACTCAAGGATGTCCACTATCCCATGCCAAGTTTCATAAAAATCCATTAATTAGACCTAAAATCCTTATTTAAAACTTTCAACCCTTATTTCATCCCTTTACGGGTTGATAAAAAAAAATTAAGTACCCCATTTGTGTCCTTAGGGACAAAAGTATCCTCATACCAAATTTCATCAAAATCCATTAAGCGGTTCCAAAATTCCCATACAAACTTCCATCCCCTATTTCATCCCTTTAGGGGTTGAATTAAAAAAAATAAAGTACCCTATGTCCGTCCTTGGGGTTCAAGGTACCCACATACCAAATTTCATCAAAATCGGTTCAGCGGTTTAGACGTGAAAACGCCACAGACAGACAGACAGACAGACAGACAGACAGACAGACAGACAGACAGACAGACAGACAGACAGACAGACAGACAGACAGACAGAGTTACTTTCGCTTTTATTATTTAGTAAGGATTTACGCGCTTCTCATCTTTAAGAATAACAGCAGCTCACGCCGGTATCCCTGAAGGGGTAGGCAGAGGCGCACTAGCGAACTAAATCACCCACATTTCGCCGAGCTTAGTTCCGTCCCAGATGTGATAGGGGGGCGAGCCTATCGCCAGATCGGGCACAAATTCCCGACTCCGGGCTGATAAATCAAATATCACTTTGCCCGACCCGGGATCGAACCCGAGACCTCAGGACGGTATTCTACCCAAATACAACCACGCCTCTGAGGGCTTGTCCCTTTCATTTTCGACCGACTTCAAAAAAGGAGAAGGTCCTTAATTCGTCTGTATTTTTTTATGTATGTTACGCGATATCTCCGCCAAATGTAGACCGATTATCAAGATACTTTTTGTGTTCGATAGAGCTTATTTCAAGGGTGGTCCGATATAAAGTTTGGCCACGATCGGATTTGAAGTCGGTCCGTTAAGTTTTTAAACTTGTGATTTTGAAAGATAAAAGAATTTTGAAAATCGGTCGGTTAGCGGAGATATCGCGTAACATACATAAAAAATACAGACAAATTGAGGACCTCCTTTTTTGAAGTCGGTTAAAACCCAATAACAGTTTGCCCGACGCGGGGATCGAACCCGAGACCTCAGGACGGTAGTCGTACCGAAATACAACCACGCCACCGAGGCAGGTTACACCAAACTTTAGGCTTATAACTTTTTTATTTTTTTATTTCAATATTTATATTCTATATATTAGAAGACGTAAATATCATATAAAATTAATATAAAAAAAAATTAAGTACGCAATTACCAAAAAGCACTTTTTTCTTTTGGCCCTACAGCTGGCAGCCCGACCGAGTCGGCTTACACAGCTACACCGGTCTGATGGGTGAACGCAGGTGCGTTGCGAACCCATAAAGTTAGGTGACCATGCTGAGGGCAACCCACTAACGGGTTACGAACCTCGGCTCAGGACGGCCACTGAGAGAGAGATGTTGAAGACATCATCAATTAGAGGGACCAAAAAGCACAACTAGAACGCTCGCCTTAAGAAAAAACACAATTCCGTGACGTCATGATTTCCAATAAATACACTATTAATCCCAAACACGAACACGCAAAGAATACAAATTAAAAACTCGTCTAGGAATTTGAGATAAAAAATTATGGCGCGCGTGACACGAATTTAATATTACGAGTTCCGTACAAATAATTCTATGGATATATCGGCGCAAAATCGCAAACTTTTTTTTTTTTTTTGTAGCAGAGATTGGCAAACGAGCAGAAGATCACAATTGTTAAACTGCTGAATCATTAACGGCCCGTTCCAATAAACAATCTCAGTTCGAATGTGCAGATAGATTACAAAAATTAACCAATAAGAACACAGTTTGAACATGACTCCGTCAAATGACTTGATTTGATTGGTTCATAATCGCGATCTATCTGCACTCTAAACTGAGATCGTTTATTGAAACCGGCCGTAAAAGATTCTAAAATGTTAAAATAATCGTTATATATATAATTATATACTTCACTATTGAGCGGTAGCGCCACGCTGTAGACAGTAACGTCTACAGCACGAATGGGCCGGCTCGCCCGGGCAGATACCACTGTCTCACAAAAAACCGACGTAAAGTGGCAGCTTGCTGTCGCGTTTCGTTCGGTGAGTGAGATTTCCGATGGCCCGTTATTCCCCCGTCCCTTTCCCAATCCCTTTTCCCTCTTTTTAGGTTGGCAACGCACCCATGATCGTTTTTGTCTTGGGTGTCTATGGGCGGTGGAGATCACTTACCATCGGGTGACCCATCTGCTCGTTTGCCAGTCTCTGCTATAAAAACAATAAATACTACTAGAGTCTAGATAGACTGATTGGTACATACAATGTGCGGACTAATTTTCTGTCAATTGCCAACAACTCATTATAGAAACATGCTCTTTTCCTTACCAGTCAAACGTCAAACACTCCTCGTAATGTGACACAATTTTACCTCCAAACAGCTTGTCTAGTAGCATACATTGAAGATTTTGGTTCCGTATAATACATAAATGGGTACTTGTAATTTTTTTAAATTAATTTTATATGAAATTTACGTCGTCTAAAATATAGAATAGAAAGAAATATTGAAATATTTTCAAAAATAAAAAAGTTATAAGCCTTTTATGTTTGATGTAACCTTCAAACTTTGGGAAAGAGAAGTATCAGTATAATCACGTCACGCCATAACGGTACGTGCGTTGGAGAGGGATAACAAGATATGCCCCCACTCGGTTTCCTCACGATGTTTTCCTTCACCGTTATAGCCAGCGGTATTTGACAGTGAAAATACACTTAACATAGAAAACTCGTCGGTGTATGCTCCATGTTGTGTTTGATCTCGAACCTCCGACACTCGTCTCGGCAGTCCGTACCATTCCCAACTGAGCTATCGCTACTTTTTATATATTATATAATTATAGATAATTTCTATTTCGAGACTGCCTCGGTGGCGTGGTGGTATTTCGGTACGACTACGGTTCTGAGGTCTCGGGTTCGATCCCCGGGTCGGGCAGTGATATTGGATTTTTCCATATCAGCCCGGAGTCTGGAATTTGTGCCCGATATGGCGATAGGCTCGCCCCCCTATCACATCTGGGACGGAACTAAGCTCGGCGAAATGTGGGTGTTCTAGTTCGCTAGTGCACCTCTGCCTACCTCTTCGGGGATACAGGCGTGAGCTTATGTTATGTTATGTTTATTTCGAGACGTGCCCTTTTCGAAATTGCCCATTCAATTATAAAGCTATTGAACCCAACAGCCGCGGGACCCCTAAAATTGCCTAAATCTCTGACATGACCTCGGTATCGAGCGGCGCATCTCAGTCGTTATGCATAAAAGCGTCAGGCAGAGAAGCACAATGCACAGTCGCTTACAGAACTCAAATATGGTGAGTGGAGTGATATTATTATTAACTAGGTTTTACTCGCGACTTCGTTCTTAACGGCCGGTTTCAATAAACGATCTCAGTTTAGAGTGCAGATAGATCGCGATTATGAACCAATCAAATCACGTCATTTGACGGAGTCATGTTCAAACTGTGTTCTAATTGGCAAATTTTTGTAATTTATCTGCACATTCGAACTGATATTATTTATTGGAACCGGGCGTAAGGGAACCGTTACATGCCGTGATAAAGATAGGCTATGTTCCTCGCTGATAATGTAGCATTCTATTGGTGAAAGAATTATCAAAATGGGTTCAGTTGTTTTAAAAAAAAATGATATCCTTTCGGCAACATGTTTAAAAACTTAACGGACCGACTTCAAATCCGATCGTGACCAAATTTATATGGGACCACCCTTGAAATAAGCTCTGTAGAACACGAAAAGAATTTTGAAAATCGGTCCACATTTGGCGGAGATATCGCGTCACATTGTTTGAAAATGCTCACGCCTGTATCCCCGAAGGGGTAGGCAGAGGCGCACTAGCGAACTAAAACACCCACATTTCGCCGCGCTTAGTTTAGTCCCTGATGTGATAGGGGGCGAGCCTATCGCCATATCGGGCACAAATTCCAGACTCCGGGCTGATATGGAAAAATCCAATATCACTTTGCCCTCGCCGGGGATCGAACCCGAGACCTCAGAACCGTAGTCGTACCGAAATACCACCACGCCACCGAGGCAGTCAAAATTGAAAATGAAAGGGACAAATTACTTTTAGAGTTAGGAAGCTCGTAAATATTTTTACAAGGGCCATTTGCAGCTTCGCCATAAATCTCTATTTATCCCAAATCTTGATTTAAAGTTAGGAGTGAGCTGTAGGATAAATCAAGATTAGGTGTAACTCTAGATTAGTTATAGTGCTTCAAGTCGCCATAAAAGATCTCGGGGCCTTACTAAACGTTTTAGCTGAGAAAATCATCGATATATTATTTACCTTAATTTCAAATATGTGCCCGATATGGCGATAGGCTCGTCTATCACATCTGGGACGGAACTAAGCTCGGCGAAATGTGGGTGTTCTAGTTCGCTATTGCGCCTCTGCCTACCATTCGGGGATACAGGCGTGAGCTTATGCAATGCTAAATTTCAAAATTCAAATTTACAAACGCTTGCTCATTTCGTTTAAAAAGCTACTTTATAACACGTGCATGGGTTATATTTGTGTTGATTTAATTAGAACTTGTGATCTTTTTCTTTGTTTTATTCCTGAGACCACTTTTTAGAAGGATATTTGCAAAGAACTGTGCATCTAGGGTATGTTATATTGACGGAGAAAATGGTCTTTCACTTTTTTTCTTCCGTCACATTGTTTGAAAATGAAAGGACCAAATTAGGTTTAAATTTAGGAAGCTCCGAAATATTTTCGACCGATTTCCAAAAAGGAGGAGGTCCTCAATTCATCTATATTTTTTTTATGTATGTTACGCGGACTGCCTCCGTGGCGTGGTGGTATTTCGGTGCGACTACGGTTCTGAGGTCTCGGGTTCGATCCCCGGGTCGGGCAGTGATATTAGATTTTTCCATATCAGCCCGGAGTCTGGGATTTGTGCCCGATATGGCGATAGGCTCGCCCCCTATCACATCTGGGACCGAACTAGGCTCGGCGAAATGTGGGTGTTCTAGTTCTCTAGTACGCCTCTGCCTACCCCTTCGGGGATACAGGCGTGAGCTTATGCGATATCTCCGCCGAATGTGGACCGATCTTCAAAATTATTTTTGTGTTCGATAGAGTTTATTTCAAGGGTGGTCCCATATAAATTTGGTCACGATCGGATTTGAAGTCGGTGTTAAGTTTTTAAACTTGTGATTATTATAAGTTACTAGCGTTGTATAAACTTAATTCAACTACCTACCGCTTTTTGTCAGGTGAATCGTCTGCCTAAATAAATAAAAAACCTAAGGTCACGGGGGTCACTAAAGTACATGATGGCATTAAAACTTCGCTACCTACAACAAAGTTCATCGCAAACCCGGCGGGCCAACAAATTACAACATATAATTAGATAACACTCGTAGTATGTGCACGAGCGGAGCGGGTGGCGATTTTATATATAGTGAGTTCGGATAAAATCGGACCAAGTGTGACCGGATTTTGCTGAAATACTGCAAAGCTGGAGCCATTTTCGACCGATTTCCAAAAATGAGATGGTCCTCAATGCGTCTGTATTTTTCGACCGACTTCCAAAAGGGAGGAGGTCCTCAATTCGTCGGTATTTTTTTCACCGACCTCCAAAAAGAAGAAGGTCTTATCTATCTTTTTTTATCTAATTTAAAGTTATAGTGGCTTTTGTGTTATGTTACACGACATCTCCGACAAATTTGAACGGATTTCCACAATTCTTTTTGTCTCGTTGTTTACTCCAATCGTCGGGCCCCCCGTGAATTTGATACAAATCTGTTTAATATTGAAGTCAGGTTCTTTTGATGTAATTGGGTACTTTAATCCAATAAATTTGAGGCAACAGAGGTATTTTGATTTGGAGTTATTAAAACTAAAATTTTCCATTAATCACTTACAGTCTGCCTAGCCTGTGGTGTATTAAGCCATAACCCCTAACATTAGTAGAGGAGGCTCGTGCCCAGCACTGGGACAGTAATATTACAGGGCTATTATAATTTACATGGCACAATTGGTATAGATGATAATGAAATTGATTTACTTTTCAATTTTGTAATCATTGAACAAACAATTTAATTATTAAAAACGCTGCCGCTCATGGCCCAGCCCGCTCTCTTAAACAACAAATTCCGACCCTTATATTATCTTACATTACCACACAAGATGTTGTAATATACATAATAGACTTTTGTCCGGTTTCTGATGTTTGACAGTGGTTAATTTATTTGACATTTACAGCCTTGCTAATAAATCGTTGCTTTCAGTTACACAATGTTTTGTTTCGCTTGTTGAGTGACATTTAACAGCCTCCGTGGCGCAGTGGGCGAGTCGCCATTGCCTCCTTGGTCTAGTGGCAGCATGTATGGGCTGCGGACCGGGAGGTCGTGGGTTCGATTCCCAGGTCGGCAAAACAAATTTTCTAATTTAATTTGCCCGGGACTGGATCCCTCATAGTTGACGTCAGGCAGGCAACCATTTTGAAAAACGAAGCCAAATCGTTGCAACATGCTTGAAAAAGTGTGTTGCGCCGACCCCACATTAAGGTGGGATCAGGGCAGGTAGAAAGATGTTGTAACATACATATTAGACATAGCAAATGTATGTTTTACATAACATAACATAAGCTCACGCCTGTATCCCCGAAGAGGTAGTCAGAGGCGCACTAGCGAACTAGAACACCCACATTTCGCCGAGCTTAGTTCCGTCCCAGATGTGACAGGGGGCGAGCCTATCGCCATATCGGGCACAATTCCAGACTCCGGGCTGATATGGAAAAATCCAATATCATTTTACCCGACCCGGGGATCGAACCCGAGACCTCAGAACCGTAGTCGTACCGAAATACCACCACGCCACGGAGGCAGTCATGCAGTCAAATGTATGTTTTGTCAGACAAATAACAGGGACTGCCTCGGTGGCGTAGTTATGGCATACTTATGTATGTGACGCGATATCTCCGCTAAATGTGAAACGATTTTCAAAATTATTTTTGTGTTCGATAGAGCTTGTTTCAAGGGTGGTCCCATATATATATATATTTTTTTTATAGCAGAGATTGGCAAACGAGCAGATGAGTCACCTGATGGTAAGTGATCTCCACCGCCCATAGACACCCAAGACACAAAAATAATCATGGGTGCGTTACCAATCTTAAAGGAGGGAATGGAAGGGAAGGGAAGGGGATTGGGAAAGGAAGTGGGGAAATGGGCCCCCGGAAATCTCACTCACCGAACGAAACTCGACAGCAAGCTGCCACTTTACGTCGGTTTCCTGTGAGATAGTGGTATCTAACCGGTCGAGCCGGCCCATTCGTGCTATAGACGTTACTGTCTACAGCGTGGCTCTACGATCGGATTTGAAGTCGGTCTGTTAAGTTTCAAACTTGTGCTTATTAAATTTCCAAACTCTCTTTTCAGAAGCTCCTTATCCTGACAGCAATTCTCGCCGTGGCGGCTGCAGACGTGTCTCATTTAGAGGCAGCAGCCAAGATCCTGAGACAAGATTCGGAAGTGAGCCCTGATGGCGCCTTCCAGTGGGCGTTTGAGACGGAAAACGGAATTACGGGCAGCGCTAAGGGATTCCTGAACAACCCTAACACTGTAAGTTACATGTAATTTGGTACTTGACTATAGTAACCAATATCAATAAATTTCTGTAGCGACATAGATTTATCATCTAAATAACGTATGGAATAGGAATTTATTAAAAATGCCCCAAGAATAATTTTATTTTAGTAATTTAAATACTTAATTTTTTATCTGTGAGTCACGTGATTGTAAACACCAATCACTATGCATGATGTCAGATTACTAATTTTTCTTGTTTATATGCTCCACAAGGGCCTAAGATCCAAAGTCGTACTGTCAGGTTATTTGGTAATTTTTTTTCGTATTTTTATTTAAATCTCAACTTAATTTTCACGCGGATGTGATCGACGAAATATCTGACCAGTTTTTTTTTTAGTTTAAAATCATAAATGTTATTTCCTCACCATTTTTTTAAAAGCGATTTTGTATCTATGGCAAGAAACAATGACGTCACCCGTAGCTATAGTTAACAGGTAGCGTTTTGGCGGCAAACTAAATTATACATATTAATTATTTTTTTACTAAATATATGAAAATAAATTACGGAATATTTTTTTTACATGTTTAGGATAACTAATAAATAGTCCTGTATACTTTTAATAACACAGTCAAGTACCCAATTTAAATTGGATACCTGACTATTTTTTTAAATTAATTTTATGTGAAAAAAGCATGAAAAATAATATTGAAATATTCTCAAAAATAAATATCCCTACTACGCCACTCCTGCTCATTGCAGAATTTAAAATATGAATTACTGACTCATTTTAAAATATGAATTACTGACTCATTTTAAAATATGAATTACTGACTCATTTTAAAATATGAATTACTGACTCATTTTAAAATATGAATTACTGACTCATTTTAAAATATGAATTACAGACTCATTTTAAAATATGAATTACTGACTCATTTTAAAATATGAATTACTGACTCATTTTAAAATATGAATTACTGAATCATTTTAAAATATGAATTATTGACTCATTTTAAAATATGAATTACTGACTCATTTTAAAATATGAATAACTGACTCATTTTAAAATATGAATTACTGCCTCATTTTAAAATATGAATTACTGACTCATTTTAAAATATGAATTACTGCCTCACTTTGAAATATGAATTACTGACTCATTTTAAAATATGAATTACTGACTCATTTTAAAATATGAATTACTGATTAATTTTAAAATATGAATTACTGACTCATTTTAAAATATGAATTGCTGACTCATTTTTCAACCAATTTCGATGCAGTTTTATTGAAGGGTTTCTTTTTTGTTTTATTTGCTATTACATATAAAAATGTATTTAAAATCAAACATAGCCAAGTACCCAATTGCTTCCGGTGCTTACGAGTTTATAATTCACTCAGTAAGCCATTACAAGTAACAGACTGACTGGCTAAGCAAAGGTTTTCTTGTGGCTCGGACAAGTTGAAGGTCGATTTAGAAATTCGAAATCCTCAGAGTTCGTTTCTTTGACTCACACTTAGTCAAAGTTAAAGTGGTAGAGCCACGCTGTAGACAGTAACGTCTATAGCACGAATGGGCCGGCTCGACCGGTTAGATACCACTGTCTCTCAGAAAACCGACGTAAAGTGGCAGCTTGCTGTCGCGTTTCGTTCGGTGAGTGAGATTTCCGGTGGCCCATTTCCCCACTCCCTTTCCCAATCCCCTTCCCTCCCCTTCCATTCCCTCCTTTTAGGTGGTCAACGCACCCATGATTCTTTTTGTGTCTTGGGTGTCTATGGGCGGTGGAGATCACTTAATCAGGTGACCCATCTGCTCGTTTGCCATCTCTGCTAAAAGTTCGCTCTACATCTCAGCCTAACGTTGAATGATATTTCCAGGATCAAGCGGCCCAAGTGATCGAAGGTCAGAACCAGTGGAAGTCACCCGAAGGAGAAGTCATTAGCCAACAGTACGTGGCTGATGAAAATGGATACCAAGTGCAGGTAAACATTGAACAGGTGGTTTACCGCCGAAAGTTCATACATTTAAGGTCGCCTTATCTGTCAATATTGTATGGCGAAAATCAATGTAAAAAGCCGTTGGAGTTGAGTAGCGTTTGACCATTCGGGCGTTAGTGGTAGACTGCCTCGGTGGCGTGGTTGTATTTCGGTACGACTATGATCCTGAGGTCTCAGGTTCGATCCCCGGGTCGGGTAGTGATATTGGATTTTTCCATACCAGCCCGGAGTCTGGAATTTGTGCCCGATATGGCGATAGGCTCGTCTATCACATCTGGGACGGAACTAAGCTCGGCGAATTGTGGGTGTTCTAGTTCACTAGTGCGCCTCTGCCTACACCTTCGGGGATACAGGCGTGAGCTTATGTTTATTAATCGACTGTTTCTGTTCCAGGGCTCCCACATCCCCACCCCTCCCCCCATCCCAGAGCCGATCCTGCGCGCGCTGGAGTACATCCGCTCCCACCCGCCCGCACCGGAGAAGAAGTGATCCCCCATACTAGTTAGCCGATAAGTCTATATGTACAAATATCATACGAAATAAAGTATTAATGTTTTATTTTGCTGTTTTTTTTAAGTGAAACTTTTAGAATCTTTTTATTGGAACTCGTGAAAGGGAACGGAAATGTGTCACGACAGAGAGATAAATTTATGTTTATCTGCTGTCACTTAGTCAGTCATATATTTATATATATGACTGACAGCCTCCGTGGCTTGTCGGGCGAGTAGCCGGCTGTGAAACGTGAGGTCGCGGGTTCGATTCCCGCACCGAGACAAATGTTTGTGTGGCCCACAAATATTTGTTTCAAGTTTCGGTGTTGTGAGACCGGAAGTCTCTCATAGTTTCTGACACTTGCGATACAGGTTATACCTAGTGTGGGGTCAAAACTAGACGTGTGACCGTTGGGTGTATTTATTTATTTGTATAGGACTAACTAAGCCTGGGAGAGAATGAGACAGAATACATTATACATCGTACCCAGATTGTTTAAGTGAAGCCAGATTCGATGAATTCGATAAAACCTAAACGATGTATTGTTATGGATATTTTTTTCACCAGTAGAGAAAATTATTCGTGAGTGAAATAGGCTTCTTTTTATCCCCAAAAAGTTAACGGTTCCCGTGCGATACCCATGCGAATGAAGTCGCGGGCAACAGCTAGTATCATATAATATAAAACTGATCCTTCGGGCAGGATAAATTACAACTTTTGATCTTTCGGACCCGATAAAAGCGTTAAATATCATATATAAAACTGATCCTTCGAGCAGGATAAATTGCAAATTTTGATCCTTCAACCCCGATAAAAGTGTTAAATATCATATAATATAATACTGGTCCTTCCAGCAAGATACATTACAAATTTTGATCCTTCGACCCCGATAAAAATCTTAAATATGGTATAATATAAAATTGATCCTTCGAGCAAGATAAATTACAACTTTTGATCCTTCCAACACGATAAAATTGTCAAATATTATTTATAAAACTGATCCTTCGAGCAGGATACATTACAAATTTTCAACTTTCGACCCCGATAAAAGTGTTTAACATCAGACATAAAACTGATCCTTCAAGCAGGATACATTACAAATTATGATCCTTCAACCCCGATAAAGTGCCAATCGTAAAATTTCACTCACCCTGATCTCGCAGCACTGTCACTGCCTCCAGGACCCGCTTGGTGTAGATGCAAGGCTCGTAGTTGTCCATCTCTTGAGTCACCACCGAGCATACCCTGGACGGAAGGATAGTACATAAAGAAAGAAATAAGAAAAAAAGAAATAAACTTTATTTAGCTAGTGTCTCAGGTGACAATGAGTAGGAAAATAAACGTGTGCGTTTCGGGACGCTCGACACAAGTGATAACTTAAGCTAATCTCAGTTGAACTATTTATTATTGAAATTGTTTAACTTGAGAAAAGCTTAGGTTCTTACTTAAACTTTATGCCCCTTACTTACAAAAATATTTAAGTGCTGCTTATCTTTATACCAAAGGTTGTCCCTTTCATTTTTAAACAATGTGACGCAAGGAAAAAAGTGACAGGTTATTCTTAACCATTTGCTCAGCTAAAAATGTTCTTAATAAATAAATAACACCCAACAGTCACACACATAGTCCTGACCCCACACTAAGATCGAATCTTGTGTCGTGTATCAGGAACCTAGAGAGACGCGCGGTCTCACAACACCCACACCTGAACAAATATCTGTGGGCCACAAACATTTGTCTCGGTGCGAGGATCGAACCCGCAGCCTCTCGCTTCACAGCCGGCTACTCGCCCGACGAGCCACGGAGGCTGTCTTTTATATGTAAGGCCCCTATGTATATTAATATGATAAGAAGCCAGACAGAGTGACGCCATAACGCGTTACGTTACCAAGCGGTTTAGTCTCCCATAAGAAGTTATCACTTCAAAAAAACAATAACAAAAACTGAAAACCAACTTCAAAAACGAACACTTAAAAGTAAAAAATAACAACAATATCTTACTCTCTTTGGAGTCGGTGCCTTTTTAATTAATCTGCTTCAGCTTTACGAGTGTTAGAAATTGTTGATATTTTTTATTTTAAGTGTTCGTTTTTAAAGTTATCACTTTTAATTAAACTTTAATTATTATTTATCTATTTTTAGTGTAATATTGTAAGAATTATCCACCAACTTCTAAAAGTTGAGGAGTTATATATTTTTTTTTTTTATAGCAAAGACTGGCAAACGAGCAGATGGGTCACCTGATGGTAAGTGATCTCCACCGCCCATAGACAGCCAAGATAAAAATAATCATGGATGCGTTGTCAAACTGAAAGGAGGAAATGGAAGGGGAGGGAAAAAGGGATTGGGAAAGCAAGGTGGAAATGGGCCACCGGAAATCTCACTCACCAAACGAAACGCGACAGCAAACTGCCACTTTACGTCGGTTTTCTGTAAGACAGTGGTATCAAACCGGTCGAGCCGGCCCATTCGTGCTGTAGACATTACTCTACAGCGTGGCTCTACCACTCAAAAATTTTCCATCATCAGCTCAGCAACATGAGATGATGAGTACCAGACGCAAATACGTGATAATTTTAAGAAATATATAAACTACTAGCTGACCCGCGCAACTTTGTCTGTGTATGAGAGAAAGGGTTGAAAGAGTGAGTCGTAGGCACCTAATCCAATAATTGTAAAGGAGGTAATGGGATGATCTACTTTGGTTCGGTTTCGGCAGTTTCCCCGTCCGTCATCTCGTCAGTCACCCAGTCAGTGACCCAGTAAGTCACCCCGTCTGTTACTCCGTCTGTCACCCACTCAGTCACCCCGTCGCTGCCTTCGATTTTTCTGGGATCCCATCATCAGATCCTGACTTGGTGCCAGTGGGACCTGGGAAGTATACTCTTTTAAACTAAAAAAAAATCTCGAATTGGCCCAGGCGTTTTTGAGTAATCGGGGAACATACATAAAAAAATACAGACGAATTTAGGACCTTTTTGGAAGTCGATCGATAATAACGGTACCTGTTGGCGCGCCCCCGTATGGCGCCGGCGGTCCTCTCGAGCGAGTCGGCGTCGCCCTCCTGCAGCGCCACCAC
This sequence comes from Clanis bilineata, assembly GCA_036417725.1. Classification (NCBI taxonomy): domain Eukaryota; kingdom Metazoa; phylum Arthropoda; class Insecta; order Lepidoptera; family Sphingidae; genus Clanis; species Clanis bilineata. The sequence goes on along the minus strand of CM071138.1, from coordinate 914,697 downwards.
GCACTTGTTCACGTCCTCCAGGATGTGGTTCTCTGCACAGACATAACCAGCTTATTCATCATCATCATCATCATCATCGTCAGTCACAGGACGTCCACTGCTAGACACAGGCCTCTTCCAAACATTTCTAGATCGACCAGCTTTTTATATTATTTTTCCACTTGCAACTATTACATGATTTATTGTCCTAATGCAGTATTGTAGTCAGTTAGTTGGTTAATAGTTCAGTTTATAACAAATAATTGTAATCGCTACTTATATGAATTCACACAGATAATAGTGTAAGGTGTCCGTCTGTACTGCAATAAGACACCGCCAATAGCTTTAGACCCCGCCGTCCCTTCATATCTGCATTATTAATTTGTCGTTTTCTATCTTACGTCTGAAGTTTTAACGTATACACCTGATTGGTCAACACGCTTTTATTAGCCAAACCCCTGACTTTTGAAACTAGATTTTGACTACGATTTGATTTCATTTAATGACTTAAAATCCCACCGCAATCGAGTTAAAAGTGCTCTAATGTCGCGTTAAAAATTACCAAATGACAAGTTTTCGAATCCAACGCGATATTAGCGCAAATTTTACCTCGATTTCGGTGCAATTTTAAGATACTAATTGTAATTGAATTGTAGTTAAAACTGAATCGAGTGTCAAAAATTACCCTATTGACTTTACTTTTTAAAACACCAAACCCTCAATCGGAGCTCATTCCGTTCCCACTCTCTCTTCGAAAGTCAGTTAGACACTGAAATCACAATATAAAAATCTTAACGGACCAAATTCAAAATGTATACGATCATGACTAAATATGGGACTACTCTTGAAATAAGCTCTATCGAACACAAAACGAATTTAAAAAATACAGATGAATTGACGACCTTCTCCTTTATGAAAGTCAGTCGAAAAATACACACGAATTGATCATCTCCTTTTTTTAAAAAAATTATATAAGTTTTAAAATGACTATCGAAGCCTTTGTTGCCGCATTGGAATAGTTCGCTTCACCGGCATTTTCACGTTGTGGCGCTAGTGTAGCACTAGTTTCAGTTTAGCCACGCGCGTCCGAATGCGGCGAGGTTCTGTGTACGTAGTATGTGCGTATACGTGCACGTACACGGGCGTGTGTAGGGGCACGTGTAGGGACGTGCGTAGGGGTGTGTGTAGGTGCGTCTGTAGGGGCGTGGGGCGTGTGTAGGGGCGCGTGTAGATGCGTGTATAGGGGCGCGTGTAGGTGCGCGTGCGTAGGGGCGTGTGTAGGGGGCTTGGGGCATGTGTAGGGGCGTGGGGCGCGTGTAGGGGCGCGTGTAGGTGCGTGTGTAGGGGCGTGTGTAGGAGCGTGTGTAGGATCGTGTAGGGTTGTGTAGGGGCGTGCGTAGGGGCGTGCGTAGGAGCGTGGGGCGTGTGTAGGGGCGTGGGGCGCGTGTAGGGGCGTGTGTAGAGGCGTGGGGCGCTTGTAGGGGCGTGGGTAGGGGCGTGGGGCGTGGGGCGCGTGTACTCACCGCTGACCGCCAGGAAGTCGTCGATGGTGGTGATGTCGTCGACGGCGTCGGTGAGGAGCCGCACGGCCGCCTCCCACGCGCGCCCGAACGCGGCGAGGTTCTCCTGCGCGACGCGCGAGCGGGGACGGGCGGCGACCACGCGGGCCGCGTTGATCACCTGCGGGAGAGGGAGATACAGGATACGGTCGTCTCGTTGCTCTGGTGGCAACGTACACTGTGTATAACACTATTAGACACCTAAAGTTCAATATTTCTATTCAAACCAAGTCTGCCAACTAGCCGACGTATGTGAAAACGAGGTACTCTACCTACTGCTATGTAACTCAAAATCTGGTAACTGATCTCCTAAGTTTACGCGAATGTTATACATACATTGAAATAAAACTATTTTTACGGATTCTATCACGATTTGTATTAATTTTTTTTGCCCGACGTTACCATGTGACAGTCCAACCCGTGACCACGAAGACTGCAAAGCCTTCGATACGTCAAAATCTGGTTTGTTTTAACCACAGTTTTGTGCAAGGGCCATTATAATATTTATATACATTTTTTTTATTCATTAAGAGTTAGGGATGGAGTATTAGAGTTCAGAGTTGTTGTCGGTACCGATTTGAATTATGGAGTGCTCCGCTATATCAGATGTTGTAAGTAATATGTCTTTACAGAGTAATTATCTAAATTTCAACAGAACAAAGCCAAGCTATTGGCTAGCTTTGTTAGCGTTTATGTTCTGTTTTCAATTTTGACCGAACACGCTCAGACAAAATTCGCCCAAAATCATTAATAAAAAGTTTCTATATTACAGTGTAGACGGATATTAAAGTTCAGTGCATAAAATCACATCAATTTCAAACAACAAAAACAACTTTAGTCAATAATATTAAATTATTTTAACAGACAACTCCCGCCCTGTCAAACTTCGTCAATACTGCTCTTAGATAATGGCATCACTAAAATATTTCATACACAATTTAGTCCAAAAACCGGGGCTATACCACTGTCTCAAAAGTCTATTTAATTACCCCGGTAGCGACAATCATAAGCACTAACAAAAATGGAGGGATTTTGACAGGGTGGGCGTCGCTTGTTAAAGTTATTTCATATTATTCTCTAGAGCTGTGTGTTTTGGTTTTAAGTGATGTGGTTTAATGCATCAAACTGCAGTGAAGATGGACAGTATAATGTGGGAACTTTTTAACCGGTGATCTTCGATGAGTTTTGCTTGGTGCGTTGGCTGGGTTTGTTCGATCGATTCGCCGAGTGAAGGTCATCTGGGGGGCATCACACTGGAGGGAATTACCGCCATAATCCCAGCAGGACCTTGAGATCATCCACATCTGGGTCTCATGGTCATTGTGAAAAAATATTTGCTCTATTTATAGCTAAATCATCGTATATCGTTTTAAGTGGTATAACCACGCTGTAGTCTAACGTATACAGTATGAATGGGCCGGCTCGACCGGTTTGATACCACTGTCTCACAGAAAACTTGAGTGAGATTTCCGGTGGCCCATTTCCTCCCTTTCCCAATCCCTTGTCCCTTCTCTTCCATTCCCTCCTTTTCGGTTGGCAACGCACCCATGATTCTTTCTGGGTCTTGGGTGACTATGGGCAGTGGAGATCACTCACTGTGCTATAAAAAAAAATATGCGTGGAAGCCATTATTTTTAAAAGAAGAAGAACAAATGGATTCAAACCACATACCTGGGGGCACAGCGCCTCTATCTGGTCAGCGGCGTGACGCACCATCTTCACTCCATCCTCGTTGTTCGACATGGAGCATACGAGGTTGGCGACCTGCCAAAAAATTACCACATTCAAAATTCACATACAAAGAGATTTAATATTACTAACTATAGAGTGGCTATCAAGCAAGATTCCATACAAAAAAAATGATCTCAAACTTCAGTACAGCCGTCAACTACTTATTACAATGCGAGGGCGATCATTACAATTTACACCCTAGAATATTTTGTGAATGGTTAAGAATCACGTAAGATAAGTTTATTTTCTCAATATTATTTCGCTCGCCGACCTGGCACGCGTATATTTCAAATAAACTGAGCGACTTATGACCACTAGGTGATAACTTTTGTATCACAAGTTTTGTGCTGTTATGCAGTCTATATACTGTTGAATGTCTTTGCTCACATACAACAACAAAATCACGTTGTGTACCCGTGACTCACGGCGCGTACCCTTAACTCATGTCATGTACCCGCAACTCATGACTATTTCTACGTAATGTAACCGTAACTCACGGCGTGTACCCGTAACTCACGGCGTGTACCCGTAAACTCACGGCGTGTACCCGTAAACTCACGACGTGTACCCGTAATTCAGGCCGTGTACCCGTAACTCACGGCGTGTACCCGTAACTCACGGCGTGTACCCGTAAACTCACGGCGTGTACCCGTAAACTCACGACGTGTACCCGTAAACTCACGACGTGTACCCGTAATTCAGGCCGTGTACCCGTAACTCACGGCGTGTACCCGTAACTCACGGCGTGTACCCGTAACTCACGGCGTGTACCCGTAAACTCACGGTGTGTACCCGTAAATTCACGGCGTGTACCCGTAAACGCACGGCATGTACCCGTAAAATCACGGCGTGTACTTGTAAACTCACGGCGTGTACCCGTGACTCACCTCGACGAGTTTGTTGGCGTGTTCGGTGAACACGAGCGCGTACTCCTCGACTTCCTTCTCGTTTCCGTTCCTGGCTGCCTCCATCAGCACCAGGAGCGGCACGTTCGTCTCCAGGAAACTGGTGGAACAGGACAAAGCAGTTGAAAAATTAAATTACTTTGCTTATATTACGACAAAGACGAGTCCTTGGACCCGGGCGGCCCTGATTTTGTATCCTAGGTCAGGCAAAGCAATTTTTCTAATTTGATTTGCCCAAGACTGGATTCCCAAAGGGGGTTGACGTCAGGCAACGAACTGGTCGTAAAAACTAGAAATGTGCAATCTCTACAGCGTGGCTCTATAACCCAAAAAACATGGTTAAAAAGTATATTGCAGAAAGGATAGAGGTTTGATTTTGATTTCATTTATTTTTTAAAGGTGTGAAGCAAGGGCCCTGTTCATTGGAGATTCATTGCAACAAATACTTTCATTCACTGACTAGACCGTCAAAAACTCCTAGAGTGATGTTCCTAGAGCGTTTTACATTACCAGTCCAGTTGTGCCTTCATCGATGTCCTTCCATAATTTCTATGATGACATGTACTATGACGTCACTCCCCCCTATTCTACTGTACTCTACTCACCTGTCAGACACATGGTCCACGACCGCCTTCCGCAGCTGCCTCCTCAGGTCCCTGGTCTTGCGGCACATGTTCTCGATAGCTCGCTCCAACCCTGCTGATTGTTCAGGCTTGCCGGCCTGTATGATGAATAAATAAATAACATCCAACAGTCCCACACGTACATTTATTTGATTTGGTTATTTTTGTGACGGCCTCGGTGGCGTGGTGATATGGCGTGCGCGGTACAACCACCGTCCTGAGGTCTCGGGTTCGATCCCCGGCGAGGTCAGTGATGTGTTTTTTCACTGAATTGATGATAGATGATTATTAACCCAGTGTCTCGAATCTGTGCCCGATATGGCGATAGGCTCACTCCCTATCACATTTGGGCCGGATCTAAGCTCGGCGAAATGTTGGTGTTCTAGTTCACTAGTGCGCCTCTGCCAGTCTGCCTACCCCTTCGGGGATTCAAGCGTGAGTTTATGTTATGTTGTGGGTGTCCTACGTCCAGCTGTGGTCGTCCTGTGGCCGTTGATGGTAAAACTCCGGCGTAATGTGTATAGCGTGTACTAACACTGGTCATGTTCCCCGGTGTGTAGTGTACAGCGTGTACTAACACTGGTCATGTTCCCCGGTGTGTAGTGTACAGCGTGTACTAACACTGGTCATGTTCCCCGGTGTGTAGTGTACAGCGTGTACTAACACTGGTCATGTTCCCCGGTGTGTAGTGTACAGCGTGTACTAACACTGGTCATGTTCCCCGGTGTGTAGTGTACAGCGTGTACTAACACTGGTCATGTTCCCCGGTGTGTAGTGTACAGCGTGTACTAACGTTGGTCATGTTCCTCGGTGTGTAGTGTACAGCGTGTACTGACACTGGTCATGTTCCCCGGTGTGTAGTGTACAGCGTGTACTAACGTTGGTCATGTTCCCCGGTGTGTATAGCGTGTACTAACACTGGTCATGTTCCCCGGTGTGTAGTGTATAGCGTGTACTAACACTGGTCATGTTCCCCGGTGTGTAGTGTATAGCGTGTACTAACACTGGTCATGTTCCCCGGTGTGTAGTGTATAGCGTGTACTAACACTGGTCATGTTCCCCGGTGTGTAGTGTATAGCGTGTACTAACACTGGTCATGTTCCCCGGTGTGTAGTGTATAGCGTGTACTAACACTGGTCATGTTCCCCGGTGTGTAGTGTATAGCGTGTACTAACACTGGTCATGTTCCCCTGTGTGTAGTGTATAGCGTGTACTAACACTGGTCATGTTCCCCGGTGTGTAGTGTATAGCGTGTACTAACACTGGTCATGTTCCCCGGTGTGTAGTGTATAGCGTGTACTAACACTGGTCATGTTCCCCGGTGTGTAGTGTATAGCGTGTACTAACACTGGTCATGTTCCCCTGTGTGTAGTGTATAGCGTGTACTAACACTGGTCATGTTCCCCGGTGTGTAGTGTATAGCGTGTACTAACACTGGTCATGTTCCCCGGTGTGTAGTGTATAGCGTGTACTAACACTGGTCATGTTCCCCTGTGTGTAGTGTATAGCGTGTACTAACACTGGTCATGTTCCCCTGTGTGTAGTGTATAGCGTGTACTAACACTAGTCATGTTCCCCGTGTGTATAGCGTGTACTAACACTGGTCATGTTCCCCGGTGTGTAGTGTATAGCGTGTACTAACACTGGTCATGTTCCCCGGTGTGTAGTGTATAGCGTGTACTAACACTGGTCATGTTCCCCGGTGTGTAGTGTATAGTGTGTACTAACACTGGTCATGTTCCCCGGTGTGTATAGCGTGTACTAACACTGGTCATGTTCCCCGGTGTGTATAGCGTGTACTAACACTGGTCATGTTCCCCGGTGTGTAGTGTATAGCGTGTACTAACACGGGTCATGTTCCCCGGTGTGTAGTGTATAGCGTGTACTAACACTGGTCATGTTCCCCTGTGTGTAGTGTATAGCGTGTACTAACACTGGTCATGTTCCCCGGTGTGTAGTGTATAGCGTGTACTAACACTGGTCATGTTCCCCGGTGTGTAGTGTATAGCGTGTACTAACACTGGTCATGTTCCCCGGTGTGTAGTGTATAGCGTGTACTAACACTGGTCATGTTCCCCGGTGTGTAGTGTATAGCGTGTACTAACACTGGTCATGTTCCCCGGTGTGTAGTGTAGAGCGTGTACTAAGACTGGTCATGTTCCCCGGTGTGTAGTGTACAGCGTGTACTAACACTGGTCATGTTCCCCGGTGTGTAGTGTACAGCGTGTACTAACACTGGTCATGTTCCCCGGTGTGTAGTGTATAGCGTGTACTAACACTGGTCATGTTCCCCGGTGTGTAGTGTATAGCGTGTACTAACACTGGTCATGTTCCCCGGTGTGTAGTGTATAGCGTGTACTAACACTGGTCATGTTCCCCGGTGTGTAGTGTATAGCGTGTACTAACACTGGTCATGTTCCCCGGTGTGTAGTGTATAGCGTGTACTAACACTGGTCATGTTCCCCGGTGTGTAGTGTATAGCGTGTACTAACACTGGTCATGTTCCCCGGTGTGTAGTGTATAGCGTGTACTAACACTGGTCATGTTCCTCGGTGTGTAGTGTATAGCGTGTACTAACACTGGTCATGTTCCCCGGTGTGTAGTGTATAGCGTGTACTAACACTGGTCATGTTCCCCGGTGTGTAGTGTATAGCGTGTACTAACACTGGTCATGTTCCCCGGTGTGTAGTGTATAGCGTGTACTAACACTGGTCATGTTCCCCGGTGTGTAGTGTATAGCGTGTACTAACACTGGTCATGTTCCTCGGTGTGTAGTGTATAGCGTGTACTAACACTGGTCATGTTCCCCGGTGTGTAGTGTATAGCGTGTACTAACACTGGTCATGTTCCCCGGTGTGTAGTGTATAGCGTGTACTAACACTGGTCATGTTCCCCGGTGTGTAGTGTATAGCGTGTACTAACACTGGTCATGTTCCCCGGTGTGTAGTGTATAGCGTGTACTAACACTGGTCATGTTCCTCGGTGTGTAGTGTATAGCGTGTACTAACACTGGTCATGTTCCCCGGTGTGTAGTGTATAGCGTGTACTAACACTGGTCATGTTCCCCGGTGTGTAGTGTATAGCGTGTACTAACACTGGTCATGTTCCCCGGTGTGTAGTGTATAGCGTGTACTAACACTGGTCATGTTCCCCGGTGTGTAGTGTATAGCGTGTACTAACACTGGTCATGTTCCCCTGTGTGTAGTGTATAGCGTGTACTAACACTGGTCATGTTCCCCGGTGTGTAGTGTATAGCGTGTACTAACACTGGTCATGTTCCCCGGTGTGTAGTGTATAGCGTGTACTAACACTGGTCATGTTCCCCGGTGTGTATAGCGTGTACTAACACTGGTCATGTTCCCCGGTGTGTAGTGTAAAGCGTGTACTCACATTGGTCATGTACTCGTGCAGCAGGTCCTGCAGCGCCTGCCGCACGGCGTTACACTCGGCGACGATGCGCTCGCGCCGCTCGTCCCTGCAACATGCAACATAATGCAACGCGCTGTGATGACATGGACCTCTAACATTAAGGGCGACTTGCAGCTTTTACATAAAACTCAATTTGAGGGCGTCTTGCAGCGCTGTTACTAATCTAGAGTTGTAACTTATCTCGATTTATCCTACAGCTCACTCGTATCTTAAAATCAAGATTTGGGATAAATAAAGATTTATCACGGAGCTGCTAGTGGCCCAAGTGCTGCACACTTAAATTATTCGCGATTTATCTTATGTCGATTTTAAAGTTTATCAGCTCGCAGACAAAGAAAAACAAAATGGCAGCCACTTTTTAAAATTGTAACCCCGGATCCGTCCTTTGGAACTACGGGGCGACGCAGATATTGATTCTGAAGTCAATGGGATCAAAAATAAAGCTGAACAAAATGACAGCCACTTTTGAACACCGGATTCGTCCTTCGGAATTAGAGGGCAAACCAGATATCGATTAGAATATGTTACTAGACCAAGGACACAACGGAGGGCCCTAACTTCAATTAATTTATATCAAATCAACTCAAAATATTTATAGAATTCATAAAATATATGTACATCATTTATATTCCGTAAAATTTTACTCCACCGCCTGTTCGGAAGGCCATTTCGCCAGAGAAGAACAGACGGGAAACTTTGACATTGTCTTTTTGAATGCCCGGCATAATGTGTAGTTGGTCTTAGCAACTAAGCCAAGTTCATTCTACAACATGCCGGAAAGTGTCGCGTCGAACCCACTTTAAAGTGGCAGCTCGCTGTCGTGTCGTTCAGGGACTGGGATTTCCTGTGGCCCAATTCCCTCCTTCCTTTTCAAATGCCTATTTCCTTTCTTTTAGATTGGCGACGCATCTATGATTCTTTTTATGTTTTGTATGTCTATGGGCGGCGGAGATCACTTACCATCAGGTGATACACCTGCTCGTTTGCCAGTCTCTGCTATAAAAAAAGTGAAAAGAAATAAAGAAGTATGTGGTGATGGTCACCTGGTGCAAGAGCTGTCGGCCATCAGCGCGGCGCCCGAGATGATGGACTCGAGCCGCTCCTCCAGCGAGGGTCTGGTCCGCAGCTCCGAGTACGCGAGCGGCTCCATCACCATGCGCTCCTGGACACAAAAAGAACATTATTTAAAAACATATTTTTTTATGAAAAAAGAAAGAAAAAAAACTATATACAATTGTAACAAAAAAAACTAAAAAAAAAAGGAAATAATATGAAAGAAAATGATGAAAATTGTAATAAATATAAAAAAAAACTATTAGACAAGAATAAAAAAAAATCCAAAAATCATTAAAAAAAATCGAAATACAAAATTATAGTACTACATAAATAAAAGAAAAAAAAAGCAATATAAAAAAACAATAAAATAATATAAAACGTGTAAAAAACAATCTAACCTCTCGTTGGAATGGAAAGACCTTATCCAAAAAGAGGGGCAATATAATAACAATAAAACAGTAAAAAAAAGATTTAAAGTACATAAAAAAACAAGACTTTACAAATAATCATTCTTATAAGAATAAAATGACTCTCACGTCGAAATCGTCCAGCGCTTGTGCCAATTCTCCAGGTCCCTCCACTGGCCTGTTGGTACCTGTAACCAAAAACATAACATATACGTATTACATGCAAACATACGCCTCGGTGGCGTGGTGGTATTTCGGTACGACTACAGTCCTGAGGTCTCGGGTTCGATCCCCGGGTCGGGCAAAGTGATATTGGATTTATCCACATCAACCCGGAGTCTGGAATTTGTGCCCGATATGGCGACGGGCTCGGCAATAACATCTGGGACAGAACTAAGCTCGAAATGCTGGTATTCTAGTTCGCTAGTGCGCCTCTGCGTACCCCTGCGGGGATACAGGCGTGAGGTTATGTTATGTATGTTCCCTAATGGTGGTGATGGATGTTGTCTCACCGTTCCCATGGGGCCGCCCCCTGGCGACTCCGGCTATAGCGTCGACAGCAGTACAGACAGCTCTCAGCACATAGTCCCGGTTGGCTTTAGCGGCCGCCAGCTCGGGGTGGCGCACGTACACCTGCATATACAAACACATTCAAATGTATATACACGGGACAACAGCGGCCTGAGCAGGAAAATTTCTGACAACCGTAAATGTATTCGAACTCGATGCGCGTCTATGAAATTTGTATGAAATATTAACCAAACGTCATCGGTGCGCAGCGAACTCGAATACATTTACATTTACATTCGTTTTTCGTGCTCGGGCTACGGCACAAAACTTGTGATCCAAAAGTTTTTTTTTTTATAGCAGATTCGCAAACGAGCAGATGGGTCACCTGATGGTAAGTGATATCCACCGCCCATAGACACCCAACACACAAAAAGAATCATGGGTGCGTTGACAAACTAAAAGGAGGGAATGGAAGGGGAGGGAAGGGGATTGGAAAAGGGAGTGGGGAAATGGGCCACCGGAAATCTCACTCACCGAACGAAACGCGACAGCAAGCTGCCACTTTACGTCGGTTTTCTGTGAGACAGTGGTATCTAACCGGTCGAGCCGGACCATTCGTGCTGTAGACGTTACAGTCTACAGCGTGGCTCTACCACTTCTAGTGGTCATAAGTCGCTCAGTTTATTTGAAATATACGCGCGCCAGGTCGGACAGCGTAATAATATTGAGAGAATAAACTTATCTTACGTGATTCTTAACCATTCACAAAACATTCTAGGGTGTAAATTGTAATGATCGCCCTCGCATTGTAATAAGTAGTTAATGGCGGTACTGAAGTTTGAGATAAATTTTTCGACCAACTTCCACAGAAGGAGGTTCTCAATTCGTTCTTTTTATGTATGTTACACGATATCTCCGCCAAATGTGGACCGATTTTCAAAATTCTTTTTGTGTTCGATAGAGCTTATTTCAAGGGTGGTCCCATATAAATTTGGTCACGATCGGTAAATTGGAAGTCGGTCAGTTAAGTTTTTAAAGTTGTGATTATTAGTATGGAATCTTGCTTGATAGCCTATCTATAATGAGTAATATTAAATTCTGGTCACACTCGAATATCACATAAATAATGGTCCATACCTTGGACGGGCACGACACATGTGGGCACGAGCCCTGACAGAATGGCTGCCACAAGAAGCAAAAAGGCGGCGTGGCAGACCACGAAAAAGATGGCGCGACGAGTTTGACGCCTTTAAGAAGACCTGGCGGAACGACACCCAGGATCGGGATGTGTGGAAGAAATGTTGGGAGGCCTTTGCCCAGGAGTGGGACAATTGAGGCTTTAATAATAATAATAATACCTTGGAAGCGGTGAGCAGCATGGTGGAGTGTTTCTTGAGAACGGCACGAGCGGCAGCCAGCTCGTCCTTCATGCGAGGCTCCTGGGGACAAACATTACACGTTAATGAACCCCAAAACAAAGCCACATTGCAGTAACTGAGATTACAGACAAAAGGGAAGTCCTGCGTTTAATTCTGCATTTGCTCTCAAGGATGTTGGTTGATATTTTAAAATATATCGGGTGACTTTCTTTAGCATCAGGCAAAATACTTTATTTGTAGTATACATACATACATAGATAGATTCACGCCTTTTTCCCATAGGGGTAGGCAGAGACAACGGATTTCCACTTGCTACGATCCTTACATACCTCTTTCGCCTCATTCAGTCTCATTACATTCTTCATGTATGCACGACGGCGGTATTTGTAGTATATTTACTTTAAATTTCCATTTGACCTTTATTGGGTATGTGCTTATTTCTTATACAAAGTGGTTTTGTTAATTTTTGCACATTTTGTCCGTTCGGGTCGACGTAAAACAGCTGATATTATCGGTCAAATACGACGATTTTGTCGATAACAAACATGAACGGACTAGTCCGGCCTTGGATGCGAGGTTCACGCGCCGCGTACCTACTGAAGTTTACCTACATGTCGAATTTCGCGCATTATACATACCGCTTTTATTTCTACCTCTTCCCACTCTAATGTAGGGTCGGCGCAATAAACTTTTTCAAACATGTTGCAGAGAGGGTTTGCCTAAGTTTTTGAGTACCTACCAGACACAAGTACCTGAATAGTTTTAGGAAATATATAAAACACACTATGGGTCCCTACAAAATTTGAAGGTTTCCCTCGATTTTTCTAGGATCCCATCATCAGATCCTGACTTGGTGCCAATGGAAGTATACCCTTTTAAACAAAAAAAGAATTTCTCGAATCGGCCTAGGCGTCTTCGAGTAATATATATATAAATGTTCCCCACATTCACAAAAAAAAGATTCCGACGAATTGTTAACCTCCTCCTTTTCTTGAAGTCGGTTTAAAATACTGTAAAATAGTAATAGCACGCCAATCTCAAGCTTCCCATTTACTACAAGCTCTCATATTTCCACTCTACCTTCAGCTCCTTCTGCCTCTTCCCAGCCGCAGCTGAGAGTTCATTGGCCGACACCCCAAACTGCCGCGCCAGCTCCATCACTTCAGACTGAGATGATGCTGACTTCAGCTTGTCCAGATCGCTCTCCACCTGTGAATAGGATATTATACATACAAACATAAGCTCACGCCTGTATCCCCGAAGGGGTAGGCAGAGGCGCACTAGCGAACTAGAACACCCACATTTCGCCGAGCTTAGTTCCGTCCCAGATGTGATAGATGAGCCTATCGCCATATCGGGCACAAATTCCAGACTCCGAGCTGATATGGAAAAATCCAATATCACTGCCTGACCCGGGGATCGAACCCAAGACCTCAGAACAGTAGTCGTACCGAAATACAACTACGCCACCGAGGCAGTCTAAACTAACATCAATCTAAATTATTATTATTATAGTTTAGATGCATTTAAGCCAAAAAAGAACTTCAAACTTGAAACAGCTGATCGAAATTGACTATGTTTTCACTATCGAACGTTTATAAGCTACACTTATGGTCTCAATAAACGATCTCAGTTTAGAGTGCAGATAGACCGCGATTATGAATCAATCAAATCAATTCATTTGGAATGAAAAATGAAAATTAAAATGACATTTATTGCGTTTTAGCTGTTATACAATTAGGTACTTAGGTCTAGTAAAATACACACAGGGAAAAAAAACATTATCATGTGTATGTGCACACACGCACATGTGTACAAGTGTGCATATATACACAATCGAGGTTTATATTGGAGCTGCGAGTGTCTCTAAGGGCCACTTGCAGCTCCGCGATAAATCTCGATTAAACCCAAATATTGGTTTAAACATAGGAATGAGCTGTAGGATAAATCGAGTTTAGGTCTAACTGTAGCTCAGTAATGGAGGCTTAGTATATTCACCGTTTTGAAGCTGCAAGTGTCCCTAAGTGTATATTCACCGTGTTGAAGCTGCAAGTGTCCCTAAGTGTATATTCACCGTGTTGAAGCTGCAAGTGTCCCTAAGTGTATATTCACCGTGTTGAAGCTGCAAGTGTCCCTAAGTGTATATTCACCGTGTTGAAGCTGCAAGTGTCCCTAAGTGTATATTCACCGTGTTGAAGCTGCAAGTGTCCCTAAGTGTATATTCACCGTGTTGAGCTTGGAGAGCAGCAGGTGCACGTCGACCATGTCGGCCAGGATCAGCAGCCGCGTGACCGCCGAGAGCAGCGCCCGCGCGGCTCGCACCATGGCGCCGCGCGCCGACGACGCGCACGGCTCGTCCGAGAACTCGCGCGCGGACACGCTCATCGCTGCGCCTGCGCACCGACCACGCCCCCCGTGTTACACGTACATTACGGAATATCGATATATATCTATAGATGTGTTCAATAACTCATTAAGAACTTTGTAACTGAGATATTGATTGTTATTAATGACAATATATATATATTTATTAACAAAAAAAAACAACAATAAGTAAATTGTTAATTTTTCCCTTAGTAACGCCTGATGTGTTCATATCATTAATGTATAATTTCATTCAAATATTTTTCAAAAGCTAATTGTTATTGTAAATTTCTATTTAAACTAACATTCTATAATATATAGTCCAATTGATAATTAAACGGAGTAAACTGACAGATCGAAATGTCACTTTCCGAAATAATGTTGCTTACTTTCAAAACGTAGTGATTGATCTAGTTCAATTATTATCATTCAAAGTAACAATAACTCAGCACAAGTATGCAAAATTAGAATTTTATTGCGTGTTTTTAGAAATTTCAGCTTAACCCTTCGACTAAATGTCTGTGTAAATAATGTTGCGTAAATAATCACAACAGATACGCGAAATAATGACAATGAAAATTACAAATATCACTTTTATTATTTTAGAAAAATTACGTTCAGCGCATTTATAGCTTTTGTAAGTTTTGTTTATAATGAACCTAACTATTTGAATGACTAATTCCAATGACTATAAATAAACATGCCGTAATTTAGCATGCAGTGATTTACTTTGACTTTAATTCAGTAGACATGCGGTACTAATCACACGTTAGGCAGGAATTACGACTTTAAGTTGAACTTTAGAAAATGAAATAATCTTGATCTTTTTACCGCAGCACTATTTAAATTTCATGAAAAAGTGGCAACATTCGAAATGTCAGTTTACTCCGTTTAATTAGCAATCCTACTATAATAATTGTTATCTTTTACTTCTAATCATTGTAATTTAAATAAAATAACATTTTTCAATGCATGCTGTGACTGAAGGTGTTGCATTTAACATGTTTATGTTATATAATAAGTTTACTAGACCTTAGTAGCAATGTAATCACCACTGATTGTCCTAAATAAATAAATAAATATACCCATTGACCCATTTTTTACAACTTTTATACCCCCTCCCCGCCGTGACCATCCGTAGTATATGCCAAGACCCCCCCTCCCTCTAGTTGTCACGTAGTAATTTATAAATATGGTTTTAAATCATTTTCTGTCAAAGAAAAGTTAAAAAACAAAATATTATTACATGTTGCCGCCTGTGACTTTAAAAAGTGCTAAACGCCGCGCGCCATATTTGAATATAGCTCGAAAAAGCACGTGATTTCCCTAGAAAACCCGTCCCCCCGGCCATGTGACCAAGCGTGGCATTTTGAAGACACCCTCCCCCCAAACAGGTCACAAAGAACAACGTCAGAGTTTCTTGCCCGTTCTTCTCTGACGAACCAGCTTTCCGAATTGGCGGTAGAGTAAACATTTTAGACGGAATCTAAACAATGTGTGACATTTTATGGATTCAATAAACGATTTGATTTGATTTAATACAATATGGGTACGTTTCCTTACATATTAACGCGAAAGCTTACTGGTAGTCGCGAAATTCATATATTTTTCAACCAACTTAAAAAATAGGTGCTTAATTCGTCCGTATGTTTTTTATGTATATAACTCGATGTCTCCGCCAAATGTGGCCCAATTTTCAAGATATATGTCCAGCAGTCGACGTGTCTGATGATGATGATGTACTCACCAGAGGAACTCCTCAACGGCGGCCAGAATCTGCTGCGTGATCTCAGGGTTCTTGTACGCTATGGTATGTCCTCGCTCTATGAATATCTTAGGTATCTATGTGCAGTGTCTGATGATGCTGTACTCACCAGCCTTCCTGACCTCCTCGACTGCAGCCAGCATCTGTTGCGTGATCTCAGGGTTCTCGTAGGCTATGGTCTGTCCTCGCTCGATAAAGATCTCGGTGGCTCGCTCCACCGTCGCCACCAGAGCACTGGCGCGCTTCGATTTGCCAGCTGGTTATAAAAAATAATCATAGTAGACAACTTTCTTTCATTTTGGCCTGCCCTCATTCCACCTTAATGTGGGAGCGCAATATACTTTTTCAAGAATGTTGCAGGAACGATTTGGCTAAGTTTTAACGACTGGCTACCTGCCAGACGTTGACAACAATGACAACCCCTCTGTGGGATCCAGTCTCGAGCAAATTAAATAAGAAAATTTGCTTTGCCCGACTTGGGAATCGAACCCACTACCTCCTGGTCCACAGCCTATACATGCTGCCACTAGACCAAGGAGGCGAGCATAGTAGACAAAACATATAAAATAAAATTATTGGAGTGATAGTCATGCTGTACAGGTCTACAGCCGGCTCGACTAGTTTGATACTACTGTCTCACGGAAAAGCCGCGGGTTCGTTTCCCGTATTGAGACAAATGTTTGTGCGGCCCACAGATATTTGTTTCAAGTCTGGGTGTTGTGAGAGCGCGCGTCTCTTATAGTCTCTGACACCCACGATACAGGTTATACCTAGTGTGATTTTTTTGTGTTCAATAGAACTTAGTCCAAAGGTAATAATAATAATAAATAATAAGCCTTTATTTACTCCATATCTCAAATTCAAGGGTAGTCCCATATAAATTCAGTCACAACCAGTATAAGTTGGTCA
Organism: Clanis bilineata; assembly: GCA_036417725.1. Taxonomy (NCBI): domain Eukaryota; kingdom Metazoa; phylum Arthropoda; class Insecta; order Lepidoptera; family Sphingidae; genus Clanis; species Clanis bilineata. The sequence goes on along the minus strand of CM071138.1, from coordinate 898,081 downwards.
GTTTTTAACGTATGCTTATTTATTAACTTACGTCGCTTCTTCTTAGCGTCCCGGTCCTTGTTGTTGACGAGGGTGGTCACCTGCAGCACGAGGGGCTCCAGCGTGCGCTCCACCGACATGGTCCTGATCTCCAGGTTGCGAGGGTCCCACTTCAGAGTGAGGGTGCCCGTTGTACCATACGTGTCTGTCATCGTCGCCATGACGGCTGCAACATAAATATGGATACACGCAATGTTTTTTTTTTTTATAGCAGAGACTGACAAACAAGCAGGCGGGTCACTCAAATCAAATCAAATCAAATCGTTTATTGAATCCATAAAATGTCACACATTGTTTAGATTCCGTCTAAAATGTTTACTCTACCGCCAATTCGGAAAGCTGGTTCGTCAGAGAAGAACGGGCAAGAAACTCTGAAGTTGCTCTTTTTGAGAATAATAACCAGTTTACAACCAAAATAAGAAAACAAAAAATTTCAATAATTTACATTAAATTAGAGCAGCCCATCTACAACAAGGTAACCTCCATGTAAAATAAAAACAATAAAACGTACAATTTCGATTGCTGAGCGACTCCCACAGGCACGGCGAATAATCGACAAACTAAACGGATGGATAAAATTAATGAATGTACTTGTGAACTTTACTGCCCATGGATACACAAGACACAAAAATAATCATAGAATTGCCAACATGAAAGGAGGGAATGTAAGAGGAGGAAAACGGTATTGGGAAGGGGAGGGGGGTAAATAGGCCACCAGAATTCTCACTCACGGAACGAAACGCAACAGCAAGCTGCCACTTTACGTCAGTTTTCTGTGAGACAGTGGTATCTGCCAGGTCGAGCTAACCCATTCATGCTGTAGATGTTACTGTCTACAGCGTGGCTCTACCACTCACTACACTACACCTGATAGGAAGTGTAGAATCACCGAATCCTAAATCACGGTGGCAAAGTATATCGCAGACATAGCAGATACGACCTCCGAAGATGAACCATCGGAGGGGCCGTGGTGGTCAGGCACTACACCCGCCTGACGAGGAGATCTCCTCTGGTGGAGGAACACCGACACCCGTTCCTCTACAGAAGCACAGTGTAGTTCAAAAACCACAAACCACTGACAAACAATGGGTTTCTCTGCCGGAACTTTATTTATACATTATGATTGAAATGTCCTGGGTACAATTCCCAGATTGGGCAAAACAAATTTTCCATTTTGATTTGCCTGGGACTGGATCCGGCAGGGGTTCACATCAGGCAGGCAGCCAGTTGTTAAAACTAAGCCAAATCATTTTCTGCAACATGCTTGAAGAGTGTGTTGCGCTGACCCCACATTAAGGTGGGATAAGGGCAAGCAGAAAGAAACAAAGATTAAGTGATCTGTTCACTTGTCTGTTCAAATGCAAATGTCCCCACCACAAATAATAATAAATAGTTAGAGGATAAGCAGCGATAGCTCAGATGGGAATGGTACGGACTGCCGAGACAAGTGTCGGACGTTCGAGACCAAACACAACATGTAGCATACACCAACCGCTTTTCTATGTTAAGTGTATTTTCATTGTGAATTATCGCTTGCTATAACGGTGAAGGAAAACATCGTGAGGAAACCTGCACACCCGAGAATTTCTACACAAGAATTTTGGAGGTATGTGAAGTGTACCAACCCGCATTAGTCCAGCGTGGTAGACTAACGCCTAACCCCTCATTAGTAGAGGAGGCCCGTGCCCAGCAGTGGGATAGTAATATTACAGGGCTAATATTATTGTTATTCAAACTGCTAATGTCTGAACTGAAAGTATCTAAGTACCTCAACAACCATCTCAGTATAAATAGATAAAGCAGGTACTTTAATGTAAATATAATAATAGTTGTAGAAAGATTCTTTTGTTTCTGATATTCTTATCTATGTTAAATTAACAGTACTCTATGAATAAAACTCGACAAAAAGCGAAATTTCAGTACTATAGACTCTATTTAGGACAAAGAGTTTTAAATAATTGTATAATGTATTTCTCTACCATCAAAGTAAGTAACAGTGTTAACATATCACTTTGTAATAGTATTTATCACACTCTATGAGTCATTCTTTGAGTATTTATGAGAAATCTTAGCTACTTGAAGATGAATTAATGCCATGGGCGTGTTTTTAAAGAACTTAACATGTTAATTATACCTTGGAACGGCGTTAAAACACAACGAAATTAAAGAATAATAAACAAATAAATAGCATCTCCATGTTAGTTTAATTAAAATGCGTCTGAATTATAAAGTCATGGAAAATAATGGAACTCATTGAACTTTCCCTTCATCATAATTTGGTAGGGTAATTTATTGTCAACATACAAGGGTACACTTTTACCTGGTTTTTATCGGATGTTGTCGGTTATTGGTGGAAAATTATATGTTTTGTACGCAAATACGAAATTAATGAACGTGATTTCACTAATTCACAGCACAAATTCACAATAAAACACACACAAATTGAATTAATATCGCGACGACACTCGACAAGGCGTGTCAAATTATACCAACTGAGTTGCCAGTATAAAAAATAAAAATATAAATGTTGGAACTAAATTAAGTTGGTAAACTAATAAACACTAAACTTTAAAAAAATAATGGTCGTCTCAAAATAAAATTCATGTAGTTTTAGTAAAATTGGTTTATTAAAAATAAGTAAGTTACGACTTACGAGAAACCATGGCTTTTTTTTATTTACTTCCTTGTACCGAAAGGACTTACGTAGAAAAAACTATATAATTTACAGGGGTGTATCCAAGTAGGCAGCGGGGGTAAAATAGCTGAGGTTCTACTACACTAACGTAAAAACTATTAATCACGTCCCGTGTCAACAAATCACAACTGAATAGACGGAGAATGTGTGTATGAAGATAATAATAATAAATAAATAAATAACACCCAACAGTCACACACGTAGTCCTGACCCCATACTAGGTATAACCTGTATCGTGGGTGTCAGAGACTATGAGAGACTTTCGGTCTCACAACACCCAGACTTAAAACAAATATCTGTAGGCCACACAAACATTTGTCTCAATGCGGGAATCCAACGCGCGGCCTCTCGCCTCACAGCCTGCTACTCGCCCGACAAGCTACGGAGGCTGCTTATTGGATGAGTAGATTGTACGAGCAGTACCAAATGTATTGCGATAAGAGAATCTACGGTTCTCATTCGGAGTATAAAATGCAACAGCATCCTAGTAAAGTGGGAAAGTTTTCTAATCTTTAAAATAAAAGCAACTACAATATTATTTATTCTGAAGTAGCACATTTTTTACGAATTTATTTTAAGTACATAATAATAAATTAAGGAACACAATATTAAAAAAAAACATAATTTACGATAATAAATAAATAAATAACACCCAACAGTCACATACATAGTCCTGACCCCACACTAAGATCGAGTCTTGTGTCGTGGGTATCAGGAACTACGAGAGACTTTCGGTCTCACAACACCCAGACCCGAAACAAATATCTGTGGGCCACACAAACATTTGTCTCGGTGCGGGGATCGAACCCGCGGCCTCTCGCTTCACAGCCGGCTACTCGCCCACCGCGCCACGGAGGCTGTCATAATATAATGTTTGTTGATACGTATTTGAGTAATTGTCAATTAAAAATAATTAAGCAAAAAGGTTATAAAACAATTTTTCATACATTATTAATAATTATGTTATTTTACATTTCCAGTGATATTTGACCATATATTAAATAAAATGAAATAGCTAACTTAGAGTATGGTAGGAGCGTGGCTTTTAAATTTACCTTGTAATATACGCGATTCTTATTTACTTTTGTTTTATGTCTCTTTTTAATCTGGTTCCATCGACAGCTTTAATTAAAATATATTTCTAAAGGTTTATTAGCTACTATTGGTTTTATGATTTTGTTCTCAGCGCAGGCAGGGTCGCTCCACGCGCTGAGGTCAGCTGATGGTATCTCTGAGCACTTCATCATCTCATTTCTGAAATAATAATAACGCATTTTGTATAATAAATCAATTGAATCAATTATTGAATCCTTAAACGAGCGTGGTAGGGCCACGCTGCAGCGCTATAGACAGTAACGTCTATAGCATTAATAGGCCGGATCGACCGGTTTGATACCACTGTCTCAGAGAAAAGCGACGTAAAGTGGCAGCTTGCTGTCGCGTTTCATTCGGTTTAGGTGTCCCATGTCGGACCAAGCTTTTCTAATTTAATTTGCGCGGGACTGGATCCCTTTAGATGGGGTTGACGTCAGGCTAGCGGCCGGTAATATCTGCAACATGCTTGAAAAAATGTGTGCCTCACATTAAGGTGGGATAAGGGCAGGTAGAAAGGTAGGTGTTATAGCCTCACAATTATATGGTCGTGGCATTTTCTTTTATCTCTTACCCATCCCCTGCGAGTAGGAACGCGTTTGGTTGTATCATATCGACTTCCTCTCCGTGGTCACAGATTATTCTTGACAGCGTTGCCTTTCTTATCTCAAGAAGTTGTTCTGAAACGAAAAACGTTTTGTAATATACAACAATCAAAAAAATGTGTTAAAGCAGTGCTTAAAATTAAGTGTTTTGTCTCTCTCAAGCTTAACTACTTAGCAATAACGTTGGAACGGCTAATATCATATTATATGTATGCAATTTGGCGTAAAGAAAGACAAAATAATCGGCTATTTGGTACATGGGCTGTTGACCGAAAGGGCCTAAGATCCAATCTCAGGCAACGCTTTTCAAACACGATTTGCCTACGACTGGAACCCCCAGAGAGGTTTGACGTCAGGCCTTCATCGGTCGTTGAAACTTTAGCCAAATGCTTTCTGCAACATGCTTAAGAAGTGTTTGGCGTCAACGTCACATTTGATTAGGGTACGGGCAGTATTTCAAATAATGCATTTTTCAAATAGGACATTATGTATCAATTTTACATGTCGCTATCCCTGATAAGAAATACTGAAACAACCTCAAGGGTTATTATTTTTTTTATAGCAGACATTGGCAAACGAGCAGATGGGTCACCTGATGGTAAGTGATCTTCACCGCCCATAGATACCCAAGACACAAAAAGAATCATGGGTGCGTTGCCAACCTAAAAGGAGGGAATGGAAGGGGAGGGGAAAGGGATTGGGAATGGAAGGGGAGGGGAAAGGGATTGGGAAAGGGAGGGGAGAAATGGGCCACCGGAAATCTCACTCACCAAATGAAACGCGACAGCAAGCTGCCACTTCACGTCGGTTTTCTGTGAGACAGTGGTATCTAACCGGTCGAGCCGACCCATTCGTGCTGTAGACGTTACTGTCTACAGCGTGGCTCTACCACTCACATCACTTCTTAGGTTATCACCTCTTTGAAAGTCCAGACAATTTTAACATTGACATATGAAATCGCAATGCGTATTATGGAATGCTTTTTTTTTAAACTTTCATGATAGCAATATTGATTTCACCATCCATACATATAAAATTACATACCTTTACTAAACGCCCCAGGGTGCACAGTATTCTCGTACCAGAAGCGGTCAGCGCGTCTCCAGCGCAGCATCTGACTGGCCATGATGCAGCCCAGGGTCGGGCCTATCGCTGCTTCAAACATCGGCCTTTCCGCTAGTATCGCGGGGTATAGTTCTATGTCGTCAGGGGATTCGTATGACATCGCTATGGCTTCCACTTGCTAGAAATAACAATAGCATAAGCCGACGCCTGTATCTTAGAAAGCTAGGCACAAGCAAACTAGGACACCCACATCCCGCCGAGCTTAGTTACATTCCAGATATGATAGACAAACCTATCTCCATATCGACCACAGATTCCAAACTCTAGGCTAATATTAAAAAATAACAATATCACTTTGCCTGAACTTCTGATGGAATCCAAGACCTCAGGACGGTAGTCGACTGAAATATAACTATGTCACTATGCCACCGAGGCAGTTCCCTGCTTTTCCCTGACAACGCTATTCATCATCATCATCATCAGCCACAGGACGTCCACTGCTAAACATAGGCCTCCGCCAAAGATTTCCAGATCGAGAAGCGGTCTGCATCCAGAGACTTCCTGCGACCTTTATCAGTACCCTTGGTAAAAAAAATCTCGATTCTCGAAATTAACGATAGTTTACAGTTTCTCCATACATATTTAGTTCGTAGTAATTTCCGCCAAGTGGCGCTGCTAGTCAAATATATGGACAAAACTAAAACTATCGTTGATTTCGTTAATCGAAAACTGTCAAAATAAACTCGTACTAGGGATACAGGTCGTCTGTCCGCCTTGTAGGTAGACTTCTAAGCTGCTCTTGCTGGTACGTGGTCTCCACTCAGAATTTTGCCACGATATTGCCTAATTACCTCCCTATTCATCCACTGCAAGAGTTCTTTAAACTTCCCAATGCGAGGCATTCCGCACATCTCTCTGTAGTCATTGTAGGGGGGAAGTCCAGAGTCTCTCCCCTTCATGATGTCGCTGGCTAGCACATCTGAGGCTCGCTGGAGACGGCCTAGGATTCGTTCTCCGACCTAAGGCAAAATAATAATGAAATATTTTTCCTTATTTTGAATAGAAGTTTCTTTCATAATGCATACAAGGAATAAGGAAAGATTATTCCTTGAGGGGTTGAAATGGTGATCCAAATTTGTTTTTGTTTCATACCATTATGTGATTGTGGTCCGTCCCGTAATCACACACATAACAATGAGATACATGAAATAAAACTGAATCATAACACATTTAAAGGCTTTTCATCAGTTTTGTCCGAATTGTTCTAAAATACACCAATGTCGATATGACTGATATTTTCGGGAATTAAAAAATTCGTCGCGGGAATGAATTGACCCCGTCGACCTTGAAGAATCGACCAAATGCTACGCAGGAGAAAGCCGCACGTTTAAATAAGAGATTTATAAATGCTCACATCTGGATCCACAAGCCCATCGACAGCGCCGCATGGCTGCCGGAAGGTTCCCTGGGTGATGCCCTCAAGAGTTCTGTTCACGGGCAAAGCTCCGGTGCGAAGAGTGAAGTCCACAGCTGATAGCTGGTTGTAGAGGCGACCGTCACGTGTGTAGAGCCTGGGAGACTCAGAAGTTATAGTTAGAATTACGACAGATGGTCTAGACGTGAATGAGCATGTATGGGCTGTGAACCGGGAGATCGTGGATTCGTTACCAGGTCGAGAAAAGCTAATTTTATAATTTAATTGGCCCGGGAGTAGATCCCTCATAGGTTATTGACGTCACGCAGACGGCTTGTCGTAAAAACTAAGCCAAATCCTCTCTGCAACATGCTCTAAAAGTTTGTTGCGCCAACCCCACATTAAGGTGAGGAAAGGGTAGGTAGAAAGATAAAGGTCTAGACGAGAATAAATAAATAATCACAAGTTTAAAACTTAACGGACCGACTTCAAAATGTATCCGATCGTGACCAAATATGTGGAACCCTTGAAATAAGCTCTATCGAACACAAAAAGAATTTTGAAAATCGGTCCACATTTAGCGGAGATAAAAAACAAGACGAATTGAGGACCTCCTCTTATGGAAGTCGGTGGACAAATAACATCCAACAGTCACATTCATAGTACTGCCCCCACACTAAGACGAGTTTTATATCGTGGCTATCAGAAACTACGAGAGACTTTCGGTCTCACAACACCCAAACCCGAAACAAATATTTGTGAGCCACAAAAACATTTGTCTCGGTGCGGAAATCGAACCCGCGGCCTCTCGCTTCACAGCCGGTTACTCGCCCATTGCACAAGGGACGCTATCAAAGAATGAAGTCACATATTACGTGAGAGGTTAAAACATCCAACTTGTGAAGATTTTTTTATAGCAAATTAAGTAATACAAACACACAATAACCAATTTTTTTATTGCAGAGATTGGCAAACTGGCTTTTTCTAGTTAGTTACGGCTCGGGGTTTGGAAGTCGTGCTTGATAAAGCGAAAGATTCTCACATGGTTTAGCTGCTCTAATTTAAGGTCTTTCTGTATCTGGTGCTGTATTGTATTAGTAACCGACTGTAAATTGCTCGTTATTCTCTGGCGAAACAGCCTTCCCAACAGGCGGTAGAGTTAAAATTTGACGAAATCTAAATGATGTTTAACATTTTATGGATTCAAAAATTTTTTTGATTTGATTTGATTTGATCTAGGACGGAAAAGGTCTCAGCGAGATGTCGGTGTTCTAGTTCACTAGTGCACCTCTGGCTACCCCTTCAGGGATACAGACGTCAGTTTTTGTATGTAGTACTTACTTCAACCTTCCTTCTTGCACAGTGTGGAACCATCGAGATCCTATCACATACTCGATGGCGACCCTCGGCTCCAGGTTATCATCATAGTCCTCAACATGACCCTCAGTATCGTAAATCACCTTGTTCTTTATCAAGAACTCTTTACCTGGTTAAGAAAGGTCTTCAAATCACATTTAGTTCACATTTGTCTACAATTGGGTACTTGACTATTTTTTTAAAAGTATACAGGGCTATTTATTAGGTTACCTAAACATGTAAAAAAAACGTAATTTATTTTCATATGGTTAGTTAAAAAAAGCAAAAAATATTATGTATAATTTAGTTTGCCGCCAAAACGCTATTTGTTAACTGTAGATACGGGTAACGTCATTGTTCCTTAACAAAGACACAAAATAGCTTATTAAAAAAATATTGCGGAAATAACATTTATGATTTCAAACTAAAAAACCGGATCAGATATTTCGTCGATCAGATATTCATTGTCGATCACATCTGCGTTGAAATTAGGTTGAGCTTTAAACAAAAATATGAAAATAATATACCAAATAACCTGGCAGTATGACTTTGGATCTTAAGCCTTGGCCATTGTGGAACAAATTTAAAAGAAAAATGAGTAATGTGACATCATGCGTCGTAATTGGTGTATAAAGTCACGTGATTCACAGATGAAAAAATTAAGTATTTAAATTACTAAAATAAAATTATCTTTGAAGTATTTTTAATAAATACCTATTGCACAGGTAACTTTAATGATAAATCTATGTTCCCACAGTTTATTGATGATGGTTACTATAGTCAAGTACCCAATTCCAGAGACCCAAATAGGCCCCCCTTTCTAATCCTCATTCCTCTCCTGTAGGCAGCGGCTTGTCTATGCCTCTGGAATTGTCCATGGGCGACTTATATTTTTCATAAATTTTTTTTCTAAGTAATTTTTACTATCTTTTTTTGTTACAATTATATTATTATACTAGTAACAATAAAATAATTTTGTTTACTCTTTTAGGTGGGCCGTCTAGTCGTCCACCTTGGTAAGCCATAAGTATATTTCCAACGGCTTAAGTTTTAAAATAAGAATGAAATAATACAAACCCAACAATAAAGGCATCATTTCATAATACATAATCTGTAAATACATCGCTATATTTATCTCCTTAGCGGTGTAGAACAGTTTATCATCATCCCAACACGGATTGAGGGCCTGCAGCTTCCTTGCTATGGCGTTATGGTTTCTAAAAAGCCATAGGAAAAGCACATTGAGGCCTAGTACTGAGTTCGCCCCACCGGTAGCTGAAATTTAAGAAAGCGACATCTGTTGGGGAAGTTTGGAAGTTTTATGTTTATAATAACATTAGCTATTAATAAAAATATCAAACCAAACTTAAATCTTGCTTGAGTATTACTATCATTTATTTTGCAACTACTTATTAAACAAATTGCCAATATACATTTATAAATAGATTGTTTTTAATATAAGATCGTAGTCAAACTTAGATAAGCGACATCTATTGGACGTAAATTGAAATTGTATTTACTTATATAAGCAATAGATGGCAGCTTTATAAAAATCTTGCTGGTTAAAAATGGAAATATTAAAGCATCTCACGAGAGTCATGGCACCGCGTCTCTGCAGGCGGTTGGTTGTTGACACAGAACCTCGCCCCGCTGGGAGGCCACTCCCTCCCCCTGAGGAGTTCAGCTCGGAGCCTCCCCCCAGCGTACTCCCGGCCCTCCACCGCACCCCGACCCTCATGCCCGTACAGGATCGACATCTCGAGCATGGGGGATGCTGTGTTCACCTAGAAACGAGGGTCAAGTCTCTCAAAAAACATTTTTTTTATAGCAGAGACTGGCAAACGAGCGGATGGATCACCTGATGGTAAGTGATCTCCACCGCCCATAAACACACAAGCGGGCTTAGACAAGTGGCTTAAGCGCTATTCGAATAGAATAATAAATGTATGGAAATGACATAAGAGTACGCTATATGCGGCGTACCCTTGTGTCATTCCCATACATTTATTCTATTTGACTATTCTATTCGACTAGCGCATAAGCCATGTCTAAACCCGAAGACAAGAAAGTCATCGGTGCGTTGCCAACCTAAAAGGGGGGAAATAAGAAGATAATGAGGTAATAATAGTAGAACCACACTGTAGGCAGTAACGTCTACAGCACGAATGGGCCGGCTCGACCGGTTAAATACCACTGTCTCACAGGAAACCGACGTAAAGTGGCACTTCGCTGACGTTTCGTTCGGTGAGTGAGATTTCCGGTGGCCCAATTCCCCCATCCCTTTCTTAATCCCTATTTCCCTCCTTGTAGTTTGGCAACGCACCCATGATTCTTCTTGTGTCTTAATCACTTACCATCATGTGACCCATCTGCTCGTTCACCAGTCTCTGCTATAAAAAAATATCGCGTGACTCACAAAAGCCAGGCAGGTTAAAGTTGAAGATTCCTTACCACCTGGATGAATGGCGTTCCTCAACAGTGCGTTTTACAAGGAACTTTCTTCCGCGTGCAACATGTTTGTGGAACCAGCTTTCGGCGGCTGTGTTTCCAGACCGTTACGAGTTAGGGACCTTCAAGAAAAGAGCCTATATCTACCTCAAAGGCCGGCAACGCATCCATGATTGCCCTGGTATTGTGGATGTTTATGGGCGGCGGTGATCACTTAACGTCAGGTGACCCACTTGCTCGTTTGCCCCCACTTCTATAAAAAAAAGCTTACCCTCTCTGGAGACACGGAAGGTGGTATACAGCCAAGTCTCTGATAGGTGATGGCGCGAGTGAGGTTCAGACAGCGGATGTCAGACCTTCGGAGATGTACGTCATCTGGAGACACTTCGATGGCCAGGCAGCGAGGATCTGACCTTCCACCTGAGAATTATACTGAAGAGTTACTTGCACCTACTTTCACCTGGGACCGGGAGGTCGATTCCCAGGTCGGGCAAAGCGAATTTTCTAATTTAGTTTAGTTTAGTTTAGTTTATTTAAGGAACCAACAAACAGCTACACATTATATATTATAAACTAGTTTTACACTGATAAATAATACTGTTACGGGCTAACGGGGTTCAGGACAAACAATTAAACGCCGACTGTTCTCGAAACTGACTCAGCACTTTATTTAAAATTAAACACTGTACTGCACACAATACGCGTCGAAATAATCGCTCCGAATATTCGCTTGTCGCTCGTTGTTCGCACTCGATCGCTTCCGAAGAAACACTGTGTCCCGCCAACACACACACGCCTTTTATATTCGTCGATCCCTTATCGGCGCGGCTCGAACGCACTAGAACGCTCGACACATTTATGGAATCGGCGGCGCGGCGCGTTCGGTTAGCGATTATTCTAGTATGTAGTCGTAACACTGCCCCCTCCTAAGACATGCTCGTCCCGAGCATTGTTACAGCCATAATAACGCGCTAAACGGTCGACGTGAACTATCTTAGGTGCAGATCGCTGGCCTTTCTGGATTCGGTAGGTGACATTATTAATTTTGGTGACAACTCTATAGGGTCCGTCCCATTTCGCTTGTAATTTGGGAGACTTGCCTTTGCATCGAACTGGGTTGTGCAACCATACTAGTGAACCTTCGTCGAAACCGCTGTTGTTCATTTTTCGGTCATAGCGGGTCTTCATCCTCTCGGACATTTGCTGACCTGATACTCGGACGTATTCATATACGTCATTCAATCTCTTGCGCAGATCGTCCGCGTAGTCTGTTACACTACGCGGGGTGTCAGGAGGGATACCAGTTATCAGGTCAGCAGGCAGTCGTAATTCTCTTCCAAAGTTAGCGAAAGCTGGTGTCACCGTCGTATTCTCGTGAACCGCACTACGATATGACAGGAGAAACGGCTGAATGTGCTTGTCCCAGTCTTTTTGCCTGCTTTCTACAACTTTTGCCAGGTATCTCTCTAACGTTTGAATAAATCGTTCCACCATGCCATCAGATTGCGGGTGGTAGGAGGTCGTTCTGGTTTTGTGAATGCCCAATACTCGACATGTTTCCTGAAATACTTGGGATTCAAAATTACGTCCTTGATCGCTGTGAATTTCTAAAGGTACTCCAAACCGGCAGAATACTTCATGGACCAATTTATCTGCGACTGTTGAAGCTTCCTGGTTGGGAATGGCAAATACTTCCGGCCACTTCGTGAAGTAATCCATGACCACCATGAAGTACTTGTTCCCGCTGTCACTTGCAGGGAAAGGTCCTGCTACGTCCAGAGCAATCCGCTCCCATGGAGCTCCCACATTGTAAATTTTTAATGCTCCTTTACTTCGTGTATGAGGACCCTTCACAGCCGCGCAAATTGTGCATTTACGACACCATTCCTCAACATCGTCTCGGCAGTGGATCCAATAAAATCTTTCACGGATCTTCAGCAGAGTTCTTTTGACCCCCATGTGAGCTCCTGAGCATCCGTTATGGTACAGCTGCAGAACTTCTGGGATCTTAGCTCTAGGGACTACCATTTGCAAATGACATCGATCGCCTTTTGCGTTTTCCCATTTACGGCACAGTACTCCATCATGTATAACCAAGCTGTCCCACTGGGCCCAGTAGCTCTTCGTAGTAGAACTTAACGCTGCAACTTCATGCCATTTAGGTTTCGCGGTACCAGCTTTTAACCGCTCAAAGATTGGTTTAAGATCTGCGTCACTATCCTGCGCTTCCAGTAGCGTATCTCGCCACTCGTTGCTGAGGTCTGTCCTTATTATTCGCACAGGCACTTCTTCCTTAACCTCTTGTTTGACGCAGTGCTTGCAGTTCTCTGCGCAAGGTCTTCTTGATAGAGCGTCTGCATTACCGTGAGATTTCCCACTGCGATGTTCTATCACATAGTCAAACTCTTGTAGCAACTCAATCCATCTTGCTACTTGACCCTCTGGATTTCTGAACTGCAGTAGCCACTTCAAGGCAGCATGGTCTGTTCGTAGGTGGAATTTCCGCCCGAGCAAATATTTACTAAAATGTTGCAGTGATTTGACTACGGCTAGCAGTTCTCTTCTTGTGACGCAGTAATTCCGTTCAGGTTTAGATAAGGATTTGCTGAAGTAAGCTATCACAACCTCTTTTTCTCCTTTTCGTTGTGACAACACACCGCCAATACCCGTATTACTTGCGTCTGTGTCCACTATAAACTCGTTTGCAGTGTCAGGATAACCCAATATAGGTGTATTACACAGACGGTCTTTTAACGTTTGGAATGCGGTGTCGCAATTCTCATCCCAGCAAAACTGTCTCTTCTCTTCTGTAAGCTTATGTAGAGGCTTGGCTATGTCTGCAAAATTCTTCACAAATCGGCGGTAATAGGAGCACAAGCCTAAAAACGCACGTACTTGTGTCTTGTCTCTCGGAACTGGCCATTCCTTGACTGCCACAACTTTGTCGGGGTCTGTTTGTACGCCAGCTGCTGAAATAATGTGTCCTAAGAAGTTAACCTGCTTCTTGAAAAGTGAACATTTCTTGGGACTCAGTTTAAGATTAGCCCCCCGGATCTTCGATAAGACACGTTCAAGATTGCGAAGATGGTCTTCGAATGTGCGGCCCACTATGATGACGTCATCCAAGTAGACAAGACAAGCGTCCCCAATCAGTCCGGTAAGTACAAGTTCCATCAGTCTCTCAAAAGTCGCAGGAGCGTTGCACAATCCAAATGGCATAACCTTAAATTGCCATAGACCTTTACCAGTAGAAAAAGCAGTTTTCTCCTTGTCTCTTGAGTCAATTTCCACTTGCCAGTAACCGCTCTTCAAGTCTAGCGTGCTAAACCACTTCATTCCGGTAAGCGTGTCTAGAGTGTCATCAATCCTCGGTAAAGGATAGCTGTCCTTCTTTGTTATGTCATTTAATCGACGGTAGTCTACACAAAACCGCATATTGCCGTCCTTCTTTTTTACTAAGACCACTGGGGAGCACCATGGACTAGATGAAGGCTCTATGACACCATCCTTCAGCATCCCATCAATCATGGTATCCACTTCTTTCTCTCTGGCAACTGGCAATCTTCTTGGTCGCTGACGAATTGGTAACTCGTCGCCTGTGTTAATCTTGTGCTGGACCAAATTAGTTCTTCCTATGTCAGCATCACTAGAAGAAAAGATGTCGGCGTACTGTGTTAACATTTTCTTGGCCTTCTTCATCTCTTCTAAAGACAACTCACCACAGTCTTTCAAAAGTGATGATACGTCGACTTTCGCAGGTGCCATGCTCATCACCGTAGGTAGATCTTGGCATTTGCGCATCCAAGCCACTTCCTCGCAAGAACCCATCACCACCCCCTTTTTTATTAATTGTGGCTCGGTACTGGGGTTGAGTACGCGTACAGCCGACTTATTTGCAGACCTTACCAGGGTTCTCGCTATTTTCCATGGATGATCATTGTCAATCTTCTCAATGAGGACACACCTTTCTTTTGGACCAGAATTCCGTGGCAAACTAACTGGTACAATGACTTCTGATCTAGGTGGAACCACAGTCTTCTTCAAGCAGTATGCTTTTCCTGTTGGTGCTCCTTCCATAAAAAACTCTTCTGAGCCGCATTTCAGCACGCCCTGTTTGACGTCGATTTCACATCCATGTTTTCGCATGAAGTCCAGGCCCAGAATGCAATCGTCAACAATATCAGCCACGATGACATCATGCAGATAGATTACTTCACCTAGTTTTAGCCGTACACTCTTCTCACCCTGGACGGATATGTGCTGACCGGTGGCTGTTAGAAGTTCTATATGTCCACGGTTACCTTTATAGTCCCCAAGGAACCGACTCGCCAGCCTGATACTAACAACCGTGCGGGAAGCTCCAGTGTCTAACGTCAGCTTACAAGGTGTTCCGTTGACTTCGCCTCTAATGGTTAAGCTATTCCCATCATGTGCTTGTGAGATCAACACCCTTGGGGCTTCATGGACCCCGGCCAGCACCCGCCCCATAGTCCTGGCCTTTACTAATTTCCCTGCTGCTTGTTCGGTGGTGTTAACCTTGTGCCTCCAGTTGCTTTTACTCTTCTCATTTTCAGGTCTATCTTCTCTTTCACCTCGTCGTCTTCTACAGTTCAAGCGGAGGTGGCCCCTTTCACCGCAGTTAAAGCAACGCGGACTGTACCTCTGAATATGATTGCGTGGAGATGATGCCACCACCTCTCTAATGCGGTGAGCTCGATGGTCTTGTCGTACAGCCTCCACTTCCAGCGCGTGAGCCAACGCATCTTTCAGGGTCTCGTGATGCCCAAGCCTCACAGCAGCCCGCACCTCTAAGTCGCGGATTCCGTCGACGAAAGCCTGCACTAGAATTCCATCAATCAGTGCAGGTGTGGACTGGTAAGCTTTACGAACCAGCTTCTCAACTTCCAGGGCCCACTGCTGTAGGTTTTCGGTATTACGTTGAGCTCGATCCTTAAGCTGAGCACGAAAGACGTGTTCCAGGTGGGCATCACCATACCTCGACTCCAAGGCCTCGACCAGCTGGTCATATGTAACATCTCCGCCAAGAGCCTCCAGGACGGTTAAGGCCTGCTCACGTAAACCTAAGGTTAGAGCAGTCTTGGCTTGATCCTTGGTCCACCCGTTTGCCTGCATCACGGCCTCAAATTGAATTTTGTAGGCCGACCAAGATGATGTGCCATCAAATGGTGGTACTTTAAAACCACGTCCTGACGGTGCAGCCACCACAGAACTTGCGGCACTACACACACGTGTTTCTACAAGTTGTTTGACGTCGGCGATTTGGGCTTCGGCCTTTGCAATACGCTGCTCATGCTGGTCCACTTGGTCTTTCATGATTTTTAATTCCTTTCCGACCGTAGCTTGCAAATTCTTCATAAGTACGACCTGCTCTTCTTGCCCACGCTGCAGATGCTCCTCCAATTTACGCGCCTGCTCCTCTTGACGTCGAGCTTGCTCCTCTTGACGTTGGAGCTGCTCCTTCAACTCACGAGCCTGCTCCTCTTGACGTCGAGCTTGCTCCTCTTGACGTCGAGCTTGCTCTTGCAGCATCGACATAATGGCCGATAATTCACTAGGTGCCCATGTCGGCGACACTCCAGATGGGCCTGCAGTCGTCTGCGTCATTGGCTGCGAAACCGGCTCTTGTGTCGGACTATCTTCGAAACGCCCTCGTTCCATCTCTTGCTGGCGCTGGCTTCGGGTACGGATACCTTCGTCGTCTTTCGGGAACACCGGCATTTGTCCTTACTTCTGACACCAAATGTTACGGGCTAACGGGGTTCAGGACAAACAATTAAACGCCGACTGTTCTCGAAACTGACTCAGCACTTTATTTAAAATTAAACACTGTACTGCACACAATACGCGTCGAAATAATCGCTCCGAATATTCGCTTGTCGCTCGTTGTTCGCACTCGATCGCTTCCGAAGAAACACTGTGTCCCGCCAACACACACACGCCTTTTATATTCGTCGATCCCTTATCGGCGCGGCTCGAACGCACTAGAACGCTCGACACATTTATGGAATCGGCGGCGCGGCGCGTTCGGTTAGCGATTATTCTAGTATGTAGTCGTAACAATACAAATGAATAACTCACAACATAGTTCACAAATTATATGTAAAGTCACTATTTGCGAGTGAAATTAAACCTATACATATTATAATAATGCATCTTTCTAAAATAAAAACAAAATATAAACATAGAAATAAATTAAACATACATAATTAATTTCTACATTTAATCCCGGGACTGGATCCTTCAGAGAGGGATGACGTCAGGCAGGCAGGTAGCCGGTCGTAAAAACTTAGCCAAATCCTTTCAGCAACATGCTTGAAAAAGTGTGTTGCGCCGACCACACATTGAGGTGGGATAAGGGCAGGTAGAAAGAAAGTTACTTGCACCTACTTAGGGCGAGCGCTATTACTAATCTAGAGGTACACCTAATCTTGATTTATCCTACAGCTCACTCCTATCTTTAAATCACGATTTGGAATAAATAAAGATTTGTCGCGGAGTTGCAAGTGTTCCTTTATCATCATCATCATCAGCCACAGGACGTCCACTGCTGAACATAGGCCTCCCCCAAAGATTTCCAGATCAACCTGTTGGAAGCGGCCTGCATCCAGCGACTTCCTGCGACCTTTAATGAATTATAAAACACTGGAGTGTATTTGCTGTTGATAGGATAATTATATCCGCCCGGATGGTCCTAGGTCTGATGTCCAGGTCGGGAAAAGTAGATCCTGTATATTTTAATAATAATAAATAAATAAATAACAGCCAACAGTCACACACATAATCCTGACCCCACACTACGATCGAGTCTTGTATCGTGTATCAGGAACCTAGAGAGAGACGTTCGGTCTCACAACATCCAGACCCGAAACAAATATCTTTAGGCCATACAAATATTTGTCTAGGTGCGGGAGTCGAACCCGCGGCCTCTCGCTTCACAACCGCTTACTCGCTCTCTGCGCCACGGAGGCTGTCTGATTTTGTCAAGCATTTTGCAGATAATAATTCGGTTATTAAATATCACAGCGCGCGTCATAGTGTAGTCACTTCGCCGTGCTCGGATAAAAAATGGCGGGAACTAATAAACCGCAGTTATTTACAGCCCCTGTGGCGCAGTGGGCGAGTGGCCGGCTGTGAAGCGAGAGGCCGCGGGTTCGATTCCCGCATTGAGACGGATGTTTGTGTGTCCCACAGATATTTGTTTCGCGTGTGTGTGTTGTGAGAGCGCGCGTCTCTCATAGTCTCTGACACCCACGATACAGGTTATACCTAGTGTGGGGGCAGGACTAGGGGTGTGACTGTTGGGTGTATTTATTTATTTATTTATTTCTCTCTTACCTTCCTGACAGCAAGTGGTGGTGACGGCCACGTAGTTGGCCGTGTCGTGGACTGAAGTGATGTCTCCTGTTATGAACACGTTGAAATTCGGCACCATGTTAGTGTAGCGAGTACTGGCTGTGAACAAATACATTGTAAGCGACTTTTATACTTGTCGCCCTTTTGGTTTAGTGGCAGCACATATAGGCTGTGGACCGGGGGTTCCTGGGTTCGATCCCTAGCTCGAGCGAGGTGTTTTTGTAACACTATTTGCCCGGAACAGGATTACCCAGGGGGCGTTGATGTCAGGCAGTCGGTCGTAAAACCTAAGGCTAATCTTTTCTCCAACATTGAAAAAAAATTTCACGCCGTTCCCACATTGATATAAGGCCCTGTTGAAACAAAGTGTTTAAATAACGAAATAAATAATAAGAACACCCAACGGTTATCGCGGGAAAAGTGTTTTACCACTACCGCCACGCCTGGGGGGAGACGTGACGTCTTCCGGCCCAGTGCCATAATGCCCCGGAGAGATGGAAACATCCAGGCGACACTGAGCCGAGTCCCTACCACTATGTACACCCTACACCGGCAATATCGACTAAAAACTCCGTGGTGGCCCTCTTCGGCGCTTTGTCCTGATCCCACAGTAAGATACGAATCTTGTGTCGTGGGTATCAGGAACTACGAGAGACGCGCGGTCTCACAACATCCTCACCTGAAACAAATATCTGTAGCCCGAGCACGAAAAACTAATGTAAATGTAAATGTATTCGAGTTCGCTGCTCACTGATGACGTTTGGTTAATATTTCATACAAATTTCATAGACGCGCATCGAGTTCGAATACATTTATGGATGTCAGAAATTTTGGCCGCTGTAATCCTTACTATACGTTTGTTTTTTTTTATAAGAGAGACTGGCAAACGGGCAGATGGGTCACCAGATAGTAAGTGATCACCACCGCCCATAAACACCCAAGACACAAAATAATCATGGGTACGTTGCCAACCTAAAAGGAGGGAATGGAAGGGGAGGGAAAAGGGATTGAGAAAGGGAAGGGGAACTGGGTCACAGGAAATGTCACTCATCGAACGAAACGCGACAGCGAGCTGCCACTTTACGTCGGTTTTCTGTGAGACAGTGGTATCTGCCCGGTCCGACCGGCCCATTCGTGCTGTAGACGTAACTGACTACAGCGTGGCTCTGCAATTCAAGTCTTGTCTCGGTACAGGGATCGAACCCGCATCCTCTCGCTTCACAGCCGGCTACTTGTATATTATCATATTCAGTTTCTCATATTCTGTTTAATAATCCATGTCAACTCACCGGCTCTCCCATCAGACATAATAGCAACTCTCAAGCTCCTAGCATTCGGCAACTGGCGTCCAGACTTGGCAGTCCTGATGCCGCCATCAGCGCCGTACTGAGGCGGCAGCATCCTCGAGTAGGGGGTCATTTGGGCTCCCAGTGGGGGGTGTTTTAAGTTGTTGCACGACCCGTCCATACGCCTCAGCTCGTCTGCAGTGCAATCCTGGATTTGTATTGCACACCATCTGGAAATTGGGTTCTTGACTAATGTGTGATTTTGTACACATTTTTATATGTAATAGCAATAATATTAGCTCTGTAATATTACTGTCCCACTGCTGGGCACGGGCCTCCTCTACTAATGAGAGGGGTTAGGCCTTAGTCTACCACGCTGGCCTAATGCGGGTTGGTAGACTTCATATACCTTCGAATTTAATTATGTGGAGAAATTTTTGGGTTGCATACCCGAGAATTTCCTTACAATGTTTTCCTTCACCGTTATACCAAGCGATAATTCACAATAAAAACACACTTAACATAGAAAAAGTTAGAGGTAATAAATACACCCAACAGTCACACCTAGTCCTGACCCCACACTAGGTATAACCTGTATCGTGGGTATCAGGGACTATGAGAGACGCGCGGTCTTACAACACCCACACTTGAAACAAATAGCTGTAGGCACTAGGCCTCACAAACATTTGTCTCAATGCGGGAATCGAACCCGCGGCCTCTCGCTTCACAGCCAGTTACTCGCCCGCTGCGCCACGGAGGCTGTCAAATCTAACCCAGGACCTCCCAGTCCATAGTCCATATCACTGCCACTTCACATATGAGTCGATTTAATGCTTATTTACTCATGCCATCCTTGAGCTGAAAATGTTAAAAACCGCGTGTTCGTTTGTAATTAATTTATTAGCGAAAACTGGAGGTCAATTCGTTTATCTATCGAATTGATTTTAAACAATTGTAGTTAGTTAAATATACTGATTTCTTAGGTTACGCGGATGTTGTACATTGAAATATAACTATTTTAACATAACATAAGCTCATGCCTTTATCCCCGAAGGGGTAGGCAGAGGCGCATTAGCGAACTAGAACACACACATTTCGCCGAGCTTAGTTCGGTCCCAGATGTGATAGACGAGCCTATCGCCATATCTGGCACAAATTCCAGACTCCGGGCTGATATAAAATCCAATATAACTTTGCCGTCGCCGGAGATCGAACCCGAGACCACAGGACGGTAGTCGTACCGAAATACAACCACGCCACCGAGGCAGTCTAAACTATTTTATATTATCTATCGCGATATGTCTTTATTTTTCCGATAAAGTCTGACCCGTGACCATATAGGCTGCAAAGCCTTCCAAATTTTCTTCGAAACGTCAGTAGCCCGAGCACGAAAAACTAATGTAAATGTAAATGTATTCGAGTTCGCTGCGCACTGATGACGTTTGGTTAATATTTCATACAAATTTCATAGACGCGCATCGAGTTCGAATACATTTACGGTTGTCAGAAATTGTCCTCAGGCCGCAGGCCTCAATTTTTTTGCTATCAGACTGGCAAACGAGCAGATGGGACCTGATGGTAAGTGATCTCCTCCGCCCATAGACACCCAAGACACAAAAACAATCATGGGTGCGTTGCCAACCTAAAAGGAGGGAATGGAAGGGCAGGGAAAAAGGGTTGGGAAAGGGAGGTGGAAATGGGCCACCGGAAATCTCACTCACCGAACGGAATGCGACATCAAAGCCACTTTACGTCGGTTTTCTGTGAGACAGTGGTATCCGGTCGAGCCGGATTCGTGCTGTAGTCGTTACTGTCCATAGCTTGGCTCTACCACTCAAAAATAAACACAAGTTTAAAAACTTATCGGACCGACTTCAAATCCGATCGTGACCAAATTTATATGGGACCACCCTTGAAAGAAGCTCCATCGAACACAAAAATAATTTTGAAGATCGGTCCACATTTGGCAGAGATATCGCGTAACAGTAGTATAGGGATTAACCGTACCCAGAGCAAGTATGGAGTCCTTTGAATGTATGGGGTGAGGTAGCTCCATAGTCTGCACCAGTGTCGGTCATAGGTACTGCCCGCGAATAAACTTAATTAGGTAACGAATTAAATTAATTGGGCCGCGGATTAAATTAATTGGGCCGCGGATTAAATTAATTGAGTCGCGAAAAAATCTTATTGGTTCCCATTCTTATTGGATTCTTATTATTCTTATAAGGATATTGGTGTTACATTGTTATTGCACATCGGTTCATTGTATTGGTTCCACGGCATCGTTTTGTCACACCCCCATGGATAAGTTGTTAGGTCCACGTGTTATAGGATCGCGGATAATCTTGATTACGTCGCGAATCTAAATCGCGGGTTTTATGTTATTACCTCGTGACTCAGTATGTTACGTTACTTTTCGCCGGAACGCGATCACATACAGAACTTTATACTTTGAACATGCTTTTTGTATCACGTAATAATTGCGTCATCAATCAATTTAATCCAACCACCGACTACTTTATTACGACGTGAGTCGTTTAGGTAGCGTCCCAATTGCAAAACCTCGCAATATTCCGCGGGCTAGATACGGGCGGTGTTTCATTTGTGACAGGTTACTACATATAGGTAATAGGTATTGCATTGATTCGCAATACGATCGACATATTCTGCGTCCCTTGAAGGTGAATTAACCTTATATCAAGTTAATACCTATTATTGATTAAATTTATAAATATCCAATTAAATTTATACCTAGTGCAGATTAGTTTTATAATGGTCTTCATTTTAATTTATTCTTTCGACTCCACACGTGGCCTGCCGAGAGGCAATTTGTCCTTCTAAAAGGTTTATAATTCAAATATTCGAACAAAAGACACATTTTTGTATCACCCTTTTTATAAACAATTAACTGAAGTTTCTTATTGTTATAAGAGAAATCGGGTCTTCATTGTTTAAATGAACAAAGAATTCATGATGCATATTAACGTCGAGTCGTGTTTAAACGTGTTTGTCTGTTAAAATTAAGGATACTCATGGAATTTTGTACCTGTTTTTATTGTGCAATTTATATTTATTACCTCCCAACTCCACATGTGGTCTCCTTAGAGGCAATTTGTCCTTCTAAATGGCTCATAATTCCAAGATTCAAACAAAAGATTGACACATTTTTGTATCGCTCTTTTTATAAACAATCAACCGAAGTTTCTCATTGTCATAAGAGAAATCGGGTCTTTTATTTAACCGAACAAAGAATTCATAACGCATCTTAACGTTTGGGTCATGTCTATACGTGTTTGTCTGGTAAAATAACCATTTCTTCCCCATATAAAAGACACACCGAAATTATTTTGCACCGTATTCCAAGCTGTGCTCTACACTACATAACATCTCCAAAGTTCCTGACCAGTGAAGTGTTAAAAGAGTGACGCTGCTATAAAATGAATGTAAGTAACTATTATACATGTTTCTTATACTGTTGATATTGTTTTGTACAAAGGACATCATATGTGTAATACTTAGTATTAAAATACTTCTGTTATCTGATTACTGTATTGATTGTAATTATTTTAACATACATTATTCCATGTTTATACTTATCTCTAAACTGTTATTTAATATACTGTTTTCTATTGTTTCAGTTCTCTGAAAACACCTTTAAGAATTATTATTATGAAGATAATGTCGACGAACCAAGTGATCAAGAGGAAGGAACTCTCGCTTTCAAAGTAAAAAAGGCGATATCAAAAAGACCTCACAGCATTGACGAGTTTTTTGAAAAACCCAAGAAGAAGAAACTTACAAAAAAGTCATCGAGTGTTGGTCGATCTACGAGTGGTGGAATATCGTACATAACGTCGAACAAAGACGACAGTGCTGACGCGTCGCATCTTATCAAAATTGAAGTTTATGATGTGAACAAAATAAAAAATGTTGCACAAACGGAGCAATGGAAACACGCTGACGTGCGTGTTAAATTTTTTACGGAGAGTGAAGCCGACCGAAATTTGCTAAGTGTGAGAGACATTATATATAATATCACCAAACAATTGGCTACCCAAGAAGAGTGTAAAAAGTTTTTTATAGATACCGACAAATAAGCTAGCGTTATATTTTTATTTTAATATTCTTTGTAATCATTTTAATAGTGTATAGAGGTATAAGTATTGTTTTGTAATTAATTGATTTGTCTTTTTGCTATATGAAATAATTGTCTTATTGAAAAAGTTGTTGTACAGGATTATAATTTTTTAGAGTAAGGATATATGATCATTATCGTAATTTGAATAGTAGAGCAATTGCAAATGTTTATAAATTAACTAAAAATCGAAATTAACTGCACAACAAACAATTATCACCATGGATAATTTAAACTGTGATTTCTACGACTGGCATCTCGTCGCCCTTCTTGACAACATCGAATCAATGGATCTGATGTCAACATTATTCGATGCTGAACTCTACGGGCTTTGTGTCGAAACAGAACAAAATCATACTGAAACGTAAGTAAACTTGTTATTACATGTTTTAGTAGTATCAGGAGGGGATACGTCTATTGAGTATTTAAAAAGACAAGGACGTATCTTAATGTCATTTCTTAATTTTTCGAGTAGCAATTTCTTTCTAAAACTATCCAAAAATGTATCACACCCTTGACATTAATAGTTTATCCCAAAGTGACATTGCGAGTTTAAATAAAAATCTTATTTTAAAAAAATTTAATCGATTTATACGACTTTGGTATCTACAAAATGTTTTACCGAAATCAATGTTGGACGATCCTGATATTATTCCGTATTACACACCATGTAAAGGACATAGAACTGCAAGTGTTAGTAGATTCAATGAAGATGAGATTGATGGTGTTTTGCCAATGCAAGCATATTGTTCACGATGTACTTAAATAAAAAAAAAATGTTAGTAAATTCAATTTATTTATAATGTCTGATGTTATGGGATGGTAAGGTTTGATAATTTTTTTGTTTCATTTTCTTATTAGATCTAAACAAAATGGAGGTACAATGAAGAGGCCAGCGCAATCGATATTGATTGAGGGTGAACCTGCAAGAAAGAGGATAAATCTTGAACTTGAAGCTCCTTTATCATCATCACCGTCAGCTAGCTCCATACAAAATGTAAGTACAGAAAACAGTGATAAAGTTCTATGTCCTGAGTGTCATATACTTGTATCAAAAAAGTATATGATGAATCATTTAAAAAGTAATACACATAAAAATAATTTCATAAGGAGAGATAATGAATTCGCAAACGTTCAAATAATTGATAGTGCATTCGGTAATAGAATTCTTACGTATAGAATAAAATCTAACGGAACTTCTGGTCAAACATTTGAAACACCCGAGTTGTTTTTACAAAAGACTAAAGATTTAATATATAAATTATTAGAACGATCCATCTCAGAACACTTAGTCTTGAAAGTTAATTTCATTCTTAATGCAGACTTTATACAAGAAACCAAAAATATATCTAATAATTTTGACTTTCAGATTTCTAATTATCTTATTTGTCAAGGAGATGATAAAGATATTATTTTTCCGTTTATAGCTTCTGAAATAATTAAGAAAATATCAAATTTTGAAAAAAAAGGTAGTGGGTGGAGTTTAGTTAAAATAAATCACTTGGATATAAATGTTAACAGATTTAACCCATTACGTGGATCATCATATATAGATTTACCCTTAGATATTAAACGTAAGAAGGCTATAATCAATGTAAAAAATACTGATCATGAATGTTTTCGTTGGGCAGTATTGTCGGGTTTATACCCAGCCACTCATAGCTCTAATAGGGTATCATCTTATATACTGCATAAAAACAAGTTAAAATTTGGTAATTTATGTTTTCCTATAAAAATCAATGAAATTCATAAATTTGAGAAACTAAACAGTATAAGTATAAATGTTTTTGGGTTGCATTATGATTCAAAGAGAAAGATTAATAATGTAGTAGGTCCATTACATTTAACAAAACATAGAAGAAATACTCATTTAAACTTATTGTACATAACTAAAGGGAGTAACGGTCATTATTGTTATATTAAAAACCTTTCGAGATTAGTATCTAAACAATTATCAACATCAGAACATGCAGTTCATATTTGTGATGGTTGTTTGTTACATTTCACATCATCCAAAAATTTACAACGCCATCAAGAAAATGATTGTTTTAACGTTTGCACAGATTTACCATCGGAAAATGATAAGAAAAGAAATTGGTTTAATGAACTAATTCCAACGAATCAAATCTCATTTAATAATTATGAACGTAAGTTAAGAGTTCCATTTGTGATATATGCTGACTTTGAAGCCTTTTTAAACCCAATACAAAGTTGTTCTAATAATCCAAATAAATCTTCAACTGCTAGTATACAAAAACATGAAATGTATAGTTTTGGTTATTATGTTAAGTGTTCGTACAATGATAATTTATCAGTGTATAGATCGTATACCGGAAGAGAGTGCGCACAAACATTTATGAAATTAATTAAAGAAGATTTAGAAAATATATGTAAAAAGAATTCATTTAACAAATCACCACTACCATTAACCAATGAAAATAAAATGAACATCAAACAAAGCAAGACATGTTATATCTGTAATAATTATTTAAATGAAGATGTCACAATTTGTTATAATTGGCATACTGGTATGTATGAAGGTGTCGCTCATCAACTTTGTTCCGAGAAGTACAAGACACCTAATTTTGTACCAATATTTTTTCATAATTTGAGTAATTATGATGCTCATTTTATAGTACATGGTCTCAATTTTGAGGGTGGTGAAATAGAACTTATTCCAGAGAATAAGGAGAAATATATTTCTTTTTCTAAAGTTTTGCATATTAATAACCGAGTTATAAAATTACGATTTCTTGATTCTTATAAATTCATGTCCAGTAGTCTTGATAAATTAGCTCAAAACTTACTGCCTGAACAATTTCATGAACTTCACTTACAATATCCATCTCATGAAGACTTTAAACGATTAATACGGAAAGGTGTTTATCCATACGAGTACATGACTTCATTTGATTCATTAAACATAACTTACCTTCCTACACGCAATAAATTTTATAGTTCTTTAAACGATAATAACATTTCTGAAAATGATTACAATCATGCTCAAGATGTATGGAATCACTTTAATTGTAAAAATATGGGTGATTATTCTAACCTTTATTTAAAAACTGATGTATTACTACTGGCGGACGTATTTGAAAATTTTAGGAATGTGTGTCTTAAAACGTATGGCTTAGATCCTGCTCATTACTTTACAGCTCCCGGATTGAGTTGGGATGCTATGTTAATTTACACTAAAATTAATTTAGAGCTCCTAACAGATATCAATAAAATTACTTTTATCGCGAATAATATTAGGGGTGGTATTTCACAATGCAGTAATAGACATGCTAAGGCTAATAATTTATTTATGATAGATTATGATTGTAATAAACCATCCTCTTTTCTCATGTACCTAGATGCAAACAATCTTTATGGGTGGGCTATGTCTCAGTGTCTTCCAACTGCTAAATTTGAATGGGTAGATGTAAAAACAGATTTTAACGTCCCTGATGATGCTGAACATGGTTATATTTTAGAAGTAGATTTGGAGTATCCCGAATTGTTACATGATATTCACTCAGATTTTCCCTTTTGTCCTGAAAACATATGTTTAGGAAATAGCAAACATAGAAAACTAATCCCCAATTTAAATAATAAAAAGAACTATGTTATCCATTATAGAAATCTTAAACAATGTATAAAAAATGGTCTACGATTACTTAAAGTTCACAGAGTTCTTAAGTTTCAACAATCTCCGTGGTTAAAATGCTATATAGATTTAAACACACATATGCGTTCGTTAGCAACTTCAGACTTCGAAAAAGATTTTTTTAAACTTATGAACAATTCCGTTTTTGGTAAAACAATGGAGAATGTAATGAAAAGAGTGAATGTTAAATTAGTTAACCATTGGTTAAACCATGGGAAATCTCAAGGAGCTCAATCTTTAATAGCTAGACCTGAATTCCATAGTCTTACAATATTTTCGGAAAATTTA
The DNA here is from genome assembly GCA_036417725.1 of Clanis bilineata. Lineage (NCBI taxonomy): Eukaryota > Metazoa > Arthropoda > Insecta > Lepidoptera > Sphingidae > Clanis > Clanis bilineata. Next base: position 870,632 of record CM071138.1, on the reverse strand, counting down.
GTTGCTGTTCAATTAAAGAAGACAAAAGTTTTATATAATAAACCAATATACCTCGGTTTTTGTATATTGGATCTATCAAAGACATTAATGTACGAATTTCATTATGATTACATGAAATCGAAATATCGAGACAATCTCAAGTTACTCTATACGGACACTGATAGCTTAATATATCAAATATTTACTGAAAATTTCTATAACGATATTAAAATTGACTTAGAAAATTATTTTGACACATCTGACTATCCTCCTGATAATGAATATGGAATACCATTAATTAACAAAAAGAAGTTAGGATTCTTCAAAGATGAAAACAATGGAAATATTCTTAAGGAATTCGTAGGCCTACGTTCAAAAATGTATGCAATGGATGTACAAAATAAATGTATATGTAAAGCAAAGGGTGTTAATAAAAGTGTTACGAAAAATTTTTGTCTTTCTGATTATAGGTCTTGTTTATATGATAACAAAACGTTGTATAGTGAAATGTTAAGATTTAAATCAATAAAACATGTTATATATACACAAAAAATTAATAAAATATCTTTATCTTATAATGATACAAAACGTTATATATTAAAAAATTCTACTGATACACTTGCATGGGGACATTACAAAATAAAGGACATTTAATTTCATCATGATTTTCTGTACAAATAAAGTATGGAACCGTTATAGTGAATATTTTTTGTAGCATAAAATAATATTGTAGCTGGTAAAATAAATTTATAACATTACGTATGTGTCTATATTGATTTATATTAGTTTTAATTTTTATGCAATTTTGTGAACAACTGAAATATGTACACCTAGGTAATATTTTAGAAATTATTATACATATATAAGATATTATTTTCACCAATGTGTTTTATTCATTCTAATATCCCCCAAAGGATTACACGTGTATATAAAATGTTCCATTTTATTCATCCTTTTACTGCAATAGTCGCAGGTCCGAGTGGTTGTGGAAAGTCTAATTTTGTGACAAACTTCATTAAATACAATAAAGAGTTATGTAACAGAACTTTCAACCAAATAACTTGGTGTTTTGATGAAATGCAACCATTGTATAATTTACCGAACGTGAACTATTTTCAAGGTATACCAGATTTGAACATGTTCGATGGAAACGAAGCAAACCTTATTATCATTGATGATCTTATGAGAGAATCTGACGGTCGCATTGTCGATATATTTACTAAAGGTAGTCATCATAGAAACTTAAGTGTATTTTACATTACTCAAAATTTATTTCATCAGGGTAAAGGTCAAAGAGACATTTCTTTAAATTCAAGTTATATAATTTATTTCAAAAACCCTCGAGATAAAACTCAAATTAGATATTTAGCACGTCAAGTTTCACCTGAAAACAGCAAATTCATCGAAGATGCATATAAAGATGCTACTAAAGAAGCACATGGATATTTGATGATTGATTTAAAACAAGACACTTTTGATATGTGTCGAATTAAATCCAAAATATTTCCTTCTGAAGGTTATTGTACAGTATATATTCCCAAGAAAGAGTTTAAATACGTCAAGAACCAAGAAATACCCATCATTTACAAATGATGGATCGACGCCTCAAGACGCATAAAGATTTGTTATCCGCTCTATATAAACTAAAACCAAAACATCAACAAGCTCTTTTAAAATCCTGTAGCGAAAACGAAATTAATTTTATCTGTGAGTGTATACACAACGTTTTACAAGGAAATATAATTCTCGAAGAAAAATCAAAGAATAAACTAAAAAAGTTTAAAAATTTATTACGGAAGTTAGTACGTAAAAGTACAAATAAAATACGCAAGACTATAATAGTCCAAAAGGGTGGTGCATTTCTACCGATTATATTGGGTTCCATATTGAGTGGATTAGTGAGTGGATTGATTTAAAATGGAACACGCAAAAAAAATGCTGCTGGTTGAACCAGGCTTAATCGATAAAATAAATAAAAAAAGAAATGAAAATCCTTCCTCTCGCTTGGACGTGGAAATGCAAAATATTTTGGATAGTGATATGGATGATAGAAAAAAATGTAAATTGTACTTACAAATTTTACATAGATATCTCCACTTTATGGAAGAAAATCGTCGACCGTTTGAGATTCCTGTAATTTCAAATAATGATTTTGATGAAACCGCGGTTGAAACTTTAAAAAATTCAAATATAAGCAATGACATCAAAAATAAAGATCTAGTTGCCGTCCAGACATTGAATAATGAAGATAATCAAGAAGAAAGTACTTTACTAGAAAGAAACCCTCCTTATACAAAAAATAAAATTCTAAGCTTGATACCTAAATCATATTTGAAAAAAGGTGAGTTATTATTGGATTCCGTGTCATTAAGTAAAAATAAAATTTTCTGGAACGATGATGGTACAGTTATGATAGATAATGAAGTAATCCCCGAAAGTAATATTATAGATTTAGTGAATGATATGCTACGACCATTAAAAAGAAATGATCCAGTAGGTTGGGAAAAATTTGCTAAAGCGTTAAAAGACTTAAAAATACCATTAACCTATATTGGAAACCCCAAAAGACGTGAATACATTGTTCAAATTCAAAAAGATATCGGAGAATCTCTTACAAAAAACAAAGATATATTTTTATCACCAAGAGGCAACGATAAGCATATAAAAAAAATAAAGAAAAAAATTGATTGGGAAAAATGGACCCCTTATTAGAAATAAATCGCATGTACTATGATGTATCACACCCGGCTGGATATGGCAGTATTGAAAAATTATCAAAAGCAATGAAAGGTAAAATGAATAAAGAAGATGTTAAAAAATGGTTACAGACCCAGGAAACGTATACACTTCATAAACCAGTACAAAGAAAATTCCCTCGTAACAGATACATTCTATCTAATTTAAATGAACTTTGGCAAGCTGATTTAAGTGATATGAGAACTTATTCTAACGATAATAAAGGTTTTAATTACATCCTTTGTGTTATTGATGTATTCAGTAAATACGCATTTGCTAGACCCATGAAGAAGAAAAATTCGGAAACAATAAAACAATGTTTTGATAGTATATTTAAAGAAGCGAATACAACTCCAACACACATACAATCTGATAGAGGTACTGAGTTCATTTCAAAAGATGTACAGAGATACTTTAAATCAAAAAATATAAATTACTATACAACAAATAATCCTGATATTAAAGCAAGTATTGTAGAAAGATTTCAAAGAACTCTTAAAATGAAGATGTGGCGTTATTTCACGCATAAAAATACTCATAAATATATTGATGTTTTGCAGGATTTGATACACTCTTATAACCATAGTTTCCATTCTAGTATAAAAATGTGTCCTTGTGATGTTAATTTTAACAATATAATGACAGTTTGGACAAATTTATATGATAGGAAAAACAATTATAAATCATATGAAACTATCCAACCTAAGTTAAATGTTGGTGATCATGTAAGAATAACCAAATATAAACATATATTTCAAAAAGGTTATGAGTCTAATTGGAGTGACGAAATATTTATAATATCTTCTGTAATAGAACGAAAACCTTGGGTTGTTTACACTATTAAAGATTTAGATGGAGAAGAGGTAGTAGGAACCTTTTATGAACGAGAGTTACAAAACGTAATTTATGACCCCACCATAGAACATAAGATAGATAAAATAATTCGCTCTCGTTACACTGGTAACAGACGCGAAGTGTTAGTTAAGTGGAAAGGTTATCCGAATAAGTTTAATAGTTGGATTTCAGCTTCTAGTATAAAACAAATATGAATAAAGATTTCTATTTAACTTTACTTAGTAATAGTTCAGTGGAATATTTTCCTGATAACAAAACAGCAAGATTTTCAACAAAATTACCTAAACCTATAATATTGGAGGGGGAATGGTGTGTAGGAATTGTTGAATTTCAATATCCATGTACCATGCTTACTGTTCAAGATCATGAAAACATTGTGTACATTACAAGAATGACTACAATGCCTAATCAAGAATCTACAGTATCCTGTCACAAACAGATGTATATACCTATCACAAACTATGATAACATTCACCATCTACTAACAGCATTGAACAACGTTAAGGAAAAAATTGATTTTAATTATGATGAATTTTCTAAGTTTGTATCGGTTTCTGTGTTAGACGACTCCATAAAGTCTTTAAAATTATCACCTAAATTAAGTTTACAACTAGGATTTGAGCCAAATAGAGACCTTGTAGAAAACAATTATGCAACAAGTCCTGCAAATTTACATTTGGGCTTACCATCTCAACTATTTGTCTACTGTGATATAGTGGAACCACAAATTGTTGGTGACGTAATGACTCCCCTTCTAAGAATTATACCATTAGATCTTTCAAACTACATCTATGGTGCAAATAAAATGCATGTTTTATCACCGCCTCATTATTTATCTGTAATGCGTAGACAATTTGACACCATCGAAATAGATATAAGATCAGACACGGGTCAAAAGATACCATTCCAATTTGGAACTGTGTGTGTTAAACTTCATTTCAAAAAATTATAATGCATTCTCAACATAATAATATTACTTGTCCTTATGAACGCTATTATTCTCATCAAGCTGGTTCTGGTATAGGAGTGGTTTATAAAGGAGCACCATACCAAAAGGGTCATGGAATTGGTAGTTTTCTTGGAGGATTATTTAGATCAGTTTTACCATTACTATCTGGTGGTGTTCGAGCTATTGGTAAAGAAGCATTAAGTGCCGGTGTAGGTCTTTTGACAGATATGGTTAGTGCACGACCCATGGAAGATTCGATTAAGACACGTCTAAAGGAAGCTGGTTCAAATTTAAAACGAAAAGCTGATGAAAAAATAGACAGGATCAATATGTCTGGATCGGGATATATAACAAAACGAAAACGTTTGTCTGCATTCAGTCCATCGTTGACTTCCAAACTGAAAGCTACCAAAAAATCAAAATTTAACTCGAAACAAATCAAAGATATTTTTTCTAATTAAGAAATATGTCATTTTTACATAGTCACTCTTGTGAATGCATTAAGTCAGAATTGGATTTGTTTGCATTACCATCTACTCAAACTAGTATTGAAAGTGGAATATGGATCCATTACAAACCTATTTCATCTCTTGCTGATGATGGTCCCATAGAATTTCAAGTGCCCGGAGCAGGTGATGACTATATAGATCTATCTCATACACTGATCCATGTAAAAGCTAAGATATTGCATCAAGATAATACTAAATTAATGTCATCAACAGTTGTGGCTCCAGTTAATAACTGGTTGCATTCACTCTTCAGTCAACTTGATGTTTATTTAAATCAAAAACTAGTATCGCCACCCAATAATACATATGCCTATCGTGCATATATTGAAAATTTGCTGAACTATGCTCCTGCAGCTAAAAAGTCTCATCTTACTTGTGGACTATGGTATGAAGATACAGCTGGAAAAATGGATTCTACTGATGAAACCAATAAAGGATTTATTAAAAGACAAGAATTGGCAAGTGAAAGTAAAGAAATAGAAATGATTGGACACTTACATGGTGATTTATTCAACCAAGAAAAATTTTTAATTAACGGTGTTGATATGTGTGTTAAATTAGTTCGTTCTAGGGAAAACTTCAATTTAATGGCTTCTTTAGCTGATACTAAATTAAAAGTATCGATTACAGATGCAACTCTTATTATTCGTAGAGCTCGAATCAATCCAACCGTGTTGCTTGCACATCAAAAAGTGTTAGCATCTACTTCAGCTAAATATCCAATCACACGGGCTGAAGTAAAAGTTTTAACTATACCATCAGGTGTTCAAGGAAAAACTCTTGACAACATTTTTCTGGGACAAGTACCCAAAAGGTGTATAGTGGGATTTGTAAACAATGCAGCCTTCAATGGAAACCTAACTAAGAACCCATTTAACTTTGAAAATTATGATATTAATACATTTTGTTTATATATAGATGGTAATCAAATACCATCAAAAGCTTTACAACCATCATTTGGGAGCAATATTTATACAACGGTCTATCACACACTATTTTCTGGTACAGGTATTCATTTTCTTAATGAAGGTAATGGGATATCCCGAGAACAATATGCTAATGGATATTGTATGTTAGCATTTGACTTAACACCTGATTTATCAGCGAATTCTTCCAATCATTGGAATCTGATTAAACATGGAAGTGTGCGATTAGAGGTTCGTTTTGAAACAGCTTTGATACAAACCATTAACTGTATTGTGTATGCAGAGTTTGATAATGTTATAGAAATAGATAAAAACCGTAATATTTCTGTGGACTATAGTAGTTAAGCAAGAAATGTTTATAGATTAAGTATAAATTACTTTTATTAATTGTCTCCACGGTCTTTCCTGTACTCACTTTGAACTGTTTAATAAAATACGAAACTAAATAAGTTATTTGTTTTACTGTTATTAGTCCTTGTAACCCCACAAATTGAGATACATATTTTAAAATAGAAAGTACTATTATAATCAGTTGCTAACATTATTGATGACATTACTTCTTTGTCTTTCAACTGGATAAGAATTCTACAACAATTCCGTGAAATAACATGAATACATTAGAAATACAGACCTACTTAAAGAAAATTGATTCAAGTATCGAATATAACGTATATGCAGCTAATCGTTTGCCAATATATGTTGTAAATCCCACTTATATAGTAAGTAATTTGGATACTGATAATAAACCAGGATCCCACTGGATCGCCATACATATCGATAAGAATGGTTTTGGTCAGTATTTTGATTCATATGGGCGACCGCCTCAAGGATATCATAGGATGTTTTTAACAAGAAATTCAAGAATGTGGAATTATAATACTAATCGAATTCAAAATGACTGGACTACAGTTTGTGGTGAATACTGTGTAATGTATTTGTATTACAAATATCATGATATGAGTTTGAAAGATTTTCAACATTTATTTTGTAATGATACTATGTTAAATGATGTATTATTATCTGATTTGTTTCAATCATGTTTTGAAATAAATAAATGAAATCCAAATATATAGAGTTTATTGAACTTTTTATTCAATTTCGAAAATCTTATATTACTTTACAATTCAAATTACGATAATGATCATATATCCTTACTCTAAAAAATTATAATCCTGTACAACAACTTTTTCAATAAGACAATTATTTCATATAGCAAAAAGACAAATCAATTAATTACAAAACAATACTTATACCTCTATACACTATTAAAATGATTACAAAGAATATTAAAATAAAAATATAACGCTAGCTTATTTGTCGGTATCTATAAAAAACTTTTTACACTCTTCTTGGGTAGCCAATTGTTTGGTGATATTATATATAATGTCTCTCACACTTAGCAAATTTCGGTCGGCTTCACTCTCCGTAAAAAATTTAACACGCACGTCAGCGTGTTTCCATTGCTCCGTTTGTGCAACATTTTTTATTTTGTTCACATCATAAACTTCAATTTTGATAAGATGCGACGCGTCAGCACTGTCGTCTTTGTTCGACGTTATGTACGATATTCCACCACTCGTAGATCGACCAACACTCGATGACTTTTTTGTAAGTTTCTTCTTCTTGGGTTTTTCAAAAAACTCGTCAATGCTGTGAGGTCTTTTTGATATCGCCTTTTTTACTTTGAAAGCGAGAGTTCCTTCCTCTTGATCACTTGGTTCGTCGACATTATCTTCATAATAATAATTCTTAAAGGTGTTTTCAGAGAACTGAAACAATAGAAAACAGTATATTAAATAACAGTTTAGAGATAAGTATAAACATGGAATAATGTATGTTAAAATAATTACAATCAATACAGTAATCAGATAACAGAAGTATTTTAATACTAAGTATTACACATATGATGTCCTTTGTACAAAACAATATCAACAGTATAAGAAACATGTATAATAGTTACTTACATTCATTTTATAGCAGCGTCACTCTTTTAACACTTCACTGGTCAGGAACTTTGGAGATGTTATGTAGTGTAGAGCACAGCTTGGAATACGGTGCAAAATAATTTCGGTGTGTCTTTTATATGGGGAAGAAATGGTTATTTTACCAGACAAACACGTATAGACATGACCCAAACGTTAAGATGCGTTATGAATTCTTTGTTCGGTTAAATAAAAGACCCGATTTCTCTTATGACAATGAGAAACTTCGGTTGATTGTTTATAAAAAGAGCGATACAAAAATGTGTCAATCTTTTGTTTGAATCTTGGAATTATGAGCCATTTAGAAGGACAAATTGCCTCTAAGGAGACCACATGTGGAGTTGGGAGGTAATAAATATAAATTGCACAATAAAAACAGGTACAAAATTCCATGAGTATCCTTAATTTTAACAGACAAACACGTTTAAACACGACTCGACGTTAATATGCATCATGAATTCTTTGTTCATTTAAACAATGAAGACCCGATTTCTCTTATAACAATAAGAAACTTCAGTTAATTGTTTATAAAAAGGGTGATACAAAAATGTGTCTTTTGTTCGAATATTTGAATTATAAACCTTTTAGAAGGACAAATTGCCTCTCGGCAGGCCACGTGTGGAGTCGAAAGAATAAATTAAAATGAAGACCATTATAAAACTAATCTGCACTAGGTATAAATTTAATTGGATATTTATAAATTTAATCAATAATAGGTATTAACTTGATATAAGGTTAATTCACCTTCAAGGGACGCAGAATATGTCGATCGTATTGCGAATCAATGCAATACCTATTACCTATATGTAGTAACCTGTCACAAATGAAACACCGCCCGTATCTAGCCCGCGGAATATTGCGAGGTTTTGCAATTGGGACGCTACCTAAACGACTCACGTCGTAATAAAGTAGTCGGTGGTTGGATTAAATTGATTGATGACGCAATTATTACGTGATACAAAAAGCATGTTCAAAGTATAAAGTTCTGTATGTGATCGCGTTCCGGCGAAAAGTAACGTAACATACTGAGTCACGAGGTAATAACATAAAACCCGCGATTTAGATTCGCGACGTAATCAAGATTATCCGCGATCCTATAACACGTGGACCTAACAACTTATCCATGGGGGTGTGACAAAACGATGCCGTGGAACCAATACAATGAACCGATGTGCAATAACAATGTAACACCAATATCCTTATAATCCAATAAGATTTATATGGGAAATAATAAGTTTTATATACGATTTCATTAAAGAAATCCGTGGTCCAATAAAAGTAACCCACGGCAGAATAAGACATTTTTCGCGCTCCAATAAGAATGGGAACCAATAAGATTTTTTCGCGACTCAATTAATTTAATCCGCGGCCCAATTAATTTAATCCGCGGCCCAATTAATTTAATTCGTTACCTAATTAAGTTTATTCGCGGGCAGTACCTATGACCGACACTGGTGCAGACTATGGAGCTACCTCACCCCATACATTCAAAGGACTCCATACTTGCTCTGGGTACGGTTAATCCCTATACTACTCGTAACATACATAAAATACAGACGAATTTAAGACCTTCTCCTTTTTGGAAGTCCGTCGACAAATTGCTATAGAATCCGTATAAATTTGACAAAAAAATGACGATTCAAATACTTACGGAACCATTCCAAGAGCTTCCATCTCCGCTCCGGCGTCATCAGGTATGACGTCTCCAGTAAATGTGTTATAATACGCACCCCCTACCAGCCGCAGCGTGAACATAGCTATAACTGTACGCTCCATCATGAAAACTTGGTTATGATGAACGATACTGACTTTTATAAGCTATGAAATTACTTGTATCCTGCGATTAAGTAATCTGTTGATGATTAACCATATGATACATTTGAGTTGTACAATTTGTAAAACAAATTAATTATGAAATGCAATTGATGAAAAAACAAGCCCGGAGTTTCTTTCCGTCTTTCTTCTTTGGGTCGTCATCCGTAGGTAGCTAGAGAAAGGGCCTCATACGGCTGGTTTCAATAAACAATCTCAGTTCGAATGTACAGATAGATTACAAAAATTAGCCAATAAGAACACAGTTTGAACATGACTCCGTCAAATGACGTGATTTGATTGGTTCATAATCGCGATCTATCTGCACTCTAAACTGAGATCGTTTATTGAAACCGGCCGATAGTCCACGGCGTGATTTTCCTTATCCACATTTCTAGTCAAATCCTACAAGCTTCCTATTTTATTTTCCCGTCACTTCCCTGCTAGCATTCCTGCCATATCCCGTTCCCTTTCCTACAAATCACAACCCCTATCAAAGCCCCATCCTTGTTATTGCGTCCATTCCTGCCTGCTTCTATCTAAATTGATAACTTAAAAACATAATTATTATTTAAATGTACCTAGACCTTGTCATAAGGGCTTTTTATATGCCTACGTGACCAGTAAAGCTTTTTATTTTTTAATCATCATCATCATCATCAGCCATAGAACGTCCACTGCCGCAGCGCACATCGTTGAGATCGACGGAGCGTTCAACGTTGTTGGGTCTTAGAGAATACCATTTTCCATACATTTATGTCAAACGCCTCGCTCGAGAGAGCTAGTTCGCATAAGCGCCGTCATCACGCATAGCGCTAGTGCGTGCGTTTTGTACCTTGCTGAATACAAAATGAAAACACCGTTGTAGCAACGATGCCGCAACGTTGTTTTCATAAATGAAACCTTAGAGAATAGACCTGCAGAACATAGGCCTCCTCCAAAAATTTCTAGATTAACCTGTTATTTTTTATTAAATACGAAAATGCAAATTACATAAACTTCGCCTGTATAAATGTCCTAAATGTGATAGGGGGCGAGCCTAGTCACTTATGATAGCCAATGGTGTTACTGTGGAGGATGCTAAAGACCTGAGGAAGTGGAAGCGTTTAAGTAGGAAGGCGCACCCTGCGATAAGGCCGGGATAACGACTGCAAATAATAATCACAAGCTTAGAAACTTACTGACTGCCTCCGTGGCGTGGTGGTATTTCGGTAAGACTACGGTTATGAGGTTTCGGGTTCGATCCCCGGTCGGGCAAAGTGTTATTGGATTTTTCCATATCAGCCCGGAGTCTGGAATTTGTGCCCGATATGGCGATAGGATCGCCCCCTATCACATCTGGGACGGAACTAAGCTCGGCGAAATGTGGGTGTTCTAGTTCGCTAGTACGCCTCTGCCTACCATTTCAGGGATACAGGCGTGAGCTTATGTGTTAGAAACTTAACGGACTGACTTCAAATCCGATCGTAACCAAATTTATATGGGACCACCCTTGAAATAAGCTCTATCGAACACAACAAATAATTTTGAAAATCGGTCCACATTTGGCGGAGATATCGCGTAACATAGAGGTAGATAAAAAAAACAACGAATTGAGAACCTTCTCCTTTTTGGAATTCGGTCGATAAAAGAAAACAATGACTATTAATTACTGTTTAATCCAGATCCAATGCATTTTCAATATCATTAAACGCATCAGTAAATAAACTTTTAACTGTAGTAGAAGGTGTGGGAGAAAATATCGATTTCATATCTTTCATTATATTTTCTTGTATTTTATCTTTTTTCCTTTTATCCTCAACATTCAATACTTCGGATTGATTTAGGAATTTTCTCAAATTGAAGGTAGGTTTAGTCACTTCAGTAGAAATGGTAGCATTTGTTATTTCAGTAATTTTAGTAGCATTGGTAGATTTTTTCGATAAAGATATTTTATTTTTCGTTGTGCCTATAGTGCGACGCTTTAATATAGGTTTCATTTTCTTAACAGTTATTGTAGATACTGTGGCTGTAGTTGTACTTGCTTTAGGTGCTGTAGTGTTAGATGAATCTGTTTTGGTAGTTCCTGGTAGTTTTGTAGAAATTATATCTTCTAAATTCGGAATAATTGTCTCGTTCATCAACAGCTCATTATAATTTTCATTATCAAATGTTGTGTTAGAAACAAAACTTCTTAGCGCGGATTTTGGTGCAATTTCTATGGTTGTGTTCTCTGCTGCTGTGGTAGCATTTGGTAGAATGGTAGTTTTTGACTTAGCTCCGAACTTGGTAGTACCTTGCCAGAAATCTAAAGGTCCAAATGTAGTAACAGGATCCGGTATAGTTTCTATTGTTTCAACTTTAGTAGTTTTAGGGGTTGTTGTTGTAGTTATTTTTGAAATTGATTTTGAAGTTAGTATTGTACTGTTTAATGTGTTAGCTTTCGTTTTATTATCGAAATCATCAAAATCTATATTTTTCCTGTACGATCCACCTTCAAACGTTTCTATAGACATCCCCTCGTAAGAATCTATAGGGGATAATTTTAACCATTTTCTGGACTTTTTCGATGTTTTTCCAGAACTTTTTGAATATTTCTTTTGTGTTTTATGTTGCTTATGGTGTTTGGGTTTGTCATGCCTAAAATTAGATTTTTTTATTAACGACCGAGACATAGAACACGGCGTAAGTGGTTGTAAGTCGTTTATAGATATTTATAATTTCAGAGGCATTCCGCTACTTACCATAGAAAAAAAGAGGGAATTGGGGAGGGAAGGTGGTTTTTGCACTTTCTCATATCTTACTCATCATCATTGTTCAAAACCTAAGAGTCAATTATCACTTCAGATTGGTTTTCTAAGAGAGGGTTGACGTTAGACAAGCATACGGTCGTAAAAACTAAAGCCAAATCCTTCCTGCAATATGCTAAAAAAGTGTGTTGCGCTAATCCCACATTAAAGTGGGATAAGGGCAGGTGGAAGAAGAATATCGGTTTCCTAAGAGACATTAGTAATAATCTCATCGGATCAGAAATTTCCTACAACTCTACCAAAGGTGACACCTGATGGTAAGCGGAGTGCAGTCCAAAAGATCAGCGACTACCGACAAGCAGTGTGTTTACAGTTGATCACCAGAATTATGCCGGTTTATTTATGCTTTTTCATACTTCAAACAGGGAAGAAGCAAATCATGGGGCTTGAAACAAATCAGACGGATGACCTATGCAAACACAGGTATGTTCTCACATACCCGTCACAACCAACTATCAATTCATGTCACAAGCTCTTCGAGAGACCCGACTGTACACTGGCTGATCATATATTGTTTTTGGTTCTATGGACATTATTTTTTTTATACTTACCTAAAACCTTTATACTTTATGGCTTTCGTCGTCCTTATATTATCATATTCATCGGAATGCGCATATGTATATCTATTTCTTTTGGTTTTACCTTTTTTAGCTTTGCTTCTATGCTTTTTAACATCTTTCCATGAAGTATATTGCCTATTTTTAGTCGTCTTGTGTTTCGTCCTAGTCTTTTTTACCTTTCCTGTATATTCTTCAACGAAGAGAGTCATAAAACGAGACTTCGTAGTTCCCTTTGTATCTTTTTTACGTTTTCTTTTTGTTGTAGTTTTAGATTTTCGTTTTTTCGGAGGTTTAGTTGTTTTTCTGTCATTTATATTATATATTTCTTCGGAATCGTAGAACTTTTCAGTCTTTTCGCTTGTTACCACAGAAAATCTTTTCGGTGTTGTATTTTTTATTTTATCTTTTAGTCTCATTTTATGTTTCTTAATTTTCTCGTGTGGTTTTTTCGTTGTCTCATCTGGTGTATCTATATTAATATTTATATCTTTAAATATATCTTTTTTGATTTTTAGTCTATCATTAGTTATGGCATTAAATTTTTGCTTTACCATCGCCGGAATATCTAGTAAATTCAAATCAATTGATTTTTCAAATTCTTTAACTATACTTTTTGAAGTAACGTCATCTTTAAACTGGTTATAGGCAGCTTTGTCAATCGATATTTCTTTCTGCATTACAGGAAGAAAGTTTATTTGAGAGAGAGCCTCCTTTGCAGTACTAAATGTATTCAAATTATTCCATGTAGATGATTCTGTAGTGATTAAATTTAAATCATTGCTTATTTTAGATGCTTTTGTAGTAAATTCAAATTCAAGAGGAAAGTGTTCCTTAAATATATTTTTAGAATCTACATTAAATTCATTTCTAATTTCTGTGGGTTTTGTTGTATACGTATTGCCATCAAAGTAGTTTAATTTGTTAAATTTTTTTTCATCATCCGTAGCTTTCTGTGTTTCGAAATTATTTGCCTGTTCATTAAACTCTCGATTAATCGGAGATGCGTTCTTTGTAGTTTGATCTTTGCCTCGTTTGTTAAATTTCGTATATCTCAAATTCCATACTTTATGCTCAACCTTGTAGGGATCCATGAAATTCTTCCAAAATGTTTCTAGTCTAACTTTAAAATCTTTCCGTGCATTAACGTTTAAATTAGTGTAATGATCAAATATAATGTTTCTTAAACCGTCTCTAATAAGATTGATTAGGTCCAAATTAGCCCTTTTTGATTTACTTTTGTACAGTTCTATGTTGTTTAGGAAATTTTTAAGTTTATTTCTAGAATCTTTCGGGTATAATGTGTTAATGTACTCTAAAAACTCGCTAGCAGTACAATTTTCTCGTGTTTTTAAGACTTTTAAAATATCCTCCACGTCATCCCTCATATCATCAGGAGTTTTGTCTTTTATTTCATTCAATTTACGACCGACAAACTTTCTCATGTCGTTGTTTTGTAGTAATTCGAAGAACCTACATCCAGCGTAATGATACTTCCTAATTTCATCATCAATTACTGTTGCTACATCTTCTAAATCATCGTCCTCATAAGTACTGATTGTTTCAAAAAAGTTAATCAGAAAATCTGTGAATTTAAACTCCTTATTCATCGACCGTCTTCCATCTTTGTCTTTGAGTACATTTTTTATTTTATCCAGGAACTCTTGGACATTGTCTATGATCTGTATATCTGTGTTATCTTTGTTATTAAACTCTAGTATCGTGTCTAGAGCTAGGTTTACGCTTCTTGGTTCTATTGAAAATGTTTGGGCTGAAAATAAAGTAATTTTGATAATTGAGGTGACTTTCATGTCTACCCTTGATGATTTTCATTTGGAAAGTTTTTAATCTTTATATTATTATCACGATGAGCTGTATTGTCCAGCAGTGGACTACCTGTGGCTGATGATGATAATGATGATCACACAATAGTTTTAACTGAGAGTGGTGATGTCATTCAGCTAAACTGAAGTGTAAGATTGACTCGTGGTTACACCCTTTTGTCTCTTTGTATACACAGCGGCCTGAGCAGGAAAATTTCTGACAATCGTAAATGTATTCGAACTCGATGCGCGTCTATGAAATTTGTATGAAATATTAACCAAACGTCATCAGTGCGCAGCGAACTCGAATACATTTACATTAGTTTTTCGTGCTCGGGCTACTGGTCATCCATTTGTCTTGTCGCAGGCCTTTATTTGCATCCCACGGAATTTGAAGAAGCGTCAATCCTGCATGATTCTAGTGACCCATAAATTTATTGTTTGTTTGGTTTTTCAACCGACATCATCATCATCGTCATCATTCCCAGCTTTGTCACCCACTGCAGGGCATAAGCCTCCTCCCTCTACGCCACTCGTCTCTCTGTTAGGCTAATCTGTGCCAAGTGACACCCGCAATCTTCTGCAGATCGTCTGACCATCTGGATACAGGTCTTCCACGGGACCTTCGACCCTCGCGTGGCCACCATTCAGTCAACAGTTTACTCCACCTGTCATCTCACCTTGCTAAGTCTCCCGCCCAACGCCACTTGAGTTTCGCAACCGACATCAGAAGACTAATCATTTCCTCTGAATTTTTTTATGTATATATTACTCGACATCTCTACCAAATGTGGACCGTTCTTTAAGATTATTTTTGTGTTCGATAGACCTTCCTCCAAGACGGGTTATGTAAATTTGGTCACGGACAAAGGCTTCTATGTATACTACTAGACTGGCTGTTCGGTACATAGAATGTGCGCACTAAGTCTCTGTTAATCGACCTCAACTCACTATAGAAATATGCGGCCTGAGCAGGAAAATTTCTGACAACCGTAAATGTATTTCAGCTCGATGCGCGTCTATGAAATTTGTATGAATGTATGTATGAAATATGTATATGTATGTATTTACATTTACATTAGTTGTTCGTGCTCGGGCTACTGCTCTTTTCCTTAGCCGTGAAACGCCAAACACTCGCCGTCATGTGCCACAATTTTACTTCGAAACAGCTTGTCTAGTAAATACATAGAAGTCTTTGGTCACGATCGGATTTTTGAAGTCGGTTGGTTAATTTTGGACCTCCATTTTGAGTGATTTTAAAAATGTAAAAGTATCATACCAATTGCATTTATAAATAATATCAACACAAGATTCATAATTCTTGGTGCCTGCTCATGGTAACTTCGCAGAATACTATCGCGAAATACTATTATAGGAACGTTTATGGGTTTATTTATGGTGAAAATGTTGATGGTTGTTTGTTCATTTTAGTTAAAATATTTCTAACCGACTCCAAAAGCAGAGTGACCAAGACAATACATAAATAAATAATAAATTACACCCAACAGTCACACACATAGTCCTGACCCCACACTAAGATCGATTCTTGTGTCGTGGGTATCAGGAACCTAGAGAGACGTTTAGTCTCACAACACCCACAGCCGAGCAAATATCTGTAGGCCATACAAATATTTGTCTCGGAGCGGGAATCGAACCCGCGGCCTCTCGCTTCACAGCCAGTTATTAAGTTTTCATTCATAAAATTAAGTTTATATGTCTTCATTTTTGAAGTCGGCTTTTAAATTTTTTAAAAGATTTCATTGTTAAAGCTGGCTTTTAAAATCAAAATCAAAAGATTTATTAAATCCATAAAATGTTCAAACATCATTTAAATTCCGTCAAAAAAGATGATTTTAACATGTAGGGATGTTTAAAAAGTACTTTTTTTTTAACAAGGAAACGCAGATTTAAAACGTATTAAAACGCTAATAATGCATTTATTTCATCCTTTTTTTAGACGCAGTCGCGTGCAAATAATAGTATAAAATTCAATTTCTCTAACCATAAATACTAAAAAGTAAAATATGTGTTTCAAGTAATAATGTTTATATTTATTATTTTTCTTTGTAAAATAGCTGTAGTGTTGTGTGGTAAGAAAATGACAATTTCAAAAAACTTTTTTTTTTATAGCAGAGACTGATGAACGAGCAGTATAAAAAAAATATTGTCGAAGTGGACAGA
Organism: Clanis bilineata; assembly: GCA_036417725.1. Taxonomy (NCBI): domain Eukaryota; kingdom Metazoa; phylum Arthropoda; class Insecta; order Lepidoptera; family Sphingidae; genus Clanis; species Clanis bilineata. Next base: position 853,534 of record CM071138.1, on the reverse strand, counting down.
CGAGCTAGCAGTCCGCCTGATGGTAAGCGATAACCCCCGCCCATAGACCTGAGCAATCCAAGGCGCACAGTCGAGCCGCTGCCTACCGGTGGGGCATCTGATGGAAAGTGATCTCCACAGCCCATATACCTCTATATATTAAACACTCATGATACCAATAGAAATATAAGTGCGTTACCAATCGTAAAGGGATTGGAAATTTGGAAGGAGTACTGGAGCTGACACTTTAGACAGCGTTATCTAACTGGTTATTATATATAACGTGGTGCTACCGTTGAAAAATAAGTAATAAATAGATACCGTCACCTGTGGATGTTGGCAATGTCATGGACACAAATGGCTGCTACGATAATAAAATGGTGAGACTGACTAACAAACCTAATATTGTAATTACAGCAAATCGCCCAGCAGGAGGCAATCAACAATTTCTAGACTACCTCTACAGCGACTGGAATCTTGAGCAAAAACACTCTCATCCACAATACGATGCCGAAGTAAACACGACCTTTATACTACCCAAACGTGAAGAAATTAAAAAAAGCAATTTAACGGAAGACGAAAAAAAGGCGAAGATCAAACATCAAGTCACTAAATACGCGTTAAACATATTCAAAGTAATGGCCAATCGGTCTTTCGAATCGTCTAAATTGGACTTAAAAAGAGACTTAAACTACACAGAAGGACAGAATCGAAATGAGTTTATTATCAAATGGTATTTCAAAGAAATTAATAAAACTACTGGTGATATATTCTTGAATACAGGAAATGATACTGAAGCTAGCGGTAAAGAGTTAAATAATTTGATAATCAGATACATAAATAGGAGGCTTTCGAAGAATGGCACGTATTTCGTACAGCCATTAGAAATAACTACCACAGAGGACCAAACATTGAGAAATTTAAAAAGGATAAACAATAGACAAAACTTAGGCGACGAAATGAACTTTAACAAAATCAAGGAAGTGTTAGAAAGGAAAAATAAAATAAAAATAGATGTTAATAAGCTGAACACTTCAAACATCGAATTCGTAATGCTCAATAAGATTAAAGAGAACTACAAAAATAAGCAATATAATGATCCTTATATAAATTTAAGTGATATTGAGAGACCACCTTATGGAAAAGGAAGACCGAATCTTGGAAGGCAATTTTCTGACCTCGAAAGACCACCGCAACCTTTTGGAAAAGGACGACCGAATCTTGGCAGACAGTTTCCACCAGGAAGTCCTAATCTTGGTCCGGAGGTTAACCCTAATGAATACCCCAATGTCCCAGGGTTACCTCGGCCTCCAAATCCTGAATATCCTCCCCTGCCTATCCATCCAGCGTCTATTTACCCACCCCCCAACCCGGGGGTTCAAGGAGTGTTTCCTGGTCCTGAAGAATTGGAAATTGTGCCCGGACCCGGAGAGCCAGGATATACAGGGATACCAGGTATTCCAGGTATATATTTCCAAAATTGTATTTACTATTTCGAACTGAATTTACTCCACTCTAGTGTGGGATTGGTGCGATAATTTTTTCAAGCGTTCTGCAGTACTTTGCTTTAGTTTTTACTAACAAGTGCCTGTCTGACTGCGCCCGAGTAGTTACTAAAAACTAAAAAATACTTCAAAAAGCTTTCTTAAACTTTTTACTTTCTTTGAAGTTGGTGCAGATACATGCAGTGCAGATGTACTATGCAGATCAAATGAAAAAGAGCCGATGACTCTAGTAAAAGTAAAAAAAAAATGGATTCTTAAATCGAATTTTAAGTTTAATTTAAGTAGAGGTACATATATTTGAAATCAATTAAAAGGGAATTTACTTTCAGGTCCCACACACGGGCCAAGATGGACGCCACCAATCCCTTATCACGGACCTCCTGGTGCGACCCCCAGGCCGCTCCCAGGAGAGCTCCCGAAGCCTACCAGGTCCTTACCACCCAGTGTCCATAGAGACCCGGAGCGACCGTTTGGCAGCCTACTATACCGTAAGTAATCAAATCAAATACATACATACATACACACTCACGCCTGTATCCCATGGGGGTAGGCAGAGACTATTGAGCGCCACAAGCTACGATCCTGACACACCTCTTTTGCCTCTTTCACACTCATGCATCTTTTCATACATTTCCGCCGGTTGAGGGTACTCCTCACTTGCCGTTTTCTGAGAAGGTCACGTATTTGGTCCATGTATGTTCTCCTAAGGGCGCCCTCTTCCGACCCTTCCATTTAGTTTCGCGCGATAAATACCTTTCGTAAGTCGCCTTTCATCCATCCTCTCCACGTGCCCAAACCACCTCAACATCCCTTTATCAATCAAAAGAAAGATCAAATCATCATCATCATCGTTATCAACATCATCACCATTATCGACACCATTACTTTTATCATCATTATCATCGTTATCAACATCATCATCTATGATGTCATCGTCAGTAACAGTGAGAGCATTACAAAAGAAAACAAGATATCCCCCACTACTCGCCCATTCTTACTCATTGCAGAATTTCAAAATATGAATTACCTCATTTTCAACCATTTTCAATGCAGTTTTAACATAACATAACATAAGCTCACGCCTGTATCCCCGGAGGGGTAGGCAGAGGCGCACTAGCGAACCAGAACACCCACATTTCGCCGAGCTTAGTTCCGTCCCAGATGTGATAGGGGGCGAGCCTATCGCCATATCGGGTACAAATTCCAGACTCCGGGCTGATATGGAAAAATTCCAATATCACTTTGCCCGACTTGGGGATCGAACCCGAGACCTCAGAACCGTAGTCGTACCGAAATACCACCACGCCATGGAGGCAGTCAGTCGGAGTGCAGTTTTTACATGATTTAAATTTGACAACTATCATAAATGTAACGGCTGAATGGATTTGACTGTTAGGCATAGAGATAGATTATAGTCTGGAATAGAACACAGTGGCGTGCAGTCCATATAGACAAAGAGACAATGTCTACCCTGACATTATGCTTTTTACATAAACCATGACCAAAAATTCGTGACCATAAACAAATTGACAAAATATCAGTGCTCAAACTGGATTTTAATCGATATGAGAATGATAATGATAGTAATGGTTATGTAAGTGTTGAAGAAAACATTTTACAAGATTTTTGTCTACCCTGATAAGATGTCTGTGCACGTTACTGATAGCACATACACTATTTTTCTGGAAAAATGTACGATTCCTGTTACATTGTTAATTTTCCACGAAGTCCCAGACAACAGCTATTAAAAAAATTTGAAAAGGAATCATAAGAAACGAATAAATTTCTTTCTAGAAAACCCACAGCCAGTGACCACAACAGAAGACCCCTTCCTCAAAGGTCTGCTGCAAGACATGCAGGTCCAGAACAATGGCTACTTCACCACATTCTGCATAAAGCTGTTTGAAACCATAGTTATTAAGAAGAAGGAACACGTGTGGCCTTTGATTCATAAGATCGAGCCTGTAGTAACCAGGTAATTATTTCATCATCATCATCATCATCGTCGTCGTCATCGTCATCATCGTCATCGTCATCATCGTCGTCACCAACATCATCGTCGTCATCATCATCATCATCATCATCATCATCATCATCATCATCATCATCATCATCATCATCGTCATCGTCATCATCGTCGTCACCAACATCATCGTCGTCATCATCATCATCTTAGGTAGAAACAAAGACTGTCTACAGCATGCCACCCGTCCTCTCGTCGCCAAATTGTTGTATATAAAAAAAATATTAGCTCTGTAATATTACTGTCCCACTGCTGGGCACGGGCCTCCTCTACTAATGAGAGGGGTTAGGCCTTAGTCTACCACGCAGGACTAATGCGGTACGGTACACTTCACATATCTCCGAAAATCTTGAATAAACCCGCTGACGTAAAAAAAACGATGGACGGAGCACTAGGAACATCGAATGTGAAGCAGGTCAGTCCATTCGATCAGTCGCGCCATTACGTGTCCATACATCAAATAAGCCAAAAACCCTTCACTTTCAATAATCGTAGCACTCCGTTTATCTTTTTTCGACCAACTTCCACAAAAGGAGGAGGTCCTCAATTCGTTTTTTATGTATGTTACTCGATATCTCCGCCAAATGTGGACCGATTTTCAAAATTGATTTTGTGTTCGATAGAGCTTATTTTAAGGTTGGTCCCATATAAATTTGGTCATCATCATCATCAGCCATAGGACGTCCACTGCTGAACATAGGCCTCCCCAAAGATTTCCAGATCGACCTGTTGGAAGCGGCCTGCATCCAGCGACTTCCTGCAACCTCTATCAGGACGTCGGTCCACCTTGTAGGTGGACGTCCTAAATTTGGTCACGATCGGAAAATTGGAAGTTGGTCAGTTAAGTTTTTAAACTTGTGATTTTTATTTCCGTGTATAAACCTCCGTAAGTTTGCAGACTGCACGACCAGCGTCAACTGACGACGTTTGGCGAGCCCTTCACCACCAAACTATTGGGATTAGTTCAGCTGTTGAGCACCGCACCTACAGATGTTGTGCAAAGTAAGTATTGCATTTTTCGACCGACTGCCAAGAAGGAGGAGGTCCTCAATTCGTCTGTTTTTTTTATGTAACGCGATATCTCCGCTGGATAGGGACAGATCTTCAAAATTATTTTTGTGTTCGATAGAGCTTCTTTCAAGAGAGGTCCCATAAATTTGGTCACGATCGGATTTGATATCAGTCCGTTAAGTTTTTAAACTTGTGATTATTATAGCAGCGACTGGCAAAGGAGCAGCTGTGTCATGATGGTAAGTGATATCAATCGCCCATAGACACACAATACAAGAAAATCATGGGTGCGTTGCCAACCTAAAAGGAGGGAAATAGGAATTGGGAACGGAGTGGGGTATTGGGCCGCCGTAAATCTCACTCAGTCCACCTTGTAGGTGGACGTCCTACGCTGCGCTTGCCGGTACGTGGTCTCCACCGACGACCTGATAAAGGTCGCAGGAAGTCGCTGGATGCAGGCCGCTTCCAACAGGTCGATCTGGAAATCTTTGGGGGAGGCCTATGTTTAGCAGTGGACGTCCTGTGGCTGATGATGATGATGATGAACGAAACGCGATAGCGAGCTGCCACTTTACGTCGGTTTTCTGTGAGACAGTGGTATCTGCCCGGTCGGACCGGCCCATTCGTGCTGTAGACGTTACTGTCTACAGCGTGGCTCTTCTACCACTCAAAGAAGCCTGGTCTTATTCATTTCATCTGCCATCTCCTTGAACCAAATCAAAAGATAAAACTATACTTTATTTTTTCGTCTTTCAAATCAAAAGAAAAAATCATCCAAATCTGCGCACGCGTCTCGGATTTACCTGTGTACATACATTAAAAATTTATAGACGCATTGAAAAACTCCTTTTCCAAAAATAAATAAACGATGATTGCCAAATAACTCTGTAAAAACTGATTCCAGACCAAGCAGCGACACTACACTATGCTCTGATAAACAGAAGGACATACTTATCACCAGAAATCAGAAGTATCATAGACTACACGGACTCTCTGTACAATGACGATGAGGGACACAGGCTTTTGAAGGTATTTGGGTGTGACACTTATGTGGTACTGAGGCTGTATTATAATTGGGTACTTGATTAATCGACCGACTTCCAAAAAGAAGGAGGTCCTCAATTCGTCGGTATTTTTATGTATGTTATGCGATATTTCCGCCGTCTAAAATATAGAATAGAAAGAAATACTGATTTCTTAAGTTTACGCGAATATTATACATTGAAATAAAACACATTGTAACTCTAACCTTTTTTGGACAAATGATACCTCAGTCTGACCCGTGACAACGAAGACTGCAAAGCCTTCGAAACGTCGGGAATAATAATTAAAACCTAATCGTGATAGAATCCGTAAAAATAGTTTTATTTCAATAGAAAGAAATATTGAAATATTCTCAGAATTAAAAAAGTTATAAGCCTTTGAAGTTTAGTGTAACCTAAAACTGCGGGAAAGAGAAGTATCAGTATAATCACGTAACGCCATAACGGTACGTGCGCTGGAAAGGGATAGCAAGATATCTCCAATATGCCCCCACTTCAGAATTTAAAATATGAATTACTGCCTCATTTTTCAACCAATTTCGATGCAGTTTTTACAGAAGGGTTTCTTTTTGTTTTATTTGCTATTACATATAAATATGTGTATAAAATCAAACATAGTCAAGTACCTACCCAATTGTCTTACTTCACATACCTACGAAATCCTTGTCGAGAATTCACACTCACCGAACGAAACGCAACAGCGAGCTGCCACTTTACATCGTTGTTCTGTGAGACAGTAGTATCAAACCGGCCGAGCCGACCCATTCGTGCTGTAGACGTAACTGTCTACAGCGTGGCTCTACCACTCAAAACAATTTTTCAAGCATATTGCAAAAAGGATTCGGCATCGTTTTTTTCGATTGGATGCGAGCTTGACGTCTATCCCCTTCAGACAATCTAGTTCTTGGCAATTTGTGTTAGAAAATCAACTGACCAGGGAACCGAACCAAAGACCTCCTGGTACACAGCGACTATACATAATCACCAGTTTAAAAACTTAACGGACCGACTTCAAACCCGATCGTGACCAAATTAAATTATATGAGACCACCCTTGAAATAAGCTCTATCGAACACAAAAAGAATTTTGAAGATCGGTCCACAGTCGGCGGAAATATCGCTTAACATACATAACTTGTCATTCCAGACCTTACGTCATGTAAAAAACTACCCAAACGCAACGAAATCCTCAAGGGAGATAGTAGACGAGATCCTGGATGAAGCACTCCTGGCTCCGTACAGACGCATGACAGGAACGCACAAGATACAGGTGCTGTTCGATTCCATAAACAGCGCCATCATACGACGGTTTCCTGGCTTGCGCAGGAACGTGAAGAATGAAATGGTTTTGGGAGGACAGAGTACGAAGATGGGGAATGGTGAGTTAAAGCTTTTTAGCAGATAGCAGGCGCTTTTTAGCAGAGACTGGCAAACAAGGTCATCAACGTGCCTGTGGAACCAGCAGGGTTACCACCACCTCTTATAGCAGTATTATTATAATCGTTCTTCGTTTGTTTTGTATGAGAATCAGTACAAGTAAAATTACAATAATACTGCTATAAGAGGTTGTGGTTGGTTGATGCAGGCCGCTTCCAACAGGTCGATCTGGAAATCTTTGGGGGACGCCTATGTTCAGCAGTGGACGTCCTATGGCTGATGATGATGATGATGATGAGGTGGCGGTAACCTTCCAGGGGGGGTGACTCCTGACGCTCGATTCGAACTCGAATTCGATTCAGTTTCATTTATTGACTTAAAACTCCACCGAAATCGAGTTAAAAATGCATTAATTTTACGTTAAAAATCACAAAATGACAAGTTCTCGAATATTATGCAACATTAGCGCACTTTAAAAGTTGATTTCGGTGAAATTTTAAGTCAATAAATGAATTCTTAGGTTTACGTGAATGTTATTCATTGAAATTAAACTATTTTTACGGATTATATCACGATTTGGTTTTAATTTATAAAAAAATAAAAATGAAAACCAAATCGTGATATAATCCGTAAAAATAGTTTAATTTCAATCAATAAATGAAACCAAATCGAAATCACAATAGAATCGAGGGTCACGAGTAAGGGGGCAGCTTTCGGCAGCTGTATTTCCAGAACGTTACGAGTTAGGGACCTTCAAGAAAAGAGTCTATATCTACCTCAAAGGCCGGCAACGCATCCATGATTCCCCTGGTATTGTGGATGTTTATGAGCGGCGGTGATCACTTAACACTGGTGGTAAATGAGCCATCCATAGACACGATTCTAATCCGGGTTGGTACACTTCACATACCTTCGAAATTCTTGTGGAGAAGTTCTCGGGTATGCAGGTTTGCTCATGATGTTTTCCTTCATCTATAACAAGCTATGTTTCACAAAGAAAACACACTTAACATAGAAAAATTAGAACTCAGTCAGAAAAGTCAAAAGTCAGTCTTGAACCTCCGACACTCGTCTCGGCAGTCCGTACAATACCCAATTATCCCTGCTATTAAATAAATCATCATCATCATCATCATCCTACACTCGTCTACTGCTGGACATAGGCCTCACCCAAATACATGAATAAACTAAAAATATAATTAAATTGGTTCTTGATATTTCAGATAAATTAAGTACAATGTTCAAAATATACCAAAGTAAATCTTATAAACAAGGAAGAAAAGTAATAAATAAAGATAAACTTTGTAAAGGTAAAACGAAACGCAAGAAAAAATGCAAAGAGGTAATTAAAAGAAAGATTCATACCAAAAAGCGTGATAGAATAAACGAGAATTTGGATAATTATGAAAGATTATTGAAATACAATTCTAAAAAGAATTATTTATCAAACCAAAGTGAAAAAGATGTGGCGTTTAAATCAACAAGAATACTAGAACAATTAACAACGAAAAACATTGAAATGCAAAGGAAAAATAAAATTATTCCTACAAAGAAAGATTTTGGAAATTACACTTTCAAATATATTAAATCCAAAGAAATAATAAATAAAAGTGAAACACCGCTTTTTAAAATCAATACTTTATATAATTCAGAGTATAGTTTTGAAGAGAAAGATTTCAAAATCAAAGTAAATGATGTCTTACGACATGGGCATATGGTAGAAAATGCTGTAATGAGAATTGGTGAAGATATTCCTCTACCGAAGAATAAAATAAATTATTATTCGAGTTATAGCGACGAAGAAGGTGTTTTGAAGAAGAATATATATAAGGTCTTTAGTGACAATAAATTAAAAGTATGACTATTGAAATAAATTTAACCGATTCCAACATAAAAGGAGCTTGTCAATTCTTCCGTATTAACCGCCGAATGTTCATACACTTAAGGTCGCCTTGTGTCGTTTGAGGCCGCCTTATCTGTCAAAATTCTATAACAAAAATCGATATAACTGCCTCGGTGGCGTGGTGGTATTTCGGTACGACTATGGTTCTGAGGTCTCGGGTTCGATCCCCAGGTCGGGCAAAGTGATATTGGATTTTTCCATATCAGCCCGGAGTCTGGAATTTGTGCCCGATATGGCGATAGGCTCGCCCCCTATCACATCTGGGACGGAACTAAGCTCGGAGAAATGTGGGTGTTCTAGTTCGCTACTGCGCCTCTGCCTACCCCTTCGGGGATACAGGCGTGAGCTTATGTTATGTATGTTAAATCGATGTAAGAAGCCGTTAAAGTTGAGTTGCGTTTGACCATTCGGGCGTCCATAAAAATTCATCGTTACTTAGGTACCCTTGTGCGTGAGACAATAGATGCCTTTTGAACTACGTTTTCGTCGAAGGATAATAATAACCAGCAAACGATTCCAGGATCAACAGAGGCACTAAAAGCTTGTAGGAACAAGCTAGTGCTAGCTGTTTGTAAGGAACCAACAGTTACTTTGAACTTGCAAAAGTTTGTTTTACTTGGACACATTTATAACACGCGACGTTAAGCGACACTGTTGGACATAATTAGGTACTGCGGCCTGAGCAGGAAAATTTCTGACAACCGTAAATGTATTTCAGCTCGATGCGCGTCTATGAAATTTGTATGAAATATTAACCAAACGTCATCAGTGCGCAGCGAACTCGAATACATTTTTACATTTACATTAGTTTTTCGTGTTCGGGCTACTGATTTCTTGCTCCAACCCGTGACCAAGAAGCCTGCAAAGCCTTCGAAACGTCGGGAATAAAAATTAAAACCAAATCGTGATAGAATCCGTAAAAATAATAAATAATCCGTAAATATAATTAACATAATTAGGTATTTTTTTTAAACTTTACATATTTACGTCATCTTGAATATAGCAAAGCAAACTTGAAATATTGTCAAAAATAAAAAATTGTCGGAAAAAGTGTCTCGGTGTCGGAATCTATCTAGGTCGCCGCCTTGGTCTAGTGGCAGCATGTATGGGCTGTGGACTGGGAGGTTCTGGGTTCATTTCCCAGTTCGGGCAAAGCAAATTTTCTAATTTAATTTCCCCGGGACAGGATCCATCAGGGAGGCTTGACGTCAGGTACCCGGTCGGTTGCAAAACGAAGCCAAATCATTTCTGCAACATACTTGAAAAAGTGTGTTGAGCCTACCCCACATTAAGGTGGGATAAGGGCAGGTAGAAAGGTGTCGGAATCTATCCCACAGCCTCTCGTTTAACATCCGGCTGCTCGCCCGACAAGCCACGGAGGCTGTTAAAAAATCCATGTCCAAGTACCTTTGTAAAATAGACGTTTTGTGGCATGTCAGAGCGTGAAATAAGTATGCTGCATTGCGAAAAAGACCCACGGCTCTTCTATTTGATGTTATCATTTAGAGTTCAGGAGAAACACTGTGTAAATAAAACATCCTTTTACCTCAACTATTAGCACCGGGAAATGGCGAATGTATTTTACTTACTTGCAAAAAAGAAAAAAAAATAATATTAGCCCTGTAATATTACTGTCCCATTGCTGGGCACGGGCCTCCTTTACTAATGAGAGGGGTTAGGCCTTAGTCTACCACGCTGGCCTAATGCGGGTTGGTACACTTCACATACCTTCGAGATTCTTGTAGAGAAATTCTCGGGTCTGCAGGTTTCCTCGCGATGTTTTCCTTCACCGTTATAACAAGCGATATTTCACAATGAAAACACACTTAACATAGAAAAGTCGGTGTATGCTCCATTTTGTGGTTGGTCTCGAACCTCCGACACTCGTCTCGGCAGTCTGTACCATACCCATCTGAGCTATCACTGCAAAAATGGTTATCAATTCGCCTGTATTTTTCAATCTTCCAAAGAAAGTTTGTTAATGTTTGTTGCTGCAATTGCCACCTGTTGGTAAGTGATCTCCACCGCCCATAGAGACACCCAAGACACAAAGGGGTTAATGGGTGCGTTGCCAACCTAAAAGGAGGGAAATAGGGATATAAATAATAGTAGGATGGATATAATAATAGGAGGGGGGAATCGGGCCACCGGAAATCTCAGTCACCGAATGAATGTGACAGCGAGTTGCCACTTTTCGTGGGTTTTCTGTGAGACAGTGGTATCTGCCCGGTCGAGCCGGCCCATTTGTGCTGTCTACAGCGTGGCTCTACCACTCAAAGAAAGAAACAAAGGTTCTTAATTAGCTTTTGTGTTTTCGACCGACTTCCAAAAAGGAGGAGGTCCTCAATTCGTCTGTATTTTTTATGTATGTTACTCGATATCTCCGCCAAATGTGGACCGATTTTCAAAATTCTTTTTGTGTTCGATAGAGCTTATTTCAAGAGTGGTCCTGTATTTGGTCACAATTTCATGAATTTTGAAGACTAATTTTTAATTTTAAAAATAAATATACCCTGACATGACACTTGACAAATATATTATCATTGATAAGTACATTGATCAGTCTTCCAGAAACCAGTCGTAAAGTTATAAAAAATAGCGAACTTCCAGCCTCACGGGGCCTCAACCACGTGTTCTGAATAAGGTTATGTGTGCGAAAGAGACAGATGTAATGCCATCTCACTATGACGTAAACCTGTAGGATACCATATGATCGGGCCACTAATATGGACGCGTTCGATAAATTTTTAATAGTGGTGACAAAAAATAATCGACATTTGTCTAATACGATTTTGACAAATTCGGTAACGTTACTACATTATTTTTGACATCCTCCGTGGCGCAATGGGCGAATAGCCGGCTGTAAAACGTGAGGTTGCGGATTCGACTCCCGCACCGAGATAAATATCTGTGTAACACACAGATATTTGTTTCCGGTGTGGGTGTTGTGAGAGCGTGCGTCTCTCTAGGTTCCTGATACACGACACAAGACTCGATCTTAGGCTGAAATCTATAGTTCTTACTTAAGTCTTGTACCAAAGTCGACTCAGCGTAGTCGTCTTTGGAGTGAACTAAGCGAAAGTCAACTTTTGCGTATTTATAATTCGAACTCGAACTCAGGCTAGCCATAGTTTGTCTTTGCATAGTCTACTCAGACGTTATCGGTTTCACGCAGTTCCTTTGACAAAAGAAACGTAAGATTTTTATATATTTACAGGAGACGCGCCTTTATATTTGTAGGTTGTAAAGGAACGTATTACGTAATTAACAGCTGACAAAATGGCTGACGCTCTTTGAAATGTCAAGTGAAAAACAAACAAACCGCATTATACATGAATCGTCTTATAATCCTTTCAGCAACATGCTTGAAAAAGTTTGCTACGCCGACCCCACATTAAGGTGGGATAAGGGCAGGTAGAAGAAAGAATAAACATGAATCGTCATCATTTGATAGTCAAAACATGGATTTATTATTTATTACTATTGTTGGCAAAATCATTAATATTTTGAAGAAGGCCATGATTTTTAAAGAAAGAAGAAACAAGATGATGATGATGAAAACATGATGACATAAAAAAAAGCATTCTAAGCTCTAAAATGAGGAAGTAAAGTGTAAACCACCAAGAGAATTACAAGGGCTCAAATATGCCAGGAGTCACAATCAGGTGAGTGAGTGAGGTGATTGACTTTGTGATACCTATACCTGAAGCCATAGCCTTGAGCTCTAGCTAATCTACTGCCATTATTTCATATTAATATATTGACAAAAGTTTTATTAATTTGTTATCAAAATTGTTAAAACGGGGATTTTGTATTTTGGAGACCGTTTACTAGCAAATTGTCTGTCTGTCTGTTTGTTTACTAGCAGCCCATGTAGAGTATAAATTGCAACTCAGTCAGCCAGCAAGCCCAAAGCAAAACCATGCCTTATTAACATTTCCTGCCAGCGGTAAACTGTTGAGGGATTACCATCTAGGTACCATCTATCTGAGTGGTTAACCTGTCAGGCAAGCATATTGTAAGCGAGACCATGCCAATTGCCATTGTGGTGATCTTGCTGATTAATAATGAAAGATCTGAGGGAAACTTTGTCTGATATTTATTTCTTCTGTTTCAGAAAGAACATTTTGAAATTATTAAATTTTCACACACATACAACCAACTGCAGAACAAGTTATCAAACGCAAGCAATATTACAGAAGTTTGTGCAGTAGGTATATTGCACAATAGTTGAGATTACCATTTATGTTAATATAACAAAGGTTAATATCAGAGATTGTAATAAATAAATATTATTCATGATAATGATTATTTTATTTACCTACTGCAAATAAATTTCTTGACATGTAACCAATTCATTCTCAAAATATCTATACATTATTTAGGCCGACTACATAATAATTAATATATGTACGTTCACTGATTCACTGATTCACTGTCTGTATAAACTATAATATGACTGCAAGGTGGACAGACGACCTGACAAAGGTCACATGAAGTCACTGGTTACAGGCCGCTTCCAACCGGTCGATCTGGAAATCTTTGGGGGAGGCCTATGTTCAGTAGTGGATGTCCTGTGGCTGATGATGATGATAATATTATTGGAGCAATAGCATGATGGTCACTGTCGCATTGTGGGTCGCCGCGATGAAGTCCGCCGTCCGTCCATTCCCACTGGTTCTCGGGTCACCTTTCGCACTTCGCAAATGGCTCGGCAGAACGGTTTTTCTAATTCTGAGCACGGTTTCGGGTTTAATGTTATATTAATTATTATTTAGGACAATACTGGAAGTTGTCAAAACATTTTGTCTTTTTTTTTTGGCATCTTCTGGGTTACAAGTTTATCCCAAACAAAATTATCTATTTTCGCTAAACTTTAATAATTAATAGATCGATTTACAGTATAATAAACGGTACTGCAATATAAGAAAATCTCGTACCTTTAATTATTAAACATTTTCTAACAATAGTTTTGGTATTTTAATTTAAAAATCGTTAGAATGAATAAAACAATTTCTACATTTTATGTCAGTATTTCGATACTGGTATTACTGCATGCCGAACTGACAGACCGAAGTCAAGGTTTTGTGGACTAGGACTTAGCAAAGTTTTTCTTGTGAAAAATGACTTGGACTAAGTCTGAGTTCGATTTATAAATTCCAAATCCTCACTAAGTTCGATTTTTTGACTCGGACTTAGTCGAAGTTCGTTTTATAGATCTCAGCCTTAGTGTGGGGTCAGGACTGTGTGTGTGACTGTTGGGTGTATTTATTATATTATATAAATTTACATAAACTCACGCCTGTATCCCCAAAGTGGTAGGCGCACTAGCGAACTAGACCACCCACATTGTGCCGAGCTTAGTTCCATCCCAGATGTGATATGGGGCGAGCCTATCGTCATATCGCCTACAATACAAAAATATATACAGACGAATTATTAAGTACCTATCTCCTTTTTTCTTGAGGTCGGTTAAAACGAGTCAATTGTCATCGTCTCACAGTCAAATTCTACCAATAAACAATTTTAAACATAATAGACAATTACAGACAAGTAAACAAACTCTAACAAAAGCGAAAACCATAATAATAGTCCCCCAGACCCGTTTTGCAAATATGGCGCCGATCAGCTGATCCTGGGAAAGGATTGAACTTATTTATAAAGTTACATAAAAACGCGTTGTTGACTGTAAAATGAATTACAAACAGGAATTCAATGTTATTACCCAACATTCTCTGGACTATTAAATGTTTTTGTACTTATTTTAGGTTAGAAACGAGATGCATTGTCAACTTTTGGCGGGAACAGCTGACCGCTGAACAGGTTTGGCGGGACACGTACCATGTGATTTTGCGATAATGTCTGTCGCTTGGCTGTCGATTGTGTGTTCAAATGTCATCACGATGGTTATTCCCAAAAATGTAAACAATTATGTATTTGCATCCGTTTAAGTATTAATTATTTTTAGAATTACACAATTCTACAAATAATTTGACGATACGGCATTTACGGCAAGGACGGGCGATGAGGACAAAGTGATATTGGATTTTTCTACTCAATACCAGCCTGAATTTTGAAAGTGCTCGATAGGTAGGCTCTTTTACATCTGGGACGGAAATAAGCTCGGCGATATCTAGGGGTTCTAGTTCTCTATTTCGCCTACTTACCCCTTCAGAGATACAGGCGTGAGTTTATAAAACTGCACAATGACATCGTCTCGTGGTACCGGCCACATCAGCTGAGCGTATTTTTTGTCTCGTTTTTTTCCAAACCTGTCCCAAGGCCCGCATTCTTGGTTGTTCGGGGAATATGTGTTTTTTTAAAGCCTTTTGGGGCACAGGTACCGCCTTCAACATTACGGGAGTTAAAGACTTAAGCCCCAAAACGTGGCGCAGACAAGTGCATTGCTATAATAAGCCACATAATTATATAAGCCCTGTAATATTACTGTCCCACTGCTGTGCACGGGCGTCCTCTACTAATGAGAGAGGTTAGGCCTTAGTCTACCGCGCTGGACTAATGCGGTACGGTACACTTCACATACCTTCGAAATTCTTGTGGAGAAATTCTCGGGTATGCAGGTTTCCCCACGATGTTTTCCTTCACCGTAATAGCTACGATAATTCATAAGTACATATGTAACATAGAAAATTGGTCGGTGCATGGTCTCGTTGGTCTCGAACCTCTAACACTCGTCTCGGCAGTCCGTCCCATTACTTTACACTTTTTTTTTATAGCAGTGACTGGTAAACGAGTTTATGGGTCACCTGATGTTAAGTGATCTCCACCGCCCATAGACACCCAAGACACAAAAAGAATCATGGGTGCGTTGCCTACTTTTTATAAACCTTTGCCTACTTTTGATCAAAATTCAAATCTTTATTTCAACCTACCCTTATGCCACAGTTTGATTTTATATACATTTTTATATGTGATAGCAAATAAAACAAAAAGAAACCCTTTGGTAAAAACTGCATCGAAATTGGTTGGAAAATCAGGCACTAATTCCTATTAAATTCTGCAATGAGCAAGAGTGGGGGCGTAGTGGGGATATCTTGCTATCCCTTTCTAACGCTATGGCCGTGACGTGATAATACTGATACTACTCTTTCTCGCAGTTTGAGAGTTACACCAAACTTCAAAGGCTTATAACTTTTTTATTTTTGAGAATATTTCAATATTTCTTTCTGTACTGTGTTTTAGATGACGTAATTTTAATATAAAATTAATTAAAAAATCAAGTACCCAATTGCAGAAAGGATTTGGATCAGTTTTTACGACCGGCTACCTGCCTAACGTGAACCCTCCTCTGAGGGGAAATCCAACTAGAATCACTTTGCCCGTCCTGTGAATCGAACCCAGGACCTCCCGGTCCACAGCCCAATGCTGCCACTAGACCAAGGAAGCGTTATAACAATCCAAATCGATTATCTTATCTACACTAAGTTTATTTTTACATATTCTTAAGTTAAAGTTTTATTCAAGTATTGAAATGACTTTTATACCTACTAAGTGCATTGACTTATGTTAATTTCAGCCAAATTAGCTTATGATACGACAAAAATGCGTATTTAGCAGATAAAAAATATGTTTTTTTACAACTATTAGATCTATTTCGTAGACCAACAACAATAAGTACGAATAGAAACATTTATTCCGATTCTTCAAGATGATAATGAACTTAAATATAGGACTAAACTAAACATAGTTTGACAGGATTGACATGTATTATCACTAAACTAAAATTGGACAAGATTAATTAGAGATTAATGAATTGCAAGGTGGACAGTGGACAGCAATGACCAAAGAAAGAGTAAGAGGACCCGGCATAACTACGAAACATAATAAAAGAAATAATAATAATCATTTATTGAACACAACAACACTAAATAACATAAAATAAAACGAACAAACTGGAATATATCGGAAACAATAACTATGAAGTTTACTATGAAGTCGGTTCCGCTATTTTAGTTTCGCGATCTATTTACATGTAAGTTGTCACAGTGTCATAAGAATTAAATAACCTTTAAATACTTATTGATTTTATTGTAAATACGCTGTTTTATTTATAATAATATTTTCGGTATATGAAGAAGATGCAGTTCATAACAGTCATAACATAGTTATATTAATGGTCAAAGTCGCCATTTTGGTTTTGTTCCATCCATTAGGAATGCTTCATTTTTTCGTAGTTATGCCCTATGCCTTCTTTTGTCTAAGGTGGTCACATAATAAAGGTCGCAGAAAGTCGCTGGATGCACGCCGCTTCCAACAGGTCAATGTGGTTAATAAGAGAATGTCCAGCTGAGGACGTCCTATGGGCCATATGGCAGATCATAAATAAATAAATAACACCCAACAGTCACACACACAGTGCTGACCTCACTCTAATCAAATCAAATCAAATCGTTTATTGAATCCATAAAATGTCACACATTGTTTAGATTCCGTCTAAAATGTTTACTCTACCGCCAAATAGGAAAGCTGGTTCGTCAGAGAAGAACGGGCAAGAAACTCTGACGTTGCTCTTTTTGAGAATAATAACCAGTTTACAGTCAGATATTAATACACAACCAAAATAAGAAAACAAAAAATTTCAATAATTTACATTAAATTAGAGCAGCCAATCTACAACAAGGTAACCTCCATGTAAAATAAAAACAATAAAACGTCAATTTCGATTGCTGAGCGACTCCCACAGGCACGGCGAATAAACGACAAACTAAACGGATGGATAAAATTAATGAATGTAATAAAGTCGGAGCAGACCAGTCCACACAAGCAGCACCCGTTCACGGGTATGACGCATGTGCCAGCCATCGGCCTCCTCAACCATGTTGCAGGGAAGTGACCGACCCGGCACACGACGCCGCCACAAGCACAGACTTTTAAGCGAGCACTAAGTTAGTCTTGTGTTGTGGGAATCAGGAACTACGAGAGACTTTCGGTCTCATGACGGATACACCGGCCGAAAGAAGGTGAAAGAATCTATGCCTGTTGCGTTCACACAAACAAACTTTCGCTGTTGTGTGAATGAAACAGGCATGATTCGTTCGCCTTCGTTCGGCCCGGAGTGTACGCGCCATCACAACATCCAGACCCGAAACAAATATCTGTAGATCATACATACATTTGTCTCGGTGTCAAAATCATGATGAATTAATTTTAATTTTATTTTGATTTAATCGGATGACAAGCTTTTCGCCAGATTAGAAGTAGGGCATTGCCATAGCACAAGATAAATATGACTTTAGCTACAATGAAATTAGACTCAAAATAAGAAAAACACAACGATTAATGTAAACGTGACGTGAAAAATGTACAATTTTTTTATTGCTATAATCCTTTTTCGTTACCTAACTGTGGCAGAAAGTAAACAATGCCATGGCGTTTAAAAATAATTGACGGATTATCTATTGTGTCATAGACAAAAGACAGCGGCTTTTTTATTTTAAGGTATACTTTCACTGTTTATTTATTGCTTTGGGTTGTAACGGAGGCAAAATCATTTACAAAATTGCAAGCTTTTCATAATTTAGTGATGTACCTACTATTATATTGGCGCATCAATAACGACCTTATCTGATTATTTCGATTACCTACTAATCATGTTAATCGATTATGAAATTAGTAGGTACTTGGTACGGACGTAAAAAAAAGATGGACGGAGCGCTAATAACACTAAGAACATTGAAAGTGTAGCACGGATTTGTCTTATTCGATCTATCCGACACGTAATGGCGGCGACTGATCGAATGACCCGAAAACCCTGCTTCAATTTCAATATTTCTAGCGCTCCGTCCATCAATTTTTACGTTCGTGGTACTAGGTACCTATTTTTTATGGAATAGGCATCGAAATATAACGCAGGAATAGGAAAATTACGAATAATTCCTTTTATAATCGAATAATGTTATAAATTACAATGTCATGAACTCGCGATATAATACTAGGTACCTACTTTATTAAGTTAACGTGACTGTGACAGCCACGATTCACGTAGCACCGAGAGCTCCATTTTTCCCTATTTATCATCATATTTCATATAGGTACATAATCATTGTGTCGATGTTATTTTGAGCTATGATTTCTAAATTTATTTCCCTAAAAAAGGACTGCCTCGGTGGCGTGGTGGTATTTCGGTACGACTACGGTTCTGAGATCTCGGGTTCGATCCCGGGTCGGGCAAAGTGATATTGGATTTTTCCATATCAGCCCGGAGTCTGGAATTTGTGCCCGATATGGCGATAGGCTCGCCCCCTATCACATCTGGGACGGAACTAAGCTCGGTGAAATGTGGGTGTTCTAGTTCGCTAGTGCGCCTCTGTCTACACCTTCGGGGATACAGGCGTGAGCTTATGTTATGTTGTGTTTTAAAAAAGGTTATGTTCCGATTTCAACATCCTGAGATTATGAAGTTGAAAAAAGCATTTATTCATTACTATTAAAGTACTATAACAGGTTTTTATTGTAAGAAATTAACGAACGAATAATTGCGTACATAATTGAGTAAATTATTTTTGTTATTAAAATGTAGAGATCGTTTTTTAACATGTAATATCGATTACAAACTTTTTATCGATAGACAAAGGCGGCGTGTCAAAAATTCTATATTTGAAATCGAAAAAAATTACCAACGCACATCAAGACAAGTGCACAACACAAACTTATCCTTTGTATTTCATGAACTACAATGCCCATACAAAAATCTTTTTTCCAACCGCATTTCTAACTTTGCGTACACTCAAACTCTACCAGATATGTTTTGCAGTGCTATAAATTGTTGACGTTCTGAAATCGACTTTATTAACCGAGGATAGAGTATTGCATGAGTTTGGGGATTGTATGAGTTTATCGGAACTCGGCGGGAGAGTCGTCTGGAAGTACCAAACATTCCAGATTTGAAAAGTTAACGCCCGCGCACAACGGTACCGTAACCGACGCGCTCGCTGGTTTCGCGCGCTTTTGCATCCTGCAATGTTTCCCATTGCTGTCAATCTTTACTCTATTGCTTCATACACAAGGCTGAAATTTGTATAGCACATTTCGATAAAAAAAATGACAGTTAAAAGACTTTTAACTTTTTCAATGGACACAGATTATCGGCATATTAGTCGATTTCTTGGAATATGTGAAGTGCACTGCGCACTTCCTTTGCCTTAAATATAGATTACCGTTCTACTTTTCTATGGTATTTATTTCTTATCTGTAAGTTATGTCATTATTCTATAGCTTGTATTGCCTTTGCCAAAATAAGTTATTGAATAAATTTCTTTTATTTTGTTTTATTTTTTATAGTTTACTTCTGTAATATAAATTGCAATAGATTCGATATAGTCATTACAAAACTTATTAACTCTGCTCAAGAAGAAAGTACGGACCAATATGTGTTAAAAAAATAATAATCTTTTTTTTAACTGAGGATAAATGGGATCCTTGATTGTGTTTTTGGTTACTTTTGGACGATGTTCTTTTAAATGTGTTTTATTTTGTCCAAGACATTCTATTTTTAGCCAAAAGTGACTCAAAGTGTGTAGTCATTGTTAGCAAATATCCAAAGTATTTCCGAGACGTTTATTATGATAAACTCATGAATGAAAAAATGACATTGCCATTTACTCATCACTTATGTACCTCCTCTCTCAGAGACATGAGTTTTGAATGAAGCGGTCATTCAGTTTGTGAGCAATTTTGTGTAACCTACAAAATTATCGCAACCTATATGACCTTTTTGATATGAGAAATTAATCATACAGTTACGAGTCTTGCGCCGTGAGTCGCGAGTTGCGAGTTGGTAAGTATAATGGCCTTACATAAAAAATACATTTTTTTCTTGTGTCATACTGTTTGAAAATAAAAGGGTATAATTTTTCTTTACCATTTACTCAGTTACCTACAAGGTGGACCGACGACCTGATAAAGGTCGCAGGAAGTCGCTGGATGCAGGCCGCTTCCAACAGGTCAATCTGGAAAACTTTGGGGGAGGCGTTTATCCAGCAGTGGACGTCCTATGGCTGATAATGATGATGATGAAGACCGATAGAGATCGGGAGCAACAAATCCCTCTATAATAGGGCTGTCAAACGTCCTGGTATATGGGGACATGTCAGTAAGCCAGTCCTGGTCGCTGCGTCATAAGACCGGCCGCCAAGAAGCTTGGCATGTTGGCGGCGATGTTCAGAGACACCATCACTACGAGCTATTACAAGTTCGGTCATTCCAATTTCTTTAGGTTGGCAACAATATCATGATTATTTTGCTATCATGGTGTCTATGGGCGGTGGAGATCACAACACGATCGTAGTATCTCTATGTAGTTTGTAAACACAATATAGCCTATTTATAAATCCTGATACAAGACCCGAACCTGCGACTACGATTGCAAACTCATTAGCGACTGTCACTATGCCGAAAATAACAGGATATTGCAAGGTTGAAACTCGATTCAATCTACAACCGTTTTTGTACCGTTCACTTAACTTCAAGAGACATGACATGTTGTATATGTCTTTTTAGCAAGCTTTATATCTATGAGACTGTATCCCTTAGATTCATTTCTAGCAGGCCAAGAAAATGAGGAAAGAATTTCGAATTTTCGACTTCCAAAAAGGAGAAGGTCCTCAATTCGTCTGTATTTTTTTTAATATATGTTACGCGATATCTCCGCCAATTGTGGGCCGATTTTCAAAATTATTTTTGTGTTCCATAAAGCTTATTTTAAGGGTGGTCCCATATTAATTTGGTTACGATCGGATTTGAAGTCGGTCTCACGCCTGTATCCCCGAAGGGGTAGGCAGAGGTAAACTAGCGAACTAGAACACCCACATTTCGCCGAGCATAGTTCTGTCCCAGATGGGATGGGGGGCGAGCCTATCGCCATATCGGGCACAAATTCCAAACTCCGGGCTGGTATGGAAAAATCCAATATCACTTTTCCCGACCCGGGGATCGAACCCGAGACCTTAGGACGGTAGTCGTACCGAAATACAACTACGCCACCGAGGCAGTCACATACATACTTTGCCAAACCAAGAAAGCGACGATCATTATTAGAATTATGAAATGTAAATCCTTAACCGGGCCTCTAATAAATATGGCTGACAAATCAGCTGGCTGTACAACCGGTGAATTTGTATTCTTGTTACCATGCGCCCCAGACAGCCGCGATTCGAAGAATTATATGACATTTCTAGGTTATGGATTTTGGCGCGAAAAATATTACAACATGGCGTGTTTTTCTTTCATATCTTTGCCAACGTGATTTTAGACCATAGATTCTAGAGTTTGATATGACATTTCTTCAATAAATAACACACAACAGTCACGCACACAGTGCTGACTCCTGCAAGGAATAAAATACTCTCTACGAGAGGACTCCTGTCTCCCTACTCCATACTAAGATACGAGTCTAGTGTCGTGGGTATCAGTCATCAGGAACTACGAGAGACTTTCGGCCTCACTCCCACAACACCCAGACCTGAAACAAATATCTGCAGGTCATAAAACATTTGTCTCTGCGGGAATGGATCCCGCGGCCTTGCGCTTCACAGTCCTCGTCTACTGCCCCGCAGATGTTGCTTTCAAAAACCATGATAGGTACCTATATACATACATACACACTCACGCCTGTATCCCATGGGGGTAGGCAGAGACTATTGAGCGCCACAAGCTACGATCCTGACACACCTCTTTTGCCTCTTCCACACTCATGCATCTTTTCATACATTTCCGCCGGTTGAAGGTACTCCTCACTTGCCCTTTTCGGAGAAGATCACTTATTTGATCCATGTATGTTCTCCTCGGGCGCCCTCTTCCGACCCTTCCATTTACTTTCGCGCGATAAATACCTTTCGTAAGTCGCCTTTCATCCATCCTCTCCACGTGCCCAAACCACCTCAACATTCCTTTATCAATTCTAGTCACCACATCATCCTTCAGCTTACAGCGATCCCTTATCATGCTATTCCTCACACGATCAGCAAGGGTGACACCACACATACTCCGTAGGGAACGCATTTCCACCGCATTTATTCGGCTTTCATGCTTCTTCTGCCAAACCCAGCACTCACTTCCATATGTAAGTGTCGGTATCAGCACACCATTGTGGACAGCCATTCGCGCCTTCTGCGACACCGCCTGACTACCCACAACTGCGCGCAAGGCACCGTTCACTTTATTACCTGCCGCTACTCTTCTTTCAATATCCCAATCACACTTTCCATCTCTAGTTATCATACTTCCCAAATATACAAACTCTTCCACTTGTTCTACTTTCTCACCTTCTATACTTATGTTACAATCAGTAACTTCTTCCTCTCTTTCTATCACCATAACTTTCGTCTTATTTACATTCACCTTCATTCCCTTGTCCTTAATTGAGGCATTCACTACATCTAACATGTCTTGCAGCTCCCACGCCGACGGCGCAAGTAACACTTGATCGTCAGCGTAAAGAAGACACTTGACATGTAGCTCATCCATTCTCAGTCCACATTCCATATCTTTCAATCCTGCCAAACAACTATCCATGTAAAGGTTGAAGAGCCATGGAGACGCGACACATCCCTGTCTAACACCCCTAGAGATGTTAAACCAGTCTGAGTACGCTCCATTTACCCTGATACAAGCTTTAGAATTCTCATATAGAGATTTCAAAGCCTGCACCAGGCGGCCCTCCACCCCATACACTAGAGATAGTGTTGACCACAGTTCATCCCTCCACACACGATCATAGGCCTTTTCTAGATCTATGAAGGCACAAAATACTTTTTTGGACTTAGCCAAGTATTTTTCAGTGATGCACCTTATAGAAAAGACCTGATCTGTGCACCCCATTCCTCTTCTAAATCCTGCTTGCACATCCCACATTTTTTCTTCCGTCACATTCATCACTCTACTAATCAAAATCTTTGCATACAATTTACCGACGACACTAAGAAGACTTATACCTCGATAGTTACGGCATTCCTGCTGTGACCCTTTGCCTTTATAGAGTGGGACAATAACAGCCTTGCTCCAGTCCTCTGGCACTCGGCCTTCCCTCCAACATCTATTAAAAAGTAGCCACAGCAATTTAACCACTATATTCTTGCCGCTTCTCAGCATGTCAACGGTAACCCTGTCATACCCCGCAGCCTTACCCAACTTCATACCTTTCATCGCATTCACTATTTCATCTTCCGTAATGTCCATGCCTGCATCGTCCTGTGAGTGGGCTACAGTACTCCCTTCTCTAGTCGTACTCTCACTGCCGCACTCAAAAAGTTGTTCGAAGTAACACTTCCAACGATGCAGGGCTTCTCTTTCATTAGCTAGCACTCTACCTTCTTCATTCCTAATTACGCTTAGTTTAGAAGTTCCCGACGCTCCCCTCGCTAACCGTACCTGTTTCCAGAACAGTTTAATGTTAGATTGGAAGTCGTCAGAGAGCTTCTTATCTAGCATTTCTTTCTTACTTTCTTTCTTATGCTCAACCACTTTCTTAACTCTCTTTTTTGCTTCTACATACACAACAACTGCTTTCGAAATTTGTGAATTTGCGTTTCCCTTTACATTCATGCCTCTGTTCGCCTTGATGGCTAGTAAATCTAGCCAAGCCTTTTTCTTCACTTCCACAGCTTCTTTCACCTCATCATCCCACCAGTTATCCTCAATCAACCTTTTCTTACTTTTCACTTCACCACATACCTTGGTAGCTGCTTCAACCATACCAGTCTTCACAGTTTCCCAAATACCATCTATTCCTGCCTCATACTTCTCCTCCCAAACGTGAGATGTCTTTTCTCGCAACTCTTTCAAATATTCTTCTTGCACATCTATATCTCTCAAATTTTCGACTTTGATGCGACCGAGGCTTGTTGTCGACTTTTGCTTTCTGTGTCTCCAGTATTTGAACAGACCCCTAATTCGGCTTACCACTAAATAGTGATCCGTTCCTACACTGACGCCACGATAACTTCTGGTGTCGACAACTTGCGTTTTGAGCCTACGGTCTACAATTACAAAGTCGATCACACTTTTGCTTCCATTCCTCTCCCATGTATACTTATGGATATCCTTATGGTCAAACAAACTGTTTGTTACCACAAGGTCCCTCTCCATACATACATCTAACAAATGCATACCATTCTCATTCACTCTCTCATCTCCAAACTTTCCTAATACACCTGCAACATTTTCTCTTTCCACTCCAACCCAACTGTTAAAATCACCTATCATGATTATCCTTTCATTAGCTCCGCATATATTCAGAATCCCTCTCACACTTTCCCAAAACTCCTCCCTTTCCGAGACAGAGCAGCCCATGTCTGGCGCGTAAACAGCGAGGACGAATATCCGGCATAAACCAACTTTGAATCGGATTGAGAGAAGTCTGGGACTTATACAATCATATCCTTTCATACAACGAGCCAAGCGGTCGGATAGAAGGACTGCAACACCCTGGCGACCGCGTTCTGTTTCCGGGACTCCGGACCAAAGTGCCATAAAATCTCCGTGTTGCGTCAAGTCCTTCTCCTTCCTTTTGGTCTCACTCACACCCTAGGTACCTAGATTTAGTTTTCTCCTTACATATAATAATGTAAGTATTGGTTATTGCAGTATACATGCTTTTCGCATACTGGGTGACCCCGGAATGCAACTCTGGTTGACGAAGCCGTTTTGCACCATGTGGATTGTTCAATTGTGTACAAAGTAGCCTAGGTACCTTACTAGGTACCTTCTTTAGTACTCTCGTTAGGTGATAAAACTATCAATGTGACA
The DNA here is from genome assembly GCA_036417725.1 of Clanis bilineata. Lineage (NCBI taxonomy): Eukaryota > Metazoa > Arthropoda > Insecta > Lepidoptera > Sphingidae > Clanis > Clanis bilineata. The sequence continues at coordinate 827,930 of CM071138.1, read as the reverse complement.
AAACTAAGCGAAGATTTGCTTTGTATGTGTAGTTACATAATATTATTGTTATTACAGCACATGTTTGTTTATTTCCACGCTGAATTAAACTGTATACTTATGTAATAAAGTTTGATTTGCGATAACATAACATCGCACATTTCCCGCGCTTTTTCAAGGGGTCATTAGCGGTCAAAGAAACAGGTATTAACATTGCACTACATACAAAATTCGACTTAATTGCAGTGACATAAAGCCTATTTTTAAATGTGACAATTTAGTTCTCACGATCGACAAAATGTAAAAAAATTGAAAGCGATGGCAAAGGAAATGGAACGTTATTCCTAAGACATTAATATTTAAATCAAAGTGGCGGATGTCGAATGACATTGGCGCGCTTTTGAAGTATGAAGGTTGCGCGTGCTTTATGGTCAATGTGCTCTCGTTACTTACGGGTTGTCTATGGACGGGTTCGCTAATTAATACTGAGAACCGGGTGGAACGCGCGGAAATATGACGCTATATCCGGTATTTTTGGTATAATCGCCATTTTATACCGAATTCGAAAGAAAGAGGTTACCGATTCGTCGTATTTTATATGATATGTGACTACATCTAAGTGTACGACACGGCTGCCGTCTATGAGATATGGAATTTGATCCCAAAGTGGGGAATGTAATATATGTTTTTGTAGCAGAGATGCAAACGAGCAGGTCACCTGATAAGTGATCTCCACCGCCCATAGACAACCAAGACACAAAAAGAATCATGGGTGCGTTGCCAACCTAAACGGAGGGAAAAGGTGATTGGTGAGTTGCCAACCTAAAAGGAGGGAATGGAAGGGGAGGGAAGGGGATTGGGAAAGGGAGTGGGGAAATGGGCCATCGGAAATCTCACTTACCGAACGAAACGCGACAGCAAGCTGCCACTTTACGTCGGTTTTCTGTGAGACAGTGGTATCTCCGGTCGAGCCGGCCCATTCGTGCTATAGACGTTACTGTCTACATCGTGGCTCTACCACCTGCACTTAACTGCATTTTAGTTTGAGGACGGCAGTTAGGCGTGATGGTGTCCTTCTTTTTGACGTCCGCGTTTGAAACGTAGAGTAATAACGTATATTATATAGTGTGTTATATTTCTATGGTTTGAGATCAATTTTTCGACCGACTTCCAAAAAGGAGGAGGTCCTCAATTCGTCTGCACTTTTTATGTATGTTACGCGATATCTCCGCTAAATGTGGACCAATCTTGAAAATTGTTTTTGTGTTCGATAGAGCTTATTTCACGGGTGGTCCCATTTGGTCACGATCGGATTTGAAATCGGACTGTTAAGTTTTTAAACTTGTAATTACTTACTGATAACTTAAGTTTACGCAAATAAAACTATTTTTACGGATTCTATCACGATTTGGTTCTAATTTTATTCGCTTTTATTCCCGACGTTTCGAAGGATTTCGCCAGTCCGACCCGTGACCACGAAGACTGCAAAGCCTTCGAAACGTTGTGATTATTTGTTTGGAATCATGCTTAATACCTTGATATGGTTAGTAATATTAAATGCTTTTGTTTATAATGAAACGTGAAGTGTGAAGACACGACGAAATAATTTGATTACATGCTCTATTATTTAGTAACGGCCTACAAAGACCAAATAAACGGTAACAAAATAGTAAAGTTACGACTGTTTTTTTTCTACCTTCCCTTATCCCACCTTAATGTGAGGTCGGCACAACACACTTTTTCAAGCTTGTTGCAGAAATGATTTGGCTTAATTTTTACGACCGGCTGCCTGCCTGACGTCAACCCCCTCTGAGGGTTCCAGTCCCAGGCAAATTAAATTAGAAAATTCGCTTTGCCCGACCTGGGAATCGAACCCAGGACCTCCCGGTCCACAGCCCATATATGCTGCCACTAGACCAAGGAGGCGAGAAAAAAGTTACGACTGTTCATTTGAGAAATATTTTCAACGAACTTCTCAAAGAAGGAAGTATTGAAGTCGTCGAAGCGACAGCTCAGTTGAGAATGGTACGGACTGCCGAGACAAGTGTCGGAGGTTCGAGACCAACATAAAATGGTGCATACACCGACGAGTTTTATATGTTAAGTGTGTTTTAATACTGAGCCTATGGCCATTTTACATCTCAGTTTAGAGTGCAAATAGGTCATGATTATCGGCCGACTACCCAAAAAGGAGGAGGTCCTCAATTCGTGGTTTTTTTTATGTATGTTACTCGATATCTCCGCCAAATGTGGACCTATTTTCAAAATTCTTTTTGTGGTCGATAGAGCTTATTTCAAGGGTGGTCCCATATAAATTTGGTCACGATCGGGAAATTGGAATTTGGCAGTTTAGTTTTTAAACTTGTCATTATGTTCTCTCCCGCTCCGTGACTCCGTTTTTGACAGCCACCGTGGCTTGTCGGGCGAGTAGCCGGCTGTGAATCGTGAGGTCGCGGGTTCGATCCCCGCACCGAGACAAATGTCTGTGTGGCCCACAGATATTTGTTTCGGGTCTGGATGTTGTGAGAGCGTGCGTCTCTCGTAGTTTCGGATAAACGATACAAGACTCGATCCTAGTGTGGGGTCAGGACTATGTGTGTGACTGTTGGGTGTTATTTATTTATTTACTCATTGTTGCCTGATACATTGGCTGAATAAAGTTTATTTCTTTATTTTTTTCATTGTGAAACATCGCTTGCTATAACGGTGAAGGAAAACATCGTGAGGAAACCCGCATACCCGAGAATTTGAATACGATACGTTTGATCGTTATATAATTAACGCTAACCGCTGTTTTTAACCACCAAAAAAAGGCAGTTAACTTACGCTTTGTTCTAATAATAATGACCATCAAAATATAATTGAAATAAAACTACTGACTGCCTCGGTGGCGTCGTTGTATTTCAGTACGACTATCGTCCTGATTAATTGAATAATGAAAATTAGTCTTAGGTTCGATCCCCGGCGAGGGCAAAGTGATATTGGATTTTTCTATATCCGCCCAGAGTCTGGAATTTGTGGTGTGCTATCACTTTACCCGATCCGGGGATTGAACCCAAGACCTCAGGATGGTCGTCGTGCCGAAATACAACCACGCCACTGAGATAGTAAGATAACAAAATACAAATAAACAAAATTAAAAACGCCTTTGTAAGATTGCTCAGTAACCGAAAAACAAAGGACACGCGATGTCTATGACTTCACAAGCGCCGCGGCCGCCCAGAGACAATATAGAGGGAAAACATCTGCATTTTGAAAAGTATTAAGAAAGACATCTGTTATAATTCGTAACAGATTTGTAATATGCAAAAAATAAAACAAGCTCCCAATATATAAAATATTTGGACTGAGGTTAAGTTACTCTTTCCCAAAATGGGGGATAACGCCCCCTTGTGGGCGCTGCATGCTTAAAGGGAGGCGAAGAGACCGAGAAAAAAGGGGATTTCCGTTGGTATAGCTCACAATAACATAACATAACATAAGCTCACGCCTGTATCCCCGAAGGGGTAGGCAGAGGAGCACTAGCGAACTAGAACACCCACATTACGCCGAGCTTAGTTAGCTCACAATAATTTATTGAATTTGAAGTTAAAGTGTTTTTTTATAGCAGAGACTGGTAAACGAGCAGATCGGTCACCTGATGGTAAGTGATCTCCACCGCCCATAGACATCTAAGACACAAAGAATCATGGACCCATTGCCAACCTAAAAGGAGGAAATGGAAGAAGAGGGAAAGAAGGGATTGGGAAAGGAAGGTGGGAAATGGGCCACCGGAAATCTCACTCACCGAACGAAACGCGACAGCAAGCTGCCACTTTACGTCGGTTTTCTGTGAGACAGTGGTATCAAACCGGTCGGGCCGACCCATTCGTGCTGTAGACGGCATTGACTATGTGGCTCTACCACTCAAGGTTTTTAAGTAGGTAAAGAAATGGAGGCGCTAAAAAATAAATTATTTTCAAAGTGGGCAGTAGACAAAACAAGTTTGGGACCCTCTGGTCTAAGTCAAAGAAACAAACTTGGAAATTTGAACTAGTCCGAACTCCGAGTCGATTTCGACCGAGTTCCAAAAAGGAGGAGGTCCTCAATTCGTCTATTTTTTATGTATGTTACTCGATATCTCCGCTTAATGTGGACCGATCTTTCAAAATTCTTTTTGTGTTCGATAGAGCTTATTTCAAGAGTGGCCCCATATAAATTTGGTCACGATCGGTAAATTGGAAGTCGGTCAGTTAAGTTTTTTAAACTTGTGATTATTACAAAAAAATCTTTGCTTAGTCTGTCTGTTTTTCTTGTTAAAAATAACTCGGACTAAGTCGAAGGTCGATATAAAAAATCCAAATCCTCACTCTGTTCGTTTCATTGACTCAGACTTAGTCGAAATTCGCTCTATAGATCAGCCTATGTATATATGTAAATGGTTATCATAAATCAGCTGTTATAACTTCTAAAAGTATCTATCTGCAACCACGTGTAAGTATCGGAGCTGCCCGTGGGTACTGTTATCAATTGACCGATAACGATTGTGACGTCATTGATAAGCTAACGGATGAGAAGGCGCCATGAGCGGCGCTTTCCTTTTTCCCATAGAATTTTTGGCATATATACAATGGTGCATTCATAATATGATAGTTCTACGTTGGTAAGTTTAATAGCAATGCCCAGTGGCGTGCAATCCATATAGACGAAGAGACACTGTCTACCCTGACAGGTTGCTATTTAGTACTATTTAAATAAATAAAAAATAATAAATCATAGGCAACAGCAACAGATTTTCAAAAGAGCAGCATCATCAGCCATAGGCCTCCTCTAAAGATTTCCAGATCGACCTGTTGGAAGCGGCCTGCATCCAGCGACTTCCTGCGATCTTTATCAGGTCGTCGGTCCACCTTGTAGGTGGACGTCCTACGCTGCGCTTGCCGGTACGTGGTCTCCACTCGAGAACTTTTCTGCCTCATCGGCTATCAGTTCTACGAGCTATGTGCCCTGCCCACTGCCATTTCAACTTGCTAATCCTCTGGGCTATGTCGGTGACTTTCGTTCTTTTACGGATCTCCTCATTCCTGATTTGATCACGTAGAGAAACACCGAGCATAGCCCTCTCCATAGCTCGCTCATAAAAGAGCAGCGCTTGGCTTAAATCGACACGAGGGTGATGATGCAAGTGTGGATGTTAATAATTTAGCAAATTGTGTCTATCTTCATCGAAATGCCTGTGCACGTCACTGGCAATGCCTGAAGGTCCTGGGTTCGATTCCCAGGTCGGGAAAACAGAGTGGTAGAGCCACGCGGTATACAGTAACGTCTACAGCACGAGTGGGCCGGCTCGACTCGTTTGATACCACTGTTTCCCTGAAAAAAAGGCTTGCTGTCGCGTTTTGTTCGGTGAGTGGTTTCCCAATGGCCCAATTTCCCCCTCCTTTTCCCAGTCTCTATTCCCCTCATGTGTCTTGTGTGTCTATGGGCGGTGGAGGTCACTTACCGTCAGGTGACCTATCTGCTCGATTGCCAGTCTGCGATAAAAAAAATCGGACTTAATTTTCCCGGAACCGGATCCTCTAGAGGGGCGGTTGATGTCAGTCAGGCCGTAAAAACGAAGTCAAATCCTTTCTGCAACAAGCTTGAAAAAGTGTTTTGGCGACCCCACATTAAGGTGGGATAAGACAGGTAGCAGGTAAGACAGGTATGTGAAGTGTACCGTACCGCATTAGTCCAGCGTGGTAGACTAAGGCCTAACCCCTCTCATTAGTAGAGGAGGCCCGTGACCAGCAGTGGGACAGTAATATTACAGGGATGATATTATAAGGCAGATAAAAAGACACCATAGGTTTGTGCTAGTTCCAGGTGGACGCCTTGGTCTCATGGTATATGGTTTGACCGTATACATGGTGTTAAAACCTGCCATAGTGACCGCCAAATGACGTGATTTGTATGGTTTATAATCGCAATCTGTCTGCACTCTAAACTGAGATCGGTTATTGTAACCGCCCGTAAGACTCAACAACGTTGAACGCTCCGTCGATCTCAACGATGTGCGCTGCGGTAGCGAGGCGTCGGTTTATTTTATTTATTTATTTAACAACTAGCTGACCCGCGCAACTTCGTCTGCGTATGAGAGAGAGGGTTGAAAGAGTGAGTCGTAGGCACCTATAGCACAATAATTCTAAAAAGGTGATGATATGTTTTGCTAAACTTCGAGAGATAGTACGTTACTTGGGTGCGGTTCCGTCAATCACCCCGTCTGTCACCCCGCCTGTCACCCAGCCTGTCACCCGTCTGTCACCCCGTCTGTAACCCGTCTGTCACCCCGTCAGTCACCCCATCAGTCACCCTGTTTGTCACCCCGTTTGTCACCCCGTCTGTAACCCGTCTATCACCCCGTCAGTCACCCCATCAGTCACCCTGTCTGTCACCCTGTCTGTCACCCTGCCTGTCACCCCGCCTGACACCTGCCTGTCACCCCGCCTGACACCCGTCTGTCACCCCATCACTCACCCTGTCTGTCACCCTGCCTGTCACCCTGTCTGTCACCCCGTCTGTCACCCCGCCTGTCACCCATCTGTCACCCCGTCTGTCACCCCGTCTGTCACCCGTCTGTCACCCCGTCTGTCAACCCGTCTGTTACCCGTCTGTCACCCCGCCTGTCACCCATCTGTCACCCCGCCTGTCACCCCATCCGTCACCCAGCCTGTCACCCATCTGTCACCCCGGCTGTCACCCGTCTGTCACCCCGCATGTCACCCGTCTGTCAACCCGTCTGTAACCCGACTGTCACCCCGTCAGTCACCCCGTCGGTCAACACTAAAAGAATTTTTTACATCGAACCAGTAGTTTCCGAGATATCAACTTCCCCGCTTTAAAACATTTTTCATTTCTGCTCCGCTCCTATTGGTCATAGCGTGATGTTATATAGCTTCTAGCCATCCTCGATAAATGGGCTATCCAACACAAAAATAATTTTTCGATTCGAACCAGTAGTTTCTGAGATATCGCCTTCACCGGTTTTAAACATTTTTCATTTCTGCTCCGCTCCTATTGGTCAAAGCGTGATGTTATATAGCCTATAGCCATCTTCGATAAATAGGCTATCCAACACAAAAATAATTTTTCAATTCGAACCAGTAGTTTCTGAGATACCAACTTCCCCGGCTTTAAACATTTTTCATTTCTGCTCCGCTCCTATTGGTCATAGCGTGATGTTATATAGCCTATAGCCACCGTCGATAATTGGGCTATCCAACACAAAAAGAATTTTTCAAATCGAACCAGTAGATACTAACGACACTCAATTGTTTTGCCTTCCCGGAACCTCTCCACTAATACTTGAACTTTATGGTATGGTATTAAAGTTCAAATTTACTTTTAAGTATTATTACGAATCGATTGTATGGGAGTACAGAAAAGTGTTGTTTTTGACTTTTTCAGACAATTTTTCATTTTTTTCTCTCCGTAAGAACCATCCTCGTACTTCGATGAGTATTCTAAAAAAAGAATTAGCGAAATCGGTCCAGCCGTTCACGCGTGATGGCGTGACAACGGAAAACGGGTTTCATTTTTATATATATAGATTTTAGAACTGCCTGACTGCCTCGGTGGCGTGGTGGTATTTCGGTACGACTACCGTTCTGAGGTCTCGGGTTCGATCCCCGGGTCGGGCAAAGTGATATTGGATTTTTCCATATCAGCCCGGAGTCTGGAATTTGTGCCCAATATGGCGATAGCTCGCCCCCTATCACATCTGGGACGGAACTAAGCTCGGCGAAATGTGGGTGTTCTAGTTCGCTAGTGCGCCTCTGCCTACCCCTTCGGGGATACAGGCGTGAGCTTATGTAGATTTTAGAACGGTTTGTTAACCAATTACTCTAAAATGAACAAATTCGTAAAAACGAATACTAATATTACAAAAACATCTGAAACAAGAAATATATAACTCTTCTAAGATACATTTTCGCAGTAACGAAGGCACACCGGCATAAGCTGAGCCCACGTGCCCGCAAACAGATCGCAGTCGGGATTTGCCTCAACAAGCAAGTTTAGCGCAATGTGCGAGGAATGGGGGAAAAGGGTGAGCTACGGTGCGACACATGGGCACGTTCGATCCGATCGCAACGTTGTGGCGTTTCATAGAGAATCGACCTGCTGGGTACAGGCGTGAGCTTATCTATGGAATTATTCACTAAGCCTATTGCAGAAAAGTCTAGACTCTACCAGAGAGCATAGACCTATGTCCCAACATTTTTTTTCGAATAAAAGAATGTGATAGCTAATTGTGATTCAAGACATGCGTTTTTTATTATAGTTTCGATTCTCTGAACTTATTAATGTAAATTAATTCGATTTATATTAGAATGGCACACGATTTCCAATTGAACATGGCTGTAATGGGAAGATAATGATTATTTCGTGAATATTAGATTCTGCCATATTGAATTTAAATAATAATATTCAAGACCCTTAGCACCAAGTTAGTTTACCACCGACTGCCAAAAAGGAGAAGGTCCTCAATTCGTCTGTATTTTTTTTAACGTATGTTACTCGATATCTCCGCCGAATGTGGACAGATCTTCAAAATTCTTTTTTTTTGATAGAGCTTCTTTCAAGGGTGGTAGCATATAAATTTGGTCACGATCGGATTTGAAGTATTTCCGTTGAGTTTTTAAACTAGTGATTATTAAATAATTTTGTAAGAGATCACGTACCGAGAGGTGACCCACGTGCTCGTTTGCCAATCTCTATTGGTTAAAAAATATGTAAATACACTCAACAGCCACACACGTAGGCCTGACTGAATAGGCACATGAATATAAAATATATATGACGCCGATTAACGTTTATTTGATAACTATTATATAATATAATTACTGCCTTGGTGGCGTGGTGGTATTTCGGTACGACTACGGTTCTGAGGTCTCGGGTTCGATCCCCGGGTCGGGCAAAGTGATATTGGATTTTTCCATATCAGCCCGGAGTCTGGAATTTGTGCCCGATATGGCGATAGGCTCGCCCCCTATCACATCTGGGACGGAACTAAGCTCGGCGAAATGTGGGTGTTCTAGTTCGCAAGTGCGCCTCTGCCTACCCCTTTGGGGATACAGGCGTGAGCTTATGTTATGTTATATGTTATAATAATAATATTAGCCCTGTAATATTACTGTCCCACTGCTGGGCACGGGCCTCTTCTACTAATGAGAGGGGTTAGGCCTTAGTCTACCACGCTGGACTAACGCGGGTTGGTACACTTCACATACCTTCGAAATTCTTGTGGAGAAATTCTCGGGTATGCAGGTTTCCTCACGATGTTTTTCTTCACCGTTATAGCAAGTGATATTTCACAACGAAAATAGAAAAGTCCGATATGTATGCTCCATTTTGGGGTTGGTCTCGAACCTCCGACACTCGTCTCAGTAGTCCGTACCACACCTAACTGTTCCTCAGTACCATTTTAGAAGGTAGGATACCGGGGACGAGAGCTCCCGACCGGCAACGACGGAAGTGGTACGACGAACGAAAAGAATTGACCGTCCAGCGATATTCCAAACTAAAGCGAATCGCCAAAAACCTCAACAGATTCTACCAGTTGACCTCCAAATTTCAAATAGAAGACGGCACTCCATGATGATAATACTTTATTTAAAAAAAAAATTAAAGTTAAGCAGCGATAGCTCAGTTGGGAATGGTACGGACTGCCGAGACGAGTGTCGGAGGTTCGAGAACAAACACAACATGGAGCATACACCGACGAGTTTTCTATGTTAAGTGTTTTCATTGTGAATTATCGCTTGCAATAACGGTGAAGGAAAACATCGTGAGGAAACCTGCATACCCTTGAATTTCACCACAAGAATTTCGAAGATATGTGAAGTCTACCAATCCGCATTAGGCCAGCGTGGTAGACAAAGGCCTAATCCCTCTTATTAGTAGAGGAGGCCCGTGCCCAGCATTGGGACAGTAATATTATAGGGATGTAAAAAAAAAGTTATTCGTTAAATATGATTTTCGTACTAAGTTTGAGGCTTGAGCAATGTCTACTTGAGTATAATTTCATTCTTAAATACATGATTCGTGTTCATACATACTTATTTACTTAGAAAATGGGTGAGTATATTAAAATTATACTAATTCCCAATACTTCTTTTATGTTACCAATTACCATACTTCCTTAGCCAGGTCTAAAGGAGAATTTATTCAAAAACTTTTTTACTCTATGCTTAATTTCGGTTATGTTTTGTCCGATCATATGGTCAAAAACATTAAACGCAATTGAATTGCAGTCTTATTTCAAACAAATTAAAATCTAAAGTCGTAAATTATGCCGCGTCATATGATTTTAGTTTGAATCGGATGCGTGTGTGCGTGAAAAATACTGGATTTCTTATATTTGATTTAATCAATTTTAAACCATTCTGCGAATGTAATAAAGTCGATTTCATTTTGCAGTTGTTATCTTATCAGTGTGAGGCGAAACAGGATTCCCGGCTCATATGATTCTGTGTGGCATTCCACTATGGAAATTGATAGCGAAGATTAAGCTTTACGCAGTGCGGTTAAGATATTAAGTCGATTGGGCTGAAGGAAAGGATACCCGATCTAGTTTGTGTGCGCGAGCGTTGCCGGGTCGAGTTCGGCGGGTAAATTCCTGCCAGGATTGGAAATAAAATTCTACTATTTTTACCAACTTGAAAAATGATGATTTTTTTTAAATAAAACTATATTTCATTTGTCTGAAATTATCATTTTGTGTGAGTTGTTTTAATTATTCGCCAGTTCGGTTGCTTAGACAGGTTGGGGCCAGCAGATGTAAAAACTATGCAAAAACCGATATGAGTAAAAAGTATGACTGGATGAATAAAATAATGTTTTTTTACTGCAAAGTGACTACATGAACCTAATACTATTTTATTAAAACAGCCTTTGAATAGCACAGAAAAGATAACGAAACATCAGGTTTTCGAAACACAAATTGACATTTTGTTGCTATTCCTGAGCTGATAGCAGAGTGGTATAGCTGATCGCGATTAGAATACTATCCCAATATAATATGGATACCGAGGGAAGTCATGCATATAATAAAACGTAATTCGTGACCAAAAATTGTAGTAGATTGTAATTTTTTTGTGGTGATACGTCAATAATACGGAATCCAGTTTATTTATATTCTAAGTTTCTAACTATTCCACCCCATTTTATATTAATCCACTAGTACAAAGTTAACTAAACCATTTTTTTTAGCTTAACCCCAAGACTCCAAAGTTTACCTCTACCGATGCATTGAAGCATTCTAAGTATTTTTAAACAAGCGATTGTCTTTGTCCGATGGTTGCAAGTGGCAACAAATCTTTCGTATTCGTATAAAGAGAAACGTAAGAAAAGTCTGGACCTTTTTTAACAAGCTTCGGTGAAATCTCTTAAATCCATTATTTACTACTCCAACGATTAGGGCAAGAACTTTTGTTACGGATCAACTTTACAATACGCGATTGCTTAATGACCTTTAAAATTTTGGGGATTAATTTAATTTGTGATCCTTTACACAATGTTTTGTTACAAGACAGACAACATTAAATCAAAAACTGCCATCAGGCATATATGTTTTCATATGAGAATGGTACAAAATAATTACATAAAGATTATACTAGCTATTACTACAAAGTAGCTACATAAAAACATGTAAAACATGCATACAAAACATGTAAGAAAAGTATATATTCCGCAGTCTAACAAACACTGATATAGATCTAACTACTGATCAAAGTTATAACTTATTAGACACCTGCATTATAAAGAAGTTATTATAGGAATTTATATCTAGTAGTAATTAATGAAAAAATACATGCAGTTGCTGTAGTTAAAGAAATTAAACGAGACATAAAAAGAGTGAACAATCCATTCGTTAGTTATTTAGCAATCAGATATACAAAAAATCAACACATGATTAGAATATAAATTTTTTAGTGACAATGCAATGGTTTTGTCTACTAATTGATAATTCGAATAAAATATATAATATATATTATATGTATATAATCATCCTCGAAATACTTCAAGTATTACACACTGCCCTGGTGTTTAGTTTTTCCTTTTCCTAGGCTGCTAGTGTCATTTGTGTATATTTTTATATATTTTTTTTTTTTTTTTTTTTTTTTATCTGGGCACGGCAAAGTGACTACACTGCACCTGATGGTAAGCGTAGTGCAGTCCAAAAAAACTAGCGACCACTGACAAACACTGTTTATCAGTGGTCGTCAGAATCATGCCGGCCTATTTATGCTTCTTCACACTCCGAATCCGAAGAACGAAGAAGCAAATCGAGAGGCTTGCGACAAGACAGACGGACGACCGACGCAGATACAGGGATACCCCCCATACCCGTCTCAACCAACCATCAAGTCATGCCGCAAGCCCCTCGAGAGAACCGGAAGTACACTGGCTGATCCTGGAACGCGAACCACACGCGGAGTGTGGGTCACTATGGCAGGTTTTAGCACCATGTGTACGGTGGTCGCCATCCGGTCGGATACGAATATCCTACCACCAGCAAAAACCTATTTGTTTGCGAAAACAGACAAACACCTAAACAACACCCCACCTAATTAATAGTAACAGGTCCCCGTCATACATAAACATCGGTAATGCCAGAGTAAGGTACAGTTAAGTGGCTGCCTATTGTAGTGAGGAAAGTTTAATATTACTAACCATCTACATTTTCGGAGTTTGGAAGCTAATACCTGTTTTGTTTACTAAGAGTGTTCATATTCCAGAATAAAATAACAAATAATTCAAACGTTGTTTTAAATGACTTCGTTAAAACCTGAGAGTTTTGCTATGGTAGCATTGCCGTTTAAAAAAAGTTGTATTAAGCCGGGGCTCCTGCACTAGCTTTTTCGAAACAAAACACATACGCCAAAACAACTATTTTAGCTGTCACCTGCCCGTAGAACAATGGACCATAGATAAAAATGCATGTTTTGTGTAGGTGTTTTGTGTAATGATTTAGTGCAGGAGATCCTGCTTAAAGGTTACAAGTGTCCAATTATTTGTAAATAAATTACTATCAATTTGTTAGCATTAATTTATTTGAAAATACTACAAATCTTACTTAAATCTTCCGTAAAACATAAAAATCCAATAAAATAAAAATAAAAATTCTACCAAACCTACCATAGTGGTAGAATAGTCCCGCTATCCCGAGGGCAACAAGCTGTCCGCGCCTCTCGTTCCCTCAAGCTGTCAGTCCATCGCCGACCGCGGAAGCGTGTGGATGTACTCCGACTTGTTAATAAATCAGCTGTGCTGTGTTTAACACTGAAATTTAAAATGGACGCGTGATTTCCGTGTAAATTATTCAAAAATTGTGATAAAGACACATTGTGGCCAAAATGTGGGGGGAAAGCAGTAAAAATTGTGAGGCGAATTGCCAATGTTCTGGGTGAGTTTTGTATATATTTCTATTTTAATTTTAAAGCAAAAATAATGACTTTATTTCGTGATAACTATTGTCTTTTTTACTAAAGTCCTTGTAAATATTAAATAATCGAAAACTTTGAGATAAAAATTCATGTCGGAGCTTTTCTGTAACGGAATTGTACAGGAGCAAGTAATTTACATTTCCGTATAATTTGTTTAGGTAAAACTTTATTTAAAATTATTGTGGTTTTACGTGATAAATGTCGTTTAATTGCATTATTTATGTACATAACATATTACTTGGTGTTGAATTAAGCCATAAATTATATTTTTGCACTTTGTTTAAAAATATTATTTTTACACTGTGGTAATGTCATTTTAATTAAAAAAATATTTTATTGCGCAATCTTTTTGTTACTTGTAAAAAATAACGACTTTTTCGGCTGAGTTACTGCGCTTTTGACACTTTCATAAGGATTTAAGTAGGCACTTATGTACTTATAATCAAAGAATTTAAACCTATAATCTTATATAATGTTGAGTACTTGAGTCTAATGTTTTTAATTATTGTAAGAAGTTGCTGTAGAAACTTTGTAAACACTTTATGGGTAATTTAGCTATTAAAGTCTGGCTGAATGACTCTGGCACTAGCCCGCGAAACTCGATTATTTTATGTTTTTTTAATTTTAGCATATCGCCTGAATGGTCAAACGCTACTCAGATACAGCTTGACATATAAGGCGGCCTTAAACGACATAAGTGTGGCCTTAATTGTATGAACATTTGGCGGTTAATTAGGCCGTATAGCGACCGTGTACACATGGTTTTAAAATCTGCTATAGTGATCCACTGAGTGTGGATCGCGTTCCAGGATCAGCCAGTGTACATCCGGTACTCTTGTGGCTTGCGACATGACTTTCTGGTTGTTTGTGGCGGTACGGGGTACATTCCTGTGTCTGCATCATCGTGTCATGTCACAAGCATAAAGATTTGCTTCCCTCTTCGGAGACAAGACAAAAAAAATACGGATGCGTTGCCAACCTAAAATGGATGGGGAGGGAAAAGGGAGGGGATGAATTGGGTCACCGGAAATCTCACTCACCGAACGAAACGCGACAAGCTGCCATTTTCCGTCGGTTTTCAGTGAGACAGAGGTACCTAACCAGTCGAGACGGCCGACGTTACTCTACAGCGTGGCTCTACCACTCTAAAAGATATTTGCTTATTCGTTCTTCGGAGTATGAAGGTGTGTTAAACCAGCATGATTCTGGGGACCTCATAAATCCATTGTTTGTCAGTGGTTTTGGACTGCACTACGCTTACCATCAGGTGCAGTGTAGTCACTTTGCCGCTCAACTGAGATATTAAAAACGTCTCTTGTAGTTTCTGACTAGTGCCGGATCTTGGCCAGAGGGTGCACGTGACCCAGGCGGCAGGATTCGGGAGGCGGTAAAATCAGGCCAATTGGCAGTTTGCCCCCGCTTTGAAAAAACCTAGATTCGGTACTGTTTCTGACACCTATTGCACAAATTCGTATCTTATTATGTGTGTAACATAAGGCGCGTTTTCTGCGCGTGGTTTCCCGAAACAAAACACATAAACACCTACACAAAACAATGATTTTCGCTGTATCTTGCTCATGGGACAATGGACCATAGACCAAAATGTGTAGCGAATCCATTTTTTTTATAGCAGAGATTGGCAAACGAGCAGATGGGTCACACGATGGTAAGTGATCTCCACCGCACATAGACACCCAAGACGCAAAAAGAATCATGGGTGCGTTGCCAACCTAAAAAGAGGAAATGGAAGGGGAGGGAAAAGGGATTGGGAAAGAGGGGGGGAAATGGGCCACCGGAAATCTCACTCACCGAACGAAACGCGACAGCAAGCTGCCACTTTACGTCGGTTTCCTGTGAGACAGTGGTATCTGCCCGGTCGAGCCGGCCCATTCGTGCTGTAGACGTTACTGTCTACAGCGTGGCTCTACCACTCAAAAAAGAGCTTAGGTTGTCGAGTGTCCAATTGCTTGCTAGGGCCTGGAGGCAGTATATTGGCTAATTAATATAGGTAAAGTTCATGTTTCATCTTGCGGTCGCCATAACAAGTTTTGTTAATCATTTCCCACGGTGTTAATGCGTAGGCAGGATGTGGATTTTTTTGTTATGCTATCATCAGTTAACATTTCATTCATAATATCGATAACGTCATCCGCCTTGGTCTAGTGCCAGCGTAGATGGGAGGTTCCTGGTTCAGATCCCAGGTCGGCGATGCGTTTTTCTGACGTGGTTAGCCTGGGACCAGATCCCCAGGAGGTAATGATGGTGGTGAGGTAGCCAGCCGCATAAAAAGTAGCCTATGTGATATTCCAGAATAAAATCTATCTCTGTGTCAAATTTCATCCAGATTCGTTCAATCGTGCATTTCAAGCATTTATGCAGGCCGGCATGATACTGGTCGCCACCGATGGACACAAGGTCTATAGGCAGTGGCGTGCATTCCATAGAGACAAAGAGACGCTGTCTACCCTGAGTCCCGACAATTTGCTATTTACCTACATAAACCATGACCAAAAATGTTGACTAAAACAAATTGTCATAATAGGACTGCCTCGATTATGATATTTTAAATCGACATGAGGATGATAATGATGAAAGCAATGATGTAATAGTTGAAAAAGTCATTTTACAAGTTTTGTCTACACTGATCGGTATATCTATGCACGTCACTGCTATAGGTGGTGGCTGGTATTTTTGGACCGCACATCGCTTACCATCAGGTGTTATGTGGTCACTTTGCGGTGCTCGGATAAAAAAAAAACGTTCTGGCGTGATTGAGTAACAAATGTAAATACAAACTTTAGCCTTTATAATATTAAGGTGTGTCTCCTGCTCTAAAACGTTACACAAACCTAAACAAAACTTGGTTTCGCTACACAAATGCCCATGGTCCATTGTCCCATGAGCGAAAATTTTCTGCATAGGTGTTTTTGTGTTTTGTTTCAAGAAAAACACGTACAGGAGACGCGCCCTTAGAGTGATAGTAGCATAAATATAAGATAACCTCAAAAGCATAGTTTTAAAGACGATGCTCTAATCCTAACCTCAAAACATCGGCTCAAAATGGCAACTATTACGTCACCAACCTTGAAGCGCGCGAGCCGTCGACCTCTAGTTTTTGTTGTCTATGGCTTGTCTATGGAATGGCGCGAAAGTTTCCGTTTCATTAAACGATAGTGAGAGCTATCTAGTAGGATATGGTTGGTTGGTTTAAGCGAGAATTTTGTGCGTGAAAAACATAAGCTCACGCCTGTTTCCCCGAAGGGGTAGGCAGAGGCGCACTAGCGAACTAGAATATTTCGTCGAGTTAGGTTCCGTCCCAGGTGTGATAGGGGGCGAGCCTATCGCCATATCGGGCACAAATTCCAGACTCCGGGCTGATATGGAAAAATCCATTATCACTGCCCGACCCGGGGATCGAACCCGTGGCCAATGGTAGTCGTACCGAAATACAACCACGGCACCGAGGCAGTCAATAAATCAGATGCGTGAATCACAAAAAAAAACTTAACGGATTGACTTCAAATCTTATCATGACCAAATTTATATGGGACCACCCTTGAAATAAGCTCTATCGAACACAAAAAGAATTTTGAAAATCGATCGACATTTGGCGGAGATATCGAGTAACATACATAAAGAACAAAAATTACAGACAGAAAAAAAATACAGACAAAAATACAGAAATACAAAACATGTCATTTCCAGAAAGACGTTGAAATCGCTCCGCGTTGGTCACGATCGGATTTGAAGTCGGCCCGTTAAGTTTTTAAACTTGTGATTATTACGGATTCTATCACGATTTGGTTTTAATTTTCATGCCCGACGTTTCGAAAGCTTTGCAGCCTTCGTGGTCACGGGTCGGACTGTCGAACGTCGGGCATAAAAATTAAAATCAAATCGTGGTAGAATCCGTAAAAATAGTTTTATTTCTATGAATAACATTCGCGTAAACCTAAGAAAACATTTTGTATATTTGTTTTGTGTCATATTTTACTGCCTCGGTGGCGTGGTGGTATTTCGGTACGACTACGGTTCTGAGGTCTCGGGTTCGATCCCCGGGTCGGGCAAAGTGATATTGG
This sequence comes from Clanis bilineata, assembly GCA_036417725.1. Taxonomy (NCBI): domain Eukaryota; kingdom Metazoa; phylum Arthropoda; class Insecta; order Lepidoptera; family Sphingidae; genus Clanis; species Clanis bilineata. Next base: position 810,406 of record CM071138.1, on the reverse strand, counting down.
ATTTTTCCATTTCAGCCCGGAGTCTGGAATTTGGGCCCGATATGGCGATAGGCTCGCCCCTATCACATCTGGGACGGAACTAAGCTCGGCGAAATGTCGGTATTCTAGTTCGCTAGTGCGCCTCTGCTTACCCCTTCGGGGATACAGGCGTGAGCTTATGTTATGTTATGTAATATTTTAGTGCAGAAGACGTGGGTTTAGGTATTCTTTAGTTATATTTAACCAGGCTTTAGGAAACCGCTCGTTTAGTTTTAACATTATAAACATATGGATGTGTCACGTCACGCTCCCATGGTTTTGTGGGGTGCTGGGGCGGTTCAGGGACATTTGGGTAGTACGTTTGATTCCCGATTAGATTACTGATAACGTTTATTTCGGATTAGAGACTGAAACAAGCTCACGCGTGTATCCCCGAAGAGGTAAGCAGAAACTAGAGCATCCAAATTTCACTTCACTTTTTGGAAATAGCTTGTAGCAAGATTTTTTACTATTAAAATGTTTGTTTAGAGTTAAGACTTAACACAGACGTAAAATAAACATCAACGGAGCATTAGGAACATTGAAAGTGAAGCAGTTTTTGGCCCATTCGATCTATTTACACGTAATGGCGTGGGTGTGTGTAGGGCACTTTTGTACAGGCGCGTTTGTGTGCGTGGCTTTCCTGTGGCGTCCGTTTAACTATAGGCGAGATGGTGTTCTTCTTTTTATTAACGTCCGTGACTATTAAGCTATTATTTTATCCGAGCACGACAGAGTGACTACACTGCACCTGATGGTGAGCGTAGTGCAGTTCACAACCAGCGACCATCGATAATCAATGGCTTTATTGGTGGTCACTAGAATCTAGTGATGGAAATAACGGCTGCTTTTTGTCATTAGGTTATGTAGCTTATCTTTTTTTAAAAGCTATTATTTTTAAGCGCTATTTAAAGCTCCCAGGTATCTTTCGCCCGCGCAGTCTTAGCCAAGTGGCTTGGCTAGAGTACGCTATAAGCGGCGTACTCTTATGTCATTCCCATTCATTAATTCTATTCGACTAGCGCATAAGCCAATTGTCTAAGCTCGCAGCTAGCAAGTTTAATACATCATTTTATATGAACTGCAACGCGAGCAGGAAAATTTCTGACAATAGTAAATGTATTCGAGCTCGATGCGCGTCTATGAAATTTGTATGAAATATTAACCAAATGTCACCAGTGCTAAGCAAAGATTTCCTTGTAAAAAATGACTCGGACAAAGTCAAAGTTCGATTTAAAAAATCCAAATCCTCACTAAGGATTCTCTACCTACTTTCGGTTGCTATAGTTTTCCTAACTATTGAATCCATAGAGTATAGAGTTTTTATGATTGCGGTTCTATGGATGCAACAATGCACCCGTATCGGTATTGTCTGTGTTTTTTTAATGTCATTAAACGATCTAAATAGAGCAATTTTTAAGGGAGTGACCGCATTTATCCATGAGAAACATAGACACGCCTGCATCCCGAAGAGGATGTAGAAGGGAGGTTTTTGAGTGGTAGAGCCACGCTGTAGACAGTTTTGGGCCAGCTTGATCGGTTTGACACCACTGTCTCACAGAAAACCGACGTAAATTGGCAGTTCGCGTTTCGTTTGGTGAGTGAGATTTCCGGTGACCCATTACCCCCTCCCCAATCCCTTTTCTCTTCCATTCCCTTCTTTTAGGTTGTCAACGCACCCATGATTCTTTTTGTTTCTTAGGTGTCTGGGCGGTGGAGATCACTTACCATCCGGTGACCTATCTGTTCGTTTGCCAGTTGTAATGTTATAAATAAATAAATAAATAAATAAAATTGTATTCAGCAACGTACAAATCGCATGCACTAGCGCTATGCGTGATGACGGCGCTTATGCGAACTAGCTCTCTCGAGCGAGGCGTTTGACATAAATGTATAGAAAATGGTATTCTCTAAGAGCCAACAACGTTGAACGCTCCGTCGATCTCAACGATGTGCGCTGCGGGAGCGAGGCGGCGATCGCAACGTTGTGGCGTTTCTTAGAGAATCGACCTGCAGGCTATTACTTTATTTGGCTATTTCCGGTATTAATAGACAATCATCGTTTTGACTTTTGACATTTAAAAACTTTATTGCGGTCAATACCTTCTTGATTTATTCATTTATACAAGCAAAAATAAATATTGAGAGCATGTATATTATACATTGTATATTATTATCATGGTAATATTCATGAATGAATTTTGGACGCCTCGGTGGCGTGGTTGTATTTCGGTACGACTACCGTCCTGAGGTCTCGGGTTCGATCCCCGGGCGAGGGCAAAGTGATATTGGATTTTTCCATATCAGCCCGGAGTCTGGAATTTGTGCCCGATATGGCGATAGACTCGCCTATCGCATCTGGGACGGAACTAAGCTCGGTGTTCGGTGTTCTAGTTCGCTAGTGCGCCTCTGCTTACCCCTTCGGGGATACAGGCGTGAGCTTATGTTGTTATATTGTCCATGGGCGGTGGTACTTTTGTAAACCATCAGGTGACCAGTTTGCAGTTCTCTGCCAAAAATTAGCAAGCATTTATCAATCATTACCAACCGCAAGATTGTTGTTCATCTTATTTCACAATGAAGTCATTGTATATAAACATATTAAATACTTTTTACCTTAATATCCAACAAAGGGGATAATTTGAGGAAATTGCTACGATTTTCTTTTTAAACATTTCTTTACACGCAATCTTAAAGAATTTTACAAAATACTTTTGTGTGAATATAAAGGAGTCTCTTGATTATATTTTTCTCGAAATACACAGAGACATGACATAAGCTCACGCCTGTATACTGATGGGGTAGGCAGAAGCGCACTAGCGAACTAGAACCCACATTTCGCCGAGCTTAGGTCCGTCCCAAGGTGTTTCTATAACGGCCGGTTTCAATAAACGATCTCAGTTTAGAGTGCAGATAGATCGCGATTATGAACCAATCAAATCACGGCATTTGACGGAGTCGTGTTCAAACTGTGTTCTTATTGGATAATTTTTGTAATCTATCTGCACATTCGAACTGAGATTGTTTATTAGACTTACTTACTTAAGCTCACGCCTTTATCTCCGAAGGGGTAGGCAGAGGTGCACTAGCGAACTAGAACACCCACATTTCGACGAGCTTAGTTCCGTCCCAGATGTGATAGGGGGCGAGCCTATCGCCATATCGGGCACTTCCAGACTCCGGGCTGATATGAAAAAATCCAATATCACTTTGCCCGACGCGGGATCGAACCCGAGACCTCAGGACGGTAGTCATACCGAAATACAACTACGCCACCAAGGCAGTCAGTAAGTGTTTATTAGAACCGGGCCTAAAACGTTATGGGATGAACGATATCTGACTGATACTCTACTGCAGAGACTAAGATGCACGTGGATCAAATAAATGTCAAACAACGAAGAGCTGTCAAACGGTTTACAGCATAGCATTCTGCGAAACGAAACTTATAGCACCGATATCGGTCGAACACGTGATCCAATAGAATAGCAAAACGTCCGAAACGAAGTCTGCAACTGCGGATTTCGTTTTACAAACTAGACCTCTAGATGTTATAGACGAGCCTATCGCCATCGGGCACTTCCAGACTCCGGGCTGATACGGAAAATCCAATATCACAGCCCGACACGGGGATCGAACCCGAGACCTCAGGACGGTAGATACAAAATACAACCACGCCTACAAGGCAGTCCGATAGCCCAAAATAATGTACTTATTAATGTCAACAAAACAATAGAAGACAGCCTTCGTGGCGCAGTGGGCGAGTAGCCGGCTGTGAAGCGAGAGGCCGCGGGTTCCAATCCCGCTTTGAGGCAAATGTTTGTGTGACACAGATATTTGTTTCGCGTGTGTGTGTTGTGAGAGCGCGCGTCTCTCATAGTCTCTGACACCCACGGTACAGGTTATACCTAGTGTGGGGGCAGGACTAGGTGTGGGACTAGCGGGTGTATTTAATTATTATTTGTGGAATTTGTGCCCGATATGGCGATAGGCTCACCTCCTATCACATCTGGGACGGAAATAAGCTCGGCGAAATGTGGGTGTTCTATGTAGTTCGCTAGTGCGCCTCTGCCTATCCCTTCGGGGATACAGGCGTGAGCTTATGTTATATTATGTATGTTTATTATTAACATTGCCCGACATGGGGATCGAACCCGAGACCTCAAGACAGTAGTTACATCTTACCACGCTACCAAGGCAGTCCGATAGTCCAAAATAATGTCCATACCAATGCCAACAAAACAATAGCAACTATCGCCTATGAACCCGTAGAAATCGCGACGGTTACCGATCGATAGTCACCCCCGAGGTCGTCGCACCCAACAGATGGCAGGGTCGCGGGTTCGAGCCTGGGGGTAACGGTATGTGACGGACCGTTTCGTATTAACCATTTTTTTAGGTTTCCTATATTTAATGCTTTCGTAGTGAAGGTCTAGCTTCAAATCTAGTTTTTAACGAATGTCGCCTTTTTAATCTAGTAGTGTATAAGGCTGTGAATCGGGAGGTATTGGATTCGATTCCCAGGTCGGGTATTTCTAACATTTTCCTGGGAAGGTCCCTCAGACGGGGGTTGTTAGGCAGCCGGTCGTAAAAAGTAAGCCAAATCCTAGCTGCAAAGTGCTTAAAAAGTGTTGCGCCGACCCCACATTAAGGTGGGATAAACGCAGGTAGCCTGCTCATTACAAACAAAACTGTTTAAAAATCCTGTTTATAATATTAGATTTTAATATAAAGAATGTTAAATATAAAATTGGGACGAAAAATATTTATTATTTTTTTAAAATCGCTAGTCGCGTTCTTAGAGCATTTACGAAAATAACAAATTATCAATTACAATAATTATTTTATAAAACGAATTAAAAGCAAATTTTAATTATAGCGATTAAAACTAGCGCGCGAAATAAATTTAGCATAAATTAAATTAGCCGCTAATCTTGTCTATTGAAATCCCAGTATTTTTGGATTTTACCATCAGGTGACCCACTTCCTCGTTTGACATTTATAAATAAGTGAATATAAGATTTCTGAGTTTCAAAATTACCTCACGATTAAAATCTTTTAAAAATCAAAAGTTTTTTTTCACTTTCATTTAAATCGGAAGTCGCCTTGACATCCTTAATAAGCGTTTCCTGTGATTGTTTGAATACCGACGCTCGGTCACTCGACCGTTGATCTGTGTCAAAATTGACATCTGTCAAATGTCATGTCGTCTCCTGCATTAAAAGTAGAACCATTACACAAAACATCTACATAAAACATGGTTTCGCTATTCATTTTTATCTATGGTCCATTCTATGAGGAGACAGCGAAAACATTGTTTTGTGTAGGTGTTTTGTGTTTTGTTTCGAATGAACACGTGTAGGAGACGCGGCTTTAGATATACAAACGTTGTACACAAACACATCCCATGCAAATGTGGAATCACCGCTTATCATGCTGGTTGCTGAAAGAGTTCGGCTTAGTTTTTTTGGTTGTGTTACCCGACCGAGTATTCGCACCAGTACCGGATCTGGTTCTTCAAAGCGGGACAAACTGCCAATTTGCCCGATTTTACCGCTCCCATATTACCAAAACCTAAACCTGCCGCCCGGGGCACGTGCACCCTCTCGCCTAGATCCGGCACTGATTCGAACCCAGTACCTCCCGGTCCACATCCATATAAGCTGCCACTATACCAAGGATACTAGATCGATATTTCGCCCCTATAAAAGTTCGTGATAACAACCTCATACATTTAATAATGACCTTTATTCCCTACGGTTATGGTGCAATTTGTATTGAAGCTGCACCCCTCTAAGCAGGTGTTTTGGACCCCTATCAAATTGTTTTTATTTCCTCTGGTCGCGAAAATGCAATAGTTTTATTGATTTTTGTGACACTGTTGACAATTTACGGACTTACATACATAGGCTCACGCCTGTATCTCTAAAGAGATAGGCAGAGGCGAACTAGCGAATTTAATAATAATATCACACATAAGCTCACGCCTGTATCCCCGAAGGGGTAGGCAGAGGCGCACTAGCGAACTAGAACACCCACATTTCGCCGAGCTTAGTTCCGTCCCAGATGTGATAGGGGGCGAGCCTATCGCCATATCGGGCACAAATTCCAGACTCCGGGCTGATATGGAAAAAAACAATATCACTTTGTCGGACCCGGGGATCAAACCCGAGACCTCAGAACCGTAGTCGTACCGAAATACCACCACGACACCGAGGCAGTCATAATAATATCAGTTCTGTAATATTACTGACTCACTGCTGGGCACGGGCCTCCTCTACTAATGAGAGGGGTTAGGCCTTAGTCTACCACGCTGGCCTAATGCGGATTGCTAAACTTCACATGCCTTCGAAATTCTTGTGAAGAAATTTTCTGGTATGCAGGTTTCCTCATGATGTTTTCCTTCACCGTTATAGCAAGCGATAATTCATAATGAAAACACAGTTCACATAGAGAAGTCAGAGGTGTATGCTCCTTTTTGGGGTTCGTCTCGAACCTCTGATACTCGTCTCGGCAGTCCGGACCATTCCAAACTGAGCTATCGCTGCTATATTTGCTATTTGCCAGTTTACTTAAAAAAATCTAAATTAAATCTAACAGATTTTGCTTATACTCCGTCCCTTTTTCTGGGATATGTTATTCAGTGCTCTCTGCTCTCTGTGTGTGTGTGTGTGCTCTCTCATTGTATTGGCATGTTTAGAATAAAACCGTCCTAGTTTCATACCATGTTAGGCGAATTTATGGATTTTTTTGTCGAAAAATCGGACTTTAGTTTGTCCAAGGTTATTCGTGTCGGTATATTAGGCTAGTCTATCAAGTGAAGGAGCGGAAATTAGGCGAATTTGGGTGCTTATAGTTCTCTAATTCTCCTCTGCCTATCGATTATTTAAGCTTATATTATAAAACTGGGAATGGTATGGGAATGGTTCGGACTGCCGAGACAAGAGTCGGAGGTTCGAGACCAACCCCAAAAATGGAGCATACACCTCTGACTTTTCTATGTTAAGTGTATTTTCATTGTGAAATATCGCTTGCTATAACGGTGAAGGAAAACATCGTGAGGAAACTTGCATACTTGAGAATTTCTTCACAGGAATTTCGAAGGTATGTGAAGTCTACCAACCCGCATTAGGCCAGCGTGGTAGACTAAGGCCTAACCCCTCTCATTAGTAGAGGAGGCCCGTGCCCAGCAGTGGGACAGTAATATTACAGGGTAATATTATTTTATAAAACTAGGAAAAATGCACTTGCTCAATGACTAACGACTTTTTATATCTAAATTATTCTAGTCTTTTCTACACACAACAAAAACTAAAGAATAAAAACATTTTAAAACGACCACATACAAGCGAGATGGGTAATTTCAAAAAAAGAACCTCGAAGCATAGACAATCACCAGCGCGTTTGAAAATGGAACGTAATGGCCGCCATCAGCGGTTAGGGACGAGTCGGTAACGTATTTCGTTCTTTTTTTTCTTGATAGCATAGTTGTTCAAAATGTATTAGACTAGGATCATGTTTGATTCTCGAACGAGTTATTTTACAGGATTTTATGTCAAACACAGCTTCCGTTTCGCAACGAGTGTGAAAAGAAAGTCTCATGTTCGGTTCCCGCACCGAGACAAATGTTATTGTTTAATTACGTTACTAAACACCCATTCCTGTGTCTTCGGCACAATATCCGTTCAACATCAACGGACCCACTTCAAAATGTATTCGATCATGACCGAATTTATATGCTACCACCCATGGATTAAGCTCTATTGAACACAAAAAGAATCTTGAAAATCGGTCCACATTTGGCGGAGATATCGCGTAACATACATAACCATAATCACAAGTTTAAAAACTTAACGGACCGACTTCAAATACGATCGTGACCAAATTTATATGGGACCATCCTTGAAATAAGCGATATCGAATACAAAAATAATTTTGAAAATCGGTCCACATTCGGCGGAGATATCGTGTAACATACATAAAAAAACAGACGAATTGAGGACCTTCTCGTTTTTGGAAGTCAGTCGAAAATGTGTCAATTTTTCCCCATTTTGAGATTTGAATCCTGGACATCGGTATCAAAGCCGGTACCACTATACCGACAACCACTTAACCCGTTGGAGGCGGCACATACTGTTTATGTTACATAAGCGTATGGGCCACCGGAGGCTGAGCCGCCCGTAACTATATAATCTTCAAAATTCAACAGATAAACCGAACCTCGAACCCGTAATCAAAAGATCTCAACCTTTACCCCCGAAACGTGACACGGACTCAGGAATGTGCGAGAGAGACGCATTAGACAGAGATGCGAGACGACCGTTGAATGGAACTCGTTTTTTTGTGTGTGGGCGTGAATTGTACGGTGTGGAAATGGGTGAAACTTCAAGTAACATACCTTTAGGCTGAGATCTATAGAGCGAACTTCGACCAAGTCTAAAGCGAAGTTTGACTTAGTCCGAGCAATTTTTTTAACAAGATAAAAACTTAACTGACCGACTTTTAATTTACCGATCGTGACCAAATTTATATGGGACCACCCTTGAAATAAGCTATATCGAACACAAAAAGACTTTTGAAAATAGGTCCACATTTTGCGGAGATATCGAGTAACATCATCAATATATTATACCCTAGATGCACAGTTCTTTGCAAATATCCTCCTAAAAAGTGGTCTCAGGAATAAAACAAAGAAAACGATCACAAGTTTTAATTAAATCAACACAAATATAACCCTAAGCACGTGTTATAAAGTAGGTTTTTAAACGAAATGAGCAAGCGTTCTTTAATTTGAATTTTGAAATTTAGAATTCTATCGACGTCCGACTGTAGGCAAAACGAGTGCTTAAGCACTTCTTTCCTGTCCCATTTCCCGAGCGTCAACTGTGCATCTAGGTAAATAATATATCGATGAGTAACATACATAAATTTTTAAAAAAATACAGACGAATTGAGGACCTTCTCCTTTTGTGGAAGTCTGTCGAAAAACAGTCTAAGCAAAGATTTTCTTGTAAAAAATGACTGGGACTAAGTCAAAGTCAAGAACCCAATTTAGTAGGACAAGGGATGGCAGAAGACTACTTATCATTTCTCTAGTCACTGCCGTTGTCTATGGCATTGCTCCTTTACCTTGCCTTTGACATTGGCGCACGCTTCTCTATTTAAAATTCATAGAGCACGACGCGCCGATTAAAACGCGCACGTCCTTCTCTATGATCTAATAGGAAATGACGTCATTCTAAAAAGGAGCTTTTATTGTCGACAGGTCCTTGTTTACGTGACGGCATGTATTCGCCATTTTTAGAATGTTTATACAGAATTAAACAGAATTTTTAATAAAAATATTTTTGTACGATGAATCACAAAAATATTGTTTTATAAATATTAATTAATTCCGTCATGCATAAAATGTGTCATAAGACGATTTTTAGTCAGTAAAATGGCTGATAATAAAGTTTGTTAACGTGAAAAGTTAAATAATAATGCATTAATAATGGTTAAATTAAACTTACTTACTTACTTAAGCTCACGCCTGTATCCCCGAAGGGGTAGGCAGAGGTTCACTAGCGAACTAGAACACCCACATTTCGCCGAGCTTAGTTCCGTCCCAGATGTGATAGGGGGCGAGCCTATCGCCATATCGGGCACAAATTCCAGACTCCGGGCTGATATGGAAAAATCTTATATCACTTTGCCCGACCCGGGGATCGAACCCGAGACCTCAGGACGGTAGTCATACCGAAATACAACTACGCCACCAAGGTAGAAATTAAACTAAAAGAAACCAAATTTATATGGGACCACCCTTGAAATAAGCTCTATCGATAAAAATACGCGATATCTTCGCCAAATGAGGACCTATTTCTCAGATACTTCGTGTTCTTTAGAGCTCAATCCCAGGGTGGTCCCAATTTGATCACGTCACAATTGAAGTCGGTCGGTAAACTTTTGAACTTAAGATTGTCAAACTAAAATATGTGGCGCTAGTAAAAAAAACGTTAAAAACCAGTTATAACAGTTATTTTCACAAAAAGTCGTTAACGAGTGCTAACAAGCGTTGCACTGTTTGCTATTCACTTAGCGGATGCGGTTGAATACGTACAGATGGTTGGGAAATGTTACCTTAATACATTATAAGTGAAAAAACTGCTTCTATTAAAAAAGTAAAAAAAAACCGATTTTTTGGCTGGTATTCTGAAGGTTACGTTAATTTAGAAAGAAAAATATGTAACTAATGACTTGGCAGCATGGTCTCCGACCTTAGCCGGTTCCCTGTGGAATGTAAAAAAAAATTAAACGTAAAACAGTTTTTTCTTAATTTTCTTTCTTTCTACCTGCCCTTAACCCACCCTTAAAGTGGGGTTGGCGCAATATACTTTTTCAAGTATATTGCAGAAAGGATTTGCCTAAGTTTTGACGAACGGCTGCCTGCCTGACGTCAACCCGCTGGGGGATCCTGTCCCGGGCAAATTAAATTACAAAATTGCCTGACCTGGGAATCGAAACCAGGAGCTTTCGGTCCACAGCCCATACATATATATGCTGCCATTAGATCAAGGAGGCGAAAATTTTTATTTATCTATTAAAAATGGAATCTAAAAAACTGCCTCGGTGGCGTGCGCTGGACGACTACTGTCTTGAGGTCCTGGGTTCGATCCTCGGATCTGGGATGTCTCGATATGGCAATAGGCTCCCCCATCACATCTGGGACGGAAATTAGTTCGGCGAAATGTGTTGTCTAGTTCGCTAGTTATCCTCTGCCTACCCCTCCGGGGATACAAGCGGGAGCATATCAATTTCTATATTCAATCTATTCTGGAATGACACCTACATTGATGTATTTTAGTCAATTTATTTGAGTACAAAAAGTAACGACGCGGGAGTCGAAGATACTAATTTCTGATCTGTACTCTCCCGCTGCGAACCTCAGATCGAATTCGTTTCGATGTAGTTATGCTATATATAAGTTTGCCTGTATCCCTGTAGGGGTAGGCAGAGGCGCACTAGCGAAGCTTAGCTCCGTCCCAGATGTGATAGGGGGCGAGCCTATCGCCATATCGGGCACAAATTCCAGACTCCGGGCTGATGTGGAAACATCCAATATCACTTTGCCCGACCCGGGGATCGAACCCGAGACTTCAGAACCGTAGTCGTACTGAAATACTACCACGCCACCGAGGCAGGTAAAGTATAATTAATTGTCATAAAAACTGAGCAATCATGGAGAAAGTTCCATCGGCATTCCAAACCATAACTAACAAGAAAAAGATGAGCTCCTAATCAATAACACATGTTGCTCAAATCACTTCGTGCACCTGTACATCAACGGTGATTTTTCAAATTTCGAATCTCGATTTGAAGTTTGAACATCGAACGCGTCTATGGCCGTTGGAGTTTGAATATGGAACGGGACTTGGTTTTCGTAATAGTAAATAGAAAGCGTGTTTGCTCTGTGGGCGATGACTTAAGATAACCATAGACAAGTACTTGGGACGTATGGGATGTTATTCAAGCGGGATTGCGCAAGATGAATGCCAGTTTGATGAAATGGTCGTACGAGACGTGGGCGGGTAAATTCCAATGCTTTTGGGATTAGGGCCAGCCTTGCGTAATGGGCGAGTAGCCCGCGAGCGAGAGGCTGCAGGTTCGATCCCCGCACCGAGACAAATGTTTGTGACACACAGATATTTGTTTCGAGTCTGGGTGTTGTGAGACCGTAAGTAACATAACATAACATAAGCTTACGCCTGTATCCCCGAAGGGGTAGGCAGAGGCGCACTAGCGAACTAGAACACCCACAATTCGCCGAGCTTGTTCCGTCCCTGATGTGATACGGGGCGAGCCTATCGCCATACCGGGCACAAATTCCAGCCTTCAGGCTGATATGGTAAAATCCAATATCACTTTGCCCGACCCGGGGATCGAACCCGAGACCTCAGAACCGTAGTCGTACCGAAATACCACCACGCCACCGAGGCAGTCAGACCGTAAGTCTCTTGTTGATACCCACGATACAAGTTAAACTTGGGTGCTACTTGTGTGGAGTAGTCTGCTCGGATTGTTCCAAGATTGTGTTATTTTTTACCTTGTTTGGCACGGACGTTATGAAAAAGGACACCATCTCGCCTATAGTTAGGACGCCACAGCAGTAGCGAAGCAGTACAACACGATTCCTACCGGATTTCCTTGGCCAAATGATTGTAGTTTTTGTGTGAAAAAGTAACAAATATACACGCATGCTCACAAACTTTCACATTTATAATAATTTGGATTTTTTTTTCCTACAAGGTGGACCGACGACCTGATAAAGGTCGCAGGAAGTCGCTGGATGCAGGCCGCTTCCAACAGGTCGATCTGGAAATCTTTGGGGGAGGCCTATGTTCAGCAGTGGACGTCCTGTGGTTGATGATGATGATGATGAAAATAAAAAGCTTATAAGCTTTTGAAGTCTGGTGGAGGGGAAGAGATGCATTAGTACACTGACGTCACGGCCATAACGGAGCATTGGAAAGGGATAGCAAGATACTCCTACTCCGTCCCATTGCTCATTGCAAAAAATATGAATTACTGCCTCATTTTTCAAAGACTGCCTCGGTGGCGTGGTTGTATTTCGGTACGACTACTGTCCTGAGGTCTCGGGTTCGATTCCCCGGGTCGGGCAAAGTGATATTGCATTTTCTGGAGTCTGGAATTTGTGCCCGATATGGCGATAGGCTCGCCCCCTATCACATCTGGGACGGAACTAAGCTCGGCGAAATGTGGGTGTACTCGTTCGCTAGTGCGCCTTTGCCTACCCCTTCGGTGATACAGGCGTGAGCTTATGTTATCTTTATATTTTTCAAAGAATTTCGATGCAGTTTTTACAAAAGGATTTCCTTTATGAGGTATTTGATATTATTTATGAAGTAATGTATCGAATTAAACATTGTCTACCATTTACCTATTTTCTATTTTTTTTAAACTAGAGACAAACGAGCAGATGGGTCACCTGATGGTAAGTGATCTCCACCGCCCATAGACACCCAAGACACAAAAAGGATGGGAGCGTTGCCGACCAAAAAAAATGGGAGCGTTGCTAAGCTAAAAGGAAGGAAATAGGAATTGAGAAAGTGAGGGGGAAATTGCGTCACCGGAATCTCACTCACCGAACGAAACGCGACAGCCAGCAGCCACTTTACGTCGGTTTTCTGTAAGACAGTGGTATCTGCCCGGTCGAGCCGCCCCATTCGTGCTGTAGACGTTACTGCCTACAGCGTGGCTCTACCACTTAATTATCTATCTATCCACTTTAGGCCTTCCTTATAAAAACATTTTCGCTTAACTTTTCGCTAAGAATAACCTGTCACATTTTTCCTTGCGTTACATTGTTTAAAAAGGAAAGGGACAACCTATGGTTAAAGATAAGCAGCGCTTAAATATTTTTATAAGTAAGGGTCATTATCTATGGCGCGAAAGAGACAGAGAGCGCCGGCCGTTAAATCAAGTTCCATAGAGCAGGTTGTTTTTTTTCGTGTCGTGATTTAGTCCCGACTTTAGATGTATTCAAATACGAACGTTGACCTCTTAGAGGCCTCATACCCCAATTTTGAATAAAAAGTTCTTAAGGCGGGATTTCGCTTAGTTTTGTAACCAACTTCGAAAAAGAGGTTTTAATTTGTCTATTTCTTTGTGTGATATACGATGTCTTCGGCAGACGTTTCGTTTGTCTAGTGGCAGCATATATGGGCTGTGGACCGGGTCTTAGGTTCGATTCCCAGGTCGGGGAGTGCGAATTTGCTAATTTAATTTGCCCGGGACTGGATCCCTCATAGGGGGTTCACGTCCGGCAGGCGGCCGGTCGTAAAAAGTATGCCACATCCTCTCTGCAACATGCTTGATAAGTGTGTTGCGTTGACCCCACAATGAGGTGGGATAAGGGTAGGTAGAAAGAAAAATTCAAGACCGGATTTCGCTTAGTTTTGTAAGAAACTTCAAAAAAGAGGTTTTAATTTGTCTATTTCTGTGTATGTTACGCGATTCTGCATATATGGACCAATATTCGACCGACTTCCAAAAAGGAGGAGGTCCTCAATTCGTCCGTATTTTTTATGTATGTTACGCGATATCTCCGCCAAATGTGGACCGTATAAAAAATAAACACACAAACTTTCGAGTTTATAATTTTAGGTAAATTATATTAAAATCAGCAAACGATAATGACCTCCTAACTAATAACGACAGCCTCCGTGGCGCAGCGACTAGCCGGCTGTGGAACGTGAGGTCGCGGGTTCGATACCCGCACCGAGACAAATGTCTGTGTGGCCCATAGATATTTGTTTCGGGTCTGGGTGTTGTGAGAGCGCGCGTCTCGTAGTTCCTGATACCCACGACACAAGACTCGATCTTAGTGTGGGATCTATGTGTGTCTGTTGGGTGTATTTATTATTATTATACCTGCAACTCTACCTATACCTCCGGATATAAGCGTGATGATGACATAAGAAACACATCCCACATCCATTGTCTCTGGTTATGAGGAAACGAAACTGTGTCACGTTGATAGACAAATTGCTGCTTCCGGTTTGGAAGATGCAAGGGGCTGGTCTACTCAAACTATATACACGCCTGACTACTAATGGGATAGGCAGGATTGAAGCACCAAGGTCTACGGTTCAAACGCATCATAAACTCTTTATTTGGCGCTTTTTTATAAGGTCACTAATTGGGAACTTGATTATGTTTGATTTTATACGCATATTTATATGTAATAGCAAATAAAACAAAAAAGAAACCCTTCTGTAAAAACTGCATCGAAATTGGTTGAAAAATGAGGCAGTAATTCATATTTTAAATTCTGGAGTGCGGGCATACTGGAGATATCTTGTTATCCCTCTCCAACGCACGTACCGTTATGACGTGACGTGATTATACTGATACTTCTCTTTACCGCAGCTTGAAGGTTACACCAAACTTCAAAGGCTTATAACTTGTTTATTTTTGAGAATATTTCAATATTCTTTCTGTTCTAAATTTCGACCGACTTCCAAAAATGGAGATCCTCAATTCGTCTATATTTTTATGTATGTTACGCGATACAAATGTGACTCCGCCAAATGTGTACCCCGTTGGGGTAGGCAGAGACTAAGGAGCGCCAATTGCTTCCGTTCAAACACACCTCTTTCGCTTCTTCCACAGTCATCAGTCTTTTCATGCACGCTCGTCGGTTGCGAGAACTCCTTATTAGGCCCTTTTTCAGGAGATCGCCAATTTAGTCCTTAAAGGTACGTCTAGGACGTCCTCGGCCGACACTACCATTCACTTCCGCTACATACATTTCTTTAGTCACTCTACTTTCATCCATCCTTTCAACGTGGCTAAACCACTGAAGCATTCCTTTCTCAATCCTCGTCACTACATCTTCCTTCAATCCACACATCTCTCTTATGCTGCTATTCCTCACTCTATCATTCATCATCAGCCATAGGACGTCCACTGCTGAACATAGGCCTCCCCCAAAGATTTCCAGATCGACCTGTTGGAAGCGGCCTGCATCCAGCGACTACCTGCGACCTTTATCAGGTCGTCGGTCCACCTTGTAGGTGGACGTCCTACAAGTAGGTCCAGCTAGGCAGGTCCAACTTTGAGAGAGATTCGTCGAATCCAGCTCGGCTGGGCAGCATTTGGGAACTACGCAAGGTCTTCTCGTCCAAAACACCTCAGTGCCTGAAGACAAAAGTCTTCGACCAGTGTGTGTTACCAGTGATGACTTGTGGCACTGAAACGTGGCCTCTAACTATGGGCCGCATTAGAAAGCTCACTCTATCATTCAACTTTAACTAATTCAACTAAAAATATTCCATTGAAATTAAACTATTTTTACGGATTATATCACGATTTGGTTTTAATTTTTATGCCCGACGTTTCGTTACGTGATATAATCTGTAAAAATAGTTTAATTTCAATTAATAACATTCACGTAAACCTAGGAAATCATTATAACAATATTCCATTCAAATATTCGAAAATTGAAGACTGAAGCGAGTAGAGCTGCAGGTCAATTCTCTAAGAAACGCCACAACTTTGCGATCGACGACGAGCTCGCGCAGTGCACATCGTTGAGATCGACGGAGCGTTCAACGTTGTTAGGGCTAAGAGAATACCTTTTTCCATACATTTATGTCAAACGCCTCGCTCTAGAGAGCTAGTTCGCATAAGCGCCGTCATCACGCATAGCGCTATTGCGTGCGCTTTGTACCTTGCTGAATACAAAAATGACAACATCGTTGCCGCAACGATGCCGCAGCGTTGTTTTCACAAATGAAACCTTAGAGAATCGACCTGCTGTATAAAGCTTAGTGCAAAGTTTGTCGTCCTTAGCAGCAGCCGTTTGTCTCGTCAGTCGCTATGTTTATTTCGGCGGCAGATAACGTACATATCTTAATCCGAACATCTACGCATCTGTTTGAGTAAAACAAAAGTTTACTCAACACTTGTAAGTAATGTACTGACGGTTAAAAAATCGTTAGTTAATAATCACAAGCATCGATATATTATTTACCTAGCTGCACAGTTGACGCTCGGAAAATGGGACAGCAAAGGAGTGCTTAAGCACTCGTTTTCCCTACAGTTGGACGCCGATAGAATTCTAAATTTGAAAATTCGAATTTAAGAACACTTGATCATTTCGTTTAAAAAGCTACTTTATAACACGTGCATAGGGTTATATTTGTGTTGATTTAATTAGAACTTGTGATCTTTTTCTTTGTTTTATTCCTGAGACCACTTTTTAGGAGGATATTTTCAAAGAACTGTGCATCTAGGGTATATTATATTGATGATCACAAGTTTAAAAACTTAACATACAATCCAGTCGTAACCAAATGTATATGGGACCACCCTTGAAATAACTTCTATCTCCAAATGTGGACCGATCTTCAAAATCCTTTTAAACATACATAACATAAGCTCACGCCTGTATCCCCGAAGGGGTAGGCAGAGGCGTACTAGCGAACTAGAACACCCACATTTCGCCGAGCTTAGTTCCGTCCCAGATGTGATAGGGGGCGAGCCTACCGCCATATCGGGCATAAATTCCAGACTCCGGGTTGATATGGAAAAATCCAATATCACTGCCCGACCCGGGGATCGAACCCGAGACCACAGAACCGTAGTCGTACCGAAATACCACCACGCCACCGAGCCAGTCTTTTTGTGATTTTCGAAAAAAATATTTTTGTGTTTGATATAAATTTGGTCACGATCGGATTTGAAGTCGATCCGTTAAGTTTTTAAACTTGTGACGCACATTATGCAGCCAAGATCAAACCATAAAGTATATTTTCCTCAACAAAGCAGTTTGAAGCGTTAAAGCGGATATGGCAGTAGTTAAGCACGCGACTGTACTCGGAGCCCTTTATTAACTGCATCCTG
This sequence comes from Clanis bilineata, assembly GCA_036417725.1. Taxonomy (NCBI): domain Eukaryota; kingdom Metazoa; phylum Arthropoda; class Insecta; order Lepidoptera; family Sphingidae; genus Clanis; species Clanis bilineata. Next base: position 792,982 of record CM071138.1, on the reverse strand, counting down.
GAATGCGTCGGTAATGACAACAAACATACACTCAGTATACACACATGTATGTTATGTAATATGTAGGATTACTGTCGCTTAAATCTTAGGCTGAGGTCATAGAGCGAACTTCGACTAAGTGTAAGGCTGAGGTCATAGAGCGCACTTGGACTAAGTCTAAGTCAAAAAGCGAACTCAGTGAGAATTTGGAATAGGGAGCTTGCATGTAATTTATGGTTAATTGTGAAGAACTTAGTCTCAAATAACACACACCAGAAACAAAAACATAAAAATATGCACAAATCACTTAATTATCGCAAGTCAAAATATGCTCGGTGGCGTGGTTGTATTTCGGTACGACTACTGTCCTGGGGTCTCGGGTTCGATCCCTGGGTCGGGCAAAGTGATATTGGATTTCTCCATATCAGCCCGAAGTCTGGAATTTGTGTCCGATATGGCGATAGGCTCGTCTATCACATCTGGGACGGAACTAAGCTCGGCGAAATGTGGGTGTTCTAGTTCGCTAGTGCGCCTCTGCCTACCCTTTCGGGGATACAGGCGTGAGCTTATGTTATGTATTATGTTTTTCGTATATTTAAATCGAGATTCATCTAAAAGTTGTGATGAACGAACTCCGTGTAATTTATAGTTATGTAAAACAGGTAGTAAATATGAGTTTATGGATCATATACTTAGCATATTATATACCTCTATTATGAAGCAGCGAGAGCTCAGTTTGGTGTGGTACGGACTGCCGAGACGAGTGTCGGAGGTTCGAGACCAAGCAACATGGAGCATACACCGACGAGTTTTATATGTTAAGTGTGTTTTTATTATGAATTATCGCTATAACGGTGAAGGAAAACATCGTGGGGAAACCTGCATACCTGAGGTAATTCCTCACAAGAATTTCGAAGGTACGTGAAGTGTACCAACCCGCATTAGTCCAGCGTGGTAGACTAAGGCCTAACCCCTCTCATTAGTAGAGGAGGCCCGTGACCAGCAGTGGGACAGTAATATTACAAGGATAATATTATTATATTATTATTATTACAAAACGTCGATCTTCAAATTTCCAAAAAACAACAAAACTCCAATTCCGCAAGTGAACTTTTTAATTACCATTACAATAATCAAGAGATATGACAATATGCAATTATAAACACGAGGGTTGAACCTTGTACCGTGAGAATGTAATCCAGGTAGACAACAGATTATGGGAACACACCCCGAGCGCGGAAGCTGCGAACAATGCCGAATTTCGCAAGCGAGGTCATGACCTTTAAGGCGCGATATATTTACATGTTTTGTGAAAGATTCCTATTGTGCGAATTAGAGCAGCTGATATTTTCTCATGATTGTAAAATGACAATGAATATTCGACAGTCTCCGTGGCGCAATGGACGAGTAGACGGCTGTGAAGCGAGAGGTTGCGGGTTCGATTCGAATTGAGGCAAATATTTGCGCCTGTTTTTCTAGAAACAAATCATACAAACATATATTATACCCTAGATGCACAGTTCTTTGCAAATATCCTCCTAAAACGTGGTCTCAGGAACAAAACAAAGAAAACGATCACAAGTTCTAATTAAATCAACACAAATATAACCCTAAGTACGTGTTATAAAGTAGCCCCCTTATTCATAATGAAAGCTTGGTCTTATCGAAAGCATAACCCTACTTTTGCCTAGTTTAGCAAAAACAGAACTAATATATGCTTATCGAATACAATGTTGCTGGTTACAGAAAAAATATTATTTTTATCTCTGGCAAGCTTCGAAACAGATACGAAGTCTTGGCTATATATTTTTTATTAATTGTTTTCAAACAATTAATAAAATATATATATCAATCTTAGATGGAGTCGTAGACTATAAAAAAATAATATCATTAAGAAAGAACATCAAACTTGAAACAACTGATCGGAATCTGCCATGTTTTCACTATTGAACGTTGGCATTATGAATACAATTTTTATGAAACGTACTTTTGCGGTCTCTTTACGCTCTACTAAGTTATTATGAATAAGGGGGTAGGTTTTTAAACGAAATGAGCAAGCGTTCTTTAATTTGAATTTTGAAATTTAGAATTCCATCGGCGTCGGACTGTATGCAAAACGAGTGCTTAAGCACTTCTTAAAGTGGTAGAGCCACGCTGTATACAGTAACGTCTATAGCACGAATGGGCCGGCTCGACCGGTTAGATACCACTGTCTCACAGAAAACCGACGTAAAGTGACAGCTTGCTGTCGCGTTTCGTTCGGTGAGTAAGATTTCCGGTGGCCCATTTCCCCACTCCCTTCCCTCCCCTTCCATTCCCTCCTTCAGGTGACCCATCTGCTCGTTTGCCAATCTATGCTATAAAAAAAAAAAAAAAAAAAAAAAAAAAAAAAAAAAAAAAAAAAAAAAAACTTCTTTGCTGTCCCATTTTCCGAGCGTCAACTGTGCATCTAGGTCAATAATATATCGATGGAGCCGGCCCATTCGTGCTGTAGACGTTACTGTCTACAGCGTGGCTCTACAAATATCTTCCGATTGTTCATCTTAGGGTGTTTTTTTCCATAACGGTACATGGGGGCAATATTCCCATAGCATGGTTTATCGATACCCATTGTGCGAATTGGAGCATCTGGTGTCCAATTTTTCTCAAGGGTAAACTTACAGTAATAAAATTGGGATGACCAATAATTTGAGGGTGAAATAAGTAAGGATTTTAAAATGCCAAGACATGAAAAATAAGTTATGATTGTAATTCTGACAGGACGGGAGTCGCTTGTTAAAGTTTGCATGTTATTGTCTAAAGTTGTGATTGTTGTTTGAAAGTTATGTGATTTATGCATTAAACTTTAACGAAGATGGACAGTATAACGTGTAAATTTTTAACTGGGGCAAATATTAAATGAATTACTGTCTTATTTTTGAACCAATTTTGATGCAGTTTTACAGAGTTGTTTTTTTGTAGTATTTGATATTACATAACATACATACATAAGCTCACGTCTGTATCCCCGAAGGGGTAGGCAGAGGCGCACTAGCTAACTAGAACACCCAAATTTCGCCGAGCTTAGTTGCGTTCCAGATGTGATAGGGGGCGAGCCTATCGCCATATCGGGCACAAATTCCAGACTCCGGGCTGATATGGAAAAATCCAATATCACTTTGCCCGACCCGGGGATCGAACCCGAGACCTCAGAACCGTAGTCGTACCGAAAAACCACCACGCCACCGAGGCAGTCATTTGATATTATGCACAGAATAATATATAAAATTCAACTTAATCAATTGTTCAATTGTCAAGCCAAGAAACTAATCATCATTAGCCACAGGACGTCACTAAGGGGGCGTCCATAAATTACGTGAGGTGTTTTTTTAAATTTTCTGCCCCTCCCTCCCCCCCTGGTGAGATATCGTGAGATTTTATTCAACCCCCTCCCCCATCCCCCAATCTCACGTGAGATTTTTCAAAATGTGAGTTTCTTACGTAAACGCATGTACAATCTGGATTAAATGGACCAAAATAGTATATATTTTTTTTGTTTCAATCAGAAAAAAATTTGCGTGATATTTGCAGAGACCCCCCCTCTCTCCAACGTAAGATTAGATGAGATTTGACTCGACCCCCTCCCCCCCTTAAACACCTCACGTAATTTATGGACGCCCCCTAAGCCAAGAGTTAAAAAGTTATATGACTTAAAATTAATAAGCCTATTTTATTATTATCATCCATGCTCGCCATTCTAAGTTTACTCACGTCTGAAACCGACCTGCAAACAAATCAATAAAATACCAACAAAAGGAAATAAAGAGTGCGAAATTAAAATTCCAAAGACAATACTATTTTATGTGCGTTATCTTACGCCATCTTATGTTTATGAGGGCCAACCGTTGGGTCGCGCGCGTTCTATTTTTAAACACAACATAGACAATACAGTTCTACTGTTCTAAATATGAAATGTCCGTTAAATTGGAGACGTATATGAGAAATGAGTTGTAGCGTTGAGTTTATGCATTGCTGCGTATACTTTTGGAACGACTTCCAAAAAGAAGGTCCTGAATTCGTCTGTATTTTTTTTATGTATGTTACGCTATATTTCCGCCAAATGTGGACCGATTTTCGAAATCCTTTTTGTGTTCGATAGAGCTTATTTCAAGGGTGGATCAAGTTGGAAATCGGTCAGTTAAGTTTTTAACTTGTACTTATTAAAATTATTATAAAGACCGAAGTTAATACGTACGATAAACATAATTTACATTCGATAGTCAATTCCTTATTTGTCTCATATTATTATGTCTTATTTTCCACGCGCGAGAATTATACGCGTTTTATAAAGTAACTGGCCTAATTACGAATTGGTAAAGTTTTTGCGTTACGGTCCAACAAACAATTGAACATGAAGACACACAATTTAGTTTTATAATTAAGTAAATAGTCTATGACTCCATGATTGCAACATAATCATAAGTATAAAACTTTACGGACTGACTTCAAATCCGATCGTGACCAAATTTATATGGGACCGCCCTTGAAATAAGCTCTATTTATTTATTTATTTATTTATTTCAACTAGCACTACCACATCATACATATTAATCATAAAAGAAAAGAACAAAACTTAAATAATACAATCAATTCAGATATGTATGACAATTATGGCGTACCTAACATTTGCCGCAAATGTGCTCGAAAATAGAAAATTGCGCGTCATATATACCACAAGGCTAGTCGCATGGGAGCAACCAGCCATGCAATGTACTTGCTGCTCTATACAGTTATAAGAATAAAAAGAATCTTAAATGTTTTTTTTTTTTTTGTCGAACACAAAAAGAATTTTGAAAATCGGTTCACATTTGTTGGAGATATCGCGTAACATACATACATAAAAAACACAGACGAATTGAGGACCTTCTCCTTTTTGGAAGTCGCTCAAAAATATCAAATATTTCAAGTATAACCTTTTTTTAATAATTCCTATATAACTGTCCCACTACTGGGCACGGGCCTCCTGTACTAATGAATTGGGCTTAGTGATAAGTCCACCATCGTCTAATGCGGGTTGTTATGGTATTCCTGTATGCAAGCAAATAGCACGTTCCATATTCAAACAGTCCGTTGTGGGACTTGTAGGCGGTTTCAGGGTGACGTCACCTCTAACGGTTACAGTGCTGCCAACACGTGCGTCTTGTGCAAAAAGTATGATAGAGTTCCTTTTTTAAAATTGTTTATTTTTTTAATAAAAGGTTGATTGTCGATGGATGGAATGTTAAATATGTTAGAGATAAAAAATAATAGCTGCTTATTTTAGGGTCTGTGGTATTTTTCGGAGTCGGCATCAGCATGGACAGCAGCGGCACCGGCACCGACTCCAATAAGACCTTACTCTATTATCGTTCTTGTCAATTATTGTTATTTATGACTTTCAGTATGAGTACTGAAAGACTTTCTAACTATAAAAAATGAAAATCGGTCGAAAATTGGCCCAGGCGTCTTCGAGTAATCGGGGAACATACATAAAAAAAGATTCCGACGTATTGTTAACCTCCTCCTTTTATCGAGGTCGGTTAAAAAGGTTGAAAATACGGGGAAATTTTGTTTCTTGTGACTCAGACGAAGTTGCGCGGGTCAGCTAGTTAGTTAATATAAAGAGACTCTATGTTCGTATTGGCTCATGGACTCATGGACCGTCTAATCTAACTGGGTCGCCCATATTAATGGTTCTAACGCGTAAATTATCACAATGTGGTCAATTGAGGTCACTTGTGTTTTTACTCCGGCTGTATGCTATGGTGGCCTTTGTCTGTTTCAACAGATGATACTTAAATATCTGCCTCGGTAGCGTAGTTGTATTTCAGTACGACTAACATCCTGAGGTCTTGGGTTCGATCCCCGGGTCGGGCAAAGTGATATTGGATTTTTCCATATCAGCCCGGAGTCTGGAATTTGTGCCCGATATGGCGATAGGCTCGCCCCCTATCACATCTGGGACGGAACTAAGCTGGGTGAAATGTGGGTGTTCTAGTTCGCTAGTGCGCCTCTGCCTACCCCTTCGGGGATACAGGCGTGAGCTTATGTTATATTATTTTTGAAGCCGGTTTGCATTTAATTTATATTACGCTCCTAATGCTTTAATATTTAAAGACAAAGCGGCCATTATTAACATCCTGTTGATACTGGCGGTTCCTTTGTCAATTTAACTCAATTGAGATGTGACACGCAAATAGTGCACAGGGGGGTTACCACCACCTCTTATAGCAGTATTGTTATAATCTTACTTGTACCGATTCCCATACAAAACAAACGAAGAACGATTATAATAATACTGCTATAAGAGGTGGTGGTAACACTGCAGTAAGCTCGAAGGAGCGTCCTATGCTGAGATGTAGAGCGAACTTCGACTAAGTCTGAGTCAAAGAAGCGAACTCGGTGAGGATTTGGAACTTTTAAATCGAATTTTGACTTAGTCCGAGAAATATTTACAAGAAAATCACAAGTTTAAAAACTTAACGGATCGACTTCAAATCCGATCGTGACCAAATTTATATGGGACTCTTGAAATAAGCTCTATCGAACAAAAATAATTTTGTAGGTCGGTACATTCGGCGGAGATATCGCGTAACATACATAAAAAACAGACGAATTGAGGACCTTCTCCTTTTTGGAAATCGGTCGAAAAACAGACTGACAGACAAGACTAAACAAAGATTTTCTTGTAACAAATAACATAAACATAAGCTCACGCCTGTATCCCCGAAGGGGTAGGCAGAGGCGCACTAGCGAACTAGAACACCCACATTTCGCCGAGCCTAGTTCGGTCCCAGATGTGATAGGGGGCGAGCCTATCGCCATATCGGGCACACATTCCTTGTAAAAAAGGTTTTGGACTAAGTCGAAAGTTTTATTAATTAATTCCAAATCCTTACTGAGTTCGATTCTTTGATTCAGGCTTAGTCGAAGTTCGCTCTATAGATAACAAAATATAGAGCCATATACCCAAAAATAATAAATCTGTCTCGTCATTCATTAACGGCTGGTCTCAATAAACGATCTCAGTTTAGAGTGCAGATAGATCGCGATTATGAACCAATCAAATCAAGTCATTTGACGGAGTCATGTTCAAACTGTGTTCTTATTGGCTAATTTTTGTAATCTATCTGCACATTCGAACTGAGATTGTTAATTGGAACCGGGCGTAAGTGCCAATCTTAAAAAGCCGTTACAAGATAGAGCGGCCGCCTTGACCTGTTTCTCTCAAACGGATGTTTTGTGTATATGACGCCAGGTCTCCTGCATTAACCCGTTGGAGGCGGCACATATATATGTTAAGTGTCTCGGCCTCCGGAAGCCGAGCCGCCCGTCACTCATAACGTTCCACAAAACACCCACACAAAACATGGCATTTCTACAAATTTTCTCTATGGTCCATTAGACACGTCGCCTCCGTGATCTAGTGGCAGCATGTAAGGGCTGTAGACCGGGTCCTGGATTCGATTCCCAGGTCGGGCAAAGCGATTTTTCTAATTTAATTTGCCCGGAACTGGATCCCTCAGAGGGGGTTAACGTCAGACCGATACTCGGTCGTAAAAACTAAGCCGAATCCTTTCTGCAACATGCTTGATAAAGTTGCGCTAATCCCACATTAAGGTGGGATAATGGCAGGTAGAAAGAAGTAAGATATAAGATTGAGCTGCAAAGAAATAATCACAAGTTTAATAACTCTACGGACCGACTTCAAATCCGATCGTGACCAAATTTATGGACCACCCTTGAAACAAGCTCTATCGAACACAAAAATAATTTTGAAGATCGGTCCACATTTGGCGGAGATATCGCGTAACATACATAAAAAAATACAGACGAATTAAGGACCTTCTCCTTTCAGGAAGTTGGTCGAAAAATGCGTATAAAGTGTCGCGTTTTGAACTTAAATATCAACTTTAACAGTAAGTTGAGACCGGGGTGGGAGGTAGCCAAGCTTGAATCCTATGGTACGCGCGTTCAACTTCCGGTGCGGTCGCGATGTCTTACAAGTGATTACAAGGTCGCGTGCGTAGGATACTGCCTACCCTTTACACGTGAAGATTATAATGGTAACATAACAGTCATTAACATAAGCTCAAGCCTGTATCCTCGAAGGGGTAGGCAGAGGCGCACTAGCGAACTAGAACACCCACATTTCGCCGAGCTTAGTTCCGTCCCAGATGTGACAGGCGAGCCTATCGCCATATCGGGCACAAATTCCAGACTCCGAGCGGATATGGAAATATCCAATATCACTTTGCCCGACCCGGGGATCGAACCCGAGACCTCAGAACCGTAGTCGTACCGAAATACCACCACGCCACCGAGGCAGTAAGCAGGCCTCTTATAGCAGTATTATTATAATTAATTGTACCGATTCCCATACAAAACAAATGAAGAACGATTATAATAATACTGCTATAAGAGGTGGTGGTATCCGTGCTGGTCACCCCCAGGACGTTACCAGTGTAGTACAGCCGTCGATGTAAGTTAATATTTGAGCACTATTTTTATAATCGAGTGGTTACGCGAGCCATATGTCGTTTGCGGGAGGTCTTCCCGTGAGGTCCAATTGAAATCCGAGCGGAAAACGGGCAGGAAGTAATTTTATGGGCTCTGGCGAAGGAAAGCGGTAGAGGAAGTGTCTTGTGCCGTACTCTCAGTACGAGTTAAGATATAATCAAGATATTGTCAAATCTCTTTACATTTATTGCAGTTAATTGCATAATGTCAGATTTGTCTTTTTTCTTGTGATTGGATGTCAGATTCGTTTATTTCTTTTGATTCGATGTCAGATTCGTCTTCTTTCTTATGATTGGATTTCAGAGTCTTCTTTTTTCTTATAATTGATCTCAGATTCGTCTTTTCTCTCATGATTGGATGTCATATTTTTTTTTTCTTGTAATTGAATGTCAGATTCCTATTTTTTCTTACGATTGAATGTCAGAATTGTCTTTTTATGACAGAATATCAGATACGTTTTTTTCTTATGACTGAACTAGCTTTGGTTTATAATTAATGAAATGAAACCATAGACAAAATGTTTAATGGTAAATGCAATCAACGGGGCATAGACATCGATTGTCAATGGCTTGCACCCTCGCATAAACGACAATGGGCCGCCATCGATCGGTAACGGACAACGTTTATGGGGTTTCGGTTTTTTATTCACTAAGGACACTCCGCTCTGTTTATAAATAATAAATAAATACACCCAACAATCACACACCTAGTCCTGACCCCACACTAGGTGTAACCTGTATCGTGGGTGTCAGAGACTATGAGAGACGCGCGCTCTCACAACACACACAAGAAACTAATATCTGTGGGCCACACAAACTTTTGTGTCAATGCGGGAATCGAACCCGCGGCCTCTCGCTTCACAGCCGGCTACTTGCCTGCTGCGCTAGGGAGGATGTCAATTTATTTGAGTAATGCAATTTTTATAATAAAATCTTTGCAACACTCATTTCCAAGCATGTTATAGGAATCTTAATAAAGTGTGATATTCATTGTGACATTATGGATACAATAAATTATTTGATTTGATTTAACCATGTCACCGAGTTTGGTCAGCGTTTGTATTGATCAGCCTTTAAGAAACCCCATACCCGTTTGGACGTTGTGTTGCCATCACAGCCTGCGTGGCGCAGCGGGCGAGTAGCAGGCTGAGAAGCTAGAGGCGGTGGGTTCCATTCCCGCATTGAGACAAATGTTAGTGTGGCCCACAGATATTTGTTTCGCGTGTGTGTGTTGTGAGAGCACGCGTCTCTCATAGTCTCTGACACCCACGATACAGGTTATACCTAGTGTGGGGGCAGGACTAGGTGTGTGACTAGCGGGTGGGTGCGTGTATTATCACGATGCCCGTCGTTTTTTGCTCACCTTGAAAGTATTGGGGGAGTGCAGATGTTTTTTAGATAAGATTACAGCGTTTATTGATTTCCGAAACGAAAATTGAGTTTTTAATTTGAAACGCGATGTTATTTCGAGTTTGAGACATGTTTATTGCGTTTTGTAATCTAAAAAATTGATAAAATATTCGTTAGTTTCTTTTAGAGTACCAGGGTAGCATAGATCGTGTATGACAATATAAAATAAAAATGTTTATTAGTCACGTAGGCATATCAAATGCATTTATGACAGGTCACAACAAAGTCTAGATACATTTATATAATAATAATCATGTTACGACACTATCAATGAAACAAGCAGGCATGTATGAACACAATAACAAGGATGGGGCTTAGATAAAAGGAGATTTGTAGGAAAGGGAACGAACGGGATATGGCAGGAATGCTAGCAGGGAATTGACGAAAAAATAAAATAGGAAGCTTGTAGGATTTGACTGGAAATGTGAGTAAGGAAAATCACGCCGTGGACTATAAGGCCCTATCCTAGCTAACCTACCAGCCTTTCTCTAGCTACCTACGGATGACGACCCGAAGAAGAAAGACGGAAAGAAACTCCGGGCTTTTTTTCATCATAAATTGACTTTCCTTTTTTTATGGATAATATGTATTATGAACCTGTATTCAAAAGTTCCAGGGTATAATAAAAATACATACATAAGCTAACGCCTGTTTCCCCGCAGGGGTAGGCAGAAGCGCACTAGCGAACCAGAACATCCACATTTTAGGTACCGAACTTTGTTCCATCCCAGATGTGATAAGGGGCGAGACTATCGCCATATCAGGCACAAATTCCAGACAACGGGCTGATATAAAAAAACAATATCATTCCCGACCCGGGGATCGAATCCGAGACCTCAGGACGGTAGTCGTACCGAAATACAACCACGCCACCGAGGCAGTATTATTGTGCTATTTTTCCATCGATATATTATTTACCTAGATGCACAGTTGACGTTCGGAAAATGGGACAGCGAAGGAGTGCTTAAGCACTCCTTTTCCCTATAGTCGGGCGCCAACATAATTCTAAATTTCAAAATTCATATTTAAGAACGCTTGGTAATTTCGTTTAAAAAGCTACTTTGTAACACGTGCATAGGGTTATATTTGTGTTGATTTAATTAGAACTTGTGATCTTTTTCTTTGTTTTATTCTTGAGAACAATTTTTAGGAGGATTTTTGCAAAGATCTGTGCATCTAGGGTATATTATATTGATGTATTTTTCGCTAGATTTATATGAATCTCTATTTAAAAGTACCAGGATATAATAAATAGGTAAGAAATCAAACTTGGAACAACGGATCATGGCTGTTTATTTCAGTTGCCTTTACAACACGATTTAAAAAGAATTTAAATATTTCGCGCCGTTTTGACACGCTTCTGTTATCAAAGTACTCCTCCATTCGTTAGTAAAAAAATTATAATGGCTTTTTAACCGGAATCGGAAGCGCACGTGCGCCTCATCCCATTCACTTTCATTCAATGAATGAAGTCATGAGTGAATGAAGCAATGTTTTGATAGAAAAACATTAGAATACCGAGATAATGTTTTCTTTAATGTCATTGGTTGAGGCGTTTTATAAAAAATCCGTTCTATTTTCGAACGACGTCCACAAAAAGAGGTCCTCAATTCGTCTGTATTTTTATGTATGTTACGCGATATCTCCGCCAAATGTGGACCGATTTTCAAAATTATTTTTGTGTTCGATTGAGCTTATTTCAAGGGTGGTCCCATATAAATTTGGTCACGATCGGATTTGAAGTCGGTCAATTAAGTTTTTAAACTTGTGATTATTTGCGTTAAATATTAATTTATAAAAAAAACAAAGTATTGCTGTAGTACAACGCTACAGCTTACTAAATAATCTATCGACAGTTATTAGTAAAATTACCAGCTTTAAAATGAGAAAAAATTACAATAATTTATATAAGAGTTAGAAACACTGCTATCAGTATTAATTTCGAACGCATTTCACTCACTCCCAAAAAAAAAATTAAAACAAAATTGGGTATTTGACTAATATTTTTCTATTAATTTTATATGAAATGAACATCATCTAAGATATATCACTGAAAGAATTATTAAAATATTCTCAAAGATAAAAAAGTTATAAGCGTTTGAAATTTGGTGTAACCTTGCAAACTGCGGAAAAGAGAAGTATCAGTAAAATCACGTCAGGGCCATAACGGCACGTGTGTTAGAAAGGGATAGCAAGATATCCCCACTACGTCCCCACTCTTGCCCATTGCAGAATTTAAAATATGAATTACTGCCTCATTTTCCAACCAATTTCGATGCAGATTTTACAGAAGAGTTTCTTTTTTGTTTTATTTGCTAGTACAAATAAAAATGTGTACAAAATCAAACATAGTCAAGTACGCAATTTTTCAGTTTCATACAACGACAACACAAAACTAAATTTAAAGCTATATTACATACAAGAATCCTGTTTTAATTACTTTTAATACCGTTCATGTAATGCGGGCTCCACAGTCTAATCTTCTAGTACTCTCTTGAACTACTTAACCGATTTTGAAAATTCTTTCATCAGTAGAAAGCTACATTATTCTTGAATCACATAGGCTATATTTATCCTGGAAAATGTACGATTCCCGTGTGATCCACATGAACGAAGAAACGATCAACAGATAGTAAATTTATTACTTGACACATTTTTCCCTCCAAAATCGCATTGAGGATTTATTTTAGTAACATTCGACCTAACAATACCTATTGATTGTCCCCGTATCACTGACCCCTTAGCATCCGGATTTAAAGAAAAAAATGCCCGATTTCTTACAACTGTTACAATATCTCAAGGTGCCAACATCAGCCAGCTGTTGCATCTGCGTTCACTTGTCGCGTATTGTTATGTTGGCAGCTGCGACTCCCGCGCACGCGCCGTTTCTTACCTTTGACCTAGGGAGAATCCCATTGTTAAAGTAACGGTGGCTGAGATCAGATGTTTAGAAAAACAATTTTGAGGTTGTGTGGGTGGGCGCGTGCTCGGGCTATTTAAAAAGTCAATAGAACTTCCGAATTAGTCTACACATATACATTTCTATCTGCCCTTATCCCACCTTAATGTGGGGTCGGTGCAACACTTTCAAGCATGTTGCAGAAAGGATTTGGCAAAGTTTTTACGACCGGCTGCCTGATGTCAACCGCCTCTGAGGATCCAGTCCCGGGCAAATTAAATTAGAAAATTCGCTTTGCCCGACCTGGGAATCGAATCCACGACTTCCCGGCCCACAGCCCATATGTGCTGCCACTAGACTAAGGCGACACACATAAATATAAAATCAAAATATATATTGAACACCCACATTTCGCGTAGCTTAGTTCCATCCCAGATGTGATAGGGGGCGAGCCTATCGCCACATCGGGCACAAATTCCAGACTCCGGGCTGATATGGAAAATCCAATATCACTTTGCCCTCGCCGGGGATCGAACCCGAGACCTCAGAACCGTAGTCGTACCGAAATACCACCACGCCACCGAGGCCTTCGGGGATACAGGCGTGAGCTTATGTTAATATATATTGAATCCATAAAATGTTCAAAGATCATTTAGATTCCGTCAAATTTTAACTCTACCGCCTGTTCGGAAGGCTGTATCGCCAGAGAAGAACGGGCAAGAAACTCTGACGTTGCTCTTTTTAACACCAATTTACAGTCAGTTACTAATACAGTACAGCACCAGATACAGAAAGACCTTGAATTAGAGCAGCTAAACCATCATAGACGACATAACATAAGATCACGCCTGTATCCGGGGGTAGGCAGAGGCGCACTACCGAACTAGAACACCCACATTTCGTTAAGCTTAGTTCCGTCTCAGATGTGATAGAGGGCGAGCCTATCGTCATATGGAGCGTAAAATCCATACGCCGGGCTGATATAAGAAACAATATCACTTAGCTCTTATGTCTTACAGGATTTAATACAAAGATTCATTCGGTGAGTGAGATTTCCGGGGGCCCAATTCCCTCCCTCTTCCCAATCCCTATTTCCCTCCTTTTAGGTTGGCAACGCACCCATGAGTCTCATGTCTTGGATGTCTATGGGCGGTGGAGATCGCTTACCATCATTACATTTGTTCGGTTGCCAAAAAAATATAAACTAGGCGATATGATAAGCTTGACTGCCTCGGTGGCGTGGTGGTATTTCGGTACGACCACGGTTCTGAGGTCTCGGGTTCGATCCCCGGGTCGGGCAAAGTGATATAGGATTTTTCCATATCAGCCCGGAGTCTGGAATTTGTGCCCGATATGACGATAAGCTCGCCCCCTATCACATCTGGGATGGAACTAAGCTCGGCGAAATGTGGTGTTCTAGTTCGCTAGCACGCCTCTGCCTACCCCTTCGGGGATACAGGCATGAGCTTATGTTGTTATGTTATGTGATAAGCGTCGGCTTACCTTATATAAATCTTCACCCTTCGCCACTGGTGATAATGCACTGAAATCGAGTTGCACAACAATAGTAGGGGACAGATAGGGAGGCCCTCAATGCACGTGCTATACGTTATAACGGTTTTAATAACGTATTCCGTTTTTTCTGTCATATTTTTTTAACGGTTTTGATTTGATTGATTAGTTCTGTTTATATTGGAGATTGGTAGTTTTGCTTCGATGGCGTGATTGTATTTCGGTATGACTACCGTCCTGAGGTCTCGGGTTCGATCCCTGGGTCGGGCAAACGGATATTGGATTTTTCCATATCAGTCCGGAGTCTAGAATTTCTGAACTCGCCTCCTTGGTGTAGTGGTAGCATATATGGACTGTGGACCGAGGTCCTGGGTTCGATTCCCAGGTCGGGCAAACGAATTTTTTTTGCCCGGGACTGGATCCCTCAGTGGGAGTTGACTTCAGGCAGGCAACCAGTCGTAGAAGCTAAGTCAAATAATTTCTGCAACATGCTTGAAAAAGTGTGTTGTGCCGACCCCGCATTAAGGTGGGATAAGGGCAGGTAGAAAGAGTAGACTTTATCATATTTGCTTGTTCTAATGCTGACGTAACAATTACTGTGAACCTGAAAGTACGTTTAAGTCAGGGCAAATATTTTTAATGTTTTTCAGTGGTAGTGTCACTCTGTACCTAATACAAACACAGTAACGTCTACAGCACAAATAAGCCGGCTCGGCCGGATCTATACTACAGTCTTACAGAAAGCCGACATAAAATGGCAGGACGCTGTTGCATTCGTTCGGTGAGAGATTTCCGGTCCTAAGTCCCTGTTGGATCTTTCGTAATCCCTAGTCCTCTCTTTGGGGGAGGTCTATGACTGGACGTCCTGTGGCTGATGATGATTCCTCTCTAGAGTTAGTAGCGCACCCGTGGTTCTTTTGGCATCATGTTTAGGTTTTGATTTGGGCTAATACCTAAGCAGAAAAACCCAATATCCTGATCTGGAGAGCGAACCGAGGCCCCAGAACGGTAGTCGCACGCAATACAACGCCACCGGAGTCTTTATCTTATGGGTTGTTTATTAATACTATAGACCAATTAACAGTTGATATAATAGTTAATTAATAGCAAAATTCCTAGCAAACAAGGAAACGGACCCAGTTACCAATAATAACGGTATTATTAGTAAACAGGACGCCAGTTCGAACGTCGATACGCGATCTATAAATACAACGCATATGGCGAAACTTTTTGTGGAATATGGGATTTCCTCCTCGAGCCACCTGTTAAACCATGATGGATGATAGATTTGCCATTTTGAAAGGTTCCGTTATGTGTGTCAAATGCTAAATATAGCATTTCACCTTCCCTTATCCTTTTTTCTAGAGTATTACAGAGATTAGTGACATCAGAGAGTTTTGTGTTTTACAAAAAGGATTTGACTTAGTGACAGCCTCCGTGGCGCAGCGGGCGAGTAGCCGGCTATGAAACGTGAGGTCGCGGATTCGATTCCCGCACCGAGACAAATGTCTGTGTGGCCCATAGATATTTGTTTCGGGTCTGGGTGTTGAGCGACCGAAAGTCTCGTAGTTTCTGATACCCACGATACAGGTTACACCTAGTGTGGGGTCAGGACTATGTATGTGACTGTTGGGTGTATTTTTTATTTATTAGTATTTATTATCAGTTTTAACGATCAACGTCAAACCACTCTGAGATATCAGCCCAAACACTATGGGACAGATATAAGCTTGTTGAATTTTGTGTTGGCCTCTGCTTTCCCTTCGGGGTGAGGCATGAGTGCATTCAATCCCGTCGCATTGAAGAAAGTTCGTTGCGTCCGTTCGACCTGTTTATGCATTGTGCTGAACTTTTGAGTGACAGACGGGTCACAGACCGTTGTCAAGACATACACAATCTACTGACTAATACATAGAAGTATGCTTTCCATGTTAAATCTATTTTACAACAATAATTTAAGGCTGAGATCTATAGAGCGAACTTCGATTAAGTCTGAGTGAAAGAAACGAACTCAGTGGGGATTTGGATTTTTAAATCTAACTTTCACTTAGTCCGAGTCATTTTTTACAAGAAAATCTATGCTTCGTTTGTCTGTCAGTCTATTTTTCTTGTGAAAAATGGCTCAGACTAAGTGAAAGTTCGATTTAACAATTCCAAATCCCCACTGAGTTCGTGACTTTGACTTAGACTTAGCCGAAGTTCGCTCTATAGATCTCAGCCTTAGACGCGGGCACGGTTCCTTAGGGTTAGGCCTTAGTCTACCACGCTGGCCTAATACGGTCGATAGACTTCAGAAACCTTTGAAACTCTTAAAAAGAAATTTTCAGGTATGTAGTTTTACTTATGATGTATTACTTCACCGCTATATCAAGCGATAACAATTGTCAATGGATACCAAAAACTTCTATGTATTCCTAGATATGCTGATCGGTACATAGAATTTGCGCACTATGTTTCCGTCAATTGACCGCACCTCACTATAGAGAACTGCTCTTTTCCTTAGCCGTCAAACGTCAAACTCTCGCCGCAATGTGACACAATTTTACTTCTAAACAGCTTGTCTAGTAGTATACATAAAAGTTTTTGATAGAAACATTTAATATAGAACCTTCAGACGTGTATACTCTTTTTGGGGTTGATCTCGAATCTCCGACACTCGGCAGCCCATACCATTCTCAACTGAGCTATCGCTGCTTTTCGGTTTAACAGTATTTACAGTTAATTTACACACCAACCCCCAAACTTGAAGAAACGGTTCGTCTTATAAAAAACTTTCACCCCATCCACATACCGTTAAGAACCGACTTGAACCCCTGATAAGAGTGCATGCGCCTGAGGGGTTGCTTTCAATGGATAGGGTGAGGCGATGGGAATGAGAGGAGCGGATAGCGAGCGCGATTTAACCGCTCCTCTGTGATCATTTGGACAGCATAGTTATAATTGAAAAAGAATTCAGTGTTGGGTTATAAATGTGTAAAGCTTCAAATTAAATAAATTTGAGAAGACCTCAAAATTACTCTCTGAAGAGCCAAAGAGAAAAATAAAATAAATAATCACTGGACATGAATTTAGTTTCAGTTTATATTGTGTATATTTATGTATTAATTTGTGTTATAAATTATAATCTCATAGAAATACCGTTCCAATTCACCCCGATAAGAATTAAAAAAATACATAATAAATAAACAAGAATGTCCTTATCATGTAAGTTATTTAACACTTACATTACTGATAAACTTATTATAATCACTTTACCGCGAAAAAAATATAAAAATCAAAGAAGTTTTAATGTTATATTTACAAAAGATTAGAGTTGACCTCGACGCGATGATTTTATTAATCGCTGTCCCCAATGTAACCGTCGCTTTAAGATTTGCAACGTATCTGTTATCACACAGCCGTTATGACGTCACTGCAACATTCAAAAATCGTAATTGGAACATGTGATTCTGTTTTCAATCAATGAGGTAATCAATTCATCGAAATTTTTATGTATGTTGCCCGAATACCTTCAGTAAATGTGACAGATTTTCGAGATTCTTGGTATGTAGTTGATGACAAAAATACTGGAAAATATTGATACATATAATCACAAGTTTAAAAACTTCATTGAGCGACTTCCAACTTACCGATCGTGACCAAATATATGGGACCACCCTTGAAGTAAGCTCTATCGAACACAAAACGAATTTTGAAAATCGGTCCACATTTGGCGGAGATATCGAGTAACATACATAAAAAATACAGACGAATTGAGGACCTCCTCCTTTTGTGGAAGTAGGTCGAAAACTCAGATAGTATATCAGTATTGTAAATACATTCTTATGCATATCCCGGTGGTATGTATATTTACCTTGTCCTTGTTAGTTTAAAACTTAAAAACTGATTCAATATTTATCGGAATATGGGACTGCCTCCGTGGCGTGGTGGTATTTCGGTATGACTACGGTTCTGAGGTCTCGGGTTCGACACCGGGTCGGGCAAAGGGATATTGGATTTCTCCATATCAGCCCGGAGTCTGGAATTTGTGCTCGATATTGCGATAGGCTTGCCCCCTATCACATCTGGGACGGAACTAAGCTCGGCGAAATGTGGGTGTTCTAGTTCGCTAGTGCGCCTCTGCCTACCCCTTCAGGGATACAGGCGTGAGCTTATGTTATGTGTTATGTTAATATGGGATCACTCTAGGAACAAAGTCTATCGGAAAGAAAGAATCTTGATAATCGGTCCACAAAAACCGACGTAAAGTGGCAGCTCGCTGTCGCGTTTCGAACGGTGAGTGAGATATCAGGTGGCCCTATTTCTCCCTTCCCTTCGCCAATCCCTATTTCCCTCCTTATATGTTGTCAACGCACCCGTGATTATTTTTGTGTCTTTAGTGTATATGGGCTGTGAAGATAGATCACTTACCATCAGGTGATCCGTTTGCTCATTTGCCAACCTTTGCTAAAAAAAATTTGCAGGCGATGTCTAGTACGTGTAGCTACATAAAAAATAACGATGAATTGAGAATCACCTCCTTTTAAAGTCTGTTAAAAACAGCACACCCACCCGGGAATCGAACCCAGGACATATCGGTTTACGGATCATGTACGTTGCGTGACTTGCTTCTAGATCAAAAGGGCGACCAGACGGCCAAAGTTTCAAGCTATCAAATTGACACGAGATGTGGGCCATATCAGACTTTATGTAAAAAATAGAATGATAAAACTGAATGAAAATATAGAAAAAAAAACTGATACACTTTCAACTCTAACTGATCCTATTTTTAAACCAAGATGACGTAATCGTGCAGTACAAAAAACCTTAAGAAACCGTTATTCATATCACATAACGCCCCATCCCTATTACATATTGATCAAGCAACTGATTTTACGGTATATTATCTATTGTAGAAAAATGTACATAAATTGTCAATAAAAAGTCCCAATACCATTATGCGTTTTGTTACTCCTTATTATGACCGTAAGTGATGATTTAATAAGGTTGAGGGAAGATGCTTATTTGGTTTATTTAAATATGCTCTTGTTTAAGTTTGTATTATTTTAAAAACGTGTATTTTCATTACTTTGTAGCTATTATTATTACAATAAAATTGATACACATGAAGCCTTAATGAGTGGGTGCTGTGGGACCTAAAGTCTCTCATGGTTGGTGACGCCCACGTCACAAGACCCATACCTTATTGTACAGTAGATCGGAATATGTGTGTGACACAAAATAAAATAAAAGATGTTAAATAATAAAATTCATAATAAATAGCAATAACAAAACGCATTCAAAAGCCCAGCTGATATCAACCGAATGACGTTTCCTTCGCCTTGACACTTGACAGATAAGCGAAAAAACCGCGCGAACTAGCGCGAACGCACCGAAAAAGAATTGTGAATTTTGTTAAATCTACCCTGAAATTATGACAAAATCTAGCCCAAATTAACGTGTTACACCAAAAACGTTTAATTTTACGACGACGTGTTACAAATACGATAATTTCACACGAGAAATTAGCGGTTGGAACATAGAAAAAACTGAAGCTATCGTGTAACTTTTTTACTTTAAAAGTCGGGATTGTGAACACAATGGTTTCTTCGGGGCATGAGAAAGGGCATGGAGGTACGTAAACCAGTTTCTACCGATGATACGGCCCCCGAAACCCTTCCGAAAGGGTTGATAATCATTGTCAAGTATTGATACATATTTTGTCCCTATTTTTACGTTAGTCTTTTGTTACCGCGATATAATGCAGTTTAAAATATTGATACGTGACCGAGAGGGAGAAATATTGTTAAAAAAGGTAGTTTTTTGGTATGTAACAGGTATATTACACTAATTTTGGAAGTTGCCCTGTATTTAATCTTAGCCTGGACTTAAAGAAAATTAAAACATAAACATATGCTCACGCCTGTATCCCCGAAGGGGTAGGCAGAGGCGCACTAGCGAACTAGAACACCCACATTTCGCCGAGCTTAGTTCCGTCCCAGATGTGATAGGGGCGGGCCTATCGCCATATCGGGCACAAATTCCAGACTCTGGGCTGATATGGAAAAATCCAATATCACTCTGCCCGACCTGGGGATCGAACCCGAGACCTCAGCATGGTAGTCGTACCGAAATACAACCACGCTACCGAGGCAGTCTTTGTTTTTCTTCATGATTTATAACAAGTGATAATTTCTTATTTGTCTGTGGGTACTACACCACATTCGGCATTTATGACTGCCTTGGTGCTGTCATAAATCCTTAGGTCTTGGGTTCGATCCCTAGTGAGGGAAATGTAATATTGGATTTATCAATATCAGTCCACAATCTGGAATTTGTATCTGATATGGCAATAGACTCGTCTATTACATCTGGATTTGGGACGGAACTAAGCTCTGTGAAATGTGGGTGTTCTAGTTCGCTAGTGCGCCTCTGCCTACCCCTTTGTTATGATAGGCATTTATGCCAGCAATATAGCCCCTTACTTATAAAAATATTTAAGCGTGGCTTATCTTTAACTATAAGTTGTCCCTTTCATTTTTAAACAATGTAACGCAAGGAAAGAAGTGACAGGCTAGTCTAAACAAAAAGTTAAGCGAAAATGTTTTTATAAGGAAGGCCCATAGATTTTAAAAGGATTTTAGCATTTGTCAATATAAAATCAAAAGTGCATTAAAAAATTCAAGAAATAACAATTTTCATTGTTATTATTTCACTTATCTGTTGTGACTTGTGGTTACAGACATTTTTTCGAATGTTTCTTTTTGAGATGCCAAAAAAACACAATTTAAATCAAATTCTCGGTATAGAGTTAATTTTTCCCTTATTGCCTCTTATAAAAATATTTAAAGCGCTGCTTATCTTTAACCATAGGTTGTCCCTTTCATTTCAAAACAATGTAACGCAAGGAAAATAGTGACAGGTTGTTCTTAGCGAAAATGTTGTTTTAGGTAAGGTTCATTGTATCCACAAGCCTGCAAAATAAAATTCTACATTACCTTTAAATATAAAATGTAAATTAAAAGCAGATATTGTTCATATTGTGATGTTTCCTGTTGTTATCAAATGTAACGGACTTTCGATAACGAACAGTTATTGTATTTTTTTTGTAGATATTATTTATGTAACATTCGTCAACATAATATGTCCAGCAAAGTGAATTTTCTAATTTAATTTGCCCGGGACTGGATCCCCAGAGGGGGTTGACGTCAGGCAGGCAGCCGGTCGTAAAAATTTAGCCAAATCCATTCTGCAACAAGCTTGTGAGTGTGTTGCGTCGACCACACATTAAGGTGGGATAAGGGCAGGTAGAAAGAAAAAAAAACATGATTTATGTAACATTAGGCCGTTATTAAACAAGACTTATTTTTGGGCGGTAGAGTCACGCTGTAGACAGTAACGTCTACAGCACGAATGGGCCGGCTCGATCGGTTTAATACCACTGTATCACAGAAAACTGAAGTACAGTGGCAGCTTGCTGTCGCGTTTCGTTCGGTGCGTGGGAATTCCGGTGGCCCAATTAACTCCCCTCGCTTTCCAAATCCCTTTATCCTCGTTTCATCTTGGCAACATACCCATAATTCTTTTTGTGTCTTGGGCGGTGGAGTTACCATCAGGTGACCCATATCGACAGCCTCCGTGGCGCAGCGGGCGAGTAGCCGGCTGTGAAGCGGGAGACAGCGGGTTCCATCCCCGCACTGAGACAAATTTTATATTTTTGTAAAATTTTGTCCCGCACCGAGACATTTGTATGGCCCACAGATATTTGTTTCGGATCTGGGTGTTGTGAGAGCGTGCGTCTCTCGTAGTTCCTGATACCCACGACACAAGGCTCGATCTTAGTGTGGGGTCAGGACTATGTATGTGACTGTTATCTGTTGGGTGTTATTTATTTATTATTTATTTATTATATGCTCGTTTGCCAGTTTCTGCTATAAAAAAGCCAGTTCCAAGCAAATCGTGTTAGAAAAACACCCTGCCTTGGTGTTCTAGTTCGCTAGTGCGCTTCTGCCTGCCCCTTTATACATGCGTGAGCTTATTTGAGTGAGTTAGCTCACGTGAGCGTGAGATTCCCAGGTCCGTAAAAGCTAATTTTCTAATTTAATTTGCCCGGAACTGGATCCCCAGAGGGGGTTGACGTCAGGCAGGCAGCCGGTCGTATAAACTTAGCCAAATCCATTCTGCAACATGCTTGAAAGTGTTGCGCTGACCCCAAATTAAGGTGGGAAACGGCAGGTAGAAAGAAAAAAGGTATTCATGTAATCCTCTTTTCTATCTTTACAGATTAATAACGGAAAACTTCAAAATCAACTCCGGCAACAACGCAACGAAACGCAAGCAAGACGAGGCAAGCACAATCAACTACAGGCTGAAAATGAACCCGCACTCACTGGACTTTAACAAGTCACCGCTCAGCCCACACAGCCCACAGAACAAGCGACGCGTGCTCGGCGAATTGAACTCCATATACCTTAAAACGTCAATATACAAGCCAAATTCGCCTCTCGATAGGCTGAAGTCGCCTTTATCAGACATCAGGCCTCTGCCAATTTCGCCTCTAGCTTATTCTCCAAGTCCAAAACTGACTCCGAAAGCTAATGTGTATGCTGTACAGAATATTCTGGATAGGCCTTCTCCGCTGACCAGCAAGACTCGTAATAAGAAGATAAAGAGAGTCTTTGAAGACAGGACCAGGTTTAAAATGTCTAATAAGGAGAACTGTGGGCCAGCTTTGGCGGAAACGTTCCTGAATCTTGAAGAGGAAGCCAGGGATTGTACGTTCAGTGATAAGTTTCAGGCGAAGGAGAATTGGTCTGTAAGCAAGGTTAGTGTATTGAAATTGATTAAATAAAACTATTTTTACGGATTCTATCACGATTCTCGTAACCGACGAGCGTGCATGAAAATACATGACTGTAGAAGAAGCGAAAGAGGTGTTTGAACCGAAGCAATTGGCGCTCCTTAGTCTCTGCCTACCCCAACGGGAAACAGGCGTGAGTTTATGTATGTATGTATGTCTATCACGATTAGGTTAGGTTTGACCCGTGACAACGAAGACTGCAAAGCCTTCGAAACGTCGGGAATAATAATTAAAACCTAATCGTGATAGAATCCGTAAAAATAGTTTTATTTCAATGTATAATATTCGCGTAAACTTAAGAAATCAGGATTGATTATTTAGTTTCTAAGGTCGTCTCCTAGGTCTTGGCAGTGTGTAAGTGCTTGGACCGGGACGTTCTGGGTTCGATTTTGGTTCTAATTTAATTTGCCCAGGACCGGACCCAGAGGGGGATGAAACTAAACCCAAATCATTTCTGCAACATGCTTGAAAAAGTGTGGCGCCAAACCCACATTCAGGTGGGATAGGTAGAAAGAAAATAATGAGTAATTAAGCTTGGCCAAATGTGGGTGTTCTGGTTCTCTACTTCGCCTCTGCCTACCCTTCCGGGATTACAGGCGTGAGGGAGTTATTTAGTCTATTACAGCCTCCAAGCACAACCTTTCAAGCATATAATGGAAAGGATTTGGTTTTATTTTTGCGATCAACGTGCCTGAGGTCAACCTCGAGCTTCCAGTTGCAAACAAATTAGAATAACACCTCGCTCGAACTGGGACTCGAACCAGGGACTTCCGGGTCATATACTCAGCCACGAGAGCTAAGAGGTGACAAGTCTATGGACACAGTGTGAGCTTATAAATACACATTGATATCAGTATATGGTTCGTTGACATTACTTAATTTACATCCTGTTGCATACAATTTGTAATGAAAGGATAACTCCAATGAATAGGGACATCATTCATTACCGTGCAAGCGAGATAGAAAGATGTTCCCACTAAGCCACTAAGCCTACTTGCTCACAATAAGAAACAATATAATATTTATGGGCTGATTTAAGTTATTCCATTATATAACTTATTACATTTTAAATGATAAAAAAGTTTATTCATAAGGGTACATCAGAAGTGGGATTTTCCCAACAGCATTCTGAAATCTGAATATAACATTAGTTCACGCCGGTATCCCCGAAGGGGTAAGCTGAGGCGCACTAGCGAACTACACCCACATTTCGCATAGTTCCGTCCCAGATATGATAGGGGTCGAGCCTATCGCCATATCGGGCACAAATTCTAGACTCCGGGCTGATATGGAAAAATCCAATATTCCGAGATCTCAGGATGGAAGTCGTACCGAAATACAACTACGCCACCGAGGCAATTATATACTATTTGTGGGCTCATTTTTGTGTAATTTCGATATTATATTTGCTAATCATGAATTATATCATTTAAAAAATGAGTTTACATCTGTAAAGGCACATCAGAAGTGGGATAGTCCCACAGCATTATGACCACATTATATTGTATGCATTCTCTGCCCTACCTGGGAATCGAATCCATTACGTCCCAGTCCACAGCTCTTAATACAGTATTCTTACTTTCTACCTACCCTTATCCCACCTTAATGTGGGGTCGGCGCAACACTTTCAAGCATGTTGCAGAGAGGATGTGGCTTAGTTTTTACGACTGGCTGCCTGACGTCAACCCCCTATGAGGCATTAGAAGCCCTAAATACAGTATTATTATTTGATTAACTAGACTGCCTCGGTGGCTAGGTGGTATTTCGGTACGACTACGGTTCTGAGGTCTCGGGTTCGATCCCCGGGTCGGGCAAAGTGATAATGGATTTTTCATATCAGCCCGGAGTCTGGAATTTGTGCCCGATATGGCGATAGACTCGCCCCCTATCACATTTGGGACGGAACTAAGCTCGGCGAAATGTGAGTGTTCTAGTTCGCTAGTGCGCCTCTGCCTACCCCTTCGGGGATACAGGCGTGAGCTTATGTTATGTTATGTTATTTGATTAAATATTTCATTCCAGCTTGACTTCTCAAATCTACAATCAACCTTCCAAGCAGACGTGAAAGAGTCATTTGTGCCAGAAAAAGAAATGGACACCATAGAAGATTTTGAAACACTCCACGATCTGGAGGAAGAGTTTGACGCTGACAATTTTGATACATGCACGAAGTATGAAATCATATCAACAGACAGCCCCAATATTATATCCAGGGGACGTTCTTCAAGCTCCAGAAAGGTCAACTCAAGAGATTTTGTGTTCGGAGCACCATTAGCTGATAACGAAGCTTCTACGTCCTTCAATAGACCTACCACAGCAACGAGGATGCTGAACTTCGAAGAGGAAGATTTCGAATTCACATCCCCGGCCATCAAGAAAACCTTAGTCAAGAAATCATTAAAATTCAACGAGACACCAACTAAAAATATTTTGAGGCACGAGAAAAGCGACTCTAGTATAGGGTCCATGAGTTCCATTTCACCTTCTTCCTCAAAATTAAGGTTGTATACTTCAGAATCCACTACCTCGATGGAGTCAGGATTTATTTCTGAATTAGAAGAGCCGTTTTTGGAAATTGAAGAGTCAAATTCACCGAAGATTGCTAATATAGATGATCTGCTCTCAGGACAGATAAAAAATAACATTATAGCAGATAAAAAAAGGCTGAATAGGAGTCTAAGCTTCAATCCGGAGAGTAAGGCTAGGGTGTCTCTCTTCTCTATCAAAGAGAGTCCAGAAGAGAAGAGAAGCTGTAAGAGGGCAGAAGAGAGTGGGCCGGAAGTGGCGAATAAGAGAAGGAAGTCTAGCTCGCAGAATCCGAGCGTGGAGAAGCTGAAAAGGCCAGTTTTGCAGCGAGCTTTCTCTGAAAATAACGCTTCAATTATGTCGGCTTTGGCGAGATGTAAGTATTAAGTTATGTCTCTATCGCCCGAATGGCCAAACGCTTCTCAACTTTAATGGCTTCTTACATTAATTTTCGCCATACAATTTTGACAGATAAGGCGACCTTAAGTGTATGAACTTAGCGGTAGGACTGCCACGGTGTCGTAGTTTTATTACAGTAGGACTACCGTCCTGAGGTCTCGGGTTCGATCCCCGAAAAGGGAAAAGTGATATTGGATTTTTCTATTCAGTATCAGCCTGGTGTTTGATATTTGGCGATAGTCTCGCTCCCTATCACATATGGGATGGAACTAAGCTCGGCAAAATGGTGACGTTTTACTTAGTTATAGTGCTAGTTCGCTAGTGCACCTGCCTACCCCCTGCCGAGACGTGTCGGAGATTCGAGACCAAACCCGAAAGGAGCATACACCGATGACTTTTCTATGTTAAGTGTGTTTTCATTGTGAATTATCGTTTGCTTTAACGGTGAAGGAAATCATCGTGAGGAAACCTGCATACACGAGAATATTCTTCACAAGAATACATCTAAATAAATAAATAAAAATCTTTATTGGTCATGACGGCATATAAAATCACTTATGACATGTCAAAAAAACATAATTTAGTTTTAAGTATTTCTTAACAAAAAACCTGAATACAGAAACACCAGTTTGATACCATTGTCTCGCAGAAAACTGACGTAAGGAGAATTAGTTGCATTCGTTTGGTGAGTGAGGTTTCCAATGGCCTAATTCCCTAATGGCGATATGGCGATAAGCTCGCCCCCTACCACATCTGGGACGGAACTAAGCTCGCCGAAATGTGGGTGTTCTAGTTCGCTAGGGAGCTTCTGCCTACCCCTTCGGCGATAAAGACGTGAGCTTATGTTATGTATTTCCCCCTTATTGGCAATGCAAACATTAGTAAGTAGCTGTTAAAGATGAGTAGAGTTTCTGTATTTGAGAGTAAGGCTAAATGGGTCCATTTTCCTCTATACAAGATCTAACCCTTATTTTTCAGCTGCCACAGAACCTGACTTGATCGGTGACTTCTCGCTGCCATTCGCCCTCCCACTCACGAGCGGCGACCACTCAGATTTAAAGAGCATATCATGTGACACACTAGCTGGCGTATTAAGGGGGGAATATGAGGAATCCGTCAGTGATTTTCAGGTAATTATGATTTATTTTCTATATTGTAAGGCTCGCCCCCATCACATCTGGGACGGAACTAAGCTCGGCGAAATGTGGGTGTTCTAGTTCGCTAGGGCGCCTCTGCCTACCCCTTCGGGGATATAGGCGTGAGTTATGTTTTTTTTATTGTAAAGCAACATCCTCAAAAGGCGTTGATGTCAGGCAGACAAACTAAGCCAAAAATGTAGCCTTAAATATTTTTTAATTTCATAGTTTACTGGATACTTTATCAATTATAAAAAATACCTGGCTCCTCAGTAGTAAATACGGAAATAAACCTAATTTTCCATTTTTTCAGGTCATTGACTGCCGTTATCCCTACGAGTACGAAGGAGGCCACATTCTAGGCGCTGTGAACCTGTACACACAAGACCAAGTCCTGTCCTTAGTCAACAAGCCTCTGGAACCTCGTGATGGGGAGACCAAGAGGCGAATACTAGTCTTCCACTGCGAGTTTTCGCTCGAGCGGGGCCCAAAGCTGTAAGTGCGGTCGCTGTACGTCGTAGATCGAGTTTTGGCCATGGTCTACTGAGAAGACCGCGGTCTACTGGAAAGACCGTAGTGAATTTGGGTTTCGTGGGTCTGGGGAAGCCGGGAATTGGGTGAAAAGTTGTGGTCTACTGGAAAGACCAGAGACCAAACATGTAATATGGTGTTTTGGGGTTAATTAAGCATAGGTCTACAATAAAAATGGCGGTCTACTCAGAAAACCTGGCCATTACTTAGTTATAATGCACGTGCCTGCAGCCGCCAGCAGCTTAAGTATTTGTAAGTTTTTGGAATGGAAAAATCCATTATTAGACACTTTTATTGCAAAATTAAACTCCATAATTATTTAGGATATACTTAAAGAGAATGTATCCATATAACGTGACCCGTTTATTTCAATTTTTATACCCCTCCCCCCTGGGTGATTACGGGTGATCACCGAGAGGGGGGATATGCCAAAACGCCCCCCCCCACGTTTTCATGTAGTAATTTATAAATTGGTTTTAAATAACTTTATCGAATAAAAGTTTAAAAAATATTATGATGTGTTGCCACATGTGTCTTTAAAAAGTGCTCAACGCTGCGCGCCATATTTGAATATAGCTCGAAAAAGCACGAGATTTCCCTAGAGGATATTGACTACGTGACGAAAACCTAAGCACCCCCCCCGTCCTTATGACCAAGCGTGGTATTTTGAATTACATAAAAATACATTAATAAGTGATCTCCGTAAAGGGCAAGTTAGAAGTACCCTCAACTGGCGGAAATGTATGACAATATGCATGAGCGGTGAAGAGGCAAAAGATGTGTCAGGATCGTAGCTTGTGGCGCTCAGTAGTCTCTGCCTACCCGTATGGGATGCAGGCGTCAGTGTGTATGTATGTTATCAGCGGTTTCTATAAAGGTGATCAATTTGACATTCTATTCAGCTATTATAACAAATCATTTATTGAATCCATAAAAAGTTCAAACATCATTTAGATTCCGTCAAATTTTAACTCTACCGCCTGTTCGGAAGGCTGTTTCGCCAGAGAAGAACGGGCAAGAAACTCTGACGTTGCTCTTTTTAACACCAATATCGGTCATAACTATTCAAAATGGTAGAATATATTGGAACTGAATAATTAACCATAAGATCCCGCTATGTATACAACATTCTTGCAAATAAATGATTTTATTTGAAACTTTTAGATTTTCTGAAATCGATAACAATAGTCTTCACAAATGTTACTTAATAATGGTATTGATCAGCGTTGTAGAAACTAGCCGTTAGTTAGCCAATTAAATTATGTTATATAATAATCTTCAACGTATTTTTGTTCACAGAACCCGCTTCCTCCGGTCTTCAGACAGAGAAAAGAACAAGGAGAACTACCCGTCCCTCCACTACCCTGAGGTCTACCTTCTCCACGAGGGATACCGGTCTTTCTACCAAAAATACCCAGATTTATGCTCCCCAGCTGGGTATACTGCCATGTTGGATCCCCAGCATAGACATTTATTAAGGAAACACAGATCTGTCTCACAACCTTCTTCTTCACATATTAGACGGAACAGGCTACTTCTGTGAGCTCGGAAATGTCTTGGTCTACTCGAAAGACCGACGGTCTACTGAAAAGACCAACGGTCTTTTGAGTATACTGGTAACGGAAGGTGCTGTAATAATGCGGTATGTTACATTGTTGTTAAAAAGTCGTGAAATTTTCACGGTCTTCTGAAAAGACCAGGTCTATCGTGGTTGATATTGACTTATGTGATTAAAACTGTGTGTGTCTACTGAAAACACCGTGGTCTGCTTTAAAGTCCAATAAAAAACCTTTAAGTCGGATCATGGACTTTTGAAAAGACCATGGTCTTTCGAGTAGACGTAAAGTCCTAAACGTTGGGTTCGAAAATCACAGTTCGTCAATTTGGTATTAAAAAGAATATATTTGTAAATATAGGTAAGGAGATTATATGCCATATAAATTAAGTTTTTAGTACAAAGGTTATTTTTAGTGTAGTGTACGTCATCCCACCTGTAGTATAATATTATTTTAGTGCGGCCTTTTGGTTAGTCCTAAAGGCCGTTTTAATGCGACCTTCTGGTAAGTCTTGAAGGCCGTTTTAGTTCGGCCTTTTAGCAAGTCCTAACGGCCGTTTTAGTGCGGTCTTTTGGAGTCCTGGAGGCCGTTTTAGTATGGCCTTTTAGTCAATCTGAAATGCCGTTTTTATGCGGACTTTTCGTAAGTCCTAAAGGCCATTAAGTCGAAATTAAGTGCCATGTAATTAATGGCCAAATTTTATATTTCTTTGACGTCAAAATTTAAGTTTGTTGCGCCATTAATAGACCATTTTAAATATATTCCAATAGAATTTATAAAAATAAAATAAAGTTATTTGATACCAAAATTTCAGTAATTTCAAATTTAACGCACCGACTTCAAATACGATCGTGATCAAATTTATACGGGACCACCCTTGAAATAAGCTCTATCAAACACAAAAATAATTTTGAAAATCGGTCCACATTTGGCGGAGATATTGCGTAACATACATTAAAATACAGACAAATTCAGGACCTCCTTGGGGCTTCCTTGGGTTGTCCATGAACGAAGTCGCGAGTAACAGTTGTAAAGCAAAATATTTAAAATGGTTTATTAGTAGTCTATATCTGGTTCATATAAATTTTAAGGTGGGCAAAAACGCCTCAAAAGGCTCAAGAGCCTCAATCAAAAGCCATGTTAAAGCAAGCTTTAAAGTGACAATGTGCCGTTAATACCCAAATATGTAATTAAGATTTTGAGGTTATTTCTAAAGTAGGGCATTACTGTCTTAATTATACAATGTTATGTCTCATTTTCTCGGATACGACAATCAAATCCTGTATAAGTATCTCTCAAATGATGACCACTAAGGCCGTGACGTCACTTCCCTGAATGTCCATTACGGTGCATGCGTGCGAGAGAGATAGGCCGAGTGTCCCGGAGTAATCAAAACATAGTATAACTATGACAGATGTATACTGAGTGCAAGAGAAACGCTTCTAAACTGATAATTCGGTACAGCTGGCGATTACGGTGACAAAAACATTACAAAAGTTTAAAATCGATTTCAAAATTCATAACCTCATGACCATAATATGGGATCACCCTTATGGGGTTTTCAAACATTTACCAGAGATATCGCGTGACATACATAAAAATGGACGCCGAGCAGACGGTCGTAAAAAATAAGCCGAATCATATCTGCAACGTCCTTGAAAAAGTCTTACGCCTATCCCACATTTGTGGTATAAGGGCAGATGATAAGAAAGAGTAGGTACAAAGCACGCGCGTTCGGCTCACTCTGTCATTGACAGGTGGTTGCGACCATGTCCGTGCGGTCGCTTACCTTGAGTGTCAGCTGATTGTGACCGTGTCCGTGCGGTCGTTGACCCCGAGCGTCAGCTGACTGAGAGTGTCCACGCGGTCATTTACCCCGAGCGTCAGCTGATTGTAATAGTGTCCGCGCGGTCATTCACCCTGAGCGTCAGCTGATTGTAATAGTGTCCGCGCGGTCGTTAACCCCAAGCGTCAGCTGATTGCAATAGTATCCGTAGTCCCAGTACTGTCTTCGTTTTGGAAGCGTTTCTTTACACACAGTATTTTTGTAGATAAAGATAGAAGTAGCTAATAGGTACATAAAAATAGTTCTATCGTTTCCTCTACAGGCAAAGGTTTCTATATCGCTTATTTCGCTCACATTTGTATTTATAACTGAATTTTACCCTAAAGCTGAAAGACCTTTATTAAATTTTGACAAACGTTCAGAAAAACATACATAATAATGGAAACTCCTACGAGTAGTTTCCTATGTCTCCAATGAATTCACGAGCGTTATTCGTACTAACTGTACTATGTCAGTCAGGTAGGATAGCTACTCGCGCGCTGGACTTCAGCTGATTATAATAGTAACATTTTTACTCTGATTTAGAACAAAATATAATCGGCTAAACATATATATTTTATATCGGGTACACACCAACTCAACGAATGTTCGCCAATCGTCGCCTGTTGCGCTCACACAAACAAACTTTCGCTGTTGTGTGATTAAGTTCCTTCGTCAATAAAC
The DNA here is from genome assembly GCA_036417725.1 of Clanis bilineata. Lineage (NCBI taxonomy): Eukaryota > Metazoa > Arthropoda > Insecta > Lepidoptera > Sphingidae > Clanis > Clanis bilineata. The sequence continues at coordinate 761,149 of CM071138.1, read as the reverse complement.
GGAATACTAAAGATAATAATCCTTATAGCATTGCTCTCACGAATAAAATTAAAAATTAGTTTTTAATATTGTCTGTCACAGTAAATAACATTATAATCACTTAAGAACTTAGGGACCGACTTTGAAATGTATCTGATCGTGATAAAATTTATATGATACGCTTGGAATAATCTGTATCGAATTCAAAAATAATCTTGAAAATTCAGTCCATATTTGGCGGAGATATCGCGTAACATACATAAAAACATAGGCCCTTACTTATAAAAAATGTTTACCTGAGCAACTGGCTAGTTTATTTATTTAACAATTTTAGAACGATTTGTAAACCAATTACTCTAAAATGAACACATTCGTTCAAACTAATACTAATATTACAAAAGCATCTGAAACAATAAATATATAATTCCTCTAAGACAGGCTATTCTTGCGTTTTTTTCGCAACAATAGCCTGTCACTTTTTTCCTTGTGTCACATCGTTTGAAAATAAAAGGGACAGGCTATTCTTAACCATTTGCTCAGTTAAACTATTTTTATAAGTAAGCCTCATTCAGACGAATGAAGTGCCTCCTTTTTCTGAAGTCGGTAGAAAACTAGTTACAGATGAAGCTTTAAACCTTTGCCATTTTATAGCTATGTTAAACACCTCAAATTCCCTATTGTCTTGTTTTTTAAAGGTCAGTGCACTGCCACTTAATTTAGTAACAAATCGGGTTTATTTTTCGTTTCTCTAAAAGACTATTTTGCATTTTTTATTATGTAAGTTATTCTTTTTGGTTAAATTTTATAAACAGGTCATTGGCTTGCCTAGTATCACGACAGGTCACGCTAGGCGTTTGATGACTTTAGGCGTTATGAATGTATTGATGCGACTAGGCTTTTGGATTGATGACTAGGTATTTGTAAGTCAGTAAGCGATTAGGTGTTTAGATTGACTTTAGGCATGTGTAAATCGGTATGTATGACTTTAGGCCTTTTATTAATGACTCTAGGCGTTGAATGTGAGATATAGTCGATAAAGTGAGGGATTTTTGCCGCTGTCATAAGGAAAAGTTGTATCTGACCCTCCATCATACGGAAAATACAAGAATCTGTAATTTTTTCGATATAACATCTTTTTTCCTTAACATGGAATGTCAGATACGTCTTTTTCCTTATTACAGTATTTCAAGGCTATGTAATCAGTATTAGCGTACTAGGCTTAGAGACTACTGTATTGAGGAATTTTCTGTATTCTAAGTCGTTTGCAGAGTAAGCTAATGATTGTAGGTGCCATGATAAATACAATTTTCAAAAAGGTTGACGTTTGTGGTGATGAAACTAGGCGTTTGTTGACAAATCTGGGCGTATGTAGGCAACTCTAGGCGTTTTAACAACTGATATGTGAGTAGCAAGATTTAAGTTTATGGGTAGGCGTGTTAGTTGACTCCAGGGCTAATATCTTTAGATCGAACTACGACTAAGTATGAGTCAAAGAACTAACTCAGCGAGGATTTGTTTTTTTTTTTTAAATCGGACTTCGACTTAGTCCGATTCAAGTTTTACAAGAAAAACAGATTGACAGACAGACTAAGCAAAGATTATCTTGTAAAAAATGACTCGGACTAAGTCAAAGTTCGATTTAGAAATTCCAAATCCTCACTAACTGCCTCGGTGGCGTGGTTGTATTTCGGTACGACTACGGTTCTGAGGTCTCGGGTTCGATCCCCGGGTCGGGCGAAGTGATATTGGGTTTTTTCATATCAGCCCGGAGTCTGAAATTTGTGCCCGATATGGCGATAGGCTCGCCCCCTATCACATCTGGGACGCAACTAAGCTCGGCGAAATGTGGGTGTTCTAGTTCGCTAGTGCGCCTCTGCCTACCCCTTCGGGGATACAGGCGTGAGCTTATGTGAAATCCTCACTGAGTTCGTTTTTTGACTTAGACTTATTCGAAGTTCGCTCTATAGATCTCAGCCTAAAGGTATGTTAGGCTCGTCGATTGTAGGCTTTTAGGTTGATAACTGTAGGCGTGTAAGTTGATGTATCTAGGCGAGTTTCTTTATTGTGAGTTGATTAGGCAGTAGTTGATGACGCTAGGCGACGATTACTAAGTTATGACGACTAGTGTCATCTCTAGGATACTAGGCAAGCTAATGATCAGTCATAATAGTGTTTCAAATGAATTTAATATCGCTTAACAGTTTTATTTGCAGTCTAAAAGCACGAAATACATTGATTATGAAAATTACATTAAAAATTCATAAATAATTCTGAGGCATGCAAGATTTTTCGTGATTAAATCGAGCAATCAATTGCTTATACTTACTTTAAATAAATAAGTGGTTATAATTAACGGACCGACTTCAAATCTGTTCGTGACCAAATTTTTATGGGTCCACCTTTGAAATAAGCTCTATCGAACACAAAAATCATTTTGAAAATCGGTCCACATTTGGAGATATCGGGTAACATACATAAAAAATACAGACGAATTGAGGACCTTCGCCTTTTTTGAAGTCGGTCGAAATTCTATTAAACATTAAAATCTTAAAACCTGTCGACATTTGCAGGCGATATCGAATAACATAAAATACAGACGAGTTGATAACCTTGTTTTTGAAATCGGTTAAAAGATGCATGCTTATAAACCTACGAATATTTTTTCAATATCGTATATTACAGCAATTATAACATACTTTAAGAGATATTAAATTCATTTAAAACAACGAAATTTTCACAAAATCGCAATATTAACGTTACGCTTCGACTAATTTAGGTTTAAATAGAGTTTTATATTTGATTTTAGTTTCACGTAAATGTTACGTACTAGTTTGTGTTAGTGTGAGACTTAAGGCCTATCTACGGAAGCCTTATACCCCCCCTCTCTATCCCCCTTCCTTTAAGATCAGCAACGCTATTCTTATGGCATTGTGGGTGCCTAAATGGAATTCTCGGCGTCTTATTTCAGAGCAATCAATAAAATCATGAACGAAAATTACACATAATTGCATTTTTTGTATTTAACAGCATGTCCAAATTTTTAAATTTAACAGCATCTAATTTCGAAAAGTTAACAGCGGGTCCGGTTTTTACAATTTAACAGTGTGTCCATTTTTTTTAAATTTAACGGCGACTACAATTTTAAATATTTAACGGCGCGGCGTGTCCACTATTTACAATTTAATAGTGCGTCCACTTATTTAAAATTAACAGCGTCTCCAATTTTAAAAAGTTAACGGCTCGTCCAACTTTTAAAATTTAACAGCGACTCCAATTTCTAAAACGTAACAATTAACCATTATTCAAATTTAACAGCTTGTCCCATAATGCAACTTTAACAGCATGTCCCATTATTGAAATTTAACAGCATGTTCCATTTTTCGTCTCTAATATCATACTATGCAATCTAAGTACGTAAGAACAATTAAATACGCTTACTAGAGTTTATATAAATATGTAAATATTAGTATAATTAGATAAATGTTAGAATTATGTTTATTTTTATATGGCGTTTGTGACTTGTACAATTTTGGCTAAAATCATTTTATATATTTTTTAGATTTACGAGAATTTTAATTGAAATAATACTAGTTTTTATGGACACGAAACTAAGTGCCACTTGCAGCGCTGTTACTAATCTAGAGTTACACCGTATCTCGATTTATTGTTCAACTCAGTCCTATAGGTCCAACTCAGTCCTATTCCTGGTAGGTTAGCTAGGATAGGGCCTCGCACCAATCCCAACTGCTTCCAGTATTTCCAGTCAATCCCCTGCCACCATTCCTGCCATATGCCATTCCCATACAATCCATTCCCTTACACTCTATTCCTATCTCCCCTTATCACCCTATCTTAGCCATCCCATCGTTATTATGTCCATACTTGCCTGCCTGTCTTCAAATTCAAATATATAATGTAAATATTAATCTTAATTTAAAAATTTGCTTGTGTTGACTTGTCACTTGTTTATTTTATTTTATTTTTATTTTATTTTATATTTAAATCAAGATTTAGGATAGAGATTTATCGCGGAGCTGCAAGTGGCCCTAAAAATAATAGTAAATCGGTAAAAACTAATTTTATTACAATTCTTTTAGCATTTTAAACTTGTAGTTACAGGATTTTTGGTTTAAATATTTTTCAATTTTATAGAGACTTATTTCGACGACAATATTTTCATACCGATTTTTCTATTAGACATAATTAATCAACACCGGTTTTCTGAAAGGGTGGTCAGATTAACGTTGAATTAACTTTTTAAATTTTGTAGAGACTAATTTCGACAATATTTTCATACCGTTTTTTCTATTTCGCAAAAATCACTAACGCTGGTTTTCTGAAAAGCTTTTGTTTGACATCGCTCTCAGAACAACGGGTTTCTGTAACTCGACCACGCTTTTGGAAAGAGATTCAGATATGTTTAACAATCATCAGGCTTTGAGAAACCGGACTTAGTGACCGAAATTGTACAAGTCATAGACAATTCCTGTCTATTCTATGATTTATGATGTCTATGGTAACATTCCTTGATGAGGCCCCTAGTACTTTTATTTGCGAACATGGTTTCCATTTTCTCCATTTGACTAGCGCCTCTTGCGGATATTGCAACGAACTAAAGTGTATCGCGGCCAAACATGAGTTTGTGATATTTCTCGCTAGCGACATTGTAAACTGCGACTGCCTTGGTGGCATGGTGGTACGGTACGACTACGGTTCCGAGGTCTCGGGTTCGATCCCCGGGTCGGGCAAAGTTATATTGGATTTTTCCATATCACCTGTCCCCTCCATTCCCTCATTTTAGGTTGGCAAGGCACCCATGATTCTTTTTGAGTCTTGGGTGTCTATGGGCGGTGGAGATCACTTACCATCAGGTGACCCATGTGCTCGTTTGCCAATCTGCTATAAAGAAAAAGTCGCTGGCATGAAATATCAAAAAACTCAGTTAAGCTATAAGAGTAACGAAAATAATTATCAAAATTTTCAAGTACTGAGAACTGTTAAATAGGGGCACAGAATATTTCGATGTAAAAATGAAATTTATATGCCTCGGAGCACGGAGGTAAAAAAAAAGGACGGAGCACTATGATTATTGAAAGTGAAGCAAGGTTTTCGGCTCATTCGATATTGACAGCCTCCGTAGCGCAGCGGGCGAGCAGCCGGCTGTGAAGCGAGAGGCCGCGGGTTCGATTCCCGCAGAGACAAATGTTTGTGTGACACAGATATTAGTTTCTTGTGTGTGTGTTGTGAGAGCGCGCGTCTCTCATAGCCTCCGACACCCACGATACAGGTTATACCTAGTGTGGGGGCAGGACTAGGTGTGTAACTGTTGGGTGTATTTTATATTTATTCATTTGATCAGTCGCCGCCATTACATGTTGATAGATCGAAAGAGCCGAAAATCCTGCTTCACCTTGAATGTCCCATCTTTTTTTATGTCCGTGTCTCGGAGTTAGAAATTATATCTGGCATTTAAATAAACTAATATATAAATATATAACTTAGATTAAACGGATTTTGTAACAATTAAGTGGAAATAAATTATGAAAGTATATTTGATTGTATTATTAACATACCTATATAAATAAACGACTGTATCCCCAAATCAGTGGCGGCCGGCGTTAGACCCAAATTGGACGTCGGCGGTTATCTTTGCGAGGCGCCGTGACTTTCCAGTAAAATCTTAAATCATCAATATAATATACCCTAGATGCAGTTATTTGCAAATATCGTCATAAAAAGTGGTCTCAGGAATAAAACAAAGAAAAAGGTCACAAGTGCTAATTAAATCAACACAAATATAACCCTATGCACTTGTTATAAAGTAGCTTTTTAAATGAAATGAGCAAGTGTTTTTAAATTTGAATTTTGAAATTTAGAATTCTATCGACGTCCGACTGTAGGCAAAACGAGTGCTTAAGCACTCCTTTGCTGTCCCATTTTCCGAGCGTCAACTATGCATCTATGGTATTATTGTATTCCAAAATCAGTGGCGGCGCTAAACCAAAATTGGACGTCGGCGGTTAACCTTGCGAGGCGCCGTGACTTTTCCAATAAAATCATCAGTATAATATACCCTAGATGCAGTTTTTTGCAAATATCCTCATAAAAAGTGGTCTCAGCAATAAAACAAAGAAAATGATCACAAGTTCTAATTAAATCAACACAAATATAACCCTATGCATGTGTTATAAAGTAGCTTTTTAAACGAAATGTGCAAGCGTTCTCAAATTAGATTTCTAGAGAAGGTCCTCAATTCGTCTGTTTTTTTTTATGTATCTTACGCGATATCGGTCAAATGTGGACCGATTTAAAAATTATTTTTGTGTTCGATAGAGCTTATTTCAACAGTGGTCCCATATTTGGTCGATTTGAAGTCGGTCTGTTAAGTTTTTAAACTTTGCATTATTTAGAATTCTGTCTGCGTCCGACTGTAGGCAGAAGAAGCGCTTAAGCACTCCCTTGCTGTCTTTTCTGAGTGTACACGATGCATTTAGGTATATAATATATCGATGGGTAAAATATATTTTGAGTTTTATCCCATGAGGCCGACGTCGCCGATGCCAAACGCCGCCACTGGCAAAGGCGGACTAAAACACGCACATTTCGCGGAGCTCATGTCCGTCCCAGGTGTGATAGACGACCCCATCACCATAACAGAAAAGAAAACAAATTCATCAATAAAACATTTATTTACCATTTACAATTATAACACATATAGTACTGACTCCTGAGTCCTGGGGGGTTACCACCACCTCATAGCAATATTACTATAATCTTACTTGTACCGATTCCCGTACAAAAAAAAACTAAGTAAGACTATAATAATACTGCTGTAAGAGATGGTGGTAACCGCCCTGTCCCCATACTAAGATACAGCTATACTCTCCCGCTGCGCTTCGAAGGCTGTCGTAATAATAAAAATAAATATATTTGACTAGGTAACATTTATACACTTCAAAATACTTTATACTATGTGTTGTAGCCGTGTCTCCTGCACTTAAACATTTCACATGATCACTTTCACAAGTTCAAACTTAAGGGACCGCCTTCAAATCCGATCGTGACCAAATGTATATCACCCTTAAAAGAAGCTCTATCGAACACAAAAGTAATTTTAAAATCGGTACACATTTGGCGGGAAATCGCGTAACATACATACGGACGAGTTGAGGACCTTCTCCTTTTTGGAAGTCAGTCGAAAACATGCATTTTTATCTATGGTTCCAACATTCTTATACGAGCAGGTGACAGCTAAAATTGTTGTTTTGCGTATGCGTTTTTAGTGTTTTGTTTCGATAAGGCTAGTGAAGGAGATGTATTTTTAATTTGTGGTCCATTGTTCTACAAGCAGGTGACAGCTAAAATCGTCATTTGCGTGTTTGTGTTTTTGTGTAATGTTTCGAGAAAATCTAGTGCAGGAGACGTGGCTGGGATCTTTCTTTCACCAAGTCGCCATCTTGTGTTCTCTCCATACTTTAGGTATACACGGTCTTTTCGTAGTTATGCCAAGTCTCACGGACGTATAAAAAAAGATTGACGCAGCGCTAGGACCATTGAAAGTGAAGCAAGGTTTTCACTTTTCGGCCCATTCAATCTATCGACACGTAATGGCGGCGACTGCTCGAATAAGCCGAAAACTCTGCTTCACTTTCAATTTCCTAGCGCTCCGTCCTTTTTTTTACATCCGTGGCCAAGTCCTTATTATTTTTTTTTTAATTTTCCCTTTCGGGAAGGCAAAGGGATCTAGCCCATACAGCCTCGTCTTAAGTGCTTTTTATTTCTTTATTTGCTTATATCTAATTTTTCACAAGTGCAATGAAATCGGATGTGTTCGATTTCAATGCCCTGCTGGAGTTTTGGCGTCAATTCCTTCCAGTTTGATGCTCTTCAGACGAGTTTCTCGCAGCAGAGGAGTCGAACATGGTCGACCCATCCACCCGACAAAAAGCGTCCAAAATCACTTATTTCAAAGCTTCCACATACTGTCCATCTTCGTTGATGTTTATTACTTAGATTCACATCACATTTAAGCCACAAGCACAACTTTAGACTAGAATATGAAATCATTAAAACAAGCGACCACCTGCACCGTCAGAATTCCCGCCCCCTTATTATTTTTTTAATGGCAATTGAAATACATTATGCCAATTCAAGTTAGGTTGTTTTATGTTAGCAGATAACGAATCTGCTCATTTGCGTCTTTGGTACAGAAAAAAACATAGGTACCGAATACATGGATTCAATTTTCATTCTTATTCTCATCCTTTATACTTTCTTCTTTTTCCTTCTCTATTTTCTCATTTTTCTTATTTTCCGCAATAACTGGAACATCCAGCGAGCTTTTCGATAACTGCCGTAATATATTTTCAAATATTTTCGGCGCGCTTTTCGTGTTCGGTAATGAAATGTCAGTTTGCGTCGTCACTGTCTCGCTTCTCTTTTCCTCCTTCACCTCTAGAGGTATGTTCGTCTCTCTCAGATCCAACGTCATAGTTTTCTTTTTAATTTCTTTTTCTAAATCCTCTGCGTTTAGTTGTTGCAATTCGTCTTTCTCTCTGGATCTTCTCTCTATCGCTTTTGTTAGAACGTTGCCTAAAATATGTGCGCATTTTATCATATTTTGTGTTTCGCGCGGTGTTAAATGTAATCCTTCATTCCTGATTATATTGTTTAAATTTTTAACGTTTTCTGGAGATCGTATCCTAGAACCATCTGCCGGTAAATCTGAAAAATAAAAAGAAACTCTTAGATTATAAAATAACAGGGTCATATAGATATGAAAAATAAATCTCTATTTATTTCAAACCTTGATTTAAGGATAAGAGTGAGCTGTAGAATAAATCGAGATAAGGTGTAACTCTAGAATATGAAATAGTAAACAGTTTTTGAATGGTAGAGCCACGCTGTATACAGTAACGTCTACAGGACGAATGGGCCGGATCGACCGGGAAGATACCACTGTCTCACAGAAAACCGACGTAAAGTGGCAGCTCGCTGTCGCGTTTCGTTCGGTGAGTGAGATTTTCGGTGGCCCAATTCCACCCCTACCCTTCCATTCCCTCCTTTTATGTTGGCAACGCATCCATGATTCTTTTTGTGTCTTGGGTGTCTATGGGCGGTGGAGATCACTTACCATCAGGTGACCCATCTGCTCGTTTGCCAGTCTCTAAGTCCTCATTCTTCTATTGTAGATGGCCTACCCCCATGGGATGCATGCGTGACTGTGTATGTGTGGGATGGGGTTATGTTTGAAGTCTATTTTTGAGATTTTTGTTTTTTTTTTCGACTGCCTCGGTGGCGTGGTGGTATTTCGGTACGACTATGGTTCTGAGGTCTCGGGTTCGATCCCCGGGTCGGGCAATGTGATATTGGATTTTTCCATATCAGCCCGGAGTCTGGAATTTGTGCCCGATATGGCGATAGGCTCGCCCCCTATCACATCTGGGACGGAACTAAGCTCGGCGAAATGTGGGTGTTCTAGTTCGCTAATGCGCCTCTGCCTACCCCTTCGGGGATACAGGCGTGAGCTTATGTATGTATGTGTTTTTTTACTCACCAAAATCCCCAAAATCGATGGTGTCGGTACGGTAAGGCGTGGGACACTGGTCGTAATAACATTTCATGGGGACTTTGGCTACGGAATTGTTGTAATTCGCCCAAAAATGGCTCCATTCGCCCTCCGTCCTTCTGTCTTCCACCTTGGTCTCGGCTTCGGAGCAATCCTGCCAGGTGCTGATGCAACAACTGGAGGAAATCAAATCACTTATTGAAACCCTATTCATCATCATCATCGGCCATAGGACATCCACTGCTGAACATAGGTCTCCCCCAAAGATTCCCACATCGACCTGTTGGAAGGGGTCTGCATCCAGCGACTTTGCAATTGTACATCTCAGAAAATAGAAATCAGAATGCGATATATCTTTATTGGACTATAGGTATCTTTCAACTGAGGGATTTCTTAAGTTTACGCAAATGTTATACATTGAAATAATCACAAGTTTAAAAACTTAACTGACCGACTTCCAATTTACCGTTCGTGACCAAATTTATATGGGACTACCCTTGAAATAAGCTCTATCAAACACAAAAGAATTTTGAAAATCGCTCCACATTTGGCGGAGATATCGCGTAACATACATTAAAAATAATACAGACGAATTGAGGACCTCCTCCTTTTGTGGGAGCCGGTCGACAAAACTATTTTTACGGATTCTATCACGATTTGTTTTAATTTTTATGACCGGCGTTTCGAAGGCTGCAGTCTTCGTGGTCTTTTTTCTTTCAAGTTTTATCATGTTTCACCTGGACACGTGCAGGTCCTGGCTGACCGGCGTGGCGACGGTGTCTGTGTGCTTGTACCCACGAGGAGAGAGGTCCGCTGACGACTGGCCCGAATATTCTGGAGACACCGACGAGTAGTCCAGCTCAGTGCCGTATCTGAACAAATTTATGTATCTTGAGCGTACGTACGTGACAGACAGGGTGACGAGCGTACGTAGCGTATGGGGCATTTCACGTGAAGCGGGCAACGAAAAAAAAGTGAGGTTCTGAAATTCGTTCATATTAGGCTTATTTATACTTCTAGAGAATATGAACGTGTACACAAAATATTTTTGTTATATGAGGTCTAATTGTCAAATTATGGCCTCCTAAAGAACTGACCTGACTGATGGAAGGGTTCCTTTAGGAATTATTTTTCGTATTGGAGTAACTTATAATAAAATAACAAATGTTGTGTTTTGTGTAGAAAATTAAATGGACTTTTAGATTTTTGAGGCAGATTCGAAATTTAAATATTTTATCATGTGTTATACCGGAAGTAAATATTTCAAATCAAAATTTTAGTGATTTGGACCAGACTCAATTTCATTTTTTTCATACCAAAATAAAGCTTAACATACACAGATTCTACCATAAAAATTGTAGAATGGGTGCTACATGTGTTTAGGACTTATATCAATTCGAGTACGTACATGCCGTACCGATCGAGGTACCTGACATTGCTAAAGTCAGCTGTTTTGCTTTACGCAAAGAATACACATAGTAAAATTGCTTTGGTGTCACATATTTCTGTATAATTATAGTATTTACAGTACATTTTATATTATTAAACTACTGATCCGGAAGGAGGGTTAGGTTTTTCGAGTATAGGTTTGTGTTTATATCAATTCTTTGGCACGCTGTGCAGCCCAAACGGCTTGACGGATTTTAACATATGAGGTGTCATTTTATTCGTCTCCTTTCCCATTTTAATGCGCAGGGGCAGCAAATAAATATTATATCTTATATTACTCCCACTATTGAGACGAATAAAATGACACACGTCATATGTTAAAATCCGTCAAGCCGTTTGGGCTGCAGAGCGTGCCAAAGAATTGACATATATAAACACAAACCTATACTCGAAAAACCTAACCCTCCTTCCGGATCAGTAGTTTAATAATATAAAATTTACAGAAAAAATTATAATTATGCAGAAATAGATGACACCAAAGCAATTTTACTATGTGTATTCTTTCCATAAAGTAAAACAGACGACTTTAGCAATGTCAGGGTACCTCGATCAGTACGACATGTACGTACTCGAATTGATATAAGTTCTAAACACATGTAGCACCCATTCTACAATTTTTATGGTAGAATCTGTGTATGTTAAGCTTTATTTTGGTATGAAAAAAATGAAATTGAGTCTGGTCCAAATCACTAAAATTTTGATTTGAAATATTTACTTCCGGTATAACACATGATAAAATATTTAAATTTCGAATCTGCCTCAAAAATCTAAAAGTCCATTTAATTTTCTACACAAAACAGAACATTTGTTATTTTATTATAAGTTGCTCCAATACGAAAAATAATTCCTAAAGGAACCCTTCCATCAGTCAGGTCAGTTCTTTAGGAGGCCATAATTTGACAATTAGACCTCATATAACAAAAATATTTTGTGTACACGTTCATATTCTCTAGAAGTATAAATAAGCCTAATATGAACGAATTTCAGAACCTCACTTTTTTTTCGTTGCCCGCTTCACGTGAAATGCCCCGTATGTAACTTTTTTATCGTTCCGAAGGCAAATGACAAAAAAACATACAAAAAAATACAATACAATGGCGCACTGAGTGACCCCACGGCCACGGTGAATTTAGTTGAGATAATTAAAAACAAGCTAGGTAGACCAGTCCACACAAGCAGCACCCGTTCACGAGTATGACGCATGTGCCAGCCATCGACCTTCTCAACCATGTTGCAGGGAAGTGATATATCCTTGGAGTATTTTTAATAAATTCCTATTGCACACGTTATTTGGATGATAAATCTATGTTCCTAAAGAAATTCATTGATATTGGTTGCTAATGCTACAGTCAAGTCACAAAATCCCAATTGGGTAAATTGGGATTTTGTACACATTGTTATATGTACTAACAAATAAAACAAAAAAGAAACTCTTCAGTAAAATCTGCACCGAAATTGGTTGAAAAATGAGTCAGTAATTCATATTTTAAATTCTACAATGAGCAAGAGTGGGGACGTAGTGGGGATATCTTACTATCCCTTTCTAACACACGTGCCGTTATGGCCCTGACGTGATTTTACTGATACTTCTCTTTTCCGCAGTTTGAAGGTTACACCAAATTTCAAATGCTTATAAATTTCTTATTTTTAAGAATATATCAATAATTCTTTCAGTGCTATATTTTAGATGGCATAAATTTCATATAAAATTACATACATACATACATAAACTCACGCCTGTTTCCCGTTGGGGTAGGCAGAGACTAAGGAGCGCCAATTGCTTCGGTTCAAACACACCTCTTTCGCTTCTTCCACAGTCATCAGTCTTTTCATGCAGGCCGACGAGCGTGCTACGAGAACTCCTTATTTGGCCCTTTTTCAGGAGATCGCCAATTTGGTCCTTAAAGGTACGTCTAGGACGTCCTCGGCCGATACTACCATTCACTTCCGCTACATACATTTCTTTCGTCACTACTTTCATCCATCCTTTCAACGTGGCCAAACCACCGAAGCATTCCTTTCTTTTCATATAAAATTAATTTTAAAAAAATAGTCCAGTAGCCCGAGCACGAAAAACTAATGTAAATGCAAATGTATTCGAGTTCGCTGCGCACTGATGACGTTTGGTTAATATTTCATACAAATTTCATAGACGCGCATCGAGTTCGAATACATTTACGGTTGTCAGAAATTTTCCTGCTTAGGCTGCAGTACCCAAATGTCTCACCTATAAGGACTGCTTGAAGAAGTCCTCAAGCTGTTACTCTTGGAGAAGCTGCTGGCCTGCTTCTCCAACGATTTCTGTTGCCTCTTCACCTCTACATTCTGGGTGTGCATCGCGTTCTGAAGGGAGCAGCTCCTCGTCTGCCAGGGCTTCTTCGGAGTAGACGTGGCTAGAGCTCTGAACTTCTGCTTCACGCCATACTTGGAGTTGGTGTCTTCGAAGTCTGATACCTGGTGGAAACATCAATACACATAAGCTCACATTTGTATCTCTGAAAAGGTAGGCAGAGGCGCAACGCTCTCACGCTCGCTCTAGCAAAGTTGAACTAGAAGTTGGGTGAGCTTTCGCCGAGCTTAGTTCCGTCCTAGATGTGATAGGGGAGCGAGCCTATCGCCACGTCGGGCACAAATTCCAGACTCCGGGCTGATATTGAAATAATCACAAGTTTAAAAACTTAACGGATCGACTTCCAAACTGATTTTTTTTATCCGGGCACGGCAAAGTGACTACACTGCACCTGATGGTAAGCGTAGTGCAGTCCAAAAAACTAGCGACCACTGACAAACAATGGGTTTATCAGTGGTCGTCAGAATCACGCCGGCCTATTTATGCTTCTTTACACTCCAAACCCGAAGTGGGAAGAAGCAAATCGAGGGGCTTGCGACAGACAACTTATCTAATCGTGACCATATTTATATGGGACTACCCATGAAATTGAGTGGTAGAGCCACGCTGTAGGCAGTAACGTTTACAGCACGAATGGGCCGGCTCGACCGGGCAGATACCACTGTCTCACAAAAAACCGACGTAAAGTGGCAGCTTGCTGTCACGTTTCGTTCGGCGAGTGAGATTTCCGAAGGCCCATTTCCCCCATTCCTTTACCATTCCCTTTTTCTTTCCCCTTCCATTTCCTCCTATTTGGTTGGCAACGCACCCATGATTCTTATTGTGTCTAGGGTGTCTATGGGCGGTGGAGATCACTTACCATCAGGTGACCCATCTGCTCGTTTGTCTCTGATATAACAAAAATATTTCCTTATTGTGAAGTGGATGGAAAACACACTACCATCTCTACCAACCTGTGACAGATCCAAAGACATATCGTCCTCTAGCGAAGTCTCCCTACTCTTGGAAGACTGGGAGGCAGGCACTTTCTTCGGAGAGTCTGTCGCTCGCTTGCTCTTCGAGTCTATAGAGGGTCTCCTGCCAGTCCCGGGGAGGGAGTTGGCGCGGTCACAGCTAGAATGAAAGAGATCTATTGTTGTTAAGTTGTAGCAGCACAGTGCATTCTGGAACAATGACGCATATCGAAAATATGTGTGATCCCAACTTGGTTTGTTTTTTCCCATGTCAAGTACCTATTTGTGCACGGTACTTAATATGATTTGTTAATTGTTAAGTTTGGTATTTTTAACGTATTCTTTGTTCTCTATGCATTCCTTTGTATTTGATTTGTTATTTTAATAAATATTTGGTGAGAGCGAGAGGCACAGCGATTCCTTACGGGATAGAGCAGTCCAATGAATCAGACTAGCCACCTTAAATACGGTGTTAGAAAATTCAGTCAACAGTATTCCATTTACATTGATCGCGCACGCATAGGTTGCCTCTCTGAATCGCTCACACTTTACTGGCACCCAAGTCTTTCCTTAACCATCAACATTACCTGGTTAGAGTCAACTGCCAAAAAGTGTTTCTTTTGTCTTTCTTCTTCACGTCGTCATTCTATTAGCTAGAATAGGACCGATACGCGCTGATAAGGACCACGGTGTGTTTTTTCCTTACTTGCTTTTACCATTCCTGTCGGCGTACCTGCCATATCCCGTTCCCTTTCCACGGCGCACAAACCTCTCCATTCCCCTTTCCCCATAGGACCCTATTCTTCTAACTGTATAACCTGCCTCCCTGATTCCAAATTCATAGCATTCTATAATATAATATAATAATATTATAAGAAACACTTAAATCTAAATTATGCTTTTTTTGACATGTCATAATGTGTGCTTGTGTGCTTTTATATGCCTACTTGATTAATAAAGATTTTTATTTTATTTTATTTATTTCATTCAATCCCACACGCTCGGCGGTGCCCATGCAGTTTAAATAAAAAGGCATCCACTTCAAAGATAAATTATTCTGTGTGTAAGGATTATTAGCACACATAAAATAAGCTCACGCCTGTATCCCCGAAGGAGTAGGCAGAGGCGCACTAGCCAACTGTACACCCACATTTCGCCGAGCTTAGTTCCGTCCCAGATGTGATAGGGGGCGAGCCTATCGCCATATCGGGCACAAATTCCAGATTTCGGGGCTGATATGGAAAAATCCAATATCACTTTGCCCGACCCGGGGATCTAACCCGAGACCACAGGACAGTAGTCGTACCGAAATACAACCGCGCCACCGAGGCAGTCAGGATTATTTAACTTCATTTTATTATAAGTAGGTACTTATAATATGTACTTGTACCTTTTACTTTGATTTGATTTTAAAAATCATTTAAAACTTCCAATAATTTTAATACTTATGACGGCGGGTTTCAATAAACGATCTCAGTTTAGAGTGCAGATAGATCGCGATTATGAACCAATCAAATCAACTCATTTGACGGAGTCATGTTCAAACTGTGTTCTTATTGGCTAATTTTTGTAATCTATCTGCACATTCGAACTGAGATTGTTTATTGGAACCGGGCGTAAGATAATTTCCTTACTTACCGTCTCAGAATCTGTTTTCCTGTAACCACGAACTCGAAGTTCTGTGGCTTCACGACCTTCTTAGGCGTGGTGTTGGCAGAGCTGGCAGCTGTGTTCAACGGAGACTTCTTCTCCCTCACACTATTCCTTCTAGAGAGAGACGCAGAACTGCGCCGAGAGCTGGACCGCGTCTTCGGACCTTCATCGTCTTCTTGACGCTGCATTACTAGAAATAAAATAAAGTTTAATTAAGATAATGGTGGTTGTATTTCGGTACGACTACCGTCCTTAGGTCTCGGTTACGATCCCCGGGACGGGCAAAGTGATATTGGATATTTCCGTATCAGCCCGGCGTCTGAAATTTGTGCCCGATATGGCGATAGGCTTGCCCCCTATTACATCTGGGACGGAACTAAGCTCGGCGAAATGTGGGTGTTCTAGACTTAAGTTCGCTAGCACGCCTCTGCCTACCCCTTCAGGGATACAGACGTGAGCTTATGTATATATGTTTTCTTATTTGTATCAGATGTTCACACCAGAATAAATTAATATGAGATTACATTCCACTCCAATGGGCAAGGTCGATCAAAAGAGCTATTTTAAGGATTCTCTGAACGATAACAACCATCTAAGGATGTAAGTAGGTAGCATTTTCCGGTGACCCAATTCCCCCCTCCCTTTCGCAATTGTTGGGTTTAGGCGGTAGAAATAACCGTCTGCACTGTTTCACAATATTTATTCGACTGAGACAGGGAGCTTTTTTTTTTTTTTTTTTGGCCCTACAGCTGGCAGCCCGACGGAGTCGGCTTACACAGCTACACCGGTCTAGTGGGTGAACGCAGGTGCGTTGCGAACCCATAGAGTTAGGTGACCATGCTGAGGGCAACCCACTAACGGGTTACGAACCTCGGCTCAGGACGGCCACTGAGAGAGAGATGTTGAAGACATCATCGATTAGGACAGGGAGCTATCACCGAGTAGCTTTTATACCTTTCACAGAACAAGCTGTCACAATAATATTGTCAAGATGTAGGTATGCACTCAACAAATATCATTGTACAAATGTAAGTATTTTTGTACTACCTCCAACAGCAATCCCTATTTCCTTTAGGTTGGTATCGCACCCATAATTCTTGTTATGTCTTGGCCCCTTGGGTGTCTATGGGCGGTGGAGATCACTTTCCATCAGCTGACCCATCTGCTCGTTTGTCAGTCTTTGCCATAAAAAAGTGACTCGCTGTTGCGTTTCATTCAGTCGTTTTATAGTGTCACAATTTATGAAACTATTTCATAAATGAACTCTGTTCAAAACTTAAAAATATGTGATTCATTAACTTTGGGAGCACAATCACTTTTTCATAACATTGCATTACATTTTTTATCAGGCGCTTTCATATTCTGTTTCCATTCTTATAGTTTTAAGTTAGGACTATAAGAATGGAAACAGAATAGGAATTAGGACTCCTAACTCCTAGATGCATTACACAGTTACACTACAAATTCTTTTCCTTTCAGTGGCGTAACTACATATACTGTTGGGGCTCCTGGCAAATTCATCCGATAGGCCCCTTTTTACCGCGAGGGCACAGACTTCCTTTTGGCCGGAGTTATACCACTGCCACTATTAACTGGTTTTTCCATTGCTATCCACTGTCTATGAGGTACCTTACCACAAACACTTCGATCCCCGCACGGAGACAAATGTTTGTATGGCTCTATTATTTATTTCGCGTCTGGGTGTTGTGAGACCGAAAGTCTCTCGTAGTTCTTGAGACCCACGACACAAGACTAGTATTTTCGTGTGGAATCAGGATTCAGGACTATGTGTGTATTTAAGAGTAGTAGAGTTCATCAATATCACCAGCAAATGATCTGTAGCAGTAGTGCGTTTCCAGCGATCTTTTTTACCCCGTACGTGCAAGCTTTGGAATAAACTCCCCACGTCTGTGTTCTCCCGTTCTCGGAGCGCTATGTATTATCCCTTTTTAAATGAGATATAAAAAGTTTAAAGGTAGCGGCTCGTCGCATTGCTTAAGTCTATGGGTGGCGGTTACGCTTACTATCAGGCGGACCGCTAGCTCAATGTTTGATTTAACACACATTTTTATATGTAACAGCAAACAAAACAAAAAATAAATCGTTCTGTAAAATTGCATTAAAATTGGTTGAAAAATGAGGCAGTAATTCATATTTTATATTTAAGCAAGAATAGGGGCGTAGTGGGGACATCTTGCTATCCTTTTCCAACGCACGCGCCGTTATGGCGTGACGTATTTATTTTTTTCCGCGCAGTTTGAAGGTTACAACAAACTTCAAAGACATAACTTTTTTATTTTTTGGGAATATTTCAATATTCCTTTCTGGGCTATGTTCTAGACGACGTAAATTTAATAGAAAAATATTTATTTAAAATTAGTGAAGAACCCAATTCTCACAAGTTCAGAACTCACAAGCAACTCATTGCATTCACTTTCCATCAGGCGCTTTCATATTCTGTTTTAAAACTAGCTACAGTACAAGCTATCCTATTTCTACAACATACCTGGAGCCAGCTGGTGTTCAGGTGGGCGCACTGTGGTACACTGAGAGGGATCTAAGGCCGCGAGTCGTGATACGCATGGATGGAGGACGTAGCGGGTAGTGTCATGAGCGGAGCGGGTTTATAAATCGTAAAATATGTTTTATTTTTAAGGGCCCATACTACCTCAAATGGCTTATTTTGAACCCGGATAAAATCAACAATACTGCAGCTTTTACTTTGTAATAAATATATGATAAAGTTGAGGGCTTATGTGAGTGAACATGTGTGGCGAAAACACGATTCCTTAAAATTTTCTCGATAGAAAAAAATTGCAAAGTTACCTCTAAACCGAATTAATATCCCGGATTACTCATTACATACTTCAAATAAGATCGTGAAATTTTGTATAGTAACTTAGTTAAATAATACGCATAGGTTATGTGTTTTGGATTTAGAAAATAATTTGTCTTTTTATTGTAAGATCCAATTATCTAAATTTCCGCGTTTTGCGCACCGTTTTAGTCATGTCCGCCCTGCCGCCCGGCCCGCACACATTCCCGCTTCGGCTGTCAGATGGGGAGGTTGTGTCGCTTGCTGTCAGCAAAATAAATAAATATAATTTATATATCTGGGATACTTCATCAATTAAACAACGTATTGTAGGTGATTATAATGATGATAACGAGAATATTCTAATAAATAAGTCAGTATTTTCTAGGTTTCCATTTACCTGAATATTTAGTAGATTAGAAATCCAGTCGCGTGTCAGCGGCGTAAGTATAGCAAATATCACGGGCCCTCTACTATTACACACGGTTAGTTAGAACATAAATTATTATGTGCGAAGCTGAAAGGATACTGTATTCGTAATAATAAACAACTTTTATTCTTGCAATTTTTTCAATATACTTAATACTTTCACAGATATTGCCAAACAATTATTTTTATTTTATTTTTAAACCCTACATAAAATTATTAGGTATATGTATATTAAAAATTTAAATATAAAGTATTTATATAGCAGTAACACGATTGCTCGTGGGTCAGGGTAAGTCATCTCCACCGCCCATAGATAGAGACACCCATGACAAAAAATATCATGGGTATATTGCTAACCTAAAAGGAGGGGAAAAGGGATTGACAAAGAGATTGGAATTGGACCACCGGAAATATAACTCACCGTACGATATGCAACAGCGTGCTGCCATTTTACATCGGTTTTCTGTGAGACAGTGGTATCCAACAGGTCGAGCCGGCCCATTCATGTTGTAGACGTAACTGTCAACAGCTTGGGTCTTCCATTAAAAAAATATAGTGTAAATTAAGCTTTTTACATAATGATTGACGCTGACCTTCCGACACTCATTCGTCCCCTATATATGTACCTTTTAATGTTGCAAGGGCTTGTACAAAAAATAAGACGAATAAATAGAATAACCATAGGATTGATTTGTTTGTTTTCTAAATTTTTGCACATAACGTACGTTCGGAGCAACCTTAAACAGTTGATATTAGCGGTTTAATACTTTTGTCGTGGACAAACGCGCGATTTGATGTCACGCCGTATACTTACTGAAGTTTATATACAACTAGGTTTGCTCGTGCATATTACCGCATAATTATATTTTTGCGACGAAATTTAAGTTATGTTGGTGCCACACGGTGTATTCCTGTTAACTTTGATTTCGTATAATATACAAAGTTTGTCGTAATATTTGTAAGAAACTGAAAGGATACTACAGAACTCATAATAATGAACAAGAATATATCAGTAAAAATTACAATATACCTAATAGTTTCATAGATATTGTCATTCATGAACGATTAGATAGATAGATAACTCTTTAACACCATAGTAAGGATTAAGTAAACAGTACAGACAGAACTTTAAACTATAAAATGTTACAATAGGCTGTCTTATCGCTTGAAGCGATCTCTTCCAGATAACCTTCTGAAGGGGTTAAAGGATCAGCAGATAAGCGGAGGTGTAAAGTAAAGGTTTTTATGGTCTAGGCATGCCGACATATCGGATAAATGGGCCGGAATACTTTTTGCATTACATAAACATAAAACATAAACATAACATAAGCTCACGCGTGTATCCCCGAAGGGGTAGACAGAGGCGCACTAGCAAACTAATACACCGACATTTCGTCGAGCTTAGTTACGTCCCAGATATGATAGGGGGCGAGCCTTTCGCCATATCGGGCACAAATTCCAGACTCGGGGCTGATATGGAAAAATCCAATATCACTTTGTTCGACCCGGGGATCGAACCTGAGACTTCAGGACGGCAGTCGTACCCAACCACAACCACGCCACCGAGGCAGTCGAGGCAGTTTTCGCATTAATATGAACGATATTAAAATTCCTAGATACGTCCGAAAACTGACTCTCAAGGTTATCACGAAGCGAAGAAACACTATGGCAACTCTCATCACTGATATTGCCAGATTCAGATAATGCAGAGGCATAGTGTTCGTCGTCATTACTAGTGTTATTAACCATTAAAATCAACATAATTTTTATAAGTACGAAATCTTAAGAAACAAAAATCTTTAATAATATGTGACATAATACTAAAACAGCACAAAGAAGTAATTAACTCGCTCGCTTACCCCTTACTTTTAAAACGACGCGTCTTTAGAACGCAACAGGTCCAGTGCAATACATCATTTGCCCAGCATATGGAGATATACATGAGGCCATATATATATATATATATATATATATATAATAAGGTCGTGTTATGTTGTGATATAAAGGAATGTTCTATAAAAGATGCAAAAATGACTGTTTTTATATGGTTATTTACCCTTGACTACTCTTAAACCGAAGATTTCCTAAAGATTATGAATTGAAATATATTCACACACGCCCACACACGCATACCCATCCCCACAAACACACACATCCATCCCCACGCACAAATACGCACGCACACACACACACACACACACACACACACACACACACATACGCACGCGCACGTACATGAGGTACGCTCGTGGCCTCCTTGATCTAGTGGCAGCATATATGGGCTATGGACTGGGAGGTCGTGGGTTCGATTCCCAGGTCGGGTAAAGCGAATTTTCTAATTTACGGGGGTTGACGTCAGGCAGGTAGCTGGTTAAACTAAAATCTTAGCCAAATCCTTTCCGCAATATGCTTGAAATAGGGTGTTGCACCGACCACTCATGAAAGTGGGTTATGGGCAGGTAGAAAGAAAGATTAAAATGACGTACGCTATCTACGGTAGAAATATTTAATAATGATACATTATGTTGGCCAAGGCTCTCTACACACTTTCCGACTAACCCTGTATATTTTTTTATCACCTGCCTTTATTCCATCTTTAAATTTATTGTTCCGTTGTATAAGGATAAGGAGTCACGGCAAGACTATCAGAGTACGTTCTTAGTGTTGTCGGCAAATTATATGCGAAAGTTCTGATTGAAATG
This sequence comes from Clanis bilineata, assembly GCA_036417725.1. NCBI lineage: Eukaryota > Metazoa > Arthropoda > Insecta > Lepidoptera > Sphingidae > Clanis > Clanis bilineata. Next base: position 739,251 of record CM071138.1, on the reverse strand, counting down.
GGTAATGTATGGACGAATAATAAGTTAGAATAGAATGTACACGCGGGATTTCGAAAGAGTATGGGATGTGCGGATTAGATCTTCTCCCTACGAAGCTTTCCGGAAAAATTCTCAGCCAAAGAACGAAAAGTCTTTTGCGCCTTTGTAGACTTGGAGAACGCCTAGGACGAATTACAGACAATAGTAATAATTATGGATGATGCATTTAAAAGGAAAGGAGAAAATTAATGTAAGTAAGACGAAAAGTATGTTTTTTTAAATAAATGAAAGTATAACAGAGTGCAAAATTATGATAGGTAACGAGAGAGTAGAACAAGTGAAAGACTTTGTATATCTGGGTTGTATATATATAAGTGATGGGAAGCATGATAGCGACATTTAAACACAAGTATGTGCAGGTAATCGAGTTAATGGAGCGCTGAACACCTTTATGAGTAGCTGAAAGGTCTCTAAAAAGACACGATTGGCCGTTCATAAAGAAGTGTTAGTGCCCACACTTATAAATGAGAGTGAAAGTTGGGTGTGACAGAACAGGCATGAAAGTAAGATCAGTGGGCTCACTGGTGGACTCTTATGTCATTCCTATACATTTATTCTATTAGTACGCTGTATATTGCGTACTCTTATCTCATTCCCATATATTTACTATTCTATTCGACTAGCGCATAAGCTACTTGGCTAAGCCCGCAGGGTGGTGGAAATGAGAGCATGAAGGAGCATGTATCGCGTGATACGAGTGTGGAATAAAGTGGTGTTGGATCTCTGTCAAGTGAAAGAAGATGTAGTGATAAGAAATAGAAAGGAATGTTGAGATGGTTCAGACATATTGAGAGGATAGATGATAGGAGATTGTCGAAACAGTGACAAAAGACGGGTGCATGGAAAAGTCGGTATAGGGCGACCGCATCGCACTTATATTGGTGATAAATTGATAAAATATTTACTAAAGAACAGATAAAAAACTAAACCGACTCTAATGAGATCATGATAGTAGATGAAGCGAAAGTAGTATGTCAGAATCGGGCGAAGTGTAAATCTATAGTCTCTACCTACCCCTATGGGATACATGCGTGATATTATGTAGGCGTACGTTTATTCCACCTCAGTATGGAGTCGACGCAACACATTGTTAAAGCATGTTGCAGAGGTGTTTGGCCTTAGTTTTTACAATGGGCTACCTGTGTAATGACCCACTCATAAAGTCAAAAACGCCTGCTCGATCTGGAAATGGATTCCAGGACCTCATAGTTCACACCCGATATACGCTACCAATAGTGAATAGATCAATGAGGCGAGTTATAAATACTTCAGGAGCCATGTATTAATTAATTGCTATGAGTTTTGGAAAAAAAGGACGTGATGGAGACTATAATGGGGAACTTGCACGAAAATTATAAGGAGAAATTGTGTTGATAAATCAATAAACAAAACCTTGAAATGTTTTTTTTTTTTTTTTTTTTTTTTTTCATTTATTTAAAAGGCTTTTAAACACAGTTTATGACAGCCCTATACTGTAAACAAAAGAAATATTCTCTGACATATAAACAACCAACTTAAAATATACACCTCTAAATAAAGAAATAGTGGTCAGTGCACATGCGCACCCGTGGACGCCTGTCCACCTCGATGCGCACCCGCACCCCCCACATATTTATAAGTAAAATTATCATAAACACTAATTATCTGTATCGACTAATTTATACACCATTAGGGCTTCCTTTGAATTCGGGTTGCATAATATAGACTGAAACATTCCAATGTCTTCAATATTAGCATCCAACTTCCTTAGAATGTTTTGCCGCTCAGTTTGGTTCCGGACACATTCCATTAAGACATGGTATACATCTTCCGGTTTATTACACGTTTCACAATTCGGTGACGAACCTTGAAATGTGCTATGATGAAATTTGTAGTATAAAATAATTGATAATTTACGAAATATCTTAATTAGAAATTACGTGTAATGGAACGTTATTACAAAACCCAAGTGACGTCGTTGCATTAGGCAGTGTTTCCACGTTGGGGTATTTTTCCCAATTTTGCGGAAAACTGTTGTTATGTTTAGCATGGTACTTGATGAATGAGATTTCAGAGGTCCTCCTCTTTCCAAATTATTTTCTTCATGTAACTTTCCTACCTCTCCGCTCAGGATTCAAGGGTGCAACTTATTTTTACTTCGTTATTTAATGAAATAGCTTCAACATTTTTGGGGAAATTTTTGTTCGGCATGAGGAAATTTTAAACGATAGGCAATTATAGCGGTTCAAACGTCAATCCAGACAATGTCACTAGCCGTCAGTGTCAACTAAGATGTCAACAAAAAGCCATTTTTAAGCTGTGACGTCACGTCCTTTTTTAGCGCAGGGTTTTGTAAGTCATATTTAGACTTGCGATAATTAAATGATTTGTGCATATTTTTATGTTTTTGTTTCTGGAGTGTTTATTTGAGACGTAGTTCTTTGCAATGAACCAATAAAAAAATTACACGCAAGTTCCCTATTGGAAAGGTCCGACCGGTCACTCTATTAGGATTTCCGATTGGTGTGCGCAGTCTTCAACATAGATGGATGTCAAAAATTCTTCAGAGTCGGAACTCTTATATGAAAAATTGAGGAAACTCCTGAGAACGAGGGTTAACTCAGCCGCGGACGTCTTAAGAACCACCACGGGAATACGATCAGCCATGCTCGACTTTCGAATGTCCAAGATTCAGGCTCTCGCCTGACCGCATACAAGTTGATATGTATTCATGTAGTACTCCACACACGCTGCGCCGGTGCAACGTCCAGTAGCGTGGCTCCACCATTGTACAAAATCGAATTTGAGGCAAAGGGTTCAACTCAAAGATGAGTGTTATTTTACTGTGGTTATCAAGTTTACGCAGTGACTGCAGATTAAGCTAGTAGAAACTGCTTTACATTGCGATGACAAGTCACCAATAGCTCGATTTCCGAGATAGCTTTTCTGTCGCCCTTCAATTTTGCATAGGTATTTTCCCTTGGCCCTCCTGTTGGATTCGAAAGCTGTACGTAACTTTTCTTTCCCTTCCTTAGATATAGGGCTCCAAGCCTTAAAGGTGACATTTCACGCCAATTATGCGGGCTGTTTAAGACGTGCAGTGACGGCGCCGACATTGTTATACTAGCTGTGATATACCCTGGAATTCTGGTATTGGCAGTGAATCATTTAATTCCCAATATCCACATCCTTGACTTAGTCCGTAGAGGTGTGAGAATCGTCGGGTAAGAAATAAGAGTTTTCTCCATAGAAAGAACGCAAAGAACTGACGAATACACCTAAATTATTTTGGTTAAGTACACGGATTATTTATAAAATCTTTGAATGGCAATATCTATGAAACATCAGGTATATTGACAATTTTGCAAATATAAAAGTTGTTTATTATTACGAATCCTGTAGTCTCCTTTCAGTTTTCAACATACATTGGGACTAACTCTATATACCACCGCTAAACATCAAACACTGGAGGAGCCGCTTAAACCTATCTGACAAGAAACTGTCCCCATCCAGTGGAGGAACATTGACATCCGTTTCTCTACAGGTTTGTCAACGGAAGTTCCAGCAAGGAGAACTTATAGCACAGGTGGGCTGTGTGACTGGTTAAGAGGACACCTAAACCAAAGTTATTTTGTAAGAAAAGTTACCTGATGGTTCGATGATCCATGGCTCAAACATAACTTTCTAAGCCCGACAGACAGCGTCAGCGCTGACACGCCATTGAAAAGTTTTTTAATTGTACTAAAATAAATTGTGCCTCGATTGTGTGTTACTATGTGTGTAAACTCTACCTCCGGGGTTTAGTTGTATTTAAGTACGACTACCATCCTGAGGTCTTGGGTTCGACCCCTGGTTCGGGCAAAGTGATATTGCATGTTTTCAATATCAGCCCAGAGTCTAGAATTTGAGCGCTATATGACAATAGATTCGGCTCCTATCGCATCTCGGACGGAACTAAGCTCGGCGAAGTGTGGGTGTTCTAGTCGCTAGTGCGCCTACTCTTTCGGCGGTACAGGCGTGTGCTTATGTTTTTCTAAATAAATTGTCCTAATGCGTCGTAAATTCGGGCCCGCCACGCTACGTCACTTGTTTGTCTTATCAACACCGCTTGACATCCTATGACGCCATTAGTGTATGAGCGAGACAGCGTACGATAGCGCACTCTAGCAGGGACAGGTAGCGGGTGCAAAATTTGAATTTGAGCTGAGGTACCATGCGCTTTTAACCAACTTATTTTCGGCCGATTTCCAAAAAGGCGAAGGTCCTCAATTAATCTGTATTTTTTTTGTATGTTACGCGATATCTCCGTGAAATGTGGACCGATTTTTAAAATTATTTTTGTGTTCAATAGAGCTTATTTCCAGGTGGTCCCATATAAATTTGGTCACGATCGGATTTGAAGTCGGTCTGTTATGTTTTTAACCCGTCGGAGGCGGCACATATATATGTTACATAAGCGTATGGGCCACTGGAGGCCGAGCCACCCGGGACTATTTGAACTTGTGATTATTTTTGTATGTTATTGTGTTAGTTGATTGGATATTTGCTACTCAATAAGCCCCTTAGTCTTACTTATAATAAAGCGTTTCTTATCTTTAAAACTAGTTTGTCAGTTGTTTCTTTGCATCACATTGTTTGAAAATTAAAGGGACAAAATAGTTTTAAAGTAGCGCGTAGGATTTTGACGGGAAGTTTAAGTGAGCGTTGCTTGTTAAAATTATTTCATACTAGCTTTTGCCCGCGGCTCCGCACGCGTATTTTGTAGGGCCATTGGAAAAATCTTTTGATTTGTCGATCCGCCCTGTCGTTTTAGTCTAAATATGGGCGACCCAGACATCGATTTTGAAGTCAATTGGCCCAAAAACAAAGAAAAACAAATGACGGCCACTTTTGAGAGATTTGACAGCGGTTCTGTCATTTGGAACCACGGGGCGACTCAGATATCGATTTTGAAGTCAATCGGCCCAAAAACAAAACAACGGAAAACGGGTTTCATTTTTATATATATAGATAAATAAATACACTCACCAGTCACACACCTAGTCCTTACCCCACACTGGGTATACCTTGTATCGTGGTTGTCAGAGACTATGAGAGACGCACGGTCTCACAACACCCACACTTGAAACAAATATCTGTGGGCCACACAAACATTTGTCTCAATGCGGAATCGAACCCGCGGCCTCTCGCTTCACAGTCGGCTACTCGCCCGACAAGCCACGGACACTATGCACCAAACTTCAGCGAAGATGGACAGTATAATGTGGGAACTTTTTAACCGGTGATCTTTGATAAGTTTTGCTTAGTAAACATAAGCTCACACCCGTATCCCCGAAGGGGTAGGCAGAAGCAAAATAGCAACCTAGAACTTCCACAACTAGCAGAGCCTAATTCTGTCCCAGAATCATCATCATCATCAGCCATAGGACGTCCACTGCTGAACATAGGCCTCCCCCAAAGATTTCCAGATTATATATATATATTATTATATTATTATTTTGTCGCTGGATGCAGGCCGCTTCCAACAGGTCCCAGAATACTATAATTAAATCAATTAATCATCATCATCATCAGCCACAGGACGTCTACTGCTGAATATAGGCCTCTCCCAAAGATTTCTAGATCGACCTGTATCAATGTATTAAATAAATATATTATAATAATCCATTTACCCGCTCCGCTACCCTCCCCGCTCCGCTCTTGCACATGCCCTGAGCTTTAATTAAGGGCAGAGGGTGTCCATTCGCGCGTACACTTTATAACCAAAAGGCCATATTGACATTATAAATAACATACATTAGCTCACGCCTGTATCCCCGAAGGGGTAGGCAGAGGTGCACTAGCGAACTAGAACACCTACATTTCGCCGAGCTTAGTTCAGTCCCAGTTGTGATAGGGGGCGAGCCTATCGCCATATCGGGCACAAATTCCAGACTCTAGGCTCATATGGAAAAATCCAATATCACTTTGCTCTCGCCGGGGATCGAATCCGAGACCTCAGAAGGGTAGTTGTACCGAAATACAACCAGAACCACCGAGGCAGTCAACGTTATAAATAACTGTTCATATTATTAGTTCAAGAGTGTTGGGTTTGATTCTCGACAGATCGGTAGATGGGCATGGACTGCTGAGACGATAGTTCCAGGTTCGAAGTCCATCCGAATCCCCAAGGGTATGCACCTTTGTCTTTTTGACCGATTTCAAAAAAATCTGAAGACTGCATCGGTGGCACGGTTGTATTACGGTACGACTACTGTTCTGAGGTCTCGGGTTCGATCCCCGAGTCGGGCAAAGTGATATTGGATTTTTCCATATCGGCCCGGAGTCTGGAATTTGTGCTCGCTATGGCGATAGGCTCGCCCCCTATCACTACTGGGGCGGAACTAAGTTCGGCGAAACGTGGGTGTACTAGTTCGCTAGTGCACCTCTGCCTACCCCTTCGGAGATACAGACGTGAGCTTATGTTATGTTATGTTCAAAAACATGAGGTACTCAATTCGTCTGTTTTTTTTATGTATGTTACGCGATATCTCCGCCAAATGTGGACCGATTTTCAAAATTCTTTTTGTATTCGATAGAGCTTATTTCAAGGGTGGTCCCATATAAATTTGGTCACGATTGGATCAAGTTGGAAGTCGGTCAGTTAAGTTTTTAAACTTGCGATGTTTATTATAATATAAGCCCTGTAATATTACTGTCCCACTGCTGGTCACGGGCCTCCTCTACTAATGAGAGGGGTTAGGCCTTAGTCTACCACGCTGGACTAATGCGGTACGGTACACTTCACACACCTTCGAAATTCTTGTGGAGAAATTCTCGGGTATGCTTATTTCCTCACGATGTTTTCCTTCACCGTTATAGCAAGCGATATTTTACAATGAAAACACACTTAACATAGAAAAGTCGTCGGTGTATTTTGGGGTTGGTCTCGAACCTCCGACACTCGTCTCGGCAGTCCACCACACCCAACTGAGCTATCGCTGCCATGATGCATATTAAGGTTTCAAAATTCCACGTCTCCAAAAACCAAGTAACGAATACTCTGAGCCGGACGCATATAACCCAGTTTTTAAATGAGTTACATAATCTGAGGTCACTCGTCATGGCGTCGGTAGTTTGGCAAGTTTCACCCAATGGAAGAGAAATTCGAAAATCAGGTTTGTATTTATATGACTGTTGAACTTGTGTCTAGAATTTTGACGGGAAGTCTGACAGAGTGGGTGTCGCTTGTTAAAATGAGTCCATATTATTCTCTAGAGCTGTGTTTGTTGCTTTAAGTGATGTGGTTTAGAGCATCAAACTGCAGTGAAGATGGACAGTATACTGTGGAAATTTTTTAACCAGTGATCTTCGATGAGTTTTGCTTGGTGCATTGGCTGGCTTTGTTCGGTCGATTCGCCGAGTGAAGGTCATCTGTGGGGCACCGCATTGGAAGGAATTACCGCCATAATCCCAGCAGGGCCTTGAGATCATCCACATCTGGGTCTCATGGTCATTGTGAAAACATAATTGCTCTATTTACCTTGACATTGGCTAAATCATCGCCATTATTTTTAAAAGAAGAAGAACACATTTTCTGGGTCACTATGGCAGGTTTTAACACCATGTGTACGGTGGTCGCCTCCTTGATCTAGTGCCAGCGTGTATGGGCCGTGGATAGGGAGGTCCTGGGTTCGATTCCCAGGTCGGGCAGTGCAATTTCTAATTTAATTTGCCCGGGACTGGATCCCTCAGTGGGTGTTCACATCAGGCAGGCAACCGGTCGTAGAAACTAAGTCAAATCATTTCTGCAACATGCTTGAAAAAGTGTGTTGCGGCGACCCCACATTAAGGTGGGATAAGGACAGGAAGAAAGTTTACGCTGGTCGCCATCCGGCCGGATATCCACGAGCAAAGTCAAACTTGTATTATATTTCCGTGGCTTGTCGGGCGAGTAGCCGGCTGTGAAGCGAGAGGCCGCGGGTTCGATTCCCGCATTGAGACAAATGTTTGTGTGGCCCACAGATATTTGTTTCAAGTCTGGGTGTTGTGAGAGCGCGCGTCTCTCATAGTCTCTGACACCCACGATACAGGTTATACCTAGTGTGGGGTCAGGACTAGGTGTGTGACTGTTGGGTGTATTTTATTCATGGCCGTCGTATAATAAGGTTACATTAAGTTTCCCACACTGCCCCAGATATATAAATCACATGTAAATTGTAATTTATGATACAAAACTCCATCAAAAGTTGAGTGTATATAATTAATCTATATACATAATGGTATAGATAGAAAGCATGTATAAACCGATCAAACTGCTAGAAATCATATTTATAGCTTTTGTTAGTTTCGCTGCTTGAATGTCTAAAAATATATCGCAAGTAAGTATATGGAGGAACAGTGGTAGAGCCACGCTGTAGACAGTAACGTCTACAGCACGAATGGGTCTGCTCGACTTTGCAGATACCACTGTCTCACAGAAAAATCGAAAATATAAATAAATCAAAAAAAATCGTAAATCAGAAACTTCGTGCTGATGTCCCGGCTATGTCTTTTTTTTACATTTGTTCCACAGGGAACCGGCTAAGATCAGAGACCATGCTGCCAAGTCATTAGTTACATATTTTTCTTTCTAACTTAACCTAACTATAACTAAGTTTTCACAAGAACAATGAAACACGGATGTGCCAATTTCAAGGCCCTGCTGGAGTTTCGGAGTCAATTCCTTCCAGTTTGATGCTTTTCAAACGATTTTCTCGCAGCGGAGGAATCGAACATGGTCGACCCATCCACCCGACAAAAAGCGTCCAAAATCACTTATTTCAAAGCTTCCACATACTGTCCATTTTCGTTGATGTAGATCGCTTAAATTCACATCACATTTAAACAACAAGCACATTAGACTAGAATATGAAATCATTAAAACAAGCGACCACCCGCACCGTCAGAATTCCCGCCAAAATCCCCCCGTCTATGACTTTGGAAGTACCCAATCACCCGACCCGTTGCGCCACGGAGGCCGTCATAAATAATGAATACTCTTTATTTTCCGTGGATAATCGTTGCGCAATGGTTTCCGTCGTACACTTGTACAATTAGTGAAGGAATGCTGCGGGCGTGAGGAATTTGCGTTTACGTAATAAAGAAACGGTAGGGTCACCGTGTTTTGTGGGATTTTAGGACAAAACTTGGACGTCACAATTGCCTAGAAAAATAAATCCTAGTAAAAATAAATGTCCCTCCCGTGACCACGAAGACTGCAAAGCCTTCGAAACGTCGGGAATAAAAAATTTAAATAAAATTAAAACCGAATCGTGATAGAATGCGTAAAAATAATTTTATTTCATGTATAACATTCGCGTAAACTTAATAAATAAGGTAACATAAGCTCACGCCTGTTTCCCCGAAAAAGTAGACAGAGCTGCACTAGCGAACTAGTACACCCACATTTCGCCGAGCTAGCATATCGCCATATCGGGCACAAATTCCAGACTCCGACCTAATTGGAAAAATCCAATATCACTTTGCCCGGCCCGGGGATCGAACCCGAGACCTCAGGACGGTAGTCAAACCGAAATACAACCACGCCACCAAGGCAGTCAAACAGTGGAATCGTGGGCATCAGCTAGTTGACACAATAATTCCGTCCCCAAGGACTCGAACCCATGGCCACCCGACTCATCTCAGCGGAGAAAGTGCGGCCACGCCTAGTGGCCTTCAGCCCAGCTCCGGTCACAGTGAAAGTTCTCGCGAATCTCGTATGAATGAGACGAAATAACACATAATATTGTATGAACACAGGGAAAACAGCGACGAGTCGAGACAAGTCTCAGGTTCAAAACCAGACCAGACTCGGCTGGTTTGTTACACAACGCAAAGTGGCAGCTCGCTATTGCATTTTGTTTGCTTTTTGTTTTTTTTATTCTCTCTATGGTGTCTATGGGTCGTGGATATCACTTACTATCAGCTGGCCCACCTGCTCGTTTGTCAGCTTAAAAAAAATTGCCAAGTTATAGTTAGGTACAAAATAATTGCTTGTTACGTATGTATTGATAATTAAGTAATATAATAATCGCAAGTTTAAAAACTTAACAGATCGACTTCAAATTCGATCGTGACCAAATTGGGACCACCCTTGAAATAAGCTCTATCAAAAATAAAGAATTTTGAAGATCGGTCCACATTTGGCGGAGATATCGCGTAACATACATAAAAAAAATACAGACGAATTGAGGACCTCCTCCTTTTTGGAAGTGGGTCGAAAATTAATTACACAAAAGAGGGGTTCTCTTTACATTATATCAAAAAATGTTCACTTTTAATAATATAATAGGTACGATAAATACGATTTTTCATAAATTCCCGGGACATTGACATCTACGAATTCCCGAAAATCCGGGAACCCGCCTTATCATGTCTTTCTTTCTTTCTGCCTGGCGTTATCCCGGCCTTCTACCAGGGTCCGCCTTCCTACTTAAACGCTTCCACTTCGCCTGATCTTGAGCATCCTCCACAGTAAGACCATTAGCTCTCATATCATCCTCCAACACGTCCAGCCAGCGCTTTTTAGGTTTTCCACGAGGACGCACCCCTGGTAGTGCCTGGTACGATCTGGTCCAAAGAGCATATAAATCTGGTCTAGACACTTGCGACTGACGTTTTCTCAAGTCGTGACCATACCATCGCAAGCAACGCCGCCGCCTTATCATGTCTCTATTAAAATAATTATCCGAATTCTTCGACATGGTCCATGATAGTTAAAATTCGGTTGTGAAACAGCCCAAAACAGGTCGTCGGCCCGAAGAGTTCCCGCGCGGGAATCGAACGATCAACGCCCTATTGCGCAATATAGTCAGGTTGAGCAAGACATTGCTGGTGTGTGTTAATTGATTATGGATAAAGTTCTGTGAAAGCTTTTTGAAAAAGATAAACACAGTGTTTGTCAGTGGTCGCTACTTTTTTGGACTGCAGTACGCTTACCATCAGGTGCAGTGTGGTCACTTTGCCGTGCCAGGATAAAAAAAGGTGTCTATGGGTTGTGAAGATCAAATACCACTTAATACATTGGATGTCTGAATGATGTAATACAAAGTAAAGTTATCCTGACGCATTCTGACGCGTGATGACATAGCCGACATTTTTGTATTACGAAGTACGGATGTCCGCGTTTCACAGATTTCTCTTGTAACAAGACCCAGCCTTCTTGCAGCGTTAAATATTGCGTAAATTACATCTCATTGTGAATCATTTGCAAAAGTTTTTTTTTATTTCGAAAAATGTGATTCTTCTGCCATATTTATGCACTGGATCTCCAAAAAGGCATTAGACATGCAGCCGGATGTACAAACTAAGCGAATCCTTTCTGTTACATGGTTGAAAAAGTGTGCCGACCCCACTGGGCTCAACAGACTTTTTATAGCAGCTTGGCTAACGAGCAGATGGGTCACCTGATAGTAAGTGATCACCACCGCCCATAGACATCCAAGACACAAAAAGAATCATGGATGCTGTTACAGGGTGTGTCAAAGGGTTTTTAATTAAATAACTTTTTAAACTGTTGAAATAAAAATATATTTAAAAAAGGAAAAACAGAATTATAAAACTAGTGCCCACAACGAAATCTCTAATCGGTCTACCACAAAATTGGAATTTATCGATATTGTAAACGAAACAATGTAATATGATAATTGACATGTTTGCAGTTTATTTGTGTTTTACTTAAGGGGAATATAGTTATATTCCAAAACACGTACTTAAGGGGAATATATTATAACAGTGCGTTGCCAACCTAAAAGGAGGGAAATAGGATTGGGAAAAGGAAATTGGGCCATGCAAAATCTCACGAGGCAGCGACCTGCCACTGTACGTCGGTTTTCTGTGAGACAGTGGTATTTGCCCGGTCGAGCCCGCCCATTCGTAACTAAAAATAAATAAATACATCCGCTAGTCACACATATAGCCCCTTACTTATAAAAATATTTGAGCGCTGCTTATCTTTATACCATAGGCTGTCCCTTTCATTTTTAAACAATGTAACGCAAGGAAAAAAGTGACAGGTTATTCTTAACCATTTTCTCAGCTAAAAATGTTGTTTTAAGTAAGGCCCATAGTCCTAGATAGACTCCACACTAAGATCGAGTCTTGTGTCGTGTATCAGGAACCTAGAGACACGCACGCTCTCACAACACCCACACCCGAAATATATATCTATGGCCCACACAGACATTTATCTCGGTGTGGGAATCGAACCCACGACCTCACGTTTCACTGCCGGCTACTCGCCCGATAAACCACGGAGGCGGTGAAACAGCGTGGCTCTAACACTCAAGGCTAAAGCAGTTTGGTAGAGAAATGTCTTATACCCAAATTATAAATATATTTAAATTAAAATTTCTAAAAGCCTCAGTTACTTATCTATTTTCGGATATTTTAATGTAAATGATTGCTGCCTATTTGAAAATTATACAAGAATTTAGATTTCGTAAGTTTGCGGATTTTTGACTGCCTCGGTGTGATGGTATTGCGTGCGCGGTACGACTATCGTCCTGAGGTCCCGGGTTCGATCCCCGGATCGGGCAGTGATATTAAATTTTCCAGTATCACCCCGAAGTCTGGAATTTGTGCCCGATATGGCGATAGGCTCGCACTCTATCACATCTGGGACGGAACTAAGCTCGGCGAAATGTGGGTGTTCTAGTTCGCTAGTGCGCCTCTGCCTACCCCTTCGGGGATACAGGCGTGAGCTTATGTACGAAACATTTTTGGGTATTGATCCCGCAGCCTTTCGCTTCACAGCGGGCTACTCACCCGCTGGGCCATTGACAATATTATCTAGGACAGGTGTGGTTCAGAAAATGGCGTATTTTGGCGATAACCGGTATAGAAAAACATATAATATTTGTTTTAAACAGAGAAAGTGTTGGACGCTTTCTAATGATTCTTGAATTAATTTGTCGTTTTCATTGATTTTTAATTTCTATGTTTTTGTTGGATGATCGTATGGGCAGTGTTTGGAATGGACTTTTTCGAGAGGAGACACTTTTCCCCCGCGTTTTTGAATTTATGAAACGCTGCTTTTGTAACTGAACTGTTATTTCACGAAAGTTAACTTTCTAAATTGAATTAAATTTATTAATGTAACGGCTATAATGCAATGTGAGCACATGCATGCTTAGTTGTTAGGACGAGTAGTTCGTAGAGTACTGTGGAGTCCGGCACTGTGTTCACGCGTATTGTCTGTCTTATTAATATGTAAATAACAAATAAATAAACAACACCCAACAGTCACACACATAGCCCTGACCCCACACTAAGATCGAGTCTTGTGTCGTGGGAATCAGGAACTACGAGAGACTTTCGGCCTCACAACACCCAGACCCGAAACAAATATCTGTGGGCCGCACAAATATTATCTCGGTGCGGGGATCGAACCCGCGACCTCTCGCTTCACAGCCAGCTGCTCGCCCGTTGCGCCACGGAGGCTGTCAAATGTGTTCTGTACTTATACCTTTTTACAATAAACATTATTTCTATACAAACTTTGAACTTATTGTGTTGTCTAAATAATTACCCCATTTGGTAGTTCACTCTAATAATAACTGAACAGTAAGTGATACGGGACATTAATAACTAAATCACACCGCACCTAACACATACTGCATACATTCCTGATAGCACAACACACGGGCGACGAGAGGCGGACGGAAGCATTGCTATGCGAAAGTCCTGCATCTCCGGAAGATCCCCCACACGCACAACTAATTGGTAGGGAAGACCTTCGTATCAAATAGCGAGGGTCCTTTTGCCGGTCACACCCCAGAACACACACTCCAATCCAATTTGTGTCCATACCTGCCTGCTTATTTTCTAAATTGATAGTGTTGTAACATGATTATTATTATATAAATGTATCTAGACCTTGTTGTGACCTGTCATAAGTGCATTTGATGTGCCTACGTGACCAATAAACATTTTTATTTTTTATTTATTTAATCCACAGCGATACAAATCACCACGATCCAAAGAGATTTAATATAACTATAGAGAGGTTATTAAGCAAGTTTCCATACTAAAAAATTGATCTCAAACTTCAGTATCATCAACTATTTATTACAATACGAAGGCGATTATTACAATTTACACCCTAGAATATTTTGTGAATGGTGAAGAATCACGTAAGGCCGGGTCTCCTGCACTAAAACATTACACAAAACACCTACACAAAACATGCATTTTTTATCTATGTTCCATTGTTCTACGAGCAGGTGACAGCTATAATCGTTGTTTTGCGTATGTGTTTTTAGTGTTTTGTTTCAAAAAAAGCTAGTACAGGAGACCCAGCTTTAGATAAGTTTATTCTCTAAAAATTATTACGCTGGCCGACCTGGCGCGCCTTATTTTAAATAAGCTGAGCGAGTTATGACCACTAGGTCATAACTTTTGGATCACAAGTGTTGTGTTGTCCCGTCTATATACTATTGAATGTCTTTGCCACGATCACAACAAAACACAGGAGAAAACAAAAAAAGACTACCCACAACCGCGCGCAAGGCACCGTTCACTTTATTACCTGCCGCTACTCTTCTTTCAATATCCCCATCACACTTTCCATCTCTCGTTATTATACGTATTTAATATTATGGTTATATCATGATGCTTTAAATACTTGATATTTTTCTGCGAATCACTGTTCTTACTTTCAACATGTTCATATCGACGTTTTCGATATATCGATTATTAAGTACAAAAGTCGTTCATCTCTATCTGTCAAGCAATGGTCAACTGTCAAGTGTCAATTCTGACTTCATCAAACAAAACATTTTTATTGTAAAAATATATCACAAAATCGTGTTTTATCTATGAAAAATGCAAAATAACATCGCAGTGGACTTGAAATTATGTCGAATATGCCTCAACAATACCGGCACAATACTTTTATTCGATCGGCACAACTACATCCAGCAATCTGAAAAGTTAATGAAGTGTGTGAATATAGTCGTAGCTGAGGGCGACGGCTTCCCTAACACCATTTGCGGCGTCTGTGCCCAAGAATTAGCCATAGCCTACGAGTTTGTTTGCAAATGCGAGAGCTCCGACAACGTATTACGCTCTAAAGAGTTCGTATACCAGACCGAAGAAAAGGTATCACACCTCCTTGTTAAACAAGAGCTTTCAATATCCATGAAGGAAGAGGTTCACGAGGGGCTCTATGGTTTAGCTGAGCAAAATGTAGAAACGAAAAACATTTTTCAAAACTTTCAAACTACGATTGCTACGAATGACTATGAAAATCCTCAGGAAGGACAAGTGAAGGCGTTTTATCCTTGTGAAATATGCAGCACTATGTTCCTCGAGAAAGACTCTTTGAATAAACACAAAAGCACTCACCACAGAACATATAAGAAAAGCAGAAAATGCAGATCAGGGAAACCTTCACAGTGCGGTGTCTGTGGTCTCATACTAGAAACTCAAACTGCAATGATCGTACATTTCAGAACGCACAAACAACAAAAAGATGAACCGGCTTATTGTAGAATCTGTGACTTAACGTTTAAAATAAAAAGTTCCCTTAACAGGCACAATAGACTGCACCATTGTGAGAAATATGTTTGTGACATCTGTGGCAGAGAGTTTACTGCTAAAATGGCCATCATTGCGCATATAAAATACCATCAGAATCAATCTAACATACCTGTATATAATAATACATATTATTATGCATGTAAACTCTGTCCGAAGAAATACAGGCAAGCTTCTTCGTTGTTAAGGCATAAACTCTCTCACACGGGTGAAAGACCTCATTCTTGTCCCATTTGCCAAAAATCTTTTCATAGGAAGTATGATGTACAACGGCATATTAAATCTATGCATAACGAGGGTCACTATATTTGCCATTTATGTAATAAAGTGTTAAAAAATGAGAATTTGTATACTAGACATATAAGGCTACATAGGAAATTGCAAGAACAATGTTAAAATAGGGATTAAAGTTATAATTTTTTTAGTGGTAGAGCCACACTGTAGACAAAAATGTCTACAGCATGAATGGGCAGGCTCGACTGGGCAGATACTACTGTCTCACAGAAAACCAACATAAACTGGCAGCTTGCTGTCGCGTTTTGCTCAGTGATTGAGATTTCCGGAAACCCATTTTCCCCCTCCCTTTCCCAATCCCTCATCCCTCCCCTTTTAGTTTGGCAATGCACCCACAATTCATTTTGTGTCTTGGGTGTCTATGGGCAGTGGAGATCACTTACCATCAGATGACCCATCGGCTCATTTGGTAGTCTGTGCTATAAAAAATATTATGGTCTGTTTGAAGGAGTGGTTGTATTGAGTGATACTAACGTCCTGAGGTCTCGGGTTCGATCCCCAATCCAGGCTAACTGATATCAGGATTTTCCATACAGTATAAGGCCCCGAGTCTGGAGCTTGTGTGTAATATGACAATAGGCTCGTTAACATTAGAAAATTAAATGAGCTTGTCAAAATCTGGGTGTTCTAGTTCTTCAGTTTGCCTCTGCCTACCCCTTTGGGGATGCAGGCGTGATTCTATATGTAATTTTGTTAGAACTAAGGCTAAAACTAAGAATAAAACCTTCAAAGCATTGAGTTTTTTAATTGGAAATATTTCCAACAAGAGATTGGTCAACAATTCACTCCTGTTTTTTTTTTTTTTTTATGGCAATTGAAATACATTATGCCAATGACAAACACGCCTGGTTCCAATAAACAATCTCAGTTCGAATGTGCAGATAGATTACAAAAATTATCCAATAAGAACACAGTTTGAACATGACTCCGTCAAATGAGTTGATTTGATTGGTTTATAATCGCGATCTATCTGCACTCTAAACTGAGATTGTTTATTGAAACCGGCCGTTAGTCTAGTAGCAGCAAATATGGACTGTGAACCGGGAATCGGGAGATACTGGGTTCGATTCTGGGTCGGGTGGGTGTTTTTAGGGTTCCGTACCTTAAAAGGAAAAACGGAATCCTTATAGGATTGCTTTGTTGTCCGTCTGTCTGTCACGACCCTTTTTCTCAGGAACGCGTGGAGTTATCAGGATGAAATTCATATAAAATACTCAGGTCTAATGTCCCTTGGAACTGTGAAAAATCAAACTTCTAAGCCAATGCAATCAAAAGATACAGCCGTTAATAAGCCGCAAATTTTCGCCACTCGCGCGGGAACCAAAACCTACAGGATACTTCCCGTGAACTCGGAATCTTGTTTGATACGAAGCAACGTCTTATAGCACAGATAAAGGAAATATTGCGAAATTCATTATATGCGTACAGTTTTGTACGGAACCATCGGTGTGCGAGTTCGACTCGCACTTGGCCAGTTTTTTTTTATCCTAGCATGGCAGTGATTACATTACCTGGGGGGTTACCACCACCTCTTATAGCAATATTATTATACACACACACACACACACACACACACACACACACACACACATAAGCTCACGCCTGTATCCCCGCAGGGGTAGGCAGAGGCGCACTAGCGAACTACAACACCAACATTTCGCCGAGCTTAGTTCCGTCCCAGATGCGATAGGGGGCGAACCTATCGCCATATCGGGCAGATATTCCAGACTCCGAGCTGATATGGAAAAATCCAATATCACTTTGCCCGACACGGGGATCGAATCCGAGACCTCAGAACCGTAGTCGTGCCGAAATACCACCACGCCACCGAGGCAGTCAAGAATATTATTATAGTCTTACTTGTACTAATTCCCGTACAAAAAAAACGTAGTAAGATTATAATAATACTGCTATAAGAGGTGGTGGCCCGCCTGATGGTAAGCGTAGTGCAGTCCACAAAAAAACTAGCGACCACTGACAAACACTGTGTTTATCAGTGGTCGCCTGAATAATGACGGATTATTTATGCTTCTTCACACTCCGAATCTGAAGAGGGAAGAAGCAAATCTCCTGGCTTGCGACAAGACAGGCGGATGTCCGATGCAGACAAGGGATACCCCCATACCCGTCCCAACCAACCATCAAGTCATGCCGCAAGCCCCTCGAGAGAACCGTAAGTACACTGGCTGATCCTGGAACGCGAACCACACGCGGAGTGTGGATCACTATGGCAGGTTTTAGCACCATGTGTACGGTGGTCGCCATCCGGTCGGATACGAATATCCTACCAGTAACCTAGTTCCAGCAAGCAGCGATAGCTCAGTTGGGAATGGTACGGACTGCCGAGACGAGTGTCGGAGGTTCGAGACCAACCACAAAAAGAGCATACACCTCTGACTTTTCTATGTTAAGTGTGTTTTCATTGTGAAATATCGCTTGCTACAACGGTGAAGGAAAACATCGTGAGGATACCCGAGAATTTCTCCACAAGAATTTCGAAGGTATGTGAAGTCTACCAACCCGCATTAGGCCAGCGTGGTAGACTAAGGCCTAACCCCTCTCACTAGTAGAGGAGGCCCGTGCCCAGCAGTGGGACAGTAATATTACAGGGCTAATATTATTAACCTAGTTCCACCTTTAACGGTTTTTGAGATAATAGGCAGGTATAACTTTACCTCCTTGATCTAGTAGCAGTATTAACATGGGCTGTGGGTTCAATTCCCAAACAACGGACAAAGCGAATTTTCTAATTCAATTTGCCCGGGATTGGATTCCTCAGAGAGGGGTTGACATCAGGCAGACAGGCGGTCTTAAAAACTTAGCCAAATCCTTTCTGCAACATGCTTGATAAAGTGTGTTGTGCCGACCCCAATTTAAGGTGGGATAAGAGCAGGTAGAAACATAGGTATAACCTAAATGTTCGCTGTCACATTCACACAAACATACCTTCGCTGCTGTGTGCAGACAATATCGAAGATTCGCGAATGATCGGGAACGTTCGGTCCCCATCGCCGATGGCCCTTCTGTCTCCTTCGTTCTAGCGCGTACTCGGGCCAAACAAAGGCGAACGAATCGTGCCTGTTTCATTCTCACAACAGCGAATGTTTGTGAAAGCAACAAATCAAATCAAATCGTTTATTGAATCCATAAAATGTCACACATTCTTCTTCTTCTTTTAAGAAATATGGCTCCACCGCCCTGGCGGTGATTTTGCCAGTGTCACAGTAATTTATTTTAATGTCACACATTGTTTAGATTCCGTCTAAAATGTTTACTCTACCGCCAATTCGGAAAGCTGGTTCGTCAGAGAAGAACGGGCAAGAAACTCTGACGTTGCTCTTTTTGAGAATAATAACCAGTTTACAGTCAGATATTAATACACAACCAAAATAAGAAAACAAAAAATTTCAATAATTTACATTAAATTAGAGCAGCCAATCTACAACAAGGTAACCTCCATGTAAAATAAAAACAATAAAACGTACAATTTCGATTGCTGAGCGAGTCTCACAGGCACGGCGAATAATCGACAAACTAAACGGATGGATAAAATTAATGAATGTAATAAAGTCGGAGCAGACCAGTCCACACAAGCAGCACCCGTTCACGGGTATGACGCATGTGCCAGCCATCGGCAACAGGTATAGATTCCTTCGCCTTCATTCGGGCGGTGTGTACCCGCCTTTCGATGTGTACCCGGCATAAGGGAACGGACAGACGGACATGGCGGAAGGGCGTGGGGCTATGACAGCATGACACAGACGTGTGGGCGAGGAAAGCGTCCGGAGAAACTTACGTAAACTGAACCGGTCGCGACTCGCCAAACATACGTGTTTACCATCTTTCTATTGTTATTCGTTTAAAGTTATGAATTCCGTATAACACATAGAAATGGAAAAAAAACATAACATAAGCTCACGCCTGTATCCCCGAAGGGGTAGGCAGAGGCGCACTAGCGAACTAGAACACCCACATTTCGCCGAGCTTAGTTCCGTCCCAGATGTGATAGGGGGCGAGCCTATCGCCATATCGGACACAAATATAAATAGAAATAAATAGAAATAGAAATGGAAGATAGGAGAAAATAAAGTCTAAACATTATTATGCTGGCATTACCTTGTACCTGACTGCCTCGGTGGCGTGGTGATATTTCGGTACGACTACGGTTCTGAGGTTTCGGGTTCAATCCCCGGGTCGGGCAAAGTGATATTGGATTTTTCCATATCAGCCCGGAGTCTGGAATTTGTGCCCGATATGGCGATAGGCTCGCCCCCTATCACATCTGGGACTGAACTAAGCTCGGCGAAATGTGAGTGTTCTAGTTCGCTAGTGCGCCTCTGCCTACCCCTTCGGGGATACAGGCGTGAGCTTATGATGATGGTGATGATGATATTTTTTAATAAACCATTTTGATTTGATTTAATTTTTGCGCTGTTGTCCCGTCTATGTACCTACTGTTGGATGTCTTAGGACGGAAATAAGCTTTCCGAAATGTAGGTAATCTAGATCGGTAGTGCGCCTCTGCCTACCCCTTCAGGGATACAGGCGTGAACTTATCTTGTGTAACTATAAGCTTGTTTTTTTGAGGCCACAAGAAAGATTATAAATCCTAAAAAACAAAAACTGTAAACCGACTTCAAAAACGAACATTTATAAAATTAAAAAATAGCATCAATTTCTTACTCTCTTTGGAGTCAGTTTGGAGCCTTTTTTAATCTGCTTCGGCTTCAGCACCGTTTATCTATTTTAGTGTAATATTGAAATAATTATCCACCAACTCTTAATAGTTAAGGAGTTATATTTTCCATCATCAGCTCAGCAACATGAGATGATGAGTACCAGACGCAAATACCCTATAAAATTTGAGGGTTGCCCTCGATTTTTCTAGGATCCCATCGTCAGATACTCATTTGGTGCCAATGGGACCACCTAGTAAGTATTCCATTTTAAACAACAAAAGAATTTCACGAATCAGCACAGGCATCTTCGATCGGGATCAGGATAATCGGGGAACGTACATAAAAAAAAGATTTCGACGAATTGTTAACAACATAAGCTCACGCCTGTATCCCCGAAGGGCTAGGCAGAGGCGCACTAGCGAACTAAAACACCCACATTTCGCCGAGCTTAGTTCCGTCCCAGATGTGATAGGGGGCGAGCCTATCGCCATATCGGGCACAAATTCCAGACTCCGGGCTGATATGGAAAAATCCAATATCACTTTGCTCGACCCGGGGATCGAACCCGAGACCTCAGAACCATAGTAGTACCGAAATACCACCACGCCACCGAGGCATTCAAACAATGGGTTTATACAATCAAAAAAGATCTCTAAAATGATCTAAACCAGGTCTCCATACATAAACTCGGAAGTGGCATCGCTTATGCAAAATCGCCAAATAGTTACGTCTGACTATTGGATAAACCTTGCTTTACACTGACGAGCGATATCTGCGGGGTTACCACCACCTCTTATAACAGTATTATTATAATTTTACTTGTACCGATTCCCATACAAAACAAACGAAGAACGATTATAATAATACTGCTATAAGAGGTCGTGGTAACCCTGCTGAGGCTGAGATCTATAGAGCGAACTTGGACTACGTCTAAGTCGAAGTACCGAAATAAGTGGGGATTTGGAATTGGGTGCTTGACTTATATTTTTTTATTAATTTTATATGAAATTAACGCCATCTAAAATATATCTAAAATATAAAAGAAAAAGAAAAAGAAATGGTGACAATTGATGATGAAAAAAATAAGCCCGGAGTTTCTTTCTGCCTTTCTTCTTCGGGTCGTCATCCGTAGGTAGCTAGAGAAAGGCTGGTAGGTTAGCTAGGATAGGGCCTCACGCACCAATCCCAACTGCTTTCAGTATTTCCAGTCAATCCCCTGCCACCATATTAATATATTATTGTATTTAGTAATAAGTTGACATTTTTAATTGTAATTTTATATACCATGTATTGTCTGGACTTTAAAAGAGACCATAACCCTTGAGTTTGTTTCGGCATTTCTTCTCAGGGATAGCCACGAAATGCCGACGCCATTATTACTTTATCAATATATACTTGTAATTGACATGTGAAAGTGGTATAAAATATCCTATTTGCAGAATAAATGATTTGAATTTGAATTTGAATTTGAATTTGACCATTCCTGCCATATGCCATTCCCATACAATCCATTCCCTTACACTCTATTCCTATTTCCCCTTATCACCCTATCTCAGCCATCCCATCGTTATTATGTCCATACTTGCCTGCCTGTTGTCAAATTCAAATATATAATGTAAATTATATTAATCCTAATTTAAAAATTTACTTGTGTTGACTTGTCATAAGTGCTTTTTTACATGCCTACGTGATCAATAAAGATTTTATTTATTTATAGCACTGAAAGAATTATTGAAATATTCTCAAAGATAAAAATGTTATAAGCATTTGAAATTTGGTGTAACCTTCAAACTGCGGAAAAGAGAAGTATCAGTAAAATCACGTCAAGGCCATAACGGTACGTGTATTAGAAAGGGATAGCAAGATATCCCCACTACGTCCCCACTCTTGCTCATTGCAGAATTTAAAATATGAATTACTGACTCATTTTTCAACCAATTTCGATGCAGATTTTACAGAAGAGTTTCTTTTTTGTTTTATTTCCTAGTACATATAAAAATGTGTACAAAATCAAACGTAGTCAAGTACTCAATTGTTAAATCGAACTTTGACTTACTCCGAGTCGTTTTTTATTAGAAAAACAGTGTACCAGACAGACTAAGCAAAGATTTTCTTGTAAATAATGACTCGGACTAAGTAAAAATCGTCATCGTTCGTTTCTTTGACATAGGCTGAGATCTATAGAGCGAACTTCAACTAAGTCTTAGTCAAAGTAACGAACTCAGGGAGGATTTTGACTTACTTCGAGTCATTTTTTACAAGAAAATCTTTGCTTAGTCTGTCTGTCAGTCAATTTTTCTAGTAAAAAATGACTCGAACTAAATGAAAGTTCGATTTAACAATCTTAGGTCAATTTAACAATCGGTTAGGCCTTAGTCTACCACGCTGGCCTAATGCGGGTTGGTACACTTCACATACATTCGAAATTTTTATACAGAAATACTCGGGTATGCAGATTCCCTCACGATGTTTTCCTTCACCGTTATAGCAAGCAATAATTCACAAAGAAAACAC
Source organism: Clanis bilineata (assembly GCA_036417725.1). Classification (NCBI taxonomy): domain Eukaryota; kingdom Metazoa; phylum Arthropoda; class Insecta; order Lepidoptera; family Sphingidae; genus Clanis; species Clanis bilineata. The sequence goes on along the minus strand of CM071138.1, from coordinate 716,188 downwards.
ACTTAAGATAGAAAAGTCGTCGGTGTATGCTCCATTTTGGGGTTGGTCTCGAACCTCCGACACTCGTCTCGGCAGTCCGTACCATTCCCAACTGAGCTATCGCCGCTTCTAAAGGGGAATATGGGGCGCTGAGTTTGTATGGAGAACCATAACATAAACTCACGCCTGTATCCCCGAAGGGGTAGGCAGAGGTGCGCGAACTAGAATACCCACATTTCGCCGAGCTTAGTTCCGTCCCAGATGTGATAGGGGGCGAGCCTATCGCCATATCGGGCACAAATTCCAGACTCCGGGCTGATATGGAAAAATCCAATATCACTTTGCCCGACCCGGGGATCGAACCCGAGACCTCAGGACCGTAGTCATACCGAAATACAACTACGCCACCGAGGCAGTATGGAGAACCAATGGAAATACAACGGGGAAGATTCCCACACGCAAGCCGCAAGCAAAAGCTAGTATGTACTCGTACCTATTTAATATTTTAATTTGTGTTGAATCAGACCGTACAATCATTATTATCTTTCTAATGTAATATGTTGGTTTTTGAACATTGTGTACTAATTAACATATTTTTTAGGAGTCGTGTAATTTTTTAAACCGTCACGCTGTTTTACCATAGGGGTAGGGGTAGACGAGGAAATTCTTTCTACCTGCCATTATCCCTTAATTTTCAAGCATGTTGCAGAGAGGATTTGGCCTTAGTTTTTATGACAGGCCGCCTGCCTGACCTCCCTTAAGAGGGATCCAGTCCCGGGCAAATTAAATAAGATTTGCTTTGCCCGACCTGGGAATCTAACCCACGACCAGTCCACAGCCCATATATACTGCCCCAATCCAAGGAGGCGAAGGAGGTTGGTAGTCGAGGAAATTATCTGTTAACAATGCTTCAGAAGTAGCTTTAGACTGAGATGTACAGAGCGAACTTCGACAAGTCCGAGCCAAAGAAACAAACTCACTGAGGATTTGGAATTTCTAAATTGAATTTCGACTTAGTCCGAGTTTTTTTTATAAGAAAAACATACTGACAGACAGACTGAGCAAAGATTTTCTTGTAGAAAATGATTCGGACTAAGGAAAAGTTTAAAGACTTACTGGACCCACTTCAAATCCGATCGTGACAAAAATATGGGACCACCCATGAAATAAGCTCTATCGAACACAAAAATAATTTTGAAAATCGGTCCACATTTGGCGTATATCGCGTAACATACATATAAAAAATACAGATGAATTGAGGACCTGCTCCTTTTTGGAAATCGGTCGAAAATTCCAAATCTTTGTAGACTTAGTCGAAGTTCATTCTATAAATTAACTCATATTCTTTTGGTATCGTAGGTATATTATTTAAAGGTCGTGGGGATTACCTTCAGGTGACCCACATACTTGTTTGCCATTCTTTTCTAAAAAATACATTTTTATATTACGGTAGATTCATTATAGTAGGTTATGGGTTTGGCTTGATTTCGCGGTCGAATGTCAATTCTAATTGAAAAAATAAGACTTCCGAATTTAAGCTGATATGCCGCGTTTCCTACACAAAACACGTTATTTTTATCTATGGTCCATTGTTCCTTGAGCATGAGACAGCGAAATACGTAGTTTTGTCTATGTGTTGATAGTGTTTTGTTTCGAAAAAAAACATATGCAGGCGCGGCTTTATATAGGCATTAATGAACAATCGCCGGGTGCATTTGTACACCTGCCTAACACCTTCAAAACAGGTGTACCTAAATATAATGCTATTTTTATAGCTTTTAGTACACCACACGCTTAAACCTACAAAATAAAAGAGAAATGTTTCTCAAACAATCCTGTTTGACCATTAATAATAACTAATAAAGTGTTTTAAACCATTATAATAAAGTTTAATTCCGTTCGGTAACACCAATACGAGTCGGAAGTAAATAAAGTTGAAACAAATCAATTATAGACTTTAACATGTTGAGATTAAGTGTAAAATTGCGTGTTTTGGCGAGAGAGCGGCTAACGACGCACAATGTGCGATGATATGGGAAGTAAGCTGTAGGACCCCACTTTCTTCAACCTCATCTCATGAGGTGGCACTTGGCAGTATGACCCGTGTTCTCGGGCCCTGTGCACGTAAAAAATGAAAACTGACAGGTGCGATTAAAAAAATAAATTAAAAAATAAAACGGTTTTGAAAATAGAACGTTGGGTTAGTGTTGTGAACTTGTGTTTGTGTGTGTGTTTGGATATTGCAAGTAAAATGGTGAGTGTTTTTTTTTATGACGATGGAAATTAAAACAAGGTTCCCAATTATACGGAATATTTCCCAAATCATAATTAGTGGCCAAAGTTGAGTTAAAATTAAAATTTCTTTACAGGAATTTAGGGTCATTTGATGAATATTTTCTATGAAAAGAACGTGGCTGAAATTGTAGGCAATAAGTATATAACTCTATCTTTCCATCTCACATTTGGATGACAAACTTTTTTAAGCATATTGCAGAAGTATTCGGCTTAGTTGTTCACGCTTGCCTGACGTTAAGCCTCTCTGCAGAATACCGGGCAAATCATGTTAAAAAAACACACGCCCAACCTGGGAATTGAACCCAGACCACAGCCCATATACACTGCCACTACACCACGACGTTCTGTAGTAAATCAAATTATTTATTGAATCCATAAAATGTTCAAACATCATTTAGATTCCGTCAAATTTTAACTCTACCGCCTGTTCGGAAGGCTGTTTCGCCAGAGAAGAACGGCCAAGAAACTCTGACGTTGCTCTTTTTAACACCAATTTACAGTCAGTTACTAATACAGTACAGCACCAGATACAGAAAGACCTTAAATTAGAGCTAAGCCACGATAACAATAGATATTATTGGATATAGGACAAAGTAACATACAAGATACACTAAGCGACCCCATAGCCACGGCAAGAACTGAAGCGTACAAACAAAACAGTCCATAATGCACAGGAAGCTTTCTGTCTACAGTAAAGCTCACATAGCGTTAATTTCCACGCGTTTAAAGTGAAACGTATTTCCTGTTGTTGAACTAAAAGCTACTTACATTAGAGCTTAAAGCTTTCATACATAACATACGACGTAAAGTGGCAGCTGGCTGTCGCATTCCGTTCGGTGAGTGTAAAGATATTTAACAGTAGCCCGAGCACGAAAAACTAATGTAAATGTAAATGTATTCGAGTTCGCTGCGCACTGATGACGTTTGGTTAATATTTTATACAAATTTCATAGACGCGCATCGAGTTGGAATACATTTACGGTTGTCAGAAATTTTCCTGCTCAGGCCGCTGTATATGAACGGGACAACAGTACAAAACTTGTGATCCAAAAGTTATGACCTAGTGGTCATAAGTCGCTCAGTTTATTTGAAATATACGCGCGCCAGGCCGGCCAGAGTAATAACATTAAGAAATCAAACTTATCTTACGTGATTCTTAACCATTCACAAAACATTCTAGGGTGTAAATTGTAATCGTCGTCGCATTTTAATAAGTGATTGGTGGCGGTGCTGAAGTTTGAGATCATTTTTTTTGTATGGAAACTTGCTTGATAGCCTCTAGTTAATAACATTAAATCTCTTTGGGTGAGTGAGATTTCCGGTGGCCCAATTACCTTTCCCAGTTCCTATTTTCCTCCTTTTATGTTGGCAACGCACCCGTGATTCTTTTTTTTTTTTTTTTAATTTTCCCTTTCGGGAAAGCAAAGGGATCTAGCCCATACAGCCTCGTCTTATGTGCTTTTTATGTCTTCATTCGCTTATATCTAATTTTTCACAAGTGTAATGAATTCGGATGTGTTCGATTTCAAGGCCCTGCTGGAGTTTTGGCGTCAATTCTTTCCAGTTTGATGCTTTTCAGATGATTTTCTCGCAGCGGAGGAGTCGAACATGGTCGACCCATCCACCCGACAAAAATCGTCCAAAATTACTTATTTCAAAGCTTCCACATACTGTCCATCTTCGTTGATGTTTATAGCTTAGATTCACATCACATTTACACCACAAGCACAACTTTAGACTAAAATATGAAATTATTAAAACAAGCGACCACCCGCACCGTCAGAATTTCCGCCAAAACTCCCACACCCATGATTCTTTTTGTCTCGGGTGTCTATGGGCGGTGGAGATCACTTACCATCAGGGGACCGATCTGCTCGTTTGTCAGTCTTTGCTATAAAAAATCAGTGCGTATTTATATATGTTCTTACTGATACTCAATAGGCGTATATACTTAATGGGGCGAAAGAGGTGTGTAAGGATCGTAGCAAGTGGAAATCCGTTGTCTCTGCCTACCGCTATGGGAAAAAGGCGTGAGTCTATGTATGTATGATACTCAATATCTCATACAAATGTGGACCGATTTGCAAAATCATTTGTGTTTCTTAGAGCTTACTGGGGTTAGCTTAAATTAAAACACCAAACAGTCACACACATAGTCCTGACCCCACACTAGGTATAACCTGTCCGTGGATATTAGAAACGAGAGACTCAGTCTCACACACTGACGTAATAAAAAGATGAACGGAGCGCTAAGTACATTGAAAGTAAAGCAGGGTTTCGCGAGTTCGATTCCCGCACCAAGACAAATATTTGTGTGACCCATAGATATTTGTTTCGGGTCTGGGTGTTGTGAGACCGAGCGTCTCTCGTAGTTCCTGATACCCACGACACGAGACTATTATAGTATCGGGTCAGGAGTCAGGACTATGTGTGACTGTTGGGAGTTATTTATAGTTACTTTCGATTAGCGATACGGTCACAGGTGTTCACACTTTCACTGTTTACTATTTTGCATTATTTTATCATAAATTATGAATGTTACTGTCGGCGAAAAGACGTTGAACTAGATACGAACTATCTACCGTTTATGTATCTGTGTAAATCGGAAAGTGTTTTCACGATACCTATGCCAAAAATGTAAATAACATACATACATACATAGACTCACGCCTTTTTCCCATAGGGGTAGGCAGAGACAACGGATTTCCACTTGCTACGATCCTTACACACCTCTTTCGCCTCATTCAGTCTCATTACATTCTTCATGCATGCACGTCGGTTTAGGGTACTTTTAACTTGACCTTTCTCGAGTAAATCTCTGACTTGGTCAGAGAATGTTCGATGAGGTCTTCCCCTTCCACCTCTACCATTCACACTTGCCATATATATTTGCTTTGTCAGCCTCCTTTCATCCATCCTTTCTACATGCCCAAACCACCGCAACATTCCTTTCTCAATCCTCGTTATTATTTCCACCATTTCTTACCCTATCTCTCAAAGTCACAAATGTAAATAAATATATGTCTAAAGCAACACTCGTTCGTGAAATTCCATATAATAATATTAGCCCTGTTATATTACTGTCCCACTGCTGGGCACGGGCCTCTACTAATGAGGGGGGTTAGGCCTTAGTCTACCACGCTGGCCTAATGCGGGTTGGTAGACTTCACATACCTTCGAAATTCCTGTGAAGAAATTCTCAGGTATGCAGGTTTCCTCACGATGTTTTCCTTCACCGTTGTAGCAAGCGATATTTCACAATGAAAATACACTTAACATAGAAAAGTCAGAGGTGTATGCTCCATTTTGGGGTTGGTCTCGAACCTCCGACACTTGTCTCGGCAGTCCGTACCATTCCCAACTGAGCTATCGCTTCTACCGATATTTTTTTTAATTTCAATTCCATATTAATGTGTTTTTTGGAATTTTCGGCTCCATTGGGTACTTGACTATAGTAACCAATATCAATGAATTTTGTGGGAACATAGATTTATTATCAAAATAACGTGTGTGATAGGAATTGATTAAAAATACTCCAAGGATAATTTTTATTGTAGTAATTTAAATACCAATTTTTTTATTTGTGAGTCACGTGACTGTAAACACCAATCACGATGCATGATGTCACATTACTCATTTTTCTTGCATATTTGTTCCACAAGGGCCTAAGACCTAAGATCCGAAGTCATACTGCCAGGTTATTCGGTATATATTTTTTCGTATTTTTGTTTAAAGCTCAACCTAATTTCAACGCGGATGTGATCAACGATCGATATCTGATCGATGAAATATCTGACCGTTTTTTTAGCTTGAAATCATAAATGTTATTACCTCAATGTTTTTTTATGAGCGATTTTGTATCTATGGTAAGGGACAATGAAATCATCCGTATTTACAGTCCACAGATGGCGTTTTGGCGGCAAACTAAATTATACACATAGAAATATCATACAATGTAATTACTCTAAGATTATACATAATTAATGTTTTTGGAGATACATAAAAATAAAGATTAAGTGGTATTGTCCTACTTTTTTGTCGGTTAAAAAAAACAATCAAGATGGCGCCAAAAAACATGGCCTCCAACATAATCCCCGGCCTTGTGTACTCTCAATATGTCCATTATTCTATAACAATGTGAGATTTCGAAATATCCGGTGAGGTGTTATTATTTACCAACTATTAAAGAAGGAGGTTCTAAATTCGTCGCTATTTTTTGAGTGATTCTGAGTGCTAGAGCCACGCTGTAGACAGTTACGTCTACAGCACGAATGGACCGGCTCCACCGACACCTTTCTCATAGGAAACCGACGTAAAATGGTACTTCGCTGCTGCGTTTCGTTCGGTGAGTGAGTTCCGATGGCCTAATTCTCCCCTCCCTTTCTCAATAGTCTGTCCCCTGTTTCCTTGTGTCTCATTGTTTGAAAATAAAAGAACAAATTATTCTTTCGCAAAGTCGCCATTTTGGTTTCTCTCCATTTATTAGGTATGCTTAATTTTTTCGTAGTTATGCCAAGTCCTTATTCTTCTTTTGTCTATGTGATGGTCTCATATTAAGTCACAATCGGATACATTTTGAAGTATATCGATTAAGTAATTAAACTTTGTTATTGTAAATACAGCATAAGCTCGCGCCTGTATCCCCGAAGGGTAGGCAGAGGCGCACTAGCGAACTAGAACACCAACATTTCGCCGTGCTTAGTTCCGTCCCAGATGTGATAGGGGGCGAGCCTATCGCCATATCGGGCACAAATTCCAAACTCCGGGCTAATATAGAAAATCCAATATCACTTTACCGGACCCGGGGATAGAACCCTAGACCTCAGGACGGTAGTCGTACTGAAATACAGCCACCGAGGCAGTCATATTGAAATATTCTGAAAAATAAAAAAGTTATAAGCCTTTGAAGTTTGGTGTAACCTTCAAACTGCAGGAAAGAGAAGTATCAGTATAATCACGTCACCGCCATAACGATACGTGCGTTGGAAAGTGATAGAAGATATCTTCACTATGCCCCCACTCCTGAAATAGATCCAGATTTAAAATATGAATTATGCCTCATTTTTCAACCAATTTCGTTGCAGTTTTTACAGAAGGGTTTCTTTTTTGTTTTATATATAATACATAAGAAAATGTGTGTAAAATCAAACATAGAAAAGTACCTAATTGTAACAATATTATCTCCTACTGATTTCGTAAATTTACGCGAATGTTATTATTTATTTATTTTAATTATAACGGTACTTTAACACCAATTAGTAATGAAATTAGAATACATATCACAATATTAAAGTTAGCAGTCCAGCAGAAGCTCGTTTATTTCACAGAAATGTAGACAGATCGACCTATCCAAAGAATAAAGTTACATATGAAAATGAATCGAAATTGCTTTCTTATTTTTCTAAGCTTATATTTACCTATATATTTAATTAGTATTTTTTATTTAGTTATGACATAATAACAAGTTAAATTATACATATATAGACATAGCTTAAATATTTACTAGTTAAATATATAGGTGAATATAAGCTTAGAAAAATAAGAAAGCAATTTCGATTCATTTTCATATGTAACTTTATTCTTTGGATAGGTCGAGATGGTTCTGAGAAAGCCCCATTTATCAAAAACACGTCACAATCTAGTTTTATGTTGATCAAGGAGTTTAATGCACCATGCATGCGACTCAATGGAGACTGCGCTCGGATATAGAGGTACATTGAAATAAAACTATTTTTACGGACTCTATCACGTATTTTTTTAATTAATTAGACACCGTGGACTCGTACTGCGTAGATCGGAACACAAATAATGAACTTTTTATTTATTTTTATTTTGTAAAATTTAAATATGAAGGTAGATATTGTAACACTAACATTTTTGGACAAGTGACACCTCAGTCCGACCCGTGACCACGAAGACTGCAAAGCCTTCGAAACGTCGGGAATAATTAAAAACCAAATCGTGATAGAATCCGTAAAAATAGTTTTATTTCAAAATATTACCTCCTTTTTCTGAATTCTGTTAAAAATCAAACACATATCGATGTTGCGATCGTGTAGACACGGATGTATGTTATTTTGGACATATGATAAACAGGGTGTGGTGTGTGAAACGAGCGGAGACCAGAATGAATACATCCGCCATCACAACCTCAAGCTCAAGCTCACAAGTGAACAGGTTATTGTGTAATATTTGTATTGCTTTCATTTTTGCTTTCTACTCGCAGCCAGTTACTTAACATTTAAGATGTTCTTGTATTTGCAAAACAATTATTATAACCACAACTTTGAAAACTTAAGTTACTTAGGGCGACTTGCATCACTATTACTTATCTACATTTAGTCCTAACCTTAAGTTTTTTTTTTTTTGTTACGTTTCTAATTTTTTTAAATAATAATAATAATAATTTATTCACAAAAAGTATCTTACATACAAGTTACATCGTAGAATAACACATATAGAGATTTATCGAAAAATTATACAGGTCCCCTGTCTCCCAAACTAGGCAAAATAGCCTGAAAATTAAGTTGAACCCGTCAGAGGCGGCACATATATATGTTCCATAAGCGTATGGGCCACCGGAGGCCGAGCCGCCCGTGACTATTTCATTGAAAAAGAAATATATGAAGGACGTGTAATTCATTACATATAATGTAAGACATGTAATTACAGATAATATATGATGACATTTAATTAACTACATATAATAAATTATATGTCCTTCATATATTTCTATTTCAATTTAACTTGAGGTTAGGATTAACTGTAGGTTAGTAATAGTGGTGCAAGTCGCCCTTATAATCACAAGTTTAAAAACTTATCTGACCGACTTCCAATTTACCGATCGTGACCAAATTTATATGGGACCACCCTTGAAATAAGCTCTGTCGAACACAAAAAGAATTTTGAAGATCGGTCCACATTTGGCGGAGATATCGAGTAACATAAATAAAAAAAATACCGACGAATTGAGGACCTTCCTTTTTGGATGTCGGTCGAAAAGAATGTCCTAGTTCGCAAGTCCGCCTCTGCCTACCCCCTTCGGGGATACAGGCATATATGTATGTATACTGATTTCTTAAGTTTACGTGACAACAAAGACTGCAAAGCCTTCGAAACGTCGGGAATAATAATTAAAACCTAATCGTGATAGAATCCGTAAAAATAGTTTTATTTCAATATATATGTATGTATGTCTAAAAACATCGAAGAGTTTTATAATTCGACATTGTCTCTAATCTTGAACGGAGTCTAAACGCTATAATACAATGTAATACATGTAAAAAGGTATGTTAGCATTCCACAAACACAATTCAAGGACGTATTATATAAAATACAAAACGTGACGTGAATGAAACAGTTTGGACATACATAAAGTAGCTCTGTGTTGTGAATTCTAATTTGTTATAAAGAAACGTCGTGTTAATCGCCTGTTACCGTTGGATTCATGAATTTTGGTGCCATTTTCACATACCTACCTTCACCCCTGTATATCCGAAGAGATAGGCAGATACACACTAGTGGACTAGAACACCCACATTTCCCCGAGCTCATTTCAGTCCGAGTGATAATTAATAGATATATCGAGTACCACTACTCGACCAGGCATCGAACCCGAGACCTCAGGCACGCAATACAACTACCCCAACGATTGATTTTCAAACCCCTCTAAGTTAGTAATATTAAATATCTTTGCATCGCGTGTTCCATCGTAACATTTTTACGCTCCAAAAGAATTCACGGTCACTGTCAACAGATTGGACCGTGGAAATCAAAGCATTCGTAATTCGAGCATGATTGGAATTCGCGATGGTCCATGAACAAATCTTAGATTTTTTTAACTTCTTCATAGCCATGGATACAATGTCCTTTAGCCGTATACTTTTTATTATTTTTTTATACTTTGTTTCCTACATCTAAGTTTTCGCAAGTGTAATGAAGTAAATTTCTGTCTTACATGTGATATTATAGCCATATCTGGCGCAAATTCCAGACTCCAGGCTGATACTGAAAAATCCAATATCACTGCCCGCCCCGGGAACGAACCCGAAACCTCAGGATGATAGTCGTACCGAAATACAACATCACCGAGGCAGTCACTATTTAATAATCTTTACTATTTCTGTACTCCAGAGGAATACAATATACATATCTACATTTTTTGGTAGATTTTGACGGGAAGTCTGACAGGGTGGGCGTCGCTTGTTAAAATTATTTCATATTATTCTCTAGAGCTGTGTTTGTTGGTTTTTAGTGATGTGGTTTAATGCATCAAACTGCAGTGAAGATGGACAGTATAATGGAAACTTTTTAACCGGTGATCTTTGATGAGTTTTGCTTGGTGCGTTGGCTGGCTTTGGTTGGTCGATTCGCTGAGTAAAAGTCATCTGAGGGGCACCACGCTGGAAGGAATTACCGCCATAATCCCAGCAGGGCCTTGAGATCATCCAAATCTGGGTCTCATGGTCATTGTGAAAACATAATTGCTCCATTTACCTTGACATTGGCTAAATCATCACAAATGCGTGGAAGCCATTATTTTTAAAAGAACTATATTTTTTTCAAAAATCTAGTTTTTTTACACCGATGCGCGAAAACTCAATATATAACTCGTCGATAAGCTCGATATATCTTTATGATATAAAACACAAATTGCAATTATTTGTTTTTACTAACCTGTATAATCCCACTGCTGGGCAAAGGTCTCCCCCCTCTCCTTCCACTTCCCTCGATCCAATGCCATCGCCATCCATAGTGGTTCAAATGCATCCAGATCGTCTCGCCACCGTTTCTTAGGGCGACCGCGTGGGCGTCGTCCATCCGGTACCCATTCGGTTACTGCTTTTGCCCAACGCTTTGAATGCATTCGAGCCACATGACCCGCCCAATCCCATAACTAAATACATAACTAATTTCTGTAACTTTTAAAATTTAAGTAACTGCGGCCAAAGTGCGGCCTGAGCAGGAAAATTTCTGACAACCGTAAATGTATTCGAACTCGATGCGCGTCTATGAAATTTGTATGAAATATTAACCAAACGTCATCAGTGCGCAGCGAACTCGAATACATTTACATTTACCTACATTAGTTTTTCGTGCTCGGGCTACTGAATTCACAGTATGATTTGAATTTTAGTTAAAACTCTTTTTCGACCGACTTCCAAAAATGAGGAGGTCCTCAATTCGTCTGTATTTTTTTATGTTACGCGATATCTCCGCCAAATGTGGACCGATTTTCAAAATTCTTTTTGTGTTTAGAGCTTCTTTCAAGGGTGGTCCCATATTATGGTCGCGATCGGATTTGAACTCGGTCTGTTAAGTTTTTAAACTTGTGATTATTACTCGTTAAACCGCAGTCATTTAAAGGTGGCCTCACGAGTTGTGAGTTGTGACGTAACATGTTGAAACAACTTTAAATATGAATATATGGTCATTTAGAAAGGCCGCGGTGAAAGTAACACGGTCGGCCATAGAGTATAGAGTATGTGTGCGTAATAACAGATAGGCAGTCTGATTTCTTACTTTTTTTTTATAGCAGAGACTGGTAAACGAGCAGATGTGTCACCTGATGGTAAGTGATCTCCACCGCCCATAGACACCCAAGACACAAAAAGAATCATGGGTGCGTTGCCAACATAAAAGGAGGGAATGGAAGGGGAGGGAAAAAGGGATTGAGAAAGGAAGGGGGAAATGGGCCACCGGATATCTCACTCACCAAACGAAACGCGACAGCAAGCTGCCACTTTACGACGGTTTTCTGTGAGACAGTGGTATCTTCCCGGTCGAGCCGGCACATTCGTGCTGTAGACGTTACTGTCTACAGCGTGGCTCTACCACTCAAAGACTTACTTCTTAATACAAATACAAATACAAAAACGTTTATTGCGGAATGTATGTAGGTACAGATGGTTAATTTATAATTTTATGATGTTCTAATACATTCTACCGGACATGTACCAGTGTGCAATATAAGCTATGTTATATAGGTAAATTAATAGTACAAGCCTTATTACGTAAACTTCATAAGCTGTGGACATCAAAACATGCATTTCAGTTGTTCATAGGTAAAGAATACGACAAATTTATTTATTCTCAAAGTATTCCTTGAAACTATAAAAACAATTAGATAAAAGCCAATTATTAATTTTATTTTTAAATATTGTCAGAGAGTCAGTTTCTTTTATGTTCGATGGTAATTTATTATAAATTTTTATTGCCATGCCATACATATTGTTACTAAACATTGCAGACTTACATTTGGGATAATATATTCTTTTCTTATGTCTCGTCTCTCTATCTAACATTCGTCCATGACTACTAAAATAACTAGGATGCTGTCTTATAAAAATACAAATTTCTCTTATATACAAACAAGGTAGGGGAAGTACTCTAAGTTTTTTGAAGAGTGGTTTACAGCTCTCTAAGAACCATGCTCCACAGACAGCTCGTATGCATTTCTTCTGTACTTTAAAGGCCCTGATTAAATCTACTGAATTTCCCCAAAGTGGTAGACCATATAGTAATATAGATGACACATAACCATGGTACGCTGTTAAAGCTGCCTTTTGTGATACTGTTTTCCTGAGCCTTTTAAGTGCATAAACAAATCTATTTAATTTATTACATACTTGATCTATATGTGGCTTCCAATTTAGGTGTTGATCAATCTTGATTCCCAGAAAGAGACACGACTCAACACTTTCGACTGATATTGATTGGAATGTTATATTAAGAGGTACAGGTTTCATCTTATAATTTCTAAATAGTATTAGTTTTGTTTTTTTTTATATTTATAATTAGTTTATTTTTATTAAGCCAGGTAACAATGTCAGAAATTGAATTATTTATGTCCGTTTCAAATCTATGCCTATCAGTACACTTGATGATTAAAGTTGTGTCATCTGCAAATAAAAGACATTTATGTTTAGTAGCATTGGGCAAGCTGTTGACATATAACAAGAAAAGAAAGGGTCCTAAGATGCTCCCTTGTGGAACATCAGTGTTCTTTACTCGATATTTTGATCGATAGAGTTTTTTATTGTATAAACCTTTCTTACCTGCCCTTATCGCAGCTTAATGTGGGGTCGGCGCGACACTTTTCAAGCATGTTGCACAAAGGATTTGGCTTAGTTACCGCTGACGTCCACGCCCTCTTTAAAGATAATCCTGCAAAAATAGTGTTTTTAACAATATTAAAATATTTATACATACATTATAAATTCTTACTTCGGAACCCTGTACTGTGCGGGATCAGATATGTAGCATGCACTTGCCCGTTTTCTTTTTATAATATAACATAACATAACATAAGCTCACGCCTGTATCCCCGAAGGGGTAGGCAGAGGCGCACTAGCACACTAGAACACCCACATTTCGTCGAGCTTAGTTCCTTCCCAGATGTGATAAAGGGCGAGCCTATCCGGCACAAATTCCAGACTCCGGGCTGATGTGGAAAATCCAATGTCACTTTGCCAGACCCGGGATCGAATCCGAGACAGGACGCCAATCGTACCGAAATACAATCACGGCACCGAAACAGCCAGTGTCAGTCAGTGATTTTTTAGGTTTACGGATTTTATCGCAATGTGATTTAAACGGACGGCCTCCGTGGTGCAGTAGGTGAGTGGCCGGCTGTGAACGAGAGGCCGCGGGTTAGATTGCCGCATTGAGACAAACGTTTGTGTGTCCCACAGATATTAGTTTCGCGTGTTTGTGTTGTGAGAGCGCGCGTCCCTCATAGTCTCTGACACCCACGATACAGGTTATACCTAGTGTGGGGGCAGGACTAGGTGTGTGACTATTGGGTGTATTTATTATTTATTTATATTATTTTATTTATGGTCCGACCCGGGACCATGAAGGCTGGTAAAGCTTTCGAAACGTCGGGCCTAAAATTAAACCAAATTGCGATCAAATCCGTAAAAAGTAAAAATCCGTAATGAGTTATTTATATATTTTGTACTACGAGCTTAAGAGTCATTTGAGGCGTCTCCTCTACACTATATGACTATAATCTATAATATTTCCACCTGTTTTATCAACAAGTTTTGCTTTCGTCTTGAGAAAGCGAGATGCGCCGCCCGCAGCCTCGCACCGGAGCACCTCATCAAATGTCAACGAACTTACATTTCACACGTGGAACTAGTCAGGAATTACATGACATTTGATCGTTCGAGGTTCTTTTCCTTTTGGACCGACTTAAAAAAGGAGGAGGTTAACAATTAGATGCTTGACAAACCTTTTTTTACTAATTTTATATGAAAACGTCGACTAAAATATACATCGATATATTATTTACCTAGATGCACAGTTGACGCTCGGAAAATGGGACAGCAAAGAAGCACTCGTTTTGCCTACAGTCGGACGTCGATAGAATTCTAAATTTCAAAATTCAAATTAAAGAACGCTTGCTCATTTCGTTTAAAAACCTACTTTATAACACGTGCTTAGGGTTATATTTGTGTTGATTTAATTACAACGTGTGATCGTTTTCTTTGTTTTATTCTTGAGACCACTTTTTAGGAGGATATTTGCAAAGAACTGTGCATCTAGGGTATAATATATTGATGAAAATATAGAACAGAAAGCAATATTGAAATATTCTCAAAAATAAAAAGTTATAAGCCTTTGAAGTTTGGTTTAACCTTCAAACTGTGGGAAAGAGAAATATCAGTATAATCACGTCACTCCATAACGGTACGTGCGTTGGAAAGAGATAGCAAGATATTTCCAATATGCCCCCACTCCAGAATTTAAAATATGAATTACTGTCTCATTTTTCAACCAATTTCGATACAGTTTTCACAGAAGGGTTTCTTTTATCTTTTATTTGCTATTACATATAAATATGTATAAAATCAAACATAGTAAAGTGCTCAATTCATAGGAATCCGCCAAATGTGGACCGATTTCTCAAGATTCTTTTTGTATTCGATAGAGCTTATTTCAAGGGTGGTCCCATTTAATTTGGTTACGATCGGATTTGAAGTAGATCCGTTAATAAACTTGTGATTATTATTCACGTTTATTTTAAAGTCGGTTTCCATTTTTTGTTAAACATGAATTATTATTTATATCCTACATTAATGTGGGGTCGGCGCTACACATTTTCAAGCGTGTTGCAGAAAGTACCCGGCTTAGTTTTTACGACCGACTGCCTGCCTGACGTCAACCACTCTGGAGATCTGGCCCCAAAAAAACGTGTATAAAATCACTTCACCAGACCTGGGAATCTAACCCAGGAGCTTACAAAAACTGGAGAAAAAAATAGAAATATTCATATCAAATTGCGAGTAATTTATTATTTGTATCATTTCAAAATGAATCGATTTAAACATTAATTCGTTTTTTACGTGCGCCGTCTCTAGTTCACTGCCCCGACTTTGACATTTCTAGCGTTCCATCGACGATTAAACATGAAGTTGACAAGTTCAGCTTTCGCACTTCTCGTCCTTGTTTAGCGCCATGTATGTGAAAGAGACATATGCAACATTCTCCAAGTGAAAGTGGTACGGGTGGAGGAAAGTTTAATGTTTTAACAATATTTAACGATTTTTAATTTATGTAATGGCCGTGATCTTGTCTCGATATATGTAATAAAATATACATAATTATCACGTTATTTCACTTTCGACCGACTTTAGAAGGCGGTAATCAATTCGTCTGTATTTTTTTATGTATGTTACGCGATATCTCCGCCAAATGTGGACCGATTTTACGATCCTTTTGAATATGATCACGATCGAAAAAATGAAGTAGATTTTTATGCTGCCGTCTTCATGCTAAAATGCCGTTAAGTGAATAAACTTAACTTTGAGATGTCTCCAAAAATCGTGAAAAATATCCTTAGAGGTTTATGAGACTGTCGCTTATATTTAATAGACTAACGGCCGGTTTCAATAAACGATCTCAGTATAGAGCGCAGATAGATCGCGATTATGAACCAATCAAATCACGTCATTTGACGGAGTCATGTTCAAACTGTGTTCTTATTGGCTAATTTTTGTAATCTATTTGCACATTCGAACATTTGTTTATTGGAACTGGGCGTAAATAACTTGTTTACTCTAAGATTAAAAATAACCATAAGACTATGAAATCTATAGGGACCATATTTTCAGCGTTTTTGGAGACATCTTAAAATTAGGTTTAACCTTAGAGTAATTACGTATATTTCTATGGGTTTGACGGAATTTTAGCTTGAGGATGGTAGAATGTTACTAGCTTCAGCTCGTCAAATATCTTTTGTTTTAATAAAATTATTTTCTTTGTTTCAGTTACTTCGGTGGAGGATGGTAAAAACAGTTAATTTTTCATATAATCACGCTTGTTTCCCAAAAGGATAGGCAGTGACGACTTGCTACAATTCTTGCATCTCTTTTGCCTTATTCAGTCTCTTTATATTCTTCATGCTTATTTTTTTTATAGCACAGATTGGCAAACGAGCAGGTAGGTCACCTGATGGTAAGTGATCTCCACCGCCCATAGACACCAAAGACACAAAGAATCATGGGTGCGTTGCCAACCTAAATGGAGGGAATGAAAGGGGATGGAAAAGGAATTGGGCAAGGGAGAGGGAAATGGGCCACCGGAAATCTCACTCACCGAACGAAACGCGACAGCAAGCTGCCACTTTACGTCGGTTTTCTGAGAGACAGTGGTTCAAACCGCTTTCGCTAGGTCGCCTCTGCCTACCCCTCCGGGGATACAGGCGTGAGCTTATGTTATGTTAAAAAACCGCATCAAAATCCGTCGCGTATTTTTAAAGATCTAAGCATACAGACAGATGGTAGGACTTTGTTTTATACCATGTAGTGATTGTCGCGGTGACGTACTGGTATTGAGTGCGTGGTACGACTATCGTCCTGAGGTCTCGGGTTCAATCCCCGGGCCGGGTAGATTGATATTGGATTTTTTAGTATCAATCCGGAGTCTGGAGTTTGTGCCCGATATGGCGATAGACTCGTCTATCACATCTGAGACGGAACTAAGCTCGGCGAAATGTGGGTGTACTAGTTCGCTAGTGCGACTCTGCCTACCACTTCGGGGATATCAACTGACGGATCTTTAAGTAATATATTAGAAATTACATCGTCAACGTAACTTAGGAAGTAATTATTATAAACTTATGAAAGTAGTCATTACATCTGCTTTCTAAATTACATAGTAATATTGAAGCAGCCTTTTACGCGGATTGCGCGCGTCATTACTTTCAGGTCGTATTTTTTTTATAGCAGACTGGCAAACGAGCAGATGGGTCACCTGATAAGTGATATTTACATAACATAACACAGGGAAATGTGGGTGTTCTAGTTCGCTAGTGCGCCTTTGCCTGCCCCTTCGGGGATACAGGCGTGAGCTTATGTTATGTTATGTAACACAGGGAGTGAAGAGGAGGGAGAGGAATGGGGGTTGAGAAAAGGAGGGGGGAATTGGGCTACCGGAAATCTAATTCATTGAACGAGACGCAACAGCGAGCTATCACTTTGCGTCGGATTTCTGTGAGATAGTGGTATAAAACCGGTCGAGCCGGCCCATTCCTTCTGTAGACGTTACTGTCCATAACGTGGCCCTACCATTTTCATGATTTCTCTATATATTCCCTATACAGTGTGTATTTGCAGAGTAAACCTTTTCCTAAAAAGTCTCTTAACGTGTCGATACCCTTGTGCCAGCTACTTGTTTGACCTATCTTATCTGTACAGATTTCTTAAGTTTACGCGAATATTATACATTGAAATAAAACTATTTTTACGGATTCTATCACGATTAGGTTTTAATATTTATTATTCCCGACGTTACGAAGGCTTTGCAATCTTAATTTTTCATTCTTCAGTCTGACCCGTGACAACGAAGATTGCAAAGCCTTCGAAACGTCGGGAATAAAAATATTAAAACCTAATCGTGATAGAATTCGTAAAAATAGTTTTATTTCAATATCTTATCTGTCGTTACGTATGAATAACCTAAGTATGATCCGTTTACTCTTCATACTTCCAACCTGGCTTAGCACAGGCAAAAATATGTATTTCATAGGAATTCCCATAAAAAAGTTCATATATCTATAATATAAAAATGAATCGCTGTATGTGTTGCTAAGCGCAAAACTCGAGAGCAGCTGAACCGATTTCGCTAATGCTTTTTTTAGAATATTCCTTGGAGTACGAGGATGGTACTTACGGAGAGAAAATTTTTAAAAAATGACTGAAAAATTCTAAAATCAACACTTTTCTATACTCCCGTACAATCGATTCGTAATAATACTTAAAAGTCAATTTGAACTTTAATACCATACCATAAAGTTTAAGTGTTAGTGGAGAGGTTCCGGGAAGGTAAAACAATTGAGTGACGTTAGTATCGTATAAATATCAATGTAAATATTTGTCCGAATTAAAAAAAAAATTAAGAATTGACTATTAGGCGGTACGAAGTTCGCCGGGTCAGCTAGTTTTATATATACATATTTGGGACGAGAATCAAACACTGAGTGACCTCCTCAAACTGGTCTAAACTAAACTTAAATATATATGGGAATCGAACTCACGCCCTCCCGGTCCACAAACCATGTATACTACCACTAGAGCAGGCGACCAGCCCGGCTAGCATACGTGACACGATATATCCCGATAATCGACTATCGAGATGTTGTCTACAATATTGTATGAAAATAATCGAGGACGCATGTTAGTGTCCGTCGACAAATAGAGAAAACCAGTAATAACACGATAAAAAGCGTAGACAAAATGTTCTCGTGTCGCACATGCTAGGCGGGCAATAGGGAACTTGCGTGTAATTTTTTTATTGGTTCATTGCAAAGAAATACGTCTCAAATAAACACTCCAGAAACAAAAACATAAAAATATGCACAAATCGTTTAATTATCGCAAGTCTAAATATGACTTACAAAACCCCGCGCTAAAAAAGGACGTGACGTCACAGCTTAAAAATGCCTTGTTCATAGCCATGGATACAATGTCCTTCAGCCGTATACTTCTTGTTATTTTTAGTACTTTATTTCCTACATCTAAGTTTTCGCAAGTGCAATGAAGTCGGATGTGTTCGATTTCAAGGCCCTGCTGGAGTTTTGGCGTCAATTCCTTCCAGTTTGATGCTTTTTAGACGATTTTCTCGCAACGGAGGAATCGAACATGGTCGACCCATCCACCCGACAAAAAGCGCCCAAAATCACTTATTTCAAAGCTTCCACATACTGTCCATCTTCGTTGTTGTTTATCGCATAAATACACACCACATTTAAACCACAAGCACAACTTTAGACTATAATATGAAATCATTAAAACAAGCGACCACCCGCACCGTTAGAATTCCCGCCAAAACTCGGAATGACGTTTGAACCGCTATAATTGCCTATCGTTTAAAATTTCCCCATGCCGAACAAAAATTTCCCCAAACATGTTGAAGCTATTTCATTAAATAACGAAGTAAAAATAAGTTGCACCCTTGAATCCTGAGCGGAGAGGTGGGAAAGTTACATGAAGAAAATAATTTGGAAAGAGGAGGACCTCCGAAATCTCATTCATCAAGTACCATACTAAACATAACCACAGTTTTCCGCAAAATTGGGAAAAATACCCCAACGTGGAAACACTGCCTAATGGAACGACGTCACTTGGGTTTTGTAATAACGTTCCATTACACGTAATTTCTAATTAAGATATTTTGTAAAATATCAATTATTTTATACTACAAATTTCATCATAGCACATTTCAAGGTTTGGTTTATTGATTTATCAACACAATTTCTCGTTATAATTTTCGTGCAAGTTCCCCATTCATTAGTTGTAAAAACTAAATTGCTATTATTATCGGAAACTAGTTAATTCAGTTCCTCAAATGAGATCAAACCACTTCCTTCATTAAAAACGTGTGATATTAATGTTATACAATAGAATTGATGTAAAAACTGACAAGACAACGCACTTTAGTAGAGATGTGATGCATCGATAAAGAGGAGTATCGACTGATCGATTATGAATGTTTTAACCGAATTTAAAAATAACTTGGCCGGGTTTCTATGGGATATAACAGTGGTTTATTTTAGATATTTACAGTACGTCTGTTATAGTTTTTACAAAATATTTTGATTGACATTTCAAAGGAACAAGATAAAACGTTCTATAACTATGACGGATGTATGTATGTTGCCAGCCTAAAAGGATAGAATGGAAGGGGAAAGAAAAGGGATTGGGAAAGGGAGGGGGAATTAGGCCACCGGAAATCTCACTCACCGATCGAAAGTCGACAGCGAGCTGCCGCTTTACGTCGATTTTCTGTGAGACAGTGGTATCAAACCGGTCGAGCTGGCCCATTCATGCTGTAAACGTAATTGTCTACATCGTGGCTCTACCACTCAAATCCATCTCCATATCTGGGTATCTTGATCATTGGGAAAACTTGGTAATCGCTCTATTGAGAAACATATTATCATAAGCTTTTTTTTTTTAAATAAGATCATCTAGTTATTTATCGGATACATTCACCGATGTTAGAGTTTCAGAAACGGAGTATGTATAAATAAATAAGCGAAGTTTTAGTGGTAGAGCCACGCTGTAGACAATTACATCTACAGCACGAATGGGCCGGCTCGACCGGGCAGATACCACTGTCTCACAGAAAACCGACGTACAGTGGCAGCTCGCTGTCGCGTTTCGTTCGGTGAGTGAGATTTCCGGTAACCCAATTCCCTGTCCCTTTTCCAATCCCATTTCCCTCCCCTTCCATTCCATCCTTTTAGGTTGTCAACGCACCCATGATTCTTTTTGAGTCTGGGGTGTCTATGGGCAGTGGAGATCACTTACCAACAGGTGAGCCATCTGTTCGTTTGCCATTGTATCCTATAAAAAAAAATACAAAATTCAATGTATCGATATAAACTCAACGCTTCCATCTCTATTGAACTAGTTCGGAGTGAATATTAAGAACACTCGTGAGAACCGAAGAGAGTGACGTTTGACACATAGACCCGACCATCGATATGTAGACACGGTCAATGGGTTGGCGAGGGAAAGTACGGAGCATAATACATATTATTAAGCCGGCTCCAGAAGCGGCGCGAAATAACGCTGTGAACTCTGCGCGACATGAACGATCTCCACACGCGTAATTTCACAGTCATTTTTCATTATCTAGACTTAAATGGATGAAACATGATCATAACCTTAATGGATAACGGGATCTTATGTGGATTAGTATCTATTTAAAACGCAGACGTTGAACGGCAACGTAGGGCTTTTAGCATTGTAGGCAACATGATTGCAAGAAAGTTTTGCAAATCAGCACCTGACGTGAAGTTGACACTCTTTAGATCGTTCTGCCAATCGTTTTACACGTGTCAACTCTGGAGTAACTATACGAAAAAATCGTATGCAGGTATAAGAGTAGCCTATAATAATATCTTTAGGCACCTTATGGGCCTCAAACGTCATTGCAGTGCTTCTGAAATGTTGGCAGAGGCTGGTGTAGACACATTTAACGCCATACATGGAAAACGTATCGCGTCTTTTATGTCCAGAGTTGACTCGTGTAAAAATGGAATTATTGAAAGCCTGGCCTGAAGAAGCCTGAAAAATCAGAAACAGAAATGAACACCGTGAATAGAAGTGAAAACCATCTACACTCACGTTCACGCCCTTCTCGGGGGTTCGCGGCGTGCGTCTGGAGCGGGCTTTACCAATGTTTAAATGTCATTACCAATTGGGTACTTGACTCATTTTTTTAATTAATTTATATGAAATTTACGCTATCTAAAATATGGAACTGAAAGAATTGTTGAAATATTCTTAAAAATAATAAAGTCACAAGCATTTGAAATATGGTGCAACCTTCAAACTGCGGAAAAGAGAAGTATGAGTAATATCACGTCAGGGCCATAACCGTACGTGCATTAGAAAGGGATAGCAAGATATCCCCACTCTTAAAATATTAAAATATGAATTACTGACTCATTTTTCAACCAATTTCGATGCAGATTTCACAGAAGGGTTTCTTTTTTGTTTTATTTGCTAGTACATATAAAAATGTGTATAAAACCAAACATAGTCTAGTACCCAATTACTTATTTGACAGCCGTGGTGCAGCGGCCGAGTGAGAGCATGCTGGGAAGCTAGAGGTCGCGGGTTCGATCTCCGCACCGAGACAAATGTTTGTGTGGCCCACAGATATTTGTTTCGGGTATGGGTGTTGGGCTGTATTCACTGTCAACAATCTAAAATTTGTGTCCAATACGGCGATTGGCTTGCCCCCTATAACACCTCGGACGAAAATGTGTGCTATAAAGAGTGTTCTGTTTAGTTTCTCTCTGTCTATCCTTTCGGGGATACCGTCGTGAGCCTATGTATGTTGGCGATACTCCAGCGGTAAATCAATTAGTCATTCCTAACTCACGAGTCTAACACGAGAAAGCTATTTTAATGTATAAGCATTTAGTTAATGACATCCGGAGAAAATACATCTTAAGACTTAAAGGCTTTTAGGTATTTACATCCTCATTCCTCATGCATTATACAGCAGTGCAGCAGGTCGATTCTCTAAGAAACGCCACAACGTTGCGATCGACGGAGCGTTCAACGTTGTTGGCTCTTAGAGAATACCATTTTCCATACATTTATGTCAAACGACTCGCTCGAGAGATGGTTCGCATAAGCGCCGTCATCACGCATAGTGCTAGTGCGTGCGCTTTGTACCTTGCTGAATACAAAAATGATAACATCGTTGCCGCAACGATGCCACAACGTTGTTTTCAGAAATGAAACCTTAGAGAATCTCCCTGCAGGTCGCCTGATCCACGGAACAAAGTTAGTGGAAGTGTGAAGGACCTAGGCGTGGTGCGCGTGTTACAATCAAGCGTCGGCTCCTGTATTAAAAAATTAGTCAAAACACCTACACAAAACATGCTATTTCTATTTTTTGTCTACAGTCCATTGTTATATGAGCAGGAGCAATGAAAAGCCTTGTTTTATGGTGTTGTAGCAGCACAGTGCATTTATGAACAATGACACTTATCGAAAATATGTGTGATCCAAACTTGGTTTGTTATACCCGTGTCAATTACCTACTTAAGCATTGCAGTTTATATGAGTTGTTAATTGTTTAGTCTGATATTTACAACGTGTGCTTTGTTCTCTATGCATTCCTTTGTATTTGATTTGTTATTTTAATAAATATTTGGTGAGAGCGAGAGGCACAGCGATCCTTTACGGGATAGAGCAGTACAGTGAATCAGACTAGCCTCCTTAAATAGGTACGGTGTTAGAAAATTCAGTAGACAGTATTCCATTTGCATTGATCACGCATACATAGGTTGCCACTGGCACCCAAGTCTTTTCATTAACCAAAATCATTACTCGATACAAGACAACTGCCAAAGTGTTTTTAGTGTTTTAATATGAATTATTTTATACTACTTTCATGATAGTACATTTCATGGTTTTGTTAATTGATTTATCAACACAATTTCTCGTTATAATTTTTGTGCAAGTTCCCTATTTACATACGTATAACGTTTTTTTAAAAGATTTATATGGCTCTAAACAAACTCTCTATACTGAAAATTTATTTTCAACTCTCGCAGCGATAGCTCAGTTGGGAATGGTACGGACTGCCGAGGCGAGTGTCGGAGGTTCGAGACCAACCCCAAAAAGAGCATACACCTCTGACTTTTCAATGTTAAGTGTGTTTTCATTGTGAATTATCGCTTGCTATAACGGTGAATGAAAACATCGTGAGGAAACCTGCATACCCGAGAATTTCTACACAAGAATTTCGAAGGTATGTGAAGTCTACCAACCTGCATTAGTCCAGCGTGGTAGACTAAGGCCTAACCCCTCTCATTAGTAGAGGAGGCCCGTGCCCGGCAGTGGGACAGTAATATTACAGGGCTAATATTATTAATTATTTCTTAAATTTAAGCATTGACTTATATGTATACTACTAGACTGGCTGTTCAGTACATTGAATTTGCGGACTTCGTTGTTGTGGATTGCCTGAAACTCATTTAGTCGATAACCAGAGAGCAACAGAAACAGTTGTCATTTGGGCAGCCGTCAATATTAAATTGGACATATTATCAGGCATTCATTGCGTATTGTGAACTTTAAAATATTAGCATTATTTGTGTTTCTATGTTGTTCATATGATTTAAAGTCATTTAGGTAAGTAATTATTTAATTTCGTCGTTGTTTTATAAAATACTATTTATTTTGAATTTCAAATAATAACCGTCATGTCAATATTACCATCTCGCTTACTCATGTTCGGAATGAGATTAGAGTGAGCAGCACTACCGACGCGTTGATGTGTATACATATAAGTCAATGCTTCAATAGGTTTAAGCGAATGTTATTCATTGAAATGATACTTTGATTTTGTAATTTGTTTGGCATTTATTTTACCCGTAACCACGAAGGCTGCAAAGCTTTCGAAACGACGGGACTAAAAATAAAATAGATACAAAATAAATCGCGATAAAATCCGTAAAAACGAATGAAATTAAAATGACATTTATTGCGTTTTAGCTGTTACACAATTAAGTACTTAGGTCTATTAAAATACACAGAGGGGAAAAAGAAAGAAAAAATACACTATCATGTGTATGTGCTTCATTATAGCTTCATTTCTATGAATATTTCAAACTTTTTAGTGCGGTGTGTAATTAAAGCGTGTTGTTTAAGTTTTATTTAAGATAAACAACTTGTTCTTTCCAGGTGGTGGTTCTATGGTGTCTCCTTCTCACGGTGGCTGCTGATGAGGCGCCTCCAGGACTCGTCTCCAAGGACAGCGACCATGATCTCCTCGCTGAAGCATCGCAGTCAGGTAATGTTGACAATTAAGAGGTACTTTGGGTCTCTCTGTGAGTTTTATCGCCTCTACTACGGGGAATGTTCTGAAGGACTGTTCAACCTGGTGCCTTCAACACCATTTTACTATCGCACCACACGACATCGCAGTAGAGTTCATCCTTATCAGATGGAAACGTGACAGTACGGTGCGTTTCTAGCGGTCTTTTTTACCACGTACGTGCAAGCTTTGGAATGAACTTCCTGCGTCGGTGTTCCCCGAGCGCTATGACTTTCTTTAAACGTGATTTAAAAAGAGTACTCACCTAACGGTAGGCAGCAGCTCGACTGTGCCCCTGGCTTTGCTCAAGTCTATGGCGGGGGTTACCGCTTACCATCAGGCGGACCGCTAGCTCATTTGCCCAATTCGGCTTTAAAAAAACATTATCTACCAGTGCTGCCGTTAGACCAAGGAATACATTCAAACATAAACTCACGTCTGTATCCTAGAATGGATATACTGAGGTGAACTAGAGAACTAGAACAACCACATTTCGCCGAGCTCATTTTCACCCCAGATGTGAGAGGAGAGCCTTTCGCCTATTTCCGACCCATGACCCCGAAGGCTGTAAAACGAAACGTCGGAACTAAAAAAACAAATCCCGGTAGAATCCTTAAGGATTCTAGGATAAAACTAGTTTCATTTCGATATATTAATTGTTCCAGGAACACAAACGCAGAAGAGGGAAGCTGGTGGTCTCTCCAATTCTTATGGGGAGCCCCTACCCCCAGACGCGTATGGACCACCCCGGGAGATATCTAATATAAGTGAGTGCCACTAAGGAACCCTACTTTTGACCGACTTTCTTTCTACCTTTATCCACCACGTCCCACGTTAATGTGACGTCGGCGCAACACACTTTTCGACTGAATTCCAAAATGGAGAAGGTCCTCAATTCATCTGTATTTTTTATGTATGTTACATATCTCCACCGAATGTGGACCGATCTTCAAATTTTTTTTTTTCTTCAATGAAGCTTATTTCAAGGGTGGTCCCATATAAGCTTAGTTACGATCGGATTTGAAGTCGGTCCGTTAAGTTTTTAAACTTGTAATTATTTAAGCATGTTGCAGGAAAGATTTGGCTTAGTTTTTACTACCGGCTACCTGCCTGACGTCAGCACCTATTCTGGGCGATCTATAGAAAAACAGTGTTTATGTTGATACTGAATGCGACCCATGCGTCATGCTCTCTCATGTAACGCTGGCAGAGCGAGCAAACGCGCGTTGACTATAACTCTCTCGTTCCTTTATTCCACTCCAGCCGACATTATCCGAACGAGCGTTACATAGCCGAGCGTGACGATTTAGTCCCATTCAATACCCTTAAAATAAGTGCTCAGTGCGCCTAAAGAAATTTTCACTTCAAATAATGAATATCAAAATGTAACTCAATTAATTTTTAGTTCCAGATTTCCCGCTACCAGCACCGATCTATGGGGTTCCCTTACCGAATTTTCAAGAGACGCCACCAGGCGCCTATGGACCCCCGTCACCAGTGGTGTTCCCAGACCAAAAATACGAGGGCCCGCCACCGCCGATGATCCGACCAAAACCTCTATACGGACCACCAAAGATTTATGGACCTCCAAAAAGCTATGGCCCGCCGAAATTTCACCCGAAACTGGTATATGGACCGCCGAAAAAAATGTATGGACCGCCTAAACAAAGTCTTCCTAAACCAACTTACGGAGCGCCGTTTAAAAGCCCAAAGGTGTTATCCAAGCCATTTTTGAAGCCAGTATATGGACCACCCAAATTGAAGCCGACTTATGGGCCACCCATTTCGAAGCCGATACCTTTGGAAGCCCCACCGCCCGTACCAACCGTTACTACTATTGAGACAAGCGTTACCAACTTTGGGAATGTTGGCGCCAGTATTGGCAGCTTTCATGAAGGCAGTTTTCATGATGGCGGCTTTGGGGCCAACGTTGGATCCAACATCGACTTGGGGCTTAATCTACCAGCTCCAATATACGGCACTCCTTTAGTATCTTTACCAGTTGATATAAAACCCAATTTCCCGATACCTTCGGAGAGTTACGGGCCTCCAGGTCATCCCCTAGGACCGATAGGGCCAAACGACCAACTCGTGGTACAAGACCTGTCGAATATCGGACATTATGGACCACCCCAGCCGGACCCGAACCCAAGACCACCGCATCCGGGCATTCCAGCTCCTCCAACCCCACCACATGTGCTATATGATGGTTGGAAGCCGATACCTGGCCTATCCCATCCAATTGGACATATAGAAGAGACCATATTCACCAATATTGGCGTTGATGACAACTATGGACCGCCACCACCTCCTCCAGCTCAGGAAATCCACTTGGACCAACATCATATCAACTTCGACCATTTGACTCAAGGCTTCGATCAATCAGTGAATCAGATAGGCTTGGACAGCCAAGTTGGTGTAGATCATTTGTCGCAAATAGGTTTGGACCAACATTTGACAAATCAGATAAGCTTTGACCAACATTTGCCTAATGTCAACCAGTTCCAGTCGTTTTCCAATGCTCAGATTGCTTCAGGATACTCCAATGTTCATCAAGATGCTTTAGCTAATGTCGACTTGGGGTCTATAGTTGGTGGTAATTCCAACCACATCGACCAATCTAAGACAGTTTTTGAGGCTCATTATACAGAAAATAATAATCCTCAAGCTAATTTAGCTTTCGTTCAATCAGCAATAACCATAGATAAACCATCAGACTCTTACGGAGCTCCCCCGTTAGATTCTATTTCTGGAGGACCTTACCCTGCTTCCTTGAGACAGCATGGGGCTAAAGGACTCGTCCCACCCTCTGGCGTCTATGGAGTCCCCCCTGGTAGTCAATACGGCGCCCCACCAAAGCCCCCTCCAGCTAATCTCCCAATCCCATACGGATCTTTCTCTGGAGGAGGTCACTCCATCCACACTGGAGGCAATACGCCGAAACACCCGATCAAATTTAGAGATTCAGTCCCAGAAGGTTTGATAGAACATGTGGGACAGACGACACATGGAAAAGACACCCATGGTATAGATCACTTGACTCAAGGCCCTGCATATATCCCCCCACCAATCAGAGGCGCGAAAGACGTTAATCATCAGACATCTGTAGGCATTAATCTTTCTATAGAACCTTCTAGTTTGTACAGTTTACCTCATTCAGGAAGCCCTTTGAATTTCCAAGCACCTAGCAACTTATATGGTTCGCCTTTGGACTCCTATTCAGTACCCTTACATACTGTAGGAGACCATACAGCTTCTGGATCGTCCAGTAATGTTGTAACAACCACAATTGATGGTTCCATTTTGGCAAATTTGTCTAATTTGGATGCAGCAGCGATTTTAAAACATTGTCCGTATCACGAAGCAATACTTAAAGCGGCTAAATTTGGAGAAAAAATTCCTGTGGAACTAGCTAATAAATACATGGCCAGCTTAAATTCTTTAGGTAATCATTTGGGTAAGAATTTCGTATTCAAAGATCAATCTACGTCTCAAACTACAATCCTAAATGTAAAAGAACAAAAAGCAAAGTCTATAAGAGACGCCAACGTGGACTTCAAAAGCGAAAAACTGCAATACGTCTCCGATCAAATATTAAAAACATCTGAAAAAATTCGAAGCCTGAATGAGGAAACGAAACATCTGCAGCAAAAATTGGCTTCTAGCAATCAAAATTTGAACACCATCAATCAATTTGAGCACGTGAAAGGTCCGTCCTATTCAGTACAAATAGAATCTTCGAATGGAGGTAAAAAAGGAAACCCTGTTCCGCACGATCAGTTACTCTCCGAAGGTTTGCTACAAAGCATACTTCAAGCTATTGAGCAACCAGGACCTAACCAAAGTCAAAGCCAAGTGGTGCATGCAACGTACCCAGCTTACAACGACGGTTTGGTTCTACCAGCGGGTTATGAGCCCATAGATCACACCAAAAAGGGAGATTTGGCGGTACAAAGTTCAGAAATCGTTAAAAATGTAGCCGATTGTGATTTGAAAGCTGAAGGCTCGGAGAAACATGAAGTGGTCGTGCCTCCTCCTGTGGATAAAGTGAAACGAGCGAATGATGTGAGTGATAATGAAGTAGCGATATTTTTTGATAAGGAAAAGGAGCCAGTAACTGAAATATCAGTAGCAACTAGTATAAGCGAAGAAGATTATGATTTTGGTAAGAGAATATGATGAGTATCTAGTCGATGAGCTAGTGGGCGTTAAAAAATAATTCCAATATTACTGTTCAAAAGATCAGTAGTCAAAACGAATAAAAAAATTACCGTAAAAACGTTTTGTAGCGTTTTGTTATTGCTTACAAATTCGCTCACTAGCATCATCTTTCGGTATATCGCGCCATTTTAAATTTCTATAATCTAAAATAACATTTAATTTAAGTATAATTAGGTCTTTTATACGGGATAAACACTAAGTTGTAGCAAAATATAGCCTTAAATATCGTCCAAAACGAAGTAGAATTCTATAACATCATCAATACTAGACTTTCCTACACATATTTAAAGCTTTATATGACTTTATTAATCTAAGGCTTTATATAACTAATATAAGAAAAGTTAACCATTCAAAGCTCATCGACACCCGACTATTACAAATTATGAAGCGACATTGAATCTACAAAAATAACCCATTTTATATACACAAAAGTATGTAATAGTTTTGAAATTATTGTAAAGATGAATTATTCTATGTAAAGCATAAAAATAACTGTTTCTATTTGAACTTACTGTAAAACTGTCTTTTTCGCGTATTGACGAATACACCAAATGACAGATCATGTAAAATTGGGCAAAATTACTTCAAATGTTATGACTCGAAATAAATATTAGTTTTGAAGTCCCTCGTCGTAGAAATCTTCGCTTAGTTAATGTAATCAATAAAAATACCATTGTATATTAGATATCTATATTAGCCGCGAGCGTTGGTGTATGTAATTTTGTTAAAAAAGAAGAGCAAAATGAGTCATAGAAACTTGTTTCCCTTTCTCCGACTGGTTACAATAATTTTATAAAATAACCATCGAACATCCTAATAAATGTGCAAAATTAAATACACAAACGCATCATTTCGTTACTTTACCTATATTATGCGGTAACACGTAAAGTTCAAATATAAAATAACGCCATCTATCGAATTTGAGCCTCATCCACAGTCTGACCAATCAGACGCTTTGGATGGGTCCCAAATTATGGGATTAGTTAATAAATAAAGCCTCATTTACATGGTGCGAGTTTATAGTGCTATAAATTCAAGGTGAGAAGAACAATAAAGTTTCATTTATGAGGCTGAATATGTTCTTTTTGTAATTAGTTAGTGGATTTGTTTGTGGACTTATGGACGTTGGTAATACCAGCGACTCTGTCAATTCGCTGCCAACGGGGAAAGGCAAGTAATAAATATTGGGACTGGTATTTGAGCCTCCTGAAATCTTCTTACTATACGCAAACAACGCAAACTTGCAACAGCAAGCTGTCCCTTCACGTCGGGTTTCTGTTAACATCAATTAGATAATTTAATTAGATAATCAAATTAATTAATCATCTAATTGACAACATATGTTGTTATGTTGTCAATTAGATAATTAATTAATTTTGTAGAATTAATTTTTTATCTAATTTTATCTTTTATCAAACAGCCTTTTAAATGTCAAATTCTAACCCCAAGCGTACGTTAAACTTGCACCACTTATATAAGGTTTACGCTAGTTTTAAGAATTGCAGTATTTGGGAGAATGTTTCACTATTTATTATGATGTGAGTGAAAAGTACAATTAAGGTACAAACTTATTTTTAATGATGTATGGAAATAAATTATATTTTTTATGATATTTTCTTTTATTTCCTTTTTTTTATTATTTTGACAACCTCCGTGGCTGTGAAGCGAGAGGCTGCGGGTTCGATCCCCGCACCGAAACAAACGTTTGTATGGCCTACAGTAATTTGTTTTGGGTCTGGGTGTTGTGAGACTGGAAGTCTCTCGTAGTTCCGAATATTCCCACGACACAAGATTCGATCTTAGTGTGGGGTCAGGATTATGTATGTGACTGTTGGGTGTTATTTATTTATTTATTTTATTAAACACTGAATAAACTCTTCTATTAAAAGTCAAGGGTGATGTGAGAGTTGTGTGAAGGGTGATGTACCGCTGACCAGCGACTAACTTTTGATGAAAATGAAATCATCATCGTCAAGTACAGGACGTTCATTGCTGAACTTATGCATTCCCCAGAGATTTTAAAGAAATACATAGTAATAGTTACGCAGAGATCTAAGGAATCGATCAATTTTCATTTATGTAGATGGAAGTACCAGTATTTGTAGGTAAATGAAGAAAAATATATATACATAATATTATATGAAACAAGCAGCGATAACAAATGAACAGATTCACCTTTGCAATAATAAAACGCAAACGATCTGACGTTTACGTTCCATATCCCGAAAATACAATATAAGTTATTAGCATAATATATTCTTTCTCGCTCATTATTATAGCATCAATATGGAATTCAGTATGAAACAAATGCAATAAAGTAATATCATAATGCTTGACATATCAACAAATTCACTTTCATACTGAAACCTAATGTTTGATCATTGTTACGAGATGGAAAGATTTCAATTTTTATTATATTTTTATTAATTTGTGTACTTCTATAAAACATAAAATCATGAACGAAGATTTGAATCCACTATCTTTAAGTGCAATATGTGTTGGCTGTCTTAGTTCAGACAGAAAACTAAAGTGTTTGTCTAATGAAGATACAGTATTGTTTTTACATGAATTCCTGGATTGCTTTGTAAGTTTTAAGGAGTTTTATCACTTATATAGCCAGTATGAGACGTTATATTGCTTAAACACTAGTTCTAATGCGACAGCGTACAAATGTATAAGCAATGACACCAGATTTTAACATAACATACATACATAAGCTCACGCCTATATCCCCGAAAGGGTAGGCAGAGGCGCACTAGTGAACTAGTACATCCACATTTCGCCGAGCTTAGTTACGTCCCAGATGTGATAGGGGGCGAGCCTATCGCCATACTAGATTTTAGTCAAAACTAAATGTTTTTACCATGTACGTTGGGATTGTTCAAATGAACGAACTCTAGCTTTATGGGCCTTATTTATAAAAACATTTTCGGGTATATTTTCGCTAAGTAACTTTTTTCCTAGCTTTACATTGTTTAAAAATGAAAGGGACAACCTATGTTTAAAGATAAGTAGCGCTTAAATATTTGTACAACTAACCGCCGAATGTTCATACGTTTAAAGTCGCCTTATGTCGTTGAAGGCCGCCTTATCTGTCAAAATTGTATGGCGAAAATCAATATAAGAAGCCTTTAAAGTTGAGAAGCGTTTGACCATTCGGGCGTAGGGGGCCATATTATTAGTATAGATTTTACTGTATTTATTTTCAGGACAACACACAAGAATCAGTATTATTATGTTGGGAATGTATAGCTTTAGTACAAAAGACTGTTAATTTCAAGAGACAAGTTAAACATGCCAGAGATTGTCTTACGAGAAGTTTGGTGAGTACAAAGAGATTTTGGAGCATATTGGGACTGCTTTGCCCCCTCCCCCCCGACTGGGGGAGGCCTATGTTCAGCAGTGGACGTCCTATGGCTGATAATGATGATAATTGCCCCCGTGATTTGACAGAGTCAGGTATTATATGGGGCGTCCTTTATATCATCCAAAAGCGCTGGCGGCACATTTTGAAAATAACATAAGATCACATAAGCTCACGCCTGTATCCCCGAAGGGGTAGGCAGAGGCGCACTAGCGAACTAGAACACCCACATTTCGCCGAGCTTAGTTCCGTCCCATATGTGATAGGGGGCGAGCCTATCGCCATATCGGGCCCAAATTCCAGACTCCGTACTGATATGGAAAAATCCAATATCACTTTAACC
This sequence comes from Clanis bilineata, assembly GCA_036417725.1. Lineage (NCBI taxonomy): Eukaryota > Metazoa > Arthropoda > Insecta > Lepidoptera > Sphingidae > Clanis > Clanis bilineata. Next base: position 683,132 of record CM071138.1, on the reverse strand, counting down.
GACCCAGGGATCGAACCCGAGACCTCAGAACCGTAGTCGTACCGAAATACCACCACGCCATCGAGGCAGTCATTTTGGAAATATATGAGTATGATCTCTCTGTCACACCTAGTCCTGACCCCACACTAGGTACAACCTGTATTGTGGGTGTTAGAAACTATGAGAGACTTTCAGTCTCACAACACCCAGACTTGAAACAAATATCTGTGGGCCACACAAACATTCGTCTCAATGCGGGAATCAAACCCGCAACCTCTCGCTTCACAACCGGCTACTCGCCCACTGCGCCACGGAGGCTGTCTACATATTACATCTGTGGAAAAATACAATCCTAAGTCTCATTCAAAATGGCTGTAAAATTAAATTTATTCCTCTTTCAGTATAATCACACACCTTTAACAACTTTATCAAGATTAAAAATAAAAAATACTCACCAACTACACATCATTGAAGACTCGAGTCCAAAAAAAAAGACTCGAAAATCCAAAATTAAAAAGACTCATACAGAAACTCATGTATTCAAAAACAATATAGTAGTTAGTAATTTAGATATACTAGATAATTTTAAAAAAGACTCGTCCGTCCGTCATGAATCGACTGAAAAATATGACTCAAGTATTCAAATAGAATGGCAAAATGAAGTAAAAATTGACTCGGATTTTTGCGAGACTAAAAATAATGACTCGATACAAAAATACGATTACAACACATTTTCGGATGTGTTTGTTAAATGTGAAGACTCTGATGATTTGGATATGGATGTTGATGGATATATTATCAATGAAAATGTGGATAACAGAGTCAGCGAGAATCTAAAAGTAAGTTAATATTTCATTCTGCCTACCTTCTTCGGGTCGTCATCTGTAGGTAGCTAGAGAAAGGTTGCTAGGTTAGCTGGGATAGGGCTCTGTAGTATTTTCATCCAATCCCACCAGCTTCCATGAATTCCCGTTGCTTCCCTGTCGGCGTACCTGCCATATCCCGTTCCCTTTTTACCGTCCACAAACCACTCCATTCCCCTTTCCCCATAGGACCCTATTCTTCTAACTGTATAACCTGCCTCCCTGATTCCAAATTCATAGCATTCTATAATATTATAAGAAATACTTAAATCTAAATTATGCTTTTTTGACATGTCATAAATGCTTTTATATGCCTATGTGATCAATAAAAAAAAATATGTTATGTTATTTGCAGTTTAAGCATTCATAATATTAATTTAATATAAAATATTTATTATATTATTTTACTAGCTGTTGCCCGTGACTTCGTTCGCATATACAGAGTGTTTCATAAAGTTGGTACCAATAATAACCACACTTAAAGAGGGGATGGCTAGCAATCTAGCAGTAAAGTTTAAAATTTTGTAAGGCTTATAGTTTTTGAATAATGGGAACTTGAATTTGTGACGAATTTTTTTTCTCTGGCTCTTTGGGTCAGCTGCAATACTTTTACAAACCAAAATTAATTATTTTTAGCATACACGAAGCCATTGCTATGCTGATTGCGACAATTTATGGGGCGTATTTATAAAATTAAATACTTTGAGTTGGGACTAAGACAAAGCAACGTTTTTTTTTGTACACGGCAAAGTGACTACACCGCACCTGATGGTAAGCGTAGTGCAGTCCAAAAAACTAACGACCACTGACAAACAGTGAGTTTATCAGTGGTCGTCAGAATCATGCCGGCCTATTTATGCTTCTTCACACTCCGAATTCGAAGAGGGACGAGGCAAATCGCGGGGCTTGCGACAAGACAGACGGATGACCGATGTAGATACACGGACACCCACATACCCGTCTCAACCAACCGTCAAGTCATGCCGCAAGCCCCTCGAGAGAACCGGAAGTACACTGGCTGATCCTAGAACGCGAACCACACGCGGAGTGTGGCACTATGGCAGTTTTTAGCACGGACGGTCGGCCTCGTGCTGCCGTAGACGCCGAGGGCGTCCTTCGGCGGCGGGGACTTCTGAGCCCCCCCAAATTGGAGACGGGCCGCAAGGCGGCACCGCGCAGGGGCGGTTCCGGTAGCAATCCGAGGCTATCTCCGGATACCCCGGGACCGCCCCACTCAAGCGCCGAAGAAGGCCACCACGGGGTTTTTATTCGGTATTGCCGGTGTATGGAATTTGTTAGGGACTCGGCCCAGCGTCGCCCGGATGTCGACCATCTCTCCCGGGCATTACGGCGCTGGGTCGTAAGGCCGGCGAACCCAACATACCCGCCGCGTCCACCCCTCGGGCGCGGCGGCAGTGGTAAATCACTTTTCCCCGCAACAAAAAAAAAAAGGTTTTAGCACCATGTGTACCGTGGCCGCCATCCGGTCGAATACGAATATCCTACCACCAGCAGTTTGAGTGCACTCTATTTTCTCCGTTGATGTATGGTCAGGACTATGTGTGTGACTGACAAGTGTATTATGTATTCATTCGCAGGAAATAAAAGTGGACATGAGCGAAAATGCCAAGGCAAAAAGATTGAAGCGCAAACAAAACGTCGCGTACGACGATTCTGATGACGAACCACTTGTGAAGAAGAAGGAGGGGAAATCTAAAAAGAAACGGAAAAAGACAGACAGTGAGTATCAACATTTTCTGCCTGACTTTATCCTGGCCTTCTGTCAGGGTCCACCTTCGTACTTACGTTTCCACTTCGCCCGGTCTTGAGCATTCTCCATAGTGAGACCATTGACTCTCATATCCTCCTTCAAAACGTCCAGCCAGCGCTTTATGAGACAATCTATAAATAAGTAAATAACACCCAACAGTCACATACGTAGTCCTGACCCCACACTAAGATCGAGACTTGTGTCGTGGGTATCAGGAACCTAGAGAGACTTCCAGTCTCACAACACTCAGACCCGAAACAAATATCTGTGGGCCATACAAACATTTGTCTCGGTGCGGGGATCGAACCCGCGGCCTCTCATTTCACAGCTGGCTACTTGCGCGCCACAGAGGTTATGTGTTATGTGAGATCTATGACACGTGTTATGTGTTATGTTATGTGCTAAGGGGACGTACACTTGTATGATCTGGTCTAGACACTTACGTCCGTACTATGTCTGTGTATGTGATAATATTTATTAAATATATATTATCAGCATCCCCGGCAGTGGCCCGTCGTCGTGAGAAGCCCGCGGGCGTGGTGAGCAGCCCCCGCGTGATGAAGAAGCTGCAGGAGCTGAACGTCTCCCCGGACCAGCTGCAGATGGTGCTGCTCAGCTGGACGGAGGTAACTTGTGTTTTAAACAAACTAATCTTAATTTTCTTTGGCTGTAATTTAATGAATTAAACTTAATTCAACATAAGTGTACCTCTATAAATTCAGCATAAGTGTACTTCTATAAATTCAACATAAGGATACATCTATAAATTCAGCATAAGTGCACCTCTATAAATTCAACATAAGTAAACATACCATAACATAAGCTCACGCCTGTATCCCCGAAGGGGTAGGCAGAGGCGCACTAGCGAACTAGAACCCCCACGTTTCGCCGAGCTTAGTTCAGTCCCAGATGTGATAGGGGGCGAGCCTATCTCCATATCGGGCACAAATTCCAGACTCCGAGCTGATATGGAAAAATCCAAAATCACTGCTCGACCCGGGGATCGAACCCGAGACCTCAGAACCGTAGTCGTACCGAAATACCACCACGCCACCGAGGCAGTTCAACATAAGTGTACATCTATAAATTCAACATAAGTGTACTTCTATAAATTCAACATAAGTGTACTTCTATAAATTCAACATAAGTGCACTTCTATAAATTCAACATAAGTGCACCTCTATAAATTCAACATAAGTGCACCTCTATAAATTCAACATAAGTGTACTTCTATAAATTCAACATAAGTGCACCTCTAAGGGCCTTACTTATAAAACATTTTCGCTTATCTTTTCGCTAAGAATAGCCTTACACTTTTTTCTTTCGTTACATTGTTTAAAAATGAAAGGGACAACCTATGGTTAAAGATTAGCAGCGCTAAGTAAGGGGCTATAAATCCAGCCATACATTTTGTATATCACGGTATAGGTTGAAGAGGAGCGCCAGAGATCCCTCGAGAGCGACACGTTCACACGACACGAGTACCGATGCTACGACTGCGTTTTAGGGTTCAACTACAGAGTGAAATTAGAAAACCATATGAGGAAACATAATCCGGTGAGTACATAATATGAGCCCTGTAATATTACTGTCCCACTGCTGGTCACGGGCCTCCTCTACTAATGAGAGGGGTTAGGCCTTAGTCTACCACGCTGGACTAATGCGGTACGGTACACTTCACATACCTTCGAAATTCTTGTGGAGAAATTCTCTGGTATGCAGGTTTCCTCACGATGTTTTCCTTCCCCGTTATAGCAAGCGATAATTCACAATAAAAACACACTTAACATAAAAAAGTCAAAGGTGTGTGCTTTTTTTTAGTGAGTACAAAAAGTAGGATTTAAAAACATTCTGTGCTTTTGTACATATCTTATTTTCACCAGCCCTTATCCCACCTTAATGTGAGGTCTGTTGTAGAAAGGATTTGGCTTAGTTTTCACGTCTGGCTGCTTGCCTGACGTGAACCCTCCCTCGGGGGATCCAGTCCCGGGCAAATCGAATAAGAAAAATCGCTTTGCCCGACCTGGGAATCGAAGCCAAAACCTCGCGATCCACTCCACATATACGCAAGATCAAGCAGGCACTTGTATTGTTTTTTATTACAATTTGCAGTCTGCTGGAGATCTGGTATGCGAGGTTTGTAAGATCCACTGCAAGAATGCGCATGCACTCTCGGCACATCGACGCAGACATCGAGTCAGGTAAGTTGAGCATTACTTATATTTAAGCGACTGATCAGATTAATAAATATGTTATATTGTGGTTGTAGCAGCACAGTGCATTTATGAACAATGACACTTATCGAAAATATGTGTGGTCCAAACTTGGTGTTTATACCCATGTCAATTACATACTTGTGCACGGTACTTTATATGATTTGTTAATTGTTTAGTCTGGTATTTACAACGTATTCTTTGTTCTCTATGCATTCCTTTGTATTTGATTTGTTATTTTAATAAATATTTGATGAGAGCGAGAGGCGCAGCGATCCTGTACGGGATAGAGCAGTAAAGAGGATCTCAGACTAGCTACCATAAATACTGGTATTTATGATATATGATGTGATGGTAATTATTGTTACAGTTAAGCAAGAACTGAAGAAAATATTTATGAAAGTGTTTTTTGTCTACCCTGATTTGAAGGTCCGTGCACGTCACTGTATGTTGTGTAGATGATGTATATTGCGCCTTTTTTTATGCATCACCTGTATATACGTGTGGTGTAAATGTCGTATATTGACACCAAGTTTGTGTATCACTCTGTATAAATATGTGTGTGGTGTCGACTGTGTATTTTGAGCCAGAGTTTGTGCATCACCCTATATATAATATGTACGTGTGGTGCAGACGTTGTATATTGAACCAAACTTTGTGCATCATCCTATACAGGTGTTTCATAAAGTTGATATCAATAATAACTACACTTAAAGGGAGGATGGCTAACAAATTGCGGTAAAATTTAAAATTTCGTAATGCTCATAGTTTTTGAATAATGGATACTTGAGTTTGTGACGCAAAAAATTGATTCTGGCCCATTGGATCAGCTTCAGTGGGCTTAGTCAAGAGGCTTATGCGCTAGTCGAATATAATAGTAAATGTATTGGAATGAGATAAGAGTACGTTATGTATGTCATTCCTATACATTTATTCTATTCGATTAGCGCATAAGCCACTTGGCTAAGCCTGCAGTACATTTGCAAACCACTTATGGGATAACTCATTATTTTTAGCATACACAAAGCTATTTCTATGTTAATTGCAACAATTTTTCAGGTCGCATTCCGCTTCTAAAATCCCTATGCTTAATAATTGATTTAAAAAATTAAGTACAATTTTTATTTTTTAACTTTACCATTACTTTAAATCGTTCTCCCTGTATGTGGAATTGGATACTTGACAATAATAACCAATATCAATGAATTTCTGTAGGAACATAGATTTATCATCTAAATAACGTGTGCAATAGGAATTTATTAAAAATACTCCAAGGATAATTTTATTTTAGTAATTTAAATACTTAATTTTTTATCAGTGAGTCACGTGACGGTAAACACCAATCACGATGCATGATGTCAGATTACTCATTTTTTTTGTTTATTTGCTCTGTAAAGGCCTAAAAGTGAGATCAAAAGTCATACTGCCAGGTTAGTTGGTAATTTGTTTTCGTATTTTTAACATAACATAAGCTCACGCCTGTATCCCCGAAGGGGTAGGCAGAGGCGCACTAGCGAACTAGTACACCCACATTTCGCCGAGCTTAGTTCCGTCCCAGATGTGATAGGGGGCGAGCCTATCGCCATATCGGGCACAAATTCCAGACTCCGGGCTGGATATAACTTTGCCCGACCCGGGGATCGAACCCGAGACCTCAGAACCGTAGTCGTACCGAAATACCACCACGCCACGGAGGCAGTTTCGTATTTTTATTTAAATCTCAACTTAATTTTAACGTCAATGTGATCGACGATCGATATCTGATCGACGAAATATCCGACCCGTTTTTTTTAGTTTGAAATCATAAATGTTATTTCCTCGTTATATTTTTTAAAAGCGATTTTGTATCTATGGTAAGAAACAATGACGTCACCCGTAGCTACAATTAACAGGTAGCGTTTTGGCGGCAAACTAAATTATATATATTAATTTTTGCATTTTTTAACTAAATATTTAAAAATAAATTACGATATATTTTTTACATCTTTAGGATAAACTAATAAATAGATCTGTATAAATAAAAATAGTCAAGTACCCAATTGTTATTGGTATCAACTTTCTGAAAGTGATATGTGAGTATATACGTGTGGTGTATGACTGTATATTGAGCCACGGTTTATACACCACCCTGTATACACGCGTGTGTGGTGTAGATGGCGCTGCGTGTCGTGCGGCGGGCGCTGGTCGCGCGCGGGCGTGGCGGCGGACCACCTCGCGCGCGCGCACGGCTCGGCCGCGCACACGCACCTGTGCACGGTGTGCGGACACACTGACACGTTAGTAACACCACCTCCACGCTGCGTGTCGCGCGCGGGCGTGGCGGCGGACCACCTCGCGCGCGCGCACGGCTCGGCCGCGCACACGCACCTGTGCACGGTGTGCGGACACACTGACACGTTAGTAACACCACCTCCACGCTGCGTGTCGCGCGCGGGCGTGGCGGCGGACCACCTCGCGCGCGCGCACGGCTCGGCCGCGCACACGCACCTGTGCACGGTGTGCGGACACACTGACACGTTAGTAACACCACCTCCACGCTGCGTGTCGCGCGCGGGCGTGGCGGCGGACCACCTCGCGCGCGCGCACGGCTCGGCCGCGCACACGCACCTGTGCACGGTGTGCGGACACACTGACACGTTAGTAACACCACCTCCACGCTGCGTGTCGCGCGCGGGCGTGGCGGCGGACCACCTCGCGCGCGCGCACGGCTCGGCCGCGCACACGCACCTGTGCACGGTGTGCGGACACACTGACACGTTAGTAACACCACCTCCACGCTGCGTGTCGCGCGCGGGCGTGGCGGCGGACCACCTCGCGCGCGCGCACGGCTCGGCCGCGCACACGCACCTGTGCACGGTGTGCGGACACACTGACACGTTAGTAACACCACCTCCACGCTGCGTGTCGCGCGCGGGCGTGGCGGCGGACCACCTCGCGCGCGCGCACGGCTCGGCCGCGCACACGCACCTGTGCACGGTGTGCGGACACACTGACACGTTAGTAACACCACCTCCACGCTGCGTGTCGCGCGCGGGCGTGGCGGCGGACCACCTCGCGCGCGCGCACGGCTCGGCCGCGCACACGCACCTGTGCACGGTGTGCGGACACACTGACACGTTAGTAACACCACCTCCACGCTGCGTGTCGCGCGCGGGCGTGGCGGCGGACCACCTCGCGCGCGCGCACGGCTCGGCCGCGCACACGCACCTGTGCACGGTGTGCGGACACACTGACACGTTAGTAACACCACCTCCACGCTGCGTGTCGCGCGCGGGCGTGGCGGCGGACCACCTCGCGCGCGCGCACGGCTCGGCCGCGCACACGCACCTGTGCACGGTGTGCGGACACACTGACACGTTAGTAACACCACCTCCACGCTGCGTGTCGCGCGCGGGCGTGGCGGCGGACCACCTCGCGCGCGCGCACGGCTCGGCCGCGCACACGCACCTGTGCACGGTGTGCGGACACACTGACACGTTAGTAACACCACCTCCACGCTGCGTGTCGCGCGCGGGCGTGGCGGCGGACCACCTCGCGCGCGCGCACGGCTCGGCCGCGCACACGCACCTGTGCACGGTGTGCGGACACACTGACACGTTAGTAACACCACCTCCACGCTGCGTGTCGCGCGCGGGCGTGGCGGCGGACCACCTCGCGCGCGCGCACGGCTCGGCCGCGCACACGCACCTGTGCACGGTGTGCGGACACACTGACACGTTAGTAACACCACCTCCACGCTGCGTGTCGCGCGCGGGCGTGGCGGCGGACCACCTCGCGCGCGCGCACGGCTCGGCCGCGCACACGCACCTGTGCACGGTGTGCGGACACACTGACACGTTAGTAACACCACCTCCACGCTGCGTGTCGCGCGCGGGCGTGGCGGCGGACCACCTCGCGCGCGCGCACGGCTCGGCCGCGCACACGCACCTGTGCACGGTGTGCGGACACACTGACACGTTAGTAACACCACCTCCACGCTGCGTGTCGCGCGCGGGCGTGGCGGCGGACCACCTCGCGCGCGCGCACGGCTCGGCCGCGCACACGCACCTGTGCACGGTGTGCGGACACACTGACACGTTAGTAACACCACCTCCACGCTGCGTGTCGCGCGCGGGCGTGGCGGCGGACCACCTCGCGCGCGCGCACGGCTCGGCCGCGCACACGCACCTGTGCACGGTGTGCGGACACACTGACACGTTAGTAACACCACCTCCACGCTGCGTGTCGCGCGCGGGCGTGGCGGCGGACCACCTCGCGCGCGCGCACGGCTCGGCCGCGCACACGCACCTGTGCACGGTGTGCGGACAAATCCCACCGCCAGCCCATGGCCCAACCAATCTTCCGATTATATGGGGCCTAATCCGGGGGGACACTCGCGCGGAATTGCGTCTGCCAGGCAGTGTGCACTCCCCGCGCGAGTTTTACGGTCCCCCTACAAGTTATTTAATCTACGTCCATTGTCCCTTAGCAACTCTCCCCCTTCTGGGGCATGCTGTACCATCTACGCGATCCCGTGTGGCAATTATTCCGGCTGCTCTTATCTCTAAACCTCCTTTCTCCTCTTGTGCCAGCCGTGCGCGAACTCCCGCAGCCGGCCGAAGTTCACCTCCGAGCTCACAAGATCGGGGTACCAGGCCGGGCCGTACGTATCCAGCTCGAGTCCCTCAAGCATCCTCCAGCGGAGATCCTCATACAATGGACAGTACCACAGAATGTGGTGCCTGTCCTCCTCGCTCTCGCCACATTCGCACGAGCTGTCATCCCTGAGCCGCATATCGGACAGGCGCTTGTTGAAGCACCCGTGGCCAGTCAATATCTGGGACGTCTCATAATCTGGTGCGACCCAGCGCATGCTGAGTCTCCCAGACACGTCGGGGAAAAACATAAAGAGCTCGCGACCCTTCGTCTCCTCTACCCACCGGTTCTGCCAAAGTACTCTCACCGATTCCGAAACTTCGCGTTTTTGTCTGCACATCTCTTCCTTTGGCACTGTCCTGCGTGCCGCCTCAATACTGCCAGCACGGAACACCTCCAGGTCCGCGGGCAACACACCGGCAAGCACCGGGAGGGCGGCAGTGCTGACCGACCGGTAGGCCTTTGTCAGAAGCACTAGTGCAGGCCGCTGCCCCCGGAGAAGTGTGCCGGCGATCGCCTGTACCTTGACCCGCTCGTACCAGCACGCCGCAGCATACACAAGGGTGGCGATAAACGTGCCCTGGTATAATATACGTAAGCCATAGTAACGGATGCCCCAGGAAGATGCCGACACACGCGACACCTTCCCGAAGCATCTGGCCGCGCGATCTACAATCCCCTGTGCATGCCGCGAGAACAGGAGACCCCCATCCAGCTCCACACCAAGCACGGTTACCGAGTTCACCGAGCGGATCGAGGCACCGTCCAGGCGGATGACTGGGGGTCGCTGGAGTTTTCCCCGGATGGTCATCGTAGATGACTTAGCCGGGGAAAAGGCCAGACGGTTTTGAACTCCCCAGGCGGAGATCGTGCAAAGCACCTCCGCGGCCGTGGCCTCAACCCTGGCCCTGGACTGCGCCTCGATCAAAACGGTGACATCGTCTGCATAAGCCACCATACTGACTCCCGCTGGGAGAGGAGACTGGAGCAGGTCGTCCAGTAGCAGGTTCCACAAAGTGGGACCCAGTACGGACCCCTGCGGACACCCCATGGTGGACTCCTTCCACAATACCCGACCACCCACGAAGAGGCCGACACGGCGGCGGGTGAAGTAGTCCGCCAACATCCGATAGATGTTTGGCGGGCATCCCCCACGCGCAGCCTTAGCCATGATCATGGGCCACCAGGCATTGTCGAAGGCACCAGAGATGTCCAGGAAAATCGCCTGGACATAACGCGCCTCCGACGAGCGGGCAGTACCAATCACCGTGTTTAAAGCGGTGACTGTCGACTTCCCAGGAGTGAAGCCGTGCTGACTGTCAGATATCCCGCTGGATAGCTGAGGCGCACACTTGAGCATGACACGCTCTAACAGTTTGCCAAAGACAGAGAGTAGCGTAATCGGACGATACGCCTTCGGATCAGTGAGTGGCTTGTTATTGCCCTTTGGCAGAACTAGAAGACGACCGTCTTTCCAGACGTCCGGGAATACGCCCTCGTCTACACATTTGGCATACACCGAGTGGAACTCCACCGATGCAGCGGCCCAGACGTTTCGCAATATCCTGGCGGTCACCCCGTCGAGCCCTGGAGCCGTGTTAGGCATCTGCCTAATTATGTCACCCAGACACGACCGGGACGGAGCGGAGGCACTGGGGCCAGCGGGAACCGTCTCGGCCTGGGCACGGACTTCACTGTGATACTCGGTGTCCCTAGACTGGTCGTCGTCAGGACACAGAGCATACACGAGCCCGTGCATGGCTTCATCCACAGTGCCCGCAAACCCTTCCGCGTACTTGATGCCGTTGATGATGTTTGCTGGAGGACGACTCCTCCCGCTGGCCGCGCGGTAAGCAAGACCCCAGGGGTCCTGGTTACCGGAGTCGGCGACCTTCCGGAAGTACGCGGACTCAGTTTCCTCCATTCTCCGCCGATATACGGCCCGGTCTCTCCTAAACACTTCACCTGCATGCTCTTCCGCTGGACCGCCCCCACGGCGGGTGCGTTGCCACGCTCGGCGCGAGGAACCGCACCGCCGTCGGAGGCGGTCGAGTTCAGGCGTCCACCATTCGTAGCCTTCTTCCCTATCATCCCTCCTGTCGCCGAGGCTCTCACGGGCCGAGTGGATAACCACTTCGGAGAATCCCCTGCAAGCCTCAGCGGCTGGAGCCCGAAGGTTCAGGTAACCCATTCTTGCGTGGATCATCGTTCTGAAACGGGCCCAGTCGACACCCCGGTCCCGAAAGCGCGTCGGCCCCCCGGCCCGCTCAGCGCACCGGCGCCCGGTTCGCCGATCGGTGGGCTGGCACACTCTGCAGGTTATCAGCCGGTGATCGCTCGTGCTGGCCCCTATGTGCACCCGCCACTCGCCAACGTGACAGCTCCTGGAGAACAGCGTCAGATCCACGTTCGACTCCCCATTTACAGTGCTAAAGGTCGCCGGTTGGTCTTCAGTGTTGGCTAGTAAGAGGGCATGCCCCGAGATCATGTCCTCAACCGACGACCTTCGATGATCCGCAGTAAGGCCTCTTCCTCTTATCTGTTGTTCGGAACAGTGCCACATCGGCGAGTGGGCGTTGCAGTCCACTCCGATGACCACGCGCCCCCCGCTCAAGTAGTTGAGCACCCGAGTGATATGCTCTATGTGATGGTCGATGCTGTCAGAGTACTTGAACACACACGGTGTGCGGACACACTGACACGTTAGTAACACCACCTCCACGCTGCGTGTCGCGCGCGGGCGTGGCGGCGGACCACCTCGCGCGCGCGCACGGCTCGGCCGCGCACACGCACCTGTGCACGGTGTGCGGACACACTGACACGTTAGTAACACCACCTCCACGCTGCGTGTCGCGCGCGGGCGTGGCGGCGGACCACCTCGCGCGCGCGCACGGCTCGGCCGCGCACACGCACCTGTGCACGGTGTGCGGACACACTGACACGTTAGTAACACCACCTCCACGCTGCGTGTCGCGCGCGGGCGTGGCGGCGGACCACCTCGCGCGCGCGCACGGCTCGGCCGCGCACACGCACCTGTGCACGGTGTGCGGACACACTGACACGTTAGTAACACCACCTCCACGCTGCGTGTCGCGCGCGGGCGTGGCGGCGGACCACCTCGCGCGCGCGCACGGCTCGGCCGCGCACACGCACCTGTGCACGGTGTGCGGACACACTGACACGTTAGTAACACCACCTCCACGCTGCGTGTCGCGCGCGGGCGTGGCGGCGGACCACCTCGCGCGCGCGCACGGCTCGGCCGCGCACACGCACCTGTGCACGGTGTGCGGACACACTGACACGTTAGTAACACCACCTCCACGCTGCGTGTCGCGCGCGGGCGTGGCGGCGGACCACCTCGCGCGCGCGCACGGCTCGGCCGCGCACACGCACCTGTGCACGGTGTGCGGACACACTGACACGTTAGTAACACCAGCTCCACGCTGCGTGTCGCGCGCGGGCGTGGCGGCGGACCACCTCGCGCGCGCGCACGGCTCGGCCGCGCACACGCACCTGTGCACGGTGTGCGGACACACTGACACGTTAGTAACACCACCTCCACGCTGCGTGTCGCGCGCGGGCGTGGCGGCGGACCACCTCGCGCGCGCGCACGGCTCGGCCGCGCACACGCACCTGTGCACGGTGTGCGGACACACTGACACGTTAGTAACACCACCTCCACGCTGCGTGTCGCGCGCGGGCGTGGCGGCGGACCACCTCGCGCGCGCGCACGGCTCGGCCGCGCACACGCACCTGTGCACGGTGTGCGGACACACTGACACGTTAGTAACACCACCTCCACGCTGCGTGTCGCGCGCGGGCGTGGCGGCGGACCACCTCGCGCGCGCGCACGGCTCGGCCGCGCACACGCACCTGTGCACGGTGTGCGGACACACTGACACGTTAGTAACACCACCTCCACGCTGCGTGTCGCGCGCGGGCGTGGCGGCGGACCACCTCGCGCGCGCGCACGGCTCGGCCGCGCACACGCACCTGTGCACGGTGTGCGGACACACTGACACGTTAGTAACACCACCTCCACGCTGCGTGTCGCGCGCGGGCGTGGCGGCGGACCACCTCGCGCGCGCGCACGGCTCGGCCGCGCACACGCACCTGTGCACGGTGTGCGGACACACTGACACGTTAGTAACACCACCTCCACGCTGCGTGTCGCGCGCGGGCGTGGCGGCGGACCACCTCGCGCGCGCGCACGGCTCGGCCGCGCACACGCACCTGTGCACGGTGTGCGGACACACTGACACGTTAGTAACACCACCTCCACGCTGCGTGTCGCGCGCGGGCGTGGCGGCGGACCACCTCGCGCGCGCGCACGGCTCGGCCGCGCACACGCACCTGTGCACGGTGTGCGGACACACTGACACGTTAGTAACACCACCTCCACGCTGCGTGTCGCGCGCGGGCGTGGCGGCGGACCACCTCGCGCGCGCGCACGGCTCGGCCGCGCACACGCACCTGTGCACGGTGTGCGGACACACTGACACGTTAGTAACACCACCTCCACGCTGCGTGTCGCGCGCGGGCGTGGCGGCGGACCACCTCGCGCGCGCGCACGGCTCGGCCGCGCACACGCACCTGTGCACGGTGTGCGGACACACTGACACGTTAGTAACACCACCTCCACGCTGCGTGTCGCGCGCGGGCGTGGCGGCGGACCACCTCGCGCGCGCGCACGGCTCGGCCGCGCACACGCACCTGTGCACGGTGTGCGGACACACTGACACGTTAGTAACACCACCTCCACGCTGCGTGTCGCGCGCGGGCGTGGCGGCGGACCACCTCGCGCGCGCGCACGGCTCGGCCGCGCACACGCACCTGTGCACGGTGTGCGGACACACTGACACGTTAGTAACACCACCTCTACGCTGCGTGTCGCGCGCGGGCGTGGCGTCTGCGATGCAAAAATATTGTAAATGTTGTCGAAAATACATGTTTTGTGTAATTTTTTTGTGCAAAAGACGCGGCTTTAAATACTAATATTCGACCGACTTCCAAAAAGGAGAAGGTCCTCAATTCGTCTGTATTTTTTTATGTATGTTACGCGATATCATCATCAATGTGGACCGATCTTCAAAATTCTTTTTATGTTCGATAGAGCTTCTTTCAAGTGTGGTCCCATATAAATTTGGTCACGATCGGATTTGAAGTCGGTCGGTTAAGTTTGTAAACTTGTGATTATGATTGTAGAAGTCTAGGTCGCCTGCGGAATCACATGAAGAATCATTCGGAGCGACAGAAGTGCGAGTTGTGTGACAAGACGTTCAGGAACAAAGACTCGCTGCGGACGCATCTGTTGTGAGTACAAACTACAATGCGATTCAAATAACAATAGTGTACGGGCTGATACGGTGCCCAGTACAGTCCTCGATTAATAGGTATTGATAGATGTAAATGATAGTCCGAGATGGTGGATATTAATATATTGTAAAACTGTTTTTAAATGATAGATGATAGAAATACAAATATGATAGAAATGAGCACGCACGACCTAACACCGTCGATTTGATTTGCGAACTGGTTTTTTATGTGAATTATAATTGCTAGTGCTGGCGTAAAGTGCTGACGCCGCAAAGTATTATATGTATGTACATTGTACAAGTGCTAGCTCGTACAAATAGGAATGCCAATTGGGTACTTAATAAATTTTTTTTTTATTAATTTGATATGAAATTTACGCCATCTAAAATATAGCACTGAAAGAATTATTGAAATATTCTTAAAAATATAAAAGTTATAAGCGTTTGGAATTTGGTGTGACCTTCAAACTGCGGAAAAGAGAAGTATCAGTAAAATCACGTCAGGGCCATAACGGTACGTGCGTTAGAAAGGGATAGCAAGATATCCCCACTACATCCCCACTCTTGCTCATTGCAGAATTTAAAATATGAATTACTATCTCATTTTTCGACCAATTTCGATGCAGATTTTACAGAAGAGTTTATTTTTTATTTTATTTGCTAGTACATATAAAAATGTGTACACAAATGTTACTTGAAAACTAAGGTTTGCTACGAAACCTTATTTGCGTTTCAATAATGTTTTTTGTTTTGTTTTACTGTTTCACTTACTCAAAGTGTTTTCACTTCGTCGTAAACGTCTAAATTTACTCATAATTATTAAAAAAACAACTTGGGCGACTTGCACCACTAATACTAACCTACAGTTAGTCCTAATCTCAATTTAAATTGAAAAAGAAATATATGTATGACATGTAATTAATTAAATGTCATCATATATTATACTAGCTGACCCGCGCAACTTCATCTGCGTATGAGAGAGAGGGTTGAAAGAGTGAGTCGTAGGCACCTATAGCACAATAATTCTAAAAGAGGTAATGGGATGATCTACTTCGGCCGTCAGTCACCCCGTCTCTCACACCGTCAGTCACGCCGTCTGTCAAACCGTCTGTCACCCCGTCTCTCACCCCGTCAGTCACACCCACTGTCATCCCGTCTGTCACTCCGTCTGTCACCCCGCCTGTCACCCCGTCTGACACCTTGTCTGTCACCCAGTCGGTCACCCGTCTGTCACCACGTCCGTCACCCCGCCTGTCACCCCGTCTGTCAACTCGTCTGTCATCCAGTCGGTCACCCAGTCTGTCACCTCGTCTGTCACCCAGTCGGTCACCCCGTCTGTCACTCAGTCTATCACCCGTCTGTCACCACGTCCGTCACCCCGTCTGTCACCCCTTCTGTCACCCGTCTGTCACCCCGTCTGTCACCTCGTCTGTCACCCGTCTGTCACCCCGTCTGTCACCCAGTCGGTCACCCCGTCTGTCACCCAGTCTATCACCCCGTCTGTCACCACGTCCGTCACCTCGTCTGTCACCCCGTCTGTCACCCTTCTGTCACCCGTCTGTCACCCCGTCTGGCACCCAGTCGGTCACCCCATCTGTCACCCCGTCTGTCACCCTGTCATTCACCTCGTCAGTCACTCCGTCCGCCACCCCATCAGTCAGCCTGTCAGTCACCCCGTCATTCCTCACGTCGGTCACCCCGTCAGTCATCCCATTAGTCACCCCATCAATCACCCCGTCAGTCACCCCTTAGTCACCCTACCATTCATCGCCTTGGTCAACACTCAAATATTTTTTTCAAATCGAACCAGTAGTTTCTGAGATATAAAATTCCCCGCTAGCAGCATTTTTCATTTCTGCTCTGCTTCTATTGGTCATAGCGTGATGATATATAGCCTATAGCCACCGTCGATGATTGGGCTATCCAACACAAAAAGAATTTTTCAAATCGAACCAGTAGTTCCTGAGATTAGCGCGTTCAATCAAACAAACAAACAAACAAACAAACAAACAAACAAACTCTTCGGCTTTATAATATTAGTATAGATGTAATTACATATTGTAGTACATTGTGGAAGTCGCCCTTAATGCCCCTTACTTATAAAAATATTTAAGCGCTGCTTATCTTTAACCATAGGTTGTCCCTTTCATTTTTAAACAATGTAACGCAAGGAAAAAAACGTGTCAGGCTATTCTTAGCAATAAGTTAAGCGAAAATGTCTTTATAAGTAAGGCCCAATGTGTTTAATATCTACAGGGTGTTGTATTAAACATGGGTCAATAAATATCTGGATACTGTGAGTGATGGAGCCACGCTGTAGACAGTAACGTCTACAGCACAAATCGACTCGATCGGTTTGATACCACTGTCTCAGAAAACAGACGTAAAGTGAGCTCGCTGTTGCGTTTCGTTCGGTGAGTGAGATTTTCGGTGGACCATTCCCCCTCCCCCCACTTTTCCCAATCTCTGTTACCCTCTTTTTTGGTTTGACAACGCATCCATGATTCTTTTTGTGTCTTGTGTGTCTATGGGCGGTGGAGATCACTTACCATCAGGTGACCCATCTGCTCGTTTGCCAGTCTCTGCTATAAAAAGGGGTAGGTAGAAACAAAAGAGATTGACAAACGAGCAGATGGGTCACCTGATGGTAAGTGATCTTCACCGCCCATAGACACCCAAGACATAAAAAGAATCATGAATGCGTTGACAACCTGAAAGTATGGAATGGAAGGGGAGGGAAAAGGGTTTGGAAAATTAATCCTTATCCCACCTTAATGTGGGGTCGGCGCAACATACTTTTTCAAGCATGTTGCAGAAAGGATTTGGCTTACTTTTTCGACTGGCTTCCTGCCTGACGTCTCTCTCTCTCTCTCCCTCTTCCTCTCCCTCTTCCTCTCCCTCTGGGGATCCAGCCCCGGGCAACTTAAATTAGAAAATTATCTTTGCCCGACTCCTTTTCTACCTTCTGCTATAAACAAATAAAATAACGGAACGCAACAGCGACTTTCCAGTTTACGTCGGTTTCCTGTGAGACAGTGGTATCTGCCCGGTCCAGCCGGCCCATTTGTGCTGTAGACGTAACTGTCTACAGCATGGCTCTACCAATGAAAAAGATGATTAGCTATCCCAATATACTTTCACAGCATCCACAGAGGCGAGAAAGAGTACCAGTGTCCCAAATGCGAGAAGAAGTTCCTGTTCAAACGCGCGCTTCACGTTCATATGATCACACACGATGCGCCCGCGTTACTCTACTGCCACGAGGTACGTCACAAAGGCTGCGTTCCACTAAGCGTTCACAACGATCAAAATGCTCCTTTAGTCATTCCACATAACGACCGCGGTCGTTGTGGTCGCGGCGAAAACGTCACTTATGACGTCATGACTTACGCTCACGCGAAGCTCACGACGACCCATCTAAAAAGGTGGGTCGTCGTGATCGTTGAGAAAATTAGCGGCGTTTTCAAAACTCAATGCATCAAAAATGGCGACCGTTAAGCTTACGTACTTTACGATTTAAACAATAATTAATTAAGTTTATTTTCAAGGCTTAGAGATTATAACCAAACCTGTTAAATATTTTGCATTTTTTTGATTAACTCGCCGTTTGTATTATTTATCTCCACGCTCAAGACGCTCTATAATCCATTCCACTTGAGTTTACGACAGTAACGCTTACAAGCAAGTGGAACGGGAAAAACTGCGGTCGTGAGCGTGATCGTTGTGGACGCTTAGTGGAACGTAGCCAAATATTACTTATTCTTCCATCAGAATCATTTATTTGCCTTGAATGTATGTACAATGATAAGGTGTTGCATAACAAAAAATGTAAAAATTAAATGAGTTGTATCTTGTAAGATTGAGAGAAAAAAAAAGGAAAGTTAATTGATGATGAAAAAAAAAGCCCGGAGTTTCTTTCCGTCTTTCTTCGGGTCGTCATCCGTAGGTAGCTAGAGAAAGGCTGGTAGGTTAGCTAGGATAGGGCCTTATAGTCCACGGCGTGATTTTCCTTACTCACATTTCCAGTCAAATCCTACAAGCTTCCTATTTTATTTTCCCGTCAATTCCCTGCTAGCATTCCTGCCATATCCCGTTCGTTCCCTTTCCTACAAATCACAACCATTTAACTAAGCCCCATCCTTGATTTGTGTCCATACCTGCCTGCTTGTTTTCTAAATTGATAGTGTTGTAACATGATTATTATTATATAAATGTATCTATAGTAGGATTGCTAATTAAACGGAGTAATCTGACATTTCGAATGTTGCCACTTTTTATGAAATTTAAATAGTGCTGTGGTAAAAAGATCAAGATTATTTAAACATTTCAATTCAGTGAACCATTTTATTCTTTCATTTTCTAAAGTCCAACTTAAAGTCATAATTCCTGCCTAATGTGTTATTAGTACTGCATGTCTATTGAATTATAGTCATAGCAAATTACTTCATGCTAAGTTATGGCATGTCTACTGGAATTATAGTCATGGTTCATTATAAATAAAACTTACAAAAGCTAAGAATGTCCTAAGCGTAATATTTCTCAAATAATAAAAGTAATATTTGTAATTTTCATTGTTATTATTTCGCGTATCTGTTGTGATTATTTATTTGTTGTGATTTTACACGGACATTTAGTCGAAGGGTTAAGCTGAAATTTCTAAAAATACACAATAAAATTCTAATTTTCCATGTTAGTGCCGAGTTATTATTTCTTTGAATGAAAAAGATTGAACTAGATCCATCACTATGTTTTGGAAGTAAGCAACATTATTTTGAAAAGTTACATTTCGATCTGTCAGTTTACTCCGTTTAAATATCAATCCGACTATAGACCTTGTTGTGACCTGTCATAAGTGCATTTGATGTGCCTACGTGACCAATAAACATTTTTATTTTTTTATTTTTTTTAACAATACTGGAATAGTTAAGTATTTTGTTATTTTATTTTATACTCTTGATATTAAGATTTAGTTGTAATATGTTGTGTTTTGGTGAATGCTGTGTATGCCGCTGTTTAGCGCACATATCAGAAATGTATCTACTTATATATAGATTTGATAATGTAATATGTAGCGCTGTGGGTGTACCTTCAAAATAAATAAATAAATAAATATTTAGTTCCGTTACATTCTGCCAGGTGGCGTGCAAAAATATTTATATTTATAAAATAAAGTTGTAAATGTATAATATGTCGATTAAAGTGGTAGAGCCACGCTGTAGACAGTAACGTCTACAGCACGAATGGGCCGGCTCGACCGGTTAGATACCACTGTCTCACAGAAAACCGACGTAAAGTGGCAGCTTGCTGTCGCGTTTCGTTAGGTGAGTGAGATTTCTGGTGGCCCATTTCCCCACTCCCTTTCCCAATCCCTTTTCCCTCCCCTTCCATTCCCTCCTTTTAGGTTGGCAACGCACCCATGATTCTTTTTGTGTCTTGGGTGTCTATGGGCGGTGGAGATTACTTACCATCAGGTGACCCATCTGCTCGTTTACCAATCTCTGCTATAAAAAAAAAACTCCCAAAATTATATTTGGAAATCGGTCCACATTTGGCGGAGATATCGCGTCTTTCTTAAATTTACATAACATAAGCACACGCCTGTATCCCAGAAGGAGTAGGCAGAGGCGCACCTACGAACTAGAACACCCACATTTCGCCGAGCTCAGTTCCGTCCCAGATGTGATAGACGAGCCTATCGCCATATCGGGCACAAATTCTAGACCCCGGGCTGATATGGAAAAATCCAATATCACTGCCCTCGCCGGAGATCGAACCTGAGACCTCAGGACAGTAGTCGTACCGAAATACCATCACGCCACCGAAGCAGTTCTTAAATTTTTTATCCCACTTTAATGTGGGGTCGGCGCAACACACTTTTTCAAGCATGTTGCAGAAATGATTTGGCTAAGTTTTTACGACCGGCTGCCTGCCTGACGCCAACCCCCTCTGAGGGGTCCAGTCCCGGGCAAATTAAATTAGAAAATTCGCTTTGCCCGACCTGAGAATCGAACCCACGACTTCCCGGTCCACAGCCCATACATGCGGCCACTAGACCAAGGAGGCGACTTTTCTTACAGTTCTCGACAGTTCTTAAATTTAGATAATTTAATAAAATTATAATTCTACCATAATTAGGTAGTTTAATTTCTAACTTTGAACTTTATAAAGGTTCTTTTGTCAATTATAAAAAAAAAACTTTATGCACTTTTCTCCATATAAACTGTGTAAAATTTCACGTTTATCCGCGCAATTTTCTAAAAATGGGGTACAACGGTTTCGCTTCAATTTATATAAAGGTTGTAAACGACAGCCATCGAAAACGGATCCCAATATTCAGTGTATGATTCTATTAGGCCCAGCGTTAGAATTTTAATACAGTACGATTTCCAATTAAACTTAAACAGAGTAAACTGACATTTCGAATGTTGCTACTTTTTCATGAAATTTAAATAGTGCTGGGATAAAAAGATCAAGATCATTTATACATTTCAATTTAGTGAACCATTTCATTTCTTTTTGTAAAGTCCAACTCAAAGTCGTAATTCCTACCTAATGTGTGACTAGTACTGCATTTGCATTTAAATTAAATTTTCATTGTAATAGTAAATTACTGCTCGCTAAGGTATGGCATGACTACTAGAATTATAGTCATGGTTCATTATAAATAAAACTTACAAAAGGTATGAATGTTGCGAACGTAATTTTTCTCAAATAATAAAAGCAATATTTGTAATTTTCATTGTTATAATTTCGTATATCTGTTGTGATTATTTACGCAAAATTATTTACACAGACATTTAGTCGGAGGGTTAAGCTGAAATTTCTGAAAATACGCAATAAAATTGTAATTTTGCAAGCTAGTGCTGAGTTATTGTTTCTTTGAGTGATAAAAATTGAACTAGATCAATCACTA
This sequence comes from Clanis bilineata, assembly GCA_036417725.1. Classification (NCBI taxonomy): domain Eukaryota; kingdom Metazoa; phylum Arthropoda; class Insecta; order Lepidoptera; family Sphingidae; genus Clanis; species Clanis bilineata. Next base: position 661,443 of record CM071138.1, on the reverse strand, counting down.
TGTTTTGAAAGTAAGCAACATTATTTTGGAAAGTGACATTTCGATCTGTCAGTTTACTCCGTTTAATTAGCAATCGGACTATAGTATTGATTTTATTGCGTTATGATTGAAAACAAACAGCAAAAATTAATGAAAAAACCGACGAAATATTCCAACGCTGGTGGTTACAGAATCATGTACTGAACACCTGGTAGTAGAGTATCAGTTTTCGGTAGGTTGTAGATTTTTTTTTTTTATTAGCAGAGACTGGCACACGAGCAGATGGGTCACCTGATGGTAAGTGATCTCCACCGCCCATAGACACCCAAGACACAAAAGGAATCATGGGTGCGTTGACAACCTAAAAGGAGGAAATGGAAGGGGAGGGAAAAGGGATTGGGAAAGGAAGGGGGGAAGTGGGCCACCGGATATTTCACTCACCGAACGAAACGCGACAGCAAGCTGCCACTTTACGTCGGTTTTCTGTGAGACAGTGGTATCTGCCCGGTCGAGCCGACCCATTCGTGCTGTAGATGTAACTGTCTACAGCGTGGCTCTACCACTCAATGAACACCCTTTATAGATATTTTAATCATAAAATTGGCTGGATGCAGGCCGTTTTCATCAGTGTGGCCTATCCTGTGGTTGACCATGATGATGATGATCATCATCATATGTGTTGTTCCAGTGTGACATGAACTTCAAGAACCGCATGTCGTACGGACAGCACATGCGGTACAGCCTCAAGCACGTGGACCCGGCCAAACTCAAGTGAGTAACGGGAAATATCCTTAATAGCCCGTGTTCGTGATGAACAAAAGAAAGATTGGATTGTTCGAATCTTGTATATTTTGGATAATTTTGGATACATACATACATACATAGACTCACGCCTTTTTCCCATAGGGGTAGGCAGAGACAACGGATTTCCACTTGCTACGATCCTTACATACCTCTTTCGCCTCATTCAGTCTCATTACATTCTTCATGCATGCACGACGGTTTAGGGTACTTTTAACTTGACCTTTCTCGAGTATATCTCTGACTTGGTCAGAGAAAGTTCGATGAGGTCTTCCCCTTCCAACTCTACCATTCACGCTTGCCATATATATTTGCTTTGTCAACCTCCTTTCATCCATCCTCTCTACATCCCCAAAATACCGCAATATTCCTTTCTCGATCTTCGTTACTATTTCCTCTTTCAAACCACACTGCTCTCTCACCATATTATTTCTTACTCTATCTTTCAAAGTTACACCACACATGCTCCTTAAACTCTTCATTTCTACTGCATTTATTCTACTTTCATTCTTTTTCTGCCACACCCAACTTTCGCTTCCATACATGAGAGTTGCCACTAACACCCCACAATGCACGGCCAGTCGAGCCTTTTTAAAGACTTGGCGACTACTAATTTTGGATCTTTACAGATAATTCGTGTGGAGTGTTGGAAGTACGTTGGTTGCAAGTGAAGTGAGTGGTAGATGCCGAGTGACGTGAATGTGGCGTAAATGCGTTTGGTTGATGTGATTGGTGGAGTGTTCGACTCGATATAATAAAATATGTAATGCGCTTTGTTGTGAAGACGATACGGTCGATATTAGACAATCCGGCGTCAACAGCCCGCGAACTACTTTTTAATGTTTTTTTTTTTTTGGAAAATTCACAATCCCTCGATTAGATATGTACTCAGATATACTTCGTCGATTGTCAATGTTTATATATTATTATTATTAGTTACGTATATATCGGCGCAAAATCACAAGCTTATTTAAAAAGCCGTTGTTATTTCACGATATTAATTCATTTTACAATTGTTAAACTGCAGAAACGTTAAGCATTCTAAAAAGTTAAAATAATCGTTATAATTATTTCTTCGACATTCGATATTCGGTATCGAGTAGGTAGTTGCAAATATGCACCCTATAAAAGGAGTGTTCAGAGCAAATTCGACACAGTCGTGCTCTGGCACTCGGACTGTCCACATCCCTGACTAGACGGTGCTGTTAAGCACCGTTAATAAAGGGAGTTAGTGCATTTCGGTGCTTGCTGTTGATAAATAAGATGAGTAATCATCTTATCAAAAGTGCCAGTCAGCCATGCTGACGTCACCGTTTTTAAAAAAACAACATCGGCATTGGCCCTCCGATATATATTATATAACATTTGCAGACACGCGTGCGCCGTCTGCGACAAGCGGTTCCTGAAGGCGGCGCGTCTGGAGGAACACAACATGGCGGTGCATCTGAAGGCGACGCCCTTCCGCTGCGCACTGCAGGGGTGTGACTTCGTGAGTATTACATCTTGAACTCGTTCATAAAATATATTTCAACTATAATAAATACCTTCAATACATATAATAAGAATGTAATTATCGCGCGTCTGTACATTGCTTAGATTTCCAAAAAAACTAATTGGGGGGGGCTTAGAAATAGCAATAGAACACATTTTTACCATTTTTAGAATTTTTGTCTGTCTATCGTTTGACCACGTATCAAATGAAAACCACTAAAGTAATTTTACGGAACTGGATAGGAAATCGTAGACCACATCTTGGAATAACATTTAAGCTTTGTTTTATTCAAATCGGTCAACTCTATCAAAAGAAATGGATATTTTTGTATTATGTGTGCGATTATTGGGAATTCTGTAAAACATGAAGGCGATTTTCAAATTTATCAATAGATGGCGTTACCACATTTTCTGAGTCACATTGATTTTTTTTACGAATTATGTGCCATTTTAAAGTAGTTTAGTGATCCGGGGTCGAAATTGAAAAAAGGGACCGCCATTTTGTTTTTAGGCCGATTGACTTCAAAATCGATATCTGGGCCGCCTCGTGGTTCCAAACGACTGAACCACTGTCAAAAGTGGCCGCCATTTTGTTTTTCTTTATTTCTGGGCCGATTTACTTCAAAATCAATATCTGGGTCATCCCGTGGTTCCAAACGACGGAACCCATGTCAAAACTGTCAAAAGTGGCCGCCATTTTATTTTTCTTTGTTTCTGCACCTATTTACTTCGAAATCGATATCTGGGTCATCCCGTGGTTCCAAACGACGGAACCGATGTCAAAACTGTCAAAAGTGGCCGCCATTTTATTTTTCTTTGTTTCTGCACCGATTTACTTCGAAATCGATATCTGGGTCATCCCGTGGTTCCAAATGACGGAACCTATGTCAAAATTGTCAAGAGTGGCCGCCATTTTGTTTTTATTTGTATTTGTCCGATTAACTTCAAAATCGATATCTGAGACGCCCCGTTGTAGAATATTAAGACTGAAACGACAGGGCGAATCGAAAGTTTTTACCGTTGGCCCTACAAAATACGCGTGCGAAGCCGCGGGCAAAAGCTAGTTTTTAATAAAACCTTTAATAAATCGGCATGAATAAATACAAGTCATATTTAGTAGATCGCCTCTCTGGCGTGGTTGTATTTCGGTCTGAGGTCTCGGGTTCGATTCCCGATATGGCGATAGGCTCGCTATGGCATCTGGGACGGAACTAAGCTCTGCGAAATGTGGGTGTACCAGTTCGCTAGTGCGCCTCTGTCTGTGCCCAACGACCGCGGCTTGATCGGTCGCGGCCCACGGACGGCATGAGGTACAGTCCGGTACAGCGATACGGTCTGGTGTTGTCGGTACTCGTCCCTCGCCAGGCGAGCTCGTCCCGCGCGGTGCTCCGGTCCCACGCGCGGCTCGTGCACCGCGGGGGGCGCGCGCGCAGGAACTACGTGTGCCACACGTGCGGGAAGGCGTACAAGGTACTGTTTATACGTCATTCATTCAACAACTGTAACGTGTTCAAACTAAATAAATACCAAAACTTATGTTACTAAATGTCACACCGTGTGCGCAGGCGAACCTCCATGTGGGTAAACCTCAGCAGGTACGCGGCGGGCAACAACTCCATACATGTTTGTTGTCGACAAAAGTGTTTGACCGCTAATCCTAATCTAATCAATCCTGTGGCTGATCTATTTCACCTTTTCAATTGATTTTTGTCATAAAGCTTAGGATGATGAAATGTCGTGAATTCAGCGCCACTTAGGTTTTTACTAAAATGGTTTTTTTTTTTTGTTTTATTTGCTGATGGCGTGGTTGTATTTCGGTACCGCTACAGTCCTGAGGTCTCCGGTTCGATCCCCGGGTCGGTCGATATGGCGATAGTCCATCACATCTGGGACGGAACTGAGCTCTGCGGAATGTGGGTGTTCTAGTTGGCTAGTGCGCCTCTGCCCACCCGTCCGGGGCTCCAGTGGTGAGGTTGTGTATGTCGGTTCAGAACAAGAAGACGCTGGAGGGTCACCTGCGGTCCCACTCGGGTGAGAGACCGCTGCGCTGTGAACATTGTCCCGCCACGTTCGGATACGACGCCGCGCTCTACAACCACAACAAGCTCGTGCATCTCAACCGTAAGGTATATCACTTCTGTCTTTCTTACCTACTTTTTGTTTTTTTTTTATAGCAGGAACTGACTATAGTCCGATTGCTGATTAAACGGAGTAAACTGACAGATCGAAATGTCACTTTCCAAAATAATGTTGCTTATTTTCGAAACATAGTGATTGATCTAGTTCAATTTCTATCATTCAAAGAAACAATAACTCAGCACCAAGTTGGAAAATTAGAATTTTATTGCATATTTTTAGAAATTTCGGCTTCAACCGATTAAACTAATTGTCTGTGTAAATAATTTTGCGTAAATGATCACAACAGATACGCGAAATAATAACAATTAAAATTACAAATATTACTTTTATTATTTGAGAAAAATTGCATTCAACACGTTTTGTTTATAATGAACCATGACTATAATTTCAATAGACATGCCATAATTTAGCAAGCAGTAATTGACTATGACTATAATTCAGTAGACATGCAGTACTAATCACACATTAGGCAGGAATTACGACTTTGAGTTAGACTTTAGAAAATGAAAGAATGAAATGGTTCACTGAATTGAAATGTTTAAATAATCTTGATCTTTCTACCGCAGCACTATTTAAATTTCTCGAAAAAGTGGCAACATACGAAATGACAGTTTATTCCGTTTAATTAGCAATTCTATTATAATGGCCTCCTTTTTTTATGGCAATTGAAGTCACCTCCTTGATCTGGTGGCAGCATGTACGGGCTGTGGACCGAGAGTTTAATGTTTTTGTGTTCGATAGAGCATGTTCCAAGAGTGGTTAATATTTGAAGTGCGTCTTCAAGTTTCTTATCTTGTGATTCTATTTCATGTATAAAAATACTAGCCCTGTAATATTACTGTCCCACTGCTGGGCACGGGCCTCCTCTACTAATGAGAGGGGTTAGGCCTTAGTCTACCACGCTGGACTAATGCGGTACGGTACACTTCACATACCTTCGAAATTCTTGTGAAGAAATTCTCGGGTATGCAGGTTTCCTCACGATGTTTTCCTACACCGTTATAGCAAACGATATTTCACAATGAAAACACACTTAACATATAAAACTCGTCGGTGTATGCTCCATGTTGTTTGTCTCGAACCTCCGACACTCGTCTCGGCAGTCCGTACCATTCCCAACTGAGCTGTCGCTGTTATAATATGTAAACTTCATTGGTTTAAGTGCTGTTTTAAATGTTCTTGTAATAATTTTAATACTGTTTGTTTCCTCAATAAAATAGTTAATGCAAGATTAATTTGTTTGTCGTCAGATCCGATCGTCCCGTCCGTCTGCACCAGAAGAAACTTAGCTCATAAATATAACATTCCTTTAAATATGTGTTTTATTATTAACAAACCTACAGAACACTAGAATGTCTTGCTAAGATATCACTGAACACAAACCATTCTGCCAATCTCAGCTATAAAAAGATAATACAATAAATACACCCAACAGTCACATACATAGTCCTGACCCCACACTAGGATCGAGTCTTGTGTCGTGGGTATACAACACCCACACCCGAAACAAATATCTGTAGGCCACACAAGCATTTGTCTCGGTGCGGGAATCGAACCCGCGGCCTCTCGCTTCACAGCCGGCTACTCGCCCGACAAGCCACGGAGGCTGTCGTATAAATAAAAAATAAATCCAGCGAACGCACCAAGGAAAACTCATCAAAGATCACCGGTTAAAGTTTCCGCATTATACAGTCCATCTTCACTGAATTTAGGTCTATAAAACCACATCACATTAGACAACAAACACTTCAATTTTTTTTATAGCAGAGACTGGCAAACGAGCTGATGGGTCACATGATGGTAAGTGATCTCCACCGCCCATAGACACCCAAGATATAAAAATAATCATGGGTGTGTTGCCAACCTAAAAGGATGGAAAGGAAGGGGAGGGAAAGGGAGGGAGAATTGGGCTACCGGAAATAATTTTAACAAACGACGCCCACCTGTCAGACTTCCTGTCAAAATCCCCGAAATACAACGCACCGACAGTCCAGTCACTAAATATAAATAAAACGCCAAAGTAATTATAACTATTTAATCACAAAGCTTAATATATCCACACATGTCATTATATCTATACTTCATCGAGGAAGTGTCGGCGCACACTGAACACCAAAATACCCCACCTTTATTCTACCATCCTCAAGCTAAAATGCCGTTAACGGCCGGTTCCAATAAACAATCTCAGTTCGAATGTGCAGATAGATTACAAAAATTAGCCAATAAGAACACAGTTTGAACATGACTCCGTCAAATGACTTGATTTGATTGGTTCATAATCGCGATCTATCTGCACTCTAAACTGAGATCGTTTATTGAAACCGGCCGTTTGTGAATAAATCTCATTTTGAGATGTCTCCAGAAAAACGTGGAAAATATTATCCCCTTAGAGATTTCATATACTTATGGTTATTTTCGACTGACTTCCAAAAAGAAGGTCCTCAATTCGTCTGTTTTTGTATGTATGTTACGCGATATCCGCCAAATATGGACCGATTTTTAAAATTATTTTTGTATTCGATAGAGCTTATTTCAAGGGTGGTCCCATATAAATTTGGTCACGATCGGATTTGAAATCGGTCCGTTATTAATATTAAAGTAAACAAGTTAAGTCTATTAAATATAAAATCCACAGTCTAATAAACCTGTAAGGATATTTTCCTGTTTTTTGGAGATATCTCAAAATTACGTTTCACTTAACGGCATTTTAGCTTGAGACCGGCTGTATTACTCAAGTTCATTGTCAAAAAATTGCTGTTCAGTGTGCGACGTCCTTAAAATGAGAAATCGCGTGTGAATACCTAAATATAGAATATTGGGGGAATCTGAGCCACATTATCGGACGTACTCGGGTAAAATTGAGTACTTGGCTATGTTTGTATTTATACACATATTTATATGTAATAGCAAATAAAACAAAAAAGAAACCCTTCTGTAAAAACTGCATCGAAATTGGTTGAAAAATGAGGCAGTAATTCATATTTTAAATTCTGGAGTGGGGGCATATTGGAGATATCTTGCTATCCCTTTCCAACGCGCTTACCGTTATGGCGTGACGTGATTATACTGATACTTCTCTTTCCCGCAGTTTGAAGGTTACACCAAACTTCAAAGGCCTATAACTTTTTTATTTTTGAGAATATTCCAATATTTCGTTCTGTTTTATATTTAAGACGACGTAAATTGCATATAAAATTAATTAAAAAAAAAAACGAATCAAGTACCCAATTCTAAACTCGAGCGCTTCTTTCTGGTTTTGGCAAGACGCCGTTCGCGAATCTGCCAACGTCAAAATATTTTAAAATAAACTAACGCCTGTATCCCCAAAGAGTGAGGCAGAGGCGAACTAGCGAACTAGACCGCCTCCTTGGTCTAGTGGCAGCATGTATAGGCTGTGGACCGGGAGGTCCTGGGTTCATTCCCAAGTCGAAATATTCTAATTTAATTTGTCCGGGACTGGATCCCTCAGAGGGGGTTGACGTCAGACAAGCAGTCGGTCGTAAAAACTAAGCCAAATCCTTACTACAACATGCTTGAAAAAGTGTGTTAAAAAGAAATCAGTCAAGTTACTTTGCCACGCTCAGATAAAATTAAAAAGTAATTTCCCTATAATATGTTCAACAGTGTGAAGTCTACACTCAGTAATTATAATCATCCCCGTTGGCATCCTCGGGGTTGTATTTGTTCTCGTCATCCCCGGGCTCTTGCTTGATCTGCACGTCCATTCGGGGGAGAGAGAACTCCGGGTAATCTGGGGGGAGAACAAATAGATTATTAAAAAGTGGGCTATAGTAACTCAATCAGAAGTTTGTTGCACGTATTTACGCGAGCGAGGACGTCAAATATTTGTATGGAACACGTCAGTCCCCGTGTAACCGCTAGAGGCGTTCGGGTGTTTGTCATACAAATATTTTTCGGAGTCGCTAGCGAGTAATGTCAAAATCAAATCAAAATATTTATTGAATCCATGAAATGTTACTACATTATTTAGATTCCGTCAAAGTTCTTCTACCGCCAGTTCTGAAGGCCGTTTTGCCAGAGAAGAACGGGCAAGAAACTCTGGCGTTGCTCTTTTAAATGCCAGTTGACAATAAATGCTTATAAAGTATCATATACAAAAAAGACATATAAATTAGAGCAGCTAAATCACCAAGAAAATACATACAAATGAATTTTTGTAGTAATAATTGTGTATCAATGATTGCAACCTGTTTTGTATGAAATAAAAAATTAAAAAATACAAATAAAAACATACAAAAAATACAATACAATGGCTCACTGAGTGACCCCACGGCCACGGTGAATTTAGTTGAGATAATTAAAAACAGGCTAGGTAGACCAGTCCACACAAGCAGCACCCGTTCACGAGTATGACGCATGTGCCAGCCATCGACCTCCTCAACCATGTTGTAGGGAAGTGATCGACCCGGCACACGACGCCGCCACAAGCACAGACCTTAAGAGAGCATGACTACCAGGCCCGATGGCACTAAATGTAAGAAATCGCCGCAAAAACAACACCGCCGCCACGAAAGCCACACAGCATCACTATAACATCACGATAAACAAAACAGCTACAGTCATAGAAATAACTTAACTCAATCCCAGAAGACTCCCAAAGAACTCACGGTTGGCCTACAGTATATACTAGTGTGACTCGAGCCAGTATAATGTATAATGTATAATGTATAACGTGTAACATGTACTGACCGTCCGCGGGCTCCTGCTTGACCTTGATGTCCTCGGGCTTGACCTTGTGCTCCTTCCTGTCGCGGTCGCGGCGCGTGCGCTTCTTGTCGCGGTCGCGGTCCTTGTCGCGCGAGCGCCGGCGCCGCTCCGAGCGAGAGCGAGACCGACGACGACGTCTGAACACAACGTCACAAACGACAATTGTACAAGGTGAACAGTTAGTCAGTTACTTGATACTTCTACCGTCCAGTGTCCACGATACATCGCTGCTTCAATACAAAACGGACACATATCAAGAACATACTTTCTTACACGAGAGCTGTTTCAAGTTTGTTTTATTACAATTTACACCCTAGAATGTTTTGTGAATGGTTAAGAATCACGTAAGACAAGTTTATTCGCTCAATATTATAAACTGAGGGACTTATGACCACTAGGTCATAACTTTTGTATCACAAGTTTTGTGCTGTTCCGTTTATATACTGTTGAATATCTTTGGGGAGGCCTATGTTCAGCAGTGGACGTCCTGTGGCTGATGAATATGATGATAACATATAGATATGTGTATAACATCAAACATAGTACCACGAAATGTTCAATGTTGATATTGTAGTCGCGTATATGTTATACTAGCTGACCCGCGCAACTTCGTCTGCGTATGAGAGAGAGGGTTGAAAGAGTGAGTCGTAGGCACCTATAGCACAATCATTCTAAAAGAGGTAATGGGATGATCTACTTCTGCCGTCATTCACCCCGTCTCTCACACCGTCAGTCACACCGTCTGTCAAACCGTCTGTCACCCCGTCTCTTACCCCGTCAGTCACACCCTCTGTCACACCGTCTGTCACTCCGTCTGTCACCCCGCCTGTCACCCCATCTGACACCTTGTCCGTCACCCCGTCTGTCACCCCGTCTGTCACCACGTCCGTCACCCAGTCGGTCACCCAGTCTGTCACCTCGTGTGTCACCCAGTCGGTCACCCCGTCTGTCACCTCGTCTGTCACCCAGTCGGTCACCCAGTCTATCACCACGTCCGTCACCCCGTCTGTCACCCCTTCTGTCACCCGTCTGTCACCCCGTCTGTCACCTCGTCTGTCACCCGTCTGTCACCCCTTCTGTCACCCCGCCTGTCACCCCGTCTGTCACCCCGTCTGTCACCCCGTCTGTCACCCCGTCTGTCACCCCGTCTGTCACCACGTCTGTCACCCCGTCCGTCACCCCGTCCGTCACCCCGTCCGTCACCCCTTCTGTCACCCCTTCTGTCACCCCGTCTGTCACCCCGCCTGTCACCCCGTCTGTCACCCCGTCTGTCACCCCGTCTGTCACCCCGTCTGTCACCTCGTCTGTCACCCCGTCTGTCACCCCGTCTGTCACCTCTTCTGTCACCCCGTCTGTCACCCCGTCTGTGACCCTTCTGTCACCCGTCTGTCACCCAGTCGGTCACCCCATCTGTCACCCCGGCTGTCACCCCATCTGTCACCCCGTCTGTCACCCCGTCATTCACCTCGTCAGTCACTCCGTCCGCCACCCCATCAGCCAGCCTGTCAGTCACCCCATTAGTCACCCCATCAATCACCCCGTCAGTCACCCCTTAGTCACCCTACCATTCATCCCCTTGGTCAACACTAAAATATATTTTCAAATCGAATCAGTAGTTTCTGAGATATATAATTCCCCGCTAGCAGCATTTTTCATTTCTCCTCCGCTTCTATTAGTCATAGCGTGATGTTAAATAGCCTATAGCCACCGTCGATAATTGGGCTATCCAACACAAAAAGAATTTTTCAATTCGAACCAAAAGTTTCTGTCTGAGATATCAATTTTCCCGATTTGGTAAAATTTTTCATTTCTGCTCCGCTCCTATTGGTCAAAGGCCTATAGCCACCCTCGATAATTGGGCTATCCAACACAAAAAGAATTTTTCAATTCGAACCAGTAGTTTCTGTCCGAGATATAAATTTTCCCGATATTGCAACATTTTTCATTTCTGCTCCGCTTCTATTGATCAAAGCGTGATGTTATATAGCCTATAGCCATCTTCGATAAATAGGCTATCCAACACAAAAAGAATTTTTCAATTCGAACCAGTAGTTTCTGAGATATCGCCTTCCCCGGTTTTAAACATTTTTCATTTCTGCTCCGCTCCTATTGGTCATAGCGTGATGATATATAGCCTATAACCACCGTCGACAATTGGGCTATCCAACACAAAAAGAATTTTTCAAATCGAACCAGTAGTTCCTGAGATTAGCGCGTTCAATCAAACAAACAAACAAACAAACAAACTCTTCAGCTTTATAATATTAGTATAGATAACATTTGCAGACACGCGTGCGCCGTCTGCGACAAGCGGTTCCTGAAGGCGGCCCGTCTGGAGGAACACAACATGGCGGTGCATCTGAAGGCGACGCCCTTCCGATGCGCACTGCAGGGCTGTGACTTCGTGAGTATTACATCTTAAACTCGTTCATCAAATCTATTTATTTATTTTATGTTACAAAAAGCTTACCTACAGTATATGTATTAAAGTTGCAAATTAAAAGCTTCCGCGTATAAAAGCTATTTCAACCGTTCCTTATGCCATCTCAGTGTGGGATCTCTGAAACACATACAAGTGTAAAAACTTAACAGACCTACCTACTTCAAATCCAATCCTGGACAGATTTATATGAGACGAACCTTGAAATAAGCTTTGAAATAAAACTATTTTTACGAATTCTATCACGACTTGGTTTTTAATTTTTATTCCCGACGTTTCGAAGGCTTTGCAGTCTTCGTGGTCACGGGTCAGACTGAGGTGTCATTTGTGTCAAACCAAATCGTGATAAAATCTGTAAAAGTAGTTTTATTTCAATGTATAACATTCGCGTAAACTTAAGAAATCAGCTTGAAATAAGCTCTATCGAATACTTTTATATAGACGAATTGAGCACCTTCTCCTTTTTTGGAGGCGGTCGAAAAATGATGGGGTCCCCAATTCGTCTGTATTTTTATGTATGTTACGCGATATCTCCGCCAAATGTGGAGCGATCTTCATAATTCTTTTTGTGTTCGATAGAGCTTATTTCAAGGGTGGTCCCATATAAATTTGGTCACGATCGCATTTGAAGTCGGTATGTTGAGTTTTTAAACTTGTGATTATTTCTAGTGTGTTGCAAAAATAATTTCACTTAGTTTACTTATTTTGTTTAGTTTTTTACGCCCGGCTGCCTGTCTCACGTTAACCTTCTCTGGGGGATTCAGTTCCGGGCAAAGGAATCGAACCCAGGACCCACCGGTCCACAGCTCATACATGCTGCCAGACCGAGGAGGCGACAGTGGTGTACACTTTAAATATGTTATACTACCCGCATCCATGAAATAAATCAGTCTTGAATCTACCGAGTTTCAATATTTAATTACAAGCAACAGCCCAACTACTTAAGATTAAATCTTTAAACTCGGTTTTTATTATGTTTTGTTGAAATGTGGTAGAGCCACGCTGTAGACAGTAACGTCTGTCAACAACTAACTGTCTCACGGAAAACCGACGTAAAGTGGCAGCTTGATGTCGCGTTTCGTTTGTTGAGTGAGATTCCCGGTGGCCCTTTCCCCCCCTCCCTTTCCCAATCCCTTTTCCCTCCCCTTCCATTTCCTTCTTTTAGGTTGTCAACGCATCCATGATTCTTTTTGAGTCTCGGGTGTATATGTGCGGTGGAGATCACTTACCATCAGGTGACCCATCTGCTCGTTTGCCAGTCTCTACTATAAAACAATGTATACATTCTGCCACATGGCCGTCGGTCGTGACGTCACAACAACCACTTTTCATCGGCGGCCGTGGCCAATAGACACTATGTAATTGGGTACTTGGCTATTTCTTTAAAATTCATTTTATATGAAATTTACGTCATCTAAAACATAAGACAGAAAGAAATATTGAAATATTATCAAAAATAAAAAAGTTATAAGCCTTTGAAGTTTGGTGTAACCGTCAAACCGCGGGAAAGACAAGTATCAGTATAATCACGCCAGGGTCATAACGGAACGTGCGTTGGAAAGGGATAGCAACATATCCCCACTACGCCCCCATTCTTGCTCATTGCAGAATTTAAAATATGAATTACTGCATCATTTTTCGATGCAGTTGTTATATTTCTATTTTGTTTTATTAGCTATTACTATCGGTTTAATATATCCTAGATGCACAGTTCTTTGCAAATATCGTCATAAAAAGTGGTCTCAGCTATAAAACGAAGAAAAAGGTCACAAGTGCTAATTAAATCAACACAATTATAACCCTATGCACGTGATATAAAGTAGCTTTTTAAACGAAATGAGCAAGCGTTCTTAAATTTGAATTTTGAAATTTAGAATTCTATCGGCGTCGGACTGTATGCAAAACGAGTGCTTAAACACTCCTTTGCTGTCCCATTGTCCGAGCGTCAACTGTGCGTTTAGGTATATAGGTAATATATAAAAGTGTGTATGAACTGGAACATAGTCAAGTGCCCACGGACGGCATGAGGTACAGTCCGGTACAGCGATACGGTCTGGTGTTGTCGGTACTCGTCCCTCGCCAGGCGAGCTCGTCCCGCGCGGTGCTCCGGTCCCACGCGCGGCTCGTGCACCGCGGGGGGCGCGCGCGCAGGAACTACGTGTGCCACACGTGCGGGAAGGCGTACAAGGTACTGTTTATACGTCATTCATTCAACAACTGTAACGTGTTCAAACTAAATAAATACCAAAACTTATGTTACTAAATGTCACACCGTGTGCGCAGGCGAACCTCCATGTGGGTAAACCACAGCAGGTACGCAACAACTCCATACATGTTTGTTATCGACAAAAGTCTTTGACCGCTAATCCTAATCTAATCAATCCTGTGGCTGATCTATTTCACCTTTTCAATTGATTTTTGTCATAAAGCTTAGGATGATGTAATGTTATGAATTCAGAGCCACTTAGATATCAGAAATAGATGAATAAACAAATATCCCCACTCTAGAACTTAAAATATGAATTACTGCCTCATTTTTCAACCAATTTCGATGCAGTTTTTACAGAAGGGTTTCTTTTTTGTTCCGTTTTCGATTCGAGTACATACTCGACACTCGATAGTCTATGTGTTGGTGGTGACTGCCTCGGTGGTTGTATTTTGGTACGACTACAGTCCTGAGGTCTCGGGTTCGATCCCCGGATCGGTCGATATGGCGATAGTCCATCACATCTGGGACGGAACTGAGCTCTGCGGAATGTGGGTGTTCTAGTTGGCTAGTGCGCCTCTGCCCACCCGTCCGGGGCTCCAGTGGTGAGGTTGTGTATGTCGGTTCAGAACAAGAAGACGCTGGAGGGTCACCTGCGGTCCCACTCGGGTGAGAGACCGCTGCGCTGTGAACATTGTCCCGCCACGTTCGGATACGACGCCGCGCTCTACAACCACAACAAGCTCGTGCATCTCAACCGTAAGGTATATCACTTCTGTCTTTCTCAACTTATTTTTGTTTTTTTTTATAGCAGGAACTGACTATAGTCCGATTGCTGATTAAACGGAGTAAACTGACAGATCGAAATGTCACTTTCCAAAATAATGTTGCTTATTTTCGAAACATAGTGATACTAACATGGAAAATTTGAATTTTATTGCGTATTTTTAGAAATTTCTGCTTAAACTGATTAAATTAAATGTCTGTGTAAATAATTTTCCGTAAATAATCACAACAGATACGCGAAATAATAACAATTAAAATTACAAATATTACCTTTATTATTTGAGAAAAATTGCATTCAACCCGTTTTGTTTATACCAACCATGACTATAATTTCAATAGACATGCCATAATTTAGCAAGCAGTAATTGACTATGACTATAATTCAGTAGACATACATACATACATACATAGACTCACGCCTTTTTCCCATAGGGGTAGGCAGAGACAACGGATTTCCATTTGCTACGATCCTTACACACCTCTTTCGCCTCATTCAGTCTCATTACATTCTTCATGCATGCACGTCGGTTAAGGGTACTTTTAACTTGACCTTTCTCGAGTAAATATCTGACTTGGTCAGAGAATGTTCGATGAGGTCTTCCCCTTCCAACTCTACCATTCACACTTGCCATATATATTTGCTTTGTCAGCCTCCTTTCATCCATCCTTTCTACATGCCCAAACCACCGCAACATTCCTTTCTCAATCCTCGTTATTATTTCCTCTTTCAATCCACACCGCTCTCTCACCACACCATTTCTTACCCTATCTCTCAAAGTCACACCACACATACTCCTTAAACTCTTCATTTCTACTGCATTTATTCTACTTTCATTATTTTTCTGCCACACCCAACTTTCACTACCATACATTAGAGTTGGCACCAACACACCACAATGCACGGCCAGTCGAGCCTTTTTACAGACTTGCCGACTACTCATGCAAGCGTGTAGTGCCCCGTTCACGTGGTTTCCAGCATTCACTCTTCTTTCAATATCCCTTTCATGTTTTCCATCTCTCGTAAACAAAGTCCCCAAATATACAAACTCTTTTACTTGCTCTACTTTCTCTCTCCCAATCACTATATCACACGGCGTCATATATTCATCCCTTTCGATTACCATCACTTTTGTCTTTCCCACATTCACTTTCAAACCTTTCCTATCAAAGGATTCGTGCATTATAGTTACCATCTCCTGCAACTCATCCGCCGATGATGCAAGTATTACTTGATCATCGGCGTAGAGAAGACATTTGACGAGTAACTCATTCATCCTTAATCCACATTCATTTTCTCTTAAATCTTGCAAACAATTGTCCATAAATAGGTTGAACAGCCATGGTGACGCTACACATCCCTGTCTAACACCCTTTTCGATGTTAAACCATTCACTGTATGACCCATTTATCCTTACGCAGGCTCTAGAATCCCTATACAGAGATTTCAGAGCCCGAACAAGGTTGCTATCCAACCCATACATGGACAATACCGACCAAAGCTCATTCCTCATCACTCTATCGTAGGCCTTTTCTAAGTCTACGAAGGCACAGTAGACCTTTTGACTTTTAGCCAAGAACTTTTCGGCTATTCCTCTTAAAGAAAAGACCTGATCTGCACATCCCATTCCCTTTCGAAAACCCGCTTGTACATACCATATTTTCTCGTCGGTTTCTTTCACAACTCTTTCAATCAACACTTTCGCATATAACTTGCCAACGACGCTTAGAAGGCTAATACCTCTATAACTTCGACAGTCTTGTCGTGAGCCTTTTCCTTTGTATAGAGGTATTATGACAGCCTTGCACCAATCACTTGGTACTTGGCCTGTGTTAAAACTGATATTGAAAAGGCGATACAGCTGACTAGCTATAACGCCAAGTCCGGCCTTTAGCATCTCGGCAGTTATCCTATCATACCCTGCAGACTTTCCAGATTTCATACATTTAATCGCTTTTATAATCTCATCCATACTAATATTATTTTCATATACATTCTCATTCGTATCCGCTTCTATACCTGGTTCGCTATCTCTTATATCTCTCTCAAACAGACTTTCAAAATACTCCTTCCAACGTTTTATCATGCATTCCTCCCCATTAACTATACATCCATTCTCGTCTCGTATAACGTTCAGTTCCGAGCTTTCGGTTGTGCCCCTTACTGAACGGACTGATTTCCAGAACAGCTTAGTATTCGTTTGGAAATCTTCAGACAGTCGTCTATCAAAATCATCTTTCTTTTCACTCTTCTTTTCATTCACAATATTTTTCGCTATCCTTTTTATTCTTTTATACTCTTTCCAGGCTTCTTCTGTATCTTCATTCGTGTTCTTATGCATTCTTTCATTAGCTCTGGTGGCTAACCAGTCTAACCACGCTTTCTTCTTCTTACGCACTACTTTTTGGACATCTTTATCCCACCAGACATTCTTCACCTTTCTGCCTTTCCTTCTCTTATTAGTACCACATACTTCCACAGCTACCTTGATAACTCCTTCCTTAAATGACTTCCATAATTCTTCTAACTCTCTTATCTGTTCTAATCCTTCAAATTCATGACTTAACTTCCTTATGTACTCATCTCTCACTTCTTCCTCTTGCAGTTTTTCAACTTTTATTCTCTCTAACACATTTTTAGACTCGGGACCCCGGTGACGCCATCCTTTGAACAAACCACTTATTCGGCTTAATACCAAGAAGTGGTCTGTATGAATTGCCGTACCACGATAGGCCCTCGTGTCTAACACATTCTTTCTCAGTCTTTCATCTACTATCACAAAGTCAATCAAAGTCTTACTAACATTCTTCCTCTCTCGAGTGTATGTATGGATTCCTTTATGTTCAAACATGGTGTTTGCTACACAAAGACCCCATTCCAAACATATATCAAGCAAACTATTCCCATTTTCATTCGTTCTCTCATCACCAAATCTACCTAGCACTCTTTCAAAACCATCACGCTTTACACCAACCCAGCCATTAAAATCACCTAACATTATTATCCTCTCATTATTCTGTTTCAACCGCAACACATCTCTCAGGCCGTCCCAGAAATCCTTTCTTTCCTGCTTTTCCAATTGTGATGCACCTGTGCCAAGATCAACAGGAGCATACACTCCTACAATAAGGATACGGGTTAAACCGACTTTCATTCTCATCCACATCAATCTAGCATTCACGCACTCGAACTCATTCACACACTCAGCCATACGTGCGGAAAGAATGATACCGACTCCCTGGCAAGCTCTGGCGGTGGCCGGTACGCCCGACCAGTACGCCGTGTAACCTCCATGATAAGTCGTATCACAACCTTTCCGCTTTGTTTCATTTACACACAAAACATCAACCCGCTTTTCGTTCATCATCTGACAAACTTCATCCAACTTACCTTCCATTCCTCCTCCCACATTTAATGTAGCAAAACGGCTCTCCGCTGGCCACTTTTCGCCTCTACGGGAAACGAGACGTGACGGGTGGCGCACCACGTCGCCGCCATTCGGATAATAAAGATTGTTCTCCATTGCGTTCCCACGAGAATTAGGGATTTAAAGGTCCACCCCCGCAGAGCCCCATACGGGGGTAAGGCGGATACACGATGTGTCCTGTGACCGCCAACACAGACACCCTCCGTTCGCGACCAGACAACCCACTGGCCATGAATCCATCGGCACGGGTCGGCTAACACCTTGGATTGGGGTTTAATTTCGGGTATTGCTCCCTGAAATGAGTGTTATATCGGAGTACTTTCTCCTAGATGGATTGCAAACCAATGCTTACGAGGCCCATCTCCCCGGGCATCATCATCATCTTCAGTAGACATGCGGTACTAATCACACATTAGGCAGGAATTACGACTTTGAGTTACACTTTAGAAAATTAAAGAATGAAATGGTTCACTGAATTGAAATGTTTAAATAATCTTGATCTTTTTACTGCAGCACTATTTAAATTTCACGAAAAAGTGGCAACATTCTAAATGTCAATTTACTCCGTTTAATTAGCAATCCTATTATAGTGGCCTCCTTTTTTTATGGCAATTGAAGTCGCCTCCTTGATCTGGTGGCAGCATGTATGTGCTGTGGACCGAGAGTTTAATGTTTTTGTGTTCGATAGAGCATGTCCCAAGAGTGGTTAATATTTGAAGTGCGTCTTCAAGTTTCTTATCTTGTGATTCTATTCCATGTAAAAAAATACTAGCCCTGTAATATTACTGTCCCACTGCTGGGCACGGGCCTCCTCTACTAATGAGAGGGGTTAGGCCTTAGTCTACCACGCTGGACTAATGCGGTACGGTACACTTCACATACCTTCAAAATTCTTGTGGAGAAATTCTCGGGTATGCAGGTTTCCTCACGATGTTTTCCTTCCCCGTTATAGCAAACTATATTTCACAATGAAAACACACTTAACATATAAAACTCGTCGGTGTATGCTCCATGTTGTGTTTGGTCTCGAACCTCCGACACTCGTCTCGGCAGTCCGTACCATTCCCAACTGAGCTGTCGTTGCTATATATAATATGTAAACTTCATTGGTTTAAGTGCTGTTTTAAATGTTCTTGTAATAATTTTAATACTGTTTGTTTCCTTTACTCAATAAAATAAAATTAATGCAAGATTAATTTGTTTGTCGTCAGATCCGATCGTCCCGTCCGTCTGCACCAGAAGAAACTTAGCTCATAAATATAACATTCCTTTAAATATGTGTTTTATTATTAACAAACCTACAGAACACTAGAATGTCTTGCTAAGATATCACTGAACCCAAACCATTCTGCCAATGCCAATCTCAGCTGTAAAAAAAAAATACAAATCCAGCCAACGCACCAAACAAAACTCAACAAAGATCACCGGTTAAAAAGTTTCCACATTATACTGTCCATCTTCTCTGAAGTTTGATGCATTAAACCACACCACTTAAAACCAACAAACACAGCTCTAGAGAATAATTAACACTCTGTCAGACTTCCTGACCACACCACTTAAAACCAACAAACACAGCTCTAGAGAATAATTAACACTCTGTCAGACTTCCTGTCAAAATCCCTGAAATACATACCACCGACAGTCGTCACTAAATATAAATAAAACGCCAAAATAATTATAACTATTTAATCACAAAGCTTAAGGTTTTAACTAATGCTAAACTTGATTTTACGTCAACTTTGGGAGGCGACGATCGTTCATCTGGACCGTGTTTGCGAACATATATACACGGAATAGGAAGTTTATTCTTTGGTCTGGCAGTTACCATAGACTTTTATTGGTTTAATATGATAACGTCTCTATAATAATTATCTAAATCATCTAATAATCCGCAAAAGTCAATTTATTTCCTCAACTGCCCTGGGACATCAACATAATAATGTTCCTTGTTTTTTACATTGGGTTAATAAGATTTGTATTTTCTATACACCAACATACACATGTTTGTGAATAACGTCTTATACAAAGATAACGAACGATTTATCTCCAGAGCTACATAAAATCACACATGGATGTATTTGCTCTTAGGAATTTCTTTGGGAATTTCAGGCGTTTTCATGTGACGTGTTTTTTGGTGACGTCATAGGTATGCGTGTTGATTCGAATAAAATAAAATAAACTCAAACGTATTATCAGAATAAATTCAATGAATTAAAAGGGTAATTTATAATTTTAAACTTCGTCAAATATATTTGTTATGGATTTACTAAATTTCGTATTTCTAATTTTTGAACGATATTTTGAACACAATACCTAATTTTGACAAATAAAATGACGCTCGGAGACAGTGTTGCCATATATACCGATTTATCTGAATTTATACAGATTTTAGGCTACCAATAAAAATTACAAATTTTACTCCACTTTGTACAGGTTTTTGGACTTTTACTTTTGCTATGTATATTGGTTGGTAATAGAATATAGAATAGAATTTTTCGACCATCATTTATATTTTTAACTTATTATTATGTATGTCATGGTTGACGTTACTACAAAATTACAATAAAACAAGTTAATGTAAATATATGTATATTGGATATATAATGGTATATTGGAATTATTTTACTCAGGTTGATAGAGCCGGATTACAGATTTTTGGTATCACCTATAGCAACACTGTTTGCAAATCGGAATTCGAGTAGGTACATTGGTGAATTCGGGTTTTATAATATACAATCTCACGACTTCGGCTTGTATTTGGATTTTGATCACATATTTCCTTGTTCAAATTGTTTCTTGACTTCTCGCTGATTTGGAACTCAAATTTTTATCATCGGTCAATGTTATACTGGGCGCTGAATTGTCGAAACATTGGATTACCTAAAGCAAGCGTAATAAACAATAACCTTTTACCGGTTCAAAGAGAAAACCTAAACAAATTGGCAGGTAGGTACTTAAATATATTTATTTTCCTGGATAGGATATTTAGTGTCCAGTGTTAAAACCTGTTGTGATGATCCACACATATTGTGTGTTGTACCTACATATTGTTTTGCATGTCATACATATGTCTACACTTTGCTGTGTATTGACAAAAAAATTACAACTATCTTATATTTGTTTGGTTATAAAAAAATAGGCATGTTTTACATAAAATTGTAATTGCAGATATTTGGCCCATATGAGATTGTTATCTCGACTATGCAGAAAAATATTTGTGTTATTTTTGGGACTTTGCATCAGTTATTTCACAGCCGAATATAATGTAAGTATTTCTAATTTGTAATTCTTCAATAAAGAGGGAAAACTAAAAGAACACTAAGCAACAAAACTTGACCAATAGTTTTATTTAGATGAGTGACTGTTAGTGAAAATGAGTAATTACAAAAACACTTATTGGCCAAGAATTTCATAATTATGTTGATGAACTTTAAATAGGTACGTATTCAAATAGTGACCGTTTAATACAGAAAAAACAATAAAGCTGTTATTTTGAATTTACTATTTAAGTTTCTGGCATATTTAGCTTCTGGTTGGTCCCTTTTCATCATCCAGCAATAATTGCCGAACATCCTTGTCAGTATACAGGGTAATCCTGTATTTGATTGTTTTTACGTGTGAGTTTTTCTGTGTACATCATCATCATCATCATGATCAGCCACAGGACATCCACAAAACAAACATACGTCCAACAGGTCGGTCTGGAAATCTTTGGGCTCCCCCAAAGAAGCCTATGTCAAGCAGTGGACATTCTATGGCTGTGTACATATAATTGGTAGATTATGTCTAAATATTCAAACCATAATCTCATGATTGAGTTATAATATTCCTCAACTGATTCAAATAATAAAATAACATACATAAGCTCTCGCCTGTATCCACGAAGGGGTAGGCAGAAGCTCACTACCCTGCTAGTACATCCACATTTCGCCGAGCTTAGTTCCGTCCCAGATGTGATAGGAGGCAAGCCTATCGCTATATCGGGCACAAATTCCAGACTCCGAGCTGATATGGAAAAATCTAATATCACTTTGCTCGACCTGGGTGGGGATCGAACCTGAAACCTCAGGACAGTACTTGTACCAAAATACAGTCACAGTTACTTATAAAAATTTATAAAAACAGTCATGAAGTCGGAAACCAGCCCTTGTTCTGTTAAACCACAGGGGACTATTGCCAGGGGACTGTTTAATTTTATTTAATTGAATGGTTGCATAAAAAGTTTTTGCTGTACACAGAGGATATTTATCTGTTATCTATTAAAATGGAAGTCTGCCGCTAACAGCGGTCTAATTAACAATCCTTACTAAATAATAAAAGCGAAAGTAACTCTGTCAGTCTGTCTGTCTGTCTGTGGCGTTTTCACGTCTAAACCGCTGAACCGATTTTGATGAAATTTGGTATGTGGGTACTTTTAACCCCAAGGATGGACATAGGGTACTTTATTTTTTTAAATCAACCCCTAAAGGGATGAAATAGGGGATGAAAGTTTGTATGGGAATTTTGGAACTGCTTAATTGATTTTGATGAAATTTGGTATGAGTATACATTTGACCCTAGGGATTAAAATGGGGTACTTCATTTTTTTTCATCAACTCCTATAAGGATGAAATAAGGGTTAAAAGTTTGTATGTGGATTTTAGGTCTAATTAATGGATTTTTATGAAATTTGGAATGGGACAGTGGATACCTTTGAGTTTAAGGATACAAATGGGCCACTTTTTTTAAATCAACACCTAATGGGATGAAAAAGAGGATGAACGTTTGTATAGGAATTTTAGGCCCACTTAATGGATTTTTATGAAATTTGGTATGGGATAGTGCATATCTTTGAGTTTAAAGACACAAATGGGCTACTTTTTTAAATCAACCCCTAATGAGATGAAATAGGGGATGAAAGTTTTTATGGGAATCTAGAAACCGCTGAACGGATTTTTAAGAAAGTTGGTATGAGGATAGTTTTAGCCCTAAGGACAGAAATGAGATGCAATATATTTTTATCCTACAAAGGGATGAAATAGGGGTTGAAAATTTGTTTCTTTTTTTCTGGACCGATTGACCTCAAAATCGATATCTGAGTCGCCCCGTGGTTTCAAACGACAGAACCGCTGTAAACCTGTCAAAAGTGGCCGCCATTTTGTTTTTCTTTGGGTTTGGGCCGATTAACTTCAAAATCGATATCTGAGTCGCCCCGTGGTCTCGAACGGCAGAACCGTTGTCAAATCTGTCAAAAGTGGCCAGCCATTTTGTATTTCTTTGTTTCTGGGCCGATTGCCTTCAAAATCGATATCTGAGTCGCCTCGTGTTTCCCAATGACAGAACCGCTGTCAGACCTGTCAAAAGTGGCCGCCATTTTGTTTTTCTTTGTTTTTGGGCCGATTGACTTCAAAATCGATATCTGGGTCGCCCCGTGGTTTCAAACGACAGAACCGCTGTAAACCTGTCAAAAGTGGCCGCCATTTTGTTTTTCTTTGTTTTTGGGCCGATTGACTTCAAAATTGACATCTGAGTCACGCCGTGGTTCAGAACGACAGAACCGCTGTCAAACCTGTTAAAAGTGGCCGCCATTTTGTTTTCTTTTGTTTTTGGGCCGATTGACTTCATAATCGATATCTGAGTCGCCCCGTGGTTCCAAACGACAGAACCGCTGTCAAACCTGTCAAATGAGACCGCCATTTTGTTTTTCTTTGTTTTTGGGCTGATTGACTTCAAAATCGATATCTGAGTCACGCCTTGGTTCAGAACGACAGAACCGCTGTCAAACCTGTCAAATGCGGCCGCCAATTTGTTTTTCTTTGTTGGGCCGATTGACTTCAAAATCGATATCTGAGTCGCCCCGTGGTTCCAAACGACAGAACCGCTGTCAAACCTGTCAAATGCGGCCGCCATTTTGTTTTTCTTTGTTTTTGGGCTGATTTACTTCAAAATCGATATCTGAGTCACGCCTTGGTTCAGAACGACAGAACCGCTGTTAAACCTGTCAAATGCGGCCGCCATTATGTTTTTCTTTGTTTTTGGGCCGATTGACTTGAAAATCGATATCCGAGTCGCCCCGTGGTTTCGAACGACAGAACCGCTGACAAACTTGTCAAATGCGGCCGCCATTTTGTTTTTCTTAGTTTTTGGGCCGATTGACTTCAAAATCTATATCTGTGTCGCCCATATTTGGACTAAAACGACAGGGCGGATCGCCAAATCAAAAGTTGTTTCCGTTGGCCCTACAAAATACGCGTGCGGAGCCGCGGGAAAAAGCTAGTTATTAAATAAAAACCATTTACTGTATAAATACAGAAACTAATGCATGTAGGGAAATACAAAATAATATTGGTGAAATAGTGGAAAAGGTGAATTTATAAATATACTATTCTTAAGACTTCACCTGTAATTTTATTTGTATTTATAACCAGTGCATCTACAGTGGGATAGATAAGTTATTAGTTAACTTTGTCAGAACAATTTCACTCTTAATCTCAACATTTACATCTTTCCGAATCTTTCAATACTTCCTAGCACTGTCAGAGTATTGAAAGTCCCGCATGTTGATACCTTGAGACGACTATGTCAGAACCATAAGGGCTGACTATGCCCTTTCCTGCTTTTTCGTAGTTATTAAGTATTTTGTTAGTTAATGTATACTACATTATTTTAAATAATCTTATTGTTTATTACTGTAATTAACAACTTTTTTATTTTTCACAGAATCCTGAAAGTGAAAAAGAGGATATATCACTAGTAATTGAAATTGAAAATAATAAAGATATGTTAAGAAACCTAAGGGCCGCCGAATCATCAACGTTAATTATTTTTTTGAAAAAATGTAAGAGATTGCTAACCACGGCTTAGGTTGCGACATAAATTGTCTCAATCTTATTTCTGAAAAACTAAGAGGATTTAAATTCAACTTTCCTATTGTATGCAAAATGTGGAATATCAATTTTTTTTGAAAATTATTACGGGAATGGAGTCAGCAATACTATGAAATAAAAATATACCAAGTCCTGTCGAAATTATATAAATTGTAGTTTTGGTTAATAAACATAATGTTCCTCAACTGTTACCAATGAAAATGTATAACAACAGTCGCTCCCCCTGAAGTCCGAAACCACCCCGTGTCCTGTTGAGCGACAGGGGTCTGTTGCCAGGGGACTGTTTAATTTTATTTCATAGAATGATTGGAACAACTTTATAGTCCTGATATTTTGCTGTACACAGGGGATATTTATCTATTATAACAATACATCATTTGTAAGATATAAATAAACTATAATAATCCTTGCCAGAGGACTGATGGCTGTCACGTTACAACGCGGGTTCCACAAAGGAATGGTCGTGCAGCATTCATTAACTTTTCCATGTAATATTGACCACTGACCATGAGTTACCCAGTTTACAGAGAAACACCCATGTATGTTGTCACCGTGTCGTAACTCGTAATACCTAAATAACGTATAAATACATATTAATTTTAATATAAAAAATACGGTGTTTTATTTATAATAATATCAATTTCGATTCGATGATCTAAGATGCCGAACTGCTAGGTATATTCGATCTTTCTGCCGCCATTTTGCTTTCTCTCCATACATTAGGCATATGTACACGTATTTTTTCGTAGTTATGCCAAGTTCTTATTTTTCTTTTGTCATTGATAGCATCTCAAATATGTTATTAAATCTGTTATTTGTTTTTTTTTTCTAAAGTAAATAATTATTATGTGAACAAAATTGTAAATAAAGTATTTTCATAATCGATATTTGGGTCGCCCCATGGTACTGAAGAGTGAATCCGGTGCAAAAACTGAAAAATCACTGTAAAATTAAAGGGATGCCTTAGATTTTTCTGGGATCTCATCATCAGAGCCTGACTTGACATAACATGACTTGACATGACTTGACATGACTTGCCATGACTTGATATGACTTGACATGACTTGATACGACTTGACACGACTTGACACGACTTGACATGACTTGACTTGACATGACCTAACACGACGACACGACGGTATTGAGTTTTACTGTTCAGTATCAGCGCGGAGTCTGGAAGCGTGCTTGATATGGCGATAGGCTTGCTCCCTATCAAATCTGGGACAGAAATAAGTTCCGAAACAAATCGAGATGAAATAAGAGCAGATCGGAAGAATGTTTAGATACCTACTTATCCACCAGCTGCGCGGAAAAACCTGCCTATCCAACTAGCCATTTTTGTAACGAATATCAGTAGAATAATTAAGATAACAATAATACAAGAAATAAAGAGTACTGAATATTATAATAACATAGCATAACATAAGCTCACGCCTGTATCCCCGAAGGGGTAAGCAGAGGCGCACTAGCCAACTAGTACACCCACATTTCGCCGAGCTTAGTTCCGTCCCAGATGTGATAGGGGGCGAGCCTGTCGATATATCGGGCACAAATTCCAAACTCCGGGTTGATATGGAAAAATCCAATATCACCTTGCCCGACCCGGGGATCGAACCCGAGACCTCAGGACAGTAGTCGTACCGAAATACACCCACGCCACCGAGGCAGTCTAATATGAATATTATAATAAATTAGGTAATGTGAAATGAAGTATAAAATTGTATTTATAATATGCTGTGTTGATATTACTTATAATACATTCAAGAATAACCACAATATAATTGTGTTACAGTCCATTTTACGAAATCGTCGTTGATTTTATGTGTCAACTCAACTGTCAACGCTTTGCTCGCGACTGGCGTTATATAGATATGTACAAACATTGAAATGACTTCGTTTCTAAACGCAATATTGACAATCCATTGAAAATATTAGGTACGACGTCGCCCTCTGGTTGCCTACATACGCAACTTTCGTACGCAAACGCTACGATCGGCAAGGTCATTGGCATTACTTCCATTCTTAATATATCCACACTTGTCATTATATCTATAGTTCATCGAGTAAGTGTCGGCGCACACTGAACACCGAAATACTCCACCTTTATTCTACCATCCTCAAGCTAAAATGCCGTTAACGGCCGGTTCCAATAAACAATCTCAGTTCGAATGTGCAGATAGATTACTAAAATTATCCAATAAGAACACAGTTTGAACATGACTCCGTCAAATGAGTTGATTTGATTGGTTCATAATCGCGATCTATCTGCACTCTAAACTGAGATCGTTTATTGAAACCGACCGTATGGGAATAAACGTAATTTTGAGATGTCTCAAAAAAACGTGGAAAATATTATCCCCTTAGAGATTTCATATACTTATGGTTATTTTCGACTGACTTCCAAAAAGGAGGAGGTCCTCAATTCGTCTGTTTTTTTATGTATGTTACGCGATATCTCCGCCGAATGTGGACCGATTTTCAAAATTCTTTTTGTGTTCGATAGAGCTTGTTTCAAGGGTGGTCCCATATAAATTTGATCACGATCGGATTTGAAGTTTCTCCGTTATTAATATTAAAGTAAACAAGTTAAGTCTATTAAATATAAAATCCACAGTCTAATAAACCTCTAAGGATATTTTCCACGTTTTTCGGAGACATCTCAAAATTACGTTTCACTTAACGGCATTTTAGCTTGAGACCGGCTGTATTACTCAAGTTCATTGTCAAAAAATTGCTGTTCAGTGTGCGACGTCCTTAAAATGAGAAATCGCGTGTGAATACCTAAATATAGAATATTGGGGGAATCTGAGCCACATTATCGGATGTCATCATCATCATCATCATCAGCCATAGGACGTCCACTGCTGAACATAGGCCTCCCCCAAAGATTTCCAGATCGACCTGTTGGAAGCGGCCTGCATCCAGCGACTTCCTGCGACCTTTATCATTATCGGATGTATTCGGGTAAAATTGGGTACTTGGCTATGTTTGAATTTATACACATATTTATATGTAATAGCAAACAAAACGAAAAAGAAACCCTTCTGTAAAAACTGCATCGAAATTGGTTGAAAAATGAGGCAGTAATTCATATTTTAAATTCTGGAGTGGGGGCATAGTGGAGATATCTTGCTATCCCTTTCCAACGCGCGTACCGTTATGGCGTGACGTGATTATACTGATACTTCTCTTTCCCGCAGTTTGAAGGTTACACCAAATTTCAAAAGCTTATAACTTTTTTATTTTTGAGAATATTTCAATATTTCTTTCTGTTTTATATTTAAGACGACGTAAATTTCATATAAAATTAATTAAAAAAAACTAGTCCAGTACCCAATTCTAAACTCGAGCGCTTCTTTCTGGTTTTGGCAAGACGCCGTTCGCGAATCTGCCAACGTCAAAATATTTTAAAATAAACTAACGCCTGTATCCCCAAAGAGTTAGGCAGACGCGAACTAGCGAACTAGACCGCCTCCTTGGTCTAGTGGCAGCATGTATAGGCTGTGGACCGGGAGGTCTTGGGTTCATTCCCAAGTCGAAATTTTCTAATTTAATTTGTCCGGGACTGGATCCCTCAGGGGTTGACGTCAGGCAGGCAGCCGGTCGTAAACACTAAGCCAAATCCTTGCTACAACATGCTTGAAAAAGTGTGTTAAAAAGAAATCAGTCAAGTTACTTTGCCACGCTCAGATAAAATTAAAGAGTAATTTCCCTATAATATGTTCAACAGTGTGAAGTCTAGACTCAGTAATTATAATCGTCCCCGTTGGCATCCTCGGGGTTGTATTTGTTCTCGTCATCACCGGGCTCTTGCTTGATCTGCACGTCCATGGGGGGGAGAGAGAACTCCGGGTAATCTGGGGGAGAAGAAATAGATTATTAAAAAGTGGGCTATAGTAACTCAATCAGAAGTTTGTTGCACGTATTTACGCGAGCGAGGACGTCAAATATTTGTATGGAACACGTCAGTCCCCGTGTAACCGCTAGAGGCGTTCGGGTGTTTGTCATACAAATATTTTTCGGAGTCGCTAGCGAGTAATGTCAAAATCAAATCAAAATATTTATTGAATCCATGAAATGTTACTACATTATTTAGATTCCGTCAAAGTTCCTCTACCGCCAGTTCGGAAGGCCGTTTCGCCAGAGAAGAACGGGCAAGAAACTCTGGCGTTGCTCTTTTAAATGCCAGTTGACAATAAATGCTTATAAAGTATCATATACAAAAAATACATATAAATTAGAGCAGCTAAATCACCAAGAAAATACATACAAATGAATTTTTGTAGTAATAATTGTGTATCAATGATTGCAACCTGTTTTGTATGAAATAAAAAATTAAAAAATACAAATAAAAACATACAAAAAATACAATACAATGGCTCACTGAGTGACCCCACGGCCACGGTGAATTTAGTTGAGATAATTAAAAACAGGCTAGGTAGACCAGTCCACACAAGCAGCACCCGTTCACGAGTATGACGCATGTGCCAGCCATCGACCTCCTCAACCATGTTGTAGGGAAGTGATCGACCCGGCACACGACGCCGCCACAAGCACAGACCTTAAGAGAGCATGACTACCAGGCCCGATGGCACTAAATGTAAGAAATCGCCGCAAAAACAACACCGCCGCCACGAAAGCCACACAGCATCACTATAACCGATAAACAAAACAGCTACAATCATAGAAATAACTTAACTCAATCCCAGAAGACTCCCAAAGAACTCATGGTTGGCCTACAGTATATACATACTAGTGTGACTCGAGCCAGTATAATGTATAACGTGTAACATGTACTGACCGTCCGCGGGCTCCTGCTTGACCTTGATGTCCTCGGGCTTGACCTTGTGCTCCTTCCTGTCGCGGTCGCGGCGCGTGCGCTTCTTGTCGCGGTCGCGGTCCTTGTCGCGCGAGCGCCGGCGCCGCTCCGAGCGAGAGCGAGACCGACGACGACGTCTGAACACAACGTCACAAACGACAATTGTACAAGGTGAACAGTTAGTCAGTTACTTGATACTTCTACCGTCCAGTGTCCACGATACATCGCTGCTTCAATACAAAACGGACACATATCAAGAACATACTTTCTTACACGAGAGCTGTTTCAAGTTTGTTTTATTACAATTTACACCCTAGAATGTTTTGTGAATGGTTAAGAATCACGTAAGACAAGTTGATTGTCTCGATATTATAAACTGAAGGACTTATGACCACTAGGTGATAACTTTTGTATCAAAAGTTTTGTGCTGTTCCGTTTATATACTGTTGAATATCTTTGGGGAGGCCTATGTTCAGCAGTGGACGTCCTGTGGCTGATGAATATGATGATAACATATAGATATGTGTATAACATCAAACATAGTACCACGAAATGTTCAATGTTGATATTGTAGTCGCGTATATGTTATACTAGCTGACCCGCGCAACTTCGTCTGCGTATGAGAGAGAGGGTTGAAAGAGTGAGTCGTAGGCACCTATAGCACAATCATTCTAAAAGAGGTAATGGGATGATCTACTTCTGCCGTCATTCACCCCGTCTCTCACACCGTCAGTCACACCGTCTGTCAAACCGTCTGTCACCCCGTCTCTTACCCCGTCAGTCACACCCTCTGTCACACCGTCTGTCACTCCGTCTGTCACCCCGCCTGTCACCCCATCTGACACCTTGTCCGTCACCCCGTCTGTCACCCCGTCTGTCACCACGTCCGTCACCCAGTCGGTCACCCAGTCTGTCACCTCGTGTGTCACCCAGTCGGTCACCCCGTCTGTCACCTCGTCTGTCACCCAGTCGGTCACCCAGTCTATCACCACGTCCGTCACCCCGTCTGTCACCCCTTCTGTCACCCGTCTGTCACCCCGTCTGTCACCTCGTCTGTCACCCGTCTGTCACCCCTTCTGTCACCCCGCCTGTCACCCCGTCTGTCACCCCGTCTGTCACCCCGTCTGTCACCCCGTCTGTCACCCCGTCTGTCACCACGTCTGTCACCCCGTCCGTCACCCCGTCCGTCACCCCGTCCGTCACCCCTTCTGTCACCCCTTCTGTCACCCCGTCTGTCACCCCGCCTGTCACCCCGTCTGTCACCCCGTCTGTCACCCCGTCTGTCACCCCGTCTGTCACCTCGTCTGTCACCCCGTCTGTCACCCCGTCTGTCACCTCTTCTGTCACCCCGTCTGTCACCCCGTCTGTGACCCTTCTGTCACCCGTCTGTCACCCAGTCGGTCACCCCATCTGTCACCCCGGCTGTCACCCCATCTGTCACCCCGTCTGTCACCCCGTCATTCACCTCGTCAGTCACTCCGTCCGCCACCCCATCAGCCAGCCTGTCAGTCACCCCATTAGTCACCCCATCAATCACCCCGTCAGTCACCCCTTAGTCACCCTACCATTCATCCCCTTGGTCAACACTAAAATATATTTTCAAATCGAATCAGTAGTTTCTGAGATATATAATTCCCCGCTAGCAGCATTTTTCATTTCTCCTCCGCTTCTATTAGTCATAGCGTGATGTTAAATAGCCTATAGCCACCGTCGATAAATAGGCTATCCAACACAAAAAAAAAATTCAATTCGAACCAGTAGTTTCTGAAATATAGTCTTTTCAACATTTTTCATTTCTGCTCCGCTCCTATTGGTCATAGCGTGATGTTATATAGCCTATAGCCACCCTCGATAATTGGGCTATCCAACACAAAAAGAATTTTTCAATTCGAACCAGTAGTTTCTGTCCGAGATATAAATTTTCCCGATATTGCAACATTTTTCATTTCTGCTCCGCTTCTATTGATCAAAGCGTGATGTTATATAGCCTATAGCCATCTTCGATAAATAGGCTATCCAACACAAAAAGAATTTTTCAATTCGAACCAGTAGTTTCTGAGATATCGCCTTCCCCGGTTTTAAACATTTTTCATTTCTGCTCCGCTCCTATTGGTCATAGCGTGATGATATATAGCCTATAACCACCGTCGACAATTGGGCTATCCAACACAAAAAGAATTTTTCAAATCGAACCAGTAGTTCCTGAGATTAGCGCGTTCAATCAAACAAACAAACAAACAAACAAACTCTTCAGCTTTATAATATTAGTATAGATAACATTTGCAGACACGCGTGCGCCGTCTGCGACAAGCGGTTCCTGAAGGCGGCCCGTCTGGAGGAACACAACATGGCGGTGCATCTGAAGGCGACGCCCTTCCGATGCGCACTGCAGGGCTGTGACTTCGTGAGTATTACATCTTAAACTCGTTCATCAAATCTATTTATTTATTTTATGTTACAAAAAGCTTACCTACAGTATATGTATTAAAGTTGCAAATTAAAAGCTTCCGCGTATAAAAGCTATTTCAACCGTTCCTTATGCCATCTCAGTGTGGGATCTCTGAAACACATACAAGTGTAAAAACTTAACAGACCTACCTACTTCAAATCCAATCCTGGACAGATTTATATGAGACGAACCTTGAAATAAGCTTTGAAATAAAACTATTTTTACGAATTCTATCACGACTTGGTTTTTAATTTTTATTCCCGACGTTTCGAAGGCTTTGCAGTCTTCGTGGTCACGGGTCAGACTGAGGTGTCATTTGTGTCAAACCAAATCGTGATAAAATCTGTAAAAGTAGTTTTATTTCAATGTATAACATTCGCGTAAACTTAAGAAATCAGCTTGAAATAAGCTCTATCGAATACTTTTATATAGACGAATTGAGCACCTTCTCCTTTTTTGGAGGCGGTCGAAAAATGATGGGGTCCCCAATTCGTCTGTATTTTTATGTATGTTACGCGATATCTCCGCCAAATGTGGAGCGATCTTCATAATTCTTTTTGTGTTCGATAGAGCTTATTTCAAGGGTGGTCCCATATAAATTTGGTCACGATCGCATTTGAAGTCGGTATGTTGAGTTTTTAAACTTGTGATTATTTCTAGTGTGTTGCAAAAATAATTTCACTTAGTTTACTTATTTTGTTTAGTTTTTTACGCCCGGCTGCCTGTCTCACGTTAACCTTCTCTGGGGGATTCAGTTCCGGGCAAAGGAATCGAACCCAGGACCCACCGGTCCACAGCTCATACATGCTGCCAGACCGAGGAGGCGACAGTGGTGTACACTTTAAATATGTTATACTACCCGCATCCATGAAATAAATCAGTCTTGAATCTACCGAGTTTCAATATTTAATTACAAGCAACAGCCCAACTACTTAAGATTAAATCTTTAAACTCGGTTTTTATTATGTTTTGTTGAAATGTGGTAGAGCCACGCTGTAGACAGTAACGTCTGTCAACAACTAACTGTCTCACGGAAAACCGACGTAAAGTGGCAGCTTGATGTCGCGTTTCGTTTGTTGAGTGAGATTCCCGGTGGCCCTTTCCCCCCCTCCCTTTCCCAATCCCTTTTCCCTCCCCTTCCATTTCCTTCTTTTAGGTTGTCAACGCATCCATGATTCTTTTTGAGTCTCGGGTGTATATGTGCGGTGGAGATCACTTACCATCAGGTGACCCATCTGCTCGTTTGCCAGTCTCTACTATAAAACAATGTATACATTCTGCCACATGGCCGTCGGTCGTGACGTCACAACAACCACTTTTCATCGGCGGCCGTGGCCAATAGACACTATGTAATTGGGTACTTGGCTATTTCTTTAAAATTCATTTTATATGAAATTTACGTCATCTAAAACATAAGACAGAAAGAAATATTGAAATATTATCAAAAATAAAAAAGTTATAAGCCTTTGAAGTTTGGTGTAACCGTCAAACCGCGGGAAAGACAAGTATCAGTATAATCACGCCAGGGTCATAACGGAACGTGCGTTGGAAAGGGATAGCAACATATCCCCACTACGCCCCCATTCTTGCTCATTGCAGAATTTAAAATATGAATTACTGCATCATTTTTCGATGCAGTTGTTATATTTCTATTTTGTTTTATTAGCTATTACTATCGGTTTAATATATCCTAGATGCACAGTTCTTTGCAAATATCGTCATAAAAAGTGGTCTCAGCTATAAAACGAAGAAAAAGGTCACAAGTGCTAATTAAATCAACACAATTATAACCCTATGCACGTGATATAAAGTAGCTTTTTAAACGAAATGAGCAAGCGTTCTTAAATTTGAATTTTGAAATTTAGAATTCTATCGGCGTCGGACTGTATGCAAAACGAGTGCTTAAACACTCCTTTGCTGTCCCATTGTCCGAGCGTCAACTGTGCGTTTAGGTATATAGGTAATATATAAAAGTGTGTATGAACTGGAACATAGTCAAGTGCCCACGGACGGCATGAGGTACAGTCAGGTACAGCGATACGGTCTGGTGTTGTCGGTACTCGTCCCTCGCCAGGCGAGCTCGTCCCGCGCGGTGCTCCGGTCCCACGCGCGGCTCGTGCACCGCGGGGGGCGCGCGCGCAGGAACTACGTGTGCCACACGTGCGGGAAGGCGTACAAGGTACTGTTTATACGTCATTCATTCAACAACTGTAACGTGTTCAAACTAAATAAATACCAAAACTTATGTTACTAAATGTCACACCGTGTGCGCAGGCGAACCTCCATGTGGGTAAACCACAGCAGGTACGCAACAACTCCATACATGTTTGTTATCGACAAAAGTCTTTGACCGCTAATCCTAATCTAATCAATCCTGTGGCTGATCTATTTCACCTTTTCAATTGATTTTTGTCATAAAGCTTAGGATGATGTAATGTTATGAATTCAGAGCCACTTAGATATCAGAAATAGATGAATAAACAAATATCCCCACTCTAGAACTTAAAATATGAATTACTGCCTCATTTTTCAACCAATTTCGATGCAGTTTTTACAGAAGGGTTTCTTTTTTGTTCCGTTTTCGATTCGAGTACATACTCGACACTCGATAGTCTATGTGTTGGTGGTGACTGCCTCGGTGGTTGTATTTTGGTACGACTACAGTCCTGAGGTCTCGGGTTCGATCCCCGGATCGGTCGATATGGCGATAGTCCATCACATCTGGGACGGAACTGAGCTCTGCGGAATGTGGGTGTTCTAGTTGGCTAGTGCGCCTCTGCCCACCCGTCCGGGGCTCCAGTGGTGAGGTTGTGTATGTCGGTTCAGAACAAGAAGACGCTGGAGGGTCACCTGCGGTCCCACTCGGGTGAGAGACCGCTGCGCTGTGAACATTGTCCCGCCACGTTCGGATACGACGCCGCGCTCTACAACCACAACAAGCTCGTGCATCTCAACCGTAAGGTATATCACTTCTGTCTTTCTCAACTTATTTTTGTTTTTTTTTATAGCAGGAACTGACTATAGTCCGATTGCTGATTAAACGGAGTAAACTGACAGATCGAAATGTCACTTTCCAAAATAATGTTGCTTATTTTCGAAACATAGTGATACTAACATGGAAAATTTGAATTTTATTGCGTATTTTTAGAAATTTCTGCTTAAACTGATTAAATTAAATGTCTGTGTAAATAATTTTCCGTAAATAATCACAACAGATACGCGAAATAATAACAATTAAAATTACAAATATTACCTTTATTATTTGAGAAAAATTGCATTCAACCCGTTTTGTTTATACCAACCATGACTATAATTTCAATAGACATGCCATAATTTAGCAAGCAGTAATTGACTATGACTATAATTCAGTAGACATACATACATACATACATAGACTCACGCCTTTTTCCCATAGGGGTAGGCAGAGACAACGGATTTCCATTTGCTACGATCCTTACACACCTCTTTCGCCTCATTCAGTCTCATTACATTCTTCATGCATGCACGTCGGTTAAGGGTACTTTTAACTTGACCTTTCTCGAGTAAATATCTGACTTGGTCAGAGAATGTTCGATGAGGTCTTCCCCTTCCAACTCTACCATTCACACTTGCCATATATATTTGCTTTGTCAGCCTCCTTTCATCCATCCTTTCTACATGCCCAAACCACCGCAACATTCCTTTCTCAATCCTCGTTATTATTTCCTCTTTCAATCCACACCGCTCTCTCACCACACCATTTCTTACCCTATCTCTCAAAGTCACACCACACATACTCCTTAAACTCTTCATTTCTACTGCATTTATTCTACTTTCATTATTTTTCTGCCACACCCAACTTTCACTACCATACATTAGAGTTGGCACCAACACACCACAATGCACGGCCAGTCGAGCCTTTTTACAGACTTGCCGACTACTCATGCAAGCGTGTAGTGCCCCGTTCACGTGGTTTCCAGCATTCACTCTTCTTTCAATATCCCTTTCATGTTTTCCATCTCTCGTAAACAAAGTCCCCAAATATACAAACTCTTTTACTTGCTCTACTTTCTCTCTCCCAATCACTATATCACACGGCGTCATATATTCATCCCTTTCGATTACCATCACTTTTGTCTTTCCCACATTCACTTTCAAACCTTTCCTATCAAAGGATTCGTGCATTATAGTTACCATCTCCTGCAACTCATCCGCCGATGATGCAAGTATTACTTGATCATCGGCGTAGAGAAGACATTTGACGAGTAACTCATTCATCCTTAATCCACATTCATTTTCTCTTAAATCTTGCAAACAATTGTCCATAAATAGGTTGAACAGCCATGGTGACGCTACACATCCCTGTCTAACACCCTTTTCGATGTTAAACCATTCACTGTATGACCCATTTATCCTTACGCAGGCTCTAGAATCCCTATACAGAGATTTCAGAGCCCGAACAAGGTTGCTATCCAACCCATACATGGACAATACCGACCAAAGCTCATTCCTCATCACTCTATCGTAGGCCTTTTCTAAGTCTACGAAGGCACAGTAGACCTTTTGACTTTTAGCCAAGAACTTTTCGGCTATTCCTCTTAAAGAAAAGACCTGATCTGCACATCCCATTCCCTTTCGAAAACCCGCTTGTACATCCCATATTTTCTCGTCGGTTTCTTTCACAACTCTTTCAATCAACACTTTCGCATATAACTTGCCAACGACGCTTAGAAGGCTAATACCTCTATAACTTCGACAGTCTTGTCGTGAGCCTTTTCCTTTGTATAGAGGTATTATGACAGCCTTGCACCAATCACTTGGTACTTGGCCTGTGTTAAAACTGATATTGAAAAGGCGATACAGCTGACTAGCTATAACGCCAAGTCCGGCCTTTAGCATCTCGGCAGTTATCCTATCATACCCTGCAGACTTTCCAGATTTCATACATTTAATCGCTTTTATAATCTCATCCATACTAATATTATTTTCATATACATTCTCATTCGTATCCGCTTCTATACCTGGTTCGCTATCTCTTATATCTCTCTCAAACAGACTTTCAAAATACTCCTTCCAACGTTTTATCATGCATTCCTCCCCATTAACTATACATCCATTCTCGTCTCGTATAACGTTCAGTTCCGAGCTTTCGGTTGTGCCCCTTACTGAACGGACTGATTTCCAGAACAGCTTAGTATTCGTTTGGAAATCTTCAGACAGTCGTCTATCAAAATCATCTTTCTTTTCACTCTTCTTTTCATTCACAATATTTTTCGCTATCCTTTTTATTCTTTTATACTCTTTCCAGGCTTCTTCTGTATCTTCATTCGTGTTCTTATGCATTCTTTCATTAGCTCTGGTGGCTAACCAGTCTAACCACGCTTTCTTCTTCTTACGCACTACTTTTTGGACATCTTTATCCCACCAGACATTCTTCACCTTTCTGCCTTTCCTTCTCTTATTAGTACCACATACTTCCACAGCTACCTTGATAACTCCTTCCTTAAATGACTTCCATAATTCTTCTAACTCTCTTATCTGTTCTAATCCTTCAAATTCATGACTTAACTTCCTTATGTACTCATCTCTCACTTCTTCCTCTTGCAGTTTTTCAACTTTTATTCTCTCTAACACATTTTTAGACTCGGGACCCCGGTGACGCCATCCTTTGAACAAACCACTTATTCGGCTTAATACCAAGAAGTGGTCTGTATGAATTGCCGTACCACGATAGGCCCTCGTGTCTAACACATTCTTTCTCAGTCTTTCATCTACTATCACAAAGTCAATCAAAGTCTTACTAACATTCTTCCTCTCTCGAGTGTATGTATGGATTCCTTTATGTTCAAACATGGTGTTTGCTACACAAAGACCCCATTCCAAACATATATCAAGCAAACTATTCCCATTTTCATTCGTTCTCTCATCACCAAATCTACCTAGCACTCTTTCAAAACCATCACGCTTTACACCAACCCAGCCATTAAAATCACCTAACATTATTATCCTCTCATTATTCTGTTTCAACCGCAACACATCTCTCAGGCCGTCCCAGAAATCCTTTCTTTCCTGCTTTTCCAATTGTGATGCACCTGTGCCAAGATCAACAGGAGCATACACTCCTACAATAAGGATACGGGTTAAACCGACTTTCATTCTCATCCACATCAATCTAGCATTCACGCACTCGAACTCATTCACACACTCAGCCATACGTGCGGAAAGAATGATACCGACTCCCTGGCAAGCTCTGGCGGTGGCCGGTACGCCCGACCAGTACGCCGTGTAACCTCCATGATAAGTCGTATCACAACCTTTCCGCTTTGTTTCATTTACACACAAAACATCAACCCGCTTTTCGTTCATCATCTGACAAACTTCATCCAACTTACCTTCCATTCCTCCTCCCACATTTAATGTAGCAAAACGGCTCTCCGCTGGCCACTTTTCGCCTCTACGGGAAACGAGACGTGACGGGTGGCGCACCACGTCGCCGCCATTCGGATAATAAAGATTGTTCTCCATTGCGTTCCCACGAGAATTAGGGATTTAAAGGTCCACCCCCGCAGAGCCCCATACGGGGGTAAGGCGGATACACGATGTGTCCTGTGACCGCCAACACAGACACCCTCCGTTCGCGACCAGACAACCCACTGGCCATGAATCCATCGGCACGGGTCGGCTAACACCTTGGATTGGGGTTTAATTTCGGGTATTGCTCCCTGAAATGAGTGTTATATCGGAGTACTTTCTCCTAGATGGATTGCAAACCAATGCTTACGAGGCCCATCTCCCCGGGCATCATCATCATCTTCAGTAGACATGCGGTACTAATCACACATTAGGCAGGAATTACGACTTTGAGTTACACTTTAGAAAATTAAAGAATGAAATGGTTCACTGAATTGAAATGTTTAAATAATCTTGATCTTTTTACTGCAGCACTATTTAAATTTCACGAAAAAGTGGCAACATTCTAAATGTCAATTTACTCCGTTTAATTAGCAATCCTATTATAGTGGCCTCCTTTTTTTATGGCAATTGAAGTCGCCTCCTTGATCTGGTGGCAGCATGTATGTGCTGTGGACCGAGAGTTTAATGTTTTTGTGTTCGATAGAGCATGTCCCAAGAGTGGTTAATATTTGAAGTGCGTCTTCAAGTTTCTTATCTTGTGATTCTATTCCATGTAAAAAAATACTAGCCCTGTAATATTACTGTCCCACTGCTGGGCACGGGCCTCCTCTACTAATGAGAGGGGTTAGGCCTTAGTCTACCACGCTGGACTAATGCGGTACGGTACACTTCACATACCTTCAAAATTCTTGTGGAGAAATTCTCGGGTATGCAGGTTTCCTCACGATGTTTTCCTTCCCCGTTATAGCAAACTATATTTCACAATGAAAACACACTTAACATATAAAACTCGTCGGTGTATGCTCCATGTTGTGTTTGGTCTCGAACCTCCGACACTCGTCTCGGCAGTCCGTACCATTCCCAACTGAGCTGTCGTTGCTATATATAATATGTAAACTTCATTGGTTTAAGTGCTGTTTTAAATGTTCTTGTAATAATTTTAATACTGTTTGTTTCCTTTACTCAATAAAATAAAATTAATGCAAGATTAATTTGTTTGTCGTCAGATCCGATCGTCCCGTCCGTCTGCACCAGAAGAAACTTAGCTCATAAATATAACATTCCTTTAAATATGTGTTTTATTATTAACAAACCTACAGAACACTAGAATGTCTTGCTAAGATATCACTGAACCCAAACCATTCTGCCAATGCCAATCTCAGCTGTAAAAAAAAAATACAAATCCAGCCAACGCACCAAACAAAACTCAACAAAGATCACCGGTTAAAAAGTTTCCACATTATACTGTCCATCTTCTCTGAAGTTTGATGCATTAAACCACACCACTTAAAACCAACAAACACAGCTCTAGAGAATAATTAACACTCTGTCAGACTTCCTGACCACACCACTTAAAACCAACAAACACAGCTCTAGAGAATAATTAACACTCTGTCAGACTTCCTGTCAAAATCCCTGAAATACATACCACCGACAGTCGTCACTAAATATAAATAAAACGCCAAAATAATTATAACTATTTAATCACAAAGCTTAAGGTTTTAACTAATGCTAAACTTGATTTTACGTCAACTTTGGGAGGCGACGATCGTTCATCTGGACCGTGTTTGCGAACATATATACACGGAATAGGAAGTTTATTCTTTGGTCTGGCAGTTACCATAGACTTTTATTGGTTTAATATGATAACGTCTCTATAATAATTATCTAAATCATCTAATAATCCGCAAAAGTCAATTTATTTCCTCAACTGCCCTGGGACATCAACATAATAATGTTCCTTGTTTTTTACATTGGGTTAATAAGATTTGTATTTTCTATACACCAACATACACATGTTTGTGAATAACGTCTTATACAAAGATAACGAACGATTTATCTCCAGAGCTACATAAAATCACACATGGATGTATTTGCTCTTAGGAATTTCTTTGGGAATTTCAGGCGTTTTCATGTGACGTGTTTTTTGGTGACGTCATAGGTATGCGTGTTGATTCGAATAAAATAAAATAAACTCAAACGTATTATCAGAATAAATTCAATGAATTAAAAGGGTAATTTATAATTTTAAACTTCGTCAAATATATTTGTTATGGATTTACTAAATTTCGTATTTCTAATTTTTGAACGATATTTTGAACACAATACCTAATTTTGACAAATAAAATGACGCTCGGAGACAGTGTTGCCATATATACCGATTTATCTGAATTTATACAGATTTTAGGCTACCAATAAAAATTACAAATTTTACTCCACTTTGTACAGGTTTTTGGACTTTTACTTTTGCTATGTATATTGGTTGGTAATAGAATATAGAATAGAATTTTTCGACCATCATTTATATTTTTAACTTATTATTATGTATGTCATGGTTGACGTTACTACAAAATTACAATAAAACAAGTTAATGTAAATATATGTATATTGGATATATAATGGTATATTGGAATTATTTTACTCAGGTTGATAGAGCCGGATTACAGATTTTTGGTATCACCTATAGCAACACTGTTTGCAAATCGGAATTCGAGTAGGTACATTGGTGAATTCGGGTTTTATAATATACAATCTCACGACTTCGGCTTGTATTTGGATTTTGATCACATATTTCCTTGTTCAAATTGTTTCTTGACTTCTCGCTGATTTGGAACTCAAATTTTTATCATCGGTCAATGTTATACTGGGCGCTGAATTGTCGAAACATTGGATTACCTAAAGCAAGCGTAATAAACAATAACCTTTTACCGGTTCAAAGAGAAAACCTAAACAAATTGGCAGGTAGGTACTTAAATATATTTATTTTCCTGGATAGGATATTTAGTGTCCAGTGTTAAAACCTGTTGTGATGATCCACACATATTGTGTGTTGTACCTACATATTGTTTTGCATGTCATACATATGTCTACACTTTGCTGTGTATTGACAAAAAAATTACAACTATCTTATATTTGTTTGGTTATAAAAAAATAGGCATGTTTTACATAAAATTGTAATTGCAGATATTTGGCCCATATGAGATTGTTATCTCGACTATGCAGAAAAATATTTGTGTTATTTTTGGGACTTTGCATCAGTTATTTCACAGCCGAATATAATGTAAGTATTTCTAATTTGTAATTCTTCAATAAAGAGGGAAAACTAAAAGAACACTAAGCAACAAAACTTGACCAATAGTTTTATTTAGATGAGTGACTGTTAGTGAAAATGAGTAATTACAAAAACACTTATTGGCCAAGAATTTCATAATTATGTTGATGAACTTTAAATAGGTACGTATTCAAATAGTGACCGTTTAATACAGAAAAAACAATAAAGCTGTTATTTTGAATTTACTATTTAAGTTTCTGGCATATTTAGCTTCTGGTTGGTCCCTTTTCATCATCCAGCAATAATTGCCGAACATCCTTGTCAGTATACAGGGTAATCCTGTATTTGATTGTTTTTACGTGTGAGTTTTTCTGTGTACATCATCATCATCATCATGATCAGCCACAGGACATCCACAAAACAAACATACGTCCAACAGGTCGGTCTGGAAATCTTTGGGCTCCCCCAAAGAAGCCTATGTCAAGCAGTGGACATTCTATGGCTGTGTACATATAATTGGTAGATTATGTCTAAATATTCAAACCATAATCTCATGATTGAGTTATAATATTCCTCAACTGATTCAAATAATAAAATAACATACATAAGCTCTCGCCTGTATCCACGAAGGGGTAGGCAGAAGCTCACTACCCTGCTAGTACATCCACATTTCGCCGAGCTTAGTTCCGTCCCAGATGTGATAGGAGGCAAGCCTATCGCTATATCGGGCACAAATTCCAGACTCCGAGCTGATATGGAAAAATCTAATATCACTTTGCTCGACCTGGGTGGGGATCGAACCTGAAACCTCAGGAAAGTACTTGTACCAAAATACAGTCACAGTTACTTATAAAAATTTATAAAAACAGTCATGAAGTCGGAAACCAGCCCTTGTTCTGTTAAACCACAGGGGACTATTGCCAGGGGACTGTTTAATTTTATTTAATTGAATGGTTGCATAAAAAGTTTTTGCTGTACACAGAGGATATTTATCTGTTATCTATTAAAATGGAAGTCTGCCGCTAACAGCGGTCTAATTAACAATCCTTACTAAATAATAAAAGCGAAAGTAACTCTGTCAGTCTGTCTGTCTGTCTGTGGCGTTTTCACGTCTAAACCGCTGAACCGATTTTGATGAAATTTGGTATGTGGGTACTTTTAACCCCAAGGATGGACATAGGGTACTTTATTTTTTTAAATCAACCCCTAAAGGGATGAAATAGGGGATGAAAGTTTGTATGGGAATTTTGGAACTGCTTAATTGATTTTGATGAAATTTGGTATGAGTATACATTTGACCCTAGGGATTAAAATGGGGTACTTCATTTTTTTTCATCAACTCCTATAAGGATGAAATAAGGGTTAAAAGTTTGTATGTGGATTTTAGGTCTAATTAATGGATTTTTATGAAATTTGGAATGGGACAGTGGATACCTTTGAGTTTAAGGATACAAATGGGCCACTTTTTTTAAATCAACACCTAATGGGATGAAAAAGAGGATGAACGTTTGTATAGGAA
The DNA here is from genome assembly GCA_036417725.1 of Clanis bilineata. Lineage (NCBI taxonomy): Eukaryota > Metazoa > Arthropoda > Insecta > Lepidoptera > Sphingidae > Clanis > Clanis bilineata. The sequence goes on along the minus strand of CM071138.1, from coordinate 618,131 downwards.
TTTTAGGCCCACTTAATGGATTTTTATGAAATTTGGTATGGGATAGTGCATATCTTTGAGTTTAAAGACACAAATGGGCTACTTTTTTAAATCAACCCCTAATGAGATGAAATAGGGGATGAAAGTTTTTATGGGAATCTAGAAACCGCTGAACGGATTTTTAAGAAAGTTGGTATGAGGATAGTTTTAGCCCTAAGGACAGAAATGAGATGCAATATATTTTTATCCTACAAAGGGATGAAATAGGGGTTGAAAATTTGTTTCTTTTTTTCTGGACCGATTGACCTCAAAATCGATATCTGAGTCGCCCCGTGGTTTCAAACGACAGAACCGCTGTAAACCTGTCAAAAGTGGCCGCCATTTTGTTTTTCTTTGGGTTTGGGCCGATTAACTTCAAAATCGATATCTGAGTCGCCCCGTGGTCTCGAACGGCAGAACCGTTGTCAAATCTGTCAAAAGTGGCCAGCCATTTTGTATTTCTTTGTTTCTGGGCCGATTGCCTTCAAAATCGATATCTGAGTCGCCTCGTGTTTCCCAATGACAGAACCGCTGTCAGACCTGTCAAAAGTGGCCGCCATTTTGTTTTTCTTTGTTTTTGGGCCGATTGACTTCAAAATCGATATCTGGGTCGCCCCGTGGTTTCAAACGACAGAACCGCTGTAAACCTGTCAAAAGTGGCCGCCATTTTGTTTTTCTTTGTTTTTGGGCCGATTGACTTCAAAATTGACATCTGAGTCACGCCGTGGTTCAGAACGACAGAACCGCTGTCAAACCTGTTAAAAGTGGCCGCCATTTTGTTTTCTTTTGTTTTTGGGCCGATTGACTTCATAATCGATATCTGAGTCGCCCCGTGGTTCCAAACGACAGAACCGCTGTCAAACCTGTCAAATGAGACCGCCATTTTGTTTTTCTTTGTTTTTGGGCTGATTGACTTCAAAATCGATATCTGAGTCACGCCTTGGTTCAGAACGACAGAACCGCTGTCAAACCTGTCAAATGCGGCCGCCAATTTGTTTTTCTTTGTTGGGCCGATTGACTTCAAAATCGATATCTGAGTCGCCCCGTGGTTCCAAACGACAGAACCGCTGTCAAACCTGTCAAATGCGGCCGCCATTTTGTTTTTCTTTGTTTTTGGGCTGATTTACTTCAAAATCGATATCTGAGTCACGCCTTGGTTCAGAACGACAGAACCGCTGTTAAACCTGTCAAATGCGGCCGCCATTATGTTTTTCTTTGTTTTTGGGCCGATTGACTTGAAAATCGATATCCGAGTCGCCCCGTGGTTTCGAACGACAGAACCGCTGACAAACTTGTCAAATGCGGCCGCCATTTTGTTTTTCTTAGTTTTTGGGCCGATTGACTTCAAAATCTATATCTGTGTCGCCCATATTTGGACTAAAACGACAGGGCGGATCGCCAAATCAAAAGTTGTTTCCGTTGGCCCTACAAAATACGCGTGCGGAGCCGCGGGAAAAAGCTAGTTATTAAATAAAAACCATTTACTGTATAAATACAGAAACTAATGCATGTAGGGAAATACAAAATAATATTGGTGAAATAGTGGAAAAGGTGAATTTATAAATATACTATTCTTAAGACTTCACCTGTAATTTTATTTGTATTTATAACCAGTGCATCTACAGTGGGATAGATAAGTTATTAGTTAACTTTGTCAGAACAATTTCACTCTTAATCTCAACATTTACATCTTTCCGAATCTTTCAATACTTCCTAGCACTGTCAGAGTATTGAAAGTCCCGCATGTTGATACCTTGAGACGACTATGTCAGAACCATAAGGGCTGACTATGCCCTTTCCTGCTTTTTCGTAGTTATTAAGTATTTTGTTAGTTAATGTATACTACATTATTTTAAATAATCTTATTGTTTATTACTGTAATTAACAACTTTTTTATTTTTCACAGAATCCTGAAAGTGAAAAAGAGGATATATCACTAGTAATTGAAATTGAAAATAATAAAGATATGTTAAGAAACCTAAGGGCCGCCGAATCATCAACGTTAATTATTTTTTTGAAAAAATGTAAGAGATTGCTAACCACGGCTTAGGTTGCGACATAAATTGTCTCAATCTTATTTCTGAAAAACTAAGAGGATTTAAATTCAACTTTCCTATTGTATGCAAAATGTGGAATATCAATTTTTTTTGAAAATTATTACGGGAATGGAGTCAGCAATACTATGAAATAAAAATATACCAAGTCCTGTCGAAATTATATAAATTGTAGTTTTGGTTAATAAACATAATGTTCCTCAACTGTTACCAATGAAAATGTATAACAACAGTCGCTCCCCCTGAAGTCCGAAACCACCCCGTGTCCTGTTGAGCGACAGGGGTCTGTTGCCAGGGGACTGTTTAATTTTATTTCATAGAATGATTGGAACAACTTTATAGTCCTGATATTTTGCTGTACACAGGGGATATTTATCTATTATAACAATACATCATTTGTAAGATATAAATAAACTATAATAATCCTTGCCAGAGGACTGATGGCTGTCACGTTACAACGCGGGTTCCACAAAGGAATGGTCGTGCAGCATTCATTAACTTTTCCATGTAATATTGACCACTGACCATGAGTTACCCAGTTTACAGAGAAACACCCATGTATGTTGTCACCGTGTCGTAACTCGTAATACCTAAATAACGTATAAATACATATTAATTTTAATATAAAAAATACGGTGTTTTATTTATAATAATATCAATTTCGATTCGATGATCTAAGATGCCGAACTGCTAGGTATATTCGATCTTTCTGCCGCCATTTTGCTTTCTCTCCATACATTAGGCATATGTACACGTATTTTTTCGTAGTTATGCCAAGTTCTTATTTTTCTTTTGTCATTGATAGCATCTCAAATATGTTATTAAATCTGTTATTTGTTTTTTTTTTCTAAAGTAAATAATTATTATGTGAACAAAATTGTAAATAAAGTATTTTCATAATCGATATTTGGGTCGCCCCATGGTACTGAAGAGTGAATCCGGTGCAAAAACTGAAAAATCACTGTAAAATTAAAGGGATGCCTTAGATTTTTCTGGGATCTCATCATCAGAGCCTGACTTGACATAACATGACTTGACATGACTTGACATGACTTGCCATGACTTGATATGACTTGACATGACTTGATACGACTTGACACGACTTGACACGACTTGACATGACTTGACTTGACATGACCTAACACGACGACACGACGGTATTGAGTTTTACTGTTCAGTATCAGCGCGGAGTCTGGAAGCGTGCTTGATATGGCGATAGGCTTGCTCCCTATCAAATCTGGGACAGAAATAAGTTCCGAAACAAATCGAGATGAAATAAGAGCAGATCGGAAGAATGTTTAGATACCTACTTATCCACCAGCTGCGCGGAAAAACCTGCCTATCCAACTAGCCATTTTTGTAACGAATATCAGTAGAATAATTAAGATAACAATAATACAAGAAATAAAGAGTACTGAATATTATAATAACATAGCATAACATAAGCTCACGCCTGTATCCCCGAAGGGGTAAGCAGAGGCGCACTAGCCAACTAGTACACCCACATTTCGCCGAGCTTAGTTCCGTCCCAGATGTGATAGGGGGCGAGCCTGTCGATATATCGGGCACAAATTCCAAACTCCGGGTTGATATGGAAAAATCCAATATCACCTTGCCCGACCCGGGGATCGAACCCGAGACCTCAGGACAGTAGTCGTACCGAAATACACCCACGCCACCGAGGCAGTCTAATATGAATATTATAATAAATTAGGTAATGTGAAATGAAGTATAAAATTGTATTTATAATATGCTGTGTTGATATTACTTATAATACATTCAAGAATAACCACAATATAATTGTGTTACAGTCCATTTTACGAAATCGTCGTTGATTTTATGTGTCAACTCAACTGTCAACGCTTTGCTCGCGACTGGCGTTATATAGATATGTACAAACATTGAAATGACTTCGTTTCTAAACGCAATATTGACAATCCATTGAAAATATTAGGTACGACGTCGCCCTCTGGTTGCCTACATACGCAACTTTCGTACGCAAACGCTACGATCGGCAAGGTCATTGGCATTACTTCCATTCTTAATATATCCACACTTGTCATTATATCTATAGTTCATCGAGTAAGTGTCGGCGCACACTGAACACCGAAATACTCCACCTTTATTCTACCATCCTCAAGCTAAAATGCCGTTAACGGCCGGTTCCAATAAACAATCTCAGTTCGAATGTGCAGATAGATTACTAAAATTATCCAATAAGAACACAGTTTGAACATGACTCCGTCAAATGAGTTGATTTGATTGGTTCATAATCGCGATCTATCTGCACTCTAAACTGAGATCGTTTATTGAAACCGACCGTATGGGAATAAACGTAATTTTGAGATGTCTCAAAAAAACGTGGAAAATATTATCCCCTTAGAGATTTCATATACTTATGGTTATTTTCGACTGACTTCCAAAAAGGAGGAGGTCCTCAATTCGTCTGTTTTTTTATGTATGTTACGCGATATCTCCGCCGAATGTGGACCGATTTTCAAAATTCTTTTTGTGTTCGATAGAGCTTGTTTCAAGGGTGGTCCCATATAAATTTGATCACGATCGGATTTGAAGTTTCTCCGTTATTAATATTAAAGTAAACAAGTTAAGTCTATTAAATATAAAATCCACAGTCTAATAAACCTCTAAGGATATTTTCCACGTTTTTCGGAGACATCTCAAAATTACGTTTCACTTAACGGCATTTTAGCTTGAGACCGGCTGTATTACTCAAGTTCATTGTCAAAAAATTGCTGTTCAGTGTGCGACGTCCTTAAAATGAGAAATCGCGTGTGAATACCTAAATATAGAATATTGGGGGAATCTGAGCCACATTATCGGATGTCATCATCATCATCATCATCAGCCATAGGACGTCCACTGCTGAACATAGGCCTCCCCCAAAGATTTCCAGATCGACCTGTTGGAAGCGGCCTGCATCCAGCGACTTCCTGCGACCTTTATCATTATCGGATGTATTCGGGTAAAATTGGGTACTTGGCTATGTTTGAATTTATACACATATTTATATGTAATAGCAAACAAAACGAAAAAGAAACCCTTCTGTAAAAACTGCATCGAAATTGGTTGAAAAATGAGGCAGTAATTCATATTTTAAATTCTGGAGTGGGGGCATAGTGGAGATATCTTGCTATCCCTTTCCAACGCGCGTACCGTTATGGCGTGACGTGATTATACTGATACTTCTCTTTCCCGCAGTTTGAAGGTTACACCAAATTTCAAAAGCTTATAACTTTTTTATTTTTGAGAATATTTCAATATTTCTTTCTGTTTTATATTTAAGACGACGTAAATTTCATATAAAATTAATTAAAAAAAACTAGTCCAGTACCCAATTCTAAACTCGAGCGCTTCTTTCTGGTTTTGGCAAGACGCCGTTCGCGAATCTGCCAACGTCAAAATATTTTAAAATAAACTAACGCCTGTATCCCCAAAGAGTTAGGCAGACGCGAACTAGCGAACTAGACCGCCTCCTTGGTCTAGTGGCAGCATGTATAGGCTGTGGACCGGGAGGTCTTGGGTTCATTCCCAAGTCGAAATTTTCTAATTTAATTTGTCCGGGACTGGATCCCTCAGGGGTTGACGTCAGGCAGGCAGCCGGTCGTAAACACTAAGCCAAATCCTTGCTACAACATGCTTGAAAAAGTGTGTTAAAAAGAAATCAGTCAAGTTACTTTGCCACGCTCAGATAAAATTAAAGAGTAATTTCCCTATAATATGTTCAACAGTGTGAAGTCTAGACTCAGTAATTATAATCGTCCCCGTTGGCATCCTCGGGGTTGTATTTGTTCTCGTCATCACCGGGCTCTTGCTTGATCTGCACGTCCATGGGGGGGAGAGAGAACTCCGGGTAATCTGGGGGAGAAGAAATAGATTATTAAAAAGTGGGCTATAGTAACTCAATCAGAAGTTTGTTGCACGTATTTACGCGAGCGAGGACGTCAAATATTTGTATGGAACACGTCAGTCCCCGTGTAACCGCTAGAGGCGTTCGGGTGTTTGTCATACAAATATTTTTCGGAGTCGCTAGCGAGTAATGTCAAAATCAAATCAAAATATTTATTGAATCCATGAAATGTTACTACATTATTTAGATTCCGTCAAAGTTCCTCTACCGCCAGTTCGGAAGGCCGTTTCGCCAGAGAAGAACGGGCAAGAAACTCTGGCGTTGCTCTTTTAAATGCCAGTTGACAATAAATGCTTATAAAGTATCATATACAAAAAATACATATAAATTAGAGCAGCTAAATCACCAAGAAAATACATACAAATGAATTTTTGTAGTAATAATTGTGTATCAATGATTGCAACCTGTTTTGTATGAAATAAAAAATTAAAAAATACAAATAAAAACATACAAAAAATACAATACAATGGCTCACTGAGTGACCCCACGGCCACGGTGAATTTAGTTGAGATAATTAAAAACAGGCTAGGTAGACCAGTCCACACAAGCAGCACCCGTTCACGAGTATGACGCATGTGCCAGCCATCGACCTCCTCAACCATGTTGTAGGGAAGTGATCGACCCGGCACACGACGCCGCCACAAGCACAGACCTTAAGAGAGCATGACTACCAGGCCCGATGGCACTAAATGTAAGAAATCGCCGCAAAAACAACACCGCCGCCACGAAAGCCACACAGCATCACTATAACCGATAAACAAAACAGCTACAATCATAGAAATAACTTAACTCAATCCCAGAAGACTCCCAAAGAACTCATGGTTGGCCTACAGTATATACATACTAGTGTGACTCGAGCCAGTATAATGTATAACGTGTAACATGTACTGACCGTCCGCGGGCTCCTGCTTGACCTTGATGTCCTCGGGCTTGACCTTGTGCTCCTTCCTGTCGCGGTCGCGGCGCGTGCGCTTCTTGTCGCGGTCGCGGTCCTTGTCGCGCGAGCGCCGGCGCCGCTCCGAGCGAGAGCGAGACCGACGACGACGTCTGAACACAACGTCACAAACGACAATTGTACAAGGTGAACAGTTAGTCAGTTACTTGATACTTCTACCGTCCAGTGTCCACGATACATCGCTGCTTCAATACAAAACGGACACATATCAAGAACATACTTTCTTACACGAGAGCTGTTTCAAGTTTGTTTTATTACAATTTACACCCTAGAATGTTTTGTGAATGGTTAAGAATCACGTAAGACAAGTTGATTGTCTCGATATTATAAACTGAAGGACTTATGACCACTAGGTGATAACTTTTGTATCAAAAGTTTTGTGCTGTTCCGTTTATATACTGTTGAATATCTTTGGGGAGGCCTATGTTCAGCAGTGGACGTCCTGTGGCTGATGAATATGATGATAACATATAGATATGTGTATAACATCAAACATAGTACCACGAAATGTTCAATGTTGATATTGTAGTCGCGTATATGTTATACTAGCTGACCCGCGCAACTTCGTCTGCGTATGAGAGAGAGGGTTGAAAGAGTGAGTCGTAGGCACCTATAGCACAATCATTCTAAAAGAGGTAATGGGATGATCTACTTCTGCCGTCATTCACCCCGTCTCTCACACCGTCAGTCACACCGTCTGTCAAACCGTCTGTCACCCCGTCTCTTACCCCGTCAGTCACACCCTCTGTCACACCGTCTGTCACTCCGTCTGTCACCCCGCCTGTCACCCCATCTGACACCTTGTCCGTCACCCCGTCTGTCACCCCGTCTGTCACCACGTCCGTCACCCAGTCGGTCACCCAGTCTGTCACCTCGTGTGTCACCCAGTCGGTCACCCCGTCTGTCACCTCGTCTGTCACCCAGTCGGTCACCCAGTCTATCACCACGTCCGTCACCCCGTCTGTCACCCCTTCTGTCACCCGTCTGTCACCCCGTCTGTCACCTCGTCTGTCACCCGTCTGTCACCCCTTCTGTCACCCCGCCTGTCACCCCGTCTGTCACCCCGTCTGTCACCCCGTCTGTCACCCCGTCTGTCACCCCGTCTGTCACCACGTCTGTCACCCCGTCCGTCACCCCGTCCGTCACCCCGTCCGTCACCCCTTCTGTCACCCCTTCTGTCACCCCGTCTGTCACCCCGCCTGTCACCCCGTCTGTCACCCCGTCTGTCACCCCGTCTGTCACCCCGTCTGTCACCTCGTCTGTCACCCCGTCTGTCACCCCGTCTGTCACCTCTTCTGTCACCCCGTCTGTCACCCCGTCTGTGACCCTTCTGTCACCCGTCTGTCACCCAGTCGGTCACCCCATCTGTCACCCCGGCTGTCACCCCATCTGTCACCCCGTCTGTCACCCCGTCATTCACCTCGTCAGTCACTCCGTCCGCCACCCCATCAGCCAGCCTGTCAGTCACCCCATTAGTCACCCCATCAATCACCCCGTCAGTCACCCCTTAGTCACCCTACCATTCATCCCCTTGGTCAACACTAAAATATATTTTCAAATCGAATCAGTAGTTTCTGAGATATATAATTCCCCGCTAGCAGCATTTTTCATTTCTCCTCCGCTTCTATTAGTCATAGCGTGATGTTAAATAGCCTATAGCCACCGTCGATAATTGGGCTATCCAACACAAAAAGAATTTTTCAATTCGAACCAAAAGTTTCTGTCTGAGATATCAATTTTCCCGATTTGGTAAAATTTTTCATTTCTGCTCCGCTCCTATTGGTCAAAGCGTGATGTTATATAGCTTATAGCCATCCTCGATAAATAGGCTATCCAACACAAAAAAAAAATTCAATTCGAACCAGTAGTTTCTGAAATATAGTCTTTTCAACATTTTTCATTTCTGCTCCGCTCCTATTGGTCATAGCGTGATGTTATATAGCCTATAGCCACCCTCGATAATTGGGCTATCCAACACAAAAAGAATTTTTCAATTCGAACCAGTAGTTTCTGTCCGAGATATAAATTTTCCCGATATTGCAACATTTTTCATTTCTGCTCCGCTTCTATTGATCAAAGCGTGATGTTATATAGCCTATAGCCATCTTCGATAAATAGGCTATCCAACACAAAAAGAATTTTTCAATTCGAACCAGTAGTTTCTGAGATATCGCCTTCCCCGGTTTTAAACATTTTTCATTTCTGCTCCGCTCCTATTGGTCATAGCGTGATGATATATAGCCTATAACCACCGTCGACAATTGGGCTATCCAACACAAAAAGAATTTTTCAAATCGAACCAGTAGTTCCTGAGATTAGCGCGTTCAATCAAACAAACAAACAAACAAACAAACTCTTCAGCTTTATAATATTAGTATAGATAACATTTGCAGACACGCGTGCGCCGTCTGCGACAAGCGGTTCCTGAAGGCGGCCCGTCTGGAGGAACACAACATGGCGGTGCATCTGAAGGCGACGCCCTTCCGATGCGCACTGCAGGGCTGTGACTTCGTGAGTATTACATCTTAAACTCGTTCATCAAATCTATTTATTTATTTTATGTTACAAAAAGCTTACCTACAGTATATGTATTAAAGTTGCAAATTAAAAGCTTCCGCGTATAAAAGCTATTTCAACCGTTCCTTATGCCATCTCAGTGTGGGATCTCTGAAACACATACAAGTGTAAAAACTTAACAGACCTACCTACTTCAAATCCAATCCTGGACAGATTTATATGAGACGAACCTTGAAATAAGCTTTGAAATAAAACTATTTTTACGAATTCTATCACGACTTGGTTTTTAATTTTTATTCCCGACGTTTCGAAGGCTTTGCAGTCTTCGTGGTCACGGGTCAGACTGAGGTGTCATTTGTGTCAAACCAAATCGTGATAAAATCTGTAAAAGTAGTTTTATTTCAATGTATAACATTCGCGTAAACTTAAGAAATCAGCTTGAAATAAGCTCTATCGAATACTTTTATATAGACGAATTGAGCACCTTCTCCTTTTTTGGAGGCGGTCGAAAAATGATGGGGTCCCCAATTCGTCTGTATTTTTATGTATGTTACGCGATATCTCCGCCAAATGTGGAGCGATCTTCATAATTCTTTTTGTGTTCGATAGAGCTTATTTCAAGGGTGGTCCCATATAAATTTGGTCACGATCGCATTTGAAGTCGGTATGTTGAGTTTTTAAACTTGTGATTATTTCTAGTGTGTTGCAAAAATAATTTCACTTAGTTTACTTATTTTGTTTAGTTTTTTACGCCCGGCTGCCTGTCTCACGTTAACCTTCTCTGGGGGATTCAGTTCCGGGCAAAGGAATCGAACCCAGGACCCACCGGTCCACAGCTCATACATGCTGCCAGACCGAGGAGGCGACAGTGGTGTACACTTTAAATATGTTATACTACCCGCATCCATGAAATAAATCAGTCTTGAATCTACCGAGTTTCAATATTTAATTACAAGCAACAGCCCAACTACTTAAGATTAAATCTTTAAACTCGGTTTTTATTATGTTTTGTTGAAATGTGGTAGAGCCACGCTGTAGACAGTAACGTCTGTCAACAACTAACTGTCTCACGGAAAACCGACGTAAAGTGGCAGCTTGATGTCGCGTTTCGTTTGTTGAGTGAGATTCCCGGTGGCCCTTTCCCCCCCTCCCTTTCCCAATCCCTTTTCCCTCCCCTTCCATTTCCTTCTTTTAGGTTGTCAACGCATCCATGATTCTTTTTGAGTCTCGGGTGTATATGTGCGGTGGAGATCACTTACCATCAGGTGACCCATCTGCTCGTTTGCCAGTCTCTGCTATAAAACAATGTATACATTCTGCCACATGGCCGTCGGTCGTGACGTCACAACAACCACTTTTCATCGGCGGCCGTGGCCAATAGACACTATGTAATTGGGTACTTGGCTATTTCTTTAAAATTCATTTTATATGAAATTTACGTCATCTAAAACATAAGACAGAAAGAAATATTGAAATATTATCAAAAATAAAAAAGTTATAAGCCTTTGAAGTTTGGTGTAACCGTCAAACCGCGGGAAAGACAAGTATCAGTATAATCACGCCAGGGTCATAACGGAACGTGCGTTGGAAAGGGATAGCAACATATCCCCACTACGCCCCCATTCTTGCTCATTGCAGAATTTAAAATATGAATTACTGCATCATTTTTCGATGCAGTTGTTATATTTCTATTTTGTTTTATTAGCTATTACTATCGGTTTAATATATCCTAGATGCACAGTTCTTTGCAAATATCGTCATAAAAAGTGGTCTCAGCTATAAAACGAAGAAAAAGGTCACAAGTGCTAATTAAATCAACACAATTATAACCCTATGCACGTGATATAAAGTAGCTTTTTAAACGAAATGAGCAAGCGTTCTTAAATTTGAATTTTGAAATTTAGAATTCTATCGGCGTCGGACTGTATGCAAAACGAGTGCTTAAACACTCCTTTGCTGTCCCATTGTCCGAGCGTCAACTGTGCGTTTAGGTATATAGGTAATATATAAAAGTGTGTATGAACTGGAACATAGTCAAGTGCCCACGGACGGCATGAGGTACAGTCCGGTACAGCGATACGGTCTGGTGTTGTCGGTACTCGTCCCTCGCCAGGCGAGCTCGTCCCGCGCGGTGCTCCGGTCCCACGCGCGGCTCGTGCACCGCGGGGGGCGCGCGCGCAGGAACTACGTGTGCCACACGTGCGGGAAGGCGTACAAGGTACTGTTTATACGTCATTCATTCAACAACTGTAACGTGTTCAAACTAAATAAATACCAAAACTTATGTTACTAAATGTCACACCGTGTGCGCAGGCGAACCTCCATGTGGGTAAACCACAGCAGGTACGCAACAACTCCATACATGTTTGTTATCGACAAAAGTCTTTGACCGCTAATCCTAATCTAATCAATCCTGTGGCTGATCTATTTCACCTTTTCAATTGATTTTTGTCATAAAGCTTAGGATGATGTAATGTTATGAATTCAGAGCCACTTAGATATCAGAAATAGATGAATAAACAAATATCCCCACTCTAGAACTTAAAATATGAATTACTGCCTCATTTTTCAACCAATTTCGATGCAGTTTTTACAGAAGGGTTTCTTTTTTGTTCCGTTTTCGATTCGAGTACATACTCGACACTCGATAGTCTATGTGTTGGTGGTGACTGCCTCGGTGGTTGTATTTTGGTACGACTACAGTCCTGAGGTCTCGGGTTCGATCCCCGGATCGGTCGATATGGCGATAGTCCATCACATCTGGGACGGAACTGAGCTCTGCGGAATGTGGGTGTTCTAGTTGGCTAGTGCGCCTCTGCCCACCCGTCCGGGGCTCCAGTGGTGAGGTTGTGTATGTCGGTTCAGAACAAGAAGACGCTGGAGGGTCACCTGCGGTCCCACTCGGGTGAGAGACCGCTGCGCTGTGAACATTGTCCCGCCACGTTCGGATACGACGCCGCGCTCTACAACCACAACAAGCTCGTGCATCTCAACCGTAAGGTATATCACTTCTGTCTTTCTCAACTTATTTTTGTTTTTTTTTATAGCAGGAACTGACTATAGTCCGATTGCTGATTAAACGGAGTAAACTGACAGATCGAAATGTCACTTTCCAAAATAATGTTGCTTATTTTCGAAACATAGTGATACTAACATGGAAAATTTGAATTTTATTGCGTATTTTTAGAAATTTCTGCTTAAACTGATTAAATTAAATGTCTGTGTAAATAATTTTCCGTAAATAATCACAACAGATACGCGAAATAATAACAATTAAAATTACAAATATTACCTTTATTATTTGAGAAAAATTGCATTCAACCCGTTTTGTTTATACCAACCATGACTATAATTTCAATAGACATGCCATAATTTAGCAAGCAGTAATTGACTATGACTATAATTCAGTAGACATACATACATACATACATAGACTCACGCCTTTTTCCCATAGGGGTAGGCAGAGACAACGGATTTCCATTTGCTACGATCCTTACACACCTCTTTCGCCTCATTCAGTCTCATTACATTCTTCATGCATGCACGTCGGTTAAGGGTACTTTTAACTTGACCTTTCTCGAGTAAATATCTGACTTGGTCAGAGAATGTTCGATGAGCTCTTCCCCTTCCAACTCTACCATTCACACTTGCCATATATATTTGCTTTGTCAGCCTCCTTTCATCCATCCTTTCTACATGCCCAAACCACCGCAACATTCCTTTCTCAATCCTCGTTATTATTTCCTCTTTCAATCCACACCGCTCTCTCACCACACCATTTCTTACCCTATCTCTCAAAGTCACACCACACATACTCCTTAAACTCTTCATTTCTACTGCATTTATTCTACTTTCATTATTTTTCTGCCACACCCAACTTTCACTACCATACATTAGAGTTGGCACCAACACACCACAATGCACGGCCAGTCGAGCCTTTTTACAGACTTGCCGACTACTCATGCAAGCGTGTAGTGCCCCGTTCACGTGGTTTCCAGCATTCACTCTTCTTTCAATATCCCTTTCATGTTTTCCATCTCTCGTAAACAAAGTCCCCAAATATACAAACTCTTTTACTTGCTCTACTTTCTCTCTCCCAATCACTATATCACACGGCGTCATATATTCATCCCTTTCGATTACCATCACTTTTGTCTTTCCCACATTCACTTTCAAACCTTTCCTATCAAAGGATTCGTGCATTATAGTTACCATCTCCTGCAACTCATCCGCCGATGATGCAAGTATTACTTGATCATCGGCGTAGAGAAGACATTTGACGAGTAACTCATTCATCCTTAATCCACATTCATTTTCTCTTAAATCTTGCAAACAATTGTCCATAAATAGGTTGAACAGCCATGGTGACGCTACACATCCCTGTCTAACACCCTTTTCGATGTTAAACCATTCACTGTATGACCCATTTATCCTTACGCAGGCTCTAGAATCCCTATACAGAGATTTCAGAGCCCGAACAAGGTTGCTATCCAACCCATACATGGACAATACCGACCAAAGCTCATTCCTCATCACTCTATCGTAGGCCTTTTCTAAGTCTACGAAGGCACAGTAGACCTTTTGACTTTTAGCCAAGAACTTTTCGGCTATTCCTCTTAAAGAAAAGACCTGATCTGCACATCCCATTCCCTTTCGAAAACCCGCTTGTACATCCCATATTTTCTCGTCGGTTTCTTTCACAACTCTTTCAATCAACACTTTCGCATATAACTTGCCAACGACGCTTAGAAGGCTAATACCTCTATAACTTCGACAGTCTTGTCGTGAGCCTTTTCCTTTGTATAGAGGTATTATGACAGCCTTGCACCAATCACTTGGTACTTGGCCTGTGTTAAAACTGATATTGAAAAGGCGATACAGCTGACTAGCTATAACGCCAAGTCCGGCCTTTAGCATCTCGGCAGTTATCCTATCATACCCTGCAGACTTTCCAGATTTCATACATTTAATCGCTTTTATAATCTCATCCATACTAATATTATTTTCATATACATTCTCATTCGTATCCGCTTCTATACCTGGTTCGCTATCTCTTATATCTCTCTCAAACAGACTTTCAAAATACTCCTTCCAACGTTTTATCATGCATTCCTCCCCATTAACTATACATCCATTCTCGTCTCGTATAACGTTCAGTTCCGAGCTTTCGGTTGTGCCCCTTACTGAACGGACTGATTTCCAGAACAGCTTAGTATTCGTTTGGAAATCTTCAGACAGTCGTCTATCAAAATCATCTTTCTTTTCACTCTTCTTTTCATTCACAATATTTTTCGCTATCCTTTTTATTCTTTTATACTCTTTCCAGGCTTCTTCTGTATCTTCATTCGTGTTCTTATGCATTCTTTCATTAGCTCTGGTGGCTAACCAGTCTAACCACGCTTTCTTCTTCTTACGCACTACTTTTTGGACATCTTTATCCCACCAGACATTCTTCACCTTTCTGCCTTTCCTTCTCTTATTAGTACCACATACTTCCACAGCTACCTTGATAACTCCTTCCTTAAATGACTTCCATAATTCTTCTAACTCTCTTATCTGTTCTAATCCTTCAAATTCATGACTTAACTTCCTTATGTACTCATCTCTCACTTCTTCCTCTTGCAGTTTTTCAACTTTTATTCTCTCTAACACATTTTTAGACTCGGGACCCCGGTGACGCCATCCTTTGAACAAACCACTTATTCGGCTTAATACCAAGAAGTGGTCTGTATGAATTGCCGTACCACGATAGGCCCTCGTGTCTAACACATTCTTTCTCAGTCTTTCATCTACTATCACAAAGTCAATCAAAGTCTTACTAACATTCTTCCTCTCTCGAGTGTATGTATGGATTCCTTTATGTTCAAACATGGTGTTTGCTACACAAAGACCCCATTCCAAACATATATCAAGCAAACTATTCCCATTTTCATTCGTTCTCTCATCACCAAATCTACCTAGCACTCTTTCAAAACCATCACGCTTTACACCAACCCAGCCATTAAAATCACCTAACATTATTATCCTCTCATTATTCTGTTTCAACCGCAACACATCTCTCAGGCCGTCCCAGAAATCCTTTCTTTCCTGCTTTTCCAATTGTGATGCACCTGTGCCAAGATCAACAGGAGCATACACTCCTACAATAAGGATACGGGTTAAACCGACTTTCATTCTCATCCACATCAATCTAGCATTCACGCACTCGAACTCATTCACACACTCAGCCATACGTGCGGAAAGAATGATACCGACTCCCTGGCAAGCTCTGGCGGTGGCCGGTACGCCCGACCAGTACGCCGTGTAACCTCCATGATAAGTCGTATCACAACCTTTCCGCTTTGTTTCATTTACACACAAAACATCAACCCGCTTTTCGTTCATCATCTGACAAACTTCATCCAACTTACCTTCCATTCCTCCTCCCACATTTAATGTAGCAAAACGGCTCTCCGCTGGCCACTTTTCGCCTCTACGGGAAACGAGACGTGACGGGTGGCGCACCACGTCGCCGCCATTCGGATAATAAAGATTGTTCTCCATTGCGTTCCCACGAGAATTAGGGATTTAAAGGTCCACCCCCGCAGAGCCCCATACGGGGGTAAGGCGGATACACGATGTGTCCTGTGACCGCCAACACAGACACCCTCCGTTCGCGACCAGACAACCCACTGGCCATGAATCCATCGGCACGGGTCGGCTAACACCTTGGATTGGGGTTTAATTTCGGGTATTGCTCCCTGAAATGAGTGTTGTATCGGAGTACTTTCTCCTAGATGGATTGCAAACCAATGCTTACGAGGCCCATCTCCCCGGGCATCATCATCATCTTCAGTAGACATGCGGTACTAATCACACATTAGGCAGGAATTACGACTTTGAGTTACACTTTAGAAAATTAAAGAATGAAATGGTTCACTGAATTGAAATGTTTAAATAATCTTGATCTTTTTACTGCAGCACTATTTAAATTTCACGAAAAAGTGGCAACATTCGAAATGTCAATTTACTCCGTTTAATTAGCAATCCTATTATAGTGGCCTCCTTTTTTTATGGCAATTGAAGTCGCCTCCTTGATCTGGTGGCAGCATGTATGTGCTGTGGACCGAGAGTTTAATGTTTTTGTGTTCGATAGAGCATGTCCCAAGAGTGGTTAATATTTGAAGTGCGTCTTCAAGTTTCTTATCTTGTGATTCTATTCCATGTAAAAAAATACTAGCCCTGTAATATTACTGTCCCACTGCTGGGCACGGGCCTCCTCTACTAATGAGAGGGGTTAGGCCTTAGTCTACCACGCTGGACTAATGCGGTACGGTACACTTCACATACCTTCAAAATTCTTGTGGAGAAATTCTCGGGTATGCAGGTTTCCTCACGATGTTTTCCTTCCCCGTTATAGCAAACTATATTTCACAATGAAAACACACTTAACATATAAAACTCGTCGGTGTATGCTCCATGTTGTGTTTGGTCTCGAACCTCCGACACTCGTCTCGGCAGTCCGTACCATTCCCAACTGAGCTGTCGTTGCTATATATAATATGTAAACTTCATTGGTTTAAGTGCTGTTTTAAATGTTCTTGTAATAATTTTAATACTGTTTGTTTCCTTTACTCAATAAAATAAAATTAATGCAAGATTAATTTGTTTGTCGTCAGATCCGATCGTCCCGTCCGTCTGCACCAGAAGAAACTTAGCTCATAAATATAACATTCCTTTAAATATGTGTTTTATTATTAACAAACCTACAGAACACTAGAATGTCTTGCTAAGATATCACTGAACCCAAACCATTCTGCCAATCTCAGCTGTAAAAAAAAAATACAAATCCAGCCAACGCACCAAACAAAACTCAACAAAGATCACCGGTTAAAAAGTTTCCACATTATACTGTCCATCTTCTCTGAAGTTTGATGCATTAAACCACACCACTTAAAACCAACAAACACAGCTCTAGAGAATAATTAACACTCTGTCAGACTTCCTGACCACACCACTTAAAACCAACAAACACAGCTCTAGAGAATAATTAACACTCTGTCAGACTTCCTGTCAAAATCCCTGAAATACATACCACCGACAGTCGTCACTAAATATAAATAAAACGCCAAAATAATTATAACTATTTAATCACAAAGCTTAATATATCCACACTTGTCATTATATCTATAGTTCATCGAGTAAGTGTCGGCGCACACTGAACACCGAAATACTCCACCTTTATTCTACCATCCTCAAGCTAAAATACCGTTAACGGCCGGTTCCAATAAACAATCTCAGTTCGAATGTGCAGATAGATTACAAAAATTATCCAATAAGAACACAGTTTGAACATGACTCCGTCAAATGAGTTGATTTGATTGGTTCATAATCGCGATCTATCTGCACTCTAAACTGAGATCGTTTATTGAAACCGACCGTATGGGAATAAACGTAATTTTGAGATGTCTCAAAAAAACGTGGAAAATATTATCCCCTTAGAGATTTCATATACTTATGGTTATTTTCGACTGACTTCCAAAAAGGAGGAGGTCCTCAATTCGTCTGTTTTTTTATGTATGTTACGCGATATCTCCGCCGAATGTGGACCGATTTTCAAAATTCTTTTTGTGTTCGATAGAGCTTGTTTCAAGGGTGGTCCCATATAAATTTGATCACGATCGGATTTGAAGTTTCTCCGTTATTAATATTAAAGTAAACAAGTTAAGTCTATTAAATATAAAATCCACAGTCTAATAAACCTCTAAGGATATTTTCCACGTTTTTTTGGAGATATCTCAAAATTACGTTTCACTTAACGGCATTTTAGCTCGAGACCGGCTGTATTACTCAAGTTCATTGTCAAAAAATTGCTGTTCAGTGTGCGACGTCCTTAAAATGAGAAATCGCGTGTGAATACCTAAATATAGAAAATTGGGTACTTGGCTATGTTTGAATTTATACACACATTTATATGTAATAGCAAATAAAACAAAAAAGAAACCCTCCTGTAAACAACTGCATCGAAATTGGTTGAAAAATGAGGCAGTAATTCATATTTAAATTCTGGAGTGCGGGCATATTGGAGATATCTTGCTATCCCTTTCCAACGCGCGTACCGTTATGGCGTGACGTGATTATACTGATACTTCTCTTTCCCGCGGTTTGAAGGTTACACCAAACTTCAAAGGCCTATAACTTTTTTATTTTTGATAATATTTTAATATTTCATTTTTTTATATTGAAGACGACGTAAATTTCATATAAAATTAATTAAAAAAAAACGAATCAAGTACCCAACTCTAAACTCGAGCGCTTTTTTCTGGTTTTGGCAAGACGCCGTCCGCGAATCTGCCAACGTCAAAATATTTCTAAATAAACTAACGCCTGTATCCCCAAAGAGTTAGGCAGAGGCGAACTAGCGAACTAGGTCGCCTCCTTGGTCTTGTGGCAGCATGTATAGGCTGTGGACCGGGAGGTCTTGGGTTCATTCCCAAGTCGAAATATTCTAATTTAATTTGTCCGGGACTGGATCCCTCAGGGGTTGACGTCAGGCAGGCAGCCGGTCGTAAACACTAAGCCAAATCCTTGCTACAACATGCTTGAAAAAGTGTGTTAAAAAGAAATCAGTCAAGTTACTTTGCCACGCTCAGATAAAATTAAAAAGTAATTTCCCTATAATATGTTCAACAGTGTGAAGTCTACACTCAGTAATTATAATCGTCCCCGTTGGCATCCTCGGGGTTGTATTTGTTCTCGTCATCCCCGGGCTCTTGCTTGATCTGCACGTCCATGGGGGGGAGAGAGAACTCCGGGTAATCTGGGGGAGAAGAAATAGATTATTAAAAAGTGGGCTATAGTAACTCAATCAGAAGTTTGTTGCACGTATTTACGCGAGCGAGGACGTCAAATATTTGTATGGAACACGTCAGTCCCCGTGTAACCGCTAGAGGCGTTCGGGTGTTTGTCATACAAATATTTTTCGGAGTCGCTAGCGAGTAATGTCAAAATCAAATCAAAATATTTATTGAATCCATGAAATGTTACTACATTATTTAGATTCCGTCAAAGTTCCTCTACCGCCAGTTCGGAAGGCCGTTTCGCCAGAGAAGAACGGGCAAGAAACTCTGGCGTTGCTCTTTTAAATGCCAGTTGACAATAAATGCTTATAAAGTATCATATACAAAAAATACATATAAATTAGAGCAGCTAAATCACCAAGAAAATACATACAAATGAATTTTTGTAGTAATAATTGTGTATCAATGATTGCAACCTGTTTTGTATGAAATAAAAAATTAAAAAATACAAATAAAAACATACAAAAAATACAATACAATGGCTCACTGAGTGACCCCACGGCCACGGTGAATTTAGTTGAGATAATTAAAAACAGGCTAGGTAGACCAGTCCACACAAGCAGCACCCGTTCACGAGTATGACGCATGTGCCAGCCATCGACCTCCTCAACCATGTTGTAGGGAAGTGATCGACCCGGCACACGACGCCGCCACAAGCACAGACCTTAAGAGAGCATGACTACCAGGCCCGATGGCACTAAATGTAAGAAATCGCCGCAAAAACAACACCGCCGCCACGAAAGCCACACAGCATCACTATAACCGATAAACAAAACAGCTACAATCATAGAAATAACTTAACTCAATCCCAGAAGACTCCCAAAGAACTCATGGTTGGCCTACAGTATATACATACTTGTGTGACTCGAGCCAGTATAATGTATAACGTGTAACATGTACTGACCGTCCGCGGGCTCCTGCTTGACCTTGATGTCCTCGGGCTTGACCTTGTGCTCCTTCCTGTCGCGGTCGCGGCGCGTGCGCTTCTTGTCGCGGTCGCGGTCCTTGTCGCGCGAGCGCCGGCGCCGCTCCGAGCGAGAGCGAGACCGACGACGACGTCTGAACAACAACGTCACAAACGACAATTGTACAAGGTGAACAGTTAGTCAGTTACTTGATACTTCTACCGTCCAGTGTCCACGATACATCGCTGCTTCAATACAAAACGGACACATATCAAGAACATACTTTCTTACACGAGAGCTGTTTCAAGTTTGTTTTATTACAATTTACACCCTAGAATGTTTTGTGAATGGTTAAGAATCACGTAAGACAAGTTTATTCGCTCAATATTATAAACTGAGGGACTTATGACCACTAGGTCATAACTTTTGTATCACAAGTTTTGTGCTGTTCCGTTTATATACTGTTGAATATCTTTGGGGAGGCCTATGTTCAGCAGTGGACGTCCTGTGGCTGATGAATATGATGATAACATATAGATATGTGTATAACATCAAACATAGTACCACGAAATGTTCAATGTTGATATTGTAGTCGCGTATATGTTATACTAGCTGACCCGCGCAACTTCGTCTGCGTATGAGAGAGAGGGTTGAAAGAGTGAGTCGTAGGCACCTATAGCACAATCATTCTAAAAGAGGTAATGGGATGATCTACTTCTGCCGTCATTCACCCCGTCTCTCACACCGTCAGTCACACCGTCTGTCAAACCGTCTGTCACCCCGTCTCTTACCCCGTCAGTCACACCCTCTGTCACACCGTCTGTCACTCCGTCTGTCACCCCGCCTGTCACCCCATCTGACACCTTGTCCGTCACCCCGTCTGTCACCCCGTCTGTCACCACGTCCGTCACCCAGTCGGTCACCCAGTCTGTCACCTCGTGTGTCACCCAGTCGGTCACCCCGTCTGTCACCTCGTCTGTCACCCAGTCGGTCACCCAGTCTATCACCACGTCCGTCACCCCGTCTGTCACCCCTTCTGTCACCCGTCTGTCACCCCGTCTGTCACCTCGTCTGTCACCCGTCTGTCACCCCTTCTGTCACCCCGCCTGTCACCCCGTCTGTCACCCCGTCTGTCACCCCGTCTGTCACCCCGTCTGTCACCCCGTCTGTCACCACGTCTGTCACCCCGTCCGTCACCCCGTCCGTCACCCCGTCCATCACCCCTTCTGTCACCCCTTCTGTCACCCCGTCTGTCACCCCGCCTGTCACCCCGTCTGTCACCCCGTCTGTCACCCCGTCTGTCACCCCGTCTGTCACCTCGTCTGTCACCCCGTCTGTCACCCCGTCTGTCACCTCTTCTGTCACCCCGTCTGTCACCCCGTCTGTGACCCTTCTGTCACCCGTCTGTCACCCAGTCGGTCACCCCATCTGTCACCCCGGCTGTCACCCCATCTGTCACCCCGTCTGTCACCCCGTCATTCACCTCGTCAGTCACTCCGTCCGCCACCCCATCAGCCAGCCTGTCAGTCACCCCATTAGTCACCCCATCAATCACCCCGTCAGTCACCCCTTAGTCACCCTACCATTCATCCCCTTGGTCAACACTAAAATATATTTTCAAATCGAATCAGTAGTTTCTGAGATATATAATTCCCCGCTAGCAGCATTTTTCATTTCTCCTCCGCTTCTATTAGTCATAGCGTGATGTTAAATAGCCTATAGCCACCGTCGATAAATAGGCTATCCAACACAAAAAAAAAATTCAATTCGAACCAGTAGTTTCTGAAATATAGTCTTTTCAACATTTTTCATTTCTGCTCCGCTCCTATTGGTCATAGCGTGATGTTATATAGCCTATAGCCACCCTCGATAATTGGGCTATCCAACACAAAAAGAATTTTTCAATTCGAACCAGTAGTTTCTGTCCGAGATATAAATTTTCCCGATATTGCAACATTTTTCATTTCTGCTCCGCTTCTATTGATCAAAGCGTGATGTTATATAGCCTATAGCCATCTTCGATAAATAGGCTATCCAACACAAAAAGAATTTTTCAATTCGAACCAGTAGTTTCTGAGATATCGCCTTCCCAGGTTTTAAACATTTTTCATTTCTGCTCCGCTCCTATTGGTCATAGCGTGATGATATATAGCCTATAACCACCGTCGACAATTGGGCTATCCAACACAAAAAGAATTTTTCAAATCGAACCAGTAGTTCCTGAGATTAGCGCGTTCAATCAAACAAACAAACAAACAAACAAACTCTTCAGCTTTATAATATTAGTATAGATAACATTTGCAGACACGCGTGCGCCGTCTGCGACAAGCGGTTCCTGAAGGCGGCCCGTCTGGAGGAACACAACATGGCGGTGCATCTGAAGGCGACGCCCTTCCGATGCGCACTGCAGGGCTGTGACTTCGTGAGTATTACATCTTAAACTCGTTCATCAAATCTATTTATTTATTTTATGTTACAAAAAGCTTACCTACAGTATATGTATTAAAGTTGCAAATTAAAAGCTTCCGCGTATAAAAGCTATTTCAACCGTTCCTTATGCCATCTCAGTGTGGGATCTCTGAAACACATACAAGTGTAAAAACTTAACAGACCTACCTACTTCAAATCCAATCCTGGACAGATTTATATGAGACGAACCTTGAAATAAGCTTTGAAATAAAACTATTTTTACGAATTCTATCACGACTTGGTTTTTAATTTTTATTCCCGACGTTTCGAAGGCTTTGCAGTCTTCGTGGTCACGGGTCAGACTGAGGTGTCATTTGTGTCAAACCAAATCGTGATAAAATCTGTAAAAGTAGTTTTATTTCAATGTATAACATTCGCGTAAACTTAAGAAATCAGCTTGAAATAAGCTCTATCGAATACTTTTATATAGACGAATTGAGCACCTTCTCCTTTTTTGGAGGCGGTCGAAAAATGATGGGGTCCCCAATTCGTCTGTATTTTTATGTATGTTACGCGATATCTCCGCCAAATGTGGAGCGATCTTCATAATTCTTTTTGTGTTCGATAGAGCTTATTTCAAGGGTGGTCCCATATAAATTTGGTCACGATCGCATTTGAAGTCGGTATGTTGAGTTTTTAAACTTGTGATTATTTCTAGTGTGTTGCAAAAAGAATTTCACTTAGTTTACTTATTTTGTTTAGTTTTTTGCGCCCGGCTGCCTGTCTGACGTTAACCTTCTCTGGGGGATTCAGTTCCGGGCAAAGGAATCGAACCCAGGACCCACCGGTCCACAGCTCATACATGCTGCCATTAGACCGAGGAGGCGACAGTGGTGTACACTTTAAATATGTTATACTACCCGCATCCATGAAATAAATCAGTCTTGAGTCTGCCGAGTTTCAATATTTAATTACAAGCAACAGCCCAACTACTTAAGATTAAATCTTTTAAACTCGGTTTTTATATTTTGTTGAAATGTGGTAGAGCCACGCTGTAGACAGTAACGTCTGTCAACAACTAACTGTCTCACAGAAAACCGACGTAAAGTGGCAGCTTGATGTCGCGTTTCGTTTGTTGAGTGAGATTCCCGGTGGCCCTTTCCCCCCCTCCCTTTCCCAATCCCTTTTCCCTCCCCTTCCATTTCCTTCTTTTAGGTTGTCAACGCATCCATGATTCTTTTTGAGTCTCGGGTGTATATGTGCGGTGGAGATCACTTACCATCAGGTGACCCATCTGCTCGTTTGCCAGTCTCTACTATAAAACAATGTATACATTCTGCCACATGGCCGTCGGTCGTGACGTCACAACAACCACTTTTCATCGGCGGCCGTGGCCAATAGACACTATGTAATTGGGTACTTGGCTATTTCTTTAAAATTCATTTTATATGAAATTTACGTCATCTAAAACATAAGACAGAAAGAAATATTGAAATATTATCAAAAATAAAAAAGTTATAAGCCTTTGAAGTTTGGTGTAACCGTCAAACCGCGGGAAAGACAAGTATCAGTATAATCACGCCAGGGTCATAACGGAACGTGCGTTGGAAAGGGATAGCAACATATCCCCACTACGCCCCCATTCTTGCTCATTGCAGAATTTAAAATATGAATTACTGCATCATTTTTCGATGCAGTTGTTATATTTCTATTTTGTTTTATTAGCTATTACTATCGGTTTAATATATCCTAGATGCACAGTTCTTTGCAAATATCGTCATAAAAAGTGGTCTCAGCTATAAAACGAAGAAAAAGGTCACAAGTGCTAATTAAATCAACACAATTATAACCCTATGCACGTGATATAAAGTAGCTTTTTAAACGAAATGAGCAAGCGTTCTTAAATTTGAATTTTGAAATTTAGAATTCTATCGGCGTCGGACTGTATGCAAAACGAGTGCTTAAACACTCCTTTGCTGTCCCATTGTCCGAGCGTCAACTGTGCGTTTAGGTATATAGGTAATATATAAAAGTGTGTATGAACTGGAACATAGTCAAGTGCCCACGGACGGCATGAGGTACAGTCCGGTACAGCGATACGGTCTGGTGTTGTCGGTACTCGTCCCTCGCCAGGCGAGCTCGTCCCGCGCGGTGCTCCGGTCCCACGCGCGGCTCGTGCACCGCGGGGGGCGCGCGCGCAGGAACTACGTGTGCCACACGTGCGGGAAGGCGTACAAGGTACTGTTTATACGTCATTCATTCAACAACTGTAACGTGTTCAAACTAAATAAATACCAAAACTTATGTTACTAAATGTCACACCGTGTGCGCAGGCGAACCTCCATGTGGGTAAACTACAGCAGGTACTGTTATATACAAGTCTAGTATATAATAGTGCCTATCCCTTTAAACCCCTAATACCTGTCAGCAGTTTCTGATAGTACATTAGTTTAGCATCCCCGCGGGACAGTCAGTTCGTGTTAGACACTCACGCGTGACACTAGCCTCATTAAGAGTCCGAAATTATAGTATCATAATAATATCAGTGAATAAATATATTTTTTTTTAAAAAGGACTTTGAATAAATCCTTATAACAGTACGCAACAACTCCATACATGTTTGTTATCGACAAAAGTCTTTGACCGCTAATCCTAATCTAATCAATCCTGTGGCAGATCTATTTCACCTTTTCTATTGATTTTTGTCATAAAGCTTAGGATGATGAAATGTCGTGAATTCAGCGCCACTTAGGTATTAGAAATAGATGAATAAACAAATATCCCTACTCTAGAACTTAAAATATGAATTACTGCCTCATTTTTTAACCAATTTTGATGCAGGTTTTACTATTTTTTTTTTGTTTTATTTGCTGATGGCGTGGTTGTATTTCGGTACCGCTACAGTCCTGAGGTCTCCGGTTCGATCCCCGGGTCGGTCGATATGGCGATAGTCCATCACATCTGGGACGGAACTGAGCTCTGCGGAATGTGGGTGTTCTAGTTGGCTAGTGCGCCTCTGCCCACCCGTCCGGGGCTCCGCTCCAGTGGTGAGGTTGTGTATGTCGGTTCAGAACAAGAAGACGCTGGAGGGTCACCTGCGGTCCCACTCGGGTGAGAGACCGCTGCGCTGTGAACATTGTCCCGCCACGTTCGGATACGACGCCGCGCTCTACAACCACAACAAGCTCGTGCATCTCAACCGTAAGGTATATCACTTCCGTCTTTCTTAACTTATTTTTGTTTTTTTTTTTATAGCAGGAACTGACTATAGTCCGATTGCTAATTAAACGGAGTAAACTGACAGATCGAAATGTCACTTTCCAAAATAATGTTGCTTACTTTCAGAACATAGTGATTGATCTAGTTCAATTTTTATCATTCAAAGAAACAATAACTCAGCACCAACTTGGAAAATTAGAATTTTATTGCGTATTTTTAGAAATTTCAGCTTAAACTGATTAAATTAATTGTCTGTGTAAATAATTTTGCGTAAATAATCACAACAGATACGCGAAATGATAACAATTAAAATTACATATATTACTTTTATTATTTGCCATGACTATAATTTCAATAGACATGCCATAATTTAGCAAGCAGTAATTGACTATGACTATAATTCAGTAGACATGCAGTAACTAATCACACATTAGGCAGGAATTACGACTTTGAGTTGGACTTTAGAAAATGAAAGAATGAAATGGTTCACTGAATTGAAATGTTTAAATAATCTTGATCTTTCTACCGCAGCACTATTTAAATTTCACGAAAAAGTGACAACATTCAAAATTTCAGTTTACTCCGTTTAATTAGCAATCCTATTATAGTCGCCTCCTTTTTTTATACCAATTGAAGTCACCTCCTTGATCTGGTGGCAGCATGTATGGGCTGTGGACCGAGAGTTTAATGTTTTTGTGTTCGATAGAGCATGTCCCAAGAGTGGTTAATATTTGAAGTGCGTCTTTAAGTTTCTTATCTTGTGATTCTATTTCATGTATAAAAATACTAGCCCTGTAATATTACTGTCCCACTGCTGGGCACGGGCCTCCTCTACTAATGAGAGGGGTTAGGCCTTAGTCTACCACGCTGGACTAATGCGGTACGGTACACTTCACATACCTTCGAAATTCTTGTGAAGAAATTCTCGGGTATGCAGGTTTCCTCACGTTTTCCTTCCCCGTTGTAGCAAGCGATATTTCACAATGAAAACACACTTAACATAGAAAACTCGTCGGTGTATGCTCCATGTTGTTTGTCTCGAACCTCCGACACTCGTCTCGGCAGTCCGTACCATTCCCAACTGAGCTGTCGCTGTTATAATATGTAAACTTCATTGGTTTAAGTGATGTTTTAAATGTTCTTGTAATCATTTTAATACTGTTTGTTTCCTTTACTCAATAAAATAGTTAATGCAAGATTAATTTGTTTGTCGTCAGATCCGAACGTCCCGTCCGTCTGCACCAGAAGAAACTTAGCTCATAAATATAACATTCCTTTAAATATGTGTTTTATTATTAACAAACCTACAGAACACTAGAATGTCTTGCTAAGATATCACTGAACCCAAACCATTCTGCCAATCTCAGCTATAAAAAAATAATAAATAAATAAATACACCCAACAGTCACATACATAGTCCTGACCCCACACTAGGATCGAGTCTTGTGTCGTGGGTATACAACACACACGCCCGAAACAAATATCTGTAGGCCACACAAGCATTTGTCTCGGTGCGGGAATCGAACCCGCGGCCTCTCGCTTCACAGCCGGCTACTCGCCCGACAAGCCACGGAGGCTGTCGTATAAATAAAAAACAAATCCAGCGAACGCACCAAGCAAAACTCATCAAAGATCACCGGTTAAAAAGTCTCCACATTATACTGTCCATCTTCACTGAATTTAGGTGTATAAAACCACATCACATTAGACAACAAACACTTCAATTTTTTTTATAGCAGAGACTGGCAAACGAGCAGATGGGTCACCTGATGGTAAGTGATCTCCAGTCTCCACCGTCCATAGACACCCGAGACACAAAAGAATCATGGGTGTGTTGCCAACCTAAAAGTATGGAATGGAAGGGGAGGGATAATTGGGCTACCGAAAATAATTTTAACAAACGACGCCCACCTGTCAGACTTCCCGTCAAAATCCCCGAAATACAACGCCACCGACAGTCGTCACTAAATATAAATAAAACGCCAAAATAATTATAACTATTTAATCCCAAAGCTTAATATATCCACACTTGTCATTATATCTATACTTCATCGAGTAAGTGTCGGCGCACACTGAACACCGAAATACTCCACCTTTATTGTACCATTCTCAAGCTAAAATGCCGTTAACGGCCGGTTCCAATAAACAATCTCAGTTCGAATGTGCAGATAGATTACAAAAATTAGCCAATAAGAACACAGTTTGAACATGACTCCGTCAAATGACTTGATTTGATTGGTTCATAATCGCGATCTATCTGCACTCTAAACTGAGATCGTTTATTGAAACCGGCCGTTTGTGAATAAATCTCATTTTGAGATGTCTCCAGAAAAACGTGGAAAATATTATCCCCTTAGAGATTTGAATACTTATGGTTTTTTTCGACCGACTTCCAAAAAGGAGGAGGTCCTCAATTCGTCTGTTTTTTTATGTATGGTACGCGATATCTCCGTCAAATGTGGACCGATTTTCATAATTATTTTTGTGTTCGATAGAGCTTCTTTCAAGGGTGGTCCCATATAAATTTGGTCACGATCGGAATTGAAATCTGTCCGTTATTAATCTTAAAGTAAACAAGTTAAGTCTATTAAATATAAAATCCACAGTCTAATAAACCTCTAAGGATATTTTCCACGTTTTTTTGGAGATATCTCAAAATTACGTCTCACTTAACGGCATTTTAGCTCGAGACCGGCTGTATTACTCAAGTTCATTGTCAAAAAATTGCTGTTCAGTGTGCGACGTCCTTAAAATGAGAAATCGCGTGTGAATACCTAAATATAGAATATTGGGGGAATCTGAGCCACATTATGGGACGTATTCGGGTAAAATTGGGTACTTGGCTATGTTTGAATTTATACACATATTTATATGTAATAGCAAATAAAACAAAAAAGAAACCCTTCTGTAAAAACTGCATCGAAATTGGTTGAAAAATGAGGCGGTAATTCATATTTTAAATTCTGGAGTGGGGGCATAGTGGAGATATCTTGCTGTCCCTTTCCAACGCACGTACCGTTATGGCGTGACGTGATTATACTGATACTTCTCTTTCCCGCAGTTTGAAGGTTACACCAAACTTCAAAGGATTATAACCTTTTTATTTTTGAGAATATTTCAATATTTCTTTGTCTTATGTTTTAGATGACGTAAATTTCATATAAAATTAATTTAAAAAACGAATCAAGTACCCAATTCTAAACTCGAGCGCTTCTTTCTGGTTTTGGCAAGACGCCGTCCGCGAATCTGCCAACGTCAAAATATTTTAAAATAAACTAACGCCTGTATCCCCAAAGAGTTAGGCAGAGGCGAACTAGCGAACTAGACCGCCTCCTTGGTCTAGTGGCAGCATGTATAGGCTGTGGACCGGGAGGTCTTGGGTTCATTCCCAAGTCGAAATATTCTAATTTAATTTGTCCGGGACTGGATCCCTCAGAGGGGGTTGACGTCAGGCAGGCAACCGGTCGTAAAAACTAAGCCAAATCCTTGCTGCACCATGCTTGAAAAAGTGTGTTAAAAAGAAATCAGTCAAGTTACTTTGCCACGCTCAGATAAAATTAAAAAGTAATTTCCCTATAATATGTTCAACAGTGTGAAGTCTAGACTCAGTAATTATAATCGTCCCCGTTGGCATCCTCGGGGTTGTATTTGTTCTCGTCATCCCCGGGCTCTTGCTTGATCTGCACGTCCATGGGGGGGAGAGAGAACTCCGGGTAATCTGGGGGAGAACAAATAGATTATTAAAAAGTGGGCTATAGTAACTCAATCAGAAGTTTGTTGCACGTATTTACGCGAGCGAGGACGTCAAATACTTGTATGGAACACGTCAGTCCCCGTGTAACCGCTAGAGGCGTTCGGGTGTTTGTCATACAAATATTTTTCGGAGTCGCTAGCGAGTAATGTCAAAATCAAATCAAAATATTTATTGAATCCATGAAATGTTACTACATTATTTAGATTCCGTCAAAGTTCCTCTACCGCCAGTTCGGAAGGCCGTTTCGCCAGAGAAGAACGGGCAAGAAACTCTGGCGTTGCTCTTTTAAATGCCAGTTGACAATAAATGCTTATAAAGTATCATATACAAAAAAGACATATAAATTAGAGCAGCTAAATCACCAAGAAAATACATACAAATGAATTTTTGTAGTAATAATTGTGTATCAATGATTGCAACCTGTTTTGTATGAAATAAAAAATTAAAAAATACAAATAAAAACATACAAAAAATACAATACAATGGCTCACTGAGTGACCCCACGGCCACGGTGAATTTAGTTGAGATAATTAAAAACAGGCTAGGTAGACCAGTCCACACAAGCAGCACCCGTTCACGAGTATGACGCATGTGCCAGCCATCGACCTCCTCAACCATGTTGCAGGGAAGTGATCGACCCGGCACACGACGCCGCCACAAGCACAGACCTTAAGAGAGCATGACTACCAGGCCCGATGGCACTAAATGTAAGAAATCGCCGCAAAAACAACACCGCCGCCACGAAAGCCACACAGCATCACTATAACATCACGATAAACAAAACAGCTACAGTCATAGAAATAACTTAACTCAATCCCAGAAGACTCCCAAAGAACTCATGGTTGGCCTACAGTATATACTAGTGTGACTCGAGCCAGTATAATGTATAATGTATAACGTGTAACATGTACTGACCGTCCGCGGGCTCCTGCTTGACCTTGATGTCCTCGGGCTTGACCTTGTGCTCCTTCCTGTCGCGGTCGCGGCGCGTGCGCTTCTTGTCGCGGTCGCGGTCCTTGTCGCGCGAGCGCCGGCGCCGCTCCGAGCGAGAGCGAGACCGACGACGACGTCTGAACAACAACGTCACAAACGACAATTGTACAAGGTGAACAGTTAGTCAGTTACTTGATACTTCTACCGTCCAGTGTCCACGATACATCGCTGCTTCAATACAAAACGGACACATATCAAGAACATACTTTCTTACACGAGAGCTGTTTCAAGTTTGTTTTATTACAATTTACACCC
This sequence comes from Clanis bilineata, assembly GCA_036417725.1. Classification (NCBI taxonomy): domain Eukaryota; kingdom Metazoa; phylum Arthropoda; class Insecta; order Lepidoptera; family Sphingidae; genus Clanis; species Clanis bilineata. The sequence continues at coordinate 587,285 of CM071138.1, read as the reverse complement.
TAGAATGTTTTGTGAATGGTTAAGAATCACGTAAGACAAGTTGATTGTCTCGATATTATAAACTGAAGGACTTATGACCACTAGGTCATAACTTTTGTATCAAAAGTTTTGTGCTGTTCCGTTTATATACTGTTGAATATCTTTGGGGAGGCCTATGTTCAGCAGTGGACGTCCTGTGGCTGATGAATATGATGATAACATATAGATATGTGTATAACATCAAACATAGTACCACGAAATGTTCAATGTTGATATTGTAGTCGCGTATATGTTATACTAGCTGACCCGCGCAACTTCGTCTGCGTATGAGAAAGAGGGTTGAAAGAGTGAGTCGTAGGCACCTATAGCACAATCATTCTAAAAGAGGTAATGGGATGATCTACTTCTGCCGTCATTCACCCCGTCTCTCACACCGTCAGTCACACCGTCTGTCAAACCGTCTGTCACCCCGTCTCTTACCCCGTCAGTCACACCCTCTGTCACACCGTCTGTCACTCCGTCTGTCACCCCGCCTGTCACCCCATCTGACACCTTGTCCGTCACCCCGTCTGTCACCCCGTCTGTCACCACGTCCGTCACCCAGTCGGTCACCCAGTCTGTCACCTCGTCTGTCACCCAGTCGGTCACCCCGTCTGTCACCCCGTCTGTCACCCAGTCTGTCACCCCGTCTGTCACCCCGCCTGTCACCCCGTCTGTCACCCCGTCTGTCACCTCGCCTGTCACCCCGTCCGTCACCTCGCCTGTCACCCCGTCCGTCACCCCGTCTGTCACCCCTTCTGTCACCCCGCCTGTCACCCCGTCTGTCACTCCGTCTGTCACCCCGTCTCTTACCCCGTCAGTCACACCCTCTGTCACACCGTCTGTCACTCCGTCTGTCACCCCGCCTGTCACCCCATCTGACACCTTGTCCGTCACCCCGTCTGTCACCCCGTCTGTCACCACGTCCGTCACCCAGTCGGTCACCCAGTCTGTCACCTCGTCTGTCACCCAGTCGGTCACCCCGTCTGTCACCTCGTCTGTCACCCAGTCGGTCACCCAGTCTATCACCACGTCCGTCACCCCGTCTGTCACCCCTTCTGTCACCCGTCTGTCACCCCGTCTGTCACCTCGTCTGTCACCCGTCTGTCACCCCGTCTGTCACCCCGTCTGTCACCCAGTCTGTCACCCCGTCTGTCACCCCGCCTGTCACCCCGTCTGTCACCCCGTCTGTCACCTCGCCTGTCACCCCGTCCGTCACCCCGTCTGTCACCCCTTCTGTCACCCCGCCTGTCACCCCGTCTGTCACTCCGTCTGTCACCCCGCCTGTCACCCCGTCTGTCACCCCGTCTGTCACCCCGTCTGTCACCACGTCTGTCACCCCGTCCGTCACCCCGTCCGTCACCCCTTCTGTCACCCCTTCTGTCACCCCGCCTGTCACCCTGTCTGTCACCCCGTCCGTCACCCCGTCTGTCACCCCTTCTGTCACCCGTCTGTCACCCCGTCTGTCACCTCGTCTGTCACCCGTCTGTCACCCCGTCTGTCACCCCGTCTGTCACCGCGTCTGTCACCTCTTCTGTCACCCCGTCTGTCACCCCGTCTGTGACCCTTCTGTCACCCGTCTGTCACCCCGTCTGTCACCCAGTCGGTCACCCCATCTGTCACCCCGGCTGTCACCCCATCTGTCACCCCGTCTGTCACCCCGTCATTCACCTCGTCAGTCACTCCGTCCGCCACCCCATCAGCCAGCCTGTCAGTCACCCCATTAGTCACCCCATCAATCACCCCGTCAGTCACCCCTTAGTCACCCTACCATTCATCCCCTTGGTCAACACTAAAATATATTTTCAAATCGAATCAGTAGTTTCTGAGATATATAATTCCCCGCTAGCAGCATTTTTCATTTCTGCTCCGCTTCTATTGGTCATAGCGTGATGTTAAATAGCCTATAGCCACCGTCGATAATTGGGCTATCCAACACAAAAAGAATTTTTCAATTCGAACCAAAAGTTTCTGTCTGAGATATCAATTTTCCCGATTTGGTAACATTTTTCATTTCTGCTCCGCTCCTATTGGTCAAAGCGTGATGTCATATAGCTTATAGCCATCCTCGATAAATAGGCTATCCAACACAAAAAAAAAATTCATTTCGAACCAGTAGTTTCTGAAATATAGTCTTTTCAACATTTTTCATTTCTGCTCCGCTCCTATTGGTCATAGCGTGATGTTATATAGCCTATAGCCACCCTCGATAATTGGGCTATCCAACATAAAAAGAATTTTTCAATTCGAACCAGTAGTTTCTGAGATATCGCCTTCCCCGGTTTTAAACATTTTTCATTTCTGCTCCGCTCCTATTGGTCATAGCGTGATGATATATAGCCTATAACCACCGTCGACAATTGGGCTATCCAACACAAAAAGAATTTTTCAAATCGAACCAGTAGTTCCTGAGATTAGCGCGTTCAATCAAACAAACAAACAAACAAACAAACAAACTCTTCAGCTTTATAATATTAGTATAGATAACATTTGCAGACACGCGTGCGCCGTCTGCGACAAGCGGTTCCTGAAGGCGGCCCGTCTGGAGGAACACAACATGGCGGTGCATCTGAAGGCGACGCCCTTCCGATGCGCACTGCAGGGCTGTGACTTCGTGAGTATTACATCTTAAACTCGTTCATCAAATCTATTTATTTATTTTATGTTACAAAAAGCTTACCTACAGTATATGTATTAAAGTTGCAAATTAAAAGCTTCCGCGTATAAAAGCTATTTCAACCGTTCCTTATGCCATCTCAGTGTGGGATCTCTGAAACACATACAAGTGTAAAAACTTAACAGACCTACCTACTTCAAATCCAATCCTGGACAGATTTATATGAGACGAACCTTGAAATAAGCTTTGAAATAAAACTATTTTTACGAATTCTATCACGACTTGGTTTTTAATTTTTATTCCCGACGTTTCGAAGGCTTTGCAGTCTTCGTGGTCACGGGTCAGACTGAGGTGTCATTTGTGTCAAACCAAATCGTGATAAAATCTGTAAAAGTAGTTTTATTTCAATGTATAACATTCGCGTAAACTTAAGAAATCAGCTTGAAATAAGCTCTATCGAATACTTTTATATAGACGAATTGAGCACCTTCTCCTTTTTTGGAGGCGGTCGAAAAATGATGGGGTCCCCAATTCGTCTGTATTTTTTATGTATGTTACGCGATATCTCCGCCAAATGTGGAACGATCTTCATAATTCTTTTTGTGTTCGATAGAGCTTATTTCAAGGGTGGTCCCATATAAATTTGGTCACGATCGCATTTGAAGTCGGTATGTTGAGTTTTTAAACTTGTGATTATTTCTAGTGTGTTGCAAAAATAATTTCACTTAGTTTACTTATTTCGTTTAGTTTTTTGCGCCCGGCTGCCTGTCTGACGTTAACCTTCTCTGGGGGATTCAGTTCCGGGCAAAGGAATCGAACCCAGGACCCACCGGTCCACAGCTCATACATGCTGCCAGACCGAGGAGGCGACAGTGGTGTACACTTTAAATATGTTATACTACCCGCATCCATGAAATAAATCAGTCTTGAATCTACCGAGTTTCAATATTTAATTACAAGCAACAGCCCAACTACTTAAGATTAAATCTTTAATGTGGTAGAGCCACGCTGTAGACAGTAACGTCTGTCAACAACTAACTGTCTCACAGAAAACCGACGTAAAGTGGCAGCTTGATGTCGCGTTTCGTTTGTTGAGTGAGATTCCCGGTGGCCCTTTTCCCCCTTCCCTTTCCCAATCCCTTTTCCCTCCCCTTCCATTTCCTTCTTTTAGGTTGTCAACGCATCCATGATTCTTTTTGAGTCTCGGGTGTATATGTGCGGTGGAGATCACTTACCATCAGGTGACCCATCTGCTCGTTTGCCAGTCTCTGCTATAAAACAATGTATACATTCTGCCACATGGCCGTCGGTCGTGACGTCACAACAACCACTTTTCAACGGCGGCCGTGGCCAATAGACACTATGTACTTGGGTACTTGGCTATTTCTTTAAAATTCATTTTATATGAAATTTACGTCATCTAAAACATAAGACAGAAAGAAATATTGAAATATTATCAAAAATAAAAAAGTTATAAGCCTTTGAAGTTTGGTGTAACCGTCAAACCGCGGGAAAGACAAGTATCAGTATAATCACGCCAGGGTCATAACGGAACGTGCGTTGGAAAGGGATAGCAACATATCCCCACTACGCCCCCATTCTTGCTCATTGCAGAATTTAAAATATGAATTACTGCATCATTTTTCGATGCAGTTGTTATATTTCTATTTTGTTTTATTAGCTATTACTATCGGTTTAATATATCCTAGATGCACAGTTCTTTGCAAATATCGTCATAAAAAGTGGTCTCAGCTATAAAACGAAGAAAAAGGTCACAAGTGCTAATTAAATCAACACAATTATAACCCTATGCACGTGATATAAAGTAGCTTTTTAAACGAAATGAGCAAGCGTTCTTAAATTTGAATTTTGAAATTTAGAATTCTATCGGCGTCGGACTGTATGCAAAACGAGTGCTTAAACACTCCTTTGCTGTCCCATTGTCCGAGCGTCAACTGTGCGTTTAGGTATATAGGTAATATATAAAAGTGTGTATGAACTGGAACATAGTCAAGTGCCCACGGACGGCATGAGGTACAGTCCGGTACAGCGATACGGTCTGGTGTTGTCGGTACTCGTCCCTCGCCAGGCGAGCTCGTCCCGCGCGGTGCTCCGGTCCCACGCGCGGCTCGTGCACCGCGGGGGGCGCGCGCGCAGGAACTACGTGTGCCACACGTGCGGGAAGGCGTACAAGGTACTGTTTATACGTCATTCATTCAACAACTGTAACGTGTTCAAACTAAATAAATACCAAAACTTATGTTACTAAATGTCACACCGTGTGCGCAGGCGAACCTCCATGTGGGTAAACTACAGCAGGTACTGTTATATACAAGTCTAGTATATAATAGTGCCTATCCCTTTAAACCCCTAATACCTGTCAGCAGTTTCTGATAGTACATTAGTTTAGCATCCCCGCGGGACAGTCAGTTCGTGTTAGACACTCACGCGTGACACTAGCCTCATTAAGAGTCCGAAATTATAGTATCATAATAATATCAGTGAATAAATATATTTTTTTTTAAAAAGGACTTTGAATAAATCCTTATAACAGTACGCAACAACTCCATACATGTTTGTTATCGACAAAAGTCTTTGACCCCTAATCCTAATCTAATCAATCCTGTGGCTGATCTATTTCACCTTTTCAATTGATTTTTGTCATAAAGCTTAGGATGATGTAATGTTATGAATTCAGAGCCACTTAGATATCAGAAATAGATGAATAAACAAATATCCCCACTCTAGAACTTAAAATATGAATTACTGCCTCATTTTTCAACCAATTTCGATGCAGTTTTTACTAAAATGTTTTTTTTTTGTTTTATTTGCTGATGGCGTGGTTGTATTTCGGTACCACTACAGTCCTGAGGTCTCCGGTTCGATCCCCGGGTCGGTCGATATGGCGATAGTCCATCACATCTGGGACGGAACTGAGCTCTGCGGAATGTGGGTGTTCTAGTTGGCTAGTGCGCCTCTGCCCACCCGTCCGGGGCTCCAGTGGTGAGGTTGTGTATGTCGGTTCAGAACAAGAAGACGCTGGAGGGTCACCTGCGGTCCCACTCGGGTGAGAGACCGCTGCGCTGTGAACATTGTCCCGCCACGTTCGGATACGACGCCGCGCTCTACAACCACAACAAGCTCGTGCATCTCAACCGTAAGGTATATCACTTCTGTCTTTCTTAACTTATTTTTGTTTTTTTATAGCAGGAACTGACTATAGTCCGATTGCTAATTAAACGGAGTAAACTGACAGATCGAAATGTCACTTTCCAAAATAATGTTGCTTACTTTCGAAACATAGTGATTGATCTAGTTCAATTTTTATCATTCAAAGAAACAATAACTCGGCTCCAACTTGGAATATTAGAATTTTATTGCGTATTTTTAGAAATTTCTGCTTAAACCGATTAAATTAATTGTCTGTGTAAATGATTTTGCGTAAATAATCACAACAGATACGCGAAATGATAACAATTAAAATTACAAATATTACCTTTATTATTTGAGAAAAAATGCATTCAACACGTTTTGTTTATAATGAACCATGACTATAATTTCAATAGGCATGCCATAATTTAGCAAGCAGACAATTGACTATGACTATAATTCAGTAGACATGCAGTACTAATCACACATTAGGCAGGAATTACGACTTTGAGTTAGACTTTAGAAAATGAAAGAATGAAATGGTTCACTGAATTGAAATGTTTAAATAATCTTGATCTTTTTACCGCAGCACTATTTAAATTTCACGAAAAAGTGGCAACATACGAAATGACAGTTCACTCCGTTTAATTAGCAATCCTATTATAGTCGCCTCCTTTTTTTATGGCAATTGAAGTCGCCTCCTTGATCTGGTGGCAGCATGTATGGGCTGTGGACCGAGAGTTTAATGTTTTTGTGTTCGATAGAGCATGTTCCAAGAGTGGTTAATATTTGAAGTGCGTCTTCAAGTTTCTTATCTTGTGATTCTATTTCATGTATAAAAATACTAGCCCTGTAATATTACTGTCCCACTGCTGGGCACGGGCGTCCTCTACTAATGAGGGGTTAGGCCTTAGTCTACCACGCTGGACTAATGCGGTACGGTACACTTCACATACCTTCGAAATTCTTGTGAAGAAATTCTCGGGTATGCAGGTTTCCTCACGATGTTTTCCTTCCCCGTTATAGCAAGCGATATTTCACAATGAAAACACACTTAACATATAAAACTCGTCGGTGTATGCTCCATGTTGTTTGGTTTCGAACCTCCGACACTCGTCTCGGCAGTCCGTACCATTCCCAACTGAGCTGTCGCTGTTATAATATGTAAACTTCATTGGTTTAAGTGCTGTTTTAAATGTTCTTGTAATAATTTTAATACTGTTTGTTTCCTTTACTCAATAAAATAGTTAATGCAAGATTAATTTGTTTGTCGTCAGATCCGATCGTCCCGTCCGTCTGCACCAGAAGAAACTTAGCTCATAAATATAACATTCCTTTAAATATGTGTTTTATTATTAACAAACCTACAGAACACTAGAATGTCTTGCTAAGATATCACTGAACCCAAACCATTCTGCCAATCTCAGCTATAAAAAAATAATAAATAAATAAATACACCCAACAGTCACATACATAGTCCTGACCCCACACTAGGATCGAGTCTTGTGTCGTGGGTATACAACACACACGCCCGAAACAAATATCTGTAGGCCACACAAGCATTTGTCTCGGTGCGGGAATCGAACCCGCGGCCTCTCGCTTCACAGCCGGCTACTCGCCCGACAAGCCACGGAGGCTGTCGTATAAATAAAAAACAAATCCAGCGAACGCACCAAGCAAAACTCATCAAAGATCACCGGTTAAAAAGTCTCCACATTATACAGTCCATCTTCACTGAATTTAGGTGTATAAAGCCACATCACATTAAACAACAAACACTTCATATTTTTTTATAGCAGAGACTGGCAAACGAGCAGATGGGTCACCTGATGGTAAGTGATCTCAACAGCCCATAGACACCAGAGACAAAAAGGATTATAGGTGTGTTGCCAACCTAAAAGGATGGAAAGGAAGGGGAGGGAAAGGGAGGCAGAATTGGGCTACCGAAAATAATTTTAACAAACTACGCCCACCTGTCAGACTTCCTGTCAAAATCCACGACATACAACGCCACCGACAGTCGTCACTAAATATAAATAAAACGCCAAAATAATTATAACTATTTAATCACAAAGCTTAATATATCCACACATGTCATTATATCTATACTTCATTGAGGAAGTGTCGGCGCACACTGAACACCAAAATACCCCACCTTTATTCTACCATCCTCAAGCTAAAATGCCGTTAACGGCCGGTTCCAATAAACAATCTCAGTTCGAATGTGCAGATAGATTACAAAAATTATCCAATAAGAACACAGTTTGAACATGACTCCGTCAAATGAGTTGATTTGATTGGTTCATAATCGCGATCTATCTGCACTCTAAACTGAGATCGTTTATTGAAACCGGCCGTATGGGAATAAACGTAATTTTGAGATGTCTCAAAAAAACGTGGGAAATATTATCCCCTTAGAGATTTCATATACTTATGGTTTTTTTCGACTGACTTCCAAAAAGGAGGAGGTCCTCAATTCGTCTGTATTTTTTTATGTATGTCACGCGATATCTCCGCCAAATGTGGACCGATTTTCAAAATTATTTTTGTGTTCGATAGAGCTTGTTTCAAGGGTGGTCCCATATACATTTGGTCACGATCGGATTTGAAATCGGTCCGTTATTAATATTAAAGTAAACAAGTAAAGTCTCTTAAATATAAAAGCCACAGTCTAATAAACCTCTAAGGATATTTTCCACGTTTTTTTGGAGATATCTCAAAATTACGTTTCACTTAACGGCATTTTAGCTTGAGACCGGCTGTATTACTCAAGTTCATTGTCAAAAAATTGCTGTTCAGTGTGCGACGTCCTTAAAATGAGAAATCGCGTGTGAATACCTAAATATAGAATATTGGGGGAATCTGAGTCACATCATCGGACATATTCGAGTAAAATTGGGTACTTGGCTATGTTTGAATTTATACACACATTTATATGTAATAGCAAATAAAACAAAAAAGAAACCCTTCTGTAAAAACTGCATCGAAATTGGTTGAAAAATGAGGCAGTAATTCATATTTCATATTCTGGAGTGGGGGCATAGTGGAGATATCTTGCTATCCCTTTCCAACGCGCGTACCGTTATGGCGTGACGTGATTATACTGATACTTCTCTTTCCCGCAGTTTGAAGGTTACACCAAACTTCAAAGGCTTTTAACTTTTTTATTTTTGAGAATATTTCAATATTTCTTTCTGTTTTATATTTAAGACGACGTAAATTTCATATAAAATTAATTAAAAAAAACTAGTCCAGTACCCAATTCTAAACTCGAGCGCTTCTTTCTGGTTTTGGCAAGACGCCGTTCGCGAATCTGCCAACGTCAAAATATTTTAAAATAAACTAACGCCTGTATCCCCAAAGAGTTAGGCAGACGCGAACTAGCGAACTAGACCGCCTCCTTGGTCTAGTGGCAGCATGTATAGGCTGTGGACCGGGAGGTCTTGGGTTCATTCCCAAGTCGAAATTTTCTAATTTAATTTGTCCGGGACTGGATCCCTCAGGGGTTGACGTCAGGCAGGCAGCCGGTCGTAAACACTAAGCCAAATCCTTGCTACAACATGCTTGAAAAAGTGTGTTAAAAAGAAATCAGTCAAGTTACTTTGCCACGCTCAGATAAAATTAAAAAGTAATTTCCCTATAATATGTTCAACAGTGTGAAGTCTACACTCAGTAATTATAATCGTCCCCGTTGGCATCCTCGGGGTTGTATTTGTTCTCGTCATCCCCGGGCTCTTGCTTGATCTGCACGTCCATGGGGGGGAGAGAGAACTCCGGGTAATCTGGGGGAGAAGAAATAGATTATTAAAAAGTGGGCTATAGTAACTCAATCAGAAGTTTGTTGCACGTATTTACGCGAGCGAGGACGTCAAATATTTGTATGGAACACGTCAGTCCCCGTGTAACCGCTAGAGGCGTTCGGGTGTTTGTCATACAAATATTTTTCGGAGTCGCTAGCGAGTAATGTCAAAATCAAATCAAAATATTTATTTAAATCCATGAAATGTTACTACATTATTTAGATTCCGTCAAAGTTCCTCTACCGCCAGTTCGGAAGGCCGTTTCGCCAGAGAAGAACGGGCAAGAAACTCTGGCGTTGCTCTTTTAAATGCCAGTTGACAATAAATGCTTATAAAGTATCATATACAAAAAATACATATAAATTAGAGCAGCTAAATCACCAAGAAAATACATACAAATGAATTTTTGTAGTAATAATTGTGTATCAATGATTGCAACCTGTTTTGTATGAAATAAAAAATTAAAAAATACAAATAAAAACATACAAAAAATACAATACAATGGCTCACTGAGTGACCCCACGGCCACGGTGAATTTAGTTGAGATAATTAAAAACAGGCTAGGTAGACCAGTCCACACAAGCAGCACCCGTTCACGAGTATGACGCATGTGCCAGCCATCGACCTCCTCAACCATGTTGTAGGGAAGTGATCGACCCGGCACACGACGCCGCCACAAGCACAGACCTTAAGAGAGCATGACTACCAGGCCCGATGGCACTAAATGTAAGAAATCGCCGCAAAAACAACACCGCCGCCACGAAAGCCACACAGCATCACTATAACCGATAAACAAAACAGCTACAATCATAGAAATAACTTAACTCAATCCCAGAAGACTCCCAAAGAACTCATGGTTGGCCTACAGTATATACATACTAGTGTGACTCGAGCCAGTATAATGTATAACGTGTAACATGTACTGACCGTCCGCGGGCTCCTGCTTTACCTTGATGTCCTCGGGCTTGACCTTGTGCTCCTTCCTGTCGCGGACACATATCAAGAACATACTTTCTTACACGAGAGCTGTTTCAAGTTTGTTTTATTACAATTTACACCCTAGAATGTTTTGTGAATGGTTAAGAATCACGTAAGACAAGTTTATTCGCTCAATATTATAAACTGAGGGACTTATGACCACTAGGTCATAACTTTTGTATCACAAGTTTTGTGCTGTTCCGTTTATATACTGTTGAATATCTTTGGGGAGGCCTATGTTCAGCAGTGGACGTCCTGTGGCTGATGAATATGATGATAACATATAGATATGTGTATAACATCAAACATAGTACCACGAAATTGTAGCTGCAAGACGTCATTACACCTTGACGCTGTGTAGTTACACTAACCCGTTGTTACCTGTCCGGCGTATTTATATCAACCCGGCATACGCGCGGCCACTGCCTCGCCGTGGAGCGGCTACAGTGGCGCCACCTGACATCGAACTTATTCTAGGCAGTCACAATCATCCTATTGGTCAACCGAAATTATACGCAACGGTGTTACTTGTACTAGTTGTAAGCTCTGTATTGTGGATATAGATAGACAGATTGAAACCAAATAAATTATGAAAATATTGGATCGGCTAGCGAGTCGCGGAGCGCACACGTGCTCTTAGTCGCTCGGACCCCTTTGCCGCGTACGGACGTGTTTTTGACAGTGGGCGGGTTTCTCGGAACCCGTTTCACTGTAGAAGCATAAACCTCTGACGCGCTCTGTACTGCTTTGCAGGCGCGGAGCGCGGAGGAGGCCACGCGGTCGCCTGACTGCCCGGCAGACGTCCCCGCGACGTCGAGCCGAGAGGGTCGCGGCGCACTCGCTACTCGTCGGACGCCATGAGCACCCAACCGGGTCGCTCAAACAGCTCTTCTCAGAGCTCCCCGGCCGGCCCTTCCAAGGGTCATGCCGGCGGCCCTTCTCAGGGCCCGACAACCGACCCCGCGCACGGGCCCCCCGTCGTCCCTCACCAGGGACGGCCGGGCGCCGCCGCGCGGGGCTGGGAAGCCTGCCCGGCACAGGGTCCACCTGGCGTCTCTGTCGCGGCGGGACTATCGACAGGCCCGCCCCAGAGCCGCCAGTCCGACCCTACCCCGGGCACCTCCGCCTCCGGCTCTGACGCCGGCCTGGCAACAGGCCCGCCTCAGAGCCTCCCCCGGTCCTCAAGGGGTCACGCGCCGGGGCCCTGTAGACCGGATTACAGGGCCATGGCCGTCGACCACGTGAGGGCCGCGCCATACTCTCCATACTCCCAGCAGGGGCGACCCCAAAAGCCGCCCATAAACGCACCAAGCCGCCCAGAACTGGAGTCCAACCCGGACTTCATCAACGCCATCGCCGCCGTGTACGAAAGGTTTTACGCAAGCGAAACCATCGTGCACCCCCCTGCTGGGTCGAGCGCCCCTCGGGCGCTCCCTAGCACCAACACTAACATCCCCATGGTTCCCACAGGTCCCCGTCCAGAGGAGCCGGAGCCCATGGACGGGATCCAGTCGGCCAGCGGCCGACGACCAAGGAGCCCCTCAGAGGAGGAAGCGGAGGACGCAGTAAGCGCCCCTTCCTGCCCTGATGCCGCGGCAGCGACAAAAAGGATGCGGGTCCACCTCGACCCGCCAGCCTCGCCATCGCCGCCGCCGTCTCCTACCACCACTCCGGACGCTGCCGCCTCGCCGAAGCCAGCAGCGCAGCCAGCCCAGAAGGAGAAGAAGGCCCGCTACCCGCCTCTGGTAGTGGAGGCCCTTCCCAACTGGGCTCACCACATGCGCGCCCTAAGGTCCAAATTAGGGCGCCCGGCGAACGTCGCACCTCAAGGAAGAGGGGGGTTCCGCTTCACCCCCAGCGACGGAGAAGAGTACCGCATCGTGCAACGGTACCTGACGGAGCTGGAGAAGACAGAGAGAATCTCCTGGTTCTCGTACTCCCTGCCAGCCGAACGCAGCCTCAAGGTAGCCATACGAGGGCTACCCTTTGACGCCGAACCCGAGGACATCATCGAGAGCCTTCGCAGCAAAGGCTTCGAAGCGGAGTACGTACGCCCCATCAAGGCGCGCCAGGGGAGAGCGGGCTGCATCTTCTACGCCCTCATCAAGAAGACCGCGGACTACCAGAGGATCTGGGACGTACGCGAGCTCGTCTCGATGCCGAGCGTAAGGATAGAGCTCTGGCGCGGCAAGAAAGGCCCGGCCCAGTGCCACAGATGCCAGCAGTTTCGGCACAGCAGCCACAACTGCCACAGGACACTTGCCTGCGTCCGCTGCGGTGAGAGCCACGCCGCCAAGGACTGCCCACGGCCCCGCGAGGAACCCGCCACCTGCGCAAACTGCAAAGGTGCGCACCCCGCGTGCAACAGGGCATGCCCCGTGTTCCGGTCGGAGGCCCGGAACAAGAGAGCCGGCGCGATCGCCGTCACCGACAGACGCCCAGCAGCCTCCACAAACATTGTGGAAGAGAGTGCTCCGGCGTCTCTGATGGCCCCCGCCAACAACCCTCATCTCTCCCAGGGAGGGAAAAAGCGGAGGAAGAGGGCCAACAGGAAGAAGAAGTCGACGGCCACCGCCTCACCGCCTACATCTCCTCAAGCTCCAGCTCCAGCAGCTCCAGCAGCAGCATCATCGAAGCCCAAGCAGCAGCAGCAGCAGCGGCAACAACAGAAGCGGCCAACGGAACAGAGCGCCACCGAAAAACCGAAATCAAAACTTGATTTCGAAGCCCTCACCACCATTTTGAGTGATTTAGTATCACTCATAAAAAATGGAGAGGACACATTCGGGTACATACTCGGGGTCCTAGCCAAATACAATGGCTGTTAGACCCCTGAGAGTGTTACACTGGAACGCCAACGGTTTACACAAGAAAACCGTACTACTCAAGCCGCTTCTTCGCGATCAGGACATCGACGTGGTACTGATAAACGAGACTCACCTGAGGCCTGCAGACAAGTGCAAACTTCCCGGGTACATCGTTTATCGTCAAGATGAGGTCTCTGCAACAAACACCGCCTACCGCGGCCTGTTAGTGGCCATCAGAAGAAGAATCCTGCACCAAATCCTGCCGTCACAGCAACTCGGTTCCATGCACGCACTTGGAGTAGAAGTCTGTGTCGCCGACAACCCACTGCGTCTGTTCGCGGCCTACCGGCCGCCACGGGCACACTTCGACGTGGCTGACGTCCGCACCCTGCTGGACTCGCCACATCCGACGCTCATTGCCGGCGACATGAATTCGAAACATTCGTCTTGGAACCCGAGCTCCGCTGAAAACACAGCAGGCAGACGACTCTTCAACGATGCGCAGTCACATGGATACATCGCCGAGGGACCCGACGCTCCGACTCGCTACCCTTCCGAGGCAGCGCATGCGCCGGCCACCCTCGACATCATCATCCACCGTGGACTGCCGAGCCAGCCTACACAGGAGGTCCTCAACGACGAATTACTGTCTGACCACCAGCCAGTACTCGTCGTGATCCCGGACCCCGTGACCAGAGTGAATCCTCCGAGACCACGCTACAAAGTAGATTGGAACATCTTTACAGAAGCACTGGAAACCAACACGCCTTCTCGGGCGATCATCAACGCCACCGACGTTGATCAGCTCGCCGACGACCTCACGACCAGACTACAGGAAGCCTTTGACGCCGCGAAGTCTCCGATCACGATCGTGAGCAGAATTCCGGATATTCCCCGCCGCATTCGAGACCTCATCGATCAAAAGAGGAGGGACCGAACGCTGTGGCAACAAACCCGATGCCCGCAGTTGAAGACGAGGCTCAACCGTCTCGCCGAGAAGGTGAAAGCCGAACTGGAAGCTCACAATACCCAGTCCTGGGAAGACTACATCGACACAACGACGGACGACTGGCCAGCCCTACATCGGCTGTGTCGAAATGTCACAAACACCCCAGATCCAGTAAGACCGCTTCTGCACAACGACGGAACACAACGGTACCGAGCTGAGGATCGCGCAGAGATCTTCGCCGAGCACCTAGAACGCCAATTCCAGCCGAACCCGAGTACGAACTCATCACAGGAAGCATCCATCGAGCGACGTTTGGAGGAATACTTCGCGGAGCCGATAACCCCCGACGAGGACCCGATCTTCTTTTCGCCAGGGCAAGTACGGATGGCTATCCGTCGGACAAAACCGAGGAAGGCGCCCGGCGATGATGGCATCACCAACAGCGCGCTACGTCACCTGCCCCACAAGACTGTGGCGGCATTGACGCGCCTGTTCAATGGCATCATGCGCACGGGCCACTTTCCGCAACGGTGGAAATCCGGCAGAGTCATCATGCTGCCCAAGGCGAAGAAGAACGTCCTCAAGCCCGAGAGTTATCGGCCGATCACACTGCTGCCTACGACCTCCAAAGTGTTCGAGTTTCTCCTGCTTCGTCACCTGGTGTCACCCCTGACGCCACGTCAAGAACAGTACGGATTCCGCGCTGGACACAGCACCACGCTGCAATTGACCAGAGTACTGCATCACCTCACTACGGCCAGAAACAACAGTGAGTGCACCATATCAGTATTCCTGGACATGGAGAAGGCGTTCGACCGCGTCTGGCACCAAGGCCTCGTTTACAAGGTCTCGACGTCGGACGCGCCCCGTCGAATCACAAGATTGATCCAATCGTTCCTGAAGGACCGAAGATTCCACGTCATGGTTGAAGGTGCTCTTTCCCAAGAGCGCCCCGTCGCCGCCGGCGTACCTCAAGGAAGCTGCCTGTCGCCGATCCTGTATTCCCGATACACCGACGACATCCCTGTGGTGGACGACGTCCAGATAGCGCTGTACGCTGACGACACGGCGTACTTCGTGTCATCACCGTCCGCCAGATTCGCCGCCACGAAGATCCAGCGCACACTGGACCGCCTACCCGAGTGGCTCGCCGCTTGGAGGATGTCCGTGAACGTCGGGAAGACACAGGCCATGCAGTCGAGAGGTACGAAGAAGGCGATCAAACCTGCGAAGCCACTGCGATTGTTCGACCAAGAGATACCTTGGGCCCCCAAGGTCAAGTATCTCGGCGTCACAATCGACAAGAATCTTCGAATGTCTCAACACGTGAAGGAGATCATCCACCGCTCAACCATAGCGATGACGAAATTGAGGCCCATACTGCAGTCGAAGATACCTCTGCGTGCGAAGATCGGAGTGTACAAGTTGTACATCCGCTCGCGCCTCACGTATGCGGCGCCGGCATGGCTCGCGCTGACTGGACCTGCGTCCAGAAAGCGCCTGCGGTGCGTTCAATCCAAGACGCTCCGCACCATCGTCGGCGCGCCGCGCTACGTCAGGAACTCCACGATCCAGAGGGATCTTCGAATGGACAGCCTGGACGATTTCGTCCAGCGGCTCGCCAAAAGGATGTTTGAGCGCGCGGACGCCTCACCCTGGCCTCACCTCCAGAACCTGGCTCCGCTGCACGCTCGACCTCCGGACGGGAAGCCGCTACCTCGTGATCTCCTCGCGTAATCTACGCGAAGCTGCTGCAGCCGCCGCAGCTACCAGAGCTGCGGCGACACTCTCACACACACACATCCACACACCACACTACACACACCACACTCCCTTCATGGTGTCGCTTCGAGGAACTCGTGATCATGATCTTCACCAACGTCGTCTGCTGCTGATCGCCTAAGCTGGGCTTCCCCAATGGGTTCCACCTGGCTGGGTTTGATATCGCGTAGACGGCAAGAAGAGGAGATCACGAGTGCCCCTCAGCGTACACCATCCAAACCAGACACCATCGCGCTTCACGCGACCTCCCGTGACCGATCCGTATTTGCGGATCGCGAGGAACATCACAACCAGAGGGCTACGCCCTGATGTTGTAACCACCGGCTGCCCCATCCCAGGGGTGTCCGTGTGATGACCACGTTGCAAATAAATTATTATATTATTATCGTTCATCTTGAGTTTTACTACTTGCACTACAAGCTCCTTACATTGGTGACCCTCGACTCCAACAAACGTCCGCAAGACCATGCAAGCAAACAACGCAAGCGAGCACGAACTTTCCGGCGTATCGACTGCTCTCCGTATACCACCTATATGGCGCGACAGGCTACGGTTATGGTTTGCGCAGTTCGAAGCTATCGTCTCCTCGCACAAGAAGGGCGACAAGGCAATGTACGAACTCGTCATCGGTCAACTCGAGCGACAGGACATTGACGAAATTGCCGATATAATTCTGTGTCCTCCTGAAAGCAACAAGTACGAAGCAATCAAGAACCGCCTGCTACAAGTTTACGAGGAATCAGAGCAACGTCAAGTGCAAAGATTACTATCCGAAATGGAGCTAGGAGAGATGAAGCCATCACAATTACTACGCCGTATGAAAAACTTAGCTGGTGACAAAATCTCCGAGCCAACATTACGTATCATGTGGACGAATCACCTCCCCCAGTCTATTCGCGCTGTTCTTGCTGTAAGCGAGAACATTGCTAAGAATTCAGACATCAACGAACTCGCGCTTATGGCAGACAAGATATTGGAACAGTCACGTCCCGAAGTATCGGCAGTAGCTTGTATCCCAAGTCCCAGTACATCAACCGATATGTCGATCCACGAAAAAATCGACATGCTCACGCGGGAGATAGCTGAGTTGAAGGCTCAACGCGCACCTTATCGATCAAGACGACCGTTTCGCCGCAACCGCTCTAACTCAAGATCCCAAAGTAGACATCGTGTTCCGCGCAGTGGCACTCCTCATAGGTCCGAAACACCAGCAGTGTGCTACTATCACCGAAAATTCGGGAATCAAGCACGACGATGTACGCGTCCCTGCAAATTCGAAGACAATACGCCTGTTTCGGAAAACTAAACACCGCGTTGGCCGAGGCGGGAACCGGCGCGAAAAACGTATCACACCGCCTATTCATAACTGATAGAAACTCACGTCTACCATTTTTAATCGATACGGGCGCAAATGTGTCAGTCATACCAAAGCGCAGAGGGATGAAGGTAGCTCCAACATCATTTCAACTATACGCTGCCAACAACACCAAAATACCCACATACGGCGAAAAAACGATGGTGCTAGATTTGAAACTACGAAGACCCTATTCATGGAAGTTCGTCATTGCTGCAGTCAGCAAGCCAATCATCGGCGCTGATTTTTTGAAGCATCATAATCTCCTTGTTGACGTAGGCGGTCGTTGCTTAATCGACAAGGTCACGAACTTATCCGTCAAGACGTCAGTTACATATTCTACGGAGCCAACTGTACGGAGTATTGATGACAATCAACATTTCCACCAAATTCTCGCCGAGTACCCGGACATCATCAGACCATCCTCGTCGAAAAACACACCAAAACATCGCGTCGAGCATCATATTGAAACTACGGGTCCGCCACTACACTGTAGGACACGACCGCTACCACCGCATCGATATCTGGCTGTTAAGAAAGAATTCGAAACCATGATGCAGCACGGGCTATGTCGCCCAAGCAAAAGCCCTTGGTCGAGTCCACTGCACGTGGTGCCAAAGAAGAATGGCGATTTACGCGTATGTGGCGACTACCGGCGACTAAACGCTGTAACATTGCCAGACCGTTATCCCGTACCACGTCTTAAAGATTTCACCTACCTGCTCCACGGCAAGAAAATATTCACAACACTGGATTTGAACCGTGCATACCAGCAGTTACCGGTCTATGGTCCCGATATTGAGAAGACAGCCATAACTACGCCATTCGGACTATTTGAGTTTCCCAGAATGTGCCCTGGCCTCAAAAATGCTGGTCAAACATTCCAGCGTTTTATTCATCAAGTGCTCAATGGACTGGATTTTGCATTTCCATTCATCGATGACGTCATATTAGCCTCTGAAGATATAGACGAACATTACAAAGATCTACGGGCCGTCTTACATAGATTAGACGAATACGGGATAACGATAAACCCGTCCAAATGCGTCTTTGGTAAAGAGAGTGTCAAATTCCTTGGTTATGATGTATCCAATGAAGGTATCAAGCCTCCATGTGAAAAGGTTAAGGTCATCGTAGACTATCCGAAACCAGAAACCATACAAGACTTACGTCGCTTCCTCGGAATGGTGAATTTTTACCGTGACAACATTCCTAACGCCGCTCACATGCAAGCTCCACTCAACATGTTTCTGCATAACTCAAAAAAACGCGACAAATCTAAAATAAACTGGACAGATGAAGCAATGCAAGCATTTGAAGCATGTAAAGTTAGCATCCAAAACGCAGTTTTACTTGCTCACCCATCGCCGTCGACCGACCATCCAGTATCGCTTATGTGTGACGCATCAGACAAGTGTGCAGGCGCTGTACTCCAGCAACGAGTGAATAATAAATGGATACCTATTGGCTACTTCTCGAAAAAATTCTCCGATACGCAACAGCGATACAGCACCTTTGACAGAGAGCTGTCAGCAGTATACATGGCAGTCAAACATTTTCGCAAAATGTTTGAGGGACGAGAATTGATAATCTACACAGATCACAAGCCCTTAATATACGCAATCCACAAGCCACCGTCGGACAGCGAGACTCAACGACGAGCCCGCCAACTACTGTTCATCAGTGAATTTACGACTGACTTACGTCATGTGAGCGGAGTGAACAACGTAGTCGCAGACGCACTGTCACGGATCGAGGCAATTGACACACCCTCACCAATAGATTATACGAAGCTAGCCGCAGCCCAAGAACGAGACCCAGTCATTCCCCAGCTCATGGAACAGTCCAACATTGCTCTCAAGAAAATCGCCTTACCCACAACTGGCAATTATATCTACTGTGAGACATCAACACGCAATATACGACCTTATTTACCGATCGATTTCCGCCGCATCGCATTCAACACTGTTCACAATATAAGTCATCCCGGTATAAGAACAACACGAAAACTCATGCAAGGAAGATACTTTTGGCCTTCAATGAATGCAGATATCGGAGTCTGGGCCAAAACGTGCACAGAGTGTCAGCAATCGAAGATTCAACGCCATACACATAGCAAAATTACACTGTTTCCGCCGAGCGACCGATTTCAACACCTGCATATAGATATAGTCGGCCCGCTACCTGCATCGGCGCACGGGCACCGCTATCTGCTAACCATGATAGACCGCGCGACCCGTTGGCCCGAAGCCATTCCTATACAAGATATTACATCGGAAGCAGTCGCGAACACAGTCTACGACACCTGGATAACACGATTCGGTACTCCCATCACTATTACAACTGACCAAGGGAGACAATTTGAAAGTCAGCTGTTCCTTGAATTAACAAGACTCATTGGCGCTGAAAAAACCCGCACTACTGCTTACCACCCGCAGAGCAATGGGATTATTGAGCGGTGGCATCGGTCATTGAAAGCTGCACTCATGTCGAGACTCGCAACTAGTAACAAGTGGACTGCAGAACTACCTACTGTATTAATGGGACTTCGCGCTGCCACTCGCACCGACACCAACACAAGTGCCGCTCAGCTTACTTACGGACAAGCACTTCGACTGCCAGGTGATTTTGTAGCACCATCACCTAAGCCTACGAAAATGGACAGCAACTATGTTGATCAACTACACCACCTTATTACACGGTTGACACCAACATACTTACCACATGGCAACAAAAACAATATATTTGTTCACCAAGATCTCAGCACATGTAAAGCTGTGTTCCTACGTGTGGACTCCGTCCGTAAACCGCTACAGCGCCCATACCAAGGTCCATATCCTGTGTTAGCGAAGAATGATAAGTACTTCACGCTAAAACTACCTTCACGTACTGTCAATGTGTCTATTGATCGCTTAAAGCCGGCATATACATTGAACACGGAGGAGCAATGCATATCCCAAGGCATCGATCCAGTTCCTGTAGCAAAGCTGGTACAAAAACAAGTGGTGACGACCTGTGACAAAAGAACCCACATAACAAGATCAGGAAGAGCAGTGAAGGAACCTGTACGCTTCGCTTGAGGGGGAGCACTGTAGCTGCAAGACGTCATTACACCTTGACGCTGTGTAGTTACACTAACCCGTTGTTACCTGTCCGGCGTATTTATATCAACCCGGCATACGCGCGGCCACTGCCTCGCCGTGGAGCGGCTACAGTGGCGCCACCTGACATCGAACTTATTCTAGGCAGTCACAATCATCCTATTGGTCAACCGAAATTATACGCAACGGTGTTACTTGTACTAGTTGTAAGCTCTGTATTGTGGATATAGATAGACAGATTGAAACCAAATAAATTATTATATTATTATCGTTCATCTTGAGTTTTACTACTTGCACTACAAGCTCCTTACAAAATGTTCAATGTTGATATTGTAGTCGCGTATATGTTATACTAGCTGACCCGCGCAACTTCGTCTGCGTATGAGAGAGAGGGTTGAAAGAGTGAGTCGTAGGCACCTATAGCACAATCATTCTAAAAGAGGTAATGGGATGATCTACTTCTGCCGTCATTCACCCCGTCTCTCACCCCGTCTGTCACTCCGTCTGTCACCCCGCCTGTCACCCCGTCTGTCACCTCGCCTGTCACCCCGTCCGTCACCTCGCCTGTCACCCCGTCCGTCACCCCGTCTGTCACCCCTTCTGTCACCCCGCCTGTCACCCCGTCTGTCACTCCGTCTGTCACCCCGCCTGTCACCCCGTCTGTCACCCCGTCTGTCACCACGTCTGTCACCCCGTCCGTCACCCCGTCCGTCACCCCGTCCGTCACCCCGTCCGTCACCCCTTCTGTCACCCCTTCTGTCACCCCGTCTGTCACCCCGCCTGTCACCCCGTCTGTCACCCCGTCTGTCACCCCGTCTGTCACCCCGTCTGTCACCTCGTCTGTCACCCCGTCTGTCACCCCGTCTGTCACCTCTTCTGTCACCCCGTCTGTCACCCCGTCTGTGACCCTTCTGTCACCCGTCTGTCACCTCGTCTGTCACCCAGTCGGTCACCCCATCTGTCACCCCGGCTGTCACCCCGCCTGTCACCCCGTCTGTCACCCCGTCTGTCACCCCGTCTGTCACCCCGTCTGTCACCTCGTCTGTCACCCCGTCTGTCACCCCGTCTGTCACCCCGTCTGTCACCCAGTCGGTCACCCCATCTGTCACCCCGGCTGTCACCCCATCTGTCACCCCGTCATTCACCTCGTCAGTCACTCCGTCCGCCACCCCATCAGCCAGCCTGTCAGCCACCCCATTAGTCACCCCTTAGTCACCCTACCATTCATCCCCTTGGTCAACACTAAAATATATTTTCAAATCGAATCAATAGTTTCTGAGATATATAATTCCCCGCTAGCAGCATTTTTCATTTCTGCTCCGCTTCTATTGGTCATAGCGTGATGTTAAATAGCCTATAGCCACCGTCGATAATTGGGCTATCCAACACAAAAAGAATTTTTCAATTCGAACCAAAAGTTTCTGTCTGAGATATCAATTTTCCCGATTTGGTAACATTTTTCATTTCTGCTCCGCTCCTATTGGTCAAAGCGTGATGTCATATAGCTTATAGCCATCCTCGATAAATAGGCTATCCAACACAAAAAAAAAATTCATTTCGAACCAGTAGTTTCTGAAATATAGTCTTTTCAACATTTTTCATTTCTGCTCCGCTCCTATTGGTCATAGCGTGATGTTATATAGCCTATAGCCACCCTCGATAATTGGGCTATCCAACACAAAAAGAATTTTTCAATTCGAACCAGTAGTTTCTGTCCGAGATATAAATTTTCCCGATATTGCAACATTTTTCATTTCTGCTCCGCTTCTATTGATCAAAGCGTGATGTTATATAGCCTATAGCCATCTTCGATAAATAGGCTATCCAACACAAAAAGAATTTTTCAATTCGAACCAGTAGTTTCTGAGATATCGCCTTCCCCGGTTTTAAACATTTTTCATTTCTGCTCCGCTCCTATTGGTCATAGCGTGATGATATATAGCCTATAACCACCGTCGACAATTGGGCTATCCAACACAAAAAGAATTTTTCAAATCGAACCAGTAGTTCCTGAGATTAGCGCGTTCAATCAAACAAACAAACAAACAAACAAACTCTTCAGCTTTATAATATTAGTATAGATAACATTTGCAGACACGCGTGCGCCGTCTGCGACAAGCGGTTCCTGAAGGCGGCCCGTCTGGAGGAACACAACATGGCGGTGCATCTGAAGGCGACGCCCTTCCGATGCGCACTGCAGGGCTGTGACTTCGTGAGTATTACATCTTAAACTCGTTCATCAAATCTATTTATTTATTTTATGTTACAAAAAGCTTACCTACAGTATATGTATTAAAGTTGCAAATTAAAAGCTTCCGCGTATAAAAGCTATTTCAACCGTTCCTTATGCCATCTCAGTGTGGGATCTCTGAAACACATACAAGTGTAAAAACTTAACAGACCTACCTACTTCAAATCCAATCCTGGACAGATTTATATGAGACGAACCTTGAAATAAGCTTTGAAATAAAACTATTTTTACGAATTCTATCACGACTTGGTTTTTAATTTTTATTCCCGACGTTTCGAAGGCTTTGCAGTCTTCGTGGTCACGGGTCAGACTGAGGTGTCATTTGTGTCAAACCAAATCGTGATAAAATCTGTAAAAGTAGTTTTATTTCAATGTATAACATTCGCGTAAACTTAAGAAATCAGCTTGAAATAAGCTCTATCGAATACTTTTATATAGACGAATTGAGCACCTTCTCCTTTTTTGGAGGCGGTCGAAAAATGATGGGGTCCCCAATTCGTCTGTATTTTTATGTATGTTACGCGATATCTCCGCCAAATGTGGAGCGATCTTCATAATTCTTTTTGTGTTCGATAGAGCTTATTTCAAGGGTGGTCCCATATAAATTTGGTCACGATCGCATTTGAAGTCGGTATGTTGAGTTTTTAAACTTGTGATTATTTCTAGTGTGTTGCAAAAATAATTTCACTTAGTTTACTTATTTTGTTTAGTTTTTTACGCCCGGCTGCCTGTCTCACGTTAACCTTCTCTGGGGGATTCAGTTCCGGGCAAAGGAATCGAACCCAGGACCCACCGGTCCACAGCTCATACATGCTGCCAGACCGAGGAGGCGACAGTGGTGTACACTTTAAATATGTTATACTACCCGCATCCATGAAATAAATCAGTCTTGAATCTACCGAGTTTCAATATTTAATTACAAGCAACAGCCCAACTACTTAAGATTAAATCTTTAAACTCGGTTTTTATTATGTTTTGTTGAAATGTGGTAGAGCCACGCTGTAGACAGTAACGTCTGTCAACAACTAACTGTCTCACGGAAAACCGACGTAAAGTGGCAGCTTGATGTCGCGTTTCGTTTGTTGAGTGAGATTCCCGGTGGCCCTTTCCCCCCCTCCCTTTCCCAATCCCTTTTCCCTCCCCTTCCATTTCCTTCTTTTAGGTTGTCAACGCATCCATGATTCTTTTTGAGTCTCGGGTGTATATGTGCGGTGGAGATCACTTACCATCAGGTGACCCATCTGCTCGTTTGCCAGTCTCTACTATAAAACAATGTATACATTCTGCCACATGGCCGTCGGTCGTGACGTCACAACAACCACTTTTCATCGGCGGCCGTGGCCAATAGACACTATGTAATTGGGTACTTGGCTATTTCTTTAAAATTCATTTTATATGAAATTTACGTCATCTAAAACATAAGACAGAAAGAAATATTGAAATATTATCAAAAATAAAAAAGTTATAAGCCTTTGAAGTTTGGTGTAACCGTCAAACCGCGGGAAAGACAAGTATCAGTATAATCACGCCAGGGTCATAACGGAACGTGCGTTGGAAAGGGATAGCAACATATCCCCACTACGCCCCCATTCTTGCTCATTGCAGAATTTAAAATATGAATTACTGCATCATTTTTCGATGCAGTTGTTATATTTCTATTTTGTTTTATTAGCTATTACTATCGGTTTAATATATCCTAGATGCACAGTTCTTTGCAAATATCGTCATAAAAAGTGGTCTCAGCTATAAAACGAAGAAAAAGGTCACAAGTGCTAATTAAATCAACACAATTATAACCCTATGCACGTGATATAAAGTAGCTTTTTAAACGAAATGAGCAAGCGTTCTTAAATTTGAATTTTGAAATTTAGAATTCTATCGGCGTCGGACTGTATGCAAAACGAGTGCTTAAACACTCCTTTGCTGTCCCATTGTCCGAGCGTCAACTGTGCGTTTAGGTATATAGGTAATATATAAAAGTGTGTATGAACTGGAACATAGTCAAGTGCCCACGGACGGCATGAGGTACAGTCCGGTACAGCGATACGGTCTGGTGTTGTCGGTACTCGTCCCTCGCCAGGCGAGCTCGTCCCGCGCGGTGCTCCGGTCCCACGCGCGGCTCGTGCACCGCGGGGGGCGCGCGCGCAGGAACTACGTGTGCCACACGTGCGGGAAGGCGTACAAGGTACTGTTTATACGTCATTCATTCAACAACTGTAACGTGTTCAAACTAAATAAATACCAAAACTTATGTTACTAAATGTCACACCGTGTGCGCAGGCGAACCTCCATGTGGGTAAACCTCAGCAGGTACGCGGCGGGCAACAACTCCATACATGTTTGTTATCGACAAAAGTCTTTGACCGCTAATCCTAATCTAATCAATCCTGTGGCTGATCTATTTCACCTTTTCAATTGATTTTTGTCATAAAGCTTAGGATGATGTAATGTTATGAATTCAGAGCCACTTAGATATCAGAAATAGATGAATAAACAAATATCCCCACTCTAGAACTTAAAATATGAATTACTGCCTCATTTTTCAACCAATTTCGATGCAGTTTTTACAGAAGGGTTTCTTTTTTGTTCCGTTTTCGATTCGAGTACATACTCGACACTCGATAGTCTATGTGTTGGTGGTGACTGCCTCGGTGGTTGTATTTTGGTACGACTACAGTCCTGAGGTCTCGGGTTCGATCCCCGGATCGGTCGATATGGCGATAGTCCATCACATCTGGGACGGAACTGAGCTCTGCGGAATGTGGGTGTTCTAGTTGGCTAGTGCGCCTCTGCCCACCCGTCCGGGGCTCCAGTGGTGAGGTTGTGTGTGTCGGTTCAGAACAAGAAGACGCTGGAGGGTCACCTGCGGTCCCACTCGGGTGAGAGACCGCTGCGCTGTGAACATTGTCCCGCCACGTTCGGATACGACGCCGCGCTCTACAACCACAACAAGCTCGTGCATCTCAACCGTAAGGTATATCACTTCTGTCTTTCTCAACTTATTTTTGTTTTTTTTTATAGCAGGAACTGACTATAGTCCGATTGCTGATTAAACGGAGTAAACTGACAGATCGAAATGTCACTTTCCAAAATAATGTTGCTTATTTTCGAAACATAGTGATACTAACATGGAAAATTTGAATTTTATTGCGTATTTTTAGAAATTTCTGCTTAAACTGATTAAATTAAATGTCTGTGTAAATAATTTTCCGTAAATAATCACAACAGATACGCGAAATAATAACAATTAAAATTACAAATATTACCTTTATTATTTGAGAAAAATTGCATTCAACCCGTTTTGTTTATACCAACCATGACTATAATTTCAATAGACATGCCATAATTTAGCAAGCAGTAATTGACTATGACTATAATTCAGTAGACATACATACATACATACATAGACTCACGCCTTTTTCCCATAGGGGTAGGCAGAGACAACGGATTTCCATTTGCTACGATCCTTACACACCTCTTTCGCCTCATTCAGTCTCATTACATTCTTCATGCATGCACGTCGGTTAAGGGTACTTTTAACTTGACCTTTCTCGAGTAAATCTCTGACTTGGTCAGAGAATGTTCGATGAGGTCTTCCCCTTCCAACTCTACCATTCACACTTGCCATATATATTTGCTTTGTCAGCCTCCTTTCATCCATCCTTTCTACATGCCCAAACCACCGCAACATTCCTTTCTCAATCCTCGTTATTATTTCCTCTTTCAATCCACACCGCTCTCTCACCACACCATTTCTTACCCTATCTCTCAAAGTCACACCACACATACTCCTTAAACTCTTCATTTCTACTGCATTTATTCTACTTTCATTATTTTTCTGCCACACCCAACTTTCACTACCATACATTAGAGTTGGCACCAACACACCACAATGCACGGCCAGTCGAGCCTTTTTACAGACTTGCCGACTACTCATGCAAGCGTGTAGTGCCCCGTTCACGTGGTTTCCAGCATTCACTCTTCTTTCAATATCCCTTTCATGTTTTCCATCTCTCGTAAACAAAGTCCCCAAATATACAAACTCTTTTACTTGCTCTACTTTCTCTCTCCCAATCACTATATCACACGGCGTCATATATTCATCCCTTTCGATTACCATCACTTTTGTCTTTCCCACATTCACTTTCAAACCTTTCCTATCAAAGGATTCGTGCATTATAGTTACCATCTCCTGCAACTCATCCGCCGATGATGCAAGTATTACTTGATCATCGGCGTAGAGAAGACATTTGACGAGTAACTCATTCATCCTTAATCCACATTCATTTTCTCTTAAATCTTGCAAACAATTGTCCATAAATAGGTTGAACAGCCATGGTGACGCTACACATCCCTGTCTAACACCCTTTTCGATGTTAAACCATTCACTGTATGACCCATTTATCCTTACGCAGGCTCTAGAATCCCTATACAGAGATTTCAGAGCCCGAACAAGGTTGCTATCCAACCCATACATGGACAATACCGACCAAAGCTCATTCCTCATCACTCTATCGTAGGCCTTTTCTAAGTCTACGAAGGCACAGTAGACCTTTTGACTTTTAGCCAAGAACTTTTCGGCTATTCCTCTTAAAGAAAAGACCTGATCTGCACATCCCATTCCCTTTCGAAAACCCGCTTGTACATCCCATATTTTCTCGTCGGTTTCTTTCACAACTCTTTCAATCAACACTTTCGCATATAACTTGCCAACGACGCTTAGAAGGCTAATACCTCTATAACTTCGACAGTCTTGTCGTGAGCCTTTTCCTTTGTATAGAGGTATTATGACAGCCTTGCACCAATCACTTGGTACTTGGCCTGTGTTAAAACTGATATTGAAAAGGCGATACAGCTGACTAGCTATAACGCCAAGTCCGGCCTTTAGCATCTCGGCAGTTATCCTATCATACCCTGCAGACTTTCCAGATTTCATACATTTAATCGCTTTTATAATCTCATCCATACTAATATTATTTTCATATACATTCTCATTCGTATCCGCTTCTATACCTGGTTCGCTATCTCTTATATCTCTCTCAAACAGACTTTCAAAATACTCCTTCCAACGTTTTATCATGCATTCCTCCCCATTAACTATACATCCATTCTCGTCTCGTATAACGTTCAGTTCCGAGCTTTCGGTTGTGCCCCTTACTGAACGGACTGATTTCCAGAACAGCTTAGTATTCGTTTGGAAATCTTCAGACAGTCGTCTATCAAAATCATCTTTCTTTTCACTCTTCTTTTCATTCACAATATTTTTCGCTATCCTTTTTATTCTTTTATACTCTTTCCAGGCTTCTTCTGTATCTTCATTCGTGTTCTTATGCATTCTTTCATTAGCTCTGGTGGCTAACCAGTCTAACCACGCTTTCTTCTTCTTACGCACTACTTTTTGGACATCTTTATCCCACCAGACATTCTTCACCTTTCTGCCTTTCCTTCTCTTATTAGTACCACATACTTCCACAGCTACCTTGATAACTCCTTCCTTAAATGACTTCCATAATTCTTCTAACTCTCTTATCTGTTCTAATCCTTCAAATTCATGACTTAACTTCCTTATGTACTCATCTCTCACTTCTTCCTCTTGCAGTTTTTCAACTTTTATTCTCTCTAACACATTTTTAGACTCGGGACCCCGGTGACGCCATCCTTTGAACAAACCACTTATTCGGCTTAATACCAAGAAGTGGTCTGTATGAATTGCCGTACCACGATAGGCCCTCGTGTCTAACACATTCTTTCTCAGTCTTTCATCTACTATCACAAAGTCAATCAAAGTCTTACTAACATTCTTCCTCTCTCGAGTGTATGTATGGATTCCTTTATGTTCAAACATGGTGTTTGCTACACAAAGACCCCATTCCAAACATATATCAAGCAAACTATTCCCATTTTCATTCGTTCTCTCATCACCAAATCTACCTAGCACTCTTTCAAAACCATCACGCTTTACACCAACCCAGCCATTAAAATCACCTAACATTATTATCCTCTCATTATTCTGTTTCAACCGCAACACATCTCTCAGGCCGTCCCAGAAATCCTTTCTTTCCTGCTTTTCCAATTGTGATGCACCTGTGCCAAGATCAACAGTAGCATACACTCCTACAATAAGGATACGGGTTAAACCGACTTTCATTCTCATCCACATCAATCTAGCATTCACGCACTCGAACTCATTCACACACTCAGCCATACGTGCGGAAAGAATGATACCGACTCCCTGGCAAGCTCTGGCGGTGGCCGGTACGCCCGACCAGTACGCCGTGTAACCTCCATGATAATTCGTATCACAACCTTTCCGCTTTGTTTCATTTACACACAAAACATCAACCCGCTTTTCGTTCATCATCTGACAAACTTCATCCAACTTACCTTCCATTCCTCCTCCCACATTTAATGTAGCAAAACGGCTCTCCGCTGGCCACTTTTCGCCTCTACGGGAAACGAGACGTGACGGGTGGCGCACCACGTCGCCGCCATTCGGATAATAAAGATTGTTCTCCATTGCGTTCCCACGAGAATTAGGGATTTAAAGGTCCACCCCCGCAGAGCCCCATACGGGGGTAAGGCGGATACACGATGTGTCCTGTGACCGCCAACACAGACACCCTCCGTTCGCGACCAGACAACCCACTGGCCATGAATCCATCGGCACGGGTCGGCTAACACCTTGGATTGGGGTTTAATTTCGGGTATTGCTCCCTGAAATGAGTGTTATATCGGAGTACTTTCTCCTAGATGGATTGCAAACCAATGCTTACGAGGCCCATCTCCCCGGGCATCATCATCATCTTCAGTAGACATGCGGTACTAATCACACATTAGGCAGGAATTACGATTTTGAGTTAGACTTTAGAAAATGAAAGAATGAAATGGTTCACTGAATTGAAATGTTTAAATAATCTTGATCTTTTTACCGCAGCACTATTTAAATTTCACGAAAAAGTGGCAACATACGAAATGACAGTTCACTCCGTTTAATTAGCAATCCTATTATAGTCGCCTCCTTTTTTTATACCAATTGAAGTCACCTCCTTGATCTGGTGGCAGCATGTATGTGCTGTGGACCGAGAGTTTAATGTTTTTGTGTTCGATAGAGCATGTTCCAAGAGTGGTTAATATTTGAAGTGCGTCTTCAAGTTTCTTATCTTGTGATTCTATTTCATGTATAAAAATACTAGCCCTGTAATATTACTGTCCCACTGCTGGGCACGGGCCTCCTCTACTAATGAGAGGGGTTAGGCCTTAGTCTACCACGCTGGACTAATGCGGGTTGGTACACTTCACATACCTTCGAAATTCTTGTGGAGAAATTCTCGGGTATGCAGGTTTCCTCACGATGTTTTCCTTCCCCGTTATAGCAAGCGATATTTCACAATGAAAACACACTTAACATATAAAACTCGTCGGTGTATGCTCCATGTTGTTTGTCTCGAACCTCCGACACTCGTCTCGGCAGTCCGTACCATTCCCAACTGAGCTGTCGCTGTTATAATATGTAAACTTCATTGGTTTAAGTGCTGTTTTAAATGTTCTTGTAATAATTTTAATACTGTTTGTTTCCTTTACTCAATAAAATAGTTAATGCAAGATTAATTTGTTTGTCGTCAGATCCGATCGCCCCGTCCGTCTGCACCAGAAGAAACTTAGCTCATAAATATAACATTCCTTTAAATGTGTGTTTTATTATTAACAAACCTACAGAACACTAGAATGTCTTGCTAAGAACTGACTAAACCCAAACCATTCTGCCAATGTCAATCTCAGCTATGAAAAAAATACAAATCCAGCCAACACACCAAACAAAACTCAACAAAGATCACTGGTTAAAAAGTTTCCACATTATACTGTCCATCTTCACTGAAGTTTGATGCATTAAACCACACCACTTAAAACCAACAAACACAGCTCTAGAGAATAATTAACACTCTGTCAGACTTCCTGACCACACCACTTAAAACCAACAAACACAGCTCTAGAGAATAATTAACACTCTGTCAGACTTCCTGTCAAAATCCCTGAAATATATACCACCGACAGTCGTCACTAAATATAAATAAAACGCCAAAATAATTATAACTATTTAATCACAAAGCTTAATATATCCACACATGTCATTATATCTATACTTCATTGAGTAAGTGTCGGCGCACACTGAACACCAAAATACCCCACCTTTATTATTCAAGTTCATTGTCAAAAAGTTGCTGTTCAGTGTGCGACGTCCTTAAAATGAGAAATCGCGTGTGAATACCTAAATATAGAATATTGGGGGAATCTGAGCCACATTATCGGACGTATTTGGGTAAAATTGGGTACCTGACTATGTTTGATTTTATACACATTTATATGTAATCCTTACTTTACTAAATAATAAAAGCGAAAGTAACTCTGTCTGTCTGTCTGTCTGTCTGTCTGTGGCGTTTTCACGTCTAAACCGCTGAACCGATTTTGATGAAATTTGGTATGTGGGTACCTTGAACCCCAAGGACGGACATAGGGTACTTTATTTTTTTTAATTCAACCCCTATAGGGATGAAATAGGGGATGGAAGTTTGTAT
The DNA here is from genome assembly GCA_036417725.1 of Clanis bilineata. Classification (NCBI taxonomy): domain Eukaryota; kingdom Metazoa; phylum Arthropoda; class Insecta; order Lepidoptera; family Sphingidae; genus Clanis; species Clanis bilineata. Next base: position 555,905 of record CM071138.1, on the reverse strand, counting down.
GGGAATTTTGGAACCGCTTAATGGATTTTGATGAAATTTGGTATGAGGATACTTTTGACCCTAAGGACACAAATGGGGTACTTCATTTTATTTTATCAACCCCTAAAGGGATGATATAAGGGTTGAAAATTTTATATGGGGATTTTAGGTCTAATTAATGGATTTTTATGAAATTTGGCATGGGATAGTGGACATCTTTGAGTTCAATAACACAAATGGGCTACTTTTTTAAAATCAACCCCTAATGGGATGAAATAGGGGATGAAAGTTTTTATGGGAATCCAGAAACCGCTGAACGGATTTTTAAGAAAGTTGGTATGAGGATAGTTAGATAGATAGTAGCGCTAAGGACAGAAATGGGGTGTGATATATTTTTATCCTACAAAGGGATGAAATAGGGGTTGAAAATTTGTTTATTTGTTTTTGGGCCGATTGACTTTAAAATCGATATCTGAGTCACCCCGTAGTTCCGAACGACAGAACCTCTGTCAGAACTATCAAAAGTAGCCGCCATTTTGTTTTTCTTTGTTTTTGGGCCGATTGATTTCAAAATCGATATCTGAGTCACCCCGTGGTTCCGAACGACAGAACCGCTCTCAGAACTCTCAAAAGTGGCCGCCATTTTGTTTTTCTTTGTTTTTGGGCCGATTGATTTCAAAATCGATATATGAGTCGCCCCGTGGTTCCAAACGACAGAATCGTTGTCAGAACTGTCAAAAGTGGCCGCCATTTTGATTTTCTTTGTTTTTGGGCAGATTGACTTTAAAATCGATATCTGAGTCACCCCGTGGTTCCGAACGACAGAACCGCTGTCAGAACTGTCAAAAGTGGCCGCCATTTTGTTTTTCTTTGTTTTTAGGCCGATTGACTTCAAAATCGATATCTGAGTCACCCCGTGGTTCCGAACGACAGAACCGCTGTCAGAACTGTCAAAAGGGGCCGCCATTTTTTTTTTCTTTGTTTCTGGGCCGATTGACTTCAAAATCGATATCTTAGGCGCCCCGTGGTTCCGAATGACAGAATCGCTGTCAGACCTGTCAAAAGTGGCCGCCATTTTGTTTTTCTTTGTTTCTGGGCCGATTGACTTCAAAATCGATATCTGAGTCACCCCATGGTTCCGAACGACAGAACCGCTGTCAGAACTGTCAAAAGTGGCCGCCATTTTGTTTTTCTTTGTTTTTGGGCCGATTGACTTTAAAATCGATATCTGAGTCGCCCCGCGGTTCCAAACGACATAACCGCTGTCAAACCTGTCAAAAGTGACTGCCATTTTGTTTTTCTTTGTTTCTGGGCCGATTGACTTCAAAATCGATATTTGAGTCGCCCCGTGGTTCCGAATGACAGAACCGCTGTCAAATCTCTCGTAAGTGGCCGCCATTTGTTTTTCTTTGTTTTTAGTCCAATTGACTTCAAAATCGATGTCTGGGTCGCCCATATTTAGACTAAAACGACAGGGCGGATCGACAAATCAAAAGATTTTTCCATTGACCCTACAAAATCGCGCGAGCGCTCGCGAGCCGCGAGCAAAAGCTAGTAGCAAATAAAACGAAAAAGAAACCCTTCTGTAAAAACTGCATCGAAATTGGTTGAAAAATGAGGCAGTAATTCATATTTTAAATTCTGGAGTGGGGGCATAGTGGAGATATCTTGCTATCCCTTTCCAACGCGCGTACCGTTATGGCGTGACGTGATTATACTGATACTTCTCTTTCCCGCGGTTTGAAGGTTACACCAAACTTCAAAGGCTTATAACTTTTTTATGTTTGAGAATATTTCAATATTTCTTCCTGTTTTATATTTAAGACGACGTAAATTTCATATAAAATTAATTAAAAAAAAAACGAATCAAGTACCCAATTCTAAACTCGAGCGCTTTTTTCTGGTTTTGGCAAGACGCCGTCCGAAAATCTGCCAACGTCAAAATATTTTAAAATAAACTAACGCCTGTATCCCCAAAGAGTGAGGCAGAGGCGAACTAGCGAACTAGACCGCCTCCTTGGTCTAGTGGCAGCATGTATAGGCTGTGGACCGGGAGGTCTTGGGTTCATTCCCAAGTCGAAATTTTCTAATGTAATTTGTGGGGGACTGGATCCCTCAGAGGGGGTTGACGTCAGGCAGGCAGCCGGTCGTAAACACTAAGCCAAATCCTTACTACAACATGCTTGAAAAAGTGTGTTCAAAAGAAATCAGTCAAGTTACTTTGCCACGCTCAGATAAAATTAAAGAGTAATTTCCCTATAATATGTTCAACAGTGTGAAGTCTAGACTCAGTAATTATAATCGTCCCCGTTGGCATCCTCGGGGTTGTATTTGTTCTCGTCATCCCCGGGCTCTTGCTTGATCTGCACGTCCATGGGGGGGAGAGAGAACTCCGGGTAATCTGGGGGAGAATAGATTATTATTAATAAGTAGACTATGGTATATACTAGTGTGACTCGACCCAGTTTAGTGTGACTGCATCCAGTCTAGTGTGACTGCAATCAGTCTAGTGTGACTGCACCCAGTCTAGTGCGACTGCACTCAGTCTAGTGTCACTGCAATCAGTCTAGTGTAACTACAATCAGTCTAGTGTGACTGCACCCAGTCTAGTGCGACTGCACTCAGTCTAGTGTCACTGCAATCAGTCTAGTGTCACTGCAATCAGTCTAGTGTAACTGCGACCAGTTTAGTGTGACTGCACTCAGTCTAGTGTCACTGCAATCAGTCTAGTGTGACTGCACCCAGTCTAGTGCGACTGCACTCAGTCTAGTGTCACTGCAATCAGTCTAGTGTCACTGCAATCAGTCTAGTGTGACTGCACCCAGTCTAGTGCGACTGCACCCTAACCACCACTAATGTGTAACATGTACTGACCGTCCGCGGGCTCCTGCTTGACCTTGATGTCCTCGGGCTTGACCTTGTGCTCCTTCCTGTCGCGGTCGCGGCGCGTGCGCTTCTTGTCGCGGTCGCGGTCCTTGTCGCGCGAGCGCCGGCGCCGCTCCGAGCGAGAGCGAGACCGACGACGACGTCTGAACAACAACGTCACAAACGACAATTGTACAAGGTGAACAGTTATTTCTACGATATACGAGTATGTACACACGCCAACACGCCATACCTCTCGGGATCCTCCCGTTCCCTCTCCCTCCTCTTGGTGCGGGAGGTGGATCGCCGACGAGACCGCGAGCGAGACCGACGGCGACCGCCCGCCGCCGCTATATAATATAAAAAAATATCTTGTTAAAACACTAGTAATACGATATTGAAATAAAACGATTTTTACGGATTCTATCACGATTTGTTTTATTATTATGGCGGACGTTTCAAAGGCTTTGCAGTCCTCGTGGATCGTCAGTCCGACCTGCGACCACGAAAACTGCAAAACCTTCGAAACGTCAGGCGTAAAACAAAAAATAAAACAAATCGTGATAGAATCCGTAACAATAATTATATTTCAATGTATAACATTCGCGTAAGCTTAAGGAATCAATACAATATTGTAGGGGTTTATTGATCCCACTCACTAATTTTAGTATGAAAATGCTGAAGGAAAAGACTTATCTCACATTTGAGTCACAAAAAGACATCAGCTGTTTCGGGAAAAATGTAAGTACATTATTTTTTCCCTTATAATGCTTGCATACCGCAAAAATAACGATTATAGATTACTCACTTGATCACTCATTCGAGCAATCATAGAATCAATTAATTATAGAATTACAGCGCTAAAATTAACGCGCGAAATAATCAAACAAGCCTCAAATGAGTGATTGATTGATGGAGTGGATGAACAAGTAACTGCTCGAATGAGTGATCGAGTGAGTGATCAAGGGTTCGAATGAGTGATAGAGTGAGCGATCAAGGGTTCGATGAGTGATAGAGTGATTGATCAAATAAAAGCTCGAATGAGTCATCGAGTGAGTGATAGAATGGGTGATCAAGGGTTCGAATGAGTGATACGATTGTTTGATCCAAGTTATTGATCGAGTGAGTGATGTGGCGAGTGTTACTCACGCCTCTCCCTGTCCCTGTCGCGGTCGTGCCTGGCGCGCTCGTCCCTGTCGCGCTGCTCGAGCCGGTATCGCTCCCTCTCCCTCTCGTTGTCCTCTCGTCCGGAGTGAGTGATGTAGTGAGTGATGTAGTGAGTGATGTAGTGAGTGATGTAGCGAGTGTTACTCACGCCTCTCCCTGTCCCTGTCGCGGTCGTGCCTGGCGCGCTCGTCCCTGTCGCGCTGCTCGAGCCGGTATCGCTCCCTCTCCCTCTCGTTGTCCTCCCGTCCGGAGTGAGTGATGTAGTGAGTGATGTAGCGAGTGTTACTCACGCCTCTCCCTGTCCCTGTCGCGGTCGTGCCTGGCGCGCTCGTCCCTGTCGCGCTGCTCGAGCCGGTATCGCTCCCTCTCCCTCTCGTTGTCCTCTCGTCCGGAGTGAGTGATGTAGTGAGTGATGTAGTGAGTGATGTAGTGAGTGATGTAGCGAGTGTTACTCACGCCTCTCCCTGTCCCTGTCGCGGTCGTGCCTGGCGCTCTCGTCCCTGTCGCGCTGCTCGAGCCGGTATCGCTCCCTCTCCCTCTCGTTGTCCTCTCGTCCGGAGTCAGTGATGTAGTGAGTGATGTAGCGAGTGTTACTCACGCCTCTCCCTGTCCCTGTCGCGGTCGTGCCTGGCGCGCTCGTCCCTGTCGCGCTGCTCGAGCCGGTATCGCTCCCTCTCCCTCTCGTTGTCCTCTCGTCCGGAGTCAGTGATGTAGTGAGTGATGTAGCGAGTGTTACTCACGCCTCTCCCTGTCCCTGTCGCGGTCGTGCCTGGCGCGCTCGTCCCTGTCGCGCTGCTCGAGCCGGTATCGCTCCCTCTCCCTCTCGTTGTCCTCTCGTCCGGAGTCAGTGATGTAGTGAGTGATGTAGCGAGTGTTACTCACGCCTCTCCCTGTCCCTGTCGCGGTCGTGCCTGGCGCGCTCGTCCCTGTCGCGCTGCTCGAGCCGGTATCGCTCCCTCTCCCTCTCGTTGTCCTCCCGTCCGGAGTGCTTGATGTTGACGTCGGCTCCGCCGCGCCGCGTGCCGCCGAGACCTCCGCCTGTACACACGTTATTTATTGTAAGAGACAGCCGCTGTGGAGGATTTGGAGAAGTTGAGTAACAGGAAGAACTTGATTCTGTTGGAGAACATGAGTTACTTGGAAAAGTTGAATAATTTGAAGAACTTACGTAATTTGGGAAGGTGGGTAATATTGAAAACTTTTATAATATTTTTATACTTCAGCAATTTGGAGAACTTGAGTAATTTACATAAAGATGAATCATTTGGAAAATCTGTAGAAGTTATGTAAATTGGTAAAGTTAGGTAATTTGAGAAACTTGTTTAATTTGGATGATTTAGAGAGATTGCGTCATTAAGAATGAGTAATTTGGTTAATTTATGTAATTGGATGAATATGAAGAGGGCAAGTATTTTTTTTAAATAAGATTAATATGGATAATATGGTTCCTTGAGAAGGGGGTTGACGTCAGGCAGGCAGCCGGTCAGAAAAACTAAACCATATACCTTTCTGCGAAATGCTTCAAAAGGTGTTGCCCAGACCTGACATTAAGGCTGCTTGTCCACTGGAGTGGAGCAGATGTAAAGAAAAATGGTGAATACATTGGAGAAATTGAGTAATTGTAACAGTATTGACAGCCTTCAGGGCTTTTAAGGCGAGTAGCCGGCTGTAAAGCGAGAGGCCGCGGGAACAAATGTTTGTGTGTGCGTGTGTATGTGTGTGTGCGTGTTCATGTGTGTGCGTGTGTGTGTGTGTGTTTGTGTACATGGGTGTGTGTGTGTACATGGGTGTGTGTGTGTGTGTGTACATGGGTGTGAATGTGTGTGTACATGGGTGTGTGTGTGTGTGCGTGTGTGTGTGTAGATGGGTGTGCGTGTGTGTGTGTGTGTGCGTGTGCGTGTGTGTGCGAGTGTGTGTGTGTGTGTGTGTGTGTGTGTGTGTGTGTGTGTGTGTGTGTGTGTGTGTGTGTGCGTGTGCGTGTGTGTGTGTGCGTGTGCGTGTGTGTGTGTGCGTGTGTATGTGTGTGTGTGTGTGTGTATGTAGATGGGTGTGTGTGTGTGTGTGTATCTCACCGAGCCGCCTCGGCAGCCAGCCCTTGACGGTGCGCGCCCGCTCGACGTCGACCAGCACGCGCTTGCCGTCGATCTTCTTCCCGTCCGCCAGCTTGTACGCCGCTGCGGGCAGCACCACCCGTTACACACGACTTGTGACCGTCAGACATTCGACACTCACCATGTACCGACTCTCTCGTGCACGTCCGATACGAGCTAGCACCCCAACTAACCAGCCTACCGACACTCGATTCCAATTCTTTGATTCGGTTTCATTTGTTGACGTAAAACTCCACCGAAATCGAGTTAAAAAGTGCGCTAGATTATAAATAATATGAATTAGATTTTTTTTTTTTAGCATTATATTCGATAACTTGTCATTTGGTACTTTTTAACGTGACATTGGGGCAATTTTTAACTCGTTTTCGTTGGATTTTTAAATCACTAAAAGAAGACGAATCGAAGTGAAATTCGAATTTAGAGTCAATAGTTAGCCCCTTGAACTATTTATAGCAAAATTTTCTTTGTATGTGACTTTATATTTTTTATTTTTTTCTATTTATAAGATTGTACATTATATTAAGCAATTAACAAAAGGCCTGCCTGAGGATATTGGTAAGAACTTCTTCAATATAAATATCATCCAAAAAAATTTAAAAAAATTGCCCCAGAGTGCGTAAAAAATTTTAAAAAAATTAATCATCACCATATAACAGAACTGTATTCTATTTTTAAATTTCAAAAACGCAACGTATCGGACAAACACAAGATACTTTATACGAATACACAGACCACAATTTTAATGTTTTTTTTTTGCTTTTTTTTTTGCAAAATTTATATAGGTATCACGTCATACTACATAAACTAAAAAAAGGTTTTATGATTAAAAAGAATAACTTGACCATATTGAATAAAAAAAATTTTATACCCGATTTTTTTCACAAAATGGTGCACATAAAATCGTATATTTTGGGTAGTTCTTATTTAAATCTACTGAGAGTAGATGTAATTTTCAACAATAAAATAGAAAAATATTATTTCTATCAAATTGAAATTTGAAAAAATTAAGGTCCATATATACGCATACAAACATACATTATACTACTTTTTTCACATCATTGTGATGTGATTATTGCAAAACAACTTTCTACAAGAAACCTGTAAAGAAAAAGTGCAAATTCGAAAAAAAACAATCCATCTCGAATTTCAAATCGTCCATTTTGCATATTTTTTATGCGAAATTTCCAAAAAAAATTCGAGACCATTTTTTACGAATTCTGTGTTTAGGGAAGGGTAGGGGGGTATTTTTTCGAATATATCCGGACGTTACGTGTGACAGTAATAATAAAAATGATACCTACCGACCAAGCCGAGTGACGCCGTGAAATGTGTAAATATATAAAGTTTATACCTACCGTCTGTTATTATATTAATTTACAAATCGGTGGTGGTGTGCGAACGCGCCGCGGTAGAATTAGTTAATTGATTTCATTAAACTTACCTTTAATCTATTTGGAGTTTTTTTTCGACCGACTTCCACAAAAGGAGGAGGTCCCCAATTCGTCTGTATTTTTTTATGTATGTTACGCGATATCTCCGCCAAATGTGGACCGATTTTCAAAATTCTTTTTGTGTTCGATAGAGATTATTTCAAGGGTGGTCCTATATAAATTTGGTCACGATTTGAAGTCGGCCCGTTAAGTTTTTAAACTTGTGATTATGATAATTTTCTTACAAGACTTTTTAGGTTTTAATGTTGTAAGATTAAAATATCTATACCATACCTTTTTGATGACTAACTCAATAATCACGATGCCCCTTTTCTATAAAACATTTGAGCTAATCTTATTTTTAATAAGCGTGTCATTTGTTTCCTTGCGTCATATTGTTTGAAAATGAAAGGGACAAACTAGTTTTAAAGTTAAGACACGCGTATGATATTTATTTATAAGTGAGGGGCTATAAATTGCAGATGAGAATACGTTGAAACAATATTCCCGCATTATAATATTTTTTTTTTGTTTTTTTTTATTTTTTTTAAATTACAGAATATCCAAGCGACCGTCCGCGCCACCACCACGATACCTACCGTCCACCTGTACTTACTTTAAACCCGACAACTCACCACGCCGACATACCGTTATTACTTTACCTGACGCGCATTGAAAAAATTGAAAAAATGCGCAATTTTTACAAAAAAAAAAATTAAAAACAGAAAAACCATCCAAACGACTACACGTATTACTTTTTTTTATAAAAAAAAAAACTTTATCCATTCAAATTTTACGACTACGCCCTTTTATACCATTTTTTTCTCTTTTTTTCATTTTTTTTTCTTTTTTTTCTGACATTTCATAATGTATGTAGCAGTCTTACCACATACAAACCTATTATAGAGGGAAGGAGCCAGATATCTCGGTAGTCTAAACGGCTGAGTCTGTGGTGTAAAAATAGAAAAAACATCAGTTTATTATAATGTACTTTTGCATCACAACGTATTTTTTGTAACGCGTATTCCTACTTTTATACCTAGAGACTTGTTGACGCCTTGTCGGAGGTGGATGCGCGGGATTGTTTCCGAATAGAGAATACTATAGATTTAAAAAAAAAATTATAAATAAACATATGACAAAATAATAGACAGACAAGGTAGAAAAATTCCTTGTAGTAAAAAAAAATTAGCGCTAAAGCTAGAGTCCAATTATTTTATTAAATATTTTCGAGTTGTCCGTTTTTAATGCGTGTGAAAAATAATAATAATGCCTTCAATTATATATGTACCTACTAGTATATTAAGGAAAATCTTTCACGCAAAATAATTCAAAGAATATAAACTCGACGGGAAAAATATTTTTTTCACTTTTCCTGTAAAATGATTACAAAAAAACATGTTTAATTACGTGTCATTCTATCACCAATAAACGTTTTTATCAGTTTATTTTATGCAAAATGTATTTATACAATAGAAATTTGAAAAAAATAACTGTAAAACATTTTTTTTTTTACTTTTTTACATAATGATTACAATAATCCTGTAAGTGAATACATTTTATAACATGGAAAAAACTTATTCTTGTGTTTTTAAAACAAAAAAAATAAACGACCACCTCCGAGAAGGCGTCAATTAGCGCACCGATTTAACGCATTTAATAGTTTTTTTTTTTTAAATGTAAAAAAATGCGTTAAACCGATGTACGTATGTAATGACAGCGGCGACGGAGGGCGGCGACTACAAGAAAATCGAAAATCATTTTATTTGCAAACATTGTGGTTCACTTCATCTGCACAAATATATATATATATTTTTTTTTATAGTAACAGATATTTAACACAAATTATTACAATATCGCCAAATAAATATCTAAATCGGGAATAATTCCGTGGAAGGCGTGAATATATTGAATAAGTCGACTTACATTATTACAAAATTGGCAACACTCCAGGCTTTAGGGCATAAATACCAGACTCCAGGCTGATATTGAATAGAAAAAGCTAATATCACTTTACTCAACCCAATTTTATCAAACCCGCGACCTCAGGACGGTAGTCGTTTACATGAAATACAACTACGTCACCGAGGCAGTCATTTTAATCCATGTAATAGAAATTTTTTTTTCATTTATCGCTTTTTTTATAATATATAAAAAAATCACTGCCTCGGTGGCGTGATGGTATTTCAGTACGACTACGATTCTGAGGTCTCGTGTTCGATCTCCGGCGAGGGCAAAGTGATATTGGATTTTTCCATATCAGCCCGGAGTCTGGAATTTGTGCCCGATATGGCGATAGGCTCGCCCCCTATCACATCTGGGACTGAACTAAGCTCGGCGAAATGTGGGTATTCTAGTTCGCTAGTGCGCCTCTGCCTAACCCTTCGGGGATAAAGGCGTGAGCTCATGTTATGTAAAAAAATCAGCGATAGCTCAGTCGGCAATGGTACGTACTGCCGAGACGAGTGTCGGAGGTTCGAGACCAACCCCCAAAAGGAGCACACACCTCTGACTTTTCTATGTTAAGTGTGTTTTCATTGTGAATTATTGCTTGCTATAACGGTAAAGGAAAACATCGTGAGGAAACCTGAGAATTTCTCCACAAGAATTTCGAAGGTATGTGAAGTCTACCAACCTGCATTAGGCCAGCGTGGTAGTCTAAGGCCTAACCTCTCTCATTAGTAGAGGAGGCCCGTGACCAGCAGTGGGACAGTAATATTATAGCGGGGACATCTGCAGACACAGAGTGGTGCTCAGCTCACTTATTAGAACTATTTCACCCTAATATATACAAACTGCCCCATCGGCTATCAGTTCTACGAGCTATGTGCCCTGCCCACTGCCATTTCAACTTGCTAATCCTCTGGGCTATGTCGGTGACGTTCGTTCTTTTACTGATCTCCTCATTCCTGATTTGACCACGTAGAGAAACACCGAGCATAGCCCTCTCCATAGCTCGCTGAGTGACTGTGAGCTTTCTAATGCGGCCCATAGTTAGAGGCCACGTTTCAGTGCCATAAGTCATCACTGGTCGCTGGATGCAGGCCGCTTCCAGGTCGATCTGGAAATCTTTGGGGGAGGCCTATGTTCAGCAGTGGACGTCCTATAGCTGATGATGATGATGATGATGATGATATACAAACTATCAACAGACAGGAACCACAATGTCCGCTACATAAAACGAGAGTTACGCGATCGTTCACCATCGCGCCGTCGGTCGCGGTGCGTGTTGGTGCATGTGCAGTTAGAGCAGTACTCACAGTGCATGTCCCTCTCTCGCTCGTACTCTATGAAGGCGTACCCGCGCGGCTTGCTGCTCTCCTTGTCGAATACCATGTGGATCTGGAGGAACAAGGACGTTTAGCAGCTAAATTGACTATTGTAAACAATATCAATGAATTTCTGTAGGAACATAGATTTATCATCTAAATAACGTATGCAATAGGAATTTATTAAAAATACTCCAAGGATAATTTTATTTTAGTAATTTAAATACTTATTTTTTTATTTGTGAGTCACGTGACGGTAAACACCAATCATGTTGCATGACGTCAGGTTACTCATTTTTCTTATTTATTTACTCCACAAGGGCCTAAGAGCTAAGATCCAAAGTCATACTGCCAGGTTATTTGGTAATTTCTTTTCGTATTTTTATTTAAATATTAACTTAATTTCAACGCGGATGTGATCAACAATCAATATCTGATCAACGAAATATCTGGCCCGTTTTTTTTTAGTTTGAAATCATAAATGTTATTTCCTCAATATCTTTTTTAAAAGCGATTTTGTATCTATGGTAAGAAACAATGACGTCTCCAGTAGCTACAGTTAACAGGTAGCGTTTTGGCGGCAAACTAAATTATACATATTAATTTTTGTTTTTTTAAACTAAATATATGGAAATAAATTACGAAATATTTTTTTACATGTGTAGGATAAACTAATAAATATCCCTGTATACTTTTAATAACAATAGTCAAGTATCCAATTGTAATAATTTCCTGATGGTAGGATATTCGTATCCGACCGGATGGCGATCACTGTACACATGGTGCTAAAACCTGCCATAGTGACCCACACTCCGTGGTTCGCGTTCCAGGATCAGCCAGTGTATTTCCTGTTCTCTCGAGGGGCTTGCGGCATGACTTGATGGTTGGTTGAAACGGATATGGGGGTATCCCTGTATCTGCATCGGTCATCCGTCTTGTCGCAAGCCCCTCGATTTGCTTCTTCCCTCTTCGGATTCGGAGTGTGAAAAAGCATAAATAGTCCGGCATGATTTTGACCACTGATAAACACAGTGTTTGTCAGTGGTCGCTAGTTTTTTTGTACTGCACTACACTTACCATCAGGTGCAGTGTAATCACTTTGCCGTGCCTGGATAAAAAAGGACTACTTTTTAGCCTGTATTTTTTTTATTTTGGTTCCTATGAAATAGATTTGTCACAAGCAAGCTCGTAGAAGAATAAATAAATTATTACTCACTTTTTTAATAGCTCCATATCCTTCAAACTCTCTACGAAGCTTGGATTCAGACGTGTCGTAATTCTGCAAGAAACAGTTTGTTCTTTACGTTACGAAATCAAATCAAATCGTTTATTGAATCCATAAAATGTCACATTGTTTAGATTCCGTCTAAAATGTTTACTCTACCGCCAGTTCGGAACGCTGGCTCGTCAGAGAAGAACGGGCAAGAAACTCTGACGTTGCTCTTTTTGAGAATAATAACCAGTTTACAGTCAGATATCAATACACAACCAAAATATTTTTTTTTTTTTTTTTTTTTGTTTTCTTATTACATGTTATGTTATGTAATAAGAAAACAAAAAAATTCAATAATTTACATTAAATTAGAGCAGCCAATCTACAACAAGGTAACCTCCATGTAAAACTCAAGTGTATGAACTTTAACCTCCGAATACTCATACTCTCAAGATTGTCTTATGTCATTTAAGGCCTTATCCGTCAAAATCAATAAGAATCCGTTAAAGTTATAACATTCCAGTATTCGGGCGTAAGACTATTTTCGTGATGTAGACTTGAATGACATTGTTCTAGTACTCAAAAAATCCTCAAAAAGTTTAAACGTCACTTGAACATACAAATTAAAGTGGTAGAACCATGCTGCAGCTATCTACAGCATGGTCCATTCGTGCTGTAGCCATAACTATTAATACTGATTTCTTAAGTTTACGCGAATGCTATTCATTGAAATAAAATTATTTTTACGGATTTTATCACGATTTGGTTTTAATTTTTATTCCCGACGTTTCGAAGGCCTTGCAGTCTTCGTGGTCACGGGTTGGACTGAGATGTCATTTGTCCAAGAATGTTAATATTACAAAATCTACCTTCATTTTAGAATTATACAGATTTTAAAAAGTTAACCGTTTATGTTCCGATCTACGCAGTACGAGCTCACAGTGTCTTGAGGTCTGGCAGCTGGTCTTTTGGGTTCCGATTTGATTAAATGTATAATTGGATCCCAGGCTTGTGCAAGCTTCCAACCATCTTCTCTATTGAAATTAGGATGTTTTTTAATTTCAATAGCCTCGCGTATCATCCTAGGTAGGAATCGTTGTTCTTTGGCAAGGATTTGTGGCTTGTCAAATCTTAGGTAATGTTTGGAGCCTTCCTCTGAATGTTCGGCAACTGCAGACTTCGTAGAGCGTCGGTGTTTCACGTCAGCTATATGTTCTTTTACGCGGGACCCGCGTAATTAATAATTTCAATAGAGAAGATGGTTGGAAGCTTGCACAAGCCTGGGATCCAATTATACATTTAATCAAATCGGAACCCAAAAGACCAGCTGCCAGACCTCAAGACACTGTGAGCTCGTACTGCGTAGATCGGAACATAAACGGTTAACTTTTTTAAAATCTGTATAATTCTAAAATGAAGGTAGATTTTGTAATACTAACATTTTTGGACAAATGACATCTCAGTCCAACCCGTGACCACGAAGACTGCAAAGCTTTCGAAACGTCGGGAATAAAAATTAAAACCAAATCGTGATAAAATCCGTAAAAATAATTTTATTTCAATAACTATTAATGTTTACAGAACAAATGGGCCGGCTCGACTGGTTTGATACAACTGTCTTACAGAAAACCGACGTTAAGTGGCAGTTCACTATTGCGTTCTGTGAGATTTCCGATTACCCAAGTACCCCTGCCTTTCCACTTCCTATTCCCCACCTTTAAAGTTGTCAAGGCATCCATGATTGTTTTGGTATCACCAGTGTCTATGGGCGGTGAAGAGGTCTCTGTTATAAAAAAACATAATCAAACTTTTAGATACTGAATGTGACTAATGCGTCATGCTCCCTCTTGTAACGCTCATCAAGCTAGTGTCGCAGTAACGCGTTGAATATATCTCTCTCGCTCGCTGTAAGCCGACTTTACTTGAAAGAGCGTTACATAGCCAAGCGTGACGGCTCAGTCATGCAATACTCACAAAATACATTGCACAGCCTAAAAATGTTTTCACTTCTTTTTCTTTTAAAAAAATATGGCTTCGTGATTTTGCCAGTGTCACAGTAATTTATATTATTGACCTTTTGAACAAGTAACCGGCCCGTAAAAATAAATAAATAAATAAATACACCCAACAGTCACACACCTAGTCCTGCCCCCACACTAGGTATAACCTGTATCGTGGGTGTCAGAGACTATGAGAGACGCGCGCTCTCACAACAACCACACTTGAAACTAATATCTGTGGGCCACACAAACATTTGTCTCAATGCGGGAATCGAACCCGCGGCCTCTCGCTTCACAGCCGGCTACTCGCCTACTGCGCCACGGAGGCTGTCATAAAAGAAAGAAGAATAGTAAAAGAAAAAAAAGTCAAATTAAATTATATTTGCTAATGCGGAACAAGCATTATTTTAGACGATTTTAAAAGGGATAGTCACTTTAAAAAGAATTTTCAACTCACCACCCTGGCGACGAAGAGCGTTTTGAACGGATCAGCGGTGGCTCTCGGGTTGGCTGTGGGGTCCCACAGCGCGATCTCCTGCTCCAGCTTGTAGGCGGTCTGCTCGGCTCGCTCGCGGCGGCGCCGCTCGAGGCGCTCCTCGCGCGTCTCCACGCGGGTCGGCGGCGGAGTCTCCGACGGGTGCTGCGAGGGGACAACATACGTACAGGCGGGGCAGACGATGTTTTTAGGCAGTGGTCAGCAACATGCAGCCCTTGGATGTCCTATTTGCGGCCCGCGATTGTATTGTAAACGATGTAGATACGCAAAAAGGATCCAACCCATAAAATGATACTTTTCAATGAACATCAAAGTTTAAATTATATTTGCTTATTAATATAATATTTTACTGCCTCGGTGGCGTAGTTGTATTTCGGTATGACTATCGTCCTGAGGTCTCGGGTGTGATCCTGGGGTCGGGCAAAGTGATATTGGATTTTTCCATATCAGCCCGGAGTCTGGAATTTGTGCCCGATATGGCGATAGGCTCGCCCCCTATCACATCTGGGACGGAACTAAGATCGGCGAAACGTGGGTGTACTAGTTGGCTAGTGCGCCTCTGCCTACCCCTTCGGGGATACAGGTGTGAGCTTATGTATATGTATGTATATTATTTTGTGATTTTGTTGTTTTGGGACATAGTTGTAAGAATATTGTTGATATTTTTCAAGACGTCTGAGTAGCTATTTTTTTGAGTAACGGATTTATTAAACACTGGCATTGGCAAAATCATCAACCTTAATTGCACATCATTACTCAAAAAAATAGCCAGTCAGACGTCTAAATCAATTTTATAGGTTTATGTTTACTTGTGTCCTTATTGAGATGGTCAAATAGTTATTTTCTTTCTTTTTACACATTTTTGTCTATGATCCATAATGTTACCTCGTTGGTTTAGTGGCAGCATATATGGCTGTGACCCGAGTCCTGGGTTCGATTCCCAGGTAAGACAAAGAGAATTGTCTAATTTAATTTGCCTGCGACTCGATCCTCAGAGAGGGTTGAACCAGGCAGCAGTCGGTCGTAAAAAATAATCTAAATAATTTCTGCAACATGCTTGTAAGTGTTGCGCCGACCCCACATTAAGGTGGGTTAAGGGCAGGTAGAAAGGTACATTATAGGACAACAAAAAATATTTGTTATTTTCTTCTATAGCATTGACTAACAAACATGCAGGTGAGTCACCTGATGGTTAGTGATCACCACAGAATCTACAGGATTAAACTCAGTGGGGTTGGCTACAGACGGCCGGTGGTAAAAACCAATCCGATTCCTTTCAGCAAAATCTGCTTACTGTGATCCGACACCAAACTGAAGTGTAGGTGGAAAGATAGACTTAAATACCACATGAACTCCATTTTGATTAGAAAATGAGTACCGTAAGATGCGATCAGAATAATTGTAACTAACCTCAAAACAATTGAGAAAAGCGCCGACTCCATCGTAGCCCTTTTGTTTCTTCTCATGGGGGAGCTTCGCTGCCGGCGGGAGATAGGGAATGGGATCCCTCGCGGCAAAAAGAGCCAATAAATTCGGAGGCAAAAACTGCGTCATAGTGTGTTCACTGCACACTTAATCAACTAAACATCATGTCGCATATACGACAAATATATCTCTCTTATACTAAAAACACTTCACACTAATTATTACAATGGAAATCACAGTGAATTCGATACGTAGATTCGATACAATCATGAAAATAAAATGCAATTTCTCGATGCGGTTAACGCAGCGGCCATTTGTAAAATTGCGTTTTGTTTTTGCATTGAATGATGCTACATTTTGGCGTCGTTTTGTTGATGAACGAAGTCGTACAAATAATAATGAAAATGCTATTGAAACCACAAAAATAAATAAAAAATTTAATATCCTGTTATTCGATTCACACTATATTATTTTTTCGTGACATAAGCATGAGAGTAAAGTGGGTAGACCACAACACTGCATACATTTTTACACTACCTATACATTCACAGTACTTTAAAATGATCACACAATCCACTGGTTATTTCATAAAATAGTATGGAGGCCATATGATATACGAAACGGTAAGATTATAGCATGCTACGATCTCCCCTGCAGATACTCAATACAGGATTGCATGACAAATTTAAAACTATTGAGAGCACGCAATAGTCACGCATGTCTGGTCCATATTCCGTCACGCGTCGTTACTCGTCCATTGTGATCACTTAGCTCGATCGCGCACCCTTCATTCTACAGTTAATCCATATCCCAATCATCACCATAATTCTTCACTAACATAACAATCACCACAATGACGGTCAGCGTGACAGAGAGACAAATTCCAACAATCAAAATGACAAGCATGTTTCGGCCCAACCACGTCTCCGCGCCATGGACTGGCCCGCGAATCCTGAACGCGTTCCTGTACGCGGGGCCCTGGAGCCGCGGCTTGGGCTGCTCCATAGCGTCGCCGCCGCTGTTTGATATCTCTTGAAACGTTCTGGAAAGGAAAATGGTGGAGAAATTGTATCGCAATGTGTATGGTTAGATATTGCGGTAAGTAGTAATAGAACCTCTGTCTACAGAGTCTCTAACACGAACGAACTAGCTAAACCGATTTACTGTCACTGCCTCATAGAAAATCGACGTAAAGTGTAAGTGCAGCTACTCTATTTTTTCACAACCTAACTACCAAATAAAACACAGTATAATTCACATATTTTATTTGGAACTAGTTGCGACGTACTCCTCCCTTAGGAATGTGATGATTATGATAATGACAGTGACCAGAGTGCCCGCCGCGCCCAGACTGCCGAGCCAGCAGAATGTGTTGCGACTGCACGTATGAGAGTCGAAGTTGCGGAGCGGACGCTGCAGAAACAATGGGTGACTTATCTTCTCTGGAATCAATTAAAATTGGTAAAAATGAATTATCTAGGAAAATAGCTAAATAACTGTCAGAAAAACTATACTGAATTAAATTTTACATTTGAAAACTATAATGTAGCCGGTCGTAAAAACTATACTGCATTTTTGCTGCAAGGGACTTGAAGTGTGTTGCCCTGACTTCATTGGGATTTGGCAGTTAAAAATAATTATCAATGAAGGCAGACGGTCCATATTATGGTAAATGGATGATAACCCATGGGCATTAGCAATGTCGGGAGTACGGCCAAGCCACTAACTACCGCAAAATGGAAAAGAACAGTGGATTATGAATAGCAAGATATTTGGACTTGCAAATATCTGATAATTCCAAAACTAACTACTATCGAGCTCCTATTACGGGCTCTAGTGCTATGTAAAGTTGATTATTAAGTTTAATGTAACATATTTATTATAGTGACATTTCCAGACACTCAAATACCCCTCACACATGCTCATATCTGCTCATATATTGCCCTTGTACATGCTGGGAACAAACAAAAAATAGGTAGATACTTACGATTAGCATTGGCGGAGCCGGGTTCCACTGATGCTGATCTATAATGTAAAACACTCATCACAACTCAAAACAAAAGAAAACTAAATCGCGTCGAAACTTAAACGAATGCAAAAAAAAAACCTTTTGAGTTTGCATTTGTGATAATAAAACGCAATTTAAAAAAATAAACTAGTTTCCATTTTGTATCGTTTTAAATATTTTTTACTTTGATTTTTCTTCTAAGAAATCGTACATTTCAACTAAAAAAATGGTTTACAGTGCTCTACAGTATTTTGTCGTGTCAGGAATATGCCACAAAGCAACATCTTTATTAAAATTATTATCTATCGACGTGAGGTCCACAAACCCTTGATACAGCCCTGCTGCGACGACATTATGGATAGTACGATTTGTTTTTTCGACTCGATTTACTTACAATGGTATTATCAATTATTCATATAAAGGCAATAGATTAGGAATGCCGTATGATAGTTTACCAATAGTTAATTATTGTGAGACGCGACCCCCGAAACGGTATTGGGAAAACCAGGGCCGGATTCGGATTCGTATTTATATACATTATAATTGAAACCCATGTGACCTAATTTCGAAATTGTATTTTAGTTAATGTTCAGGGCCCATTTGTCGGCTGGGAACCGGGTGGTCTTGGGTTCGATTTCCAAGTCAGGCAGGTGTTAACACAACTAACACGACTTGCTTGCTTGCGAAACATGCTTGAAAGGGTGTTGTGCCGACCCCACATTAAGGTGGGATAAAGGCAAGTACAAAGAAAGTAGGTAACATAGCTTATATGGTTAATCCTAGATCACTATTTCTTAGAATACCTACGCAAAACCTAGCAATTCTTGCGCGATAGAAAAGGTCACGCAATCAGGATACTAAAATAAAAAGCATCCTCTCATGGCGGGTGCACGCCGGCAGAACGACGGCGAAAGAATTTATACCTATTGCGTTCACACAAAAAAAACTTTCGCTGTTGTGTGAATGAAACAGGCATAGATTCTTTCGCCTTCGTTTGACCGATGTGTACCCGCCATTATAGGCACGCATTTTTCCCGCCAATTTGAAAATACATACATAGACTCTCCCTAAGTGGGCAGGCATAGGCGAACTTTTTTTTTTTTTTTATAGTAGAGATTGGCAAACGAGCAGATGGGTCACCTGATGGTAAATGATCTTCACCGCCCATTGACACCCAAGACACAAAAAGAATCATGGGTGCGTTGCCAACCTAAAAGGAGCGAATGGAAGGGGAGGGAAGGGGATTGGGAAAGGTAGTGGGGAAATAGGCCACCGGAAATCTCACTTACCGAACGAAACGCGACAGCAAGCTGCCACTTTACGTCGGTTTTCTGTGAGACAGTGGTATCTAACCGGTCGATCCGGCCCATTCGTGCTATAGAAGTTACTGTCTACAGCATGGCTCTACCACAATGATGAACTTAGTAACTACCCACATTTCGCGCGCACATTGTCGTGCCAGATATGATAGACGAGTTATATCACCATATCGAACACAAACTCTGGTCTGATACTGAATAGCAAAACCCAATATTACTGCAGTTGCTATTTAAGTCGGCATCGGTGCTACAAGAAGGAGGCTGCCAAGTGTAGGCTACACGGATTGGAAAAAGGAAGGAAATAAACTACAAATAATTGGATCATCAGTCGTAGCGTCCTTGTAGTTTATGGTGAAAGGTATAGATAGATTGCCGTTGACGGGGATCGAACCCAAGACCTCAGGACAGTAGTCGTACCGTGCACGCAATACAACTAAGCCGCAGAAGCAATTATTAATTTGATAATACTATTGCAAAACTTACAGAACAGGGCTCTTAGTCTTTTCTTCGCATTCTGTCATCACAATAGCAATACATTTACAATAAATGCATATTTTTTATAAATTCTGCACCCTTTTTGACATTGACAAAAATATGTCAAAAATACAGGTTAGGTTCTTTTTATTTATGTTACCCAGAAATGAGGTTTTTCCAATGAAATCGAGGCATAACTGCGAAAAATTGAAGCATTCTATCATCATCATCATCATCATCAGCCATAGAAAGTCCACTGCTGAACATAGGCCTCCCCTAAATATTTCCAGATCGACCTGTTGGAAGCGGCCTGCATCCAGCGACTTCCTGCGACCTTTATCAGGTCGTCGGTCCACCTTGTAGGTGGACGTCCTACGCTGCGCTTGCCGGTACGTGGTCTCCACTCGAGAACTTTCGGGAACATTCTATGCATGGTAAGAAACCAAAATGGCGACTTTGCGAAAGAAAGACTCTAATAATATATCAGTTAGGCATCTTCTTTACATTCCGAAACAAGTATTATTGTAAATAAAACACCGTACCGTTTGACCGTACCTATAATAAAATCAATCAGTATTTATACATGATTTGTCTTTTGACATACATTTAAATCGATTGCGAAACTAAAATGGCGGAACCATTAATACACATACAAACATAAACATAAGCTCACGCCTGTATCCCCGAAGGGGTAGGCAGAGGCGCACTAGCAAACTAGTACACCCACATTACGCCGAGCTTAGTTCCGTCCCAGATGTGATAGGGGGCGAGCCTATCGCCATATCGGGCACAAATTCCAGACTCCGGGCTAATATGGTAAAATCCAATATCACTTTGCCCGACACGGGGATCGAACCCGATCCCCAGGACGGTAGAAGTATCGAAATACAACCACGCCACCGAGGCAGTAAGTAGATAATAAATAAATACACCCAACAGTCACACACATAGTCCTGACCCCACATGGGATGTAACTTATATCGTGGGTATCAGAAACTAAGAAGACTTTCGGTCTCACAACACCCAGACCCCAAACAAATATCTGTGGGCCACACAGACATTTGTAATCGGGAATCGAACCCGCGACCTCAAGTTTCACAGCCGGATACTCGCCCGCTGCGCAACGGAGGCTGTAAACACGTACTTTTTGTAGTTATGCTAGGTCCTTAAGTGACCATAGAATGGAAGCTGGATGCAGGCCACTTCCAATGGGTCGGTCTGGAAATCTTTTGGGAAACATATATTCAGAAGTGGGCGTCAGGTGGCTGATGATTAGATGGCATGTGTCTTGTATGTATGTGCTTTAGTGGTAAAGCCACGCTGTAGACCGGTTCGACCGGGCTGATACCACTGTCTCACAAAAAACCGACGTAAAGTGGCAGTTTGCTGTCGCGTTTCGTTCGGTGAGTGAGATCTCTAGTGGCCCATTACCCCATTCCCTTCCCCAATCCTTTTTCCCTCCCCTTCCATTCCCACCTTTTAGGTAGGCAACGCACCCATGATTATTATTATATTTTTGTGTCTTAGGTATCTATGGGCAGTGGAGATTACTTACCATCAGGTGACCCATCTGCTCGTTTGCCAGTCTCTGCTATATAAAAAAAATGTATCTAGTCAGTCTGTATGCACCATTCAGCGGCGGCGTTAGACATCGGCGACGTCGGCGACAGAGGTTTTTGGAGAATTGAAATATACTCTAAATCGGTCCACATTTGGCGGAGATATCGCGTAACATACATTAAAAAAAATACAGACGAATTGAGGACCTCCTCCTTTTTGGAAGTCAGTCGAAAAAGAAAATCAAAATACAAATAAAACATTTAATGAAACTTAAATTATGAATGTTTACAATATTCTAAAATAACAGCCCATTTTATAATACAGAGGCGTAGTTAGATAACTGGGGGGTCATTACAAATTACGTATGGAAATAGCAATACCGTTTTTCTCTGTCGTTTCGATGGCTATATACAAAATGGATATTTGTGTATTTTATATATTATTTTCTAAGGCAAGGGTACCACCGTCAATAAATATTGCAATCCCATATAAAGCGATCCAGTTCAATATTTATCATGTTAAGGTTAATAAATATTCATCTCGATCCAATACGCAAGATAGCCTCCATGGCTTGTCGGGCGAGTAGCCGGCTCTGAAGCGAGAGGCCGCGGGTCTGATTCCCGCATTGAGATAAATGTTTGTGTATCCCACAGATATTAGTTTCGCGTATGTGTGTTGTGAGAGCGCGCGTCTCTCATAG
Source organism: Clanis bilineata (assembly GCA_036417725.1). Lineage (NCBI taxonomy): Eukaryota > Metazoa > Arthropoda > Insecta > Lepidoptera > Sphingidae > Clanis > Clanis bilineata. The sequence continues at coordinate 533,889 of CM071138.1, read as the reverse complement.
TGTCTGACACCCACGATACAGGTTATACCTAGTGTGGGGACAGGACTAGGGGTGGGACTAGCGGGTGGATTTATTATTGCAATAAATATTGACACAAAAAAATTATCAATAAGTATTGATGGTTCACAATAAATCTAGATTATCAATATTCATGCAAAATGCGTTGTCCTTCAATAATTGGGTACTTGAAAAAAAAAATTATACGGAATTTAAGTCATCTAAAACGTAGCACAGAAAGAAATATTGAAATACTCTCAAAAATAAAAAAAATATAAGCATTTGTAGTTTGGTGTAACCTTCAAACTGCGGGAAAGAGTATCAGTAAAATCACGTCACGGCCATAACGGTGCGTGCGTTGGAAAGGGATAGCAAGATATCCCCACTACGCCACCACTCTTGCTCATTGCAGAATTTAAAATATGAATTACTGCCTCATTTTCCAACCAATTTCGATGCTGTTTTAGAGAAGGGTTTCTTTTTTGTTTTATTTGCTATTACATATAAAAATGTGTATGAAATGAAACATAGTCAAGTACCCAATTGTTGGCAAGATCACAAATATTGTGATATTTATTGACTATGTAACCCTTAAGATGCATAAGATATATCAGAAATGATGTAGCAAATATCTTATTTTTAATCGTCCAATATTGAAAATGGAATGAATGTTATACATACGTTTAAATAATAAATTAAGAGATTTTTGTGGTAACAATTATTAAAAAAAAGAAGGACGTACAATACAAGGCGTGATGTAACGGTTTGTGTCGCGCCGCTATAATTTGGGCGTGCGAGGGAGACAAGCATATGTACATTTTTCTCTTTGTATTATTTTGTATTGGGTATATAAGTATAGAAATCCGCTTTTTGTTTTAAATATTTACTTTAAATTAAAACACAGTATAAAAAAACTTATAGCTAAATATGACCCCCTAATATTTACAATATATAACATTGACTTAAATCCTTAAATTCATTTTCATCCCTCACAAAGTGGGAAAAAGTAACAAAAGCTAATTCTTTTAAAAGAAAATTTCTTCCGAGAACCGATTTTTCAATAGACAACTTACATCTGAAAGAGAAGTTTATAACTTCAACAGATTTTTATATATTAACCGTGAGAATAAATACCCAAAGAAATTTGCTGGCTATTGAAAATCGGCCCTTAAACAAATAACATTTTTCATAGACAATATTTTTTATTTAACTCCGTGGTTTAGTCGAAGTTAGTATACATAATCGCACACCTGTATCCTGAAGGGGTAGGCAGAGGCGCACTAGCGAACTAGAACACACGCATTTCGCTGAGTTCCGTCCCAGATATAATAGGGGGCGAGCCTGTCGCCATATCAGGCACAAATTCCAGACTCCGGGCTAATGTTGAAACTCAATATCATGTTGCCCAACCCGGGGATCGAACCCGAGACCTCAGGAAGGCAGTCCGTGCCGAAATACAACTACGTTGCCGAGGGAGCACAAAAATAGTACACATAAGTATATATAGCACCTTACTTATAAAATCAGTTTAACTGAGTAAATGGCTAAGAATAGCCTGTCACTTTTGTCCTTGTGTCACATTGTTTGAAAATAAAAGGGATAGACTATTCTTTACCATTTGCTCAGTTAAACTATTTTTATAAGTAAGGGCAATAGTATACATAGTAGTCCGGTATAATAGTAGACATAGGTAACGGTTTTACTTATGACGTCATAATTAAGAAGTTCTTCAATAAATAGTTAAGAGAGACGCAGATATCTTTGGTCGCCTCCTTGGTCTAGTGGCAGCATGTATGGGCTGTAGACCGGGAGGTCCTGGGTTCGGCTCCCAGGTCAGGCGAAGTAAATTTTCTAATTTAATTTGCCCGGAGCTGGATCCCTCACAGGGGGTTGACGTCAGGCAGGCGGCCGGTCGTAAAAACTAAGCAAAATCCTCTTTGCAACATGCTTGAAAATGTGTGTTGCGCCGACCCCACATGAAAGTGGGATAAGGGCAGGTAGAAAGAAAAGAGACGCAGATATCTTTACATTGCTGGAATGAGAATCGTGATTACACTTCAGGGGGGCTAATGCCCCTTCGACCCCCAACTGAATGCACCCACGTACACTTTTATTTACATTCCCGTCCTATGTGATGAATTTAGTTAACATAAGTCTATGACTTCATTAAGTTTAGGCTGTAGGGACCTGACATTTGATATTTTCCCTGCGGGCATTAATGGATGAATGTAGCTAGGCGGGTGTGGATCTGTCGCGTCCTGTCGACAAAATAATCACCAGTTTAAAAACTTAAAAACCTATTTCAAAATTCATCAGATGTTGACTCAATCTACATGGGACCACTCTTGGACCAAGCTCTATTGAACGCAATACAAACTTTAAAATTCCAAGACTTCTATGTATCGTACTAGACAGGCTGATCGGTACATAGAATTGACGCACTAAGTTACACAACACGTTTTTTTGGTAGTTATGCCAAGTCCTTATTCTTCATTTGTCAATGGTGCGACAGATTTCATATACCTCCGAAATTCTTGTAAATTCTCAGGTAACAAAAAATACCAACGAGATAAAAACCGCATTCTTTCTAACGACCGGTTTCAATAAACAATCTAAGTTAGAATGTGCAGATAGATTACAAAAATTAGCCAATAAGAACACAGTTTGAACATGACTCCGTCAAATGACGTGTTTTGATTGGTTCATAATCGCGATCTATCTGCACTTTAAACTGAGATCGTTTATTGAAACCGGCCGTTAGTCTGTTAAACTCACCATAAAAGATATAACATCCATTGGTATCTTGTCCTCCCAGTCTATCCTGTCCGTCTTCATCACAGGTTCCTTCACCACTTTATTCTCATTGTCAACCATGACCTGCTCCAACTTTTTATTCTTCAACACTTCGATTTTATCCACCAGCATTTTATCTACCACTTCGTTTATATCGTCATCAGCTTCCATATTACTTAGATCCGGAGTTGGGACTATGATTGTGTTATTCTCTATTACTAGGGGTTTGGGGGGTTCTCTCTTATTGTCCTGAGTGGTGCCCATGAACATGAGTTTACCGTCTACAATTTGTGCGGACAGCGTTGGTACATTATGTGTACCATCTGGCGCCTGGTAAATCGGATGTAGGTAGCCTATGGTCGCCTTTTTTGGTACAACAGGTTCAGAGTTTGGTAAAATATTGTTCAACGTGAGCACGGGTTCAATAACCATATTTTTTTGTATTTTTTCTTGGTTATGTAATATATTTTTCGTTGGCTCTTTTAATAACCTTTCTATTGGAACTAAAGTTGGCTGTGATTTGTCAATTTTGTGTGTTGTTTTAGACAAGTGTTTCTTTAGTATTGATGGATTATTTTTCGTTCTGCTAAATGATTGCAAACTCTTGTCTATGGTTTTTATTTTTGGCGGCGGCGCGTCGTCGTCTAGTATTATTATCTCGTTTGATGGTAGATCTCTGGAATCAATTGCCAATTTGTTTTTCTTTATTTAAAGAGCTTAGTCTAACTTAAATTGTCGAAATTACATAAATGCATTCATAAGCTCACGCCTGTATCCCCGAAGAGGTAGGCAGAGGCACACTTACGGACTAGAACATTCATATTCCTCCGAGCTTAGTTCCGTCCCATACGTGATAGGGGGCGAGCCTGTCGCCATATCGGGCACAAATTCCAGATATATATTAAAAAAAAATATCAGTTTGCCCTTGCCGGCGATCGAATCCGAGACCTCAGGACGATAGTCATACCGAAATACAAGTATGACACCGAGGCAGTCAATTGTTTTGTAGGTTCCCTCGGAAGGGGTTCACGTCAGGCAGGCGGCCGGTCGTAAAACCAAGCTAAATCCTTTCTGCAACATACTTTAAAAAGTATGTTGCGCCGACACCACATTAAGGGCAGGTAGAAAGAAAGAAGTTTCTCATATTTCCCAATTAGAACAGCTTGGCGGACTGGCTCCGTCGAAGCGACCAAGTACTGAACCCCAAACTCCTCGTTTTGTAGTAAGTTTGTCGTCTTACCCGGTGATGATCTCCGGTTCACCAGCGCTATCGTCTACATGCACTTCCATAACATCGTTGTCGATCACTTCAGTGGTGAACGTGGTGGAGTTGGTCACGTTTGTAAACGTCTGTACATCAGTGTACGGCTCTTTTGTCTGAAAATATATTTTTTACTCTTTCACGCCAGAACGGCTTATAGGCTCAGCGGGCTTAGACAAGTGGCTTATGCGCTAGTCGAATAGAATAAATGTATGGGAATGACATAAGAGTACGTCGCATGAGCGTACTCTTATCGACGGACTTCCAAAATGAAGGTCCTCAATCCGTCTGTATTTTTTTATGTATGTTACGCGATATCTCCGCCGAATGCTGACCGATCTTCAAAATTATTTTTGTGGTCGATAGAGCTTTTTTCAAGGGTGGTCCCATATAAATTTGGTCGCGATCGGATTTGAAGTCGGTGTGATAAGTTTTAAACTTGCGATTATAATGTCATTCCCATACATTTATTCAATTTGACTATCCTATTCGACTAGTGCATAAGCCACTTGTCTAAGCCCGCTGTGGCCCTAGACAAAACAAAGTGTGACGTTTGATAACGCTAATGTTTTTTTTGTATCAACAGTCACGTGACTTTTCGGATGCCAGTGTCAACTCCATACAAAATAAACATTACCGTTAATGCCTAGCGTTATCAAACGTCACTCTTGGTTTTTGTCTATGGCCTCTGCCCCTGACTTTTGAAACCGATTCTATTTCATTAGGCGACTTAAAACTCCACCGAAAATCGTGTTAAAAGTGCGTTAATGTCGCTTTGGAATCAAGAACTTGTCATTTGGTAATTTTTAGCGCGACATTAGTGCACCTTTTAAGGGCGTCTTGCAGCCCTGTTTCTAATCTACAGTTAAACCTAAACTAGATTTATTCTACAGCTCACTCACAGTATCTTTAAATTATTTTGATTTGTAAAAAATAGAAAATTATCGCGGAGCTGCAAGTGGCCCTTACTTGATTTCGGTGGAATTTTAAGTCACCAAAACATAAAATCTAATCTAAAATAATAAAATCGAATCGTAGTCATCAGACCAAGGAGACGAGTAATCCCGTGGGATAGATAATATGTTAATAAAACACCGGAACGGAGTCACGGGCAACAGTTGGCAAATAAATCAAATACAACCACACACAGAAACAATTATCACACAAACTTTGCCTCGGTGCGGGAATCGAACCCGCATCCAATCGATACACAGCCGACTGGTCGCCCGACATCTCACGGAGGCTGTGAAAATCAAATTCAAATAATTTATTCTGCAAATAGGATTTTTTATATCACTTTTACATATCAATTACGAGAATATATTGAAAAAATAATAATGGCGTCGGCATTTCGTGGCTATCCCTGAGAAGAAATGCCGAAACAAACTTAAGGGTTAAATAATCTTAGTAAACAGCAATATTGGCGGTACATTGCAACACCACGCGTATACTCACGAACACGTCGTTGGTGTCTATGATGACGACGTCAGTGTGCTGTAACTGCGTGCTCTTACGGAACATGTTCAACTCCTGTTCCTCCAATAACAAATTCTTGTGCTGTCTGATCACTTTCTATAACAAACATAATGTCGGCATAATAATTATATAGCACTGTAATATTATGTATTTAATATTTACATATACTTTTTGTGTTTATCTCTTATCGTCATGCATGTTCGTTTAAAATCACAATGATTTTATAGAAGTTTTGTAGAGGAACGGGTGACGTTGTTCCTCCACCAGAGGGGAGATCTTTTCGTCAGGCGGGTGTAGTGCCTAACCGCCGCGGCCCCTCCGATGGTTCATCTTCGGAGGTTGTATATATGCTACGTCTGTTGCAAACTTTGTCATCGTGATTTGGAATGTGATGGCTCCATCTGTTGCTCCGTAGCTGAAGCTAGTGCGCTGACGCTCGATGCGTGTTAGTTCGGCGCGCATTGCAGAGATGTCGCCACAGTTTCACTTAAAATAACGGTCCGACTTCAAACCTTATCCAGTCGCGACCAAATAAGGTACCCTTCGAAAAAGGTCAATCGAACACAAAAATAATCTTGAAAATCTGTCATTTTGGCGGAGATATCGTGTTACATACATATAAATACAGACGAATTACCTCCTTTTAAAGTGAAAAAAATGCGCCCCATTTTAATATGCCGACACCCCACGCTACGGCACTATTTATTAGCCTCTGCTAAAAATTAAAAATGAATCCACTAGCTAGTCATACACATAGTCCTGATCCCACACTAGGTATAACTTGTATGGTGAGTATCAATGTATTTCATGTGCCACCGACCCTTCACACTACGCCACTGTTTATTAGCCTCTACTGTAAAATAATAATAAATACACCCAATAGTCACACACATAATCCTGATCCCCACTGGATATAACTTGTATCGTGGGTAGCAATGTATTTCATGTGCCGCCGACCCCCCCCCCACTACGCCCCTGTTTATTATCCTCTAGTATAGCTTTTCCCAAAGTGGGCGATAACGCCCCCTCATGGGCGCTGCATGCCTAAAGGGGGGTGAGAGATCCAAAAAAAGGGGAATCTCGGCTTATATACCTTACATAAATTTATTTAATTTGAAATTATAGTGGTTTTTAAGTAAGTAAAAAAATGGAGGTGCTAAAAAATTATTTATTTTAAAGTGGGCAGTAGACAAAATAGTTTGACAGCCTGCAAGGCGCAGCGGGCGAACAACCAGCTATGAAGCGAGAGGCCTCGGGTTCGATCCCCGCACCGAGACAAATGTTTGTGTGGCCCACAGATATTTCTTTCAGGTCTGGGTGTTGTGAGACCGAAAGTCTCTCATAGTTCCTGATACACGACACAAGACTCGATCCTAGTGTGGGGTCAGGACTATGTGTGACTGTTGGGTGTTATTTAAAAAACTAAGTTTGGGAACCTCTAGTACAAAACGTTCCTCACCGAATGAAGTGGTTTCTTCTTGGCCAGCACCCTGCGCACGTCGTCCTGGTACGCGTCGGACTTCAACATGTTCTTGAACAGCATGTCTATGGACGTTGCGAAGAAGGTGGCCTTCCGGAAGCGCACCGCCGCTGCCGCCAGCGACTCGCACATGTAGCATATACGAGGGGGCTGCCGACAATTGGGTACTTAACTATTTTATAGTCATGGGCGGCTCGGCCTCCGGTGGCCAATACACTTATGTAACATATATATGTGCTGCCTCCGACAGGTTAGAAAGTATACAGGGATATTTATTAGTTTATCCTGAACATGTAAAAAAATATTTCGTATTTTATAATTTTCTATCTATAGAGGTATAATCTATAACATTTTAGATATTTATGACTAATTTACAAAACAATCACGGGCTGCAAACAGGATTTCACGGGCCATGTGTTGCCGACCGCTGGTTTACAGCATGACATTCTCTGAAACGAATTTTATAGTACCGATATTGGTCGGAAATGTGACTTGTGAGATATATAGCAAAACGTCCGAAACGAAGTCCGCAACTGCGGATTTCTTAAAATCAGTTACTTATTAAAATCCATTGTTCTAAGGGCCAGTGAAAATCATTGTTTTGCATCGGTGTTTTGTGTTTTGTTTTTAAGAAACAACAGGTGCAGGAGACGCGCCTTTACATACACACAGGTAATGAGTCATCAGCCTACTTCCTTCTAACTTTCCTCACTTTAATTTATGGTCAGCATAACACACTGTTTCAAGCATGTTGCACAAAGAATTCGGATTAGTTTTTAGGACTGGCTGTCTGCTTAACGTCAACCACTTCTAGGCCAGCAGCTAGGATCCAGTGCTGGCCAAATCGTATAAAAAAAAATAGCCCTGACTACAATTTTAACCTAATATTTTAAGATCCACAGACCACAAATGCAGCTACCAGACCAAAGAGGCGACTAATATTATATAATATCGTACCTTGTTGTTGATATCTCCGTTTTTACTAAGCGAAGTCGTCGCTTTTAAGTTAGGTTGGGGAGCTTTCAGTTTGCTCTCGCTGTCTGTTCGGAAGCACAGGAAACAATAGGAACACTTCTCGACTGAGATCTTGTCGAAAATTTTCATTAGACTGCACAAGTTCCGCGACATTTTGGTAGTTCACTTTTATTTTAAAGATTTTTGCAATTTGAGCAATTTCGTGTTTGTATTGATATTTTTTTTGACAAATATTTGATATCGATGTGTCAACTGTCATCTGTCATTCAAAATTCATGTGGCGTATGTACATATACGACAATAGTGACGCTCGACCGCGAGTGTTTGCGAGTACACTGTACGAATGAAGGCGAATGGGCATTGTCCATTTTTTTTAATTACGTGTAAATCAAAAACCATTTGGAGAATTTCTTTAGCTTGTTGCAGAAAATTGATTTTTAATGAAAAAGGATCGTGATTTACCAAGATTTTTAACAAAATATATTTGCCCTTTGTTTGACCTCTAATGACGTCATTAATGGCATGCGTTTGTTTCATTGCCTGATTTCTTTTTAGAATCTGACGACTGTTTATATGTCAGTTGTCATTTGTCAAGTACACATTATAGACGTGCGCTTAATAGTTCGCGACAAGGAGCGGTCACTTTAGTTCGTGGCTCCTCAACGAACTAGTTCATTATTTTAATTCTCGTCTCGAACCAAAGAAAGGCTCAAAAAAGATTATTCGCACGCATTTTTTTCTTTAATAATATGCTGTTATTTTTTTACTTGTACATACTTGGGGAGTAGTGACGTCGTCTAAGGGACACTCCTTATACGACGACGACGGTGGCCTACTTACACGGTAGGCCATCAACACCTTTAGGTTTAAGCCAATCTCATCTGCAAATGGTACACTCTTCTGAGTAACGGACTAAGCGCTGGCGAAACCTGGGTTCCTGTCTTGCAGGTTGTGGAGGACAGACAGCACCATGTACCCAGGTACGTCATTAGATCGTTGCGCGAGGCATGCAGGGCGGAAAAAAAGCCTCTGCATATCGCTTTTCTGGATCTGCAGACTCTTTTAACTGTTATGTTCGTTTCCGCCGCCGAATAGTATCCAGACGAGCTTTACGTGAAAACAGACAAGTTTAAGTACCTAGCAACATCAACTTCTACGTCAGGGTTTGAAGTGGCGCAGCATGGGCTACTTGCTTTAATTTTTATACCCCCCCTCGCAGTAAACCCGTAGTATATGCCAAGACCCCCATCCCACTCTAGTTTTCCGTAGTAATTTATAAATGTTTTATTTTTTTTTTATCCAAGAGATTAGAAAAAATATGTGTTGCTAAAGAGATTAGAAAAAATATCTGTGAGTCAAAAAGTGCTGCAGGCTATATTTGAATATAGCTCTAAAAAGCACGAGATTTCCTTAGAAGACATTGACTATGTGACGAAAACCTAAGACTTTAGACTAGACTTTAGACTACCTAAGACTTTAAGGTCTCATAGACCATCATTTAGTCAGTCCTTCTGTATGGGTGCGATAAGTAGTCTGTTATATTAAGGAAATCCAGATGGCCCCAAAAGCGCTGGCTGAACGTGTTGGAAAATGATATGAGAACCAATGGTCTTACTGTGGAGGATGCTTAAGACGACGCTAAGTGGAAGCGTTTAAATAGGAAGGTGGATTAGGCATTAGGGCGGGATAACGCTAGGCAGAAAGAAAGACATTGGATAGCGCCGCGCTCTCGCTCACGTTCACTATTACATACAATTATACAATTTAGAATCTAACATATAAAACGAACTAAAGAGCGAGAAATGTGGAAACTAGTTCGTTCATTTTGACAGTGGGAGCGGTCTACCGAACTAGTTCGTTCGAGAAAACACAAGACTAGTACCTACACAACATAACCTCTTCCTTTACGAGTAAATAATAAATACTTTTCTAGTAAATCATCGTATTATAGAACCACGCAAGAACAAAAGATACATATAACAAGTTATATTATAAGAAGTGTTTCATTCGAACATGAAAAAATAACTTTCAGCTTGAAGACACGACATGGCATACAAATATAACTTCAGTGGAATAAAGCGTGTAAAAAAGTAATCTGCGGTATATTTTACAACCAAATCCTATTGGACTAGCGGACAGAGGTTTTAAGGAAACTGATAATCTACTTATTCACATAATTTTGGACTTTCAAGGCCACCAAGTGTGCATTCAAGAATCAAGCAAATTTTCAAAGCCTCACAGAAGCACTTAAAAGTGATAGATAGTATTAAGTTTTATTTTATTTGATAAAACTTTATTTTACCGTGGATATATATAATAACACAGGAAATATACGATTTAATATGTAGTTGATATAATATGCAGAAATAATATTTTTACAAGAGTGACAAGATCCAAGTAACAACTATTGCTAAGCAACCAATATACCATAGACATATATACATAGGTTGTATATCTTCACATCCACGATACTTTTTAGAACTTGGACAAGTCTTGAAGTCCAATTCTTTCGCTTAGCATGTTTAGTCTTGGTCCAAACAATGGCTTCGTAAACATGTCTGCTAGTTGCATTTCTGTGGAAACTTGTTTGACATCGAAGTCTCCATTTTGTATACATTCTCGAATAAAGAAATGTTTTAGCTTGATATGTTTTGTTCTCCTATGGAATTCATGTGGCGGATTCGCAGACAACTTAATAGCTGACTCATTGTCAACATAAATCGTCGGCTTTTCATTCAGATCTGTTAAGTCTGATAATTCTTCCAGGAGCTCTTTTAGCCATAAAGCTTCTCTCGCAGTTTCTGTCAAGGCAACAAGTTCTGCCTCTGTTGACGAGATTGCTACTGTTGGTTGTTTTTGGCTTTTCCACATAATTGGACCGGAGAACAGGAAAATCATTCCTGACGTTGAATGACCGGACGTTATGTCGCCACCAAAATCAGCGTCACTAAAACATAACAATCTCTTGTCCCGTCTTTTTGCGAAGACAAGTCCTTTGTCTAAAGTACCTTTTAGGTATCTAAAAATTCGTTTGACTTTAAAAACATCAAACTTAGTAGGACTTTCTAAATTCCTTGACGCAACACTCACAGCGTAACTTATATCGGGCCTTGTAGCGACCATCAGGTATGCTAGGGCACCCACAGCTTGACGATAAGGAAAAAACGAATCTGAACTGTTATCTCCTTTTTCATCTTTGCCAACCTTTACTGCCGGTGTTGTAGCGGATTTGCAGTTAGCCATTCCAAATTTTTCAAGTATCTTTTTTGTATAAGACCTTTGGTTTAAGGTAATACTACCATCTTTGCTTTTATTTATTTCCAGTCCAAGAAAATAAGAAGCCGGTTTTGAGGTTATTTTAAACCTTTTCTTTAGCTCTTCAATGAATTTCTTTCCAACATTTTCATTAGTAGAAGCCACTAAACCGTCATCTACGTAAAGCGCAATTAAGACTTGCTCACGTAAGTAAAGACAAGGATCTTTTGTGCTTTGCTTAAACCCAGTACTTATAAGATACTCTGTTATGCAGTCGTTCCAGCATAAAGGAGCTTGTTTAAGTCCGTAAAGGCTTCGTTTAAGTTTGCACACTTTCATAGTGCCATCATTGAATCCCTCTGGTTGCTTCATGAAGATTTCTTCTTTAACAGTTCCGTTTAGGAACGCAGTCGACACATCAAATTGTTGAAGTACCAGGTCTTCTTGAGCCGCTATTCCTAAAACAGCTCTTATTGTACTGAGGCGTGCGACCGGACTGAAAGTCTTGTGAAAATCAATCCCTGGTTTTTGTGTAAAACCTTTTATTACTAGTCTGGCCTTATACCGCTCAACAGTACCATCCGGATTCTTCTTTATTTTGTAAACCCACTTACATGGTAGAGGCTTACGGTTTTTGGGGAGGTCGACAATTTCCCAAGTCTTCATTTCATACAATGATTTAATTTCATCCTGCATAGCCTCTAACCATTTAGATTTATCATTGCCATTCATGGCATCTTTAAACGTTTGAGGTTCTGCTTCATTATCCATATTTATGGCTGCCATAACATAATCCTCAAAATTTTTTGGCGGATCAATCTGTGACCTATCACGAAGATTGTATATCCTTCGTTCTTCTGGAACATCTGCGGATGTACCGATATCTATGTCTGCTTCATCGTTTTCATTTGGTTCATTCAAACTTCGTCTATTGTTTTCAATATCGAAGGTTTCATAAAATATGTCATCGTTATTTTCAGCTTCATTTTGTATAGGTGCTACGGTAGAACTTACAGTAACATTGTCTTGTTCTGCTTGTTGGCTACTGTCATTTTGCTTTGTTATGTCTTCGGAATAAATTTCTACTTCATTCTCTTCACTTTCAATCTCATTTGATTGTTTGTGATTAATAAATTCTTCGAAAGGAACTAAATTAACATTTCTATCCTCTTCGTAAAACATTTTTTTCAAAATACGAACATCTTTGGAGACAAATATTTGTTTCTTTGATGGAACGTATATTCTAAAGGCTTTCGAAATTTCCGAGTAACCGGCGAACTTACCCGGTAATGCCTTGGAGGCAAATTTGTGTTCATATTTTCCTTTCTTTAGAAGGAATGTTTTAGCACCAAATACATATAGGTGATTTACGCAGGGTTTTCTACCTACCCACCTCTCGAATGGTGTTTCATTTGCAATACTTTGGTTAACACTTCGGTTTGACAAATAATTTGCAGTAAAAACCGCATCGGCCCATAAACATATAGGCGCTTTTGATTCCAACATCATGCATCTTGCTTTTTCTATAAGGGTTCTATTTTTCCTTTCAGCGATTCCATTTTGATGCGGAGTATACGGAGCCGTTAACCTTCTTGCTATACCATTTTGTTTCATAAATAAGTCAAACTTAGAATTTCGGTATTCAGTATCGTTATCGCTCTGTAGGCACTTAATTTTGTTTCCTGTGAAATTTTCTACTTCCACTTTATAGTCACAAAATTTTTGTAGTACTTCATTTTTATTTCTGATGAAATATACTCGGCAGTATCTACTGTAGTCGTCGATGAAACTTACAAAATACTTATTGCCATTCAGTGAAGGATGTTTAAATGGTCCACAGACATCACTGTGCACAATCTCAAGAGGTTGAGTTGTACGGGAAATATTTTTATCACTCGGCTTACTAGGCACTCTGCTCAATTTGCCTTGAATGCATATTTCGCATTCTCCCACAGAACTATTTTGGTTGAAGTTTAGCCCAATTAAGCTTTCGTTCTTTAGGGCGAGCTTCAAGTCCCTTTCGCACATGTGTCCCATTTTACAGTGCCATTGTTTTATGTCATCTGACTTATTTGGCTCATTATCACTACATTCTGTAGCATTAGCTTTATGTCTGTTAACATTATTATTTTTGGTATGAAGATAATATAACCCATCATCTTCTCTTACTGCTTGCATTTGTACTTTTCGCTTGTGATCATTTATTATTGCTTTCTTCTTAGTGAATAGGACAGTGAGTCCCGCATCAGTCATTTTTCCAACAGACAGAAGATTAGCACACAGGCTTGGTACATAAAGTGCATCAGTTATACCTATTCTTCCTTCTTCAATTTCAATTTCTGCAGGCCCTGACCCTCTTATCTCAGCAGTTTTATCCTTAGAGGCAAGGTTAAGGGTTTTTGAAATGTTTTTCATTTCAGTAAAGGGCTTATCCGAGAAAGTCATATGTGACGTACATCCACTGTCTAGAATCCAGTATTTTTGTGCTTTTTTATTCATGAAGTAGCAACTGTAGAGGTTTGTTTCGGTTTTGTCTACTTTGTTAAGGCTGATTTTAGGTTTTTTATTTTTCTTCCCTGTATTTTTATTTTTTGACCAGCATTTAGACGTATCATGGCCTTTCTTTTTACAAATTTTGCAAAAAGTGTACAAACATTCTTCAGTTTTGTTCATAGTTCTAGTACTAGTGACATCGCGACGACGTGCATCGCTCTCTTCAATAATTTTAATCTTTAGCTTTTCAGGGTCTGGCAGCGAGTCTTGAGATTCGATTGCAGTTCTAAAATTTTCATATTCCGATGATAGACTATAGAGTATCATGATTGACAGCAGATCACTGTTAATAGTGATATCCATATCTTTTAATTTATCAACTGTATCCATAATAATCTTCAAGTGTTCACGTACATCATCCCCGTTTTCAAGTTTAGCTAGTATTAATTTCTTCAGTAGGGTAGCCTTTCTGGCGGGACCCTTACTTGCATATATTGATTCGAGAGTCGTCCACACATCTCTGGCATATTCACAGCTCTTGACCTGTTTTAGCTCTGAAGGTGCTATCAGTAACAGCAGCTCCGATTTCGCCATTTCATCATTGTCAAGATATTCTTGTGATGCGCTTTCCTTTGGGTTTTCTTTTACATATTTCCATAATTTATTTTTTATTAAATATGCTTTTGCATGTATACACCATGTATCATAGTTTTCTTTTCCCAAGGTTTGCACTTTTACAACTGACATTTCGGATTTCGTATTTTCCGTTTGCGTTTTTATTTCTTCGTTACATTTTACGCTCTGCTACCATATTAAGTTTTATTTTATTTGATAAAACTTTATTTTACCGTGGATATATATAATAACACAGGAAATATACGATTTAATATGTATTTGATATAATATGCAGAAATAATATTTTTACAAGAGTGACAAGATCCAAGTAACAACTATTGCTAAGCAACCAATATACCATAGACATATATACATAGGTTGTATATCTTCACCATCGATATAATAATATACCTAGATGCACAGTTCCATACAAATATCATTGTAAACAGTGTCCTCGACAGACAAAACAAATAAACATCACAAATTTAATTAAATTAACACAAATATTACCTTATAGACGCGGCATAAAGTAGCTTTTTAAATTGAATGTTCAAACGTTCCTATATTCGAAATTTTTGAATTTCTAATCGTTTTTGAATTTGACAATAATTTGACATTATTAAAAGAAACATTCTAGTCACTTGGACAAAGATTGAATGGAGTCGAATAGTTCTTGTATTTATCTGTGAGAAATTTTGACCACGTGGCGTACAATGTAGATGAGAATGGCGATATCTCTATAATAATTTTACTTACATTAAGAGATAGATAGAGTATAAATGTTTAGAAGATAACAAAGCTTATGAGTTATGAATATGAAATAAGCACTGTTTTGTCTTAGCGTGATTCATAAATAAGTAAATAACACCCAACAGTCATATACATAGTCCTGGCCCCACACTAAGATCGTCCTTTGCTCTTTAGATTCTTAATAATTTCTTTTAGACTATCATTTCGTTTTCTTAATCTTTTGTTCTGCCTTTTTAAGTTTAGCACTAAATTAGATTTAAGTTTAAATTTTTGGTTGCGTTCTTTCAAATTATCTTTCAAAAATAACGTCTTAGGTGTGTTAAAGATTGATGAAAATTCTGATGGTATTGGTGATCCTTCATTATTTATTGGTTCAATTGCTGGTTCCTGGAAATGAATATGTTTCCAATAAATTATGACGCCACAATTACTGTTGTAGTAATTATGCCTAACGACCGGTTCCAATAAATGATCTCAATCCGAGAATCCAAGATAAAAATGAAAAATTAAAAAATGAAAAATCGCGAGAATGAACCATTAAAATTATTATTTGACAGCGGAATGTTCAACTTTGTTCATGTTGGCATTTTTTTATGATCTGCACACTTTGATTGAAAACATTTATTAGAATTAGCCGCAAATTATTAAATAGTCATTTTACATGGCAGTATGTACCTAGTATATGCTTGCTATTGATGAATTCTGTATCAAATATTTTTCAACTATTACACTTGTACTGCACCCTACCTCATTTAAACTTGTAGTTACGACAATCTAAAATAAAGTCAATAAATGTGGTAATATTTATTTATTTATTTATTTATAGGTACACCAACAGCATACATATTGTTAAATTAAATAGTAAACATTAGTTAAGGACAATGTAGCTGATGACAATTTATCACCTTTATTTTTGGTACAGCATTCTTTTTAATTTTCCTAATCCCTTTTTCTGTATAATATCCATCGGAATCGGCAATATGGTCTGAACAAACCACACTTGAGTAATTGGGTTTAAAATTTTCTTCTCTCTTTTCTTCGAAAATAATTTTACGCCATTTATCTCTTACTATTTCATTTTATGGAAATCTGTAATTAATTTTAAAAAATCATAAATTTAAAATAAATATAATATATTTCCAAAAAAAAAACGACTCCATATATTTCATTGTTCCAAATCATGATTTCAAAAGGGACAAAATATTTTATTAACTGAATTCGTTAAATTAATTATTTATACACGTTTAACACTTAATTTAACATGATTAAGGTTTTAAGAATCAAGTAAGGGAATTATACTTACTTAAAATATGAAATCCCATGTGTTTTGCGCTTTGTAAGAGTGTTATTTTTGCACTCTTTCACAGAGCATTTAGGCATCTTCACAGACGAACGGTCGGCGCCCGACTGACAGCCAACAAGTGCTTACTTACATTTTAAGCACTCGTTGGCTGTCCCACTTTCTGAGCGTCAACTGTGCATCTAGGTATATTATTATATCGATGATCTTCACAGATAGTTTAAGAGTTATTTTGTTTTGAACATGTAATTAAACGTGTACTTGGGAATTTTGTGTTATTGAAACCTTGTGCTGTGATTATAAATATGTGCTACATTTAGATAAAATTGCCATCATAGTTTGTGGGATGATTACTGGTTTCTCTGTTCTGTGGATGATTATTATATGAGCTGAAATAATAAAAAGGCCCACAAAAAGGTTCGGAGGGTTTGTAGGAGGCATACTGCAGGATCACCAGTAAAATCAATGCTCCGGCCCTACCCCGGGGGTCCTAACCAACTGGCTTGGCAGGGCGTGTTTGGGCAGCCTTGGGTGGATCTGAAAGATGTAAACCTCTAAGTGCTCAAAGGCTAATCTGAGAGCTACAGAAAATCTCAAATGGTGAAGCACCTCTTGGGAGCTGCTATGTACCTTGGTCATCTTCGAAGCCAAAGTGGAATACCAACCAGACTGGGATTAAGGGTGACAACATTCTAATAGGTGAGCTGATCACCTGTCTGTGTGAATGCAGATGTCCGCATCATAAATAATAAAGCTTAAAATTTTCACATTTTTTTTATTTAAATTCATATATTAAAACACAAACAATGAATATGAGAAAATATAACAATACATGATTTATTTGGTAGCACCAGTCATTTTAAATACAATAATAAAAAGCAATATAGGATCCATAAAATCTCTTAAATAGTGACTTATGTAATATATATAATGCCACCTCCCAACGGATTAATGTATACCTGTATTTTTTCTCATAGTTATTGCTTGTTTGTTTGTTACAATGCTATGTAGTTGTACTACTATATAGCCTATTAGGTAAGTATTAGTAAATATATAAACTTTTTGTCACTATAATCCCTTGAGTTTGTTGCATCAATACACCATCATTATTGTGAAGCATGAAACAGCCCAGTCATCACAATCTGAGCTGATGACATTATTCTGTTCATCAATTTGACATTAGATACATGTATGCAACTTAGGTTTGCAACAACTGTTCTATTCTGGCATTTCTGGCAACAATATGTGATCTGAAACAAGCACAAATAAATAAATGTGGAATACACACACTACTTACTTTAAATAAACCATCTAAATGGGTAAATTATGAAGTTAACCTACATAAATCTTATTTTGGAGGCTATTAATAGCGATGTATTCCAATAACATTACGGTGACTGCATTGGGAAAGATCCTTGAGTCAGTTTTATAATTAATGTAGTCATATTGATGCAACTTAGGTTTTCAACGACTGTTCTATTCTGGCAACAATATGTGACCTGAAACAAGCATAAATAAATAAATGTTGAATACACACACTACTTACATGAAATAAACCATGTAAATAGGTAAATTATGAAGTTAACTTACATAAATCTTATTGTGGAGGCTATTAATAGCGATGTATTCCAATATCATTACGGTAAGTGCTTTGGGAAAGATCCTTGAATCAGTTTTATAATGAATGTAGTCTTATTGATAGATATTATTATGATATCTATTATATTTGTATCGTAAACACGACTGTAATTAAATAACAATATCTTATTGGTCTAAAAAACTGTCGAACACTAGATTTTACAATATTATATTATAGAATTTAATATTGTTGTTTACAATCGATCGACACATGTACACAATGGCCGATAGAGGTGGACGATCCTGGACTGAAATATAATTTCGAATCAAATCATTCGATTTTAAAACTGCAGTGAGATATATCGATTATAACCTTTATTTAATTAATAACTTTTTTAGTCACATACATACTTAAGCTGACATCTTTATCCGTACGTAGGATAATGCACATTGCCTTATCATGTATCGTATAAGCCACGTTCTGCACACACATTTTACGATTTGACCAACAGAAATTAAGACCTTCATAATGATGTAAAATTAATAGTACAAATAAGTAAAATTAAAAATACTAGCCCATTTTGAAAGTAAATTATTTACTAATTTCATAATCGATTAAGATATTTAGATACATCTCGATTAGTACATCATTTATGATCGCGCATCTCTACTTAACAGCAGTGTAAAGTGTAATTTTATCCGTCAGCTGACATCACAGATAGCAGAAAATATAGGCAATGAAATAACACTTTTCGCGCCATTAATGACGTCATCACGTAGAATCATCAAGATATTTTCAAAAAAATATTACAAAATAATTACAGCCCGAAAAACAAAAATATTCAAATTAGTATCTTAATTTGGTCTATATTTTTAGAAAAAAATATAAAAACCAGGGGTTAAAAAATATGGACAATGCCCATTTCCTGCACAATATTCTTTGAAACAATAAACAAACACATCTACGCAGAATAATGTTGTTGTTTATAAACACATTGGGCCTTACTTATAAAAACATTTTCGCTTATCTTTTCGCTAATAATAGCCTTTCACTTTTTTCCTTGCGTTACATTGTTTAAAAATGAAAGGGACAACCTAAACACAAGGACAACCTAGTTAAAGATAAGCAGCGCTTAAATATTTTCATAAGTAAGGGGCATTTAAGGGCATTATCTCCTGCTCATTCAATAATGTAAGTAACATAACATTACACAAAACACCTATACAAAACATGATATTTTAACAATTAGACTATGCTCTCTCAAAGCGTCAAAAATAGCGAATCACCCCGCTGGAGACAATGAAAAACCTTGTTTGTGTAGTGCTTTTTGTGTTTTATTTCGAATAAACATGTACAGGAGACGTGGCTTAACAAGAATGTAGCGAAACCACGTTTTGTGTAGATGTTTTTATGTTATGTTTTGAAAAAACATGAGCAGGCGATGAGCCCTTATTTTTACAATCGAATTTCATCGTGCTAATGACATATTTTGTTAGACGCGTTATACTAGCTTCATTTAAATATGATTGCATGAATCATAATATTATATGTATACAAACAACCAGCTTGAATTGAATAATATAATTTTGTGAAATTTTTCATGCACTGGCATAGAAACGGGTCTCTGTGCTCATGTGTTTTTCAACTAAATTGATATTCGGCGAGAGTGTAAATACGCATAATTATTACGTCATAGACTCATGTTGCTATGTCATAATACTTTTTAATTTATTCTCCTACTAGCTTTTGCCTGCGGCTCCACACGCGTATTTTGTAGGGCCAATGGAAAAATCTTTTGATTTGTCGATCCGCCCTGTCGTTTTAGTCTAAATATGGGCGACCCAGACATCGATTTTGAAGTCAATCGGCCCAAAAACAAAGAAAAATAAAATGGCGGCCACTTTTGACAATTCTGACAGCGGTTCTGTCTTTCGGAACCACGGGGTGACTCAGATATCGATTTTGAAGTCAATCGGCCCAAAAACAAAGAAAAACAAAATGGCGGTCACTTTTGACAGTTCTGACAGCGGTTCTGTCGTTCGGAACCACGGGGTGACTCAGATATCGATTTTGAAGTCAATCAGCCCAAAAACAAAGGAAAACAAAATGGCGGCCACTTTTGACAGTTTTAACAGCGTTTCTGTCGTTTGGAACCACGGGGCGACTCAGATATCGATTTTGAAGTCAATCGGCCCAAAAACAAAGAAAAACAAAATGGCAGCCACTTTTGACAGTTCTGACAGCGGTTCTGTCATTTGGAACCACGGGGCGACTCAGATATCGATTTTGAAGTCAATCGGCCCAAAAACAAAGAAAAACAAAATGGCGGCCACTTTTGACAGTTCTGACAGCGGTTCTGTCGTTTGGAACCACGGGGCGATTGAGATATCGATTTTGAAGTCAATCGGCCCAAAAACAAAGAAAAACAAAATGGCAGCCACTTTTGACAGTTCTGACAGCGGTTCTGTCATTTGGAACCACGGGGCGACTCAGATATCGATTTTGAAGTCAATCGGCCCAGAAACAAAGAAAAACAAAATGGCGGCCACTTTTGACAGTTCTGACAGCGGTTCTGTCGTTTGAAACCACGGGGCGACTCAGATATCGATTTTGAAGTCAATCGGCCCAAAAACAAAGAAAAACAAATGGCAGCCACTTTTGACAGTTCTGACAGCGGTTCTGTCATTTGGAACCACGGGGCGACTCAAATATCGATTTTGAAGTCAATCGGCCCAAAAACAAACAAAAACAAAATGGCGGCCTCTTTGACAGTTCTGACAGCGGTTCTGTCGTTTGGAACCACGGGGCGACTGAGATATCGATTTTGAAGTCAATCGGCCCAAAAACAAAGAAAAACAAAATGGCGGCCACTTTTGACAGTTCTGACAGCGGTTCTGTCGTTTGGAACCACGGGGCGACTCAGATATCGATTTTGAAGTCCATCGGCCCAAAAACAAAGAAAAAAAAAATGGGGGCGACTTGACAGTTCTGACAGCGGTTCTGTCGTTTGGAACCACGGGGCGACTGAGATATCGATTTTGAAGTCAATCGGCCCAAAAACAAAGAAAAACAAAATGGCGGCCACTTTTGACAGTTCTGACAGCGGTTCTGTCGTTTGGAACCACGGGGCGACTCAGATATCGATTTTGAAGTCAATAGGCCCAAAAACAAAGAAAAACAAAATGGCGGCCTCTTTTGACAGTTCTGACAGCGGTTCTGTCGTTTGGAACCACGGGGCGACTCAGATATCGATTTTGAAGTCAATCGGCCCAAAAACAAAGAAAAACAAAATGGCGGCCACTTTTGACAGTTCTGACAGCGGTTCTGTCGTTTGGAACCACGGGGCGACTCAGATATCGATTTTGAAGTCCATCGGCCCAAAAACAAAGAAAAACAAAATGGCAGCCACTTTTGACAGTTCTGACAGCGGTTCTGTCATTTGGAACCACGGGGCGACTCAGATATCGATTTTGAAGTCAATCGGCCCAAAAACAAAGAAAAACAAAATGGCGGCCACTTTTGACAGTTCTGACAGCGGTTCTGTCGTTTGAAACCACGGGGCGACTGAGATATCGATTTTGAAGTCAATCGGCCCAAAAACAAAGAAAAACAAAATGGCAGCCACTTTTGACAGTTCTGACAGCGGTTCTGTCATTTGGAACCACGGGGCGACTCAGATATCGATTTTGAAGTCAATCGGCCCAGAAACAAAGAAAAACAAAATGGCGGCCACTTTTGACAGTTCTGACAGCGGTTCTGTCGTTTGAAACCACGGGGCGACTCAGATATCGATTTTGAAGTCAATAGGCCCAAAAACAAAGAAAAACAAAATGGCGGCCACTTTTGACAGTTCTGACAGCGGTTCTGTCGTTTGGAACCACGGGGCGACTCAGATATCGATTTTGAAGTCAATCGGCCCAAAAACAAAGAAACAAATTTTAACCCCTATTTCATCCCTATGTAGGATAAAAATATATCACACCCCATTTCTGTCCTTAGCGCTACTATCTACTATCCTCATACCAACTTTCTTAAAAATCCGTTCAGCGGTTTCTGGATTCCCATAAAAACTTTCATCCCCTATTTCATCCCATTAGGGGTTGATTTTAAAAAAGTAGCCCATTTGTGTCTTTGAACTCAAGGATGTCCACTATCCCATGCCAAGTTTCATAAAAATCCATTAATTAGACCTAAAATCCCCATTTAAAACTTTCAACCCTTATTTCATCCCTTTAGGGGTTGATAAAAAAAAATTAAGTACCCCATTTGTGTCCTTAGGGTCAAAAGTATCCTCATACCAAATTTCATCAAAATCCATTAAGCGGTTCCAAAATTCCCATACAAACTTCCATCCCCTATTTCATCCCTTTAGGGGTTGAATTAAAAAAAATAAAGTACCCTATGTCCGTCCTTGGGGTTCAAGGTACCCACATACCAAATTTCATCAAAATCGGTTCAGCGGTTTAGACGTGAAAACGCCACAGACAGACAGACAGACAGAGTTACTTTCGCTTTTATTATTTAGTAAGGATTGGGGAGGAAACTGCTTTTTAATCACATTACATGGCGCATAATCGACTGTACCCTACTGTACCTAACTTTGGCTGCGTTCCACTAAGCGTTTACAACGATCACGCTCACGACCGCAGTTTTTCCCGTTCCACTTGCTTGTGAGCGTTACTGTCGTATACTCAAGTGGAATGGATTATAGAGCGTTTTGAGCGTGGAGTTAATAATACAAACGGCGAGTTAGTAAAAATAATGCAAAATATTTAACAGGTTTGGTTATAATCTCTATGCCTTGAAAATAAACTTAATTAATTATTGTTTAAATCGATTTATATTGAAAAAAAAATTTTTTTTTTTTATATCTACTGCAGAAACATTCACTTCTACTAAAATCTTTCCGCATGAAATAACGTAAGCTTTTAACGGTCGCCATTTTTGATGCATTGAGTTTTGAAAACGCCGCTAATTTTCTCAACGATCACGACGACCCACCTTTTTAGATGGGTCGTCGTGAGCTTCGCGTGAGCGTAAGTCATGACGTCATAAGTGACGTTTTCGCCGCGACCACAACGACCGCGGTCGTTATGTGGAACGCACGGGGGTTAATCTTCATACAAGTGTTTATTATCTGTGCTCACAAGAAATGTATGACGTTTTCCCCCCTCCCTCTTCATACTTCTTACTGTTTTCATCATCATCGCGTGGGCAGCCATATTGGTTTTATAGATGTCTCAAATGTCAATACATAACCGCCATTACAGTTTTAAAGTTAGTCGAGTGAAGTTTTGCGTTGATTAAATTCCGTAACTTATCCTCCTAATTTTTTAAGTTGTAATATATCTGCAGTGTTAAGGTTGGTCGAGTGAAGTTTTGCGTTGATTCAATTCCGTAACTTATCCTCCCAATTCTTGAAGCTGTAATATCTCAGCAGTGTTTAAGTTGGTCGAGTGAAGTTTTGCGTTGATTTAATTCCGTAACTTATCCTCCCAATTTTTGGAGCTGCAATAGTGTTTTGCAACAATGTATAACCATTGTTGTGTTGAGAACTGTGCTAGTAGACGAAAGGACATCAACTTCTATAGGTTTCCAAAAAGTGAAATAATGTGCCGAAAGTGGTTAGACTGTATTAATTCGGATTCATTGCGATCCTTGAACCTCCGGGATCTGCACAAGCAGTTTGTGTGTCGTAAACACTTTGAAATAAGGTTTTTCACACTTATGAGCCGGAGATCTCGTCTACTCAGCCATGCATATCCAACTATATTCAATCACAGGCATCCTATAACAATACCTGATGAAACCAGTAAGTAATTTGTAATTATTATCTTGAGGAATTTACTTACTTTATGTATATACGCCTATAAAAGCAATTTATGTTAAGTCAAAGTTGGACAACTTGCAGTGCTATTGCTAATCTAGAGTTAGACCTAAATTCGATTTGGTCTCCAGCTCATTCCCATGTGTGTCCAGATGTACTCACGAACATCACACAGTTTTGGGAACTTGCATCTACTTATATATAATATAATTACTTTGTACATGGTACAGATAAATTATGTTTTAGATTTATTTGATATATAGCTTTTATTGTCTTAAAATTTATACCTAAAAAAATATACCTTTCCCAGGGAAAAATTTACATGGTAGACTTACAAAAAACATTCCAATAATAAAAATCTTTTATTCTTCTAGACAATATCAATCAGGAGCATAATTATGGGAAAAAGAAAAGGCACATGGATCACACCTACTGTAAAGTACCAGTAGAAGAGAAACGTAGAAGAATTGATGATGGTAAGTTATGTATGTCACACAAATATTAAAATTCTGTATTTTATTTGCATTGGTCATCAAACAAACCTAATAAGTGTTGGCTTAAAGTGAAAGGAATACGGGTTAAAAGAAGACCAACAACCATCTGTGTTTGGTCCTCTGGAAATCACACAGCAGTGAAACGTGAGGTTGCGGGTTCGATTCCCACACCAGGACAAACGTCTGTGTGGCCCACAGATATTTATTTCGAGTCTGGGTGTTGTAAGACCGAAAGTTTCTCGTAGTTCCTGATACCCACAACACAAGAGTCGATCTTAGTCGTGACTCGTGGGATCAGGATTAGGTGTGTGACTGTTGGGTGTATTTATTTTATTTTTTTAAATCTTAATTATTATACAAAAAGCAAGAGCAAAGTGTTGCTTTGGTTTTCTAAGTGGCAACACTACAGATGCATGAGTTAGCCCATAAATGCTAAGACAAAATAAGTATATAGAGTACTTATACAAATTATGGTTTTAGTTACCTTGATTGTAAAGTTTACTAAATAATTATATGAATTGTACACAAATTTCCAAATTACCCAAATATGTTCAAATTTACTTTAAATAAATGTAATTATTATATAAAAATGTAGATTGAAATATTTATTGAATCCATTGTATTTATGTTTAGATTTAAATTCTGTCAAAAAATATTTGTTTTAGAAATACATGCTATCCCGTCTACATCTGTAGAAACCGTCACCAATGAACCACCACCATCAATGTCACCAAAACCATCTCGTAAGTAAATGTTCTTAATTGGTTGTTTGTGCATTGTTAGAAAATTATTGCAATAAATGTAATAATAGTAGGCAATATTAAATATTTTTTATATAACAAGCTCACACCTGTAGCCCCGAAGAGGTAGGCAGACGTGCACTAGCCAACTAGTACACCCACATTTCGCCGAGCTTAGTTCCGTCCCAGATGTGACAGGGGGCAAGCCTATCGCATCTGGGATATAGAGCTGATTTGGAAAAATCTAATATCACTTTGCCCAACCCGGGAATCGAACCCAAGATTTCGGGACGATAATCGTACCGAAATACAGCCACGCCACCGAGGCAGTCAGGCAAATATTTTTTTATCCCACCTGGATGTGGGGTCGACGCAACACACTTTTTTCAAGCAAGTTGCAGTAAGGATTTGTGTTAGCTTTTACGATCAGCCTAGTTTTGACATAAACCCCCTCTGTGGGATCCAGTCCAAGGCAAATTGGAAAATTCGCTTTGCCCAATCTGGGAATCGAACCCAGGACCTCCCGGTCCACAACACATGTATGCTACCAAGAAGGCGAGACAATATTTATTAATTTAAATTAATGCAATTACAGATTCAAACATCCACTCAGTTTTGACACCAAAACCACGAAGGCGTACATTTGTGTTGAAAAAGACAAACCATACGCCTTTGAGTTTAAGACTTCATAAAGAATTTGCTTTATCTAAGCATCAGGAAAATTTTAACGAAAGAGCCAAAAGAGCTATAAAATTTTCAAAGCATACGTTTTTTATGAGACATCTAGAAAAAATGAATCCAATAACGAAAAGGTTCATATGGATGCAGATTAGCCAGTGTACAAAGAAAGCCAGAGGACGTCGCTTTACTGATGATGAAAAAATACTAGCAATGTCTATTATGAAGCAGAGCCCAAAGTGTTATAAGTTTTTGCAAAAAAATTTTATATTACCTTCAAAGTATACCTTAAATAAAATGATAGCAAATTTAAATGTTGAAGCTGGCATTAATGAACAAATTTTTGAAGCTGTAAAACAAGAGGTAATATTCATTTTATTTTTAAGTAATTTATTTTATAAACAAATATGTATGTTACTATGGGACATAGTGCTTTATAATAATTTAAAAAATATATAAAAAAATACACCCAACAGTCACACAAAAAGTCGTAGTTTAAGGGAAGTATGAGGGATTTATGATGACACAAACATTTATATCGGAATTAAATAGACAGCCTTTCGCTTCGTACTCTACTATAACTAGTCCACTGCTCCACGGCGGCGGTGAAATAGCCATTTAAGTAGCTTACTATAAGAAAATAAATATAAATTATTGTTTCAGGTTGAATCTTGGGAAGAAAAAAAAAGTTTTGTACTATTCTATTTGATGAAATATCCTTAGAACCAGCATTAACATATGACAAACATAAAGATGTCATCAATGGTTTTGTTGACCTTAATGGTACAACCAACGAGTTTGCTGATCATGCACTCGTTTTTATGCTGAGGGGAGCAGTTGACAAGTGGCAACAGCCGATTGCTTACTATTTCTGCAAAGGAGCAACATCTGCACGCTGTCTAAAAAGTATTATTGAAGAAATAGTGACTGCTGTGGCTAATACTGGACTTTTACCTATTGCTTTAGTATGCGATCAAGGTACATCTTTCCAATCGGCACTGAAAATCCTTCAACAAGACGCATATAGGGAACAAATCAGAAAGGGTGACAAAATCGGTATGTTAGATTTTTTTTTTTTTTTTTTAGTTATGAAACTTTCAATATTCTAGCAAATTTCTAATCTGACCAAGAGGTTTATGTTGATTTAATTCCGAAATACTGTCCCACTGCTGGGCTCGAGCCTCCTCTACTAACGAGAAGGGTTAGGCCTTAGTCTACTACACTGACCTAATGCGAGTTGGTGGACTTGACATACCTTCAAAATTTGTGTGGAAACATTTTCGGGTATGCCGGTTTCCTCACGATCTGTTCCTACACCCTTATAGCAAACGACAGTTCAATGAAAATACTTTTTGTTAGTAGAGCTCGAACTTCCGACACTTGTCTCGGCAGTCCGTACCATTCCCTGTGTATGTACTGTATTCATAATGTATTGACAATAATAACAAAATACTATTTTATATAATTGTTCGGATATTTTTATTTATAGTTTGTAGCATTAATAGTACCCCATACCACCAAAAGCTGCAAGCTTGAGTATGTATGTATTTATTCTAATTGTTTACATAACATAAGCTCACGCCTGTATCCCCGAAGGGGTAGGCAGAGGCGAACTAGTACACCCACATTTCGCCGAGCTTAGTTCCGTCCCAGATGTGATAGGGGGCGAGCCTATAGCCATATGGGGCACAAATTTCAGACTCCGGGCTGATATGGAAAAATCCAATATCACTTTGCCTGACCCAGGGATTGAACCTGAGACCTCAGGACGGTAGTCGTACCGAAATACAACCACGCCACCGAGGCAGTAATTGTTTACATCACTAAGTTTATGACGCCTTGCATTGTTCATGATGTAATATGTAATAATTTTTTAATTATTTCAGATGATGTGATAATGATTAGTGGCCATACACTTAGTGTCATTTATGACCCACCTCATCTATTGAAAGGTTTAAGAAATAATTTTTTGACTAAAAACATACAACTTGAGGGAAAAATATCAAAGTGGAGTGATATCATTGAGGTTTATAAAACGGACTGCAACCATGCTGAAATGAGATTACTGTACAAATTAAATGACGAACATGTAATTCCAGAAAAAATTAAAAAGATGAAGGTATGACCACACCTTATAGATTAAATTAATTTGTCAATAAATGTTTCGTCAATTAACACCAGTACTTATTCAGATGAAGTGCAATGATGCTGCCTGCAGAGTAGCCTTACATATTAAAGTTATTTTAACAATGTTTTGATATGCATAAAGCGGTGTTTTCACTAGCACTGTTCCTGCACTAGCTTTTTCGAAACAAAACGCTAAAAACACATATGCAAAACAATGATTTTAGCTGTCACCTGCTCATAGAACAATGGACTGTAGACAAAAAAATGCATGTTTTGTGTAACGTTTTAGTGAAGGAGACCTGGCTTAAGGTTAACCAAAGTGTGTTCTCAATTCTTATGCCAGTAATGGAAACAAATATCTATTCACTAACAATTGGGTACTTGACTATAGTAACCAATATCAATGAATTTATTTAGGAACATAGATTTATCATCGAAATAACGTATGCAATAGGAAATTATTAAAAATACTCCAAAGATAATTTTATTTTAGTAATTTAAATACTTAATATTTTATCTGTAAGTCAATTGACTGTAAACACCAATCACGATGCATGATGTCACATTACTCTTTGTTTATTGTTTATTTGTTCAACAAGGGCCTAAGACCTAAGATCCAAAGTCATACTGGCAGGTTATTTGGCAATTTTTTTTCGTATTTTTATTTAAATCTCAACTTAATTTTACCGCGGATGTGATCGCCGATCGATATCTGATCGACGAAATATCTGACACGTTTTTTTTTGTTTAAAATCGTAAAAATCTTTTTTAAAAGCGACTACTTTTTTCGACCAACTTCAAAATAGGAGAAGGTTCTCAATGGTTGTATATTTTTTTCTAATGTATGTTACGCAGTATCTATGACCGATTTTCGATTCGACCGCTAGACCGATTTTCACGATTATTTTTGTGTTCGTTGGAGCTTATTCCGTTAATACAATTTCAGGTAAAGAATGCTACAAGAGTATTCAGTAAGACAATGGCAGCCACGTTATCATATTCAGCTCAGTTTTGTAAGTACATTAAAAACTGTAAAAATATTATTTAGTAAAGATTTAGGCTGAAATCTATAGTTCTTACTTAAGTCTTGTACCAAAGTCGACTCAGCGTAGTCGTCTTTGGAGTGAACTAAGCGAAAGTCAACTTTTGCGTATTTATAATTCGAACTCGAACTCAGGCTAGCCATAGTTTGTCTTTGCATAGTCTACTCAGACGTTATCGGTTTCACGCAGTTCCTTTGACAAAAGAAACGTAAGATTTTTATATATTTACAGGAGACGCGCCTTTATATTTGTAGGTTGTAAAGGAACGTATTACGTAATTAACAGCTGACAAAATGGCTGACGCTCTTTGAAATGTCAAGTGAAAAACAAACAAACCGCATTATACATGAATCGTCTTATAATCCTTTCAGCAACATGCTTGAAAAAGTTTGCTACGCCGACCCCACATTAAGGTGGGTTAAGGGCAGGTAGAAGAAAGAATAAACATGAATCGTCATCATTTGATAGTCAAAACATGGATTTATTATTTATTACTATTGTTGGCAAAATCATCAATATTTTGAAGAAGGCCATGATTTTTAAAGAAAGAAGAAACAAGATGATGATGATGAAAACATGATGACATAAAAAAAAGCATTCTAAGCTCTAAAATGAGGAAGTAAAGTGTAAACCACCAAGAGAATTACAAGGGCTCAAATATGCCAGGAGTCACAATCAGGTGAGTGAGTGAGGTAATTGACTTTGTGATACCTATACCTGAAGCCATAGCCTGGAGCTCTAGCTAATCTACTGCCATTATTTCATATTAATATATTGACAAAAGTTTTATTAATTTGTTATCAAAATTGTTAAAACGGGGATTTTGTATTTTGGAGACCGTTTACTAGCAAATTGTCTGTCTGTCTGTTTGTTTACTAGCAGCCCATGTAGAGTATAAATTGCAACTCAGTCAGCCAGCAAGCCCAAAGCAAAACCATGCCTTATTAACATTTCCTGCCAGCGGTAAACTG
The DNA here is from genome assembly GCA_036417725.1 of Clanis bilineata. Lineage (NCBI taxonomy): Eukaryota > Metazoa > Arthropoda > Insecta > Lepidoptera > Sphingidae > Clanis > Clanis bilineata. Next base: position 504,035 of record CM071138.1, on the reverse strand, counting down.
TTGAGGGATTACCATCTAGGTACCATCTATCTGAGTGGTTAACCTGTCAGGCAAGCATATTGTAAGCGAGACCATGCCAATTGCCATTGTGGTGATCTTGCTGATTAATAATGAAAGATCTGAGGGACACTTTGTCTGATATTTATTTCTTCTGTTTCAGAAAGAACATTTTGAAATTATTAAATTTTCACACACATACAACCAACTGCAGAACAAGTTATCAAACGCAAGCAATATTACAGAAGTTTGTGCAGTAGGTATATTGCACAATAGTTGAGATTACCATTTATGTTAATATAACAAAGGTTAATATCAGAGATTGTAATAAATAAATATTATTCATGATAATGATTATTTTATTTACCTACTGCAAATAAATTTCTTGACAACATGTAACCAATTCATTCTCAAAATATCTATACATTATTTAGGCCGACTACATAATAATTAATATATGTACGTTCACTGATTCACTGTCTGTATAAACTATAATATGACTGCAAGGTGGACAGACGACCTGACAAAGGTCACATGAAGTCACTGGTTACAGGCCGCTTCCAACCGGTCGATCTGGAAATCTTTGGGGGAGGCCTATGTTCAGTAGTGGATGTCCTGTGGCTGATGATGATGATAATATTATTGGAGCAATAGCATGATGGTCACTGTCGCATTGTGGGTCGCCGCGATGAAGTCCGCCGTCCGTCCATTCCCACTGGTTCTCGGGTCACCTTTCGCACTTCGCAAATGGCTCGGCAGAACGGTTTTTCTAATTCTGAGCACGGTTTCGGGTTTAATGTTATATTAATTATTATTCAGGACAATACTGGAAGTTGTCAAAACATTTTGTCTTTTTTTTTGGCATCTTCTGGGTTACAAGTTTATCCCAAACAAAATTATCTATTTTCGCTAAACTTTAATAATTAATAGATCGATTTACAGTATAATAAACGGTACTGCAATATAAGAAAATCTCGTACCTTTAATTATTAAACATTTTCTAACAATAGTTTTGGTATTTTAATTTAAAAATCGTTAGAATTAATAAAACAATTTCTACATTTTATGTCAGTATTTCGATACTGGTATTACTGCATGCCGAACTGACAGACCGAAGTCAAGGTTTTGTGGACTAGGACTTAGCAAAGTTTTTCTTGTGAAAAATGACTTGGACTAAGTCTGAGTTCGATTTATAAATTCCAAATCCTCACTAAGTTCGATTTTTTGACTCGGACTTAGTCGAAGTTCGTTTTATAGATCTCAGCCTTAGTCGCTGCCTTGGTCTAGTGGGAACATATACGAGCTGTGAACCAGGAGATTTGGGGTTCGATTCCCAAGTGGGGCAAAGCGAATTTTCTAATTTAATTTGCCTGGGGCTAGATCCCTCAGAGAAGGTTCACTTCAGGCAGGCAACCGGTTGTAAAAACGCCAAATCCTTTCTGAAACATACTTGAAAAAGTGTGTTGCGCCGACTCCAAATTAAGGTGGAATAAGGACAGGTAGAAATTAAAAAGTAAAGATTTTGGGTCCTTTCGAGTCTTTTAATCTCATGATTATTGCCTAATAAAACTTCATTAACTCGCAGAATATTCGAGACCATAATTATTATCGAAGTCTAGTAACTATATAATAAAATTAAGCTTTAAAACTCATCTAATATGATGAGGGGCTCTATTAAAAAGGAAGGAAAAAAAGAAAGTTTATTTGTTAAACCAAAAAGGACAGGCAACAACTCACTTACATAAAATGAACAGAATTAAAAAAAAACTTATTTTGACTCCATGCTGCTACATCGCAACAACTTAGACAGCCTCCTTGGTGCAGTGGGCGAGTAGCCGACTTGAAACAAGAGCCGCGGGTTCGATTCCTGCACCGAGACTAATCTTTGTGTGGCCCACAGATATTTGTTTCGGGTCTGGGTGTAGTGAGGCCGAAAGTCTCACGTAGTTCTTGATACCTACAATACAGGTTAAACCTAGTATGGGGTCAGGACTATGTGTGTGGCTGTTGGGTGTATTTATTTATTTATTTACTTATATACTAATATGTTGCATGCCTTCATAGCGACAAATGTGGTCAACTAGCATAATGCTATTTTATGGTTCACATCATAACACAGCGCTGGTTTTCAGTTGACCACCTTCATTTATGAAGCCTGATCACTTAGGGCTGCATGTGTCAAGGTTTAAACATTGTAGGTTATTAAAGATGTTATTATATTGTTATCATTGTATTGAATCTACTGTATTATTAATAAACTCTTTGGTCTGCTTTGGGGGCGTAGTTTAATTTCGGTAGAACTACCGTTCTGAGGTCACGGGTTCGATCCCCAATTTCAATTCAGTATCACCTAGTAATCTCGAATTTGTGACTGATACCCCAGTAGACTTGCATATCATATCCGGGACGGAACTGAGCCTTTTTAAATGTAGGTGTTCTAGTTCACTAGTGCGCCTCTGCCCACCCAATCGGGGATATAGGCGCGAACTTATGTATTAATTGTATTTGTTTTTTCTTTCTAGCTCATTATGTTGATGGAAAACCTGTTAGCCCGACCCTCAAAAACACAGCGGAAATAGTTTCATTCTTCGATGACCTTTTCGATTCCGTCAATGGGAAAAGTATTAGAAACAGAGGCAAACCGCTTCGACAAGCCGTAACAGAAAAATCGCCACATGTGACATTTTGGAATACAGCTGTTAAAAAACTTAAAGATATAAAATTTATAGACAAGCTGGGTAAAAATGTATCTGTGCCTTCTTTAAAAAATTGGGATACAACCATTAAAAGTTATCAGAGAGTGTGGCAATATTTAAATAAAAAAAATATTAAGGTTATGCGCCCGCGCCTTTTTAACTCTGATCCAATAGAAAATTTTTTTGGACAGGTGCGGGCGTACAACTTTAGAAATAATAATTTAAATTGCCACACTTTCAAAACTACCTTTAAGTCACTGTTAATCACAAGATTTATAAAATTCCACTCGGAGACATTTAATTGTGAAGAAGATTCTAGTGAACAGTTGTTAAAAATAAAATCATTATTTAAAATGGTAAATACATCTCCAAAAAGTAAAAATATTGAAAATACAGATTCACTCGAATCTTCTGGGTCTTTAGAAACATCTACAAATATTCCAACATCAGCAAGAATGGAAAGACTTAACGTCCACTCACGTGCTTTTACTGCTGGGTGGGTCGTAAGAAAAATTATCAAAATAAATGATTGCCACAAATGCAAACAAAATTTGACTTGTCAGGAATCCAATTATGGAACTGAAACAATTAATAATTGGATTTCTTACAAAGAATTTAAAAATGCTAAAAATTATAGGAAATTGACCTACCCATCAGAGGGTGCTGTGAGATTTTTTAAAAATATAACTTCAGAATCGAATAAATATTTAGAAACTAAAGCGCATATAAAAGGAGTCATAGAAAATGTAAAAAAAATTATAAAATCAAATTATTCAACTCCATTTCTTGAGTGTCAAGTACACCAGGATACTGTATGCGAATATTTTGTAGACATAACATTGCGATTAACAGTGTTTAACTGGTGCAACACAATAAATAAAATTTTAAGAGGCACAGATGTATTTCGCCTTCACGATAAAAAAATGGCGAATATGCAATTGAAGGCCTACAACAAATATAAAACTAGATTGAGAAATAAAAATGTTCAAAAATAATGGTTATTTTTTTTAAGATTTCTCTGGGAATTATTGGAAAAGGGAAATTAAATCCATCGCCGTAGCAACATACGGGTTAAATATTTTTGGCTGAATATATATACTATCAGAGCCAGCATAATAATACTGATAATAAAAAATAAAAATATAATAAGCAACCTTAGCCACTCCACGTTGAAAATTAAAAAAAAAAACTGAGCAGCCTTAGCCACTCCTCGTTGAAATTAAAAAAAAAAACCTTTCATGCAGCATATGTGATACTGAAATGCATGTTCTATGGGAGTGCCCTGTCTGATGCGTGCATCTATATTAGTCTGTGGTGGAACGGCTAAAGGAGCATTTTGATCGTTGTGAAACGCTTAGTGGAACGCAGCCTTTGACTTCTCATAAAAGAGTAAAATTCCTTGCTTTGACGTTAGATCTGTCAAATTGTATAGATTTTGTAATTAATTTCTCAGATATTCTTATTTTGCTCCAGAATGCCTCAATGTAGCGCGTTTAATTGTAAAAACCGGGGAGCTCATCTCTTTCCCAAAGACCCGAAGCGCAGAAAGACATGGGAAACCGCTTTGCGTATTAAAAATTTCAAGGCAAGTGGTACAGCAAGGTTATGTAGGATGCACTTCAATGAAAGTGATTATTTTGGAAGAAGTATATATACAGGTGACTGATACAATCACGTAGTACTTCCCCAAATATATAGCATAACATAACATAAGCTCACGCCTGTATCCCTGAAAAGGTAGGCAGAGGCGCACTAGCGAACTAGTACATCCACATTTCGCCGAGCTTAGTTCCGTCCCAGATGTCATAGGGGGCGAGCCTATCGCCATATCGGGCACAAATTCCAGACTCCGGGCTTATATGGAAAAATCCAATATCACTGCCCAACCGGGGCATCGAACCCGAGACCTCAGGACGGTAGATGTACCGTAATACAACCACGCCACCGAGGCAGGCACACATATTTACACATATTTTAAATTTCAGATGCTGAACCATTAGCCAGGTTTCTAAAAAAAAGTGCTGTACCATCGGTGTTCTGCTTCACGAAGATTAAACCTGAAACTCCAGCAGCTCTTGATCGTCAGTGCCGTTATAAGAGAAGATGCCATAGTAAAATTGAAGTCAAAACATTGGATTCTTCTGAAGAACCACAACCTTCAACTAGTGAAGATGTTATACAATCGGTAGTTCCAGATCTAGGTGGAGAAGTATTAATAATGAGTCTGGATACCGAATATGACGTTCCTGCTGAAGCTGGACATACTCAACCTGGGTTTTCCTCTAAAAGCACCCAAGTCGACCATGAGCATGCATATGGTTCAATAACCAGGTTTAAAGAAGATGATAAAGGCATACAATTTTACACTGGATTTGAGACATATGAGAAATTTCAGTTTGTGTATGCAACTCTAAGCCCAATGGCCCATAAAATCAGTAAATTAGCAACTGTGTCACTTGAGGATCAATTTTTTATGACTATGATGAAGTTAAAAGAAAACAAATCTATTTATGAGCTCGGTAAATTTTTTTGCATAAGTGAAACTACAGTGTCCAATATTTTTATAACGTGGATAAATTTTATTTATGAGCTGTGGAGTAAATTAACTACTTGGCCTAGTAAGGAATTGGTTGAATGTTACATGCCTACTCATTTCAAGGTATACGACAAAACTATCAGAGTTACATCAGATGGGACTGAAATATCTGTACAAAAACAAAAAAATACTATCTCACAGCAAGATTGCAGTAAATACAAACACCATGACACTTTAAACTTTTGTTCAAATGCAGGCTCTAAAAGTGATCAGCAAACTGTAGAACAAAGCAATCTTACAACTAAATGCCAAAGTGATAGTATACTAGCTGATAAATTCACAATACAAGATACGTTTGCAAACAATGTTACTGTTAAGACAACCTTAAATTATAAATCACAGTCAGGTATATCTTTGAATAAAGACAGAGAATTAGCAAGTAAACGTGTCCATATAGAAAGAATTATTGCTTTGACAAAAACGTACAAGATTTTAAGATCTGCATTAAACCACAGTTACATCCCCATTGCAAATAAAATATTTTTTATTTGTTTTATGTGTTGTTACTTCAGTGAATGTATCATGAAGGAAAATAAAATGCATATATGTTAATTTGATGTTTTATTAAAGATAAATAGTTTTTATAAATTATGTATTTATTAATTTGGTACATGACTGTAGTAACCAATATCGATAAATTTCTGTAGGAACATAGATTTATCATCGAAATAACGTGTGCAATAGGAATTTATTAAAAATACTCATAGGATAATTTTAGGACCGAAAGTCTCACGTAGTTTCTGATACCCACAATACAGACTACACCAGTGTACTTTGTATATAGTGAAAGGTAAGGTGGCGTGGTGGTATTTCGGTACGACTACGGTTCTGAGGTCTCGGGTTCGATCCCCGGGTTGGGCAAAGTGATATTGGATTTTTCCATATCAGCCCGGAGTCTTGAATTTGTGCCCGATATGGCGATAGGCTCGCAATATCACATCTTGGTCGGAACTAAGCTCGGCGAAATGTGGGTGTTCTAGTTCGCTAGTACGCCTCTGCCTACCCCTTCGAGGATACAGGCGTGAGCTTATGTTATTAATTATAATACACAAATCCATTGACGTTGGTTACTATAGTCAAATACCCAATCGTCCAACCGCTGCATCCACGTGTTCACGTGTTCACGTCTGCTGGTTATGCTTGAGCCCGTGCGAGACCTTCAGATGCTGGTGGAGGTTGATCTTGGACTTGAAGGTCTTGCTGCAGTGCGGACACGTGGCGCAGGCGCTGGGCGGCGGGTGCACGTGCTTGCAGTGCTGGTGGAGGCACAGGCGGGACTTGAACTGCTTGCCGCATACGTGACACTTGTGGATCTTATCGCCTGGAATGGAATTCGTATACAGGGGCGTGCGGTCCGTATACACGAAGAGCTGGGATGGCTGGCACACGCGTCGTACTCGTGAACGGGTACTGCTTGTGGACTCGGCTACCCAGTTTGAATTATTCCAACTAAACTCACTGTGGTTGTGGGGTCATAATTCATACAAAACTGGTTACAAACATTAATATACAACTATTATTTCAAAATTTCATTTCTATGTATTATATATATCATCATCATCATCATCATCAGCCATAGGACGTCCACTGCTGAACATAGACCTCCCCCAAAGATTTCCAGATCGACCTGTTGGAAGCGGCCTGCATCCAGCGACTCCCTGCGACCTTTATCAGGTCGTCGGTCCATTTTATATATAAGAATACTATATTCTTGGTGGTTTAGCTGCTCTAATTTATATATATTATATTTTTTGTATATGGTACTTTATAAGCAATTATTGTCAACTGGCATTTAAAAGACCAACGCCAGAGTTTCTAGCCCGTTCTTCTCTGGCAAAACGGCCTTCCTAACTGGCGGTAGAAGAACTTTGACGGAATCTAAATGATGTAGTAACAATTCATGGATTCAATAAATATTTTGATTTGATTATATTTGAGAGACACTGTCTATGCTGATAATTTAGTTTTTTTTTTTATATAGCAGAGATCGGCAAACGAGCAGATGGGTGACCTGATGGTAAGTGATCTCCACCGCCCATAGACACCCGAGACACAAAAAGAATCATGAGTGCGTTGACAACCTAAAAGGAGGGAATGGAAGGGGATTGGGAGAGGGAATGGGGAAATGGGCCACCGGAAATCTCACTCACCGAACGAAACGCGACAGCAAGCTGCCACTTTACGTCGGTTTTCTGTGAGACAGTGGTATCTGCCCGGTCGAGCCGACCCATTCGTGCTGTAGACGTTACTGTCTACAGCGTGGCTCTACCACTTGTTACATAATCATGACCAAAAATTCGTCATCATAAACAAATTGTCAAAATATCAGTGGTCAGTTTATATTTTTGTTGTCATGAGAATGATGATGATAATAACGGTTATGTAAAGTCTGGTCTCCTGAACTAAAACATTACACAAAAGTTCAAAACGCCTACACAAAACACGGTATTTTTGTCTATCGCCCATTGTTCCATAAGACAGCGAAATACGTTATTTTGTGTACGGGTTATGGCGATAGGCTCGCCCCCTATCACATCTGGGACGGAACTAAGCTCGGCGAAATGTGGGTGTTCTAGTTAGCTAGTGCGCCTCTGCCTACCCCTTCGGGGATACAGGCGTGAGCTTATGTATGTTATCTATGTATATAACTTCAGACATCACCTGCACTATCCTCTGCATAGCATGGCATGAACGTACAAGACATGAGGCACGTAGAAATATTAATAATCCACGAGAATGACAAAGTATATAAATAAATAAATAACATCCAACTGTCACATACATAGTCCTGACCCCACACTAAGATCGAGTCTTGTGTCGTGGGTATCAGGAACCTAGAGAGACTTTCGGTCTTACAACACATGTGCAGGAGAAACAGCTTTATAAAACATCCGTCATCATAAAAAGGCCAGCCAGAACTCACCAGAAGGATGAACGTTCCTCTTATGATTCGACAGATACTTCAACGACCTGAACTTCTGTCCGCACAGCTCGCACTGCTCCGAATCCTCAACCGCCTCGTGCACCAACTTCACATGCTCTCGAAGCGTCAACTTTGACTTAAATATCCTCTTACAAAGCTCGCAAGCGACGCTGACTTCCGGTTTCCTGTGTTCGGTTAGTAGGTGATCTTTGAGACAGTATTTGGGCATTTCCATAACGCATATCGGACATGGCACTGATTCTAACAGGTTGTCGTCTTCTGAGAAGCTGTTTTCTACCTGAAAATATTGTTTTTGTTAGTCAATTGGGTGACTTTAATTGATTTTATACACATTTTTATATGTAATGGCAAATAAAACGAAAAAAAACTGTAAAAACTGCATCAAAATTGATTGAAAACAGGCAGTAATTCATATTTTAAATTCTGGAGTGGGGGCATATTGGAGATATCTTGCTATCCCTTTCCAACGCATGTACCGTTATGGCGTGACGTGATTATACTGATACTTCTCTTTCCCGCAGTTTGACGTTTACACCTTCAAAGGCTTATAACTTTTTTATTTTTAAGAATATTTCAATATTTCTTTCTGTTCTATATTTTAGACGACGTAAATTTCATATAAAATTAATTTACTGACTGCCTCCGTGGCGTGGTGGTATTTCGGTACGACTACAGTTCTGAGGTCTCGGGTTCGATCCCCGGCGAGGGCAGTGATATTGGATTGTTCCATATCAGACCGGAGTCTGGAATTTGTGCCCGATGGCGATAGGCTCGCCCCCTATCACATCTGGGACGGAACTAAGCTCGGCGAAATGTGGGTATTCTAGTTCGCTAGTTTACCTCTGCCTACCCCTTCGGGGATACAAGCGTGGGCTTATGTTTAATTACCACATAAAATAAAAGTCTTTATTGGTCATGCAGCCATATAAAAGCACTTATGACAGGTCGCAACAAACAAAGTCTAGGTACATTTAAATAATAATTAGGTACTTGACTATTTTTTTAAAAGTATACAGGGTTATCTATTAGTTTATCCTAAACATGTAAAAAATATTTCGTAATTTATTTTCATATATTTAGTTAAAAAAAGCAAAAATTAATATGTATAATTTAGTTTGCCGCCAAAACGCTACCTGTTAACTGTAGCTACGGGGACGTAATTGTTCCTTACCATAGATACAAAATCGCTTTTAAAAAAGGTATTGAGAAAATAACATTTATGTGATTTCAAACTAAAAAAATCGGGTCAGATATTTCGTCGATCAGATATCGATCGTTGATCACATCCGCATTGAAATTAAGTTGAGATTGAAATAGGAATACGAAAAAAATTTACCAAATAACCTGGCAGTATGACTTTGGATCTTAGGTCTTAGGCCCTTGTGGTACAAACAATCAACAAAAATCATGCATAGTGATTGGTCTTTAGCGTCATGTGACTCACAGATAAAAAATTAAGTATTTAAAATACTAAAATAAAATTATCTTTGGAGTATTTAAAAAAATATAATATATTGGAGTATTTAAATATATTATTGCATATGTTAATTAGGTGATAAATCTACGTTCCTACAGAAATTCATTGATATAAGTTACTATAGTCAAATACCCAATCATGTTACAAGTTACAATACAACACTATCAATTTAGAAAAGAAGCAGGCAGGTATAGGCACAATAATAAGGATGGGGCTTAGTTAAGGGGTTGTGATTTGCCAAAAGGGAATGGGATATGGAAGGAATGCTGTCATAGAATTGACGAGAAAATAAATTGGGAAATTTGTAGGATTTGACTCTTTCTATAGTAACCCATAACAAAAAGAATCATGGATGCATTGCCAACCTTAGAGTAGGGTACTGGTTTCTTAAGATTACGCGAATGTTATAATAATAATAATAAATACACCCAAGAGTCACACACCTAGTCCTGACCTCACACTAGGTATAACCTGTATAGTGGGTGTCAGAGACTATGAGAGACGCGTGCTCTCACAACACACACACTTGAAACAAATATCTGTGGGCCATACAAACATTTGTCTCAATGCGGGAATCGAACCCGTGGCCTCTCGCTTCACAGCCGGCTACTCGCCCGACAAGCCACGGAGGCTGCCTATAAATACATAGAAATAAATCTATTTTTACAGATTCTATCACAATTTGTTTTATTTTCATGCCCAACATTTCGAAGGCTTTGCAGTCTTCGTGGTCAACAGTCGGATGAGAAAATAGTTTTATTTCAAATTAAAGTAGGGGTTAGGGATTAGAAAGGAAAGGCGAGATTTAAGCGATCGGAAATCCCACTCACTGAATGAAATGCAATGACAAGCTGCCACTTTAAATTGGTTTTCTGTGATATAATGGTATCAAACCGGTCAAGACGGCCCGTTCGTGATGTACATGTACGTATCTCTACCAATCATAAATTGGGTACTTGAATTTTTTTTTAATTAATTTTATATGAAATTTACGCCGTCTAAAATTTAAAACAGAAATACTGAAATATACTCTAAGTTATAAGCCTTTGAAGTTTGGTGTAACCGTCAAACTGTGGGAAAGAGAAGTATCAGTATAATCACGTCACTCCATAACGGTATGTGTGTTGGGAAGGGATAGCAAGATATCTTCAATATGCCCCCACTCCAGAATTTAAAATATGAATTACTGCCTCATTTTTCAACTTATTTCAATACAGTTTTTACAGAAGAGGTTCTTACATAAGCTCACGCCTGTATCCCCGAAAGTGTAGGCAGAGGCGCGCTAGCCAACTAGTACACCCACATTTCGTCGAGCTTAGTTCTGTCCCAGATGAGATAGGGCACAAATTCCAGACTCCAGGCTGATATGGAAAAATCCAATATCACTTTGCCCGACCCGGGCATCGAACCCGAGACCTCAGGACGGTAGTCATACTGAAATACAACCACGCCACCGAGGCAGTCATTTCGATACAGTTTTTACAGAAGGGTCTATTTTTTGTTTTATTTGCTATTACATATAAATATGTGTATAAAATCAAACATAATCATGTACCCATTATAGAAGCTGAAATCAACATCAGCCACAGGACTACCTGATAAAGATCTCAATAAATATTACCTCCCTCATAATCTGCACAAAAGTCTTCCGTTTATGATGTTTCTGCGGAGGCCTACACCCCTCTCTATGGACCACCAGCAGCTTCCTCTCTTGGAACACGGTCTCACACACATGACACTTGAAGGCTATACGTCTGTAATTATGTGCATTAACCATGTGGTCAGAGAGGAGGTTGGCATCAAACTCGTCGAGGCAGTGCAGGCAGACCATCTGCCCCGTCTTAGGGTCTGTTATGGCGTCTGTGGAGTCAAACTCTATTGGCTCTTGATTGGTTTCCACGCACTGGGCCAGCTGCAGAAGGTCCCTGGAAATAAAGTTTATTTTACGTTTGTATTCTTATCAAGCAGCGATAGCTCAATTGGATTTGATACGGACTGCCGTGACGAGTGTCAGAGGTTGCTTTCTCTGTGAAATATCGCTTAAAAATTTTGGGAAGCCGAGGAAACTATGTGATTAACACTCAGACGCGAAACCCGGTTTTCCGGTATTTTATCAATACTTACATTGTATTATAATTATCGTCATCATCCTCTTCAGTTTTTACATCGGTGTGGTTCATAGAATAGCTACTACCTTCCAAAGGATCCACTATATCTGTTTCCATGGCTGTATTGTTTTTGTTTTGATTCGGGAAATGGAAATCGGCCATCGATTTTGTCAAAAGCGTTTTATTATTGCTTTCGAAGTTTCGATGAAATTGATTACAGCTTTCTTTGTGGCTTTACCTTCTTTTTGAAATTCTAGGGTGACCAAAAAGTTTTTAAATATTGTTTTTTTAAGAAAAGGATACAAGAGCGGACAGCCCGTCTATGTTTCAAACCTATTTTTTTCATCGGCCATGGATATTGGTAGAAGGGAATAATTTGAGGATGTAATAATTTGTGTGTGGTAGAGCCACGCTGTAGACAATTACATCTACAGCACGAATGGGTTGGCTCGGTTGGTTTGATACCACTGTCTCACAGAAAATCGACGTAAAATCGCAGTTTGCTGTTGCATTTCGTTCAATGAGTGAAATTCCGATGGCCCAATTGGCCCCTACCTTTCCCCCCCCACTTTTAGGCTGGCAACGCATCCATGATTATTTTTTTGTCTTGCGTGTCTATGAACGCTGAAGATCACTTATAATCGGGTAACTCATTTGCTCGTTTGCCAGTCGCTGCTAACCTTTAACCTAACCTTTGTTTTTGATGTTCATGCATAAATAAATGAATAAATAAATATACCTAACAGTTACACACCTAGTCCTGACCCCACACTAGTTAAAACCTGTATCGTGAGTTTCAGAGACTATGAGAGACTTTCGGTCTCACAACACCTAGACTTGAAACAAATATCTGTGGGCCACAAACATTTGTTTCAATGCGGGAATCGAACTCGCGGCCTCCCCCGCTTCACAGCCGGCTACTCGCCCACTGTGCTACGGAGGCTGTCAATGTTGTAACACATGTGTATCTGTTGTAAAACTTGTGTACAGTCTAATAGATATCAATAACCCTATAGTTTCCAAATAAAAATACAATTTCCCCACAATAAATAATTTATTGACACCCAAATAGTTTGTAAACTACTCCGATGACGTAGGTCCTGTCTATGACGTCACAGGCGGCCGTGAACTGTCCCCTGTACTGGCACACGAGCCGCTCCGACTTCCACTGTGAACTGAACTTGTAGTCTGAGAAGAACGGCTCCGGTGTCTCTACGTCTAGCGTCTCTTGTAGGGGTAGGACTAGTCTGGAAAGAATTTTAGATAACTATGATGATATTAATATGTTGTGAATATATAATTATGTTGATGACAGGCATGCCCCCACATCATATCTGGGATGGAAATGAGCTCGGCGAAATATGGGTGTTCCAATTGTCTAGTTCGCCTTTGCCTACCCCTTTGGGTATATCAGAGTGACCTTATGAATGTGTATGTTATAATAATTGACTGCCTCGGTGGCGTGGTGGTATTTCGGTATGACTACGGTTCTGAGGTCTCGGGTTCGATCCCCGTGTCGGGCAAAGTGATATTGGATTTTTCCATATCAGCCTGGAGTCTGGAATTTGTGCCCGATATGGCGATAGGCTCGCCCCCTATCACATCTGGGACGGAACTAAGCTCGGCGAAATGTGGGTGTTCTAGTTCGCTAGTGCGCCTCTGCCTTCGGGGATACAGGCGTGAGCTTATGTTATGTTATAATAGTATGGTCACTGAGTGGGGGCGGATGGCTTGGAAATCTTTGTGGGAGGCCTATTAAGCAGTAGATATCCTGATGATGATACGAGTTAAGTCGTCCCCTTGGCAGTCGTTGTTTTACTGGTAGTGGCTGTGAGTCGAGAGGTCCTGGATGAGAATTCCAAGTCGGGAAAAGCGATTTCTATTAACAGAATTTTCCTGGGACTTGATCCCCTCCAGGGTTACTGTCAGGCAAGCAGCCATTCGTAAAAATTAAGCCGAATCGTTTCTACAAATTGCTTTAAAAGTGTGTTGTGCCGACCCCACATTAGAATGAGATAGAGATGGAAAGAAAGAAAGGATCCAGGCATCTATATGAGAAGGGACTGGACAAACTTCACCTCTTTTTAATAATAGTGTAGGTAAAAGTAAAGTTTGTGAGTTAGTTCTTAGGAAGTAATCTCTTGATCTACTAAACCTATTTTTCTTCTAATTCTTTTTCCAGTAAAAATATACATTAAGGGCAATAGGCTACTTTTTAATTTTTACACCGAAATAATTTACGGTTCCCTTGAGATATTCACAACAGCAACTACTAGTTATTAATACTTTGGCTTGGAGAAGTCGGCTCGTACCTGGCAGCGTGGAGGAACATCCTGTGTGGTTCAATGTCAGTAGCGCCGCTGTATGTGTAGTCTCCAAGGATCGTGTGACCTATAGCAGCGCAGTGTACGCGTAGCTGGTGACGGCGACCTATACATGCAAAAAAGCATAATAAATAAACCCAACAGCCACACAGTTTTCAGTGGTGCTGTAGACAATAATACCTACAGCACGAATGGGTCGGTTCGCGGTTGATACAACTGTCTTACAGAAACCCAACGTAGTGACAATTGACAGCTAGTTATTGCGTTACGTTAGGTGAGTATGTGTGTGTAGGTACTTAGGCTGAGAGCCTCGAGGACCGGGCTCTAATTTAAGCTAATTACTTTCTTCGAGTTTATAGGTCAGAAAAAGAAAGATAATAACAAGGAATTAAAAAAAATGTTTTTAAACAATTATTAATCATCCAAATCGGTCCATGCGTCTCGGAGTTATCGCCTATCAATGAACAAACATAAAAAATACGAAGGAACTAATAAGCTTTTGTAGTCAGTTGATACAAAAAACATGATACCTGTTATAGGCTTCAGTAAGACGATGCTGACAGCATCAGACCCGTAGTAGCCCGTCTCCAGTAGCAAGAGGCGAGTTTGTGCAGGTCGCGGCAGCACGCAGAGGGACGGACATGGGCTCTGTGACGTCACGGCTACCATGCGGTGACTAGAATCTGCCGTGGACGGGTCTACTCCTGGTAGAGTTACAGATAACATAAGGTCACCCCTGTATGACATCCGGGACGGAACTAAGTTCGGCGAAATGTGGGTGTTCTCACTATTGCGCCTCTGCTTACCCCTTCGGGGATACCGGCGTGAACTAGTGTTATAACGTGTGATGGCGCGTCTCTGGTCTCATATCTATGCTTTACTCAAATAAAACAGAAAATCGACACAATATGATGTTTCACTATTGTGATAGTGCCACGGTGTATTCAGTAACATCTACATCATGAATGGGCTCATCCCGCTTGATACCACTGTCACGACGAGAAAACCGCCGTAAAGTGGCAACTTACTGTTGCTTCTCGTACGGTTAGTGAAATTTCTTCTCGGCCTTTCGTTTCCGAATCCCTATTGCCCCACCTTTAAGCTTGGCACGGCACACATGCACGTATCCCATCTGCTCGTTGACAATATCTGCTACAAAAAGACGTCTCAGGGAGGGAATGGAACTCATGGCCTCTTGTTTCACACCGAATTACTTAATTTAATACTTTTTTTAAAACCGGCTGCATGTCAGACGTCAAGCCCCTTTGGAGTGAGTCCTAGTCCCACACAAGTTGTGTCAGAAAAACACTTCCCCTGAGATTTGAACTTAGGACCTTTCGATTTACAACCCATAGAAACTACCACTAGACTAAGGAGGCGACTACAGCTAAATTCTTACAAAAGAAAAAAGTCCGTTATAAGTCTTGGAGGCATATATTCAGTGGACATTCTATGGCTGATGATGCTAATGAAAATCGTGTCTTACCGACATCATACACTATATCAGCCAGCTCGAAGTCAACATGTCCCCGCACCACCGCCAGGTAATACTTCTTCGTCAGTCGCTTCTCAAACAACTTCCCCGCCCTCCCCGCGGCAGATTTATTCTTCGCTATACACAACACCCCACTTGTGGCGTAGTCGAGCCTTTGGACGAAGTGAAGTGGCTGCGACGATGTGGACAGATGAGAGTCCGGACAGGCTATGTGATATGTAACTGTGTTCTGGAATGGGATGTTTTAGGTAATAGAGTCGGGTGATGATAAGAGAATATGAAGAAAGATCTGGGTGCTTCATATATTGGGTAGGCCGTAGGATTTACGCCGTAATTCTGAATTTATCTCAAGCTCCAAGGTTTAATTTTTAAAGTATTAGTTTTTCCATGATAATGACATGTTAATATTTCGATTACAATCATATACTGTGTGAAATGGAACGACACAGTTGACAGGAAGTTCATAATAAAATGTTTACAATTTTCCAACCTAAAAATAACCGATGTATGATTATAAATTGATTAAATCTGACTAGAAATATATCTTTACCTTTTCGTTTTCATCGTCTGAATTGATATACATATCGTATGGCTTGTTTACAATTAGGTAGTCTCCACTTTCATATAATTTTTTCACGGACATTTTTTTGTTTGACAACGCAAAGGAACACACTGCGTTCATTTTATGAAACATGTATACGGTTTTAAAACTGATAAGTTGATAGAGTAATTTTTATTAATATTCGCTAAACACGGTATAAGATGGGATAACCTCGGACATAAATGCAACAGGAAGGCTTCAAACGCAGTCTGCAGAGCTCTGTCTAGGCATACGCTCAGAATTTCCTCCAGTGGCATTTTGCCCACTGGTTATCACAATTTTTTTGTTATTTTATCTCATACCAAGAAATTAATTTATTTTCAAATGACATATTACATGTTTGGGAAAACAAAACACTGTTGTTAGTTTTTCTAAGTATTTTTTAAATTATCCATTTGTTGATAAATAAAAAATAAAAATGAAATATCGTTTTTATGGGCTTTAGATATTTTAAGAAAAAGTTTTTATAAGTGTTACAATAAAACAAGATCTTCTACTTTGGTTTCATGTACTTTATTGTTTAATTGATGATGCATACGCAATGAAAAATGAATTTATGCAATAATAAAACGCATGTCAGCTGTCAAGATGACAGTTTGATACGACTAAATTAGGGAGTCGCTTCTCCGCAGAGAGGCCCTTATATATGTGCACTTTTTAAATTAATCGAATTATGTTTTTACAAGTTTTGAGATTGGTCTCGGAAGTATGAATTACTGAATTCTCATATAATTATTAAAAATGAGCCGAATGAAGCGACATAAAATAAAGACTGAGAAGCCAGTGGCGTCTACATCACACAGCCGTGAACAGGAGCATGATTTGGCGTATTATATTCACGATAGAGTGGAACTTATGCATCAGGTGTTTTCAGTGCTCAAATATAAGGAACTAAAAGCTATGGCGCCGGAATGTGTGCGACACATCAGCATTGATGATTTACAGGAGCTTTGCACTGAGGAGGTATGGATCATTGATATATTATCATAGTAAACAAATGTAGAACATAACCAATAAATTCATGTTAAAAACAGCTATATATTGACAGTGGCGTAACTGTAGGGGGGTATGGCGGCCAAAATTCCACGGGTCCCTGGTTATAGAGGGCTCCCGCGCCGGGCAGAAAGAAGCCCCGGCCGAAAATACCGTGGCCATAGGTGACCTCGCGCCGAACATTGTCCCATCCATGGAATTTGCCATGGGCCCTCAACAGTATAGTAAAGCCACTGTATATTGGCAGATATATTTTAAACTATATTGTTTAATTAGAAAATAATATTTAGAAAATAAATATATAATTCACAATTACATTATTGCTCATGCCCAGTAGTGGAACAGTAATAACATCAATTGCTTGACTAAAATAACTTTTTTATAGCAGAGACTGGCAAACGGGCAGATGGGTCACTTGATGGTAAGTGATCTCCGCCGCCCATAGACACCAAAGACACAAAAAGAATCACAGGGACATTGCCAAACTAAAAGGTTGCAATGGAAGGGGATGGAGAAGGGAATTGGAAATGAAGGGGGAATTGGGCTACGGAAATCTCACTTACCGAATGAAACGCGACAACGAGCTGCTACTTTACGTCGGTTTTCTGTAAGACAGTGATATCAAACCGGTCATCCTGCCCATTCGTGCTGTAGACGTTACTGTCAACAGCGTGGCTCTATCACTCAAATTGTTGTCCACAGTTGCTAGGTATAAGCTCCAAGCGCCTCTGCGCGGTGCTGGACGGCGCTGCGCCCCCCTCCGACACGGAGTCCTCGAGTCGCTCGGCCTCGCCTCCACTCGAGACCATCTCGCTGGACAGCATCTCTTCAGACGAGGAGATACTCAGCCAGAGCAGTAAGAAGAAGAAGGTAAGTTGGGGATTCGTACTTTGTTGAAGATAACAGCGTTACATCAGTTGTAAATAGGACGGACTGCTGAGACCGGTGTCGGAGGTTTGATGACGAGTACACACTAGCAGCGATAGCTCAGTTGGGAATGGTACGGACTGCCGAGACAAGTGTCGGAGGTTCGAAACCAACCACAAAATGGAGCATACACCTCTGACTTTTCTATGTTAAGTGTATTTCCATTGTGAAATATCGCTTGCTATAACGGTGAAGGAAAACATTGTGAGGAAACCTGCATACCCGAGAATTTCTTCACAGGAATTTCGAAGGTATGTGAAGTCTACCAACCCGCATTAGTCCTGCGTGGTAGACTAAGGCCTAACCCCTCTCATTAGTAGAGGAGGCCCGTGCCCAGCAGTGGGACAGTAATATTACAGGGATAATATTATTACACACTAACTAACCGAACATTCGTGAATCTTTGCTGTTGCGTACATACAAACAAACCTTTGTATTGTGATCATGAGATCATCCACAAACGTGTGCACTAATGTTTGAATTTTATTTATTTATTTATTCTTTATGGTACACTTAGAACAAAATACTAGGAATATGCAAAAACAAATTCAGTACAAATGGCGGTCTTAAGCCAATTTCTTACTTTTTGCTTTTGGAAATTGCGGCTATCAACATTTTAATATTAAAGGAAAAAGTTTCGCGCATCTAGTTACTGTATGTCTACTGAATTATAATTGTAATTATCAACAAAGATTAATGATTAATTAATAATTTTTTAGTCCTGTATTCAGACTAAAATCCACATTTATCAGATTGAGGTGCAATTTCCAAAAATCAATATACTGCTGATCTGTTTCCTTTATAACGGCTATCTACCATAGCAATAAACCTTGGTTAGTGACAATTATCTAACACCTTAATATATTTCAGCACAAACACCGCCGCCGCGACTCAAAGTCAAAATCGAAAAAGAAGAAGTCCAAAGAGCAAGAGTCTGAAGATGTGGAGAAGTCGACGGCATCCCGAGCCGGGCTCACGGTGCTGGAGCTGCTGGAGCTGCAGGCGCGCGCCAGGGCCATCAGGGCGCAGCTGCAGAAGGAACAGGCCAAAGGTGACTGTTAGCTTTAAACCATCGACAAAAGGTGAACAAGGACTTGGCATGACTACGAAAAAAATGAAGCATGCCGGATGTATAGAGAGAAACTAAAGTGGCGACTTTGCGACAGATCCTAGTAATACAGAAGTTTGGCAGTTTATCCTAAATCTCAAAAGATTTAAAATAAGGTCTATGGAACACAAAAATTATCTTATAAATCGATCCACATTTGGCGGAGATATCGAGTAGCATACATAAAAAAACATACAAACGAATTGAGGACCTTTTCCTTTTTTGATATCGGTCGAAAAGTTCTGAAATAATACATAATAATAATAGTGAAAATCACACGGTGACAGCGTACGAATATTGTTCTGTCTCCAATAAATTCACGAGCATGTTTCTGCGTGTGCGTGATTTCATCTTCTTCTTCTTCTTCTTCGTTGGTCCCTCAATGATGAGGATCGTGGTCATATACAATCTGTCGCCAAGCCGAGCGGTCATTGGACATCTGTACTGCTCGATAGATGCTACCCTCAGCAACCTTTTTTATGGCATCTGACCATCTAGACTGTGTGTTCTTCCCTTGGGCCGTTTCCCTTCAACTCATTCCAGTATTATAAGTTTCTTGAAACTATGCGTAGGAGACCGTATAATGTGTCCGAAGAAACTAAGGATCCATACCTAGCAAATGGCCGACAGGCTTATTATAATGTTAAGTTCTTGTAATCTAACTGTAATGTGTCAACAGGCTAGCGACTCGTTTAATATATCTTTTTTTTATTTGAATAGTACCCACACCAGCACTGACAACTGACAAGGGCCAGAGCCCTTCGGATAACGAGGTAGAGATCAAGGAAGAGCCTCCGGATGTGGTGGAAATCAGCAGCGAAGACGAGAAGAAAGACATCAAGACAGACAAAGAGACAGGTAATCTGTACTAATATTGAAGCTGAAGCTGTTTGTATGAACTAGGGCATGCAAAAACCGGATGGTTTTGGAAACCGGTTTTTTCGGTTATTGTATTTTAAAAAAAACGGTTAACCGATTTTTTCGGGTTATTCGGTTTTCGGGCTATATTTTCGTTTTTTTTAGTTTAAATCTTGATTAACGACATGAAGTTGAATTTCTGCACGTTATTATTTTCAGTTCATAGGCTCTACCGTGAGTTTTTGACATTTCTTGCTAGCGACTACCTAAAATATATATAATTTATATGATAAACATTAATTCCGAACTTAATTGCTAGGGGTTTTCGGATGTTTGTCACACAAATAGGCAGTCGTAGTCGATAGCGAGAAAAGTAAAAATAAACACAGGTTTTTTTTTGTTTTTGCGGGGAAAACTATTTTACCGCTACCGCCACGCCTGGGGGGAGACGTGATGGTTATGTCGGATTCACCTGTCTTACGACCCAACGTTAAGCCACACCGGAGAGATGGACAGCATCTAGGCGACCTTTAGGTCGAGTCCCTAACACTATGTATACCCTACACCGGCAATACCGACTAAAAACCCCGCTGTGGTCCTCTTCGGCGCATTGGAACGGCGCCGAGTTTCCCTACACTTAAAGCGTCCAGGCTTCAGCCGGAAGAACACTGATTGTTCTTCTTTTTCTACCTGCCCTCATCCCACTTCACTATATGCTCCGCGCACCACTTTTTCAGACATGTTGCAGAAAAGATTCAGTTGTAATTTTGACAACCGGCTAGGCTATTTGTCTGATGTTAAGTGACAACCCTCTTTGGAGGCTCCAGCTTCGAGTAAATCGTATTACACAGTAAACAGCTATGCGCTTCATCTCTACAGCCTATAAACGCTGCCACTAGACCAAGGCGCGACAGGTTAATCCACCATCATCCTCGTGCCCTTGTCCCAATTTTATTTGGAGTCGGTGCAACATGTCTTCAACTTCCATAAACACGATCATCTCATCATTCACCCTCTTATCTTTCATGTCCTCCCTCACACACTCTATCCACCTTTTCTTTGGTTTTCGTCAACCTTCCCATTCACCAACATTCACATTCATCAATTTCTTATCCACTTATTATATAGCTTCTCTCCTCATAACATGCTTATACCAACACAAACTTGTTCCTTCTAATCTACCTTTCAAGCTTCCTATGTGCTTAATCTTTACTCTGTCCATCCTTATCACTCCACACATCAATCTTAACATTCTCATTTCTTCATTCCGGCTTTTCAGTGACCCTAGTTAAGCTACAGTTTAATTCATACTAATATTATAAATACAAAAGAAAGTATGTCTGTCTGTAGAGTTTTAACGGCGAAACCGCTGAACCGATATTGATGTTTCATGTGAGGATAACTTTTAACTCTGCGGACGAATCTAGCGTACTTTATTATTTTAAATCAGCCCTCAATAAATCAGTGAAATAGGGGATCTGTAATAAGAAATAGTTTATTTTTTCAACCACTTTATGCAATATTCTACATAAGGGCGCATGCTTTGGATAAAATATAATTTTAAGTAATGCATAACTTTAAAATTATGCATTACTTTATTGTATCCTGAATATATAATGAATTTTATTGTATCCTGTTTTGCGTCTAAGCTAAATAAATAATATAAAAACATATATAAATACGTACAATGTAACATATGAAAAACGGACCACCATTTTGCTATTAAATTAACATGACAATAGTGTAGCTGCTTTATTTTGCTTTCTGTCTGGCAATATCATGGCCTAGTGTCAGGGTCCGCCTTCATACCTAAACGCTTCTACTTCGCCCGGCTTGAGTATCGTTTACAATGGGATACTCTCATTTCTTTTTTCAAAACGTCTAGTCAGCGCATTTTGTGCCAACCACGGGGACGCACTCCTGTTACAATCTGATACAGGCACTTGCGATCGATGTAAACCTGTGGTTTTCTCAAAACGTGACTATACCATTGCAAACGATATTTCTGCAATTTATTTGTCACGTTGCATACACCAATACTACCTCAGATGTAAACGTTACGTATTGGATGCAGTCGTGTATCGTTGCCCATCCTCCGCATCATCTTCATATCCATGACGTGGATTTCCCTAACGTAACGCTTAAGAACAGGCTACGTCTCACAACCATATAGAAGTACAGGCCGAATGATGTTCATATAAAAGATCACAAGACCTTTAAGTCTCATATTAGTCGTATCTTAATCGCAAGTATCGCACCACTTGCAATTTAGCACAATCGGCGCCACTACGGGGCCTGACGTTGGAGTCGATGTCTCCAGACTCGTGAAGTATAGATACTAGATACTTAAACTCGTCCGTTTTTACAGCAAGCGCGTTCCTTATCATTGTCTATGTACTTAATTATACGTATTTACTCACAATTGATATCAGGAGGAAAAAAACCGAAAACGCCGAAATAACCGGTTTTTTACACGACGAAAACCGGTCGTCAAAAACGGTCGGTTAATCGGTTTTTTCGGTTTTCGGTTAAACGCTTTGCATGCCCTAGTATGAACGCGCTAATCTTAGGAACTACTGGTTAGATTTTTATAACAGAGACTGGAAATCTAGCAGATTGGTCACCTGATGGTAAGTTGTCTCCACCACCCATAGATACTGAAGATACAAAAAGAATCATGGGTGCGTTACCAACCTAAAAGGAGGGAAACAGGGATTTACAATTTGGTACTTGACTATCTTCTTTCTTTCTACCTGCCCTTATCCCACCTTAATGTGGGGTCGGCGCAACACACTTTTTCAAGCATGTTGCAGAAATGATTTGGCTAAGTTTTTACGACCGGCTGCCTGCCTGACGTCAACCCCTTCTGAGGGGTCCAGTCCCGGGCAAATTAAATTAGAAAATTCGCTTGGCCCGACCTGGGAATCGAACCCACGACCTCCCGATCCACAGCCCATACATGCTGCCACTAGACCAAGGAGGCGACTGACTATAGTAACCAATATCAATTAATTTCTGTAGGAACATAGATTTATCACCGAAGTCACGTGTGCAATTGGAATTTATTAAAAATAGTTCTAGGATAATTTTATTTTAATGATTTAAATACTTAATTTTTTATCTGTGCCTCACGTGACTGTAAACGCCAATCACGTTGCATGATGTCACGTTACTCATTTTTCTTTTAAATTTGTTCCACAAGGGCCTCAGATCTAAGATCCAAAATCATACTGCCAGGTTATTTGGTATATTTTTTCGTATTATTATAAAGCACAACCTAATTTCAACGCGGATGTGATCGACGATCGACATCAGATCGACGAAATATCTGACCATTTTTTTAGGTTGAAATCATAAATGTTATTTCGTCATTATTTTTAATGAGCGATTTTGTATCTGTGGTAAGGAACAATGACGTCACTCGTGTCTACAGTTAACAGACGGCGTTTTGGCGGCAAACTACACATAATAATTTTGCTTTTTTTTAATTAACCATATGAAAATAAATTATAAATATTTTTTTACATGTTTAGGATAACGTAATAAACAGCCCTGTATACTTTTAAAAAAATATTCAAGTACCCAATTCCCCAATAGCTTAATGGCTACCGGAAATCTCACTCACTGAACGAAATGCGACAGCGTGGTGCTTTACGTCAATTTTCTGTGAGACAGTGGTATCAAACCAGTCGAGTCGGCTCATTCGTGCTGTAGACGTTACTGTCTACAGTGTGGCCTGATAATAACTGGTTGCCCTAGTCCGAAGTTTAGCAGGTCCTATTGATAACCTCTGGGTGTAGTTGTGACCTTAAGTAATTATTTTACAGAACCTCAACAAGCAAGACAAGTGGTCCGCCAACCGTCGCCCAAAGCAGATGGCAGCACTGTCACAAAACGAATAAACGATTTAATAATCACGGTACCACAAGCGAAACCAACAAGAAAGATAAAGTTGAATAGAAACAAACCAATAACACCAGCTGCCAATGCTGAAAAACCAACTGAAGTTCAAGTTGAAACTGATAAGAAAAAGAAAAAGAAGAAAGATAAGAAGAAAAAGTTAGATAAAGATGGAAGTGATCACGACGAGATTACACTACAACTTTCTGATTCGGAGAAAATGGATTTGCTGGGAAATCTGGAGCAGAAGAACTTCGAAGCTGCCAGTACTGAGGATTCGGAAAGCAGTTCTGATAGTGAAGAAGACAGCGAAGATAGTTCGGATGATAGAAAAGATAACAACGATACCAAATTAACGGATAAAGCTGCTAAAAAAATTGTAATAGTATCTACAGTAAAAGAAGTCGACAAACTTACACCAGAACCAACAAAAGAGATGGAACACACAAAACCTGTTTCAGCAAATGAAAAAGACAGCACTAAAGAAGTTAATGCTATTGAGAAAGACAGCAATATACTGGAAAATACGAAAGAAATATCAGAACTTAAAATTATGGCGAATGAGAAAGAAGGCGATTTAACAACTAAGGATAATAATCCTGATAAAGATATAGATCGAGGTACAAAAGAAACGTTAGACATATCTCGGGTTGAAGATATACCGTTAGTAGAAGAATCGAAGGAAGAAAACGTTAATGTATCTAAAGAAGATGACCATTGTGCTCCAGAAACAGAAAATGTTCCAGCAACGTCATCAATAATACCAGTTGATAAAGAAATGTCCGAAGGAGAAGTGTCAGACAGAGATAGTTCGGAAGTAGAAGCGTTCGAAGCGCCGCCAGAAGTCGTCTGCATATCCGACGAGGAAACGCAGAAGAAAAAAAAGAAGAAAGACAAAAAAGCTAAGAAAGAAAAAAAGAGTAAGAAAAGCAAGTCGGATTTTCGTGAGGGCGCAGATCAAAACTTCTATACAAAAGACAATACCGAAGTAAAAGACAACAGAGACGTAATAAAAGATAGCGAATCAGATATTTGTATTGTTTTGGATGAAGATGACTGTGTAGTATTGGAATTATCTGATGATTCTTCGTGTTATGAAGTAGAAGGTGCTGTGTTGTCTAAAGAGCCGACAGCTGAGGAGATCGAAGCTCTATCAGCGAGAATTGATGAGATAGAGCGAGAAGAAGTAGTAACTGACGAGCAAATACGAGAATACGAGAGGATGCTGCAAGAAAAAGAGCAGGATGCAGAAATAGAAAACGTGTCGTGGAAAGACAGATACTTAGACAGCAGAAAGGTGAAAAGAGTTTTAACGACTTCAAACATCTTAAACGCAATGAGGAAGAAGAATAAGCAGTTGAAGAAGAAGTTGGAAGAATCGAAGAAGAAAGAAGACAGAGTGGGGAAAGAAAGTGTTGTGGATAAAGTAGTAATAATAACAGAGAATTTAGAAGAAGGAACTATAGAACATTACAACACTTTACAAGGATCTACGACATTTGTAGATCCCGTTAAAGAGAAAGTAGCAGAGAATTCGGAAGAATTAGAAAATAATGGTGAAGATTCTCAAAAGGACGAAGATGGTAAAGTGACTAAGGAAATGAAAAAAGACGCGAAACAACTACTCAGAATGTATAAGAAGCTCCTCAAATATAATGATATGAACAAACAGAAAGATCCGAATAAAAAGAAGAAAAAGAAAAAGAAATCTAAGAGTAAAAATACTGAAGAAGCAACTATTACTTGAAGTATTAATTTAAAACTTCAACTTATTTGTGCGCACGGTGGTCTGCATTTGGGTGCATATTATATGTGTGTGACAGATGCGAATGAGAGAGAGAGAGAGAGAGAGAGAGGGAGAGGGAGAGGAAGGGAAAGTCAGTATGAACCTGTAATTTAGTAGTAAATTCCACATACATACTTTCAATGTATTGTAAATTATATATTTAATACATTTATGAAATAAAATGCACAATACATACAAGATTTGAATACCAACTTATTTATGTCATTTGATTTTAATAATCTACAATCATATTTCTTATCTACTTAGGCGCAGGCAGAGAGCCAACTGTTTCCGCATTTTCATGTCATAAACAGTACAAATAAAATCGCTTCCTTAGTTTCGTGGCAGCATATATGGTCTGTGGACGGGAGGTCGTGGGTTCAATTCTCAGGTCGGAAAAAGAAAATCAAATTTGCCCGGGATTGGATCCATCAGAGAGGGTTGACGTCAGGCAGGCAGCCGGTCGTAGAAACTTAGACAAATCCTTTCTGCAACTTGCTTGAAGAAGTGTTGCGCCGACCCCATATTAAGGTGGGATAAGGGCAGGTAGAAAAAATACGAGTACAAATAAAATAAATTACAACAGATTGGCACACTAGAACAAACGCAAATAAAATATAAATCTAATAGTCCTGCACGTTTAAATTCTTTGGTCCTGCATAACGAAATGCTAATTTGTTTTTAAAATTGGTTGAAAAAAATACTTTTTTATCGTTCCTCCATTGCAATAATTAAACGCAATAAAACCATTGCGATTACCGAACGAAGCTGTCAAAAAGTTGACACTTCATTTGTCAATGTCATTCTTACAAAAAGGACGCTTTCTGGCATCACAGCGAAAAAAAATCAATAAAATATTAAATTAAATTCACAAAAAAATCCTATTTAAACTATTCGCTAAAGTTCATAAGCGTATTAATTAAGTTATAATGGAGGAAATGTGTTCAGCTTGCCTTTGTGACGGACGAAAACTGTACTTCATTGGCGAAACTGGATTTTATAACTTATACACGCAGATATTAAACGAAATACCGGTGAGTTGAGCTTAAAATGAGCTGTATTCCTTTCATTATTGATGTATTAGAGCCTTCTTAAAAAATAAGCAACACAAACAATTATTTTGTTACTTTTACTAACAACAATGTCGAGTCTCAAAAGTTTTTTCACTGAACTGTCGTGTCATACCAGACACGATATTTGAAAATAATAAGCGCAACTACCTTGTCCGAGTTCAAGTAAGATATTTCTCCTGTACTTTACGTCTTCGTTCATCCATAATTCTTCGAAACATCGCTGAAACACTGCAATTAAGTATCTTCAGACTCGTAAAGTGATTTTCTGCGTGATCTATAGGGTATATTGATCATCATTAGCCACAGGACGTCCACTGCTGGACATAGTAAATGATGCCATATAATTATGTCTAATTTCAGGGACTTATACCAAGTGGTGCCAACAAAACGACATTAAACCTGATAATGAGTAACCTAGGTATTTTTACATTTCGCCGCACTAAAACCAGCAAAACCAATAAAAAAAATATTTTTCAAACAAAATAAATATCAATAGTTCAGTTACTAAATGTCAACCAACCAATTATACTGTGTAAAAGCGATATAATACACACAAATTTATATGTAGGTAAACTTTAGTAGGTACGCGGCACGCGGTCTTCACATATTGACAAGTACACACTGGCTGAATAACTAAGGCGAATGAATGTTGCCTGTTGTGCTCACATAAACAAACTTTTGTTGTTGTGTGAATGAAACAGGCATAGATTCTTTTGGCTTCTTTCAGTCAGTGTGTACCCGCCATCCAAATACCGTCAGACAGGTCCATTAATCTTTGTCATCGACAAAAGTCTATGACTGCTAATATCAGCTGTTTTAGATCGCCCCGACTGACTGTGTGTGTTCTAGTTGACTAGTGCGCCTCTGTCTACCCCTTCGGGGATACAGGCGTGAGCTTGTGTTATGTTATGTTATGTTAGATCACCGCGAATGTATATCATGAGCTAAAATAGAGAAAACTAAGACTCAATCCTGTGACAAACTATTTCATCAATTCGACACATTTTTGGTACAAGGCCTTTCAACATTGTTTGGTATTGGCCTTTTTGTTGATTGCAAGGGCGCAATGATTAATTGGGTAAATCCCGTTAGCCTTTTATTTTTGTAATTTATTGTAGTAACAGTATATTAGCTCGAATAAATTGTACTTGTGCCTTGTATATGGACAAATAAAATTTCTTTCTTTCTTTCTTTCGTATATCTGGGTTGATTTAATGTTGTTATGTTGGCTCCACTCTCTATATTTTTAACCAACTTCAAAATCAGGAAGTTGCTTGTATCTTTTTGTTATGTATCATAGTCACAAAATATCTCCGCCAAATGCGAATTGATGCAAGGTTCTTTTTGTATTTGATAGAGCTTATTCCAAGGGTGGTCCCATTTCGACAGCCTCCGTGGCGCAGTGGGCGAGTAGCCGGCTTTAAAGTGAGAGGCCGCGGGTTCGATTCCCGCATTGAGACAAATGTTTGTGTGGCTCACAGATATTTGTTTCAAGTGTGTGTGTTGTGACAGCGCGCGTCTCTCATAGTCTCTGACACCCACAATACAGGTTATACCCAGTGTTGGGTCAATCAACTAATTTTTTCAATCAATTGATCAATTACGATTGATTCAATCATGATTAACGTTAGTCATGACTAATTCAATCATGATTGAAAAATGTAGTTGTAATCATGACTAAATCGATTAGTCATTAGTCATTCAATCGTCAATTTTTTTATTGACTAATGACTAATTGCTTTTTTTGGAAAGTACAAAAATATGTACAAATACAAATATAAATACAATTCTATGTTCGAGCTTAGTTACTTAGGTGTCGATACCTAACTGATTAGCCATTTAAAAATTATTTTTTCTGCATTCATGATGACCTTCATATGTACTAATAATATTACAATTATGAAAGTAACACTTATCTCTCTGTGGCGTTTCCATCGCTACACAGCAGCACCGATTTTGATGAATGTTGGTATGCGGATACTTTTAACTAGAGTTGGGCATCATCAATCAGCATAAATTGATCAAATTATTAATGTAAATCGGATGACGTTTTATAAAGTTGTTACAGAACTGGTTTGATAATGTAAGTTGGAGCTACAGTAACTTTGCAACGAAATGACATAACCCCATCGAATTTTGGGTTGTTTGATTCGTCTTAACAGGTACTCTGACTTTAGATGATGCCCAGAGTCCTGATCATAGAGCCGGAAGGTGACCATAGGAACTCTATAATGAAACAATATAACCCTATCGAGTTTGGCCTCTTTTGATCCGTTTTAACGAGTACTCTTCCATTCTCATCATCATCACCAACGTTACCCATCATCACCATCGGCTACAACCTTACCAAAGACATTCAACAGTACCTAGACGGGACAACAGCGTAAAACTTGTGATTCAAAATTTGTGACCTCGTGGTCATAAGTCATAATACCCACGATACAAGTTAAACCTAGTATGGGATCAGGACTCAGGACTATGTGTGTGTCTGTTGGGTGCATTTAAGAGAAAAAAATATATGGCTCAGTCTCTATTTGTAAATAAATTGATTTTAAAAGACCCTTTTTTATATACAGGTGGGCCATAATAAATTTCATTTTTGTTTTCGAAATAAAACTGCGATACGCGATAACGGCCGTTGCATAGCACTTGTTCTTCAATTTTAGCCGCCATCAGTAACTTTGTGGGGGAACAACACGCGTTCGTTGTGCAAGCATATTTCGAGAATGATTCTTCGTATATTAAAGTACGACATTTCGAGTTTAGAGTTTAATGCAAATCTTGTCACATGATTTGGAGCAAATTCTTGCACGAATAGAATTTTATACTGATTTCAATAAACAATTTCAACTTTTATCATTAATGCTTGAGCGGTTCCCTTATTATGAAAACATACTCTTTTTCGACAAATATGAATATTACCCCTGTAATATTACTGTCTCACTGTTGGGTACGGACCTCCTCTACCAATTAGAGGGATTAGGCCTTACTCTACTACACTGGCCTAATGCCGATTAGTAGACTTCACATATGTTTGAAATTTTTGTGAAGAAATTCTCGGTTATGCAGGTTTCTTCATGATGTTTTCCTTTACCCATAAAACAAGCGATAATTTACTAAGGAAATACACTTAACACTGAAAAGTCAGAGGTGTATTCCATTTTGTGTGTCTCAATTCAATTTTGGGATTATCTCGAACCTTCGACACTCGTCTCAGTAGTCCGTACCATTCCCAGTTGAACCAAAATTGACGATTTTGGATTGCGAAAAAGTGGTAATTGAAAAATCAAAAGTAACTTCACTGTCAATAAGTTACAGTTTGGACAACAAAATGAACTAAAGGATCTCATCAGAATGAGATATATTTTTTTTAAATGATCGCGGACAACCTATGACTGTTAATGTAGTTCATTGTGTTCAAAAGCTAAGATGTTCAATAATAATCCGAAAACACCTAAGTGTTTACCACCATGTTTACAGTTTACACCAATTAAAAACTTTATTTCTTTCTATCTGCCCTTATCCCTCCTTAATGTGGGATCGGCGCAACACACTTTTTCAAGCATGTTGCAGAGAGGATTTGACTTATTTTTACAACCGGCCGCCTGCTTGACGTCAATCCCCTATGAGGGATCCAGTCCCGGGCAAATTAAATTACAAAATTTGCTTTTTCCGGCCTGGGAATCCAACCCAGGATCTCCTGGTCCACAGCCCATACATGCTGCCACTAGACCAAAGAGCGCTACACCAATTAAAAACATGCGTCAAAAATTGGCAGCCATTTCATTGGCGACATGCGGGCTACTTGTTGAAAATTTGAGATTTAGTTTGGAAAAATGTTACCGCCAATATGGGGGACATTTAGACAATAATACTATTATTCGCAAAAAATAAATTATACATGTGAATACATATTTTAAAAGTAAATAAACTCTCGCAAGAATAACCTGTAATTTTTTATAATTTTTTTAAAAGTGAAGTTTATTATGGCCCAGCCCGTATTTATGTACATTAATGATACTATGAAGTGAGTGTACTGATTTCAATGATAAAGGTGTAAGGGAACATCATTATCTAATATGCTTACGCCTGTATCCTCGAAGAGGTCGGCAGAGGCGCATAAGCGAGATAGAACAACACATTTCCCCGAGCTTATTTCCATATTAATACAGAACATTATAAGATGTAAATTGTAATAAGCGCCCTCGTAAAATAAGTGGTCGATGGCGTTCCTAACGTTCGAGATAATTAATAACATCGATAATAATCGAGATTGTATTAATTAAGGGTAGTTGCATTATAGTCAATGTATCTTATTATAATTAATTATGGTTATTCTTAGTATAGTAAAATGAATAGTAATTGATATAGAATTACATAGCATAAATATAACATGGATATGAAATAACAATGAAATCTAGAAGTTGCTAAAAATAACCCTTTACATGTTTAAAAGGGACTTCGGAAATTTATAATAAAAAAAAAACGTTCGATATTTTTTTTTGTATAGAATCTTGCTTGATAGCCGTTGTATAGCTAGTAATTTTAAATATCTTTGCACCCTACTAATCACCATACATTTTACAAGAGCGCAGCGCGCTTAAAATAAAACACATTTTACTTCAGTTTGTGGTTATTATGGTCAATCATTAGTCTGATTACTTGACTAATGATTGAAACTGATCAATCATTAGTCATTACGGCGCGACTAAACTAATCAATCGTTAATCGTCAATCATGATTGACCCATTAATCGTTAGTCGTCAATCGTTAGTCAGACTAAATTTTGATCAACACTGGTTATACCTAGTGTGGGGTCAGGACTAGGTGTGTGACTGTGGGTGTATTTATTTATTGGTCACAAGCAGATAAAGTTTAAAATCTGTCTATTATGTATTTAGGCTTGTAACTGGGATAATCTTGACGGTCCCTACATACAAAGCGACATGTCAAAAACTGAGGTTTTCAGGAGAACGAAATGTAGTTTATTTATAAGTGTAAGAATTATCATACTTGTTATATTGTTCGAATAGTATAATTATTTGAATACAAAATAATTAAAAAAATATATCTATACTAGCTTTTGCCCGCGGCTCCGCACGCGTATTTTGTAGGGCCAATGGAAAAATCTTTTGATTTGTCGATCCGCCCTGTCGTTATAGTCTAAATATGGGCGATCCAGACATCGATTTTGAAGTCAATTGGCCCAAAAACAAAATTGCGGTCACTTTTGACAGGTTTGAGAGCGGTTCTGTCGTTTGGAACCACGGGGCGAATCAGATATCGATTTTGAAGTCAATCGGCCCAGAAACAAAGAAATACAAAATGGCGGCCATTTTTGACAGTTCTGACAGCGGTTCTGTCGTTTGGAACCACGGGGCGAATCAGATATCGATTTTGAAGTCAATTGGCCCAGAAACAAAGAAAAACAAAATTGTGGTCACTTTTTACAGGTTTGAGAGCGGTTCTGTCGTTCGGAACCACTGGGCGACTCAGATATCGATTTTGAACTCAATCGGTCCAGAAACAAAGAAATACAAAATGGCGGCCACTTTTGACAGTTCTGACAGCGGTTCTGTCGTGTGGAACCACGGGGTGAATCAGATATCGATTTTGAAGTCAATCGGCCCAGAAACAAAGAAAAACAAAATTGTGGTCACTTTTGACAGGTTTGAGAGCGGTTCTGTCGTTTGGAACCACGGGGCGAATCAGATATCGATTTTGAAGTCAATCGGCCCAGAAACAAAGAAAAACAAAATGGCGGCCACTTTTGACAGTTCTGACAACGGTTCTGTCGTTTAGAACCATGGGGCGACTCAGATATCGATTTTGAAGTCAATCGTCCCAGAAACAAAGAAAAACAAAATGGCGGCCACTTTTGACAGTTCTGACAACGGTTCTGTCATTCGGAACCACGGGGCGACCCAGATATCGATTTTGAAGTCAATCGGCACAGAAACAAAGAAAAACAAAATAGCGGCCACTTTTGACAGTTCTGACAGCGGTTCTGTCGTTTGGAACCAAGGGGCGACTCAGATATCGATTTTGAAGTCAATCAGCCCAAAAACAAAGAAACAAATTTTCAACCCCTATTTCATCCCTTTGTAGGATAAAAATATATCACACCCCATTTCTGTCCTTAGCGCTACTATCTATCTTACTATCCTCACACCAACTTTCTTGAAAATCCGTTCAGCTGTTTCTGGATTCCCATAAAAACTTTCATCCCCTATTTCATCCTATTAGGGGTTGATTTCAAAAAAGTAGCCCATTTGTGTCTTTGAACTCAAAGATGTCCACTATCCCATGCCAAATTTCATAAAAATCCATTAATTAGACCTAAAATCCCCATATAAAACTTTCAACCCTTATTTCATCCCTTTAGGGGTTGATAAAAAAAATGAAGTACCCCATTTGTGTCCTTAGGGTCAAAAGTATCCTTATACCAAATTTCATCAAAATCCATTAAGCGGTTCCAAAATTCCCATACAAACTTCCATCCCCTCTTTCATCCCTTTAGGGGTTGAATTAAAAAAAATAAAGTACCCTATGTCCGTCCTTGGGGTTCAAGGTACCCACATACCAAATTTCATCAAAATCGGTTCAGCGGTTTAGACGTGAAAACGCCACAGACAGACAGACAGACAGACAGAGTTACTTTCGCTTTTATTATTTAGTAAGGATAGTTATGAGCTTATGGACAATCTAAATACATATGCAATAAAAAATTATGACATTTTGACTTGTCTTTATATACGTAGGGACCGTCGATCTGAATCAAAAATCAAAAAATCAAAGCATTTATTGAATCCATGAAATGTTACTACATTATTTAGATTCCGTCAAAGTTCCTCTACCGCCAGTTCGGAAGGCCGTTTCGCCAGAGAAAAACGGGCAAGAAACTCTGGCGTTGCTCTTTTAAATGCCAGTTGACAATAAATGCTTTTAAAGTACCATATACAAAAAATATATATAAATTAGAGCAGCTAAACCACCAAGAAAATACATACAAAAGATTTTTTGTAGTAATAATTGTATATCAATGATTGCAACCTGTTTTGTATGAAATAAAAAAAAAAATACAAATAAAAACATACAAAATGAGAATGGTTCCATTATCATCTGTGTAAATTCACTTGTATATTTGCAGGTGTACGATCTGTCCCAGATATGTGTGCGAGTGTGCTGGGAGTGCAAGGGCCTGCTCCGCAAGTTCCACCAGTTCAAGGAACAGGTGAAGCACTCCTACAAGTGTCTCATGATGTGCAACCAACTGGTAAGACACTGTTTACAGGTAACTAGCTTTTACAAGGCTGTGAGGCTGCACCCGTGTCGTATTTCCATTTTCTCTACAATTTTCATTATATTTCACCCCCATATGGATGAATTTCCAAAAATAACATAGCATAAGCTCACGCCTGTATCCCCGAAGGGGTAGGCAGAGGCGCACTAGCGAACTAGAACACCCACATTTCGCCGAGCTTAGTTCCGTCCCAGATGTGATAGGGGGCGAGCCTATAGCCATATTGGGCACAAATTCCAGACTCCAGGCTGATATGGAAAAATCCAATATCACTTTGCCTGACCCGGGGATCGAACCCGAGACCTCGGAACCGTAGTCGTACCGAAATACCACCACGCCACCGAGGCAGTCACTGTTGAGGTAAGACACTGTTTAGGTAACCAGCTTTTACAGGGCTATGTAGCCATGAGGCTACACCCGCGTCGTATTTCCATTTTCTCTATAAAATTTTCAATATATTTCACCCCCATATGGATGAATTTCCTAAAATCTTGCCATAAAAGCTGTGTAAAATTTCACTTTCCTGTCTAGTTGTTAAAACTAAGCAGAATCCTGCAACAACAGTGTGCTGCGCCAACCCCACATCAGCGTGGGATAAGGGCAGGTGGAAAGTAATTGGGTACTTGAATATTTTTTTAAATTCTATTTATATGAAATTTACATTGTCTAAAATATAGAACAGAAAGAAATACTGAAATATTCTCAAAAATAAAAAAGTTATGAAGTATCAGTATGATCACGTCACCACCATAACCGTACCTTGTGTTGGAAAGGGATAGTAAGATATCTCCACTATGCTCCCACTCCAGAACTTAAAATATGAATTACTGCCTCATTCTTCAACCAATTTCGATGCAGTTTTTACAGAAGGGTTTCTTTTTTGTTATATTTTCTATGACATATAAATATGTTACATATAAACATAGTCAAATACCCAATTCTAAAGTTCCCAACATACTTGTAGACACCACCAGAAGCTCAGAAGCCCCACCTTCAAGTCCAGCAAGTCTACAACCTCACATACCCGGAGAATGAGGTGAAGGAGGAAGCGGAGCAGGCTGAGGTTCAGGAGGTGGAAGTGAAGAGTGAAGGGGAACATTGTGAGCCGGAGACGTTTGTCAACAACCTGGATCTTGAGATGCCTAAGAGGAAGAGAGTCTCTCGGAGTGATAAGGTATTGTCAAACATTTTGTAGCTGATGTTTGTATTTTTTTTTTATCAGAGATTGGCAAACGTGCAGATGAGTCACCTGATGGTAAGTGATCTCCACTGCCCATAATCACTCAAGACACAAAAAGAATCATGCGTGCGTTGCCAACCTAAAAGGAGGGAATGGAAGGGGAGGGAACAGGGATTGGGAAAGGGAGGGTGGGAAATGGGCCACCGGAAATCTGACTCACCGAACGAAACGCGACAGCAAGCTGCCACTTTACGTCGGTATTTTCGAAGGGGTAGGCAGAAGCAGTGGCGTGCATTCCATATAGAAAAATAGACACTGTCTACCCTGACAATAATTGGCTATTTACAATTGATATTAAAAATCATCACCCAATGCAGATAATCAAGATACCAGCTTATATTATAAATTCAAGCGGGGATGATGATAGGGATAGCAATGCAAGAGTTAAATTTTACAAGAATTTTGGAAATCTGTCCACATTTGGCCGAGATATCGCGTAACATACATAAAAAAAATCGGTGAATTGAGAACCTCTTCCTTTTTGGAAGTCGGTCGAAAAGTATTTTGTATCAAATTAAATACGTCCGTAAATATATTGCAAATGTTTTGACTAAAAAATTCAGTCCAGAATATGTTTTTTGAAAACATTTTACTGGTTTGGTTAATAGACAAATTCCATACCAATCGAAATTATGAAGCCTGTAGAATGCAAAAATTAGGTTGACTATTTTATTCCCGTCACAAATCTTGGGTAGGCAGGTATAATCAGGTCATAATCCCGCCCTCATTTCAAAGTCCGCCTTCCTACTTAAACGGTTCCGCTTCTCCCGGTCTTGGGCATCCTCCCTAGTGAAGCCATTGGCTCTCATATAAATAAATAAAGAAATAAATAACATCCAACAGTCACATACATAGTTCTGACCACACACTAAGATCGAGTCTTGTGTCGTGTATCAGGAACCACGAGAGACTTTCGGTCTCACAACACCCACACCCGAAACAAATATCTGTAGGCCATACAAACATTTGTCTCGGTGCGGGGATCGAACCCGCAGCCTCTCGCTTCACAGCCGGCTACTCGCCCGACAAGCCACGGAGGCTGTCAAATATCTATAATATAATATCTTCGTCCAAAACGTCTAACCAGCGCTTTTTGGGCCGTCCACGGGAATGTACTCTTGGTACGATCTGGGCCGGACACCTGCGACCAACTTACTCCTGTGATTTCCTCTGAACGTGGCCATACATCTCAAGCTACATTCATGCAGTTTGACTCCACAATATTTTTACATATCGACGGTAAGCCGCCAATACCTCCTAAGTGCTTTGAGATCAAGATAGGAGACAATAAATACTAATAAAAACTAGATATATTAAAAAATATAGATGATATTTATGCACCCAAAATTCAAGTTTATTAATTTTACAATAGTTTAGTATTGCTAATAAGAAAATATTTACATCACGTTCCATTAGGACTAACAGATAGCGCAAAAAACAATATTTTGGGAAAATGTTAGGAGGTATTGGCAGCATACGGTCGATTTATCCCCCGCTTTGCTAATGAAAGCTATTCCTACAATAAATCATTTCTAGATAGACAAACAGAAGCCTAAAAAGAAGTTGAAAAGCAAAAAGTCGAAGTTCAAGAAGAAGTTACAACCTGTGAAGCGCAAGCGTCACATATCTGACGCGTCAGTGGGTGACGTCAGCGTGGATCGACACTCGACGTCAGACGATGTAGAGCCTGTGAAGACGGAGTGTGACAAACAAGACAATAATGTTCAAATTGAGGTGAGGTTTCGTTCTAAATATTGAAACCATCAATATAATATACACTAGATGCACAGTTCTTTGCAAATATCCTCCTAAAAAGTGGTTTCAGAAATAAAACAAAGAAAACGATCACAAGTTCTAATTAAATCAAACACAAATATAACCCTATGCACTTGTTATAAAGTAGGTTTTTAAACGAAAGGATCAAGCGTTCTTAAAGGACATGGCCGGAATTTGTATGGAGCTATGCCCTAAGTCTTCGGACACGGACACGGACAGATGTTACGTCATATGAAAGCTCACAGGCCCGCGCTTATATTAGTATAAGATTTACTAACCAAAAACCTGCGAGGAAAAATAAAAAGAGTGTACAAAAAGGGTCTTAACTTTTTGAATAGCAATTATTATTTTTAATAAAGGCAGAATTTTAGCACCATCTCGTATCTATACCATGGGTACTATTGGTATCTGGATAATCT
Organism: Clanis bilineata; assembly: GCA_036417725.1. NCBI lineage: Eukaryota > Metazoa > Arthropoda > Insecta > Lepidoptera > Sphingidae > Clanis > Clanis bilineata. The sequence continues at coordinate 466,414 of CM071138.1, read as the reverse complement.
TGGGTCTTGGATGGCTCACTGTCAAACAAAATATTATACAAAATCTTGTTTTCGGTTTATGTTCCGTGGCCCGTGACTTTGTGAAGTCTAAATGGCAAGAATAGCAAATAATTCCATAAGGCCGTCCTTACATATAAGACTTGCCGTTAAAAATTCAGATAGGTACATAAATAAATAGTTACACACATAGTCCTGAACCCACACTAAGATACTAGTATTGTTTCGTAGGAATCAGGAACTACGAGACACTTTCGGTCTCACAACGCCTAGACCCGAAATACATCTGTGGGCCACACAAACATTTGTGTCGATGCGGGAATCGAACCCGCGGTTTTTTGCTTCATAATCAGCCGCCTGTAAAGGCAGTGTAGTGTAGTGGCTACTCGCCACTCACACACTGCTCCTCGTAACATTATATATCGTCATAAAATATAATATAGTTAAAATCACACGATAAATAATCCTCGCCTTGATAAGCATACACCGATTTTCTTAATTAAAACGTCCGTCGCTTCCTTGCTTTAGTGGCATCCATATATGAGCTATGGACTAGGGGGATCTGCGTTAGCGACCCATTTGGCGACGCGTGTTTTTCTGACACAATTTACCCGGGACTGGATTCCTCAGAGAAGCTAGTTCTAAACACTAAGCTCGATCACTTCTGCAACAGGCTTGAAAAAATAATTTCTGGACAACCTCGAATTCAAGTGAGACATTGGCAGGGGAAAGGAGTTGGTTGGTTAAAAACATTTTTAGGTACTAAGGCGCAATTTCTGAAATTCAGACTCTATAAAATAATTTAGTTGCTATTACATAGGAGCACTATAAGTAGCGCACTAGGAGCAATTATTTTATTACTATTACGGGGAATAAAAAATGGATTTGTAGTTGTTAGAAAGATATGAAGCTTGAATACTTACTTATTTAAGATTATAATTTCCATTTTTGAATGACGTGGTGTGTGAAGCCTGCCTTATGCAGAAATTCATAAAACGCAGAAATGTCAAAATAAGCGCCTTCAATGTCATTATCAAAATAGCTAGCGCATTCAGAAACATAATCTAAAATATTATTATCGATGCAGTTAATTTAACATCATACGACACGACAGCATAAAATATGTATCGTTTATTATTAAGTCGATTTTGATGTTTACTTTTATGCTTCGTTCAGTAGCATTATTAATTATTCTGTGGGTAGGTAAAGATCACATTCGAATAATATTACAGTCATAAAAGATGTTTTTCTTAAGCGTGTTTCCGAATACAAATATGACAAACGATCTTTGAAATCAAAGTTAAAGGAAAACAATTAGTATACATATTTATTCGGCATATTTTTGTCGCAGGTTCTAGAGAAATATAATTGATGCCATATATTTTAATTAATTTTGTAGTTAATTTTAAGATATCACTATTGACAGTATATTTCAGTTGATTTTTCTATATACACATAGGGCAGGATTCGGCCATGTCCTTTGAATTTTGAAATTTATAATTCTATCGGCGTCGGACTGTATGCAAAACGAGTGCTTAAGCACTCCTTTGCTGTCCCATTTTCCGAGCGTCATCTGTGCATCTAGGTATATAATATCGATGATTGAAACACTAAAATTACTTACATTGTTATCCATTTCTTTAATTTTTGTTGTCAGAAGTTGTCATTCTTTATACTCAAAGATATTTAATATTACTAATTAGAGAGGCTATCAAGCAAGTTTCCATACAAAAAATTGATCTCAAACTTCAGTAATGCAAACTACCAAAGTCGGCTCTGTTAAGTTTTTAATTTAATAATCACAAGTTTAAAAACTTAACGGACCGATTTCAAACCCGATCGTGACCGATATATGGGACCACCTTTGAAATAAGCTCTGTCGGACACAAAAAGAATTATGAAGATTGGTCCATATTTGGCGGAGATATCGCGTAGCGTACATAAAAATAAATACTGACGAATTGAGGACCTTCTCCTTTTTGGAAGTCATACATAACATAAGCTCACGCTTGTATCCCCGGAGGGGTAGGCAGAGGTGCACTAGCGAACTAGAACACCCACATTTCGCCGAGCTTAGTTCCGTCCCAGATGTGATAGGGGGCGAGCCTATCGCCATATCGAGCACAAATTCCAGACTCCGGGCTGATATGGAAAAATCCAATATCACTTTGCCCGACCCGGGGATAGAACCCGAGACCTCAGACCGTAGTCGTACCGAAATACCACCACGCCACCGAGGCAGTCAGGCAGATACAGACGAATTGAGGACCTCCTTCTTTTTGGAAGTCGGTCGAAAAATTTATCTCAAACTTCAGTAATGCAAACTACTAAAGCTAAGTTTTTAATTAAAAAAATAGTTTTAAATTTAATTTGCGTCATCTAAACATTGCATAGAAAGAAATATTGAAATATTTTCAACATTTTATTTAATCCATAGCCGGTGCAGAAGCCCAACGGTGTGATATCTAAGGTGGTCCGCCAACAGTCCCACAAGGAGTCGCTCCCCGACAAGCCGCAGTGTGTGGAGTGCGGGAAGATGTTCAGCTCCAGGAAGACGTACCGGTACCATCTCAAGTGAGTGTTCAACATCATGGCCCTTTAAAAACAGTTTAGCTGAGAAAATGGCTAAGAATAGTACATACATTAAAAAGTGAAGTAGATTTTGTAATACTAACATTCTTGGACAAATGACATCTCAGTCCAACCCGTGACCACGAAGACTGCAAAGCCTTCGAAACGTCGGGAATAAAAATTAAAACCAAATCGTGATAGAATCCGTAAAAATAGTCTTATTTCAATGCATTAAAAAGAACAAACAACATTTGAAAAAACAATTTAAATAGAGCCACGCTGTAGACAGTAATGTCTATAGCATGAATGGGCTCGACCGGGCAGATGCCACTGTCTCACAGGAAACCGACGTAAAGTGACACTTCGCTGTCGCGTTTCGTTCGGTGAGTGAGATTTCCGGTGGCCCATTTCTCCTTCCCTTTCCCCTCCCTTTCCATTCTCTCCTTTTAGGTTGGTTACGCACCCATGATTCTTTTTGTGCGTTGTGTGTCTATGTGCGGTGGAGATCAATTACCATCAGGTGACCCATCTGCTCGTTTGCCAGTCTCTGCTATAAAAAAAAATCTCCATTGAACATCATTCCACGAGGTGGAAGGTTGACATCTATAGAGCCAACTTCAACTAAGTTTGAGTCTTCCTTTCTACTTGCCCTTATCCCACCTTAATGTGGGGTCGGCGCAACACACTTTTTCAAGCATGTTGCAGAGATGATTTGGCTTAGTTTTTACGACCGGCCACCTGCCTGAAGTCAACCCCCTATGAGGGATCCAGTCCCAGGCAAATTACATTAGAGAATTCGCCTTGCCCGACCTTGGAATCGAACCCAGGATCTCCTGATCCGCAACCCACACATGCTGCCATTAGACCAAGGAGGCGACTAAGTCTGAGTTAAAGTAACGAAATCAGTGACGATTTTGATATAGCAGGACACCTAACAATGATGTAAAAAAGTTATAAGTACATACATTAAAAAGAAAAAACAATATAGTTAACAGATTAACAGCCAAAATGTAAGCTAAGCGTTCGCCCCCAGCGTGCTGCACAAAGGACAGAACCGGTACCCGTGTCCGCGCTGCGGGAAGGTCTACCAGTGGAAATCGAACCTCGGACGACATCTCCGGAGTCATAAGGTGAGCACAGAGCGGCAGATTTATTCTTACACCTGCCTTTATTCCACTCGTTTGTGGGGTTGGGTTTCAGTAGAGCAACACTGAATAATTTAACGTTTAAATTTCTGCAGATTCTCAAACATATTTTATCTACTGCCCATTTTGAAAATAAATTCTTTTTTACTGCCCCCCATTTTTTATCTACTTCAAAACCACTATAACTTCAAATTAAATAAGTGAGTGTGAGCTATATCAGCGGAGATCCTTTATTTTTCTGGGTCTATTACCGCCCCCCCTATAGGCATACAGCGCCCACAAGGGGGCGTTATCGCTCACTTTGTGAAAGGCTGGTCTACAGCATGAATAGGCCGGTTCGACCGGACAGATACCACTGTCTCACAGAAAACCGACTTTAAATGGCAGCGCGCTGTTGCGTTTCGTTTGTTGAGTGAGATTTCTGGTGGCCCAATTCCCCCTTTCCGTGTCTTTTCTTTAAAGTTGCCAACGCACCCATGACTCTTATTGTCTCTTGGGTGTCTGGGCGGTGGAGATCACTTACCATCAGGTGACCCACCTGCTCGTTTGCCAGTCTCTGCCGTAGTAAAATGTAGTAAATGCTATGTCAACATGCTTGAACGTGTGTTTGCGCCTATCCCACATCATTGGTAGATGAATGTGTGTGTGTGTATGTGCAGGCGCGCGACTCGGGCGAGCTGTACTGCGACACGTGCGACAAGCGGTTCGCGTCGGTCGCGACGTACAGGCAACACCTGCGGGTGTCGCGCAGGCATGTCTCCGAGAACGAGTTCAGGTACTATGCAAGACTATTATTATTAATAATAGCCCTCAGTCCAAGGTCAGAAATGGGATAGTAATACTTATTATCTCACTCACTTCTGATCTTGTTTTACAATGTCCCACTTAAACTCGGGCCTCATCTATTAATGAGAGTGAGGCCTTACTCCACCACGTTGTACACTTTTCACATTTAGAATCCTTGTGAATTTCCCAGGTATGTAGGTTTCCTCACGATGTTTTCCTTCACGGCTATAGCAAGCTATAAATCATAATGAAAACATACTTATAGTACGATTTCTAATTAAACAGAGTAAACTGACAGATTGAAATGTCACTTTACAAAATAATGTTGCTTACTTCCAAAACATAGTGATTGATCCAGTTAAATTTTTATCATTCAAAGAAATAATAACTCAGCACTATCTTAGAGAAATTATAATTTTATTGCGTATTTTAGAAATTTCAGCTCCATCCTTCGACTAAATGTCTGTGTAAATAATTTTGCATAAATAATTACAATAGATACGCGAAATTATAACAATGAAAATTACAAATACTACTTATAATATTTCCGAAATATTACGATCCACACATTCATAACTTTTGTAAGTTCTGTTTATAATATATATAGCCATGACAATAAATCCAGTTTACATGCAGTAACTTAGCATGCAGTAATTTACCATGACTATAATTCAGTAGACATGCAGTACTAATCACACACTAGGCAAGAATAACGACTTTGAGTTAGACTTTAGAAAATGAAAGAATGAAATGGTTCACTGAATTGAAATGTTTAAATAATCTTGATCTTTTTACCACAGTTCTATTTAAATTTAATGAAAAATTAGCAACATTCGAAATGTCAGTTTACTCCGTTTAAATAGCAATCCGACTGTAATAAAAAAACTCAGATGTAGCTCCTTGACATGCTTGACATTCATTATTATCGTATCCATATTTATATCGATATTTCTACGTTATCGATTCGGTTTTCTTAATATAACCTTGCAAGCTGCAACCTTAGTCACAGAATATATACTGTTATATTTCACCCAAAAACAATATTTCGGTTTGGAAATCTTTCACTTAGTATCCTAGAAGGAGTAGTCAGAGGCGAATCAGCGAACTAGAACACCCACATTTCGCTGAGCTCATATCCGACCCAGATTTGATAAAAAGAGCCAGTGGCGTAACTATCCTGTTGAGAGACCATGGCAAATTCATCAGGAGGTTTTCGCGTTGTTTCGGCTCGCCGTCACGGTGGTTTCGGCCAGGGGTTTTATTCAGGGCGGCGCGTGGAATCTTTGCCCGGCATGCCGTTCTGTAGTTTCACCATTAAAATGAGCCTATCGTTATATCGGACACAAACTCCACACAGCTCGATGCTGCCTTTCTGTAAGATGGGATAGGATGCAGACAAGTTTCAACCAGCTCGCCGAACGTATCGAATAGGCACACTCCTCGTTTACGACCGACTTCCAGAAAGGAATGTTTTTTTTATGGAATGGCGTAGCAAACAACCAGATGGGCCACCTGATGGTAAGCGATCACCATCGCCCATGAACATCCACGATACCAGAAGAATCGTCGATGCGTTGTCGGCCTGTATGTGTTACGCGATATCTCCGCCGAATATGGACCGATCTTCAAAATTCTTTTTGTGTTCGATAGAGCTTCTTCCATATAAATTTGATCACAATCGGATTTGAAGTCGGTCAGTTAAGTTTACAACTTGTTACATATTTCCGCCAGTTTCGTGTGCAACGAGTGCGGCAAGAAGTTCGTGAACAAGACTCGACTGCGCGACCACGTCGACTGGGACCATCTCAACAACATCAAGTTCAGGTGTCAGCTGTGCGACAAGGTACGTACCACCTACTGTAGGGGGGAGGGGGGACATCTCAAGTGTCGATAATCGACACTCCATATATTCTGCCGTGATAATCGAGAGGGCAGTAACTCACGAAAGTACTATTATCTTCAAATTACTTTCATTGCAGTTCCTTAAATAATTTTTATCTTTCTATTGGTAATATACAACATGAAGATCAGTCTTATAGTTTTTCTACACACACGAATTATTGATCGAGAAAATCAATTTTAATCGCTGTTTTATCGAAATTGTGTTTTCGGAATTTCTGCTAACTCGATTACCACGACAGTATTATCCTTTGTGCAACAAGGTACGTGCTGAAGTAGAATAGATGAGGGTGTACCAGCTATGTAGAGTGTCGATGATTTATAAATTGTCGATATTATTTTATCGATATTTTATCAAGTGGTGTATCGATTGTTTTCAAACTATTTGGGTATACGACTTGTGGACCGCATGGTTTATGAATTCCAGATATAACATTTTTCTAACGTGATTTTCCCGGACTTAAATCCCACAGTGGGGTGATGTTAAACAGCTGGACGTAAAATATAAGCCAAGTCTTTTCTGCAACATGCTTGAAATGAGTTGAATGGTAGAGCTTGCGAGCCTGAGCCTCTACGCTGTAGCGTGTGGGCGGTGGAGATTACTTACCATCAGTACCCTTAGTACGAGTTTTGCTCGATTCACGAAATCGACGATAGTTTACAGTTTCTCCATACATTTTTTAGTTCGTTGTATTTTCCGCAAAGTGGCGCTGCTTGTCAAATGTGTGGACAAAACGCGAACTATCTTCGATTTCGAGAATCGAAAACTGTTACAATAAACTCGTGCTAGGGGTACACCTGTACCCCAGTTGGGTCACCTGACCCAACTGCTCGTTTGCCAGTCTCTACTATAAAAATATCTGTTTTCCCTGCAGCCATTCAAGTGTCACACGTCGCTGTACGTCCACATGCAGAATGTTCACCGGAACAAAGAGAAGAAGGACAACCTCTGTCATGTCTGCGGCAAGTCTTACCAGGTAACATGACCTGAAGTACATCTATATACTCTTTACTAACTTGTCGCCTCCTTGGTCTAGTGGCGGGGTATATGGGCTGTGAACTGGGAGGCGCTGGGTTCGATTCCCAGGTCGGGAACGGCGTTTTTCTTATACTATTTGCCCGGGACCCCATCGTTTGAGGGGTAGGACCACGCTGTAGGGGTTTATACGGTGACGTCTACAGCAAGAATGGACCGGCTCGACCGGGCAGCTACCACTGTCTTACAGAAAACTGACGTAAAGTGGCAGCTTGTCGCGTTTCGTTCGGTGAGTGAGATTTCATTTCCCTCTTCCCTTTCCCAATCCCTTTTTCCTCCCTTTCCATTCTCTCCTTTTAGGTTGTCAACGCACCCATGACTTTTTTTGTATGTTGGGTGTCTATGGGCGGTGAAGTTCATTTACCATCAGGTGACCCATCTGCTCGTTTGCCAGTCTCTACTATATAAAAAAAACTCAAGAGCAATTATCAATGAAAGCAAAATGATTTCTTAAGTTTACGCGTATGCTTTACATTAAATAAAAGTAGTTTTTACGCATTTTAAAGCTTTACGATCTTCATGGTCACGGGTTGGAGCCCCATAGAATCTGTAATAACTAGTTTTATTTCAATGAATGCACACTTAGAACAGTGGTCGGTGCGTGATCTTTTTGTGGTTGGACTCGAACCTCCGACGCTCGTCTCGAGTCCGTACTAACAACTAAGTTATCGTTGCTATATGCTATCGCTCTTATTCGTAATGACTTAGTGCAGCTTATAAACGTTCGATAGTGAAAACATGGTCGATTTTGATCAGCTGTTTATAGTTTGATGTTCTTTTTTATAGAACGCGGCTACGCTCGCGTGAGTCTTGACAAATATTCATCCTCCATTACATCCTTTTAGGGAATGAGTAGATGCATGTATTATACATATAAACCTTCCTCTTGAATCACTTTATTCATTAAAAAAATGCATCAAGTTGTGTAGTTTTAAAGATCTAGGCATACAGACCATTAATATAATATACCCTAGATGCACAGTTCTTTGCAAATATCCTCCTAAAAAGTGGTCTCAGGAATAAAACAAAGAAAGATCACAAGTTCTAATTAAATCAACACAAATATAACCCTATGCGCGTGTTGTAAAGTAGCTTTTTAAATAGGATGATCAAACGTTCTTAAATTTGAATTTTGACATTTAGAATTCTATCGGCGTCGGACTGTAGGCAAAAGGAGTGCTTAAGCACTCGTTTGCTGTCCCATTTTACGAGCGTCAACTGTGCATCTAGGTATATAATATATCGATGATACAGACAGACAGCGGGAAGCGACTTACCCAAAGGCCCTTATCTATCTATCTATATATATAAAAATGAAACCCGTTTTCCGTTGTCATGGCATCACGCGTGAACGGCTGGACCGATTTCGCTAATTATTTTTTTAGAATATTCCTCGAAGTACGAGGATGGTTCTTACGGAGAGAAAAAAATGAAAAATGTTCTGAAAAAGTCTAAAAACAACACTTTTCTGTACTCCCATACAATCGATTCGTAATAATACTTAAAAGTCAATTTGAACTTTAATACCATACCATAAAGTTCAAGTATTAGTGGAGAGGTTCCGGGAAGGCAAAACAATTGAGTGTCGTTAGTATCTACTGGTTCGATTTGAAAAATTCTTTTTGACGCTATGACCAATAGGAGCGGAGCAGAAATGAAAAATGTTTAAAGCCGGGGAAGTTGGTATCTCAGAAACTACTGGTTCGAATTGAAAAATTCTTTTAGTGTTGACCGACGGGTTGAATGATGGGGTGACTAAGGGATACCTGACGGGGTGACTGATGGGGTGACTGACGGGGTGACAGACGGGTTACAGACGGGGTGACAGACGGGTGACATGCGGGGTGACAGACGGGTGACAGCCGGGGTGACAGATGGGTGACAGGCTGGGTGACAGATGGGTTACAGGCTGGGTGACCGACGGGGTGACAGACGGGTGACAGGCGGGGTGACAGACTGGTGACAGACGGGTTGACAGACGGGGTGACAGACGGGTGACAGACGGGGTGACAGACGGGGTGACAGATGGGTGACAGGCGGGGTGACAGACGGGGCGACAGACGGGGTGACAGACAGGGTGACAGACGGGGTGACAGGCAGGGTGACAGACAGGGTGACTGATGGGGTGACAGAAGGGTGTCAGGCGGGGTGACAGGCAGGGTGACAGACAGGGTGACAGGCAGGGTGACAGACAGGGTGAGTGATGGGGTGTCAGCCGATGTGACAGACGGATTACAGACGGGAAGACAGACGCGGTGACAGACGGGGTCACAGACGGGGTAACATACGGGGTGACAGACGGGGTGACAGACAGGGTGACTGATGGGGTGACTGACGGGGTGATAGACGGGTTACAGACGGGGTGACAAACGGGGTGACAGACAGGGTGACAGACGGGGTGACATATGTGGTGACAGGCAGGGTGACTGTGTCAGACAGGGTGACAGGCAGGGTGACAGACAGGGTGAGTGATGGGGTGTCAGCCGATGTGACAGACGGATTACAGACGGGGTGACAGACGGGGTGACAGACGGGAAGACAGACGCGGTAACAGACGCGGTGACAGACGGGGTGACAGACAGGGTGACTGATGGGGTGACTGACGGGGTGATAGACGGGTTACAGACGGGGTGACAAACGGGGTGACAGGCAGGGTGACAGACGGGGTGACAGATGTGGTGACAGGCAGGGTGACTGATGGGGTGTCAGCCGATGTGACAGACGGATTACAGACGGGGTGACAGACGGGAAGACAGACGCGGTGACAGACGGGGAGACAGGCGGGGTGACAGACGGGTAACAGACGGGTTCACAGACGGGGTGACTGACGGGGTGACGGACGGGTGACAGGCTGGGTGACAGGCGGGGTGATTGACGGAACCGCACCGAAGTCACGTACTATCTCTCGAAGTTTAGCAAAACATATCATTACCTTTTTAGAATGATTGTGCTATAGGTGCCTACGACTCACTCTTTCAACCCTCTCTCTCATACGCAGACGAAGTTGCGCGGGTCAGCTAGTTCATTATAAAACACTTTCCGAAGATATAAACCTATATTAGTTCATATGCATTTTAAGCCTATAAAGAACTTCAAACTTGAAACAGCTGATCGAAATCGACCGTGTTTTCACTATCGAACGTTTATAAGCTCCACTAAGTTATTATGAATAAGGGGGTAAGTGTTTAGTGTACGGTGACGGTATTGCTTCAGAACGCCGCGAAGTTGAAGTACCACATAGTGGCGATGCACACGAGCGAGACTCCGTACCGGTGCCAGCAGTGCAGCGCCGCGTTCGGCTGGTACTCCTCGCTCTACCGACACGTGCGGGAGGTGCACTACAAGGTGACGACTACCGTCTACTATCTACCACCTGCCATATTATACCTACAACCTACCATATTATATATACCACCCATATTGAAAGAAAAAAAGATAATCACAATTTTAAAAATCGGTCCACATTTGGCGGAGATATCGCGTAACATACATTAAAAGAAAATGCCGACGAATTGAGGACCTCCTCCTTTTTGGAAACCTATTGAAAAAAGTGTTTTATCAAGTCATGAAAAAGGTCCCAATTCAGTATAGAGCCTAGGTCATAGCCCTTGACGCTGGTTTTCGGTTGAAACCTATTTTGTGACGTCACAGCACATTGATTTCAAAATACTTAATAGTGTAATATTACTCAACACAAGTCAAGCCTTACCACAAGCCATTTTTTCGACCGACTTCCACAAAAGGAGGAGGTCCTCGATTCGTCGGTATTTTATTTTTATGTATGTTACTCGATATCGATTTTCAAAATTATTTTTCTGTTCGATAGAGCTTATTTCAAGGGTGGTCCCATATAATTTGATCACGGTCGGTAAATTGGAAGTCGATCGGTTAAGTTTTCAAACTTTGCGATTATTTTATATTATATCTACCACATGTTACAATGTCACAAAACCTTCTGTAAATGTTAGTCACCACGCCTGGATGCAACTTCTCCAAATTCACCAACTTTCATATAGATTATAACTAAATTCAAACATGTCCGCCCCCATTCTCGCCTTCCCGCCAAAACTATCTTGTAAATGCGCAAACCGCGCGTCATCATATTTTTTTTTATCTTGTTCATAGCCATGGATACAATGTCCTTCAGCCGTATACTTTTTATATTTGTTTCCTACGTCTAAGTTTTAGCAAATGCAATGAAAAAATGTGTTTCCAGATGAAAGTTCAACCGAAAAAGACAAAAAAAGTGAAGAAATTAAACAGCGAAATACTTCCGTCTTTGGTTCCTCAGCAGCAAATATTGAGCATGCACCAACCGGGGCCGGCGTAGCGAGAACAACTCGCGACCAATACAGTATTATGGAAGGACTATGCCGTTACTAGCCGTCCGTCGCCTCCTTGGTCTAATGGCAACGTATGTGTGTGGATCGGGAGGTCCTGGGTTCGATTGGGGTCAGGCTGGTTTCTAACAAAGGCTGTATTTTTATATTTTATACTTAGGACTGAATAAATGACATTCGAAAGTGGCTGTCGTAGTTTTTCTTTGTTTTTAACTTGACTTCGAAAACTATGAGTCGCCTTATAGTTACGTAGCATAGATCCGGTGCTAAAACTTTAAAAAGTGGTCGCAATTTTGTTTGTCTTCTTTTTTAACTTTATTACAACTGAGTATCATCATCATCATCAGCCATAGGACGTCCACTGCTGAACATAGGCCTTCCCCAAAGTACTAAAAACGATAAACGAAAAAGTACGATATACTCAGTTGAGTATTTTTAGTAATCGCGTCCTAGTTATGGTTATGAAGGATATATTAGGTGCTAAAATATAAAAATAGCCGCCATTTTATTTTTATTTTAAGGCTTAGAACAGTACATGTCTTTATGTAAATGCTTATAAAATTCAAAATCTAATATCTGGGTCACCCAATGGTTACGAAGGATGGAACAGGTGCTAAAACTTAGAAAGTGGCTGACATTTTGTAACCATTATAATATTATATTATATATATGACTGCCTCGGTGGCGTGGTGGTATTTCGGTACGACTACGGTTCTGAGGTCTCGGGTTCGATCCCCGGCGAGGGCAAAGTGATATTGGATTTTTCCATATCAGCTCGGAGTCTGGAATTTGTGCCCGATATGGCGATAGGCTCGCCCCCTATCACATCTGGGACGGAACTAAGCTCGGCGAAATGTGGGCGTTCTAGTTCGCTAGTGCGCCTCTGCCTACCCCTTCGTGGATACAGGCGTGAGCTTATGTTATGTGTTATGTTATGTTATTATACTATTTTCTGTGGAAGATTTGGACTGAAACGATGGAACAGAATTCGATCTGAACTTCCGGTAAGGCGTCAGTTCCAGATTTCGGATAAAAGGTCAAATCCGGGGTCTTGTTAAAACACCAAATCCGATATTGCTGTTTCTAAGTCAAATCAGTTTGAAATAAAACTATTTTTACTGATTCTATCACGATTAGGTTTTAATTTTTATTCCCGACGTTTCGAAGGCTTTTTTTAGGCTTTTTAAAACGTCGGGAATAAAAATTAAAACCTAATCGTGATAGAATCAGTAAAATAGTTTTATTTCAATGTATAAAATTCGCGTAAACTTAAGAAATCAGTTTTTCAGATTCTAGGTCAAACCTAGTTTTTATAACAAATTACACAGACGAAATAAGACCCTTAATTTCTAAAGTTGTTAAAAAAACAATCGTATAAACTAAATTATTTTATTACCTCATACTTATCATACATATCTCTAATAACCTTCAAAAGCTCACCCAAATTTACCCCAGTTTTTGCGGAAATGCCCAAAACCCGCAAGTTTTTCCCCAACTTTTCGTAACTTTTCCGCCCTTCTTCCGTATCTATTTTATTCACTACTATACAGTTAGGCCTAGACTTTAACGCAGGGTTGTACTCGGTTAACTCGTGTGCCAGCGTGTGGTACTGTTGTAGGGGGTCAGAGGTCCCGTCCAGGAGGTAAATTAGCCCCCTACACCTTTCTATGTGCTGCAGGAATTGTATACCTGAAAAAGCACAAGTTGTAGAGCCACGCTGTAGACAGTAATGTAAACGAATGGGCCGAAAAATGGTAGTTCGGTGTTGCATTAGTTCAGATAAAAAAATCAAATACAATGAAGGTATTCGTTTCCCTTACATTATTTATGTTATTTTGGTTGTGATTTCTTTATTCGCCTCCTTGGTCTAGTGGCAGCATATATGGGCCGTGATCCGGGAGGTCGTGGGTTCGATTCCCAGGTCGGGTAAGCGAATTTTTTTATTTAATTTGTCCGAGACTGGACCCCCAGAGGGTGTTGACTTCAGGCAGGCAGCCAGTCGTAAAAACTTTGTCGAATCCTCTCTGCAACATGCTTGAAAAAGTGTGTTGCGCCGACCCCACATTAAGGTGGGATAAGGGCATGTAGAAAGAAAGGTTGTGATTTCTTTATTCAAATTATCAGCAAGTGTCTTTTTGTCCATATGGAGTGCAAAGCTAGTAAGGCTCAATTGCACCACTATTAATAACCTAGAGTTAGTCCTAACCGCAAGTTAAGTTACATGTCATTCATACATTTTCTGTCAATTTAGCTTGCGGTTAGGACTAACTCTAGGTTATTAATAGTGGTGCAATTGAGCCTGAGTTTAATAGATGAGATAATAGCTAGTAGTATGACAGTGGTCTAGGATCACTCACCTAGCCCGTAGTTCTTGTGCGAGCCGGGAATCAAACCCGGTAGGTCGGCTATCGCTACCTGTTCATAATCGTCGTACGGCACCATTCCTGTAACAAAATAATAAAGTTATAAATCCACTTCATCAGATCTTGATCAAATATGACATCCTTGGAGTAAGGTATATCGAGCACAAAATACAAGTTTAAAAACTTAACGGACCAACTTCAAATCCGATCGTGACCTTTATATGGGACCACCCTTGAAATAAGTTCTATCGAGCACAAAAAGAATTTTGAAAATCGGTACACATTCGACGGAGATATCGGGGAACACACATAAAACAAAATACTTCTTCAAAACTTAAATTCAAATTCAAATTCAAATTCAATTTATTGCACTCCACAATTGTTGTTTACAAAGATGTTAGTACGATATACATAGTTCAGAATCGTGGACCCTGTTGGGCACGGCAATATAAAAGAGAGAGAGAAACTATGGTATTTATTTATCAATTTTAATCTTATTTATTATTAAGAAATCATATATTTTAGTATTATATTTATTGTTATACTGTTTTATTAAACTATTATGATATAGGATAATTTTAAAAGGTCTGGTTATAGTTACATACTTACAAACACACATATATCACACACATACATACATGCGCGCGCACACACACACACACACACACACACACACACACACACACACACACACACACACACACACACACACACATACTCACACGTAGATGTAGGTATATATCAAATTGTAACTGCTATGTTATATTACATCACTATCATTTAGGTATTCAGATACAGTATAATAACATTTGTAGTGGAGGAAATTTTTTATTTTAGTACTAAATAATTTAATTTTTGGTTCTTCTTTAATACTCTTAGGTAGTTTATTGTATATCTTTATTGCCATAACATAAGGACTAGATGAATGCATATGTAATCTAGAAGCCGGTAGGTTTAGTCTGTTTTTGTGTCGAAGGTTTATTGTAGTATTTATGTCTCCTCGTGTGGAAAAGAAGGTAGAGTGTTTGTGTACAAATTTTGATATTTCTAATATGTAGATAGATGCAAGAGTAAGTATTCTGTGTTTTTGAAAATGGGGTTTACAACTGTCGGTTTGGTTGATGTTAACTATTATTCTAATTAATTTTTTCTGTAGTGTAAATAAAGTGTGTGCATTAGTACTATTTCCCCACAATATCACACCGTAGCTCAGCCATGAGTATGCATACGCGTAGTAGGTTGATAAAGCGGTTTGCAAATCAGTTGTCTTTTTAATTTCATATAAGGCATATATAAACTTTGAGATTTTTGATTTTATTGTTTGGATGTGGTTTTTCCAGTTTATGTGAGTGTCTATATTTAGACCTAACAAAGTGGCATTTTTTACTATTTCTAATGTTGATGATCCCTTATAAATTATGTTAATGCCCAAAGGTAGTTTTTGTGATGGGTGAAAGGTAATTAATTTTGATTTAGAGTAGTTTAATTCTAAGTTATGTTGTGTCATCCAGTTTTCAGTGTGGGAGAGTATATTAGAGATATTTTCATTTATGTTTATATTATTTTTACATGAGGTGAGAAGCGAGATATCGTCTGCAAATAAGACACAGGGCCATTCTAGTGTTTTTGGTAGGTCATTTATATAAATCAAAAATAGTAGACATCCCAATACACTTCCTTGAGGAATCGAGGCATTTATTTGTTTGCTATGTGAGCTTATTTTTTGTATTTCATTAGTGGTATGATTTAAGTTTTCTATTTCTACTATTTGTGTTCTGTTTTGCAAATATGACTTAAACCAATCGTGACTCCGCCCACGAATCCCTATGCCATACAGTTTGTTTAATAATATTTGGAACTTTACTTTATCATAAGCTTTAGTCATATCCAAGAGTATTCCTACACCATAGTTTTTATTGTTAATAATATTTATAGCTTCTTGTATATATTTATAGACAGCTAGTGTTGTTGATCGATTTTTACGAAAACCATTTTGGCATTCATCAAGTATATTATATTTTTCACAAAAATTATAAACACGGTAATACATAGCTTTTTCAAATATTTTAGAGGCGGTGGGCAGTAATGCAATAGATCTGTAATTGCTTGGTTCGGTTTTCGTATTTTTCTTATGTATTGGTTTTATGAGGGATCTTTTTAGTAGATCAGGAAAAACACCATCTTCAAAAGATTGATTGATTAGGTTACATAACGGCAAGCTTAGTTCATCTGCACATTCTCTAAATAAGAATGGCGAAAGTTCATCTAAGCCATAGCTCTTTTTATTCTTAAGATTTTTTATTATAAATTTTATTTCTTTTTCATTTACTGGATTAAGGAACATGGTGTTTTCTCTAGGATGTAATACCGGCAATCCTTTAGGTTCATTTGTTGTTAGTTTGTTCGGTTCGCCAATTGATGCAAAATAGTTGTTAAATGAGTCTGCTATTATTTGGGGATCAGTAATAATAACATTATTTATTTTTAATTGTGTGTTTTGTTTTACAGTTCTTGTTTGTTTATTTGTACATTCATTTATTATATTCCACATTGTTTTTGTTTTGTTATTAGATTTTTTTAATTTCTTGATGTAGTTTAGTTTTTTTGCGGTTATTATTATTCTTTTTAAACATTTTTCATACATTTTATAATAATTATTTAGGATTTTATTATTACTTTTTATTGTGAGTATTTTAAGTAGTCTTTTATTTTTACAAGATATCTTAATGCCAGGTGTTAGCCAGTACTTTTTTGTTTTTTTTCTTAATTTTATTTTACGTTTTGGTATGCATTTGTTTAATATATTTAAAAGTGTTGAATTAAATTCTTTATAATTGTTATGTATATTTGTATCTGATTTAATTATTTCATTCCAGTTTTGTATTTGTAGTTTAGTTTTGAACTGTAATATATTTTTATGATTATACAGTCTTTTATAAGTGTGCCAAGTGATTTCATTCGTTTGTTGAGGTAGTTTCATGTGTATAATGATTCCGCTATGGTCAGAGAAACCTAGCTCTTTAACAGTTGTTGTTAAATATTTATCTTTAAAGTTTGTAAATATTAAATCCAAGCATGATGAGGTGGTATCTGTAACTCTTGTGGGTTCATTAATATGTTGTATTAGTTTATATTCTAACATGAGATCTAGAAATGTATTTGTTTTTGGCATGTTTTCTAATATATTTATATTAAAATCACCTCCTATTATAATTCTAAGCTTTTGATATTTATTATTGATATGTCTTAATATTAGTTTTAGCTGACTATAGAAAGTTTCTTCCTCTCTTCCATTCCAATATATATTTACTAGTAAAATTTGTTGTTTAGGTAATTCTAATGCACATAATTCAATGTTATATTCTATGGATTTATCAGTTATATCCTTTCGGTCTATATATTCTATATTTTCTTGAAGTAAGATACACACTCCGCCACCTATTCGCTTTTTTCTGCAGTACGATGTTGCAATTTGGTATCCATTTATTTGTACATAGGCTAATTTCTCCTTGGTTAACCAAGTTTCCGAAATACATATTGCTTGATATTTTGGCAACTGATCAATAAATGCTTCTTGTTTATTGTATAAGCTTTGAAAATTTTGGAATAGTATATTAAATTGTAGGTCTGTACTTTCGAAATGTATTAATAGATTTTGTAGGTTCATTTCTAGTTTCTTGGCTTTTCTGATTCAGTGTTTGGTTATTTGGTATGTAGGTTTTTTTTACATTTTCAAATGTCTCGTTGTTCTTATTAATATGCTTATTTTCTTTAGTTATATTGGCTTCGTTTGAGTTTACCTTCTTTCCTTCTATAAATAATGTATTATTACGTATTATTGCATGTAGGCCACTTTCCCTTGCATTTATCATTTGCTTATAGACACGGTTTCTTTCAGTTATTGCGGTTTCATCGAGAAATTCCGTTACTTTTAGTCCGGTTCCATAGAAGTGTTGTTTATTAGCTATAATATAATTAGCCATTCTTTTGCTTATTAATTCAATTACAAGTGGCCGGTTTCTGTTGTGATATTTTCCCATTCTGTGAGTATTTTCTATGTATAGGCTTATATCTATATGTAATATGTCGCCAAATAGTGCTAAGACTCTATTATTAAGATGTTCTTGTGGTTCCTTATAATATTCAGTAAAGCCGTAGAGTACAATTTTTTTAGTAATGTTTCCTAAACCATATTGGCCGTTTGAAAATTTTTGTTTTAGTTCCGAGATATCTTTCATTATTCTTTCTTTTTCTGCGTTTAAGTATTCTATTTCTTTCGTTATTTTATTTATATCATTTTTTCGTTCTTCATTTTGTGTAAATAGAATATTTGTTTCAGTTTTAAATTCTTCTTTTAATTTCATAACAGCATCGTTAATTTCTTTTTGTATAGTATTTTGTATTTCTTTAATGACGATATTGTTGTTTTCTTTTAAATGTGTGGCTATTATTTCACTTAAATTTTCTAATGTTATTTCAGATTTTGTAGCTGGGCTTGCGGTTATTTGTTCACTGTTTGTGTAAATTGTGTCCCCAAGGATACTTAAATCTTCGGAACATATTGAGTCATTCTGAGATTTTACAGGCTTTTGTCTAATTGTGATGTTATTCAGTTCAGGTGGTGTGGTTTGTAATGTAGTTTCTTCACGGTCTCGTGGACGTATAGGTGTTTCAGTATTCCCTTTCTTTGGTAATTTACATTTGCAGGCTTGGCACTGCCACGCATTTCTGTCAGTTGTTGCCATAGTGCGGTTAAAGTAGCTTTTAGATACATTTGCGCATTCTAAATCGTATTTGCTATTGCATATGCTACACATTAAATGTTCTTTAATTGGAAGCTTTTGCTTACAACCTGTACATAATATAGATGCCATTTTCCTAGATTACTCCCCCTAGTGGCAGTGAGGAGAATTATTTGAGTACCTATTGATTAGTGACGAAATTTATCGCAATAGGATGTGGTGTAGTCTTTAGATAATAGATGGCGCTGTTTCAACTTTTAGTTCCATGAAGTCAGAGGGGAAAAATTTAAATTATTTGGTACACTTTTTTTAATCACTGGCATCCCTTGATTACGTTTAAAACTTGCGTATGGTTCATCGATGTGAATCCATATAGGTTATATTAATGTCTCTTCTGCAATTAGACACTTTTTTCAATGTTTTGGCTAGCCGACCGTTAAATTAATCAAAATTATCCGATGGTGACCAAATTTATATGGGACCACCCTTGAAGTAAGCTCTATCGAATACAAAAAGAATTTTGAAAATCGGTCCACATTCGACGGAGATATCGGGGAACACACATAAAACAAAATACAGACGAGTTGACGACCTTCTCTTTTTTTGGAAATCTGTCGAAAATACTGACAAATTAATTTTGTTTTGAAGTCTAGGGGTACCCTAGTACGAGTTTATTCTGACAGTTATCGATTATCGAAATCGACGATAGTTTGCGTTTTGTCCATACATTTGATTAGCAGCGCCACTTTGCGAAAACTACAACGAACTAAAGAATGAATGGAGAAACTGAAAACTATCGTAAATTTCGAGAATCGAGAAAAACTAAGAGTCTACGGGTGACTCCTGACACTCGATTCGAATCTGAATTCGATTCGGTGTCATTCATTTATTGACTTAAAACTCCACCGAAATCGAGTTAAAAAGTGCATTAATGTCACGTTAAAAGTTACCAAATGACAAGTTCTCAAATATTATGCAATATTAGCGCACTTTAAAAGTCGATTTCGGTGGAATTTTAAGTCAATACCACAAGTTTAAAAACTTAACGGACCGACTTCAAAACTTATCCGATTGTGACCAAATTTATAAGGGACCACCCTTGAAATAAGCTCTATCGAACACAAAAAGAATTTTGAAAATCGGTCCACATTTGGCGGAGATATCGTGTAGCATACATAAAAAAACAGCCGAATTGAGAACCTCCTTTTTGAAAGTCTGTCGATAAATGAAACCGAAATCACAATCGAATCGAGCGTCAGGAGTCACCCCGCTGTTTGAACTCACCTATATGTGGTTTGAGCGTTGTGAACGGGTAGGGCGCCACCGTGGGCCTCGCGCGGGTCAACGCCCGCAGCAGCGTGCTCTTGCCCGCGTTCGGGAACCCGAGCAGGCCCACGTGGGCCACCGACCGCACCTCCAGCGAGTAGTGATGCGTCTCACCCTCGCCGCCCAGCTCCGCTATATCCGGAGCCTGGAATCACGAATCAACTCACGACTGGGCCCGATGGCGTAACTGAAGAGTAGCGTGCGGGTAAATGCCATGGGCCCCCGAACTTACGAGGCCCGCGCTGCTAGCCAAAATGTGCCTGGCCGAAAATACGGTAAATAATGGTTATAGGAGAAAAAGGCTGGCCTGACCAAAAAAGCTGCGATAATTAATTTGCCACTGATTAGGCCTATGAATGATTTAGACGGTCGTGTCACGTCAACTTAATGCAAGTTGTATGGAAAAATGTTCTCTATGCCATTTTTTCTATGTCTGCATACATGTCTCATCCTACAATGTGTTTTTTTTATAGCACAGACTGGCAAACGAGCAGATGGGTCACCTGATGGTAAGTAATCTCCACCGCCCATAGACATCCAAGACACAAAAAGAATCATTGGTGTGTTGCCAACTTAAAAGGATTTAATGCTAGGGCAGGGAAAAGGGATTGGGAAAGGGAGGGGGGTGGTAATTGGGTCACCAGCACGTCGCTGTACGTCCACATGCAGAATGTTCACCGGAACAAAGAGAAGAAGGACAACCTCTGTCATGTCTGCGGCAAGTCTTACCAGGTAACATGGCCTGAAGTACATCTCTATACTCTTTACTAACTTGTCGCCTCCTTGGTCTAGTGGCGGGGTATATGGGCTGTGAACTGGGAGGCGCTGGGTTCGATTCCCAGGTCGGGAACGGCGTTTTTCTTATACGATTTGCCCGGGACCCCATCGTTTGAGGGGTAGGACCACGCTGTAGGGGTTTATACGGTGACGTCTACAGCAAGAATGGACCGGCTCGACCGGGCAGCTACCACTGTCTCACAGAAAACTGACGTAAAGTAGCAGCTTGTCGCGTTTCGTTCGGTGAGTGAGATTTCATTTCCCTCTTCCCTTTCCCAATCCCTTTTTCCTCCCTTTCCATTCTCTCCTTTTAGGTTGTCAACGCACCCATGACTTTTTTTGTATCTTGGGGTTCTATGGGCGGTGGAGTTCACTTACCGTCAGGTGACCCATCTGCTCGTTTGTCAGTCTCTACTATATAAAAAAAACTCAAGAGCAATTATCAATGAAAGCAAAATGATTTCTTAAGTTTACGCGTATGCTTTACATTAAATAAAAGTAGTTTTTACGGATTTTAAAGCTTTACGATCTTCATGGTCACGGGTTGGAGCCCCATAGAATCTGTAATAACTAGTTTTATTTCAATGAATGCACACTTAGAACAGTGGTCGGTGCATGATCTTTTTGTGGTTGGACTCGAACCTCCGACGCTCGTCTCGGGTCCGTACTAACAACTAAGTTATCGTTGCTATATGCTATCGCTCTTATTCGTAATAACTTAGTGCAGCTTATAAACGTTCGATAGTGAAAACATGGTCGATTTTGATCAGCTGTTTATAGTTTGATGTTCTTTTTTATAGAACGCGGCTACGCTCGCGTGAGTCTTGACAAATATTCATCCCCCATTACATCCTTTTAGGGAATGAGTAGATGCATGTATTATACATATAAACCTTCCTCTTGAATCACTTTATTCATTAAAAAAATGCATCAAGTTGTGTAGTTTTAAAGATCTAGGCATACAGACCATTAATATAATATACCCTAGATGCACAGTTCTTTGCAAATATCCTCCTAAAAAGTGGTCTCAGGAATAAAACAAAGAAAGATCACAAGTTCTAATTAAATCAACACAAATATAACCCTATGCGCGTGTTGTAAAGTAGCTTTTTAAATAGGATGATCAAACGTTCTTAAATTTGAATTTTGACATTTAGAATTCTATCGGCGTCGGACTGTAGGCAAAAGGAGTGCTTAAGCACTCGTTTGCTGTCCCATTTTACGAGCGTCAACTGTGCATCTAGGTATATAATATATCGATGATACAGACAGACAGCGGGAAGCGACTTACCCAAAGGCCCTTATCTATCTATATATATAAAAATGAAACCCGTTTTCCGTTGTCATGGCATCACGCGTGAACGGCTGGACCGATTTCGCTAATTATTTTTTTAGAATATTCCTCGAAGTACGAGGATGGTTCTTACGGAGAGAAAAAAATGAAAAATGTTCTGAAAAAGTCTAAAAACAACACTTTTCTGTACTCCCATACAATCGATTCGTAATAATACTTAAAAGTCAATTTGAACTTTAATACCATACCATAAAGTTCAAGTATTAGTGGAGAGGTTCCGGGAAGGCAAAACAATTGAGTGTCGTTAGTATCTACTGGTTCGATTTGAAAAATTCCTTTAGTGTTGACCGACGGGTTGAATGATGGGGTGACTAAGGGATACCTGACGGGGTGACTGATGGGGTGACTGACGGGGTGACAGACGGGTTACAGACGGGGTGACAGACGGGTGACATGCGGGGTGACAGACGGGTGACAGCCGGGGTGACAGGTGGGTGACAGGCTGGGTGACAGATGGGGTGACAGGCGGGGTGACCGACGGGGTGACAGACGGGTGACAGGCGGGGTGACAGAGGGGTTGACAGGCGGGGTGACAGACGGGTGACAGACGGGGTGACAGACGGGGTGACAGATGGTTGACAGACGGGTGACAGACGGGGTGACAGATGGGTGACAGACGGGGTGACAGACGGGTGACAGGCGGGGTGACAGACTGGTAACAGACGGGTGACAGGCGGGGTGACAGACGGGTGTCAGACGGGGTGACAGACGGGGTGACAGATGGTTGACAGACGGGGTGACAGACGGGTGACAGACGGGGTGACAGACGGGGCGACAGACGGGGTGACAGACAGGGTGACAGACGGGGTGACAGGCAGGGTGACAGACAGGGTGACTGATGGGGTGACTGACGGGGTGACAGACAGGGTGACAGACGGGGTGACATATGTGGTGACAGGCAGGGTGACTGTGTCAGACAGGGTGACAGGCAGGGTGACAGACAGGGTGAGTGATGGGGTGTCAGCCGATGTGACAGACGGATTACAGACGGGGTGACAGACGGGAAGACAGACGCGGTGACAGACGCGGTGACAGACGGGGTGACAGACAGGGTGACTGATGGGGTGACTGACGGGGTGATAGACGGGTTACAGACGGGGTGACAAACGGGGTGACAGGCAGGGTGACAGACGGGGTGACAGATGTGGTGACAGGCAGGGTGACTGATGGGGTGTCAGCCGATGTGACAGACGGATTACAGACGGGGTGACAGACGGGAAGACAGACGCGGTGACAGACGGGGAGACAGGCGGGGTGACAGACGGGTAACAGACGGGTTCACAGACGGGGTGACTGACGGGGTGACGGACGGGTGACAGGCTGGGTGACAGGCGGGGTGATTGACGGAACCGCACCGAAGTCACATACTATCTCTCGAAGTTTAGCAAAACATATCATTACCTTTTTAGAATTATTGTGCTATAGGTGCCTACGACTCTTTCAACCCTCTCTCTCATACGCAGACGAAGTTGCGCGGGTCAGCTAGTTCATAATAAAATATTTTCCGAAGATATAAACCTATATTAGTTAAAATGCATTTTGAGCCTAAAAAGAACTTCAAAGTAGAAACAGCTGATCGAAATCGTCCGTGTTTTCACTATCGAACGTTTATAAGCTCCACTAAGTTATAATGAATAAGACCGTAAATGTTTAGTGTACCGTGACGGTATTGCTTCAGAACGCCGCGAAGTTGAAGTACCACATAGTGGCGATGCACACGAGCGAGACTCCGTACCGGTGCCAGCAGTGCAGCGCCGCGTTCGGCTGGTACTCCTCGCTCTACCGACACGTGCGGGAGGTGCACTACAAGGTGACGACTACCGTCTACTATCTACCACCTGCCATATTATACCTACAACCTACCATATTATATCTGTCATCTACCATATTATAGAGGTATATACCACCCATATTGAAAGAAAAAAAGATAATCACAATTTTAAAAACTTAACAGATTGACTTCAAATCCGTTCGTGGCCAAATTTATATGGGACCATCCTTGAAATAAGCTCTATCGAAAACAAAAAGAATTTTAAAAATCGGTCCACATTTGGCGGAGATATCGCGTAACATACATTAAAAGAAAATGCCGACGAATTGAGGACCTCCTCCTTTTTGGAAACCTATTGAAAAAAGTGTTTTATCAAGTCATGAAAAAGGTCCCAATTCAGTATAGAGCCTAGGTCATAGCCCTTGACGCTGGTTTTCGGTTGAAACCTATTTTGTGACGTCACAGCACATTGATTTCAAAATACTTAATAGTGTAATATTACTCAACACAAGTCAAGCCTTACCACAAGCCATTTTTTCGGCCGACTTCCACAAAAGGAGGAGGTCCTCAATTCGTCGGTATTTTTTTTATGTAGGTATGTTACTCGATATCTCCGCCAAATGTCGACCGATTTTCAAAATTATTTTTGTATTCGGTAGAGCTTATTTCAAGGATGGTCTCATATAATTTGATCACGGTCGGTAAATTGGAAATCGATCAGTTAAGTTTTCAAACTTGTGATTATTTTATATTACATCTACCACCTACCATCTTATATCTACCACAATTTACAATGTCACAAAACCTTCTGTAAATATTAGTCACCACGGCTGGATGAAACTTCTCCAAATTCACCAATTTTCATTTAGATTATGACTAAATTCAAATATGTCCGCCCCCATTCCCGCCTTCCCGCCAAAACTAACTGGTAAATGTGCAAACCGCGCGTCATCATAATTTTTTTTTATCTTGTTCATAGCCATGGATACAATGTCCTTCAGCCGTATAATATTTATATTTATTTTTTTATTTTATTCGCCAATGCAATGAAAAAATGTGTTTCCAGATGAAAGTTCAACCGAAAAAGACAAAAAAAGTGAAGAAATTAAACAGCGAGATTCTTCCGTCGTTGGTTCCTCAACAGCAAATATTGAGCATGCACCAACCGGGGCCGGCGTAGCGAGAACAACTCGCGACCAATACTTGTAAAACAAAACTCATGTACTTGTACAAAATAATTAATTCTCTAATTGACTCTCCAGTATTGCTATCTGATTTGAACATTAATACAAACTATAGAAGTCGTAAACCAAACGTTTTCTCTCTTAAAATTTTCCGTAATAATACATCCTATTTTAATCCTATCGTCCGTATGTGTCGGCAATACAATACGCTAATGAATAAAAACCCCTCTGTTGATTTATTTAATAGTAATATTTCTGCATATAAGAAACTGATCCGTAAAGCTCTAGATGTCCTAAATTATAACTTGTAATTGCAATATGTCCTAAATTTTACATTCCACATCATAAACTAATCCTGTTAATTATGTTATACTAATATAATAGCAATGCACTGGCAGTTTATCGTTAATTAGTTTTCATTGCTAAGATTTTATTACTTATATATAATATGTATATCTCGTACAACTTTGTTAATTCTAGAACACAAGTTTTGGGTTATAATTATGTTAAAAAACCTTGTTTGTAGCAATTTGTACCTATATTTGATTGTAACCTGTTTTGTGTTTTTTTTTTAAAATAAAATAAAATAAAATAAAATACAGTATTATGGAAGGACTATGCCGTTACAAACCGTCCGTCGCCTCCTTGGTCTAATGGCAGCGTATGCATGTGGATCGGGAGGTCCTGGGTTCGATTGGGGTCAGACTGGTTTCTAACAAAAGATGTATTTTTATATTTTATACTAAGGACTGAATAAATGACATTCGAAAAGTGGCTGTCGTAGTTTTTCTTTGTTTTAAACTTAACTTCGATAACTATGAGTCGCCTTATAGTTACGAAGGATAGATCCGGTGCCAAAACTAAAAAACGTGGTCGCTATTTTCTTTTTCTTCTTTTTTAACTTAATTACAACTGAGTATATCGATATCTAAGTCGCCTCGTAGTTATGAAGGATAGATTAGGTGTTCAAATATAAAAATAGCCGCCATTTTATTTTAAGGCTTACAACATTACATGTTTTTATTTAAAGGCTTATGACATTCAAAATCTAATATCTGGGTCACCCCACCAATGGTTACGAAGGATGGAACAGGTGCTAAAACTTAGAAAGTGGCTGACATTTTGTAACCATTATATTTTCTGTGGAAGATTTGGACTGAAACCATAGAGCATAATTCGATCTGAACTTCCGGTAAGGCGTCAGTTCCAGATTTGGGATAAAAGGTCAAATCCGGGGTCTTGTTAAAACATCAAATCCGATATCGCTGATTCTAAGTCAAATCAGTTTGAAATAAAACTATTTTTACTGATTCTATCACGATTAGGTTTTAATTTTTATTCCCGACGTTTCGAAGGCTTTTAAATTAAAACCTAAGTGTGATAGAATCCGTAAAAATAGTTTTATTTCAATGTATAACATTCGCGTAAACTTAAGAAATCCGTATATCAAATCAGTTTTTCAGATTCTAGGTCAAACCTAGTTTTTATAACAAATTACACAGACGAAATAAGACCCTTAATTTCTAGTTGTTAAAAAACAGATGTATTAACTAAATTATTTTATTATCTCTCATACTTATCATACATATCTCTAATAACCTTCAAAAGCTCACCCAAATTTACCCCAGTTTTTGCGGAAATGCCCAAAACCCGTAACTTTTTCCCCAACTTCTCGTAACTTTTCCTCCCTTCTTCCGTATCTATTTTATTCACTACTATACAGTTAGGCCTAGACTTTAACGCAGGGTTGTACTCGGTTAACTCGTGTGCCAGCGTGTGGTACTGTTGTAGGGGGTCAGAGGTCCCGTCCAGGAGGTAAATTAGCCCCCTACACCTTTCTATGTGCTGCAGGAATTGTATACCTGAAAAAGCACAAGTTGTAGAGCCACGCTGTAGACAGTAATGTAAACGAATGGGCCGAAAAATGGTAGTTCGGTGTTGCATTAGTTCAGATAAAAAAATCAAATACAATGAAGGTATTCGTTTCCCTTACATTATTTATGTTATTTTGGTTGTGATTTCTTTATTCGCCTCCTTGGTCTAGTGGCAGCATATATGGGCCGTGATCCGGGAGGTCGTGGGTTCGATTCCCAGGTCGGGTAAGCGAATTTTTTTATTTAATTTGTCCGAGACTGGACCCCCAGAGGGTGTTGACTTCAGGCAGGCAGCCAGTCGTAAAAACTTTGTCGAATCCTCTCTGCAACATGCTTGAAAAAGTGTGTTGCGCCGACCCCACATTAAGGTGGGATAAGGGCATGTAGAAAGAAAGGTTGTGATTTCTTTATTCTAATTATCAGCAAGTGTCTTTTTGTCCATATGGAGTGCAAAGCTAGTAAGGCTCAATTGCACCACTATTAATAACCTAGAGTTAGTCCTAACCGCAAGTTAAGTTACATGTCATTCATACATTTTCTGTCAATTTAGCTTGCGGCTAGGACTAACTCTAGGTTATTAATAGTGGTGCAATTGAGCCTGAGTTTAATAGATGAGATAATAGCTAGTAGTATGACAGTGGTCTAGGATCACTCACCTAGCCCGTAGTTCTTGTGCGAGCCGGGAATCAAACCCGGTAGGTCGGCTATCGCTACCTGTTCATAATCGTCGTACGGCACCATTCCTGTAACACAATGATAAAGTTATAAATCCACTTCATCAGATCTTGACCAAATATGACATCTTTGGAGTAGTCTATCGAGCATCAAAAGTTTAAAAACTTAACAGACCGACTTCAAATCCGATCGTGACCAAATTTATATAGGACCACCCTTGAAATAAGCTCTATCGAATACAAAAAGAATTTTGTAAATCGGTCCACATTCGGCGGAGATATCGGGGAACACACATAAAACAAAATACAGACGAGTTGACGACCTTCTCTTTTTTTGGAAATCTGTCGAAAATACTGACAAATTAACCTTGTTTTGAAGTCTAGGGGTACCCTAGTACGAGTTTATTCTGACAGTTATCGATTATCGAAATCGACGATAGTTTGCGTTTTGTCCATACATTTGATTAGCAGCGCCACTTTGCGAAAACTACAACAAACTAAAGAATGAATGGAGAAACTGAAAACTATCGTAAATTTCGAGAATCGAGAAAAACTAAGAGTCTACGGGTGACTCCTGACACTCGATTCGAATCTGAATTCGATTCGGTGTCATTTATTGACTTAAAACTCCACCGAAATCGAGTTAAAAAGTGCATTAATGTCGCGTTAAAAATTACCAAATGACAAGTTCTCAAATATTATGCAACATTAGCGCACTTTAAAAGTCGATTTCGGTGGAATTTTAAGTCAATATAGTTTAAAAACTTAACAGACCGACTTCAAATCCGATCGTGACCAAATTTATATGGAACCACCCTTGAAATAAGCTCTATCGAACACAAAAAGAATTTTGAAAATCGGTCCACATTTGGCGGAGATATCGTGTAGCATACATAAAAAAACAGCCGAATTGAGAACCTCCTTTTTGAAAGTCTGTCGATAAATGAAACCGAAATCACAATCGAATCGAGCGTCAGGAGTCACCCCGCTGTTTGAACTCACCTATATGTGGTTTGAGCGTTGTGAACGGGTAGGGCGCCACCGTGGGCCTCGCGCGGGTCAACGCCCGCAGCAGCGTGCTCTTGCCCGCGTTCGGGAACCCGAGCAGGCCCACGTGGGCCACCGACCGCACCTCCAGCGAGTAGTGATGCGTCTCACCCTCGCCGCCCAGCTCCGCTATATCCGGAGCCTGGAATCACGAATCAACTCACGACTGGGCCCGATGGCGTAACTGAAGAGTAGCGTGCGGGTAAATGCCATGGGCCCCCGAACTTACGAGGCCCGCGCTGCTAGCCAAAATGTGCCTGGCCGAAAATACGGTAAATAATGGTTATAGGAGAAAAAGGCTGGCCTGACCAAAAAAGCTGCGATAATTAATTTGCCACTGATTAGGCCTATGAATGATTTAGACGGTCGTGTCACGTCAACTTAATGCAAGTTGTATGGAAAAATGTTCTCTATGCCATTTTTTCTATGTCTGCATACATGTCTCATCTTACAATGTGTTTTTTTTTTATAGCAGAGACTGGCAAACGATCAGATGGGTCACCTGATGGTAAGTAAACTCCACCGCCCATAGACATCCAAGACACAAAAAGAATCATTAGTGTGTTGCCAACTTAAAAGGATTTAATGCTAGGGCAGGGAAAAGGGATTGGGAAAGAGAGGGGGGTGGTAATTGGGTCACCAGAAATCTCACTCAATGAACGAAACGCGACAGCAAGCTACTAAAGACAAGCAAGCCACTTTACATCTGTTTTCTGTGAGACAGTGGTATCTGCCCAATCGAGCCGGCCCATTCGTCGTCGTAACTGTCTACACTGTGGCTCTGCCACTCTAGAACACCTTTACAAGCATGTTGCAGAAATGATGCGGCTTAGATTTGCCCCTTTTTGGAGGTACAAGTCCCGGGCAAATTAAATTAGGATAATTGCCCAACCTGAGAATGGAACACAGGACCCCGGTCCACAGTCCATACAAGCTGCCACTAGACCAAAGAGGTGACCATAGGAGGCTCCTGGCAAATAAATCTGCGATAATTAATTCGCCACGGGTCCCCAATAGAGCATAGCTACGCCACTGTAAATTAGTAAACATACTTGTTCAGTGTCGGTGAGGAAGAACTTGTTGCCCCTCCCCCCGGCGCCCCCCCTCGCCGCCACGAACATCAAACCCTCCGCGCTCAGGTCCCCCACCACTTTACCCTCAGAATCTTTTATTATTGTACCTGCAATGAGAACAAAATAAGAAAGAAAGAAAGAAATGTTTTATTGCCACTAGTATACAACATGCAACATTAACTAACATTAGATTATACATAATTTAAACTAAAACTAAAATACAAAAGAGAAATGTTGCATGTCCATACCGTAACAACTAGGTGGACATCTCAGCATTAAGCTATGTTGTGACGTGAGCCACAGCACAGCACTGGTTTTCAGTGGTCCCCTAATGTAACGAACGGACGTCAAGACAACCATTCTTGCATAAGGATACACAAAAACAATACGCCATTTGCTAGTTGCAAGTCGCCACGGAATTTACAGATGTACGTACCTGTATACATCTACCTGTATGAGGTGAGCGGGAACAAGGATAACAAGCTCACACCCGTATCCTCTGCCAGTCCATCCCAGTGTGTGTGGCCCTAGGGCACATGGAGCCTGTGGCTAGAGCGCCCAACCTCAGGGGGACCAAATGGACAGAAGCAATTACTGACGCTCTTCAAAGGCCCCCGGAATTCTTGAGTGCCAACGGGCCCAACATGCCTTGAGACGGTCCTGATTTCAGCAGTCTATACCACCGCAACTGAGCTGTCATTGCTTTGTAACATAAGATAAGCTCACACCTGTATCCCTGAAGGGGTATGCAGAGGCACACTAGCGAACTACAACACCCACATTTCGCCGAGCTTAGTTCCGTCCCAGATGTGATAGGGGGCGAACCTATCGCCATATCGGGCACAAATTCCAGACTCCGGGCTGATATGGAAAAATCCAATATCACTTTGCCCGACCCGGGGATCGAACCCGCGACCTCAGAACCGTAGTCGTACCGAAATACCACCACGCCACCGAGGCAGTCTTTGCTTTGTAGAGGAATAAAAATGTCAAACCTAAAGGCACTGGTATGATGACATGCTGAGCATTCTTTCCGTTACAGTCCTTATTGTATCCCTTCTCTCCGTGCTTAGCCGTGATCACCGTCTTGCAATGGTTCAGACCTTTCACTGAGTGGGTGGCCTGAAATAAATCACATGGGATTTTTTTTCTTTGTTCAATAATTATTCAATAATTAGTCGCCTCTTTGGTCTAATGGCAGCATGTATGGGCTGTAGACTGGGAGGTCCTGGGTTCAATTCCCAGGTCGGGCAAAGTAAATTTTCTAATTTAATTTAATCCGGGACTGGATCCCTTATAGGGGGTTGACGTCAGGCAGGCGGCCGGTCGTAAAAACTAAGCCAAATCCTCTTTGCAACATCCTTGAAAAAGTGTGTTGCGCCGACCCCACATTAAGGTGGGATAAGGGCAGGTAGAAAGAAAGAAAGTGCAATAATTATTCAAAAGCTCATAATGCATAACATTTGTTCAAGACTAGTTGTATAATAATTAAATTAATAATCAAATTGTGTATATTAGCCTCCTTGGTGTAGTGGCAGCATATATGGGCTGTGAACAGGAGGTCGGGTTCGATTCCCAGGTCAGGCAACGCAAATTTTGTAATTTAACACTCAAACTGGATCCCCCAGCCAAGCAGCCGGTCATAACAACTTAGCCACATCCTTTCTGCAACATGCTTGAAAGTGTGTTGTGCCAACCCCACATTAAGGTGGGATAAAGGAATAGAAAGGAAGAAAGAATTGAATTGTGTATAACTTAAGTTAATGCCTCGCAGTGCAATACAACTACGATTCTGAGGTCTCGGGTTCAATCCCCAGGTTGAGTAAAGTGAAAATGAGTTTTTTAATATCGCTGGCATTTGTTGTAACAAAGCTAGCACTAGCACACACACCAGCTATCGAGCTAGTGATACCTATGTGAATATGAAATGCAACTGTATTCGGAAATAATACAAAATGTGGGTGTTCTAGTTCACCTCTGCCTACCCCTTCGAGGATAGAGGCGTAGGTCTGTGTGTGTCTGAATAATTTAATTTTTAAGTGAATTATTCATACAGTTTTGATATAATTTAGGGCCCACAGCAAAGTCTAAGTGTGTTATATTCACATATAATTGTATTATTTAGTATGATTGATGTGATACATACATACATACACTCACGCCTGTATCCCCGAAGGGGTAGGCAGAGGCGCACTAGTAAACTAGAACACCTACATTTCGCCGAGCTTAGTTCCGTCCCAGATGTGATAGGGGACGAGCCTATCGCCATATCGCGCACAAATTCCAGACTTCGGGCTGATATGGAAAAATTCCAATTATGGATTTATTGATGTGATGGATTTAGTTATTTAGATTGCATCTTCTACGCATCATAGGGTTCTTTACTTTAGTATTTTACAGCCATAGTGGCAATCTACCATACCCTGAGCACGGTCTATTTATGACATAACGCTTGGTGCTAACATAGGCCTTACCTGAAAAATAACATGTCCCCCGTTCCCGCCATCACCTCCGTCTGGTCCTGCATGGTCTTTACACCACGCACTGAGGAAAGAAATGCACCCATCACCTCCGTTACCGGCCACAGCTCTCACTCTACAAGCGTCGACATAATACTGGACATTGTTCCGCGTAGACTTCGCCTTGAGACTTCTTAAAGCTTTCGGCGTGTAGTCTGATGAATGCCGAATAATTTGGAGCTTAGATGTTATGCAAAGTCTCTTTAATATGTTTATTATGTGCATTTTCGAAATTATCACAGATTTTTAGGTTATGTTGATTGTTGACATTTTAAATGTCAAAACTCAAAATATTTTGTTCCGTATCTTATGTGACAAAAGTTAGGTTGTTAAGCATTGGGTGTGTTAGCGAGATTGATTTTTAGTTGATTCGAATAGGTATTCGTAAGAGATATTCCTACTACGGGCTACGTCAACAAAAACCGCCTGCAGTGCCCTTCGGGGGGTCGATAGTTTTAAGTCATACTATTTCCTGAGTCCTTGAGACCACCGAAGTCCGAACATACTGATTATATTCTCGTTCAAGACCACGCCAGGTAAAGAAAGTGCTGACTGTACAGAACAACCTTTATCACTGGTAATAAACCAGGTAAAAAATAACTAGTTGAAGGGAAGCAAAATATATCTCCTACAGACATGTACCTAGGGCAGTGGCCGCGCTAGACCAAAATTGAACGTTTAGCAGCTTTACGAGGCCTCTTTATTTTTCCGGCAAAATATATTAGCAGTTCTAACCGATGGGGCCAGGGGACCCACGATTGAAAGGGTCCAATCGAGGGCGAGTGCCCCTTTAGGTGCGAGGCCGTCGAGGGTCGCCGACGCTAACGCCGCTACTGCCGTAGGGGTAAATAGATATTAGGATAAGCCTATCTATTTTCACTTCACATGTCTTTCATGTTTGACTTACCTATTTCTTGAGCTTCATTAACTTCCAGCAATACTTTCATTAATTCTCGTCAATTTCACCTATTACTAACATGTCCTTTATTCAATAAATCACCAATTTAGCTGATTCTATTCGGTCAGATCCACACTTGTCATGAGATTGTGTGGTTATCTGTTTTGTAAATCATCTATCATCCATTCTCTCAATAAATAAAACACGCTTAATTTAAATAACTTGTTTATTAAATATTTACAAAATTACAACAGGCAAGCATAGAAGGCACTGCACTAGTTGTGCGCGTCGGTTTCTCTCGCAAATCATATCATAAAAATAGCTTAGTATTTTTGGACGTTTGAAAATAACTTTAGTCTTGACTTAGGCAAGATTATAGCATTAAAAACTGGCTACAATGAATTAAAATATAGTGATATTTTAATGCATTCATATCCCATAGTGTGAGCGGAGGAATTCATGTATTTAATATCATCCATCAAATTCAAAGTGGCATTTATAATTTAAAAGCTTTTTCTTATTTGTGTAAATATTATAAAAACATTTTTTACTTTCAATTGATTATTACTATTATGAGAATAATATAAGCTATTAATTATACAACAGAGTTTGATGTACTTATAATGTTAGTACAGGGGAGTATTCAAGACCATAAATGTAGCCATTACCCCCCATAGTACCATGAAGTTTTGTCAATAACTAAGCTACAGTCGTTTTTTTAATTAGACGGAGTAAAATGACAGATCGAAATGTCATTTTACAGAATAATGTTGCCAACTCCCAAAACTTAGTGATGGATTCATTTCAGTTTTAATAATAAAAAAAATAACTCAGCTGCAGCACTAGCCCTTAACTTTAGAATATGAAAGAATTATATGGTTCACTGAATTGAAAGGAATTAATAATAATAATATTAATAAATAACACCCAACAGTACATACATAGTCCTGACCCCTCACTAAGATCGAATCTTGTGTCGTGGGTATCAGAAACTACGAGAAACTTTCGGTCTCACAACACCCAGACCCGAAACAAATATCTGTAGGCCATACAAACAACCCGCGGCCTCTCGCTTCACAGCCGGCTACTTGTTCGCGCGCGATCATTTTACCACAGCAATATTTTTTGATGAAAAAGTGGCAACATTCGAAATGTCATTTTACTCACAATTCCAGGTCCCTGTATATTATGCACTTTAATTGAATCCTAATATTTGTTTAACTAAAGTCTACATTATGTGATGCGACAAGCATCGTTGTTATCATTCGTAGATTTCTTCTCATTTTGGTCCGCTGTCTGAAAAAAAAAATAACCGCTTTCATATCCTCATCATCATCAGCGACAGGACGTCCACTGCTGGACATAGGCCTCCCCCAAAATTTTCCAGATCGACCTGTTGGAAGCGGCCTGCACCCATATTGGAAGTCGCTTTCATATATGAACTTCAAATTCGAACATTATTTAACCGACTTCAGAAGTACGAGGTTCTCAGTTCGCCGATTTTTTATATTAATTATTACGTTCACGACGCCACCGAGGCAGGAACCTAATTAATATTATTGCTTTACATTATTATTGTATAGATATTACATTTATTATGGCAGTGTAGCAGACGAGCAGTTGAGTCACCTGATGGTAAGTGATCTCCACTGCATATACAAAAACAGCCAAAAAAATCATGGGTTCGTACGTTAGCAACGTGGCGTAACTACAGGATGCATGCAGGGGAAAATGCCACGGGCCCCCGCGTCGAAAGAAAGGCCCCAAGCTAAAACGTAGGGAGTATCTATAAGAAACTTAGGCTAAGACAAACCTATCCGCTTAATTTGCCACGGGCCCCAAACAGTATATTTGCGCCACTGATGGTCAACCTTAAAGAAATATATGGATTGGGAAGACGCGGGAGTATTTAGGCCAATTTATTTAAAGGAACATTTACAATATACTTACAATGCTGGAGTCCTTCGAATCTAGATAAGGCAGCGTGATCTGTCTCGTGAAAAGCCTTTTGAGTCCAAAATGAGATCGCGATGGTTTTGGACTCGACGGTGTGGTACCACTACTATTTGCTTTATCCTATAAATAATATTGTGATAATATTTTAGTCGGCCGAATTGGAATGGATATTTTTGGAACATTGCTTTTATTTAACAAATATGTAATTTTTTTTGCTAAAGCGAATTTTCTAATTTAATTTGCCCTTAGAGGGGGTTGACGTCAGGCAGGCAGCTAGTCGTAAAAACTAAGGCAAATCCTTTCAGAAACATGCTTAAATAGTGTGTTGCGCCGACCCCACATTAAGGTGGGATAAAGGCAGGTAGGAAGAAAGTATATTTTTTTTGCTATTTTTTCCTGTTTGAACAATGTCTGTTTTAATTAAGAGTAAGCATATAACGTAACTCATTATATATAATCTAACGTTACATTTGGCGTGCTTATTTGGTTATTTAAAAAAGTATTCTATTTGCTTTTGCTTGAACGAGCAATGTTAATCTTACCTGCACATGCGCGGGTGTTTCTTCCCTCCCCTCCCCCTTCTGTTCCCGCGCCCCTCCCCTCCCCACCCCCCGTCCGTTCTCACACGAGGACGAGTGGCTTCGACTCTGAGCTGATGTACACACACATGGATTGCACGCTAACTGACGACCACCTGGACAAAAATACATTATCTGAGCTTAGTAATGTGAATACACTAGAGTGGGCGAGTGAAAGAGGGGAGAAAGGTTGACTGTTACAGGAGTGGAGGGGCTGCCAGAAAGGAAGAGAAATAGCGGTAGAGGGAGATTGAGATGGTAGATTGAGAGGTTGAGGGAGGTGATATATTGAGAGAGATGAAGAGAGAAAGAGCGGAGGAGGGATGGGGTAAGAGTAGAGTGGAAAATCGGAAGGAAGTGAGATAGAGAGGGAGAGAGGCAGAGAATACTTACCTATATGTCCTTCGTTGTGTGCGCTTTGTCCACAGCACGACACCGGCTGCGTCCTAGATACTTGAGGAGGATCATCTTTAGGCAACGAGTCTCCTTTCAGCATCTGTTTGATTTCTTCCGCTCTCTCCATATACCTAGTTAACATACATGAACTCACGCATGCATCCCCGGAGGGGTAACTAAATGCAAACTGAAACATCCACGCAAATGGCATGCCAATTGGGCAGTTGAGTCATCTGATGGTAAGAATCTCTACCGCCTATAGACCACTTACGATATCAAAATAATTATAGATGCGTTGGCAACTTTAAACGATTTTTTAAATTTATTGATAAAGGGCTTGGTTGCTAAGTGACCACAGTTGTACCGAGCTGGTATATAACGTCGGTTTTTTGTAGGACTTTAGTATCAAACCAGTCAAACCGACCCATTTATGATGTAGATAATTGTCTACGGCGTGGTTTTATCACTCATTTACATTTTTGGAATGCCCTGAGCTCCCTTTAACTTTATGTCTATCTTTCCCTCTCTCTCTCGTTAGACTTTAGTCCACCACGCTGGCCTAAAGCGGGTTAGTACTTTGGTACACGTCACATTAGAAATTCTTGTAGATAATTTTTCAGGTATATATTCAACAATGTCGCATAAAGAATTTGGCGAGCCTATCGCCATATCGGGCATAAATTATAGACTCCGGGCTGAACACTCAATATCACTGCCCTCGCCGAGGATCGAACCGGAGACCTAAGGATTGAAGTCTCACCTGGCGAGCTTGGCGGCGAGAGCCCCCCGCCGGTCCGCGTCGGTCTCGGCGCCCACGCTGGGCACGAGGTACCGGAGCCCCTCGCCGTAGCACGCGAGCGCCTCACCGTACTTACCCGCGCAGTCCATCTCCACCGCCTGCTTGATGAGCGACACCGCCTACGAGATAGCGGGGGATGCAGTGGCGTAACTGTACAGTTGGGGACCCGTGGCCGGTTATTGTTTATCATGGTCCATTATTCGATTTTAGATTTTTAAGATATTATTGGTATTCGATAAATATTACTCCAGCGGTGGTCCCATTTACATTTGGTGAAGATCAGTAGGTACATAATAATACGTTTTTAAAGGTTTTTGTAGTTAATATCGTAGTTAGGCCAAGTAGTGTTAGCAGTCAAATGTATGAAATTCAAAGATTATAATAATCA
This sequence comes from Clanis bilineata, assembly GCA_036417725.1. Lineage (NCBI taxonomy): Eukaryota > Metazoa > Arthropoda > Insecta > Lepidoptera > Sphingidae > Clanis > Clanis bilineata. The sequence goes on along the minus strand of CM071138.1, from coordinate 428,921 downwards.
ATTTAAAAACACGGGAACTATCTAAATACCTTTATACCAAAGTTAGTTACTGATAAATTTTGGAGTCAATATTTAAGTTAAATCATTATCTTTTCTAAAGAAGTCATTAAATTGAAAATTATATATTACTTTTTAAATAATTGTTCCGTCTATTTATGGACAAGGAGAGGTTCAACTGACTGCCAACCTTCAGTGATGGAGAGGTACTTGAAGAAGAAGAAATAATTGTTAATTTATCGACAACTCGGGAAATTCATATCGACATTTCCCGACTTTTGAGAAGAAAAGTCGATAAATAAGAAAGCTCTTATAACTCACCTTCTCATAATTCTCCTTGGAAGGCATATAGTCCAGATCCAAGTACGGATGATTGAAGAACTCCTCGTAAGATATCCTCGAGTCGGGGTCGTGCTTCAGAAGCCTCAGGAGGAGATCCCGACAACCAGTGGATATGGACGAGTGTGGAGGAATCTGTCACACATGATGTGATGATTTATTAATAGTGGAGACTAGCAGACGAGGACGGCCACCTGATGGTAAGTGATCTCCACCGCCATATCGGGCACAAATTATACTCCAGTAAACTAACTGATTCTGAGTAAAGAAACCCGGTCCACTTCACCCTCACCAGGGATCAAACCTGAGACTTCAGGATGGTAGTGTAAAGTAGTAGTAGTATGGATGCACACGCTACCGAAGCAGTCTCAGTAAATTTTTTTTTTTTTTTTTTTTTTTTTTTATTAAGGTTCACTAAACTGGTGTAACACATTAGCTATCACAATGTAATACAATATGTTGCGTACAATCATGTCTCAGTGTGTGACACCTTCTAATAGTGAACACAGCATGCACAATATAAAAATAAATTAAATTAACATCGACACTTTAACCGCTAAAACTATGATTAATTATAAAAATAGAAAAACAATACAATAATATATGAGCCAAAGAACTGAAACTTTATCAAATAAAATAAAATAAAAGGAATAACAACTTGTACACATTCAATTTTTTAAGAAAAATGTTGGTATCTTTTAAGTGACGAGACTGGTGCATGGAATACGTCAATGTCATTACAAAATTTTTCATTGTACGAAGCACACATTCTATATATCGGTGAATTTTGACCACCATTTGTACGGCATAAAGGCAGGCTGAACGTTTTTCTATTATGAAGACGTGTGCAAGCACGCGGGACCAAGAAGTTAATTTTTTCTAATAAGTTTGGACTATGAACAGTCCCGTCAATGATTTTTTTCAAAAATACCAAATCTGCAATGGTTCTTCTGTCTTCAAGTGTGGCCAATTTAAAATAAGTCAGTCTGGATTGGTAAGATTGCAGACTTCGGCAGAGATTATTTGCGTAAGAAATATGGTAAAGGAATTGTTTTTGTAGCTTTTCCAAACGATTGATGTGAATTGCGTAGGAAGGATTCCAAACAGGACTGCAGTATTCCAAGATGCTACGGACATAACAATTGTAGAGAACGATCGAAATATCGGGGTCTTTAAAAAAATGAGCTTGTCTTGTCACGAAGCCACCTAGGCGTGCTGCTTTATTGACAGTATGATCAATGTGTTTACGAAAGCTTAGTTTAGAGTCAACTATAACTCCAAGATCACGCATATTTGAAACCTCAGCTATCAGAACGTTTCCAATATTGTAAGTAGCCGGTAGTGGATTTCGTTTCCTAGAGAATTTTAAATGGAAGCATTTGGCAGCATTCAGTACCATTTTGTTTTTAGTGCACCAATTGTTGATGATGTCAATATCGTTCTGGAGATATAAAATGTCATTGTTAGATCGGATCTGCCTGTACAGTTTTAGATCATCTGCGAACATTTGATAATTTGATTTTACATTTACGCATAAATCATTAATAAAGATTAAGAAAAACATTGGTCCTAGATGAGAACCCTGGGGAACACCGGATGGCACTGTTCTCGTGAGAGATTTATAACCACGAATCATAATAAGTTGAGAACGATTACGAAGGTATGATTCACACCACCTCAAAAGAGAGCCACAAATACCGGCATGACCCAGCTTCCGAATCAAAATGTTGTGGTCGACAACATCGAACGCTTTGGAGAAATCAGTATAAATGGCATGTACGTCATGACTATCTTCCAGTGCTTTTGAAATGTCACTGACATATTCAAGAAGATTGGAAGCGGTCGATTTTCCTGGTAGAAATCCATGTTGTCGAGGGTTGAATTGTGTTTTTAGATGGAATGCTAATTTTTTTTGAACTATGGATTCGAACAGTTTGCCAATTGAACATAAAATTGATATTGGCCTGTAATTAGCTATGTCACAATGGTCTCCTTTTTTGTGGATTGGGGTTATATGTGCTAGTTTCCATTTTGTGGGAAAATGTCCACATGACAGAGACTTGTTAAAAATTATTTCTAAAGGCTTCACTAGTTGAGAGGAGCAGTTTTTAAGGAAAATGGGCGGAATAGAGTCAGGCCCAGGACCTTTGTTAGTGTTGAGGTGAAGAAGGGACTTTTTTATATCCGACTCTGAGATACTAATTGACCCAAGTGATGACATTTGTTCAGAAAACACGGTAGGCGCAATTTGTGATCCAGAATGGTTGTTATAGGTGGAATAAAAATGCTCAGAAAACAGGTCAGAAATTTCTTGACCTCCTTGTGCAGTACGGTCGCCTAAGAACATCTCGTCAGGGATATCACTGCTGTTGGTTCTTAAAGATTTTATAAAAGACCAAAAGTATTTGGGATTATGTTTAATATGTGCTTTAGCTTCGACCTTCATGTTGGATATGCATTGCAACAGTAGCTTATCACACCGCTCGCGTAATATTTGAAAAGTTAAGTAATCTCTAGGGTTGTCGTATTTTTTAAATCTCCTGTGGAATTTAGCTTTTTCTTTAAGGGTCCTGAGTAAAGATTTGCTAAACCAAAACGGATAATTGTTGTGACCTTTTTTACGTAATGGGGTGTTTTTTAAGATAATAGGGGTGATTAAATTATAAAACGTGTCAACAACTTCGTCCACTGAATAATTTGCTCCAAAGTGATCGCACCATTCGATGTCTTCAAGTTCTTTCTTTATTTGGTCGTAGTTAGCCTTGTAAAAATTTAAAAAAGTAGATTTGTTTACTTTAGGAGTTTTCAATTTAGGAATTTCTATCGAAATACTTATTGCAGGGTGGTGTGAGTCCATGTTTACTAACGGAGTGTTGCAGTTAAAAATTTTAAAAAGGTGATGTGAATTTGTAATTATTAAATCTAGTATACGGTCATTAGTATTTCTTAACGAATTAATTTGGTGAAGACCGTTAAATGAAAGTGCGTCAATGAGGAGGCTTTCAGCATGATTCAAATAATAATCAGAGGACGAAGAGTGTTGATCGTCCTGGGAATTCCATTGTATGTTCGGAAGATTGAAGTCGCCAGCAGCTAGAAAAATTGAATTTGTGGGAATTTTGTGTTGAGCGATGTCTGTAATATTTGATAACACAGTTTCAAGATGATTAACGTTAACAGGAGGAGGAATATATACGGTACAAATATATAGATTGATAATAGCATTGCCTTGCTTAAGCTTGATGACAATCCAAAGGTCCTCGTGTTTGGATTCCCATTTAACTTTACGAACCGGAGCGTATTTTTTGAGGACTGCTATCAGAACCCCGCCGCCTTCATGTTTATCACTGACAGTGGAGCTACGGTCACGCCGAAATATTGTGTATCTGTTGTCGATAATTTCGTGGTCGAAGACAGATTCATTAAGCCAGGTCTCTGTTAATAAAATGATGTCCAGATCCTGAGTTAGTACGTTTGCAAAAACAGTTTCAGTCTTTGACCTTAAATACGTTCAAATTTCTATTATATCGCTTCCTTAGGCTTCTGCTATTGTGTATTGACAGTGGCTGGAGAGGTCCTGGTTTCGATCCCGGGCGGGGTGTTTTCTAACACAATTTGCCCGGGACTTGGATTCCCCAGATGGAAGTTGATGTCAGGCAAGTCAGTAAAAAACGAAGCCAAATCCTTTCTCCAACATGGTTGAAAAAGTGTGTAGCGCCGACCCCACATTGTGGAATAAGGCTAGGTGGATAGAAATGTGTCTATAGGTAGTGGTGATCACTTACTATCAGGTGACCCACCTGCTCGATTGCCAGTCAATACATACCTCGATGGGCGCCTGTTTCTGTATCTTGTCTACGAGCTCCTTGAATGTGTTGGAAGAGTATGGAGCCTTGCCGAATAGACACTCGTACATGATCACTCCTGTAGGCAGACACAGCGATGTAGGTACAAGCAGTGGCGTAACTATACTATTGGGGGCCCGTGGCAGGTTGGGTAGTTGACTGTGATTGATTTTATACGTAATAGCAAGTAATACAAAAAAGGAACCCGTAAAATTTGCATCGATTGGTTGACAAATCAGATATTTATTCATATTTAGACTTTAAAGGTAATCACTTTTTATTTATGAAAATATTTCATTATTTCTTTCTTTGTTAATTATTTTAGTTGCGGAAAATTTTATATAGAAATTAATAATAATCACAAGTTTAAAAACTTAACAGACGGACTTCAAATCCGATCGTGACCAAATTTATATGGGACCACCTTTGAAATAAGCTCTATTGAATACAAAAAGAATTTTGAATATCGGTGCACATTTCGTGGAGATATCGCGTAACATACATAAAAAAAATACAGATGAATTGAGGACCTCCTCCATTTTGGAAGTTGATCGGAAATTGCATCGATTGGTTGACAAATGAGACATTTATTCATATTACTTGAAGGTCACAATCCTTCCACCAGTCTTTAGAAGCTAATAACTTTTATTTTTGAGAATATACCAATATTTCTTTCTCTGTTAATTATTGTAGATGCGGAAAATTTTATATAGAAATTAATAAAAAATATTTAGTCAAGTGCCTAATTCATGATCACGGCATTTTCGGGCATCGTCCGGTCACTGCTCTCGAGCGGCCTGTGATTATATACTGTATACTTCCGCTGACCCATCTCGGCAGAAAGGCCAGGGAAGCATTCAAGCAAATATATGGGGGGGGGGGGGTATTGCGTAACAGTACGTTCATGGTGCATGAGTGTGGGTGAGATGAGCGACTCACCGACACTCCACAGGTCGACCCTGGCGTCGTACTCCCCCGCGAGCATCTCGGGCGCCATGTACAGCGGCGAGCCGCGCACCGACCGCATGCTGTCCATCGACATGTACTGCGCGAAACTACATACATAACATAATATTTATGAGCAGTAGCGCCGCACTGTAGACAGTAAAGTCTACAGCACAAATGAGCCGGCTCAATATATCGATCGGGCAGATACCACTGTCTCACAGAAAACAGATGTAAAGTGGCAGCTTGCTGTCGCGTTTCGTTCGGTAAGTGAGATTTCCGGTGGCCCCTTTCCCTTTTCCCCCAGATGTGATAGAGGGCGAGCCTATCGCCATATAGGGCACAAATTCCAGACTCCGAGCTGATATGGAAAAATCCAATATCACTTTGCCCGACCCGGGGATCTAACCCGAGACCATAGGACGATTGTCGTAGCGAAATACAACCATGCCACCGAGGCAGTCTAACTACATAATACAACCTAAAAAGCCAAGTAATTTTTCCAACATGGTAGAAAAAGTGTGTGCCGACACAAATTACGGTGGGATAAGGGCAGAGAGAGAGAGAGAGAGAGAGAGAGAGAGAGAGAGAGAAAGATAGAGAGAAAGAGAGAGAGAGAGAAAAAGATAGAGAGAAAGAGAGAGAGAGAAAGAGAGAGAGAGAAAAAGAGAGAGAGAGAGACAGAGAGAAAGAGAGAGAGAGAGTGCGATAGATTGTTAACACTCACTCCTTCAAAACATTTCATCCAAATCCTGTTAGGGTGCGATAAATAAAGATCCAAACAAAAACATATACACATACATAACTTCATATTATTGTGATACATAACACTCACCCAAAATCAGCGACTTTCAGCACGTATCTGCCGTTAGAGTCCTTGTGTAGAAGCAAGTTGTGTGGTTTGAGATCCATGTGCACTACACCTGAAATAACATACAAAACACATACATAAGCCCACGCCTCTATCCCCGAAGGGGTAGGCAGAGGCGCACTAGTGAACTAGATCACCCACATTACGCCGCGCTAATTTACGCTCCAGATGTGATGGGAGCGAGCCTATCGCCAGATCGGGCACAAATTCCAGACTCCGGGCTGATACTGAAAAATTCAATATCACTTTGCCCGACCCGGGGATCGAACCCGACACCTCAGGATGGTAGTCATATCGTAATACCACTACGCCTCCGAGGCAGTCTCCTAAATACTACCTACTACTACTAAGTACTATTACTTTTGATGACAATATCATTTATGAATTACCTTTTTCTCGTAGAAATTTTAACGCCGAAGCCAACTGTTGTAGAAAATATAATACCTGAAACAAACATAATAATGTTTAAACTTACTTATTATTACTGATAATGATGATCATGAATGGTGGTGATGACTGAAGTTAATGACGCAATGATAGATATAACGGTGATGACACTGATGAAAATAGATATTAATGACGCTTATGACAATGATGAGAACTGATATTAATGACGCTGATGATAATTATGATAATTGATATTAATGATGCTGATGATAATGATGACACCGATGATAATTGACAGTGATGACGCTGATGACACCGATGATAATTGATATTACTGACGCTGATGACACTGATGATAATTGATATTAATGACGCTGATGACACTGATGATAATTGATATTAATGACGCTGATGACACTGATGATAATTGATATTAATGACGCTGATGACACTGATGATAACTGACATTGATGACGCTGATGACACTGATGATAATTGACATTGATGACGCTGATGACACTGATGATAATTGACATTAATTACGCTGATGATAATTGATATTAATGACGCTGATGACAATTATGAGAATTGACGTTAATGACGCTGATGATAGTGATGATAATTGATATTAATGACGCTGATGACACTGATTATAATTGATATTAATCATGCTAATGACAATGATGAGAAATGACATTAATGACATTGATGAGAATAAATGATAAAATGTTACCCTTTGCTCCGGCACGCGCCCGTACTTGTGAATGTATTTAGAGAGGTCCCCTCCACAACAAAACTCCATTATTATGTATATGTTCCTGAAATTAAACATTGAATCAGGCACTTTATTAACACATTAATAATATAAGGGATAAGGGTAGGTAGAAACATAGAAAGTAAGTGCTGAGCGTTCACCATAATGCCTGCGGTTGCCTTAATTGTTTATGGACTATTATTATACTCATCTGAAATCTCAAATAATAAAATATAATAGTGATCTGACACCCATACCTATCGTCCCAGGTGAAGTTTTTCATCTGTACTATATGAGGGTGCGAGAGTGTCTTCAGGAGCCGTATCTCTGTGATGAGGTTGTCCACAGCAGAGCCGGAGTTCTTGATTCGAGACTTGTCCACACATTTTATAGCTACTATCGTTCTTGCACCCACCTGCAATTAGAATAATTTCCTGTCACTTTATTGTACTCATGGAGGCCTTATTTATAAAAACATTTTCGCTTAACTTTTTGCTAAGAATAGCCTGTCACTTTTTTCCTTATGTTACATTGTATAAAAATGAAAGGGACAACCTATGGTTAAAGATAAGCAGCGATTAAATATTTTTATAAGCAAGCGGCAAGCAAGCATCTTTAATTCCTCTGTCTTGGCACGAGAATCCTGAGGTCTCGGGTTCCATCCCTGGGTCGGGCAGTGATTTAGGGTTTTTTTCAATGTACATGGTACAATATAATGCTGTACTTATAAAAAGTCTATAACACTAACACTGAAAAAAATAATTTTTCTATTAAAATTACTTAAATAATTTATCTAAGGGACTGAACTACGCTCGGCGAAATGTGGGTGTTCTAGTTCGCTAGTGCGCCTCTGCCTACCCCTTCGGGATACAGGCATGAGCTTATGTTATGTTATGTTATGTAAGTAATTTAATTACTACGTCACACCGTTTATACTGCATATAAGTGGTAATACGCGCGGGAAAATCTACATGTAGGTAAACTTCACTTCAGACTGCCTCAGTGGAGTGGTGGTATTGTGTGCGTGGTATGATTATCGTCCTGAGGTCTCGGGTTCGATCCCCGATGAGGGCAGTGATATTGAATTTTTTCAATTGAGTATCAGCATGGAGTCTCGAATTTATGCCCGATATGGCGATAGGCTTGCCCCCTATCTGGGACGGAATTAAGCACGACGAAATATGAATGTTCTAGTTCGCAAGTAGCGCCTACCCCTTTAGGGGTTCAGATGTAAGCTTATGTTATGTTTAATTAAACAAATTACTGCAAAAGATAAAATTTCTTGCAGATTTTATCAGCTGTTAGACAAAGCTAAACAAATAATATTATCAGCTAACGTACTCAAATAGAAACTAAAAACACGTCTCTATTACTTTAAATTCTATTGAATTTCTTAGAAGTTATCTCCTTATTTTTGTTATTAAAGAAATAATATCTACGAGGAAAATATGACCCTATGAGACAAGTACCTTTGCAAATAAATATTAAAAATGTACCTTAGTGTAGGCTTTGTAAACAGTGGAATAACTCCCCGAGCCGAGCTTTTCGGTCACTATATACCCATCTATCTTTGGGAAAGACATTATTTAATACAATTTAAATAAAAACACAATCATTATTTGAACAAGAACCTTCACTTTTTGTTGATGATGTTTTTTCAATTTTATGACATTGACATTTGAGTTTGACATTTCTAATATTAAGGTAAGCCCACACGTTCGTTGGATCTGTTGGTGCTTTGCAACTAAGCTTTGCAAGAACAGTATGGAAATGTGTGGACTGTGGAATGTCGATATATAGCAAGCAAGAGCCACTTGTAAAAAAACGACGTAAAAATACTAAGACATTCGTATTTACTACGAAAATGGTATACAAAAATAAAATTTTACATGAGGTTTTTGTATAGTGTCATGTGTGTAAACAAGCATAAAACGTTTTGTTATTGCTTCGCTGTTTGTGATAATAGTTTTACTTTAACCTGACAGATGGCGTTAAATTAAATTACAATGCGCATTTTATAAAATATGAACATACGAAATCTACTATTTGAAAATAAATACAAGCGCGTATTAACTTTGATATAAGATTACTTATTAAAAATCATAGTAATAAGTAAAACATTAAGGTCTTTTTGAATATGTTCCTTTACTGCCTTCCTGACATAATAGACTAGTTACTGAGTATAATAAATAATAATAATGTAAATAAAAATTGTGAATTGCGGTCTGATCCCCTTTTCTTTCTACATACGTACAAATATAAGTTCATGCCTGTATCCCCGAAGGGGTACGCAGAGGCACACTAGCGAACTAAAACATCGAGATTTCGCTATGCTTAGTTCCGTCCCAGATGTGATAGGGGGCGAGCCTATCGCTATATCAGGCACAAATTCGAGACTTGGGGCTGATACTGAAAAATCCAATGTCACTTTTCCCGACCCGGAGATCGGCCCCGAGACCTCAGGACGATAATCGTACCGCGCACCCAATACCACCACAGCACCAAGGCACATTTTTTAACAGCCCTTATCCCACCTTAATGTGGCGTCGGTACAAAACCCCCTTTTTAAGTATGATGCAGAGAGGATTTGACTTAATTTTTATGACCGGCTGTCTGCCTAACTTTAACTCCCCACGGGGGATCCACTCCCGACAAAATCGTGTGTTATTTTAGTCAGATATTTAAACTCTTGTAAGTTTTGAAATAAAACTATTTTAAACGGATTCTATCACGATTGGATTTTATTTTTGGCTCGGCGTTTCGAAGGCTTTGCAACCGATAGAATCCGTATAAAATATAGTTTTATTTTAATATATAACATTCGCGTAAACTTAAGAAATCTCTCGTAAGTTACTGATTTCTTAAGTTTATGTGAATATTATACATTGAAATAAAACAATTTTTACGGATTCTATCACGATTAGGTTTTAATTACTATTCCCGACGTTTCGAAGGCTTTGCAGTCTTCGTTGTCACGGGTCAGACAGATAGAATATCATATCATATATACTTATTATCGTGATAGAATCCGTAAAAATAGTTTTATTTCTCTTGTAAGTTGTTATTGAACCGAACAAGTCTTGTTCAGAGTAATTTTGACTTCCATCTGATATTGCTATACGCAGTTGAGGCAATAAACAAAGACCGAATCCACATTAGTGCGCAATTGATGTAACAGTTATTGCGTGTGGCGCGGTATTAACGCTGAATATTCAGATTATCTGCATAATATATTAGTTAATTTATAGCAAGATTATCACTGACCGGGTTAACGTTGGCTGTATAGTTCGGTGTTCTTTGCTTTGTGATGTAATAAAAATATGAACATTCAGTGCTTTTTTGACTTACATTTCTAAGGCTCAATTGCACCACTATTATTAATCTAGAGTTAGTCCTAACCGCAAGTTAAGTTACATGTCATTCATACATTTTCTGTCAATTTAGCTTGCAGTTAGGACTAACTCTAGGTTAATAATAGTGGTGCAATTGAGCCTAAGTTTTTTGACGAATAGACAGCGGCTCCTAAACTTTTAATGCAACGGACTTGGCAACGGAACAATAAACAAAGACCTTTTCGGCTGTCTTCGTCTTCGAATTCATCTGTATGTTTTTTATGTAGTTTCTCCGCCAATCATGCAACCGAATTTGAAGATTATTTTTGTGTTCGATAGAGTTTATTCCAAGGGTGGTCCCTTAATTTGGTCACGATCAGTAGCCCGAGCACGAAAAACGAATGTAAATGTAAATGTATTCGAGTTCGCTGCGCACTGATGACGTTTGGTTAATATTTCATAGAAATTTCATAGACGCGCATCGAGTTCGAATACATTTACGGTTGTCAGAAATTTTCCTGCTCAGGCTGCTGATAGGCTTTGAAGTCGCTCCTTCATACTTACTTTATGTAACTGTACAACAAAAGCTTCCTTTCCATCTACCCTTATCCCTTAAGAATGTTACAGAACAGATTTGGCTTAGTTTATAATGCCTGACGTCAATCCCCGTCTGTGGGATCAAGTTCCTTGCAAATCGTGTTAGAATAACACCCCGCCCGTATTGGGAAATGAAGCTAGGACCTCTCGGTTCACAGCCCATATACACGTCCAGTACAACAAATAATTATTATACTTATGCGGAAGAAACTGTTGCCAACAATATCCCTTAATTATGATGTTAAATAACAATGGAATCATATGAGAATCGAGAGTTTTGAGTAGTAGAGCCACGCTGTAGACAGTAACGTCTACAGCACGAATGGGCCGGCTCGACCGGTTTGATCTTACTGTCTCACAGAAAACCGACGTAAAGTGGCAGCTTGCTGCCGCGTTTCGTTCAGTGAGTGAGATCTCCGGTGTCCCATTTACCCTCTTCCTTTTTTCCCTCCCCTTCCATTTCCTACTTCTAGGGTGGCAACGCACCCATGATTCTTTTTGTATCTTGGGTGTCTATGGGCGGTGGAGACCACTTTCCATCAGGTGACCCATCTGCTCGATTGCCAGTCTCTGATATAATCAAAAGTTTACAAACTTAACGCACTGACTTCAAATCCAATCGTGACCAAATTTATATGGGACCACCCTTGAAATAATCTCTATCTAGGTCTATCGAACACAAAAATAATTTTGAAAATCGGTCCACATTTGGCGGACATATCGCGTAACATACATAAAAAAAAATACAGACGAATTGAGGACCTTCTATTTATTTATTTCTATTTATTTTTTGAAATCAAACTATTTTTACGGATTCTATCACGATTTGGTTTTAATTTTTATGTCCGACGTTTCGAAAGGGTCAGACGGGTCAAACGTCGGGCATAAAAATTAAAACCAAATCGTGATAGAATCCGTAAAAATAGTTTAATTTCAATGAATAACATTCATGTAAACCTAAGAAATCATTATCTATTTATTTTTTTCTCCTTTTTGGAAGTCGCTCGATAAAAAAGCTAGATCTTATCATCTCGTAAATACGCTCGGAGAAACGATGATTTTCATGTTACCAATACCTAATACACATCACGTCTGTATCCCTGAAGAGATAGGCAGAGTTGAACTACAGAACTAGAACACCCACATTTCGTCGAGCTTAAGATATGAGCACGTTCATGGTGTTCTGTGTGCTCATTTTACTAATAATATTCAACACGTAATTAGTAATTAACAAAGTTACCTCTAAGTGCTACATATTCTGTCTTATTTTTATTATATTTGTTATCTCGTTCTCTCTATTCTCTATATCTATTCTCCTTCTTATATTTGTTATCTCGCACTTATTGTTGCCTGAGACATTGGCTGAATAAAGTTTATTTCTTTCTTTCTTATTATAGAAAATCGTCAAAAAATACTTTTCCAAAACAATATTTCCGCTCATGTGAGCTCTCTCTCTTCCAAGCTATTTATCCCACATGGTCGTGGGGTCAGCTTTCCTTGTTTTTCTTTTCCACTTCGCTCTATCCTTCCGCTCATATGAGCAAAACTCATAAATAAAACATTTCATTCATGCTTTATTTTTCGGGAGTTTTTATCGCTTAGTCGGATATAACCGTACAGAAATCCAACTGCAGTATATTAAATTATTTAACGCAGTGAATCCTCTGATTTATCGCGGCCAAAATAGCACGTTTAGCCACAAGTGCTTTAAAAAGAAATATATAACTTCAATTTAAGCTACGTTCGTTATATGACCGGATTCGTATGACCGGATACCATTTCACCTGCGAACAACTAGAAGAACGGTTGGATTCCATCCTTACAAAGTCGACATTCCACATATCCGCACGAAGAGATTTACATACTGATTTCTTAAGTTTACGCGAATGCTATTCATTGAAATAAAATTATTTTTACGGATTTTATTACGATTTGGTTTTAATTTTTATTCCCGACGTTTCGAAGGTAATATAGGGACCCGCGTAAAAGAACATATAGATGACGTGAAACACCGACGCTCTATGAAGTCTGCAGTTGCCGAACATTCAGAGGAGGGCTCCAAACATTACCTAAGATTTGACAAGCCACAAATCCTTGCCAAACAATTCCTACGGATACGATAAGAGCGATTCCTACCTAGGATGATACGCGAGGCTATTGAAATTAAAAAACATCCTAATTTCAATAGAGAAGATGGTTGGAAGCTTGCACAAGCCTGGGATCCAATTATACATTTAATCAAATCGGAACCCAAAAGACCAGCTGCCAGACCTCAAGACACTGTGAGCTCGTACTGCGTAGATCGGAACATAAACGGTTAACTTTTTAAATCTGTATAATTCTAAAATGAAGGTAGATTTTGTAATATTCTTGGACAAATGACACCTCAGTCCAACCCACCACGAAGACTGCAAAGCCGGGAATAAAAATTAAAACTAAATCGTGATAAAATCCGTAAAAATAATTTTATTTCGAAGAGATTTACCTCATTTTTATCATGCGTATTGCTAAGGAATGGAATTCGTTGCCGGACTCTGTTTCCTGTGCACTACAATCTGGGACTCTTCAAGATTAGAGTGAATAGGTATCTTTTGGGCAGGCGTGTAACATCGTAGACTGCCTCGGTGGCCTAGTTGTATTTCGGTACGACTACCGTCCTGAGGTCTTGGGTTCGATCCCCGGGTCGGGCAAAGTGATATTGGATTTTTCCATATCAGCCCGGTGTCTGGAATTTGTGCCCGATATGGCGATAGGCTCGCCCCCTATCCCATCTGGGACGGAACAAAGCTCGGCGAAATGTGGGTGTTCTAGTTCGCTAGGGCACCTCTGCCTACCCCTTCAGGGATACAGGCGTGAGCTTATGTTATGTTATGTAACATCGTAGACCATATCATCACTTTCCATCAGGTGTGATTATGGTCAAACGCTTTGCCTGTATTAGTATACAAAAAAAAACCTGACTGACGTCAAACCCTCTCTGGAGGTTCCGGTCCCGGGCTAATCAAATTAGAAAAATCTCTTTGCCTGACCGGGACCCGGGAAACGAATTCAGGACATCCCGCTCCACAGCCTATAATATGCTGTCAGTTGTCACTAGATCAACGAGGCGACGATTATTTATTGCAAACCAAAACACAAAAAACATAATTTCCGTTTTATAATATTAGTATATAAATAATATTAATAAATAACACCCAACAGTCACACACATAGTCCTGACCCCACACTAAGATACTAGTCTTGTGTCGTGGGTATCAGGAACCTAGAGAGGCTTTCGGTCTCACAACACCCAGACGCGAAACAAATATCTGTGGGCCAACATTGTCTCGGTGCGGGGATCGAACCCGCGGCCTCTTGCTTCACAGCCGGCTACTCGCCCACTGCGCCACGGAGGATGTATATGTATATTATATAAATATGTAAGTATAGATAATTCGATTACGAGGTGTATTCTGTTTGTTGAGGAGTTTTACTCCATGTTCCTTCGGCAGAATCGTGATCAAAATGTTTCATTATTCATCCACAAAGAACTATCCAAATCGGTCCACGCTTGGTTTATGGACAAAATATATACCTACAGTCGCATTAAGTCTCTATCTTTTGTGATCGGTTAAAAACTTAAAAAAAGAACAATATTTTAAATTAACACTCGGACGTTCCAAGATAAAATATTACACTGCATTTAAAACAATGTACAAAGCAAAATGAACTTTACTCATTTAGTTTAGAATACAAAATCCAATACAGTTGTCTGTAGGATACTGCATGGTACAGGCTTTGAGGCTTTATAATAGTACACACGGCACTCGCAGAAGGACGTGTGCGGCCGCGTATGACGAAACCGCGGGAAACGGGAGCGCGTGTACCGAATCGCGTGTTGAGTCGAGTGTTGCAATCTTGAGGTGTTTTTTTTAAAAGTTAATGAACAGACTTCAAAACTTAACTGATCGCGACCATTTTTAAGGACTATCACATATGGGGCATTTCACGTGAAGCGGGCAACGAAAAAAAAGTGAGGTTCTGAAATTCGTTCATATTAGGCTTATTTATACTTCTAGAGAATATGAACGTGTACACAAAATATTTTTGTTATATGAAGTCTAATTGACAAATTATGGCCTCTTAAAGAACTGTTCTGACTGATGGAAGGGTTCCTTTACGAATTATTTTTCGTATTGGAGTAACTTATAATAAAATAACAAATGTTGTGTTTTGTGTAGAAAATTAAATGGACTTTTAGATTTTTGAGGCATATTCGAAATTCAAATATTTTATCATGTGTTATACCGGAAGTAAAGATTTCAAATCAAAATTTTAGTAATTTGGACCAGACTAATTTTCGTTTTGTTCATACCAAAATAAAGCCTGACATACACAGATTCTACCATAAAAATTGTAGAATGGGTGCTACATGTGTTTAGGACTTATATCAATTCGAGTACGTACATGTCGTACCGATCGAGGTACCTGACATTGCTAAAGTCGGCTGTTTTGCTTTACGCAAAGAATACACATAGTAAAATTGCTTTGGTGTCACCTATTTATGTATAATTATAGTATTTACAGTACATTTTAAATTATTAAACTACTGATCCGGAAGGAGGGTTAGGTTTTTCGAATGTAGGTTTGTGTTTATGTGTAGTGTGTAAGCATTATTATATAAGTTAATTGTAACATGTATTAACAACAGTCGTAAATAAAGCATTAAACCAACAACACGTCTCGTCTACTCTACTCCTCCTACATTACATGGCGACCCTGCCAGTCGCGTCGGCGCAGCGCTACTTGAGCGTGCGACGCGCATAAATGTTAGAAATATCGCAAAGTATAAATAATGAAGAAAGAAAAATAACTGAAGAAAATAAGAAGTATGAAAAAATCAAGAAAGAAATATGGAAAAATGAAGATTGAAGAAAAATATGAAGATTAATTATGAAGAAAAAAAAATATTATTGAAGAATAAATACTTTTAAGAAAATAATATGAAGAAAGGCAAGAAATAAAATGTGAAAAATATGAAGAAAGAAGAAAAAATAATTTATGTAAAAAAGAAGAAAATGTATTTTAGAAAATTATTATAATGAAGAAATAAGTAAGAAGAAAGAAAATGTTCGAGCGGTGTCCAGGGTTATCCCGGCCCAAGGAGTCCAGGGTATAGCCCGGCCCACCCAGTATGTAGCAGCCATGTAGCCAGCCTACAGATGCACAGCGTGATCGAGACACGGAACTCATCAGCCCTGTCTCCAGAAAGAAGATACAGCAATCATATCCTTTTACAATTAACTTCTAACATATTTTAAGCATATTATCATTTATTAGTATTTAATTTTTTTCAAGGATAGATTTCTCATTTAATTATGAGGAGGTAATTATACTTATCTTTTTTATACACAAATATTTTTTTATACAACTTTTACATAGACTCAATATATTTAATTTTTTTTACACACATTTTAAAGTATATTTTATTATAATTTGATTTTTAAACTGATATTATTTTTAAAAATGGCAGAAAAATTCGATTTAGAAACAGCCTTAGAATTTTTACCAGTTATGACAGGAAATGATAACGTTACTAGGGACTTGATAGATAACATCGATTTTTATAGCAGTATTCTTGATAGTCATTCAAAACAATTGTTAATAAAATTCGTTTTAAAAACTAGTTTAACCGAAAATGCTAAATTCACCCTTCAACAAGACTATTTCGATATAGAGAGCTTATTATCAGACATGAAGAAATTATTATTACCTAAAAAATCATTTATCAAATTACAAGACCAGTTAATTAATTGCAAGCAAGGAAATAGGTCTATTAAAAGATTTGGTGCCGAGATAGAATATTTATTCACTGAATTGACATTAGCGCAATCTGATGGTGATTCGGTGAAATCCAGCATACTCCGTCCCATAAACGAGAGTTTAGCAATTGATTGTTTCAGAAAAGGCCTAAATAATTTACGAATTTCTATTATAATAGCAGCCAGGAAATTCGACTCTTTATCTCAGGCCATTCAAACAGCTATAGATGAAGACAATATTTGTAAAAGCAGTAAGGATTTTTATCATCTTAGACAAAATAATAATTTTAACAGATTTCAAACTTATAAACATAACTATAGTTCTAATGATGCGTCACATAAATATTTAAAACTAGAACACTCAAGTACCATATTAGCGCATCAGTGTCATGTATCCAGTAGCGAGTGCATTCCGCAAGCTCAGCGATTACCGCGTAGCGAGCTGTCCGAGTGCACCGATACAGACAATTTTAATAACAGCGTAATGAAATCTGATTCCGAAGCTAGCACCGTATGGCTCAGTAGTAACGAAAATGATAATAAAGTAATAGGTTCGAATACGTCAGGTATCGAAATGGAATTAAATAATAACGTAGAGTCATCTCAATTAGAAAATATATTAAACAAATCTAGTACGGAAATTGAAACTTCTAGTAATAATATTTTAATTGAAAAAGCTAAGTCTCAGACGCAGATAGAAAATATTGAGAAAGTAGAGAAAAATACTATAGGGAAACGTAAAATTGTAGAATTGATGTTAGGTAGTTATAATGAGGATAGTTTAAAGAGAAAGAAAGGTATCAGACTTATAAATAATCTATATACATATGTAAAATCAAAAAAGATATTATACTTAGATTTAAAGATTTTGTCGCTAGGAGAAAATATAGTTAAAGAATTTGAATTATTTTGTAGAAATAAGAATATAAAGGATTTAACAATTAATAAAAATAAAAATAAGAGAAAGTATATTAAGAAGTTTATAATATTAATGAAAAAATATGAGATAGAGTCTCCAAGAGTAAGAATAAATAAAGAAGTTATAGATATGAGAGTAAAAGGAGATATAGATAAATGTGAGGAAAATAATGGAAATAAACGTAATATTAATAGGATGTCGACAAGAAGTCACACGAAAAATAATAAAAGTAAAATGTTAAACGTGGTAGATAAATGGTCAAATAGTATGAATTACGGAAATGATAAGAGTTATGATAATATAATAAAGGGAAAGATGAATAAATATATAAATGAGAAAGAAAAGAAGGTTAAAAGTTATTATCTAAATTAATATTTTCGATCCTAATCTAATTTTTAATATAAAATCTGTTTAAAATAAACCTTTATAAAGGATATGCTGGAGACAAGGCATGCTTCTTATAAATAATAATGTTATTGTAAACATTATATTTTTATATCCGAAGGGGGAAGGTGTAGTGTGTAAGCGTTAGTATATAAGTTCTATGTATCACCTAAGTTAAAGAGTATACAATAAAGACTTAAACCAACAACACGTCTCTCCACTCTACTTTTCTACATTACATATGTATGTCAATTCTTTGGCACGCTCTGCAGCCCAAACGGCATGACGGATTTTAACATATGAGGTGTCATTATATTCGTGTCAATAGTGGACTTAATATAATATATAATATTTATTTGCTGCGCCTGCGTATTAAAATTGGAAAGGAGAATTTTAATTTGTCAATTAGACTTCATATAACAAAAATATTTTGTGTACACGTTCATATTCTCTAGAAGTATAAATAAGCCTAATATGGACGAATTTCAGAACCTCACTTTTTTTTCGTTGCCCGCTTCACGTGAAATGCCCCATATTCTATGGAACACAAAAAGAATCTTAAAAATCGGTCTTCATTTGGCAAAGATATCGTAACATACATACAAAAAAATACCGACGAATTGAAGACTTATTTTTTGAAGTCAGTCGAAAAATAAAAAGAACTGCCTCCGTGGCGTAGTTATATTTACGATTACCGTCCTGAGGTCTCGGGTTCGATCCCCGGGTCGTGTAATGTGAACGTTTTTCTATTCTGTATTAGCTTAGACTGGAAATTGTGTCCAATATGGCGATAGGCCCGTCTATCACATCTGGGCGAATGTAGGTTCTAGTTCGTTAGTGCGCATCTACATACCCCATTGGGATACAGGCGTGAGCTTATGTACACACCTAAGTCTGTTATCTCCCAAGAGGTAGCCAGAGGAGCAACTGCATCCACTTATCGAAAAGTTATTTCCGTGCCATGATGTAGTGGCAGCATAAATATTATTTTATAGGTCGGGCAAAGCAAATCTCATTTAATTTTCCCGGGACTGTATCCCTCAGAAGGGGTTGACGTCAGACAGGTAGTCGGTCGTAAAAACTAAATAAATAATAAATAAATAACAAACAGTCACACACCTAGTCCTGACCCAACACTAGGTATAACCTGTATCGTGGGTGTCAGAGACTATGAGAGACGCGCGCTCTCACAACACACACACGCGAAACAAATATCTGTGGGCCACACAAACATTTGTCTCAACGCGGGAATCGAACCCGCGGCCTCTCGCTTTACAGCCGACTACTCGCCCGCTGCGCCACAGAGGCTGTCTAACTAAGTCAAATCTACTGACCCCACATTAAGGTGGGATAAGGGCAGGAAGAAAGAAAGAAAAATGTGATAGGAGGCGAGTCTATCGTCATACTCGCACAAATTCCAGACTCCACACCAGTCACCAGTCACCAGTGGTAGATAAAAAGGACACCAACGGCAACAGACCGGGCCAGTGTGGTCATAAGTTCACATCCCAGTTAGGGCATTAGTGATGTACGGAGTGGTGGCAGGACAGAAGACGACTGGCAAGGCAAAAGCCGTGCAGAGGGAGCAGGTAAGATGATACAGATTGAAGCTGTAGAGCCACGCTGTACATAGTGCGAAAGTGCTAGATCGACTTGATACCACTGTCTCACAGAAAACCGACGTAAAGTGGCAGCTTGCTGTCGCGTTTCGTTCGGTGAGTGAGATGTCCGGTGGCCAAGCTCTCCCCCTTCTTTTCCCAATCCCAATTTCCCTCCCGTTAGATTGGCAACGCACGCTTGATTATTTTTGTGTTTTGATTGTCTATGGGCGGTGAAAATAATTTACCATCGTGACCCATCTGCTCGTTTGCCAGACTCTTTCTTTCTACTTTCTACCTGCCCTTATCCCACCTTAATGTGGGATAAGGGCAGGTCACATATCTTCAAGCATGTTGCAGAAATGATTTGGCTTAGTTTTTACGAATGAATCAGACTCTGCTATAAAAAACAGACTTCGGGCTGATACTGAAAAATCCAATATCAGTTTGGCCGAGCCGGATCGAACCCGAGACCTCAGGACGATGGTCATACTGTACATGCAATACCACTATGCCACCGATGTAATCACTCGCTGATAATATAGATATCCATAGGTGAAAGAATTTTTAAAACAGGTTCAGTAGTTTTTGAGCCTATTCATAACCAGCAAAAAATACTTTTCTTTTTATAATATTAGTTTGTATACAATACGACATGACATGATTTTAATTTTCAGCTACCCTTATACCAATGATTATTTTTGAGCTATAATAAGCGGAAAGATAATAAAAAATCATCTAAAATCTGTCATTTTAAACACATTTCGCAAATAGTTAATTCTTTTATTTTGCCATCTCGTCTCATAAAACCAACATGTGGTAAACTGCGCGCTTGAATTTGCATACGGTATGCGGAATGTTCAGTGTTGCCAGATTTACATTATTTTTTATTTATTTTACAATTGGGTATTTGACTATAGTAACCAGCGTCGTAATGCCCGGGAGAGATGGAAAGCATCCGGGTGATACTGTACACTCTACACTGGCAATACCGACTACAAACACCGCAGTGACCTTCTTTGGCGTTTTAGCGACGGCCCGGGTTTCCCTAGGCGAGAACGCCCAGACTTCGGCCGAAACAGTCCCTTTTTTATTTAATTTTTCGCGGGGTAAAGCGTTTTATCTCTACCGCCACGCCTGGGGGAAAATGTGACGGTTATGTCGGATTCGCCGGTCTTACGACCAACGTTAAGCCGGGGATAGATGGCAAGCATCCAGGCGACCGTTGGGCCGAGTCCATATCACTATGTACATCCTACACCGGCAATACCGACTAAAAACCCCGCGGTGGCCCTCTTCGGCGCATTGGGACTGTCCAGGATTTCCCTAGGCAAGAAGCGCCCAGACTTCGGCCGGAACCGTCTCTGCGTGGTGCCGCTTGCATCGCCAACCGCCGAAATCAGCTAGGAAGACTAGACATTTCTGATAAAACGCTGAAGATAAGAATGAAGGCTCTTCAAGGAAGCTATTTACATTGAATTACCTCACCACGATGATAACACGCGGTATAATTTTTCTGGCGCGTCTCCAAGCGAGATTGTGTTAAGATGTTATCGTTTACGAGCCCTTTAATATAATCTGTGGGATTTCTAGGTGGTTGGGGACCTCTCACTGCCGAGAGTTTTGGCGGGAATTCTGACAGAACGGTGGGCCACCTATTTTAATTTGTTCATATCAAATACATTCAACATTTATAGTACTTATTTATATAGTTTTTTATAGCAGAGACTGGCAAACGAGCAGATGGGTCACCTGATGGTAATTGATCTCCACCGCCCATTGACATACGAGATACAAAAGGATTGATGTGCGTTCCCAACCTAACCAAACGAGGGTAAATTGGGATTGGGGAAAGGGAGAGGGGATAAAATTTCACACACCGCACCGACCAAAACGCGACAGCGAGCTGACACTTTTATGTCGTCGGTTTTATATGAGTCAGTGGTATCTGCCCGGTCGAGCCGGGTCATTCGTGCTGTAGACTTAACTGTACAGCGTTCATATGCACTCTAGTTGTGATTTAAAAATAAAAGCAGGATCGCGGTTAAACAATAATGTAAAAGAACAGCAATAATATAAGCCTCATAAAATTACAAGATAAGCGCAATTGTTTAATTAAACTTAGACAATGGCTCTTATTGTATACAGTAACTAAATGACTAAAGCGCGGTTTAACCAGGGGTATAGACTATAGATATATTAGATAGAGCTAAGCTATGGTCAGTTTGTCTACATGCCGGCTCAACCGTGCAGATACTATCTCACTGAAAACCGACGTAAAGTGGCAGCCGGCAACTCGCTGTTATATTTCGTTCGTTGAGTGAGATTTCCGGAGGCCTATATCCCCGATTTCCTTTCCTAATACCTATTCCCCTCCTGATTCTTTCGTTATCTTCGGTGTCTATGGGCCTTACTTATAAAAACAGTTTAACTGAGCAAATGGCAAAGAATAGCCTGTCCCTTTTATTTTCAAACAATGTCACACAAGGAAAAAGTGACAGACTATTTTTAGCCATTTGCTCAGCTAAACTTTTTTTATAAGTAGGGCCCTACTTTTTTTATAAGCTGTCACTAGATGGCGCTAGCTGCTATAGCTGAGCGCAGCGTCCCAATATAGGATATTGTAACAATCAATTCACTGGGACGCTGCACTCAGCCTCAGCTATAGCAGCTAGCGCCATCTAGTGACAGCTTTACTTTGACATCGTCTTTTAATGGGAACATAATTATTATTCTGTAATGGCATTACTACACAAGTTCATCTTATTTTATTCGTAACGTGCATACTACACGCAACATAAGATTCCACTTATTATGTGTTAATAAATTGCAACCACGACTACCACTGCCATCTATCGGAATCTTACTGAAAGATCGATGACTAGTACTAATTAATAATTGTAATGTGTATTCGTTGGTTAATTGATTATTATCATCATTAATCTTGTTATTAATATTCTTCTTCAAAATTATGGCTATACAATCCTTCACCTGTGTTTTATAATTAATTGTGAGACCGTGCGTCTCTCATAGTCTTTGACATCCACGATAGAGGTTATACCTAGTGTGGGGTCAGGACTAGGTGTGTGACTAGCGGGTGGATTTATTTTATTTATTTAATTAATTATAATAAGTTAGTCAACGATTGACCGCGTAAAATCTAACATGGCGGGAATTATTATTGTGAGAGAGAAACAATTGACAATACATGAATGTCGACTAACAATTTATTTGATTTAATTTCGTCGTTTTGGAGTCCGTAATAATATGTTATCGAAATCACTTAAAACCGTCAGGTCAGGACTCACCTGCTCGTTTATCAGCCCCTGCTATGATAAAACTTTGAATAAGCTGTATCAATCATCTAAAAAAATCTTGAAAATCTGGCGACGATATCGCGTCACATACATAAAAAACAGTCGAATCGAGGACCTTGTTTTTTGAACTCGGTTGAAAACCTAGTTTTATACTGATTTACTGATTTCTTAAGTTTACGCGAATATTATACATTGAAATAAAACTGCCTCCGTGGCGTGGTGGTATTTCGGTACGACTACGGTTCTGAGGTCTCAGGTTCGATCCCCGGGTCGGGCAAAGTGATATTGGACTTTTCCATATCAGCCCGGAGTCTGGAATTTGTGCCCGATATGGCGATAGGCTCGCCCCCTATCACATCTGGGACGGAACTAAGCTCGGCGAAATGTGGGTGTACTAGTTTCATTAGTGCGCCTCTGCCTACCCCTTCGGGGATACAGGCGTGAGCTTATGTTATGTTATGTTATATTATGAAATAAAACTATTTTTACGGATTCTATCACGGTTAGGTTTTAATTATTATTCCCGACGTTTCGAAGGCTTTGCAGTCTTCGTGGTCACGGGTCAGACTGAGGTGTCATTTGTCCAAAATAGTCGTCAAAACGTCGGGAATGATAATTAAAACCTAATCGTCATAGAATCCGTAAAAATAGTTTTATTTCAACCTAGTTTTATTTCAATTCGATAGTTTTTTTGTTATTTTCACTTGGTCAAGAAGCAATTTTATTTTAAGACTACGATTGTTTCGTTCGAGTTTATTTACTCGCAATTCGTTTAAATCCACAAAAGCGGATAGGTTTTAGTTGAGTTCCATAAACCACGTCATAAACTGGGTTAAAGTGTCTCCAAACTGAGTTTAGAAGCTCATTAATATTGACAGTGCGCCGGTGCGTCATGCGACAACCCTGCGTAACTTTTAAATGACTACACAAATTGTGGCGTGCACTCCATATGAACCAAAGACATTCAATAGTACATTAATGTATTTTTTTATAGCAGAGACTGGCAAACGAGCAGATGGGTCACCTGATGGTAACTGATCTCCACCGCCCATAGACATCCAAGACACAAAAATAATCATGGGTGCGTTGACAACCTAAAAGGAGGGAATGGAAAGGGAGGGGAAATGAATTGGGGAAATGGTCCACCGGAAATCGCACTCACCGAACGAAACGCGACAGCAAACTGCCAATTTACGACGGTTTTCTGTGGGACAGTGGTATCTGCCCGGTCGAGCCGGCTCATTCGTCTAGTCTACAGCGTACCACTCATAAACCACTCACTCGTATACCCTGACAATTTACGTTACATTGTATATTAGTAAAGAAAAATTAGAGAATTTGGGATAACTAAGAAAAATACGAGTATACTTTAATGCAGGTTCCGCCATTTTAGTGTCACGATCTATTTACATGTAAGTTATCACCGTGTCATAAGAATTAAATAACGTATAAATACTTATTGATTTTATTATGAAAAAAAAAACCGGGCAAGTGCATGCCACATATCTGATCAAGTACAGTACAGGGTTCCGAAGAGTAATGGTTTTTTTTTACTACCTGCCCTTATCCCATCTTAATGTGAGGTCGGCGCAACAACACTTTTTCAAGCATGTTGCAAAGAGGATTTGGCTTACTTTTTACGACCGGCAGCCTGCCTGATGCCAACCCCTTATGAGGGATCCAGTCCAAATTGCCCGACCTGGGAATCGAACCCAGGACCTCACGATCCATAGCCCATACATGCTGCCACTAGACCAAGGAGGCGAACGTTACTAATTGTTATTTAAATATATTTTTATCAGACATCATTTTAAGTGTATGGTCCATAAACTCATATTTACTACCTGTTTTACATAACTAACAACTTCATATAAGTGATATTGAAAATAAGTTGTATGTTTTTTTTCTTTTTCCTTTGGTCGTCTCTTGTAAAGCCTGGTTAGCCGCTATAGTTTTCCTTTGAAATTCATGATATATGCTATTACTGTGAATTTTTTCACGTATCCAAAACCAACCGTTTCGGAAATATAGGCCGGGGGACGCCCTACACTACCAAAAAAAATCACTTTAAAGGTTAATATTTCGAAAACAAAGCATCCAATAGAAAAATAGTTTTTGCAAACCCTCATTGTTTTTTAAAGACCTATCGAACGATACCCCACACCATAGGATAGTCGAGAAAAAAAATTCACCCCCACTTTACATGTAGGGGAAACAACCATAATATATTTTTCAGGATTTTATTTCACGCGTTTCTGAGTTTAATAGATATGTACATTCGTGCCAAATTACAGCACTCGGTACTTATAGTCTCTGAGATAAACAGTGGTCAGACAGAGAGACGGACATGGCGAAACTATAACGGTTCCTTTTTTGCCATTTGGCTTCGGAACCCTAAAAATACTGATTTCGGAATATGAAGAAGAAACTAACTGCGATATTGGGATGTTTTTTATTCCAAGTTGGCATTCTGAATTAGTTCCATACGTTACGAATGCTACATTTTTTTCGTAGTTATACCTCGTCCTCTATTTTATTTTGTCTAAGATTAGTACACTTATGGGAGGTCCTGGGTTCGATTCCCAATTCGGGCGGGGTGTTTTTCTAGCACGGTTTGTCTGGAACTAGATCTCCCAGTAGAGGTTAACGTCAGGCAGGCAGCCTGTCGTAAAAATTAAGCCAAATCCTTCCTGCAACACCACAATTTGTGGTGTTAAGGGCCCGTTTTGACTGTGGAAAAGCCACGCTGTAGAAAGTAACGTCTACGGCACGAATGGACCGGCTCGACTGGTTTGATACCACTGTCTCATAGAAAACCGACGTAAAGTGCCAGCTTGCTGTTGCGTTTCGTTCGGTGAGTGACATTTCCGGTGGCCCATTTCCTCCCGTTCCATTTCCAATCCCTTTTCCTTTCCATTCCATTTCTTATGGGCGGTGGAGATCACTTACCATCAGGTGACCCATCTGCTCGTTTGCCAGTCTCTGCTATAGAAAAGCTAGTGTCCGAGAAAGTGGTATTTTCCCAGCCGAGCCCTAAACATTACTTTAGCGTGGCTTAACAATCTAACGAAAAACAACTTTGTCGCATGGTTTTCATCATCGGTCGTGTCAAAGATCCCGAGGGACGCGATTGTAACTTTGAATTTTAACCTAACTTTATCTCTGCAGTGTTACAATCATATAACTTTAAAACTGTGTTTTTTTGTTGCAGGTTATGAAATTATTTCCATAGTTGCATATTTGCTGATGGTAGGATATTCGCATCCGCCCGGATGGCGACCACCGTACACATGGTGCTAAAACCTGCCATAGTGAGCCACACTCTGCGTGTGGTTCGCGTTCCAGGATCAGCCAGTGTACTTCCGGTTCTATCGAGGGGCTTGCGGCATGACTTGATGGTTGGTTGGAACGGGTATGGGGGTATCCCTGTATCTGCATCGGTCATCCGCCTGTCTTGTCGCAAGCCAGGAGATTTGTGTCTTCCCTCTTCGGATTCGGAGTGTGAAGCATAAATAGTCCGGCATGATTCTAACGACCACTGATAACCCATTGTTTGTCAGTGGTCGCTAGTTTTTTTGGACTGCATTACGCTTACCATCAGGTGCAGTTTGCTGGTGGTAGGATATTCGTATCCGACCGGATGGCGACCACCGTACACATGGTGCTAAAACCTGCCATAGTGACCCACACTCCGCGTGTGGTTCGCGTTCCAGGATCAGCCAGTGTACTTCCGGTTCTCTCGAGGGCCTTGCGGCATGACTTGATGGTTGGTTGAGACGGGTATGGGGGGTATCCCTGTATCTGCGTCGGTCGTCCGTCTGTCTTGTCGCAAGCCTCTCGATTTGCTTCTTCGTTCTTCGGATTCGGAGTGTGAAGAAGCATAAATAGGCCGGCATGATTCTGACGACCACTGATAAACAGTGTTTGACAGTGGTCGCTAGTTTTTTTGGACTGCACTACGCTTACCATCAGGTGCAGTGTAGTCACTTTGCCGTGCCCGGATAAAAAAAAAAAAAAAAAAAAAAAAAAAAAAGTGTAGTCACTTTGCCGTGCCCGGATAAAAAAATAATTAAAGCGCTGTTATCTTTAAACATAAGTTGTCCCTTTCATTTTTAAACAGTGTAACGCAAGGAAAAAAGTGACAGGTTATTCTTAGCGAAAAGATAAGCGAAAATATTTTTATAAGGCCCAAAATCTTTGTAGCTAACCAACTCGTGGCATCGCTCATCTCAGCTGGAACTCAGAAGTGCATGAATATTATAAGACAATCTGGTGTTGATGAGGTGTCGTTACGGGACTCCGGAGCGAGGTAACTCAACATAATCTCATGGGGTTTTAGCTCTCATCAGAGAGTATAATTTTCACTCGATTGTCTCGGAAGAAATTGTACAGCCTCCGTGGCTTGCCGGGCGAGTATCCGGCTGTGAAGCGAGAGGTCGCGGGTTCGATTCCCGCATTGAGACAAATGTTTGTGTGATTTGTAATTGTTAAATCGAACTTTGACTTAGTCCGGGTAATTTTTTATAAGAAAAACAGACTGACAGACAGACTCAGCAAAGATTTTCTTGTAAAAAATGACTCGGACTTAGTAAAAACCTATTATATCTCTGACACCCACGATACATGTTATACCTAGTGTGGGGTCTGGACTAGGTGTGTGAGTAGCGGGTGTATTTATTTATTTATTAATTAATTCTTTTGGCATGTTCTGCATCCTAAACGGCTAAACTGTAGCTTAAGCATGTATTTTTTTAACAGACTTCCAAAAAGGAGAAGGTCCTCAATTCGTCTGTATTTTTTTATGTATGTTACGCGATATCTCCGCCGAATGTGGACCGATTTTCAAAATTATTTTTGTGTTCGATAGAGCTTATTTCAAGGGTGGTCCCTTAGATTAATAAAGTCATAGATACCTAATCCACGCGTAAAAATCATGACATTCATGTAGACCTACTTTAGCCACCTGGTTCCACAGTTGTCGTAGAAACCAGTGTTGCAAAAGTGTAAATTGTGTTTAAATTCTTTTGGTGGTCCCATATAAATTTGGTCACGATCGGATTTGAAGTCGATCTGTTAAGTTTTTAAACTTGTGATTTTTTTATAGCAGAGACTGGCAAACAAACAGATGTCACCTGATGGTGGTGTTGCACGTATTTACGGGAGCGAGGACGTAAAATATTTGTATGGAAAACCGAAACGTCAGTTCCCCGCGTAACCGCTAGAGGCGTTCGGGTGTTTGTCATACAAATATTTTACAGAGTCGCTAGCGAGTAATGTTAAAAAAACTCATGGTTGGCCTATTGATGTAAAAAGGAAAGCGTAAATAAACAAAATCACGAGCATTAGTCCAGCGTGGTAGACTAAGGCCTAACCCCTCTCATTAGTGGAGGAGGCCCGTGACCAGCAGTGGGACAGTAATATTACAGGGCTGATATTATTAAACTAGCTGACCCGCGCAACTTCTTCTGCGTATGAGAGAGAGGGTTCAAAGAATGAGTCGTAGGCACCTATAATCCAATAATTCTAAAGGAAGTAATGGGATGATCTACTTCGGTCCGGTTTCGTCAGTCACCCCGTCCATCACCTTGTCGGTTACCCCGTCGGTCACCCCGTTCATCACCCCGTTTGTCACCCCGTTCATCACCCCGTCTGTCACACCGTCAGTCACCTCGTCAGTCACCCCGTCCGCCACCCATCAGTCAGCCTGTCAGTCACCCCCTCATTCCTCACGTCAGTCACCCCGTCAGTCACCCCATCAATCACCCCTTAGTCACCTCACCATTCATCCCATCGGTCAACACTAAAAGAATTGTTCAAATCGAACCAGTAGTTTCTGACATTACCGCGTTCAATCAAACAAACAAACAAACAAACTCTTCAGCTTTATAATATTAGTATATATATATTACAATAAATATTTTATTTCCACAATATTATGTGTATCAAATGAAACATTTTAATAATTTATAAATCAATTATTTATTTCAATGGGCACATTACAAGGACAAATTTCTTATCTAAAAAGTATTAAACACTGTTTTTTATTGTAGAGTTCTTCCGCTTTCTATTAGAATTATCTTTACCAAAATTATAATATGTATGTATTGACACGAAGCCGGTTTTTTGAGATTTTTTCGACCGACTTAAAAAAGGAGGAGGTCCTCAATTCATATTATGTTATTTTATGTATGTAACGCGATATCTCTGCCAAATATGGACCGATTTTTAAGATTCGATAGTTTATTTCAAGGGTGGTCCCATATAAATTTGGTCACGACAGCATTTGAAGTCGGTTTGCTAAGTTTTTAAACTTGTGATTATTTTGACTACACTGCATCAGGTGTAATGTAGTCATATCGCGTAACATACATTAAAAAAAGACCAATTGAGGGCCTCCTTCTTTTTGGAAGTTGGTCGAAAAATAGCGACCATCGACAAACAACCAGTTCATTAGTGGTCATCACTAATTAGAGTCATACCTAGTTGTTACTTCACACTCCGAAGCAAATCGAAGTACTGGCGACAAGACAGTATGGCATATCACCGATGCAAAATGTAATGTGCACGAAATGGATGGGAACGCAGGGGAACGGCGTTCCTATTCGTGAAATTCAGCCTCAATGGCGCAGTGGGCGAGTTCAATTCCCGCACCGAGACAATTGGGTATTTGACTATGATTGATTTTATACATATTTTTATACGAAATGTGACATGAAACATAAAAGAAACATTTCTGTAAATTCGCATCGAAATTGGTTGAAAAATGAAGCAGTAAATCATATTTTAAATTCTGCTATTAACAAGAGTGGGGGTGTAGTGGGGATATCTTACTATCCCTTTCCAACGCACGCACCGTTATGGCGTGACGTGATTATACTGATACTTCTCTTTCCCGCAGTTTGAAGGTTACACCAAACTTCAAAGGCTTATAACTTTTTTATTTTTGAGAATATTCCAATATTTCTTCATGTTCTATGTTTTAGACGGCGTAAATTAGTCATCTCAGCCTCGGTGGCGTAGTGGTATTTTGGTACGACTACGGTGCTGAGGTCTCGGGTTCGATCCCCGGGTCGGGCAGTGATATTGGATTTTTCCATATCAGCCCGGAGTCTGGAATTTGTGCCCGATATGGCTATAGGCTCGCCCCCTATCACATCAGGGACGGAACTAAACTCGGCGAAATGTGGGTGTACTAGTTCGCTAGTGCGCCTCTGCCTACCCCTTCGGGGATACAGGAATGAGCTTATGTTATGTTATGTAAATCATAACCCAATTGGGTACTTGACTGTTTTTTAAAATATATTAGTGTGTTGTAACATGTAAAAAAATATTTCATATTTTTTTCATTTGTTTTGTTAAAAAAAAGCAAAAATTATTATGTATAATTTACCTAATAACCTGGCAGTATGACTTTGGATCTTAGGTCTTAGGCCATTGTGGAACAAATATGCAAGAATAATGAGTAATGTGCCATCATGCATCGTGATTGGTGTTTACAGTCACGTGACTCAGAGATAAAAATTAAGTAAAACTAAATTATTAAAGGTCACAATCGCTGGATGCAGGCCGCTTCCAACAGGTCGATCTGTAAATCTTTGGGGGAGGCCTATGTCCAGCAGTGGACGTCCTGTGGCTGATGATGATGATGATGAAATTACTAAAATAAAATTATCCATGGAGTGTTTTTTAATAAATTCTTTTTTAGATGATAAATCTATGTTCCTACAGAAATTCATTGATATTGATTACTATAGTCAAGTAGCCAATTGTGTGACACTTTTATTTCGGGTGTGGGCGTTGTGAGACCATAAGTCTCTCGTCGGGTCCTGGACTATGTGTGTGACTAATTAAACGTCCGTTTCCCTTCGTAATAATCTCACATCATTTCCCTTTTGCAAATAACCGTTACGAATAAAAGCAGCGTTTATAAATTCAGGAACGCAGGGGAAACCGTTCCTTTTCGTGTAAATTCCATTTCGTGCACTCATGTATTCACTCGCCCAATCAAGTCACGTCGCAGATGTGTCGGAACAGTTTATTTTGCCCTCTAAAGCTTTTATTTTATTTCTCAATGACCTAATAATTAACATTTGTTTCTGTATCATGTATTGTTTTTGTAATCTCGCTGTGTCTAGTTTAGTTTTAATATAATGTTCTTTGTAGTTCAATATCCTTTTTATTTGCATTTTTCTTTCTTTGGACATAGTCTTCTTTTTTTCTTTTATTTTACTATCTGCAACAAAAGATTGTTTTTTAAGTAACTTACAGCCGGTTTCAATAAACAATCTCAATTCGAATGTGCGGATAGATTACAAAAATTACTGATTTCTTAAGTTTACGCGAATATTATACATTGAAATAAAACTATTTTTACGGATTCTATCACGATTAGGTTTTAATTATTATTCCCGACGTTTCGAAGGCTTTGCAGTCTTCGTCGTCACGGGTATAATAATAATTAATCACGTCGGGAATAATAATTAAAATCTAATCGTGATAGAATCCGTAAGAATAGTTTTATTTCAATTTACAAAAATTAGCCAATAAGAACACAGTTTGAACATGACTCCGTCAAATGACGTGATTTGATTGGTTCATAATCGCGATCTATCTGCACTCTAAACTGATAGTTTATTGAAACCGGGCGTTAAAAATCACAAGTTTAAAAACTTAACAGACCGACTTCAAATCCGATCGTGACCAAATTTATATGGGACTACCCTTGAAATAAACTCTATTGAATACAAAAAGAGTTTTGTAAATCGGTTTACATTTGGCGGAGATATCGCATAACATATATAAAAATACAGACGAATTGAGGACCTTCTCCTTTTTGAAAGTCGGTCGAAATGGAGGAGTAATTAAAAGGCATACCCTATTAGTGCTATTATACAGGATGTTTCATAAAGTTAGTACCAATTCTAACTTCACATACAGGGAGAACAATTTAAAATGCAATGGTAAAGCCAAAAAATAAAAATTGAACATTTTCTTTAAATATATTATTAAGCATGGTGATTTTAAAATCGAAATGCGACCTGTATATTGTCGCAATACTGTCTACAGCGTGGCTCTACCACTCAAAAGTGTATTACAGTTTTATAACATAACATAAGCTCACGCCTGTATCCCCGAAGGGGTAGGCAGAGGTGCACTAGCGTACTAGAACACCCACATTTCGCCGAGCTTAGTTCCGTCCCAGATGTGATGGGGGGGGAGCCTATCGCCATATCGGGCACAAATTCCAGACTCCGGGCTGATATAGAAAAATCCAATATCACTTTGCCCGACCCGGGGATCGAACCCGAGACCTCAGAACCGTAGTCGTACCGAAATACCACCACGCCGCCGAGGCAGTTACAGTTTTATGGTAAACAGAAATTCGAAATGTATTCATACCTTGTGATGTACTCGGCTTTCCTTCATATTCTACCTTTATCATTTCGGGTCTTATCAGCTGAAACAGAACATATTCAAATTAACAACGGTTTTACATGAGGCCTGCCTCGGTGGCGACGTTGTATTCAAATCATTTATGCTGAAAAATGTATATTATATATCATTTTTACATGTCATTTATACAAGGTGATTCATAAAGCTGGTACCAATAACAATTCCACATACAGGGAGCACGATTTAAAGAGCAATGGTGAAGCTAAAAATTAAAATTGAACTTAATTTTTTATATACTGATTTCTTAAGTTTACGCGAATATTATACATTGAAATAAAACTATTCTTACGGATTCTATCACGATTAGGTTTTAATTATTATTCCCGACGTTTCGAAGGCTTTGCAGTCTTCGTTGTCACGGGTCAGACTGAGGTGTCATTTGTCCAAAAAAGGTTAGAGTTACAATATCTACCATCATTAAAAATTATACAAAATCAAAAAAGGTTAATTATTTGTGTTCCGATTTATGCAGTACGAGCTCACGGTGTCTTGAGTTCTGGCAGCTGGTCTTTTGGGTTCCGATTTAATAAGATGTATAATTGGATCCCAGGTTTGTGCAAGCTTCCAACCATCTTCTCTATTGAAATTAAACCTAATCGTGATAGAATCCGTAAGAATAGTTTTATTTCAATCTTAATTTTTTAATCAATTATTAAGCATGGGAATTTTAAAATCGATTTGCGACCTGTAAATCGTCACAATTACCATGGGAATGGTTTGGTATATGCTAAAAATAATTATTTACCACATAGGTGGTTTGCAAATGTACTGTAGCTGACCAAATGAGCCAGAAAAGAAAAATTCGTCACCAATTCAAGTTTCCATTATTCGAAAACTATGAGCCTTACGAAATTTTAAACTTTACCGCTAGAGTGCTAGCAATCCTTTCTTTAAGTGTAGTTGTTATTGATACCAACTTTATGGAACAACCTGTATGTTTAAAAATAATGGCCTCGGCATTTCGTGGCCCTGGGAAGAAATGATTATTTTTGTGCCTTGGGTGTCTATGGGCGGTGGAGATCACTTACCATCAGGTGACCCATCTGCTCGTTTGCCAGTCTATGCTATAAAAAAAAGGCGAAACAAACTCAAGGGTTACCGCCTCGTTTTTAAAGTCCAGACAATACGAGTAGGTAACGTGGAGATATACAAGTGTAATGCATGGTATGGAATGACTTTTGTAAGAACATTAATAGCAGTCAGTTCAATTTCAAATTCAAAATTCAAATAATTTATTCTGCAAATTGGATATTTTATACCACTTTCACATGTCAATTACGAGTATATATTGATTCTAAGATATTGATAATGTAATAATGGCGGCGGCATTTCGTGGCTATCCCTGAGAAGAAATGCCGAAACAAACTCAAGGGTTATGGCCTCTTTGAAAGTCAGTCAGTCAGTAGTGTAATTATAGGGTGGCATACGTGGCAAAATGCCACGGGCCATCGACTAAATGGGGGTGGGGGGGTCTTTGGTCGGAGGCGCCCTATATCGAAAACGCCTTGACCCTAACGCGTTTCAAATCCAGCCAAAAGGCAGCCCCGGCCCCCCGCGGTAATAAAGGGCCCTATCGGATGAATTTGCCAGGGGGCCCAACAGTATAGTTACGCCACTGATAGCAGTCAAGATTTCATTCATGTATTTTGGTATGACTACCGTCCTGAAGTCTCGGGTTCGATCCCCGGCGAAGGCAGTGATTTTTAGTATCAGACTTGTCTGGAACTTTGGCGATAGGCTTGTATATCACATCTGGGACGGAACTAAGCTCGGCGAAATGTGTGTGTTCTAGTTTACTAGTCCACCTCTGCCTATCCCTTCGGGGATACAGGCGTGAGCTTATGTTATGTTGTGATAATTAAAATTATGTGAAATGTTACCTTTATATTGCCATCTTTTATTATAAATGTACTTTTCATTTTATTTTCCTGAGGTTTTTGTTGGGGCTGTAAAAAATAAACTTTTATTCAATCTGTCCTTATCCCACCTTAATGTGGGGGCGCTTCTTATTATTTAACGAAAGGGAACGGTGTGAGATTATTATTATACGAAAGGGAACGGTGTGAGATTATTATTATACGAAAGGGAACGGTGTGAGATTATTATTATACGAAATGGACCGGTGTGAGATTATTATTATACGAAAGGGAACGGTGTGAGATTATTATTATACGAAAGGGAACGATGTGAGATTATTTAACGAAAGGGAACGGTGTGAGATAATTATTTAACGAAAGGGAACGGTGTGAGATTATTATTATACGAAAGGGAACGATGTGAGATTATTTAACGAAAGGGAACGGTGTGAGATAATTATTTAACGAAAGGGAAATGTGTGAGTTTATTATTATACGAAAGGGAACGGTGTGAGATTATTATTATACGAAAGGGAACGGTGCGAGATTATTATTATACGAAAGGGAACGGTGTGAGATTATTATTTAACGAAAGGGAACGGTGTGAGATTATTATTTAACGAAAGGAAACGGTGTGAGATTATTATTTAACGAAAGGGAACGGTGTGAGATTATTATTTAACGAAAGGGAACGGTGCGAGATTATTATTATACGAAAGGGAACGGTGTGAGATTATTATTATACGAAAGGGAACGATGTGAGATTATTTAACGAAAGGGAACGGTGTGAGATAATTATTTAACGAAAGGGAAATGTGTGAGATTATTATTATACGAAAGGGAACGGTGTGAGATTATTATTATACGAAAGGGAACGATGCGAGATTTGTGTAGACTCACTAGTTTCATATTGTGTAGACTCACTAGTTTCATTGTTATTGTGTAGACTCACTAGTTTCATTGTTGTTCGTATATATATATATTTAAATATATTTAATTATTAATTAATGATCGCACTATTTAAAAGAAAAGGTGTTTGCAAAATCACTATTCTGTATAATATTAACTTTAAGACGCCACATGACTGTCTCGGAGCCGAGCGCCGGTCGTATTGAGTTCACATAGCCCACCGCATCGGCGCAGCGGATCGCTGCACTTACCATAATAAACAAGGTGCTATAGGTGCCTACTATGTATAGGTTATGTTGTACTTTGTTTATTTAACGGCCTCCGTGGTGCGGCGGGTGAGTGGCCGGTTGTGGAGCGCATGGCTGTGGGTTCGTTTCTCGCAGCGAGACAGGTGGTTGTGTGGCCCACAAGTGTTTGTTTCGCGTAATATTTCATTTTGATTTGCCTCCGTTGCGTCACTTAGGTGGCCACTGAAAACCAGCGCCGTGTTGTGGCTCACGTCGCAACGCAGCATTTAAGCTGAGCTGGCCACCTAATTATCACAACTCATCTGTGCAACGCGCCCTTTAGTTAATGCTGTTTATGTACCTTGTGTTATGTTGTATGGTGACTATTGTGATAATAAATTCATTTTCTTTCTCTTTCTTTCTTTCATTATTTAACGAAAGAGAACGGTGTGAGATAATTATTTAACGAAAGGGAACGGTGTGAGATTATTATTATACGAAAGGGAACGGGGTGAGATTATTATTATACGAAAGGGAACGGTGTGAGATTATTATTATACGAAAGGGAACGGTGTGATATTAATATTTTACGTAAAGGAACAGTGTGAGTTTATTATGTAACAAAAGGGAATGGTGTGAGATTATTATTATACGAAAGGAAACGGTGTGAGATTATTATTATACGAAAGGGAACGGTGTGAGATTATTATTATACGAAAGGGAACGGTGTGAGGTTAATATTTTACGTAAAAGAACAGTGTGAGTTTGTTATGTAATGAAAGGGAATGGTGTGAAATTATTATTTCACGAAAGTGAACGCCGTTCCCGTCCATTTCGCGCACAACAGTATTGATTATGAAGCACTTTACCTTTTCATCGTAATCTTTCGATATTAATGTGTCTTGCATTTCATTTTCCTGAGGTTTTTGTTGGGGCTGTAAAAAAAACATAAATTAATACACCCGCTAGTCACACACCTAGTCCTGACCCAACACTAGGTATAACCTGTATCGTGGGTGTCAGAGACTATGAGAGACGCGCGCTCTCACAACATCCAGACTTCAAACAAATATCTGTGGGCCACACAAACATTTGTCTCGATGCGGGAATCGAACCCGCGGCCTCTCGCTTCACAGTCGGCTACTCGCCCGACAAGCCATGGAGTCTGTCACAATCATCAGGCTGTGCACTGCTGGTCATAAGCTTCTCCCAAAGATTTCGAGACCAATATTAATATTAAAATAATCGTGATATACTCTTTTAAAGTAAACTTCTTGAGATTAGATTTCAAACAAGAAATGGGTCACAATGAAACGGAAATGCGCCAAAGAGACAAGTAAAGATGGGGAATGGGCATTGGCAAGTGGAGGGCGAATTGGGCCACCAGAAATCTTTCTGAACCTTACTTAAGCATTATCAAAAGTACATTTTTTTTTTATTTGTAGAGCCATGCTGTAGACAGTTATCTGGCACGAATGGACCGGATTGATGATGAAAGTAAAACGTAGATTAGGCAAAATGTATATATTTCGTAAACTAAAGATGGCGTTACAAGGAATATTTTACAGACAATAATACAACAGCTCTTTGAAAACCGAATACTCAAACAATTGTATGACACATACTTTTTATACGCAACCAGTATTAATTATGAATTGCATTGACAAAACTCAACAATCGACCCGGCTGATACCACTATCTCACAAAAAAACTACGTAAAGTAGCAGCTTGCTGTCGCGTTTCGTTCGGTGAGTGAGTTTTCAGTGGCCCATTCCCCCACTGTAACGCACCCATCATTCTTTTTGTGCGCTGTGTTTCTATGGGTGGTGGAGATCACTTACAATCAAGTGACCCATCTGCTCATTTGCCATAAATATAAAAACAACACTTACACTTCTCCCATTGGCCATTCGTTTGGTTTTGTGTTTAATATTTCTATAAAGAACACCGAGTTGTGATCTTGTGCGATGACCACTTGTGGCGTTTGCGTTGTACCGCTCTGTGATCTCTGTCCACGTGTCATATTTCTGTTGAATCGCCTCGTTTGTCAACAACTTGCTTTGTATTATTGGATACCTGAGTGAAAGAAAATCACGTCATTTTGAAATGATGAATTATTTAAATAATCAGTTTTATTTAGGCTGATAAGAACATATTTCATGTCTGACTATATTATTTTTGTGTTCCCTTTACCCTTCATTATTTTTTACACCTGCCATGTACATTTCTGCATCACCCTAAGGTTGACTGGCAGAGAATGCTTTTAGCATTAAGTCCGCCTTTATACCATCATGTATATAAAGTGTAAATAAATGAATAAATAAATAAAAATGAAATATGAAATATTTATTTATGAAATATTTTGAAATATGAAATATTTATTTAACTCTCTGTTACAAATATAGATACATGATTAGGATCTCCTATTAAGTATTCATAGATACTATTGTGTACTAGACTAATTTATAATTATGGGTTAAAATTATGTCTAATAAAATTATATTTAAATGACAATTACCTTTACTTTGGAACCCTGAACTGTGCGTGATCTGCGGCCTGAGCAGGAAAATTTCTGACAACCGTAAATGTATTTCAGCTCGATGCGCGTCTATGAAGTTTGTATGAAATATTAACAAAACGTCATCAGTGCGCAGCGAACTCGAATACATTTACATTAGTTTTTCGTGCTCGGGCTACAGATATGCAGCATGCACTTGCCCAGTTTTTTTCTTTCTTTCTACCTGCCCTTATCCCACCTTAATGTGGGGTCGGCACAACACACTTTTTCAAGCATGTTGCAGAAAGGATTTAGCTAAGTTTTTACGACCGGCTGCCGGCCTGACGTCAACACCCCTCTGGGGGATCCAGTACCGGGAAAATCGTGTTAGAAACCACATAGCCCGACCTGGGAAGCGAACCCAGGACCTCCCGATCCATAGTCCATATATACTGCCACTAGATCAAAGACAACTGTTTACTTAATAATAATAATAATAACTACACCCGCTAGTCACACACCTAGTCCTGACCCCACACTAGGTATAACCTGTATCGTGGATCTCAAAGACTATGAGAGACTTTGGGTCTCACAACACCCAGACTTGAAACAAATATCTGCGGGCCACACAAACATTTGTCTCAATGCGGGAATCGAACTTGCGGCCTCTCGCTTCACTACATACTTAGTACTTACTCTTTAATTATATCAAGCAACATTTCTTTTTCTTGAGGAGTGTAGTTCATGGCCCTTCTCTCTGCCGACATCCTTTCGCACGATATTGTTATAAACATGACGCAATACTTCGAATTCCTACAATTTATATCCCTATTTGTCTACAATTACTTAAAATAACTAATAAATAACAATTTGTATTTTGCTTAGATTATCCTAGTATTTTGAAATTAATTACCACAGACTACGAGATTTTACTAAAGCTTGCTTGTAGAGGTGGGCATAATTGCTTAAAAAGTATAACAAATTGAAACGTTAATTTATTTTAAAAAGCTGCTTTTATAAGTTGCTTTTATGCTTATCCACGGTCTTATGTATGTACTGGCCAAAAAAAAAATCCGGGCGCTTTGGACACATTTGACACCAAATTTGTTGTTCGCTTAACTAAAGCGCCACCCAGATATCGATTTCGAAGTCAATCGGCCCATAAACAAAGAAAAACAAAATGGCGGCCACTTTTGACAGATTTGACACAAAATTTGTTGTTCGTAACTAAGGTGCAACCCAGATATCGATTTTGAAGTCAATCGGCCCATAAACAAAGAAAACAAAATAGCGGCCGCTTTTGATGGATTTGACGCCAAATTTGTTCTCCGTAACTAAGGCGCAACCCAGATATCGATTTCGAAGTCAATCGGCCCATAAACAAAGAAAAACAAAATGGCGACCACTTTTGACAGATTTGACACCAAATTTGTTGTTCGTACTAAGGCGCAACCCAGATATCGATTTTGAAGTCAATCGGCCCATAAACAAAGAAAAACAAAATGGCGTTAAAATATATCGCACCCGATTTCATTTCAGCGGTTTATACTAAAAGTATCAACTTCTAATAATTAAGGAGATATATTTCCATCATCAGCTCAGAAATATGAGATGACAAGTACCAGCCGCAAATATATGAATAGTTTTAGAAAATATATAAAACACATTATGCGTCCCTACAGGATTTTTAGGGTTGCCCTTGATTTTTCTGGTATCCCATCA
Source organism: Clanis bilineata (assembly GCA_036417725.1). Classification (NCBI taxonomy): domain Eukaryota; kingdom Metazoa; phylum Arthropoda; class Insecta; order Lepidoptera; family Sphingidae; genus Clanis; species Clanis bilineata. The sequence goes on along the minus strand of CM071138.1, from coordinate 389,171 downwards.
TCAGATCCTAACTTGGTGCCAATGAGACCACCTGGAAAGTATACCCTTTTAAACAAAAAAGAATTTCTCGAATGAGCCCAGGCGTCTTCGAGTAATCGGGGAATATACATAAAAAAAGTTTTGACGAATTGTTAACCTTTTTTTATTGAAGTCGGTTAAACAAACTTTATGGTTAAACAAACGGTTAAACAAACTTTGTATCGTTGAAATCGTAAACATAACAAATCCCCAGTGAAGAAAAATATGCACTGACATCATTAATTTTTAACGCAAAATTCGCTATATCATTGAAATCGAAACATATATATATATATATATATATATATATATTTTTATAGCAGAGACTAGCAAACGAACAGATGGGTCACCTGATGGTAAGTGATCTCCACCGCCCATAGACACCCAAGACACAATAAGAATCATGGGTGCGTTACCAACCTAAAAAGAGGACATGGAAGGGGAGGGAATAGGGATTGGGAAAGAGGGGGGTGGGAATGGGCCACCGGAAATCTCACTCACCGAACGAAACGCGACAGCAAGCTGCCACTTTACGTCGGTTTCCTGTGAGACAGTGGTATCCAACCGGTCGAGCCGGCCCATTCTTGCTGTAGACGTTACTGCCTACAGCGTGGCTCTACCACTCATAAATAAAAATTCCCGTTGAATAAAAATATCCACTAACATAATTAATTTGCAACGCAAAATTCGCCAACTATTGTAATGTTAAAAACGTCCACTTAAACTTTTAACTTATAATAATTGATAAAACACGTTCGTAAACGTTACGTTCGTAAACAACATTCCCCGTCAAGAATAAAAGTATCACTGACCAAAATAGCAACAAACGAAAACCTGATAAATTGAAATAAATGTATAACGTACCTCCGATTGGATTAAATCATGCTTTGCGTTTTGGTTGGATTAAAATTATTACGCAACGAAACGATTACGTAGGTAATGCGAATATACTACCGCCATCTATCTTTTTTCTTGTAACTTTTTACAAATTTAGCAAGCACGCTTTATTGACTAGGTGTGAGTGGCTAATGCGAAAATTGACCACTAGATGGCTTGGTGCAAAAATGTTATCCATTTTTAATTACGAGAACTATAATTTCAAATAAGCATTTTAACTTAAATTGCTTAACATATGTAATGTTATTTTTTGCTTACTTTAATAAACGTTTTTTTATTCTGCTTTCGTTTAAACGCCCACCTCTACTTGCTTGACGTTTCGAATTCCCTTTTTTGTTACGGAAACGGCTAAGGTCTTAAACTATTCTGCCAAGTGGTCATTACTATTTTCGGGTCCGGATATTAGTCCTTTGTTTAAGCCCACTTTTCGGCTGCTCGAAAAGTAAAAATGTCGATAATGGAAGTGGCCTCGGCCCAAATGACGTCAAGAAAACCATATTTCATTGATAATATCAAATGGCATTCTCTTACTTTATTACATAGTCATGAATTAAAAAACATCTTTTTTTAATTATTGATTTATTTAAAAAATTATGTTAACTAAAGATATCAATACATCTAGATCATACAAGCGTCTGTAATAATAATGAGAAACTAAAATAAAGCCTATTTAGTTTTACTAGTCATTTCCTACTAAGCGTCCATCGACATTTTCCTATCGCCATGGCGTGGCAATCAACTTCTTCAGACCAATGATAAAAGAAAAATGAGGACATGGCACTACTATAAAAAAACGTGTATGCCTAATGTAAGGAAACTAAAATGGCGACTTGGAGAAACATCACAGTAAGCAGTAGTAAGTAGCAGTTAGGTATTTTCTTCACATTTCAAAATTAAAATAAAACACCGTATTTATATTAAAATCGTAATTATTTATACGTTATTTAAGTCTTATTGTACAACATACATGTAAATAGATCGAGAAACTAAAATGGCGGGAACGGCTTCAAAGTAAACACGTTGTCATACGGCTGGTTTCAATCAATCTCAGATTACAAAAATTAGCCAATAAGAACACAGTTTGAACATGACTCCGTCAAATGACTTGATTTGATTGGTTCATAATCGCGATCTATCTGCATTCTAAACTGAAATCGTTTATTGAAACCGGCCGTTAGTCATGCCAAGTCCTTATTTTTCTTTTCCATTACTATTTTTATAGTTATGCCAGTCATTTTTATATTTTAATAAAATTGCTCTTCTCGCTGCAACCAGCTAACTGGCGCCATTACATTTCAGGACAATTGTTCCCGCCCTCTAAAACTTTCGTTTTAGTTTTCAGTAATTTAACAATTAACATTTGTTTCTGCATCATGTACTGTTTTTCCAGTCTCGCTGTGTCAAGTTTAGTTTTAATATATTGCTCTTTGTAGTTCAATATCCTTCTTATTTGAGATTTTCTATCGTCGCATGTAATCTCCTTTTTGAATACTTTATTTTTCCTCATTTCACCACCTGCAAAGATCAAGTGTATTTTTTAAACTGATTATTATAGTACCTGTGACCGCCTCGGTGGCGTGGTTGTATTTCGGTACGACTACCGTCCTGAGGTCTCGGCTTCGATCCCCGGCGAGGGTAAAGTGATATTGGATTTTTCCATATCAGCCCGGAGTCTGGAATTTATGCCCGATATGTATAGGCTCGCCCCCTATCATATCTGGGACGGAACTAAGCTCGGTGAAATGTGGGTGTTCTAGTTCGCTAGTTCACCCCTGCCTACCCCTTCGGGAATACAGGCGTGAGCTTATGTTATAGTATTCCACAAATGTATCTATTTATATCTATCAAAACCACAGAAAAACATACAGGAGCAACTGTCAAATAACAGAAATGACGCATTAGCGAACCGTGACGTCACTGGTTATACGCTGCGAGAGTTAGAACGGGATAGCACAACCAAGGACGCAAGGTACCCCCACTACGCGCCTTGTTCATTGTAGAATTTATAATCACAAGTATAAAAACTTAATGGACCTACTTTAAGATTGATCCATCCTTGAAATAAGCTCTGTCGAACATAAAAATAATTTTGAAAATCGGTCTACATTTGGCGAAGATATTGCAGAACATACATAAAAAAGGCGAATTGAGTACCTCGTTTCTTAGCAGTCGGTCGACAGGGAGCTATACCTGGGGATTCCTCACAGGCACTTTGTGATGTACTCGGCGTCACGTTATTTATCTCTTCCAATTTATTCTTTATCACCTGAAACATATTTTTTTAAAGGCAATCGAGCATGGGTCACCTGATGGTAAGTGATCTCCACCGCCGATAGACTCCCGTCACCCAAAAAGAATCACGAGTGCATTGTCAATCTTAAACAATGACATAAAAAATAAAGACTTGGCATAACTATTAAAAAACATGTTTACTTAGAACCTTGAACCTTACATGTGAGTTGTCACCTTGTCAAAACACTTAAATAACTTATGAAAACTTATTGATTTTATTATAAAAAGTAAGGCCCCATTACTTACAAAACCATTTTATCCGTCCGTCATGACGTATCGTGTTTTTTTACGGATCGTTAATGGAGGACATAAACCGAATCGTTTATAGCAAGGTTCTACAATAAAGAAGCAAACAACATAAACATACCTCTTCATGAACATTTTTCATTGTGAATGATTCTAGCAGATCATTTTCATTGAACTGAAACAAATCACAGTATTAATATAAGGTGATTGTCATGGTCACATTACACAAAAACATGGTTTAACTCATAGAAATATCATACATAGAACCGCAGTACAGGGCCACGGCGTGAAGGCGTTCTGGGTGAGCCGGTTTAGGTACCCAACGCCGCACGGCGTGTCAGTGTCCTATGTCAAGTCTTAGTATGAAGAGCTCCCACAAATTTAATTATATTATGACGAACTGCGCTATCAAAGGATGTCACAATACAATGAATAAGCACCAAGGAAATATAAAGATAACATTTCACAAGTAATTAATTGCTGACATGTTTTAATATTAAGTAAAACATTCATCAAAACTACAAATAAAATTCTAAAAATGACAGACGCCATTTACGTTATGAATCATTATGAATGTTGCCAATAATGCCAACCAATTTACCCATTTTTTAAATACTATTAGGGATAATGAAATGAGAGGGAAATGCTTCCATACAATCTTGGGCCTAGATTGTAAAAGGATGAAAGTAGTGTCAATTAATAGATATAGTATATTATGAGATCATTACTAAAACTTTGACTTAAATAAAAGTGAGGTTATGGAATAAACTATACGCAAACAAATGATGTTCTAGTTAAAATGCAAATCTATATTCATATTAAACTAATTAACTCTGCGATAACTCTGTTTGTGCAGTGGCGTGCACTTCGTATAGACAAAGCTACACTGCCTATCCTGACAATTTGCTATTAACATAAATAATGAACAAAATCAAATAACACAGCTTAGCTTATGTTTGATATCAAAATGGGGATTATGATGATAGTAATTGGTGATGTAAGGGTTAAAGAAAATAATTTTCAACTTTTATGCGTACTCTAATCGGAAAGTGTGTTTTTTGCGTTTTCATGGTTATATCACTGTACCGATTTTTATGTAAATAGGTGTGATTAAACCTAAAGGATTTTCTGTTTTTTAATCTTTTTTAACGAACAAATAAAAACCAAAAGGAGACGGGGATCTTTGGGCCAAAATGTAATGAGTTGAGATATGGCCCAAAAATTTGTCATTTTTTTTATTTCAAAATATAAAAAAATCTGCCCAATTCACAATCTAGAAAATGAGATATCTGAAAAATAATTAAAGGACATTATTAAAATAGAATCGATTACTTTACCGATTAAGATGAATGAGTTAAAATATATATATATATATATATATATATATATATATATATATATATATATATATATATATATATATATATATATATATATATGTATGTATGTATATATAATGTTAGACCCGGATGATTAATTCAAGTAAAAATAATTGAAAACATAAAAACTAACAATAAATAGTTCTGAAAAAAAAAAACAGTAACTGAATAGCTTGGCGGCATGCATTCAGACCTTAGCTGGTTCCCTGTAAAACAATCGTTTTCATTTGCTTCGTTTTCGTATTGTTTCGTGCGTGTGCGTTTTGGGTGTTTTCCATCTTTTAAATAGAACAATGTTGCTCAGTCTGTAGAAATATTATGTTCCTGAGAATAATCGTCTTTGTGATCAACATTTAGTTATCGAATGTGGGTGTTCGAGTTTCTGCCATCCCTTCGGAGATATAGGCGTGAGCGTATGTTATCTACATTAAAACATATCAATACGTAAGATTTGTACTTATAAACATCAGTGGTTTGCGTATAGTTTGTTCCATAACCTCACTTTTATTTAAGTCAAAGTGAGGCTCATAACTATGTTCTCAGATTACAAAAAGTCGCCAAATGTTCAGTAATGATCTCATAATATACTATATATTAATTGACACTACTTTCATCCTTTTACAATCTAGGCCCAAGATTGTATGGAAGTGTTTCCGTCTCCTTTTTATTTCAAACACATTATACACAAATATGTTCAGACGAACTTAATGCCAGCGGCATTCGCTACCAGTCAACCTTTGGGTGGTGCAGAGAAAAGACAAGGCGGGTGTATATGAAGAAAATAAAAATGAGGGTAGTGTTAAATTCTACTGCACCGCATCTGCTTATAGTGATAATATATAAAAAGAAAAAAAAAAGTATTAAATATAATGTTACATAGGTATACTCATAATATTAAATATCATTGCGATATATAGCTATAAAAGAATATATCATATAATATACATAAATAAATTCATAATCATAATATTTATACATACACAAGCATACACATACAACGCGAACGCGAACATTACGAACAACTCTATCGAACAATTGATAAAAAAAGTTATGTTTATACAGAAAAATTCAGAACCTTTTTATTTTAAAGTCGGTTCAAAACTATACAAATGTTTTTTAAGTTCAGAATAAAAGAAGTGTATCATTATTAGAACACTTTCGATTTCCCTATTTTGTTGGTAAAATGTCTTTTACTTGCAACACTATTTACGTGCGTATGTGTGTGTCGGCTCAAGTAGTTACGCGCCGACGATGCACACATTGAATCGTTATCGGCTTCAATTTCCGAAGGAATTTTGTATGAGACTATATCTCTATACGTTATTACTCTAAGGTTTAACTACAAATGTTGTATGATATGGTCATCATGGTTTATCTACGAATGTTCTATGTATTATCTATTGTTTCATGAGCCAGGGTCAATGTGTGTCATCAACCTTGTGTAAACTGCTGATGTTCCTTAATAAATAAATAAATAAATCAACGACAAAAGAAGCATAACGACTTAGCGCCGAATGTTCATACACTTAAGGTCGTCTTATCTGTCAAAATTGTATGGCGAAAATCAATGTAGCGTTTGACCATTCGGGCGTTAGGATGAGAGCTATAGAGCGAACTTTGACTAAGTCGTCAAGGAAACTAACTCAGTGAGGATTTGGAATTTCTAAATCGAACTTTGATTTAGTCCGAGTCATTTTTTACACGAAAAAGTAAGTACTTAGCAAAGACTTCTACGTATACTACTAGACTGGCTGTTCGGTACATAGAATGTGCGCACTAAGTCTCTGTTAATCGACCTCAACTCTCTATACAAATCTGCTCTATTCCTTAGCCGTGAAACGTCAAACACTCGACCTCATGTGCCACAATCTTACTTCGAAACAGCTTGTCTAAATACATAGACAGTCTCCGTGGCTTGTCGGGCGAGCAGCCGACTGTGAAGCGAGAGGCCGCGGGTTCAATTCCCGCATTGAGACAAATGTTTGTGTGGTCCACAGATATTTGTTTCAAGTCTAGGCGTTGTGAGACCGCGCGTCACTCATAGTCTCTGACACCCACAATACAGGTTATAGTGTGGGGTCAGGACTCAGGACTAGGTGTATGATTGTTGGGTGTACATTTATTTACATTCGATACGTTACGTTCCATAAATGTAGAGTTAACTTACACCACCCTGCCCCGCGTGCTTTATCCTCTGCTTCAGATTATCGTAGAGCCGTCTCAGTTGTGATCCGGTGCGGTACCCGCTCGTCGCGTTACCATTGTAGCGCTCCGCGATCTCCATCCACGCGTAATGTTTCTGTTGATTTACCTCAGTTGTCGTCAACTTGTTCAGTATTATTGGATATCTGAAATAAACAGTATAATATTATGATTTTTTAGGTTTACGTGAATGTTATTAATTGAAATTAAACTATTTTTACGGATTATATCATATAATAAATAAATAAATAAATAAATAAATAAATAACACCCAACTGTCACATATATAGTCCTGACACCACACTAAGATCGAGTCTTGTGTCGTGGGTATCAGGAACTACGAGAGACGCGCGGTCTCACAACACCCAGACCCGAAACAAATATCTGCGGGCCACACAAATATTTGTCTCGGTGCGGGGATCGAACCCGCGGCCTCTCGCTTCACAGCCGGCTGCTCGCCCACTGTGCCACGGAGGCTATCACGATTTGGTTTTAATTTTTATGCCCGACGTTTCGAAAGCTTTGCAGCTTTCGTGGTCACGGGTCAGTCTGATGCTACTGTTTAATTTCAGTATAATATTTATAGTGATAGCTCATTTGGGAATGGTACGGACTGCCGAGGAGAGTGTCGGAGGTGTGACACCCAGAATGGAGTCTACACCTGACTTTTCTATATTGTTTTCATTGAGAATTATCTCTTGCTATAATGATGAAGGAAAACATCGTGAGGAAACCTGCATACCCGAGAATTTCTCCACAAGAAATTCGAAGGTGTAAAGTCTACCAACCCGCATTAGTCCAGCGTGGTAGATTAAGGTCTAACCCCTCTCATTAGTAGAAGAGGCCCGTGCCCAGCAGTGGGGCAGTAATTTTACAGGGTGAATATTATTAATTTTTAATACTTAGGGCCTCGTTCACCACCCTCGAGTAAAGTGTCAAGTAGGCTAATCGTCAGTTAAAGTCACCCGTAACTGCACGTGTGAATTTCACGACGTTCAAGTAGCATGCATCTTATGATTAAACTGGCCAGTAAGCTACTTGCCACGTCGTCTGCCAAGTAGCGCGTTTACTTGATGGTTAAAGTTTAAAGTAGGCAGTTAATTGTACATTTTATCGTAGTTAAATAAACTATAAAATCAAATTATAGTAGTCATACCTTAATAACGATGTTTAACATTTTAAATGAACGTGTTAACTGTAAAATAGCCTTCCATTTAAAAAATCAAGTAGTTTCAACAAAAACAAACTGCAATTCGGGCGAAGCAAACACCGATGTCCGGAAGGGGTCACGCAAAACTCGACCTTATGGACACACGATTTAGTACCTGTGTAACTATTTATATAGCAAAAAAAGGGTCCGGTAGGTTTTTGTGTCATGTGGTGCGGACCCGCGACGAGTCACGACTGTTTTTTTGCCGTAATAAGATACTTTTGACGTAATATTGAACGAATGGGACGCAGGATTTGTGATATCATTCACTTAACCAGTAAGTTGCTACTCAGAGCTCTAATTTTGCTTGTGAAATTAACAGAAGTTACTCGGAACTCTTACTTGTCAATTAACGCTAGTCAGAAAGTAACTAATCAACACTTTACTTGGAGTTGGTGAACGAGGCCCTTAACAAAGTACATTAAATGTGATAGCCTCCGTGGCGCAGCGGGCGAGTAGCCGGCTGTAAAACGTGAGGTTGTGGGTGTGATTCCCGCACCGAGACAAATGTACACAGATATTTGTTTCGGGTCTGGGTGTTGTGAGACCGGGAGTCTCTCATAGTTTCTGACACCCACTATACAGGTTGTACCTAGTGTGGGGTCAGGACTATGTGTGTGACTGTTGGGTGTATTTATAATTATATCCACACTAGTCAAACCACCCACACAATACTAATTCAAAACCCTGGCCTGAAGTTTCTTACTAAAATTAAAATAACAAATAAGAGGGCTGAAGAGTGAAATTAGGACGGGAAACTGCAAAATACATTGAAGAATTGGGTGTAGGAATATGAATTGCCTTTGATAATTTGAGGCATAAAATAATTATAGCAGAGATTGGCAAACAAGCAGATGGGTCACCTGATGGTAAGTGATCTCCACCGCCCATAGACACACAAGACAAGAAAATCATGGGTGTGTTGGCATCCTAAAAGGAGGTAAATAGATTGGGAAAGGGGGAATTAGGTCACCAAAAATCTCACTCATTGAATAAAACACAATAGCAAATTGCCATTTTACAGTGGTTTTCTGTGAGACAGTGGTATCAAACTGGTCGAGCCGGCCGATTTGTGCTGTAGACATTACTGTCTGCAATGTGTCTCTATCACTTAACTATTCTTACGGATTCTTTTTTTTTATAGCTGAGATTGGCAAACGAGTAGATGGGTCACCTAATGGTAAGTGATTTCCACCACCCAGACACCCAAGACACAAAAAGAATCATGGGTGCGTTGCCAACCTAAAAGGAGGGAATGGAAGGGGAGAGATAAGGGATTGGCAAAGGGAGAGGGGAAATGGGCCACTGGAAATCTCACTCACCGAATAAAACGTGAGAGCAAGCTGCCACTTTACATCGGTTTTCTGTGAGACAGTGGTATTTAACCAGTTGAGCCGGCCCATTTGTGTAGTAGATGTTACTGTCTACAGAGTGGCTCTACCACTCTAATAAAACTATTTTTACAGATTCTATATCGATTTGTTTTTAATTTTTATGCCCGATGTTTTGAAAGATTTGCAGCCTTGGCAGTCCAACCCATGACCACGAAGGCTGCAAAGCTTTCAAAGCGTCGGGCATAAAAATTAAAACCAAATCGTTATAGAATCAGTAAAAATAGTTTTATTTCAATGATATACTGATAAAATATAAATGCAGTATAATGCCGCATCTCCTGCACTAAAACAAAGCATGGTATTTCTAGAAATTTTGTCTATGGTCCATTGTCCATGAAAACCCTTGTTTTATGTAGGTTTAGTGTTTTGTTTCGAAAAAACATGTGCAGACACAGCTAGGGACAAATTAAAGGGATACAAAAACTAATCTTTCATTAAGAGAGGCTCTTAAACGAGTAAGACAGTAACACGGCTGATATTAGGCCGAGTCCTTTACACGTTTTTTCGAAACAAAACAAGGTTTCTCATTATTTCTGCTTATGACAATGGACCATAGACAAAAAAATTAGTAAATACCATGATTTGTGTAGGTGTGTTATGTTTTAGTGCAGGCAGCAAGAGACGCGGTTTTACACTGTACAATATGATATTTCTATGGTACAAGCATACTTACTCTTTAACTAAATACAATAACATTTCCTTTTCGCTGGCAGTGTAGTTCATTCCACGTCGATCGGACGGCATCTTTATGTTTAAAGATATTAATACCAGATATTGTGATAACTTAAAAGTAATTATTCCTATTCATCACTTTCTTCTTTCTTAAAATATAGCCTCCAACAAAACATTAATGGCTCTAAACTTAACTAGTCAGACATCTTGAATCACTATCTTAAAATTCTACTCTCCACTTATCTTTTCATTATATTTACACAAGATAAATTTACAACATTATTCTACAAGAAAGTTGCCAGAAAGTACTCAAACTAGGGATGATTGATATTCATCGATGGTGAATAAACATCGATATTTAGCTGGAATATATTGATGTTTTCGCAACGATGTTATGATCGATAACATCGACACATCAATGTTATGAGAATAAAATATCAAAGCGTCAATATATCCTTTAGGGCTATCTTGCGTAGGATGTACTAGATAGGAACTAGATAGCTATCAAGTTCAACTATTGAACACTAGATGACACTGATCAACGTCACCGAAGTAAACCATACGAATAGTTATTTCTTTGCATATCCTAAGGGATTAAAAAAAATGTCAACTTCAATGCACAGAGTAAAGGGAAAATACTTGCTAAATTATTTTTTTTACAGAGTGTGCCCAAAAAATACTGGGAATGTTAAATTTTTTCATGTATTGTGTTTTCAATAACAATAAACACAAATAAAAAATTAGAAATAAATAGTATAAACAGTTTTATTTGTTACGAAAAACAACGATGTTTTCAGATATATCGATGTTTTGCTATCGATCTATGTCGAAAATCGATACTTTTGAATCGATGTTAACATCGATGAACATCGATGTTTTTCTAATATCGACCATCCCTAACTCAAACAAACCAGATTAAGCTAGGCTTGGGTAAAAAATATTAATATCGATAGATTGAGTAAATAGGTATCGATACTTTTTTGGTGTATCAACGATACAATTTGTTTAATTCAATTCTAGTTTATTTATTTATGTTCTATTAGATAAGTTTTTCTTGCGGACCCTTTGTTTCCGCCACAATTTTTATATAGAAAAATATGTTTTTTTTCTTCATAATATTGTGTATTATGTTTTATGAATTTTGGCGTATGTTTTTTGTTTGAGGAAAAGTGACTTTTCACCTGATAATAATGATGGGATTCTTCTCGGATAAATACCCAAGCGCGAGTAAATATCCATAAACACCCGTTTCTGCTGAGTATTTACAGCGCACTTCTTTATAGTTTTTTTTGCAATTGTGATTGTTTGAAATTTAACTGTTGGTACTGTATAAATATCGATACAATAAAAATTGTTTTGCTTTCACTTACCCATCCCTACCAAAGCTATTGATTTTTTTATTTGTTTCATAGAGAACTGGCTAAGGTTAGATACCATAACGAAAAGTTTTATATTATTATACGTAGTGATTACATTGTCTTTGAATATAAATAGTAAAATATTTATTCAATACTAGTCCCAGTTTCCTTAGATCTTTCAATAACTGTTTTGGCAGTATTTTCTCAAAAACTACTTGTTGAGATGTAGGTCCGGTTTATTGAGCATGAGCTCAATATTATGTTTCTTTAGTTCTACCTTGGTGGTTATATTTTAAAATTTAAAATATGTTAATCTCATTGACGATTAAAAATAGGAAGAATAATTCGATTATCCTAAAAATATGCAATATTACGTTTTTGTTACAGAATGGAGAGGATTCCAAAAAACGCGGTTTAACTGAAAAATTCATGGGATATATGAAGAAACGCTTTAGTCCACCTGTTCGTAAGTACTTGAATAAAAAAAAATAGGGTTTTGGCGGGAATTCTGACGGTGCGGGTGGTCGCTTGTTTTAATGATTTCATATTCTAGTCTAAAGTTGTGCTTGTGGTTTAAATGTGATGTGAATCTAAGCAATAAACATCAACGAAGATGGACAGTATGTGGAAGCTTTGAAATAAGTGATTTTGGACGCTTTTTGTTGGGTGGATGTGTCGACCATGTTCGACTCCTCCGCTGCGAGAAAATCGTCTAAAAAGCATCAAACTGGAAGGAATTGACGCCAAAACTTCAGCAGGGCCTTGAATTCGAACACATCCGATTTCATGGCACTTGCGAAAAATTAGATATAAGGAAATGAAGAAAAAAAGCACTTAAGACGAGGCTGTATGGGCTAGATCCCTTTGCCTTCCCGAAAGGGAAAATAAAAAAAAAAAAAAGAGTTTTTGGCGGGAATTCTGACGGTGCGGGTGGTCGCTTGTTTTAATGATTTCATATTCTAGTCTAAAGTTGTGCTTGTGGTTTAAATGTGATGTGAATCTAAGCAATAAACATCAACGAAGATGGACAGTATGTGGAAGCTTTGAAATAAGTGATTTTGGACGCTTTTTGTCGGGTGGATGGGTCGACCATGTTCGACTCCTCTGCTGCGAGAAAATCGTCTGAAAAGCATCAAACTGGAAGGAATTAACGCCAAAACTCCAGCAGGGCCTTGAAATCGAACACATCCGATTTCATTGCACTTGTGAAAAATTAGATATAAGCAAATAAAGAAATAAAAAGCACTTAAGACGAGGCTGTATGGGCTAGATCCCTTTGCCTTCCCCAAAAGGGAAAATTAAAAAAAAATATATAATATGTTCTGTGTATTTGGGTATAAAAACGCATTCTGTTATCGAAAAGAAAAACTTATTAAAATTAGATTGTGTACGTATATCTATTTTGTGATGTTGCGCCATCTATTATTTCACCAGACAAACTCGAGTTTTATTGGTTTTGCTATTATATAAAACAACTCTGCCGTCTAATGGCCATTAATAGTACTACTATTCTAACGCTAGATGGCGTCATTTCGAGAGTCAATTTGTAAATAATAATTAAGAAATTGTTACCTCTTGTTGTGTTCAATATTTTGTGATGTCTCGCCATTTATTATTTTAACTAAGAAACTCTTATTTTCTTGCGTTTCCAGTTCTAAAATGGGAAATTTGATCCGCCGGAAAATCTGACTCACCGAACGAACCGTAACAGCGAACTGCCACTTTAGTTCGGTTTTCTGTGAGACAGTGGTATGGTATCTACCCAGTCGAGCCGGCCCATTCGTTCTGTAGACGTAACTGTCTACAGCGTGGCTCTACTATTTAAAAATCAGAGAGTCAGTGGGTATTATATACATAACATAAGCTCACGCCTGTATTCCCGAAGGGGTAGGCAGAGGCGCACTAGCGAACTAGAACACCCACATTTCGCCGAGCTTAGTTCCGTCCCAGATGTGATAGGGGGCGAGCCTATCGCCATATCGGGCACAAATTCCAGACTCCGGGCTGATATGGAAAAATCCAATATCACTTTGCCCTCGCCGGGGATCGAACCCGAGACCTCAGAACCGTAGTCGTACCGAAATACCACCACGCCACCGAGGCAGTCGTATATTATATACTACACTATCCTTCGCCCGCAACTCCGTTCGCGGGGGATAACATTTATTTTCTGCAATCAAAAGTAATCCTATATGTTAATTCAGTGTGTCAGCTACCACCATACTAAATTTCATCAAAATTGGTCGAGCCGTTTGTGCGTGAAGAGGGAACAAACATACACACAAACTTTGTTTATTATTTATTAGTGTGATTAGTGTCATTAATAAAAAATGAGTGATCTCATGACAAATCTTTTAAGAGATAAAACCTTTGTTTAAGTTGGCAACGCATCCATGATTCTTTTTGTGTCTTGGGTGTCTATGGGTGGTGCAGATCACTTACCATCAGGTGACCCATCTGTTCGTTTGCCAGTCTCTGCCAAAAAAAACTCAAACTCACTGTGTAATAAAGTAACTTGTACGACACATTAATAACAGCTCTGCGGCTTGCGCCATTTTTTCACTTCAGTAACAGTAGGCGCGCAGTATTGAGCTCTATGTGACGTGTTCGGTACATTACACTTCAGACGGCTGGGCACAGGGATGCCAGATCTACGAGCACAGAAAGAAAGAAAGAAAGAAATAAACTTTATTCAGCCAATGTCTCAGGCAACAATAAGTGGGAGAACACAAAAAAAAACAAAATATGTAACACTAATAGGTAACAAATCACAGGGGCTCAGGACACTTACGGCAGGTCTCAATAAACGATCTCAGTTTAGAGATATTATTATATATTTACGATCTCAGATTGCAGATAGATCGCGAGTATGAACCAATCAAATCACGTCATTTGACGGAGTCGTGTTCAAACTGTGTTCTTATTGGCTAATTTTTGTAAACATTCGAACTGAGATTGTTTATTGGAACTGGCCGTTAGTAGGACTGTTCAAACAGTGTTCTTATTGGCTAATTTTTGTAATCTACCTGCACATTCGAACTGAGATTGCTTATTGGAACTGGCCGTTAGTAGGACTCCCCACAGGCTGCAATCATGAACTTAAAATCTGACAGCCTTTGTGGCGCAGCGGGCGAACAGCCTGATGTGAAGCGAGAGGCCGCGGGTTTAATCCCCACACCGAGACAAATATTTTTGCGGCCCACAGAAGTTTGTTTCGGGTGTGGGTGTTAGGTTTGCAACGCACCCATGATTCTTATTGTGTTTTGGGCGTCTATGGTCGGTGGAGATCACTTACCATCAGGTGACCCATCTGTTCGATGGCCAGTCTCTGCCATAAAAAAAAAAATCAAACACAAGAAGTAGCTTAAAATCTAGTCCATATTTGGCGGAGATATCGGGTTTTAAAAAAATAGTTTTTGCAAACCTGCATTTTTTTTAAAAGACCTATCTAACGATACCCCACACCATAGGGTAGTCGAGAAAAAAAAAAACCCCCTTTGCATACAGGGGAGGCCCACCAAAAAAATATTTTTCAATATTTTATCCCACGAATTTCTGAGTACAATACATAAAAACATTAGACAAATTCCTCGTAGTGAAATATGTTACAAATATTACTCCCGATTTGTTTCAGATATATCAGGCAACCCCGTAAAACCTCTCGCTGGTATTTTTTCATCTAAATCCTGAAGCTGAAGGCTGAATGTGTGATTTCATGCGGAAACTTTGATTTATAGATCTGTTAGCGGCGATGGTTCAGCGGCGGGAGATAGATGGTTTTGTCGAGAGCGGGTTTGATAGTCAACATAAGCAGTTAATAGGGAAGTTATATACATAACCTCACGACTGTATCTCCGAAGGGGTAGGCAGTCGGTGTTCATTGTTTCATTTTCATTTTTTCATCATTCATCCATTTTCGGTGTTCACGTGTTGGCAATACTAACATTATTTATCTGATTGAATATTAAAATAATTGTCAAGTGAAAATAAAATTAAAATAGTCGAGCTGGCAACATTGTGACAGCTGACAACACCCAACGGACGGGCGACCATTCGGAGCGTGAGTGTCGTTGCAAAAGGTAGATGCGGACGAATTTGTATTTGGTCTATGGAGAATAAATTACGTTGTACAGATTTGATTTGGTTCTGATTTCAACACACGGCTGGTCTCAAGTGTTGGCTAAATAAAGTTCCTTTCTTTCTTTCTTCTTTCAGTCGCACTAGCGAACTAGAACACCCACATTTCGTCGAGTTTAATTCCGTCCCAGATGTGATAGGGGCGAGCCTATCGCCATATCGGGCACAAATTCCAGACTCTGGGCTGATATGGAAAAATCCAATATCACTTTGCCCAACCCGGGGATCGAACCCGAGACCTCAGGACAGTAGTCGTACCGAAATACAACCACGCCACCGAGGCAGTCAAATAGATTCTATTGAACATAAAAAGAAAATTTTGAAAATCGGTCCGCATTTGGCGGAGATATCGCGTAATAAAATACAGACGAATTGAGGACCTTCTCCTTTTTGGAAGTCGATCGAAAATGTGATATTCTTCACACAAGTCCATAAAAGCTGGAGTTTCTGAAAGTTTTAACCAACACAGTTTCCGTCTCGCCTCAACTTCCGTACAACTAAGAATTCTAAAACTCGACGAAATAAACTTTTTATGGAAAGTAAAGAAAACTGTGCTGTATATATTATTTTATGAAAAGAGGTCGCATCCTGGGCCTAGTGGCAGCATATGGGCTGACCGGGAGGTCGGGAAAAGTGTTTTTCTAACATGATTTCTTGACGGGGTTTCCTAGAGGAGATTGATGTTATGCAGGCGACAAGGCATTATTACTAAGCCGAACCATTTCTGCAATATGCTTGAAAGTGTGTTGCGCTGTGTGCGCGTGTGCTTTCTATGCCCCTTATAAAAATATTTAAGCGCTGCTTATCTTTATCCCATAGGTTGTCCCTTTCATTTTTAAACAATGTAACGCAAGGAAAAAAGTGACAGGTTATTCTTAACCATTTGCTCAGCTAAAAAGGCTTTTATAAGTAAGGCCCTATGTCTGAAGGGCACTGAATGCATAATTAACATCTAATGTTCTTACAGCCTATGCAGAATTTGGAACTTGACTATGTTTGATTTTATACACATTTTAATATGTAATAGCAAATTAAATAAAAAAGAAACCCTTCTGTAAAAACTGCATCGAAATTGGTTGAAAAGTTAGGCAGTTCATATTTTAAATTCTGGATTGGAAGCAAAGTAGAGATATCTTAAGTTTACGCGAATGCTATTCATTGAAATAAAATTATTTTTACGGACAGGACGTGGTCAGTCCACCCCGTGACCACGAAGACTGCAAAGCCTTCGAAACGTCGGGAATAAAAATTAAAACCAAATCGTGATAAAATCCGTAAAAATAATTTTATATCAATAGAGATATCTTGCTATCCCGTTCCAACGTACGCACCGTCTGGAGGTAACGTGATTATACTGATACTTCTCTTTCCCGCAGCTTGAAGATTACACCAAACTTCAAAGGCTTTAAGGTCAAGTACCCAATTTTGACATCACCGTATCATCACCGTACTACGCCGAAATGATTGTTTGTATGACTTATAGATATCTGTTTCGGGTGTGGGTGTTGTGAGACTGCTCACTAGGTTTCTATCTGTTTCGGGTGTGGGTGTTGTGAGACTGCTCACTAGGTTTCTATCTGTTTCGGGTGTGGGTGTTGTGAGACTGCTCACTAGGTTTCTATCTGTTTCGGGTGTGGGTGTTGTGAGACTGCTCACTAGGTTTCTATCTGTTTCGGGTGTGGGTGTTGTGAGACTGCTCACTAGGTTTCTATCTGTTTCGGGTGTGGGTGTTGTGAGACTGCTCACTAGGTTTCTATCTGTTTCGGGTGTGGGTGTTGTGAGACTGCTAACTAGGTTTCTATCTGTTTCGGGTGTGGGTGTTGTGAGACTGCTCACTAGGTTTCTATCTGTTTCGGGTGTGGGTGTTGTGAGACTGCTCACTAGGTTTCTATCTGTTTCGGGTGTGGGTGTTGTGAGACTGCTCACTAGGTTTCTATCTGTTTCGGGTGTGGGTGTTGTGAGACTGCTCACTAGGTTTCTATCTGTTTCGGGTGTGGGTGTTGTGAGACTGCTCACTAGGTTTCTATCTGTTTCGGGTGTGGGTGTTGTGAGACTGCTCACTAGGTTTCTATCTGTTTCGGGTGTGGGTGTTGTGAGACTGCTCACTAGGTTTCTATCTGTTTCGGGTGTGGGTGTTGTGAGACTGCTCACTAGGTTTCTATCTGTTTCGGGTGTGGGTGTTGTGAGACTGCTCACTAGGTTTCTATCTGTTTCGGGTGTGGGTGTTGTGAGACTGCTCACTAGGTTTCTATCTGTTTCGGGTGTGGGTGTTGTGAGACTGCTCACTAGGTTTCTATCTGTTTCGGGTGTGGGTGTTGTGAGACTGCTCACTAGGTTTCTATCTGTTTCGGGTGTGGGTGTTGTGAGACTGCTCACTAGGTTTCTATCTGTTTCGGGTGTGGGTGTTGTGAGACTGCTCACTAGGTTTCTATCTGTTTCGGGTGTGGGTGTTGTGAGACTGCTCACTAGGTTTCTATCTGTTTCGGGTGTGGGTGTTGTGAGACTGCTCACTAGGTTTCTATCTGTTTCGGGTGTGGGTGTTGTGAGACTGCTCACTAGGTTTCTATCTGTTTCGGGTGTGGGTGTTGTGAGACTGCTCACTAGGTTTCTATCTGTTTCGGGTGTGGGTGTTGTGAGACTGCTCACTAGGTTTCTATCTGTTTCGGGTGTGGGTGTTGTGAGACTGCTCACTAGGTTTCTATCTGTTTCGGGTGTGGGTGTTGTGAGACTGCTCACTAGGTTTTTGATATCCACGATACAATATTCGTATCTTATTGTGAGTTCAGCAAGCCAACCTTGAGTTTTTTTGACATTACTAGCGACTCCGTAAAATATTTGTATGACAAACACCGGACCGTCCAGCGGTTACGTGGGGAACTGACGTTTTTCATTGAAATTATTTTACGTAGTCGCTAGTGTGAAGTTTATGTGAGTCGCCTCCTTGGTTTAGTGGTAGCATGTATGGGCTGTGGACCGGGAGGTCGTGGGTTCGATTCCCAGGTCGGGCAAAGCAAATTTTCTAATTTAATTTGCCCGGGACTGGACCCCTCAGAGGGGGTTGACGTCAGGCAGGCAGCCGGTCGTAAAAACTTAGCCAAATCATTTCTGCAACATGCTTGAAAAAGTGTGTTGCGCCGACCCCACATTAAAGTGGGATAAGGGCAGGTAGAAAGAAAGTCGCTAGTGTGAAGTTTCAAAAAACTCATGTTTGTCTATGTGTGTGACTAACGCTTAGACAAAAGGAAATAAAGAACAGGGCATAATACGAAATCATGAAGCATTCCTAATGTATGGAACGAAACCAAAATGGCGACTTTGCGAAAGAAAGATTCCATTAATATAACAGTTGGACATCGTCTTCATATTCCGAAATTAGTATAATTGTAAATAAAACACCGTATTTACAATAAAATCAATGAGTATTTACGCGTTATTTAATTCTGATGACACGGTGACAACTTACATGTAAATAGATCGCGAAACTAAAATGGCGGAATCGACTTCACAGTAAACACGTACTTTTCGTAGTTGTGCCGGGTCCTCTTATTTTTTTCTTTAGTCATTAATACATTATGCCAATGTCAAGTTAGGGAATTGTTTTCCTACATCTAAGTTTTCGCAAGTGCAATGAAGTCGGATGTGTTCGATTTCAAGGCCCTGCTGGAGTTTTGGCGTCAATTCCTCCCAGTTTGATGTTTTTTAGACGATTTTCTCGCAGCGGAGGAATCGAACCTGGTCGATCCATTCACCCGACAAAAAACATCCAAAATCACTTATTTCAAAGCTTCCACATACTGTCCCTGTTCGTTGATGTTTATTGCTCAGATACACATCACATTTAAACCACAAACACAACTTTAGACTAAAATATGAAATCATTAAAACAAGCGACCACCCGCACCGTCAGAATTCCCGCCAAAACTCCAAAAAAACGTGTTATATTTAGATGTAAAAAACATAGACTACACTATTACGCTCTCTGAATACAGCATCAACCACAGAGTATCAACGCATCGTTGTGTTAATCGTTTAATACTAATTTGTACATGAGTTGGTACTCAGATTGGACATAAGCTTGTTATCCATGCATACATAAACTGGCAAGCTAGCTGATATAATAGCATGATTGACTATGGCTTGGCTGGGGGGACGCTTTTGTCAAATGAATATAAATTAATGTCATGATTGCCTCGGTGGTGTAATTATATTTCAGTAGGACTTCCTGAGGTCTCAGGTTCGATCCCCGGGTCGAGCAAAATGATATTGGATTTTTCGTTATCAGCCTGGAATTTGTGCCCGATATTAGCTATAGGCTCGCCCCCTATCACATTTGGGACGGAACTAAGCTTGTTGAAATGAGGGTGTTTTAGGTCGTTAGTGCGCCTTTGCCTATCCTTTCGGGGATAAGGCGTGAGCTTATGTATTAACATACATAAAAAAAATACAAAACGATTTATAGACGTTTTCCTTTTCGGAAGTCGGTCGAAAACTCAATATAATTTTGTCTTCGGCGGGAATCGAACCGGAGACCTCAGGACGATAGTCGTACAGCGCACGCAATATATTAATAAGCTAATTTAGCCTCCGTGGCGCAGCTGGCGAGTAGCCGGCCATGAAACGTGAGGTCGCGGGTTCGATTCCCGCACCGAGACAAATGTCTGTGTAGCCCACAGATATTTGTTTCGGGTGTGGGTGTTGTGAGAGCGCGCGTCTCTCGTAGTTCCTGATACACGACACAAGACTACTATCTTAGTGTGGGGTCAGGACTATGTGTGTGACTGTTGGGTGTATTTATTTATTTATTTATTTTATTTAGACTGCCTCCGTGGCGTGGTGGTATTTCGGTACGACTACGGTGCTGAGGTCTCGGGTTCGATCCCCGGGTCGGGCAAAGTGATATTGGATTTTTCCATATCAGCCGGGAGTCTGGAATTTGTGCCCGATATGGCGATAGGCTCGCCCCCTATCACATCTGGGACGGAACTAAGCTCGGCGAAATGTGGGGGTACTAGTTCGCTAGTGCGCCTCTGCCTACCCCTTCGGGGATACAGGCGTGAGCTTATGGTTATGGTATGGTATTTATTTATTACCAACAAACCACCGAGGCAATCACTTATTGGTATTGCTAATCGCTATAATAATGTCGGCCCTAACAAAGTAACTAATGCATTATATTTAATGGTGAAGTCTTGTTTGTGTCGCGGGAGC
Organism: Clanis bilineata; assembly: GCA_036417725.1. Taxonomy (NCBI): domain Eukaryota; kingdom Metazoa; phylum Arthropoda; class Insecta; order Lepidoptera; family Sphingidae; genus Clanis; species Clanis bilineata. Next base: position 368,158 of record CM071138.1, on the reverse strand, counting down.
CCATTGTTTTCCCGTGATTTATTGAACGCTAAGCGGCGGAAATGGGCGGAAGGGGCGAAGAGGCCGGGGGCGAAATGGGCGGTAATGGAGAAAAGGGCGAAGTTGCAGAGGCCGAAGGTACAGAGGGGCGGTGGGGGCGGAGAGGGCGGAGGGGGCGGAGGGGGCGAAGGGGGCGAAAGGGGGCTAATGATGAATGAGCAGTCACGGGTAGAAATAACAATAATACAATTAAGTCGGTTAGTATATTTTGTTAACCGACTTCTAAAAAAGAGGAAGTTTCCAGGCGGACGCTTTTTGTTTTTTCTTATCAATTCAACGTTGTTAGTTTATTAACCCCCACCTAAAAACAGTTAAATAAATAACACCCAACAGTCACACACATAGTCCTGACCCCACACTAAGATCGAGTCTTGTGTCGTGTATCAGGAACCTAGAGAGACTTTCGGTCTCACAATACCCACACCCGAAACAAGTATCTGGGGGGTTACCACCACCTCTTGTAGCAGTATTATTATAATTTTGCTTGTACCGATTCCCATACAAAACAAACGAAGAACGATTATAATAATACTGCTATAAGAGGTCGTGGTAACTCTGCTGTGGGTCGCATAAATTTTGTCTGTGTGCGGGGATCGAACCCGCGGCCTCTCGCTTCACAGTCGGGTGCTCGCCCTCTGCGGCCTGCGCCACGGAGGCTGTCAAAAGACTGTCACTCTCTGTGGCACCATAGCTCCTATACCTCTATGTATGAACAAATTTAGTTTTTGGTTGAAAGGTGATTGACTTGACTGACTGCCTCCGTGGCGTGGTTGTATTTCGGTACGACTACCGTCCTGAGGTCTTGGGTTCGATTCCCGGCGAGTGCAAAGTGATATTGGATTTGTCTATATCAGCCCGGAGTGTGGAATTTGTGCCCGATATGGCGATAGACTCGCCCCCTATCACATCTGGGATGGAACTAAGCTCGGCGAAATGTGGATGTTCTAGTTAGCTAGTGCGCCTCTGCCTACCCCTTCGGGGATACAGGTGAGCTTAGGTATTTAGGTGACTGATTGGGAGCGTTATTAGCCATACATAATTCAAGAAAATCTGTTCAGCCGTTTGAAGATCATCAGCTCGTTTCAGATTAGACTTTCATTTTTCTCAGATTCGGAGTATTTTGATATTCGGCCTGTTAGGCAGAAATAAAGATTTTTTTTTAAGATTTTGAACAAATCATTACAACAGGTCGATTTTACGATGCCCGAATATCCTTTCTTTCTCTATTCCTTTTCGATCATAGAAAAAACACAAAAGGAATATATTTTGGCATTATATAAAAACATAAAACACATAACATAAGCTCACGCCTGTATCCCCGAAGGGGTAGGCAGAGGCGCACTAGCGAACTAGAACACCCACATTTCGCCGAGCTTAGTTCCGTCCCAGATGTGATAGGGGGCGAGCCTATCGCCATATCGGGCACAAATTCCAGACTCCGGGCTGATATGGAAAAATCCAATATCACTTCGCCCGACCCGGGGATCGAACCCGAGACCTCAGAACCGTAGTCATACTGAAATACAACTATGCCACCGAGGCAGTCATAAAAACATAAAAGTACATTTTTAAACACATCTTTAAAGTTAAGAGCTTCTTTATTTAAATAGTTTAACCGTTTAACCCTCGTCTTGCCTTAACGATTTAATTACTAAAGAATGCGTTATTTACTCGCTCCGCTACCACTGCGGGTTCAAACTTGGACATTCCTGGCTAAAGTTTAAGGCAAAGACATTTAACAGAACATAGATGGGACAACAGCATGAAACTTCTTGAGTGGTAGAGCTACGCTGTAGACAGTTACGTCTACAGCACGAATGGGTCGGCTTGACCGGGCAGATACCACTTGTTACAAGGGCCACCTTCCGTAATAACACATCACATAAATAAGACTGTGTTTTATTATCAATAACTTAATTTCAGTGTTAGAGTATTTACATACATATATTTAATTAATTTTAGCTTATATTACAGATATTTGGGAATGATTATAGTGACCGACTTCCGTTACAAGCATACCTATAATTAAGACTGTTATCTAATTTTCAATAATAGATTTTAGACTATCAATATCTACATGTTTACATTTAATTAATATTGGACCCTAGGTTTGACTTTTAGTGGTTTTATTTCGACAGTTGTTATTTGATCTTCCTGTGACGTCACTACCTGCTGATAATTGTATAAAAGCAAGTATGGCGGTCTAACAATTCTCAGTTCTGTATTTGTAAAGTTGCAATAAACAGTATTACTACCGTGCCTACAAGTTTTTCTTCATCAAAATCATCTTGCCGTCTCGCTGTACGTTTCCCTGCATATTTCACACTGTCTCACAGAAAACCGACGTAAAGTGGCAGCTTGCTGTCGTTTCGTTCGGTGAGTGAGATTTCAGGTGGCCCACTTCCCCCCCTAACTTTCCCAATCCCTTTTTCCTCCCCTTCCATGTCCTCTTTTTAGGTTGGCAACGCACCCATGATTCTTATTGTGTCTTGGGTGTCTATGGGCGGTGGAGATCACTTACCATCAGGTGACCCATCTGTCCGTTTGCCAGTCTCTGCTATAAAAAAAAAAACTTGTGATCCAAAAGTTGTGACCTTGAGGTAATAAGTCACTCAGTCGTATTTGAAACATACGCGCGCAAGGTCGCGCTAGCTTAATAATGTTTAGACAATAAAATTGTCTGACGTAGTTCTTGAATTCACGGAACATTCTAGAGTGTAAATTGTAATAATCGCCCTCGCATTGTAATAAGTGTAGGAAAGGTTATTCTATGTTAATCTATACTAATCTATACTAATATTATTATACTAATATTATAAAGCTGAAGAGTTTGTTTGTTTTGTTTGTTTGTTTGTTTGTTTGTTTGTTTGTTTGTTTGTTTGTTTGATTGAACGCGCTAATCTCAGGAACTACTGGTTCGATTTGAAAAATTATTTTTGTGTTGGATAGCCTATTTATCGAAGATGGCTATAGGCTATATAACATCACGCTTTGACCAATAGGAGCGGAGCAGAAATGAAAAATGTTACCAAATCGGGAAAATTTATATCTCAGACAGAAACTATTGGTTCGAATTGAAAAAATATTTTTGTGTTGGATAGCCTATTTATCGAGGATGGCTATAAGCTATTTAACATCACGCTATGGCCAATAGAAGCGGAGCAGAAATGAAAAATGCTGCTAGCGGGGAATTTTATATCTCAGAAACTACTGATTCGACTTGAAAAAAATATTTTAGTGTTGACCAAGGGGATGAATGGTAGGGTGACTAAGGGGTGACTGACGGGGTGATTGATGGGGTGACTAATGGGGTGACTGACAGGCTGATTGATGGGATGGCGGACGGAGTGACTGACGATTTGAATGACGGGGTGACAGACGGGGTGACAGTTGGGGTGACCGACTGGGTGACAGCCGGGGTGACAGATGGCGTGACCGACTAGGTGACAGACGGGGTGACAGACGGGGTGACAGACAGGGTGACAGACGGGGTGACGGACGGGGTGACAGGCGGGGTGACAGAGGGTGTGACTGACGGGGTGACAGAAGGGGTGACAGACGAGGTGACAGACGGGGTGACAGACGGGGTGACAGACGGGGTGACAGGCGGGGTGACAGACTGGGTGACAGACGGGGTGACCGACTGGGTGACAGACGGGGTGACAGACGAGGTGACAGACGGGGTGACAGACGGGGTGACCGACTGGGTGACAGACTGGTTGACCGACTGGGTGACAGACGAGGTGACAGACGGGGTGACAGGCAGGGTGACGGACGTGGTGACGGACGTGGTGACAGACGGGTGACCGACTGGGTGACAGACAAGGTGTCAGACGGGGTGACAGGCGGGGTGACAGACGGTGTGACAGAGGGTGTGACTGACGGGGTAAGAGACGGGGTGACAGACGGTTTGACAGACGGTGTGACTGACGGTGTGAGAGACGGGGTGAATGACGGCAGAAGTAGATCATCCCATTACCTCTTTGAGAATTATTGTGCTATAGGTGCCTACGACTCACTCTTTCAACCCTCTCTCTCATACGCAGACGAAGTTGCGCGGGTCAGCTAGTGAATGATATACGTATACATAGTAACACATTTAATCAGTATATTAAGTCACAGTAATCACAATACCTTCTTCAGACTATTTTTATCAAAATCACGAACCAAAGAGAAGAAGATCCATACATACCAGACTTCGTAGGTACTTATCTAATAACCCTCACTTATTATTTCAACTCGTCTCCTTCCTTAGAGGCAACTTGTCGATCCGAGTGCCGAGAGCGAACTGCGCCTTCATGTTGCCTACCCCTACTCATTGGTTCGTTTTATTGGTGTTGCCAGTTTATAAATTAAATAATAACCGCAGACTATCACAAAATATTATAACAGTGGTAACATAATTAATGTTTTTAAAATGAGGCGACAACATCAGTTATAGGTGTTACTGAGGTTTGAATTTTTATTTGAATGGAAACTTGCTTCATAGCCCATCTAATACATTATACATTACTAATTTCAAATCTCTTTAGTTTAAGGTAAGTAAAATTCTTTGTACCAGTGGCGAAGAGTAATGAAAGAAAGAAAGAAATAAATAACTTTATTTGTCCATCACTACAAGGCACAAGTACAATTGGGTACTTGACTGTAGTAACCAATATCAATGAATTTCTGTAGGAACATAGATTTATCATCGAAATAACCTGTGCAATAGGGATTTATTAAAAATACTCCAAATTTTATTTTAGTATTTAATTACTTAATTTTTTATCTGTGCGTCACGTGATTGTAAACACCAATCACGACGCATGATGTCACATTACTAATTTTTCTTATAAATTTGTTCCACAATGGCTTAAGACCTAAGATCCAAAGTCATACTGCCAGGTTATTTGGTATATTATATTCGTATTTTTGTATAAAGTTCAACCGGATTTCAACGCGGATGTGATCGCCAATCAATATCTGATCGACGAAATGTCTGACCCGTTTTTTTATTTTGAAATCATACATGTTATTTCCGCAGTATTTTTTTTAATGACCGATTTTGTATCTATGGTAAGGAAAGATGACTTCACCCGTATCTATAGGTAAGAGATAGCGTTTTGGTGGCAAATTAAATTATATATAATAATTTTTGCTTTTTTAAACTAAATATGTGAAAATAAATTATGAAGTATTTTTACTTGTTAAGGATAAACTAATGAATAGCCCTATTATACTTTTAAAAAATTGTCAAGTGCCCAATTTCCGTCGGTTAAAAATAACATAAATACAACCCACCCCTATCGTTTAATAGCTTGAAGTTCCCGTCCCGGAACTCGAGTTTATAAAGTAGAACGGTTCAAAAAGTTTTGCATCTGAATTTTTTACGCAAAAATTTATCCGAACTATAAGAGCAATTTTAAATTTAAGTAATACGATTTTATTTTATACAGAGCCTCCGTGGTGCAGTGGGCGTGTGCCTGTGAAACGGGCGGCCGCGGGTTCGATTCCCGCATTGAGACATATGTTTGTGTGTCCCACAGATATTTGTTTCAAGTGGGAGTGTTGTGAGAGCGCACGTCTCTCATAGTCTCTGACACCCACGATACAGGTTATACCTAGTGTGGGGTCAGGACTAGGTGTGTGACTCTTAGGTGTATTTATTGTATTTTTATTTATTTCTCATTTTTTTAAGTGAAAACTTCTTTAATAATAATAATAATCCGCGTTGAGCACTTTTTGGTAGGGGAAAATCTTGTGAGTTCGCGTCACCGACATGCAAAATTTCAGTATATATATAGCTATACAGATTAATATTTTCTCATGATCTTGTACAGCTCGTAATATATTTAATAATAAAATATTTAGACCTGGCACATGAGGTTACTCGCATGTGGGATGTGGATTCAACAATCATTGTTCCGATAGTCATTTCTGCCCATGGTTTAATACCACTGAGCCTCGACCAACACCTCAAGAGGCTCTCGGTTGGTGTTTGGGTCAAGAGCCAAATGCAGAAGGCAGTATTACTGAATACGGCACGAATTGTGAGGAGGTTCCTCACTCTGGGGTCCTAACCGCCGGTGGCTTGGGTCCCGAGCCTCGCCATCGGAGGGGAATATTTTTATATTTTTAAATGTATTTTTTTTATAGCATATATTTAAAAATGTAAAAAAAAATCTTTAACAATAAAGAGTAATAAACCATATAAACATGTAGCAGTAAAATAGTAGCGATAGCTCGGTTGAGAATGGTACGGCTAACTACGTGGCTGCGGAGACAAGTGTAGGAGGATCGAGACCAACCACAAAATAGAGCACATACCTCTGACTTTTCTATGTTAAGTGTGTTTTCATTGTGAAATATCGCTTGCTATAATTGTGAAGGAAAACATCGTGAGGAAACCTGCGTACCTGAGAATTTCTCCATAAGAAATTCGAAGGTATGTGAAGTGTACCAACCCGCATTAGGCCAGCGTGGTAGACTAAGGCCTAACCCCTCTCATTAGTAGAGGAAGCCCGTGCCCAGCAGTGGGACAGTAATATTACAGGGCTGATATTATTATTATATAAACATGTATATAAATGTTGCTCGGAGTGTCAGTAGATGTGAAAACCAGATTGATGTTGATATAATTTTCATTTAAAAATTATGACATAACATAAGCTCACGCCTGTATCCCCGAAGGGGTAGGCAGAGGCGCACTAGCGAACTAGAACACCCACATTTCGCCGAGCTTAGTTCCGTCCCAGATGTGATAGGGGGCGAGCCTATCGCCATATCGGGCACAAATTCCAGACTCCGGGCTAATATGGAAAAATCCAATATCACTTTGCCCGACCCGGGGATCGAACCCGAGACCTCAGAACCGTAGTCGTACCGAAATACCACCACGCCACCGAGGCAGTCGAGGAGTTAAAAATTATGAAATTTCTTTTAATACTAAATTTCTCAGTTATAAGGTTTCACTTCTATCAGCAGTCCCTGTGGCTACCAATTTTTTTTTCGCGACATCCCGAGAAGAGCTAGATATCGGTTATTAACCGATTTAAAAAAGGAGGAGATTAACAATTCGTCGGAATCTCTTTTTTTTGTATGTTCCCCGATTACTCGAAAACGCCTGGGCCGATTCGAGAAATATTGTTTTTGTTTAAAAGGGTATATATCCCAGGTGGTTCCATTGACACCAAGTCAGGATCTGATGATGGGATCCTAGAAAAATCGAGATCAACCTTCAAATTTTATAGGGACCCATAGTGTGTTTTATATATTTCCTAGAATTATTCAAGTATTTGAGTCTGGTACTCATCATCTCATGTTGTTGAGCTGATGATGGAAAATATAACTCCTTAACTGTTTGGAGTTGGTGGATAATTCTTTCAATATTACACTAAAAATAGATAAATGTAACACGACGGCGTATGCGCAGCGGGCCAAACGCCTTTCATTCTCCGCGCACGTTCACGCCCCCGCCAACCCTTCCTCCCCAGGCGCGCTCCCGGCGAAGTCACGCCACCCCATCAGTCGAGCCACAGCCTTTGAACGTGAGCCCACGCGCATCTCAGCCGACCCGCGGCTCACGCGCTGCCTTTAAAGTACCTATCAGGGTGCTTCGGTTGTAATTATTGTAATCGCGTTGTATTTGTTTAGATGTACCTACCTTGTTCGAATACATTGTTTGTAAGTGACGCGAGTGTTTCGTTTCCCTCCCTTAATTTTTATAACGCCGTCTTCCCTTCCGGAAATAGGAGAATATAGGTATATATCGGTGTGTTATAAGTGAAACACCAACGAAGGCACGTTATAAGTGGCGCACCAACTGAGGGCATATGTTAAATTCGCCGAAGTTACGTAATAACTTTAGTGAACGCGTATTAGTACCTACGCACTGAGCCTACGTGACGACAAGCGTTACTACGGACGATCCGCGATTTGCGAAGTTTGGTTGCCGTCCGAACATCAAACAATGCCGCCGAGGAAATACAAAGGCAAGAAAAGCAGCAAGATTTACGACGATGATGACGAACAACACCGAGACGCCATTGAATCGCGCTCGAACTCCGTGATGGCGTCGGCATCGGAGCCGACGCGCCGCGACGAACTAATTGGAATTAGAGACTGTCCCGCCCACACACCCGCCACTGTAACTCCTGTAAGCCAGGATCAACAGTGGCACGCATTTTACGACACCGAGCAATGAAGCTCGGTGAGTCTCAGAGAATGCAAAATTGTCTTCATCCTGCAACGAAATTAATCAAACAGAAAGATAGGGAGGAGTTGGAATTATAGGGTTTCCACTTCCCTCCGTAAAAATGCAGGAGACAATGTAATGAACTAAGGAGGCATCAGCCTCATACATAGGGATATTTACAACTGGAGAGGCCAGATGTAAAGCACCACGGAAATAATTTTAATTTTAGTGGGTCCTATCATGCGAGCTGTTAAACTTGATTCCAATAATAAGTATGGCAAAAACGCCGGAATGCACGGAAATTCGTCCTAGTTTCCACAAGGTCCATATAGTATACAACTCCAGATGTTATTTGCATACTGTCTAGCATGATGGTGCGCTCATTTTGCCAGAGACCACACTCCCAAAGAATGTGATGTGCGGTCTGGTCATATTCACAGCCGAGTACAGAACACGGGCACGCAGGTGACTCAACCAACTTAAATGAAAACAATTTACACTTAAAGTTACCGTGGCCTGTAAGAAATTGTGAGACACAATGATCTATTTCTAACCAAGTTTTAGATAGACGATCGCGGATTGAAGGAAAGTACTGATATAAGTGCCGCCCCTTTATAGAGTTGTCCCATCGAGTTTGCCATTCATTTAGAAGCTCGTTACAAATTTCGGATTCCGGTTTAAAAAGTCTATTGATTCTCGATAGCTCGCGGGACGTAAGAAAGGATTTATCCATGTTCTCTCTAGTTGAGTAATACATCGCGGCGCGACGCTGCACCTCCAGATCGACTGGAAGTACACCGGCAAGAACAGGCAAAGCTTCGGTGCTAACGGTTCTATAAGCTTTACACAAGAATATCAACGCCAGACGCTGACTTTGGAGCAATTTTCTGCGTACGGCGCCAATAGTAGCTCTGTCAGCCCATACAGGTGATCCATAACAAATACAGCCTAGGTAGGTAGCTCCATAGATGACTTTGAGTGTGTTAAACGATAGACCCCACGTCGAAGTCGATATTCTCGTCAAAGCGTAGAAATTTCTTTTAGATTTTTCTCCCACGTTTTTAATGTGTTCAATAAATGAAAAATTTCGTTCTAAGACTAACCCAAGGTAGCAAACCGATTCTTTTCTTTTGATGGAAATATTATTAAATTTAATTTGTGGTTGTGATTTTAGGATGCCTTTTAATAGTAATTGATATGTTTTTTGGGGTGCAAAAGTAAGGCGGTTGCGTTCACCCCATTCCAAAATTAATTCCAAACATTTTGCAGCTGAAATCTCAAGACCGGACCTACTATTCGAGTGAATAAGCAAGAGGCCGTCGTCGGCGTAAGCAGTTAAAGAGCAACCTTGGGGTAAAGGAATCGTTAAGAAGTCGTCAAAACCTAAATTCCATAAATATGGACCGACTACCGAGCCCTGCGGACAACCCATCGTTAATGCCTTCGACACTGCATAGTGCCCAAGTTTTAATTTGGCAGAGCCGAAAGAAAAATAAGAATATATAAGTGAATATATATTCCTAGGGCAGCCTCGGATTTTTAACTTAAGTAGTAGTATTGGCCACCACGCATTATCGAAGGCACCCGATATGTCTAAAAAGATACCCAAAACATACTTATACTCCGAATTACTGACTGCTTTTCTAACCGATATAGCTGCATCTAAAGTCGATCTGCCTATAGTAAATCCAAATTGGTGATTGTGATATTTTGGCCCGCCTGGCATTAATCTAGGTACGATGAGGCGTTCGAGCAGTTTACCTAAAGATGGTAGTAATGTTATTGGGCGATATGACTTGGGGTCTTCGGGCGGCTTATCGCCACTTTTAGGTATAATCCGAATAAAACCGCTACGCCAGATCCGAGGAAAAATACCAGCAGCTATACATCGATTATAAACCGTTAATATAAAAACGCCCGATGTTTTACACGCTTCTTTTATCATTTTATTAGATATTTTATCCTCTCCGGAGGCTTTGTTCAGTGGCAATGAATTAACAATATTAATAAATTCATCTATAGTCGGGAGATCCGATAGAGGGGTATTCGGTGGTTCTGCGGCCCACATCCTTATTTGTTTGTGATACTCGGTGTCGAGATCTACTTTATCGTCAGGTATTAATGAATTTAATAGAGCTTCCGTTGTCTCCTCAATACCAGTTGTGTAGGTGTTGTTAATTTTAATATTTTGCACGTAGGCCATATCGATAGACCTATTTGCTTTAAATTCGTGATACAGGGGAGACCACGGACCCTCCCTATCTAGACGATCTACAATTTGACGCAGTAAATGTCCTTTTGATTTTTGTACCGCTGCCCTATAATGGGACCTAGCAACCCTCAGTGCATTAAAAGCAGATGTCAATGCTTCTTGTGTAACGCAGCGCTTTCTAAGTTTGTTAAACCTCCTACGCGCCCTGCGAAAGATGCGTCGCAGATACACTAGATGGTCATTCCACCAGTCACATCTACGAGTGTTGGTGATAGAACCACGACCGATTGCAACGTCCGCACAGTAAGTAAACGTGTCCGACATTAGTTCGGCACACGTTTCTGGTGAAAGATCATTGCGAGTGAAGTCCCCGGCATGCTGAGCAAATAAAGAGCTAAATAAGTGCCAGTTAGCCCTTTTCGACTTATATCTAAAATTACAGTTATTATAAAGAGGACCCTGTGTGAATCCAGACACCAATTCGTACACAATCAGGCGATGATCACTACACGACGCATCCGGAAGGACACGCCACCTATCGAGTCGAACATCTCCACTAGAAAGTGTGACGTCAATAGAAGATTCGCCCGTAGGGCTGCAGTAAGTAGGTGGTGCATCGGGGGTGTTGTGTATGACTAGATTCATCTCTGCGATGAAATCTTCAACGGCGCAACGTCTGTCGGTATCTGTAGAACGATATTTGCCATACCAAAGGATAGAAGACGCATTCACGTCGGCACCTATAATAACTCTCTGACCTACAAGCGACCGTAAAACATGGCGAAGATGGTGTATGTGTGGACCTACGGGGTCTGAATATTGAAAGTAACAGCTCACAATATAAATCTTACAAGATGGAGTTAAAACTTCGGCGACAGCACAGTGCGATGTCATAAGGTTGCGCATCGATGTAACTGTAAAATTTGAACTCGATACATAAATACCTGCTCGTGAACTATTACCTAGCTGTACGACCCTACTACGAAGAGACGCGTGTTGGTATTGCTCCTGCACTAATACAATATCGAGTTTGTATTCGCGGATTATAGTTTCTAACTCCGACGTCGCTACTCTATCGTTGTGAAGATTTAACTGTCCGATAGTAAGATTTTTATCCATATTATAAATTATTAATACTGTGTCGAAAGAATAAGAAGTTCTAACTTATGCTTATATGAGGGACATTCTTGAGACCCACAGCGATGATCGTGGGTTTTCTTAAATCGCTTACATGTCGCGCATACCGGCTTAAATTCCGAATTTTCCTTATGGGGACAGCTCTTAGTCTCATGTCCATCAGCGCAAATACCGCATGTTGCTGTTTTAACCGTGCAGAATTTACGTACATGCCCGTAATTTTGGCAGTTATGACAGCGCACTATCTCAACGTCATCAATAAATCGACAAGTTGCCCAATCAATAAAAAGTTTATCTTTGGTAGTCACCAGATGGTTACGTACCTCCGAATCCATTTCTACGCCTATCCATTTACGACCGTTCTCCAGTTTACGCCTACGAACAATTTTAATCGATTGAATGAAGTCATCCTCCTTAATTGACATTTCATCTTTAATATTTTGCCTATATAACGCGGTAAGAAAAACGCGGTCTTCCATTGAAGATGGTACGTCTTTAATAAGCATGCGCGGACGGCGCCCCCTAGGTTTTTCTAAGCGCAATCCCGCGGATTTGATCGCTTCAACCGATTGCAATTTTTTTATTTGACGTTCATTCGCGACGCGAAGCACGACGCCAGATTTCGCGGCTTTTTTGACGCCTACTATTTGAAAACCGTCATCACTCGGTTTTATCGCTTTAAATAACGCTTCCTTGGTAGCAGATGATGACGCAATATCAGCTGTTTTCTCGGAAGTCGGGTATGCTATAACGCAGGGGGCATGTGCGCGAGGTTCCATTGCCGGCATTTGTTTTGGCAGACGAAGCTTGAGTTTCTCTGCATACAGTGGGTTACTATCCTGCTTAGGTGTTTTAATATTTGGACAGTTCTTAATGCTATCTAACTCCCGTTGAGTGTTAGCCAACTTTGTCTCATTGCATGAAGATTTTAACGCGAGCATTGATACAATGGCGGTAATTCGTTGGGTGAAATCCATAATCGCCGATTTATTTGCAACGTTCATACGCGAGCCCTGATCATTGACGAGTTCATTTATTTTTGACAAATAGTTCGCGGCTTCCGACACGAGATCGCAATAATCCGCACGATTGACTTCGGCGTTGTTATCAACAGAGGTAACGGATGCTGGTGAATTTAAACTTTGGGACCCCGAACGTTGTACACGCTTCGATCTTTCGGGGGAAGCACATGACGGCGAGACTTCGCTAAAAAGTCGTTTAGGTTTAGCGGCATTTGGCGAACGCGATATGAGGCCACTTTTACGAAACGGTTCCGGTATTGGGCCACGATCAGGTGGATCATCATTTTTACTTGACATTATAAACTACTACAAAATATATGATAAACACAAACGAATTATTAACACAATTAACTGTAAAACGGAACAGATGTAATTTTTTCTATGTCACCCTCAAAATAAAAAAAAATATAATGTACTCACCGAGGAAATAATTGGTTAATTATTTCGTTAATCCGAGTTAAAACGCACAAAAACTTACGAATAGCTGTAGCCTAGGCAATACCTTACACCTATAAACAGTTCACAAGCAAGAATTCCGATTCCAAACACGTAAACCACAATTATAATTTAACAATGCGCAGAGACGATCCGCACTGTGCAATCGCGCGGGGGGAAGTGGAATTAGTGAAGAGCAGTTGGCAAGATTGATATCCAGTGTTGTTGCGAGGGTCGCAACACCATCATCGATCGAAGATCGAGCAGGTTCGACTCCGACTCCGCCCGCCGCTGCCGCCGGCGCCATGACTACGAGTACACAGGGAAACTTTTCCCGGTGCACGGCCCGCTTTGACGGTGCCGCCCGGAACGCCGATGAAGTTGAAGCCTTCGTGGACAACATCACGGTGTACAAAGAGTGTGCTTCGGTAACCGACGAGCATGCGCTGCGGGGCATCGCTATGCTTCTCACCGGCGACGCCGCCGTGTGGTGGCGTGGCGTGAAGACATCCGTGACGACCTGGGACGAGGCCATCCGTCGGCTTCGGTCGATGTACGGCACGCCTCTCCCAGCCCACAAGATTTTCCGCGAGATATTTTCGAAAGAACAGGGTGATGAACGTTCGGAAACTTTTATTTCGCGAGTGCGCGCTAATCTTTCGCGTTTGCCGTATAGTGTTTCGGAAGTGATCCAAGTGGATATAGTGTACGGTCTCCTTAACAGGAGGATTAGGAAGCGCGTGCCTCGCGAGCCGGTGGAGAGCATCGAGCAACTTATTGAGAAGGCCAGGTTTGTGGAGGAATCGTTGGTGGAGGTAAGTGGCCCATCTAATCCCTCAAATCCTGTGTGCGATGTCGTCGCCGATAAAACCGTGTCGAATAATGGTTGCAAATCAGTTAACCCCTCACGGCCGGACAACACCCCCGCTGCCGACGGGTTGTCAAAAACCCACGGAGCGAGTTCTTCAAACGTTTCGAGTACGAGTGTGAAGGGTAGGCTGAATGACAAAAGTAAGCGCCCGCGTTCGCGATGCAGTTACTGCAAACTCTTTGGCCACGATATCGACGAGTGTCGTAATAAGCCGCGCAGCGTAATTAAATCAGATGAACCCGTGATTAAATCGTCACCGTCTGAAATTCGTTGCTACGATTGTGGTCAGTTGGGAGTGATACGTTCCAAGTGTGACACATGTAGGAATAGTAATAAAATAAATTTCCAAGTGCACAAATAGATGGCGTAGTATGTACCCGTCCGACAATTATCATCGAGGTAGTAGAGCAAAGGGGTGCCGCTATCTTAGACACCGGTTCCACGCACTCCATCGCCGGCTCCATGCTGCACAAGTTGTTGGTGCAAGCAGGAGTCAAGTTCACGGAAGCTCGCCGTACAGTAGGACTAGCCGATGGATCGCAGCGAGTACATACCGCGCTGACGTGTGATACCGTTGTTACGTTGCAAGGACGAAGAATACCTACGACATTTATAGTTTTCCCTGGTGCCGACACCAGGACGTTGTTTGGTAGGGATTTTATTATGCAAGCTAAATTAGTACTGGACTTACCTTCGTGCAATTGGAGTTTTTCCGATGAATCGGACGAGAAGCACCCGTTCGTGACATCGTACGACTTACCTTTATCCAGTGAATCGGAACTGATGGGAGTCGACACTTCGAAGTTCATGCTACGTGATGAAGAGGGCACGAAGTTGACAGCTGATCAGAGATGTCAGCTGAACGCGTTGTTGGTAAAGAAGGCCGACCGTTTCGCCACAGATGGACCACCGACCGAGTATGCTGAACACCACATCAAGGTCAGTGAGAAACAGGAACCCATAGCCTCCCCGCCTTACCGACTGTCGCAGAATAAGTAGATCCTTCTAGAAGAGGAGCTGAAAAAGCTGCTAGACGGAGATATTATAGAAGAATGCGAATCCCCTTGGGCGGCTAACGTAGTATTGGTCGCTAAGAAAGACGGAGGAGTCAGGCTCTGCGTCGATTATCGCCGGTTGAACGCGGTTACAGAACCTGACCGTTACCCCCTCCCAAGGATGGAAGATATACTACATGCGGCGAAGACATCAAATTTTATGACTACTTGTGACCTGAGATCGGGATATTTCCAAGTAGGAGTTACGCCGCCACATCGAGATATGACAGCTTTTGTCACACCGTTAGGTACCTTTAGGTTCAAAAGGATGCCTATGGGTTTGAGAAACTCTGGAGCGACATTTCAACGGCTTGTAGATAGGTTCAAGTCTGGCAAGAGTTTATCCGACGTAACAATATTAGCTTACCTAGATGACATTATCATCTTGAGTGATACATTTGAGAAGCACTTGCAAGATTTAGAAGCAGTGTTTGACCGTATGCAGATGTACAACCTCCGCATAAATCGAGAAAAGAGCCATTTCGCCCGCGACTCAGTAAAGTTCCTAGGTCATTTGATAGTCCCAGGTGGTATACAGACAGACCCGGACAAGACGCAAGCTATTGCGACTATGCCCGCTCCGCATAACACGAAACACTTGAAGACGTTTTTACAGACATCAAGTTGGTTCAGACGTTATATACCTAATTACGCTAGGGTTGCCAAACCTCTGAGCGACCTCCTCAAGAAAAACGCGATTTGGACTTGGTCTTCAGGTCAGCAGGAAGCCTTTACGCAAATCAAGGAACTACTGGTCTCTGCGCCTATATTGCGTCAAGCTGACGAAACGAAGCCATTCGTGTTAAGGACGGACAGCAGTGGCTACTGCTTAGGTGCCGTGTTGATGCAGGGCGAAGGACAGGACGAGAGACCGATTGAGTACGCGAGTCGTTTACTCAACTCCGCGGAGAAGAACTACACGACGACGGAGAGAGAAGCCCTCGCCGTCGTTTGGGCTGTGAACAAGTTCAGGGGCTATATTGAAGGATCGGAAGTGGTGATAAAGTCAGATCACCAACCGTTACGGTGGCTCATGAATATTAAGTCGCCCAGTGGCCGTCTTGCAAGATGGGCCCTAACGCTCCAAGAATACAATCTACGGATTGAATACACACCAGGTAGATGCAACACCATCGCTGACACGCTTTCGCGACCGCCGTGCTCCGATGAAGTGAATTGCGACCTCTGTTTCGCTGTAGTTGACCTACCTGCAAGAAGTCCTCGCGATATTAGGGATAACCAATTGAAAGACCCCACTCTTTCGAAGATCATCAAGGATCTAGAGGAACCCCAGGAACCGTTTAGGGGGAGAAGCTGGTCTGATAGAGGATACGTTTTGTCCGATGGAATCCTTTACCGTTATGGTCTAGAAGACGATGACGAGGAGACAGCATGTCTGGTGGTACCCGAACATGAACGCGAGAAGATTCTTACCGATTATCATGACGCACCCACAGCCGGCCATTTTGGAGTGGACCGGACACTGCACCGCTTGAGGACCAAGTATTACTGGCCAGGCATGAGGCAGTTTGTGACGGACTATATAAAGCATTGCGTCGCCTGCCAACGATATAAGGCTGATAACAGAAAACCTGTCGGATTACTCCAGACACCAGCCACAACCCGGCGATTTGAGGTGATCGCCGTGGATCTCTTTGGCCCACTGCCAGA
The DNA here is from genome assembly GCA_036417725.1 of Clanis bilineata. Classification (NCBI taxonomy): domain Eukaryota; kingdom Metazoa; phylum Arthropoda; class Insecta; order Lepidoptera; family Sphingidae; genus Clanis; species Clanis bilineata. Next base: position 351,540 of record CM071138.1, on the reverse strand, counting down.
GACACCAGACCGGAACAAATGGATATTGATCGTAGAGGATACCTGCACACGTTGGGTAGAGCTCTTCGCGCTGCAGAACGCGACCGGTCCGGAGTGTGCTAAGATTTTGATTAATGAGATATTCCTGAGATATGGCGTCCCGAGACGCATTCTCAGTGGTAACGGCGTACAGTTTGTGAGTGAAGTTTTACAACAAGTCTGCCACGTATTTGGCATATCACAGTCGCTTACGCCACGATACCACCCGGAATCGAACCCGGTGGAAAGAAAGAATCGTGATCTCAAACCACAGTTGGCCATTCTTGTGGGAAGAGACCACAAAGTGTGGGATACTCACCTGGCTGCTATCCGCTTCGCGATGAACTCCGCTGTCACCAGTAGCACAGGCCGGCTTACCTGACGTTTGGACGCGAGGTTCGTGCACCCGCGGACGCTGTCGCTGACATGAGAGCTATAGTTGAAAGTGAGAACACAATAACTTCTCTCACTCCCTATTTAAAGAAGTTGTCCTCCGTTTTGCTGGACGCTAGGGACTCCCACGAGAAGAACCAAGTTATTCAAAAACGGAACGCGGACGAAGGTCGTCGTCCACCCCCCGATTATGCCATCGGTGATCCCGTTTTGTTGAAGGCACAAGGAGCGAATGACGCTAGTAAAGGTCAGACGCCTAAATTCATTCCCAGAAGGGATGGGCCTTACCGAATCAAGGATGTTTTGAGCCCTACCACGTATGAGTTAGGCAGGGTTAGCAATGGTGAGTCAATTGGAAGGTATCACGTGTCCCAACTGACCCCTTTCGTAGGCGATGTTTTGCCTCCAGTAAAAGAGAAGCGGCGTAGAGGTAGGCCAAGGAGAGTTGTTGCATAATCCATACACGGGACGTTCGTATGGATTTGAGGGGGAGGATGTAACACGACGGCGTATGCGCAGCGGGCCAAACGCCTTTCATTCTCCGCGCACGTTCACGCCCCCGCCAACCCTTCCTCCCCAGGCGCGCTCCCGGCGAAGTCACGCCACCCCATCAGTCGAGCCACAGCCTTTGAACGTGAGCCCACGCGCATCTCAGCCGACCCGCGGCTCACGCGCTGCCTTTAAAGTACCTATCAGGGTGCTTCGGTTGTAATTATTGTAATCGGGTTGTATTTGTTTAGATGTACCTACCTTGTTCAAATACATTGTTTGTAAGTGACGCGAGTGTTTCGTTTCCCTCCCTTAATTTTTATAACGCCGTCTTCCCTTCCGGAAATAGGAGAATATAGGTATATATCGGTGTGTTATAAGTGAAACACCAACGAAGGCACGTTATATAAATAATAATTGAAGTTAACAATAATCACAAGTTTAAAAACTTAACTGACCGACTTCCAATTTATCGATCTTGACAAAATGTATATGGGACCACCCTTGAAATAAGCTCTATCAAACACAAAAAGAATTTTGAAAATCAGCTTTTGAATTTTGAAAATCAAATCCAGATTTGGCGGAGATATCGAGTAGCATACATAAAAAAAAAATACCGACGAATTGAGGACCTCCTTTTTGGGAAGTCGGCCGAAGTCTTCAAAAACGAACACTTAAACGTAAAAAATAACAACAATTTCTTACTCTCTTTGGAGTCGGTGCCTTTTCATTTAATCTGCTTCGGCCTCAGCACCGACTACAAAGTCCAGACAATACATGATATATAAAATTACAATTTAAAATGTCAACTTATTTCTAAATACAGTAATATATTAATATGCTAATAGAGTAGTCAGAAAAAATATTATAATAGTAATAAAAATATGCTCCAAATAGTAAAGCAAGTTATACGTCATTAACATGGAGCTGTACAGGTTGGTACGATCCACGTCGCGTCGGTACAGTGGGACTGTACGGTGCGGTGGTACTGTACAGCTCGTCGGGGCGGCCCACTTGACCCACTGGCGACAGTAATTGGCGCAGTGTTGGGAAAAAATAACGAAAACTGTTATAGCAATATGCTATTTCTGTTACCGTTATTTAAATACAGTATTTTTACTCACCTCTCCCGGAGGGAGGGTAATGTTTATCGAGTATGCATGTACCGGCTATCATTTTCTATGCAATAAAATGTGTGGAAGTTAAAAACTTCTTTTATCGATCAACTTTAAAATAATAATCGCGAGTTAATAACTTAACGGATCGACTTCAAACTTCTAATTACTAAATTTGTATGGGGCCACTCTTGGAATTTAAACATAACATAACATAAGGTCACGCCTGTATCCCCGAAGGGGTAGACAGAGGCGCACTAGCGAACTAGAACACCCATATTTCGCTGATCTTAGTTCCGCCCAGATGTAATAGGGGGGAGCCTATCGCCATATCGGGCACAAATTCCAGACACCGGGCTGATATGGAGAAATCCAATATCACTTTGCCCGACCCGGGGATCGAACCCGAGACCTCAGGACAGTAGTCGTACCGAAATACAACCACGCCACCGAGGCCTCCTCTTTTTGAAATTGATCAAATAAAATCAGCTAAAATAACAGTTATAACGAATAACACCAGTTATAGCAGTTACCAATAACGTTATTTTTCATCCCTTCCCTTCCCCCAGTATGAAAGGCTCGCGAATGAATAGCGCATACATATGTAGTACCCGGAGTCACTCGGGCGGACTGTTTAAACGAGGTTTTTATTTCCGGTACAGGTGCCGGTATTTCGAGTTTCCGGTATGATTCCTGAATGAATAGAGGCGTAGTAATGACTTCCGGTGAACAAACTTTTAATCCGGTTTTCAAACGCGTGGTCAGATTATCGGTTTTAGAGCAATGGTTTTGATTGCTGTCAAATTATTTCGGGTTGCTGGATTCTTGATCACGGTTCTAGTGATAGATAGTAACTCTTTATTGTAGACATATATGTAGAGGTACAGAAAACATGTAACATTAAATAACATAATTATTAAGTGGTAGAGCCACGCTGTAGACAGTAACGTCTACAGCACGAATGTGCCAGCTCGACCGGGCAGATACCACTGTCTCACAGAAAACCGACGTAAAGTGGCAGCTTGCTGTCGCGTTTCGATCGGTGAACGAGATTTCCGGTTACCCCCTTTCTTGTCCCAATTCCTATTTCCTCTCCTTTTAGGGTGGCAACGCATCCTGGATTCTTTTGTGTCTCGGGTATTGGATTTTTTCATATCAGCCCGGAGTCTGGACTTTGTGCCCGATATGGCGATATGCTCGTCGATCACATCTAGGACGCAACTAATCTCGGCGAAATGTGGGTGTTCTAATTCTCTAGGACGTCTCTGCGTACTCCTTCGGAGATATGGCGTGAGCTTATGTTTTAAGAACTTGGTATCAATCCCCAATATCTTATCACTCAAAATCATTATGGTTGCCTGGAAGAGATTGCTTTGTTCATGGGTCACCTGATGGTAAGTGATCTCCACCGCCCATAGATACCGAAGACACAAAAATAATCATGGGTGCGTTGACAACCTAAAAGGAGTGAATGGAAACGGAGTAAAAAGTGATTGGGAAAGGGAAGGGGGTAATGGGCCACCGGAAATCTCACTCACCGAACGAAACGCGACAGCAAGCTGCCACTTTTCGTCGGTTTTCTGTGAGACAGTGGTATTAAACCGGTCGAGGCGGCCCATTCGTGCTGTAGACGTTGTTGTCTGCAGCGTGGCTGGGGGGGTTACCACCACCTCTTATAACAGTATTATTATAATCTTACTTGTACCGATTCCCATACAAAACAAACGAAGAACGATTATAATAATACTGCTATCAGAGGTCGTGGTAACCCTGCTGTTCCACATAAAAAATAAATAATTATACTTTAAATAACCTTGTTAGACGTCTATGCATACTAAACATTTTTCATATAATTGTAAGGAAATTAGTTAATTGAATATAAATAACGCGATGAGAACGCGTTTCATATTAGCAACGATTACTGGAATCTGTTTAGTACAACTACAGTACAGTGCAGGCTCACTCAGTGGGATCACTCTGAGCAAAAGATTGTTGCTTAGACGTAGTCGTTTGTCTATTTAAATAATCATCATCATCAGCCATAGGAAGTCTACTGCTGAACATAGGCTTCTGTCTATTTAAATACATACAAATATTATAAATCTGAAGAGCTTGTTTGTTTGAACGCGTTAATCTCAAGAATTACTGGTTTAACATTTAGCGAGGAAGGCTATATAACATCACGCTATGATGAATAGGAGCAGAGCCTCAATGAAACATGTTGCAAAAACGGAGAAAATGTATTCCTTTTAATTTTACTCTGTCACCCCCAATCTCCAGCGACGCGAGTTTCGGCGCGTAATTAAGTGCGCTGCGGAAATTAAACGCGCCGCGTTACTCGCCCCCTGCGTTCGCCCCTTAGCTCCTTCACCCCTCACCTTCTAACGCCCTGTTCAGACGGAATCATTTATTATAGCAGAGACTGGCAAATGACCACGTGGGTCACCTGATGGTAAGTGATCTCCACCGCCCATAGACACCCAAAACACAAAAAAAAACATGGGTGCGTTTCCAATCTTAAGAAGGGGTTAGAGGGAATTAGAGGAAGAGTTAAAGTTTAGGGGGAATTGGGGATCTTAAAGGAGTGGATAGGGGTAAGGGAGGGGGATTTGGGCCACCAGAAATCTCACTCATCAAAAAAACGCAACAGCAAACTGCCATTTTACATCGGTTTTCTGTGAGACAGTGGTATCTGCCCGGTCGAGCCGACCCATTCCTGCTGTACACGTAGCTATCTACAGCGTGTCTCTACCACTCAAAAATATCCTGCCACCAACACGTCGATCTGGAAATGTTTGGGGGAGACCTGTGTTCAGAGGGGTTATCACCACCTCTTATAGCAGTATTATTATAATCTTACTTGTACCGATTCCCATACAAAACAAACGAAGAACGATTATAAAAATACTGCTATTAGAAATAGTGGTAACCCGGCAGTAGTGGACGTCCTGTGGCTGATGATGTGAACTTTCACTATGGTATTTGGATGATTTATTAGAAAGCCTATCGCATTATCGGGCACAAATTCCAGACTCCGGGCTGATATGGAAAAATCCTATATCACTTTGCCGGACCCAAGGATCGAACCCGAGACCTCAGAACCGTAGTCGTACCGAAATATCACCACGTCACCGAGGCAGTCACATGAGGATGGAACTAAGCTCGGCGAAATGTGGGTGTTCTAGTTCGCTAGTACGCCTCTGCCTACCCCTTCGGGGATACAGGCGTGAGCTTATGTGCAGAAAGTTGTACCGTATGTACAGGGCCTTACCCCCTCCCCCGTGACCCACCCCCCCCACAAGTAAACCGTTTAGCGCGGCTTCGGCCGTTAACTGGCAATTAGAAGCGTGTTTTTACCAAATCCGAGTTAATCGTCGCCGAGGTGAGAAATTCTCAGATTATGTCGTAAAACTGGGGATGGAGTCGTTAAATATGCTTAAGAAGTATAAGGAATTAGATTTTATTATAGGAATTTATGCCACCTTGTTTTGGTAATATATATGGGCTGTGACACGGGAGGTCCTGGGTTCGATTCCCAGGTCAAGCAAAGCGAATTTCTGCTTTGTCCAGAACTGGATCTTCCAGAGGGTGGTTATCGTCAGGTAGATAGCTGGTCTTTCTACCTGCCCTTATCCCACCTCAATGTGGGGTCGTCGCAACACATTTTTCAAGCATATTTGAAATTTGAGTGGTAGAGTCACGCTGTAGACAGTTACATCTACAGCACGAATGGGCCGGCTCGACCGGTTTGATGCCACTGTCTCACAGAAAACCGACGTAAAATGGCAGCTTGCTGTCGCGTCTCGTTCGGTGAGTGAGATTTTCGGTGGCCCAATTCCCCCCCTTCCTTTCCCAATCCCTTTTCCCTCCCCTTCCATTTCCTCTTTTTAGGTTGGCAACGCACCCATGATTCCTTTTGTGTCTTGCTTGTCTATGGGCGGTGGAGATCACTTACCATCAGGTGACCCATCTGCTCGTGTGCCAGTCTCTGCTAATAAAAAAAAAGGATTTAGCTTTGTTTTTACGACCGGTTGCCTGATTGACACCTCTCACCTCTGAGGATCTAGTCACCGGCACGTCAGAAAACACCCTCACAGCCTCTCCTAGTTCAAATGCGATATATGTTGTCATTACACCAAGGAGGCGATTACACACATATACATTTTCTCCTATCCTGCATCATCCCACAGCTGACGAAGGTATCTTCCCTATGCTTTCATAATCACTAATAATCACAAGTTTAAAAACGTTATGGACCGACTGCAAAATTGTTCGATTATGACCAAATTAGGAAAAAATATATGGAACCACGTACCGGCAAGCGCAGCGTAGAACGTCCACCTACAAGGTGGACCGACGACCTGAGAAAGGTTGCAGGAAGTCGCTGGATGCAGGCCGCTTCCAACAGGTCGATCTGGAAATCTTTGGGGGAGGCCTATGTTCAGCAGTGGACGTCCTATGGCTGATGATGATGATGATGATGATGATGATGATGATGATGATGATGATATGAAACCACCCCTAGAATAAGCTTTATCGACACAAAAATAACGTTGCAAATCGGTCCACATTTGGTGAAGATATCGCATTATATACAAATACAGACGAAATTAGCATTTTTTGAAATCTGTCAAAAAACGTTCCTCCGCTCTTAGGGCAGTCGGGTTAAACTGCCTCTGCAGACGAATACCTCCTTTACGAAGTTGGATCAAAACATATCTATTATAGTCCAGAACATTCCATCCCAGTTTCGTGTTCCCCAGGGCCCAAAGTAAATCCAAACCAACAGTAATGTCTGGAGACCTATTGTAAAGTACGCCGGCGGGACGCGCTCGGTCGAGTTCATCTCTCCCGGGGATCTTATAACCTACTCTTATAATACAATTGTGGGATGAGCCATCAACCCTAGAGGTTATAATCAAAAGTTTAAAAACTTAACAGACCGATTTCAAATCCGATCGTGACCAAATTTTTTTTTATTTTTTTTTTATTAAGGTTCACTAAACTGGTGTAACACATTAGCTATCACAATGTAATACAATATGTTGCGTACAATCATGTCTCAGTGTGTGACACCTTCTAATAGTGAACACAGCATGCACAATTTATATGGGACTCTTGAAATAAGCTCTGTCGAACACAAAGAATTTAGAACATCGGTCCACATTCGGCGGAGATGTCGCGTAACATACATAAAAAAGATACATACGAATTGAGGACCTTTTTGGAAGACGGTAGAAAATAAAGGAATTTTGAAGTTATATTTCTTTTGGTGAAGCAATGTAATGAAGCAGCGATAGCTCAATTGGGAATGGTACGGACTGCCGAGACGAGTGTTGGAGGTTCGAGACCTATCCCAAAATGGAGCATACACCTCTGACTTTTCTATGCCAAGTGTATTTTCATTGTGAAATATCACCTGCTATAACGGTGAAGGAATACATCGTGAGGAAACCTGCATACAAGAGAATTTTTTCACAGGAATTTCGAAGGTATGTGAAGTGTACCAACCCGCATTGGGCCAGCGTGGTAGACTAAGGCCTAACCCCTCTCATTAGGACAGGAGGCCCGTGCCTAGTAGTGGGACAGTAATATTACAGGGCTAATATTATTATTATTATTTCTTTTGGTGCGTTTAGATATAGTATGATGGGGTGGGGCGATAAAATTCTTGGTCGTGACTTTGTGCACCCTAGAGCCATATGGTAGAGCCACGTTGTAGACAGAAGTCTACAGTACGAAAGGGCCGGCTCGACCGGGCAGATACCACTGTCTCACAGAAAACTGACGTAAAGCAGCAGCTCGCTGTGGCGTTTCGTTCTGTGAGCGAGACTTCCTGTGGCCCAATTCCCTCCTGCCCTTTCCCAACTCCTATTTCCCTCGTTTTAGGTTCGTAACGCACCCATGATTCTTTTTGTGCCTTGTGTGTCTATGGGCGGTGGAGATCACTTACCACCAGGTGACCCATCTGCTCGTTTGCCAGTTTCTACTATAAAAAAACAGACTCCGGGGTCACTACCCGATCCGGGGATCGAACTCGAGACCTCAAGACGGTAGTCGTACCGCGCACGCAAAACATCCACCGAGGCAGTTGATTTTAAACATAACATAAGCTCACGCCTGTATCCCCGAAGGGGTAGGCAGAGGCGCACTAGCGAACTAGAACACCCACATTTCGCCGAGTTTAGTTCCGTCCCAGATGTGATAGGGGGCGAGCCTATCGCCATATCGGGCACAAATTCCAGACTCCGGGCTGATATGGAAAAATCCAATATCACTTTGCCCGACTCGGGGATCGAACCCGAAACCTCAGAACCGTAGTCGTACCGAAATACCACCACGCCACCGAGGCAGATTTTAAAAACCGGCATAATACTCTTTTCTATTCATCTTAAAGCTACAATTTTCTGTAATAACGTAATGGCGACTTCGAAATGAATTATATAAAGGACAATGGAGTTAAGTGGTGTGGGACCGGGGACTCGCCAGCGGGGAGCCCATCGGGACCATCGGCACACGTAGCGGCGCCGCGTGGCCCAATATGGAGCATAGTCTCTCGCTGTCAAAAGGAAATTAATTTTAACTACTCGTAGCTTTTAGAATCGGAATTTACATAAATTTAAATTTGTTTTTACATAACATAACAAGCTCACGCCTGTATCCCCGAAGCGGTAGACAGAGGCGCACTAGCGAACTAGAACACCCTCATTTCGCCGAGCTTAGTTCCGTCCCAGATGTGATAGGGGGCGAGAAAAAAAATTGTTTTTATTGTTTCATTATTTCTTTCTACTTGCCCTTATCTCACCTAATAACGCATTTTCCAAACATGTTGCAGTTAAGATTTGAATTAGTTTTTATTACTGGCTGCCTGTCTGACGTCAGCTCCCATTTAGGGGATTCGGTCCCGGCCAAATAGTGTTAGAAGTACACCACGCCCGTCCTGGGAATCGAACCGAGGACCTCCCGGTTCACAGCCCATATATTATGTATGAATATAGGCAGTGTTCATGGTATGTGAACAGGGAGGTCCTGGGTTCCCAAGTCGGGTGGGTGTTTTTCTAACATGATTTGCTAGGGACTGCATCCCGATGACATTGACTCCAAGTAAGCCTGTCGTAGAAACCGATCTGAATCTTTTGAGCATCATGAAATAATAGTTAATTACCACGGACATAAAAAAAGTTGAACGGAGTATTAGGAACATTGAAAGTGAAACAGGGTTTTTGGCTCATGCGATCATTCGCCGCCATTAGAAAGAAAGAAAGAAAGAAGTGTTTATTCATGACATGGCATGTAAATACATTTACATATCTGAACTAAAATTAGCAAATAACATGATGCTTTCATGCACACGTCACAAAAACGAAAACTCAGCATATGCTGGTCAATTGGCCAGCGCTGATCTTCCGTTGGACCGTTTGGTGGCGTCACGGGCATCAATTTTATGGGCCGATAAAGAAAAATAAAATAAAAATAATGCTCTAAAAGATTATATTGCGTGTCGATCGAATGAGCCGATAAATCCTGTTTCACTTTCAATATTCCTAACGCTCCGTCCATTTTTTTTACGTCCATATGAACTACCTTCCACCTGCCCTTATCCCACTTCTACGTGTGGTGTATGTTATAGAATAGATTCGACTGTGTTTTTACAACTGGCTACTTGACTAATATATTTTTATTAATTTTATATGAAATTAACGCCATCTAAAATATAGCACTGAAAGAATTATTTAATTATTCGCAAAGAAAAAAAGTAATAAGCATTTGAAATTTGGTGTAACCTTCAAACTGCGGAAAAGAGAAGTATCAGTAAAATCACGTCAGGGCCATAACGGTACGTGCGTTAGAAAGGGATAGCAAGATATCCCCACTACGTCCCCACTCTTGCTCATTGCAGAATTTAAAATATGAATTACTGACTCATTTTTCAACCAATTTCGATGCAGATTTTACAGTAGAGTTTCTTTTTTGTTTTATTTGCTAGTACATATAAAAATGTGTACAAAATCAAACATAGTCAAGTATCCAACTGGCCGCCTGCCTATCTTTGTCCCTTTTGGGGGAATAAAGAGAGACAGTTACATTAAAATTTATATTTTACATTATATAATAATAATATATAATATAAGCCCTGTAATATTACTGTCCCACTGCTGGGCACGGGCCTCCTCTACTAATGAGAGGGGTTAGGCCTTAGTCTACCACGCTGGACTAATGCGGTACGGTACACTTCACATACCTTCGAAATTCCTGTGAAGAAATTCTCGGGTATGCAGATTTCCTCACGATGTTTTCCTTCACCGTTTTATCAAGCGATATTTCACAATAAAATACATTATCATAGAAAAATCTCTGACTGCCTCCGTGGCGTGGTGGTATTTCGGTACGACTACGGTTCTGAGGTCTCGGGTTCGATCCCCGGGTCGGGCAAAGTGATATTGGATTTTTCCATATCAGCCCGGAGTCTGGAATTTGTGCCCGATATGGCGATAGGCTCGCCCCCTATCACATCTGGGACGGAACTAAGCTCGGCGAAATGTGGGTGTCCTAGTTCGCTAGTGCGCCTCTGCCTACCTCTTCGGGGATACAGGCGTGAGCTTATGTGTTATGTTTAGCAAATGAAATCCCAAATTGTCCCCAGTACTGGTTTAAATTAACGTTAAATGAGAATATACTCCCTATACAAATTGTACCGAACCATTAATAGTTGCCAATTACTGCGAATTTAATATAAAGGCTGCCCGGTGGCGTAGTGGTATTGCGTGCGAGTTTGACTACCGTCCTGAGGTCTCGAGTTCGATCCCCGGCGAGGGCAAAATTATATTAGATTTTCGACAGACTTCACAAAAAAGAGAAGGTCCTCAATTCATCTGATTTTTTTATAATGTATGTTACGCGATATCTCCGCCAAATGTGGACCGGTTTTTGAAATTCTTTTTGTGTTCGATAGAGCTTATTTCAGGGTTGGTCCCCATTGATATTATTATTTAACTAGATGCACAATTGACGCTCGGAAAATGGGACAGCAAAGGAGTGCTTAAGCACTCTTTTAGTCTACAGTCGGACGCCGATAGAATTCTAAATTTCAAAATTCAAATTTAAGGATGCTTGCTCATTTCGTTTAAAAAGCTACTTTATAACACGTGCATAGGGTTATATTTGTGTTGATTTAATTAGAACTTGTGATCTTATTCTTTGTTTTATTCCTGAGACCACCTTTTAGGAGGATATTTGCAAAGAACTGTGCATCTACGGTATATTATATTGATGGGATCCCATATAAATTTGGTCACGATCGGATTTCAAGTCGGTCCAATAAGTTGAGATTATTATTATTACCACTGAATTTTCTATGGATTTAAAAATAACACCGGGTTTTGTTGGGTACTTTGGAAGGTCTGTACATGAGTTAACTTGGAAGTATATTATTTGATGGCAACAAATATATATTAAGTGGTAGAGCTATACTGTAGACAGTAAAGTCTATAGCACGAATGGGCCGGCTCGACCGGTTAGATACCACTGTCTCACAGAAAACCGACGTAAAGTGGCAGCTTGCTGTCGCGTTTCGTTCGGTGAGTGAGATTTCCGGTGGCCCATTTCCCCACTCCCTTTCCCAATCCCCTTCCTTCCCCTTCCATTCCCTCCTTTTAGGTTGGCAACTCACCCATGATTCTTTTAGCGTCTTCGGTGTATATGTGCGGTGGAGATCACTTAGCATCAGGTGACCCATCTGCTCGTTTGCCAGTCTCTGCTATAAAAAAATATATATATATACCTTGATTTTTCCAGATATATCCGCTCTCTCCCCGCTGTCAGCTTCCCCCGCTCCTCCCCTCCATCCATCACGCGTGTCACCGTCACTCTGCGTCACTCCGCGTCACTCGCACGTCGCAATTTGTACAAAATACTTCGCAGTAACTGGTTTGGACGCGATTCTTTCATTTCTGCCCCATTTCGCCTTTGAGTTATAAATTGTGTTAGAATTTAACCGACTCGAAAAGGAGGCTTTCAATTCAATCTTTCTTTGTTGTTCAATGTTGTAGAAAGTTACAATTAAGTCGCCTCCTTGGTCTAGTGGCAGCATGTATGGGCTGTAGACCGGGAGGTCCTGGGTTCGATTCCCAGGTCAGGCAAAAAAAAATTTTCTAATTTAATTTGTCCGGGACTGGATCCCTCGGAGGGGGTTGACGTCAGGCAGGCGGCCGGTCATAAAAACTAACCTAAATCTTCTCTGCAACATGCTCTAAAAGTGTGTTGCGCCGACCCCACATTAAGGTGGGATAAGGGCAGGTGGAAAGAAAAGTTGTAGAAAGTTACAACATAGCTAGTCTCAGTTATTACAACCGGCTGCCTGCCTGAAGTCAACCTCCGTTAGGTCCCGATCCGAGTCATACAAACATTTGTCTATATGAGGAGATCGAACCCACGGACTCTCGCTTCACATCCGGCTTTCTGCCTGTAAGGCTGAGGGTGTCTTATAAATTAAACCGATAGTTTAGCCCGCAGTGGTCACCTCCTTGGTCTAGTGGCTGCATATATGGGCTGCGGATCGGGAGGTCCTGGGTACGATTCCCAGGTCGGGAATAAAGATTTTCTAATTAAATTTTCCCGAAACTGATATGACGTCAACACATGCATCCGGTCGTAAAAACTAAGCCAAATCCTTTCCGCTGCTTGAAAAAGTGTGTTGCGCCGACCCCACATTAAGATAAGGGCAGGTAGAAAGAAAGAAGAGTTTAGCCCGCACTTTCCACCCGTTTCGCCCCTTATGTCACTAATACAGTACGCACTTTCTACCTATCGCCCATTTCGCCCCACCGCCGCTATGTTACTAATCCTACACTTTCCGCCCGTTTCACCCCGTTCGCCCCTTCCGCCCCTCCGCCCCTGCCAGTCCCCCATGTCATACATCACGCGTCCCATCACACGTGACAAGTTCGTCAGGCCGCGGTATTGCAAGATTTATTACCTATTGTTCAGATAGTTGAGCAAAGGTTACCCAAGTTAATTAAGGTAAGTAGTAGATCAGTGGCGAAGGTTCCATATAATACGATTCCCTCCGACTTAATAATAATAATATTAATAAGCAAGCAATAAGCATGAATAATACATAATTATTGAATCATCATTCAATAATATTTAATATTAGCCCTGTAATATTACTGTCCCACTGCTGGTCACGGGCCTCCTCTACTAATGAAAGGGGTTAGGCCTTAGTCTACCACGCTGGACTAATGCGGGTTGGTAGACCTCACATACCTTCGAAATTCTTACCGACTTGCCTTTCCCAAACTATTTAGAAAGAGTAGGTATAAAAAAGAACTTACAATCGACTTCCGTTTTTTAAGGTTTCACCCTTTGCTACTGGTAGACGTATGCAACTCCTAATAATCGCTCGTGCTTAGATTTTATTTTCAACCGACTTCCAAAAAGGAGAAGGTCCTCAATTCGTCTGTATTTAGTTAATGTATGTTACGCGATATCTCCGCCAAATGTGGACTGATTTTCAAAATTCTTTTTTTTGTGTTTTCAATAGAGCTCATTTCAAGGGTGGTCCCATATAACGTCACGATCGGATTTGAAGTCGGTGTGATAAGTTTTTAAACTTGTGATTATCAGTAATTAATAATATTATAAACTACATCCATATTTTTAAAGATCATAGAGAATTCAACGGTCCTTTAAATTAGCTTGTATCTCTCATTGTTACGTAAAATGGTTTGAGAGCGAAAAAGTTAAAATACTCTAAGTTAAACATCACTTTTATTTATTGTAATAATGCTAGAAAAGCATTATAGTTCCAAAACTTTTAATATGAATGTTTCGTAGACACGACGTAGCGGCGTACTACCGTAGTACAATCGTAGCCACGTAGCCGCGTAGCGTTATTGTTGCGTAGCAAATCTATGTCATTAGTCAATATGATTGCGGGAAGGAGACGGCCATATTAGGTCGTAGTGTAGTGGGAAAGAGATAGATAAGGGAATTGTATTAGTAGGGTAGTTTTCATTTGTTTAATATTATACATGATTTTTTAGGGTTCTCGAGGCAAATGGCAAAACTAGAACCCTTATAATTTCATTTCCGACTGTCCATACATATGTCAGTCATACTCGGAAACTATTGAATCTAGATAAAATAAAGTAAATGATAAAGTGTGTGCCACGAACTGCCCTCGAAAAGTAGTTTTTTTTATTGTAATTAAAAAAAAATATATTATTTCTATTTTTTTTATAGCAGAGGCTGGCAAACGAGTAGATAAGTCTCCCATAGACACCCAAGGCATAAAAAGAATCATGGGTGCGTTGACAACCTAAAAGGAAGAAATGGGAAAGGAGGGAAAAAGGGAAAAAGAATTGGAAAAGGAAGGGAGGGGGGCGAAATAGGCCACCGGAAATCTCAAATTCTATTCCTTGCAGGCCGCTTCCAACAGGTCAATCTGGAAACCTTTTGGAACCCGTCATCCCCCTATGAGGAATCCAGTCCCGAATAATTAAATTAGGAAATTTGCTTTACCCGACCTGGGAATCGAACCCAGGACCTCCCGGTCCACAGCCCATGTATGCTGCCACTAGACCAAGGAGGCGGCGAAAAAAGTTCTGCACTAAAACCAACTAAAATCAATTCCCAAAGCCAACGTTAAACTTCACATTTGTTAGCGACTCTACAATCTGATTTGTATTAAACCGTGCAAAAACTTTATTCCCGTATTTCCTGAACCGGAATATAACCCCGCCCCTTCACCCCCTCACCTCACACCCCCAAAACTTGGCCCATTAGCTAAATATGAATTATTTTCATTTACAATGGAATTTCGACTTTGACATGTGGAGTAATGGTACATTTTAATTTGTGTTTTTAGAAAGCTGTTCAAAATCTTCAAAGTTTTCCGAAATGTACAGAAACGTGTGAAAAGTAAAACAGTTGGTTTTAAATATAATTTAATTGAGAATGGTTTGATATTCTAAGGGTTCCGTAGCCAAATGGCGAAATCGGAACCCTTATAATTTTGTGTTTTTTTATGTATGTTCATCGATAACTCCGAGACGCTTTAACCGATTTGGGGGTTAATTTTCCTTTATTTGTGAAGAGTTAAAAAGAAAAAGTCACAATAGAAATAAATTTTAAAAAGCTAAAAAAGCTGTACACCATATATCCTTGCTTTCCTTATAGTCGGTGCCTTTTCGTTTGATCTATATTGGCTCTGGCTCGTAAGGGTAGGTCGAGGAAAAACAGTGTTAAAATCTGACCTGGAATTCGAACCCAAGATCTTTCGGTATAGTATAATTTTGACATTTATTTATTAGGTCTACTATCAACCATACACCATTACATAGGAAAAAAGAACATGTGTAAACTATATCTAAGTATATGATTGTTCTAAAGCAGACACAACATTCACTATGTTGATTACAACTGGTTAATCACGTAAGAGTAAATAAACATTATGACATCAAAGTATAACAATCTAAATATACAAAACATAAAAATAACAACTACAATCAAGCAATCAAGTGCCTTAACACGTCCGCAAAGCTTACATAAAATCAGAGGAGCGTAAAAATTTTCGGAAATTATAAGATGAGTTCGCATGGATGTCGACAGCTGTACTGTGACTGTTCAATAGCTGACATAGTCTGGGTACCGGGGAATTACATCCAAGCACAGATCTACGCAATGGAGGCAATAAAGGAGTCATTGGGAATCTTGGAATTCTATTAGGTATTCCAAGATTCCCAATGACTAGACCCAATGTCATTAGACCAGACGTGACATAGTTACTATACATATCTCCACTCAAAAAGCATCACCCTCTTTTCAGTGCAGTCGGTTAAAAAGCAAAGCTGCCGTCTAACGAGGTACCTCAGTGACACTCCAATATTTGAAAATGGAACATTTATCAAAACAAATTACTCTTGAAAACGTCTCATACAAAACTGGCCTCATAATTTCATGCGGTGGGCAGTACATTAAATGCTATACATCCTAAAATCACCTCTATTACTTTAACGAAAAGAACTACATTTCTGTATCAATTTATTTACTTGTGATCTTCTGCAATTGTGTTAGATAATTTGTCACCAATTGAAATTTTGGAAAAGGAATTCGCTGGTAATGCTTTTGCGTGAAATGGAACGCATTTATACAAAAGTGTTGGTTGTTACGTTCCTTTCGAATTGGGAATGCCCATTGATTGTTGACTGAAATGGAACGTAAATTAATAAATGTGAATAGAAATGGTATTATAATAAGTAGTATAATAAGTAAATGGGATACAGACGCGATTTATTTGTGCCTAAAGTGCGGTGGCTTCTGAGAGATATTGTGGAATGAAGGTTATTTAACAGACCGACTATTATGGCTGTCTCTTTTGTACTCATTATTATGTGTTTAATTTTTTTATTTTTATTTAAGATTTCTTCTATTGTTGCTTGATAAAATTAAATTATTCCTTTCTTATTTTATAGACGTCGAACAATGTAACGTTAGTAATATACAATACTCGAATAATCATATTATGTGTGTTATTGGATAAGTTACTTGACTATGCTTGATTTTCATTACCATACGAAATCCAACACTTGCTGCCATTATGGTGTTCTCTGAGATGTTAATTGGAGATGGCATCCATTTACCATCAGGGGAACTATTGGAGCGTCTATTTTTGCTAACATAACGTATCTGTTTACCGATATCCTTTTTACTCTATGACGATTCGAATTTCGAAATGGCACAACGCTTGCGCGCCGACTGCACCGGGCGGGATCAGGCAAGCCAGTCGCCCGCGAGTCGTCGCGCGAAGTAAGCGCGTGATATTATACTTCAACGAGGCCTCAACCACCTGTTCGATTTTTAAAAATTACGCGTTCTTTTTTCTAATCAACTTTTTGTTGGATTGCTGGCTGAATGTTTATTTTTGTTTTCTATTTTTTATTAAGATAAATCGAACGTGATTTCTATATTATCTGTGGTAAGTTTTATCGATCGAATTGGATATTTATTTTAGAAATTTGCTTATCAATTAACAGGTAAAGGCTATAAACGCGTTTTAATTTTGTAGCTAAATATTTATTTAATTTCATTTTTTAACAATTACAGACAAGACAATGAAATACAACTAGAAACAAAGATACGTTGTACATATTATACTATAAAATAAGTGAATTTGAGCGGTAGAGTCATACTGTAGATAGTAAAGTCTACAGCACGAATGGGCTGACTCGACCGGGCAGATACCACTGTCTCACAGAAAACCGACGTAAAGAGGCAGCTTGCTGTCGCGTTTCGTTCGGTGAGTGCGATTTCCGGTGGCCCATTTCCTCCCTCCCTTTCCCAATCCCATTTCCCTCCCCTTCCATTCCCTTCTTTTAGGTTGGCAACGCACCCATGATTCTTTTTGTGTCTTGGGTGTCTATGGGCGGTGGAGATCACTTACCATCAGGTGACCCATCTGCTTGTTTGCCAATCTCTACTATAAAAAAAAAAAATATTCCAACACAACAATCCAATTACACGCCTGTGCTGTTTACTCTCCGTTGGACTGTAATTTTTCATCAGATATCTGGCTTTGGAGAACACTATCGAAATCATTTGATAAAAATCTAAAAAATAAAATATATTGTACATTTGTCCACATTGCCAAAGATATCGCCTAATATACATAGCAGAAAATATGCAGATAAATCAAGCACTCCTCTTTGTGAATTCGGTTAATATAGTAGTATAAATTATTCTGCAGCTTTGCGACAGATGGAAATGGATTGCTCCAGAACGAAAATGCCATCTGTACTAATATTAAAATGTGACTCCGTCTGCTATGATTTCACTGTTAAACCACTGATTTTGATAAAATTGTGTATGAAGAAACCTTGAACTGCAAGGAGGAACATAGGCTACCTTTACAACTTTAGGTGTGTTAAAATTAATTGTATTATAGCAGAGACTGGCAAACAAGCAGATGGGTCACCTGATGGTAAGTGATCTCCACCGCCCATAGACATCCAAGATACAAAAGGAATCATGGGTGCGTTGCCAACCTTAAAGGAGGGAATGGAAGGGGAGGGAAGGGGATTGGGAAAGGGAGTGAGGAAATGGGCCACCGGAAATCTCACTCACCGAACGAAACGCGACAGCAAGCTGCCACTTTACGTCGGTTTTTTGTGAGACAGTGGTATCTAACCGGTCGAGCCGGCCCATTCGTGCTATAGACGTTACTGTCTACAGCGTGGCTCTACCACTTGGCCACCACTTTTTTAACATTAATTCGAATCAAAATACCTATACTGTATAATTTAGCATCATGATCGCTCGTCTTAAGTGTTGAATCCTGGACCTCACAGTTCAGTACAAAGTCACTAGACCAATGGCCTCTGTGACCTATTTTGAACAGTGTTCAAAATATAATTCCTACACAGGCAACCTAAACTATTCAACGGCAACCTCGACAGACAAACTTTTAATTCTATCAGCAACTTAATTTTGGCTGGACTAAAGGTTGATTGCCTCGGTGGGGTGCTTGTATTCTGGTACGACTACCACCCTGAGGTCTCGGGTTCGATCCCCGGGTCGGGCAAAGTGATATTGGATTTTTCCATATCAGCCCGGAGTTTGGAATTTGTGCCCGATATGAGGATAAGCTCACCTCCTTGGTCTAGTGGCAGCATGTATGGGTTGTAGACCGGGAGGTCCTGGGTTCGATTCCCAGGTCAGGCAAAATAAATTTTCTTATTTAATTTGCCCGGGACTGGATCCCTCATAGGGGGTTGACGTCAGGCAGGCGGCCGGTCGTAAAAACTAAGCCAAATCCTCTTTGCAACATGTTTGAAAAAGTGTGTTGCGCCGACCCCACATTAAGGTGGGATAAGGGCAGGTAGAAAGAACGACGGTAAGCTCGCCCTCTATCACATCTGAGACGGAACTAAGCTCGGCGAAATGTGGGTATTCTAGTTCGCTAGTGCGCCTCTGCCTACCCCTTCGGGGATACAGGCGTGAGCTTATGTGTAGGTTAATTTTGTTATACGAATTGGTCATTACGGATTTAGGGGTTTTGGGGTTAAATGTCAGCATATAGTCGCGTTATCTATCAGTCAGTGTATTTTTATAGCAATAGCCATCGACCCGACCTATTCCTGCTGTAGACATGATTGCTTACAGCGTGGCTCTACGATCCGTATAGAATTTAACCCTAGAACGACGAAAATATATTGTCTACTTATATTGAACTGTATTTATTAATTTAAAACTTTATATAATATTCATAAGTTTAAACATTTGACGGTCCAACTTCAAATCCGATCGTAACCAAATTTATATGAGACTGCCCTTGAAATAAGCTCTATCGAACACAAAAACAAAATTGAAAACCGATTCGACTGATTTCCAAAAAGGAAAAGGTCCTCAATCCGTCTGTATTTTATGCGATATTTCCGCCAAATGTGGACCGATTTTCAAAATTCTTAGTGTTTTCGATAGAGCTTATTTTCTAATTACGATAAGTTCGAGACTGGATCTCACATACGGGGGTTGACGTCAAACAGGGAGCCGGTCTTAATAACTAAGCCAAATCCTTTCTGCAACATCCTTGATAAAATGCAAATCGCAGCTAAAAAGATGGTTTGGATGGCAAGTGAAAAACTGCCAAATAAAAGTATTTTCTGTAAGGGAGTAATGAGTAATGGTGAGGATTTTGACGGGAAGACTGACAGGGTGGGCGTCTCTTGTTAAATTTATTTTATATTATTCTCTAGAGCTGTGTTTGTTGTTTAATGTGATGTGGTTTTATATACCAAAATTCTGCGAAGATGGACAGTATAATGTGGAAACCGGTGATCTTTCATGAGTTTTGCTTGGTGCGTTGGCTGGCTTTGTCCGGTAGATTGGCTGAGTGAAGGTCATCTGAGGAACACCGCGCTTAAAGGAATTTCCGTCATAATCCCAGCAGGACGTTGAGA
This sequence comes from Clanis bilineata, assembly GCA_036417725.1. Lineage (NCBI taxonomy): Eukaryota > Metazoa > Arthropoda > Insecta > Lepidoptera > Sphingidae > Clanis > Clanis bilineata. Next base: position 331,568 of record CM071138.1, on the reverse strand, counting down.
TCATCAACATCTGAGTCTCATGGTCATTGTGAAAATTTGATAATTGCTAATTTGCTAATTTTGATAATTGCCTTGACATTAGATTAATCACCGCATATGCGTGGAAGCCTTTATTTTTAAAAGAAGAAGAGTAGTAATGTTGTCTATTGCCTGATTCTATCATAGTACCACGAATGTGCTGGTGGTAGGATATTCGTATCCGCCCGGATGGCGACCACCGTACACATGGTGCTAAAGCCTGCCATAGAGACCAACACTCCGCGTGTGGTTCGCGTTCTAGTCTAATGACAACATTATACTATACCGAGAGATCCTGGATTCGAATACCAGGTCAGTAGCCCGAGCACGAAAAACTAATGTAAATGTAAATGTATTCGAGTTCGCTGCGCACTGATGACGTAAGGTTAATATTTCATACAAATTTCATAGACGCGCATCGAGTTCGAATACATTTACATTTACATTAGTTATTTGTGCTTAGGCTACAGGTTTTTACCTGCCCTTATATGCCAGAGTCAATGTAGATCAAATGAAAAGGCACCGACCACTAAGAAAGTAACAAATTATTTTTCTTGATTTTTTTTAATCGGTTTATAAATTTTATTTTTATTGTCAAAGACTTCTAAGTTCTATGTATATATTAGACAAGCTGTTTAAAAGTAAAAATGTGGTACATGACGGCAAGTGTTTGACGTTTCACGGCTAAACAAAAGAGCATTCGCTTTGCTGGTGGTAGGATATTCGTATCTGACCAGATGGTGACCACCGTACACATGGTGCTAAAACCAGCCATAGTGACCACCACTCCGCGTGTGGTTCGCGATCTAGAATCAGCTAGTGTTCTTCCGGTTCTCTCGAGGGGCTTGATGGTTGGTTGAGACGGGTTTAGAGGTATCCCTGTGTCTGCATCGGTCATCCACCTGTTTTGTCGTAAGCCTCTCGATTTGCTTCTTCCCTCTTCGGATTCGGAGTGTGAAGAAGCATAAATCAGGTGCAGTGTAGTCACTTTGCCGTGCCCAGAAAATAAAATGTATGATTTTGAATTTCACTGTGCTCACAACGTTTGCTATATTTTTTGTACAAAAGCCTCTGGCAGACGCCTTTTGTCTGAATTCTTTGTGTAAAACGCCTTGTAATTGGGGGCTCGGCACAGCCAGCGTAATAATAGCGACCGTCGCTTTTATGTGCTTTGAATACTCGACAATTGGCAACAGAGAAATGTTTTAATACCGAATTTGCCTGTTATTTGGAATTGTATTTTGCCCGGAGTATTGCTATAGGGTATTCATATCCGCCTGGAGCGATCACACACACACGTACAAACACACACATACTCACACACAACACACAATGGTACACATGGTGTTAAAACCTGGGGCATTTCACGTCAAGCGGGCAACGAAAAAAAAAAATTAGGTTCTGAAATTCGTTCATATTTTGCTTATTTATACTTCTAGAGGGATGAACGTGTACACAATTTTTTTTTTATAAAAAGTTTAATTGTCAAATTATGGCCTTCTAAAATATTGACCTCACCGGTGTAAGGGTTCCATTGGGAGGTATTTTGCGTATAGAAGTAATTTATAATAAAATAACAAATATAGTGTTTTGGGTAGTAAACTTAATGGACTTTTTGATTTTTTCAACCGATTTGAAATTTAATTTAATTATCATGTGTTAAACCGGAAATAAAGATTTCAAAACGAAATTTTAATAGTTTGGACCACAACATTCTTAATATTATTTATTCGAGAATAAAGCTTGGCATACACAGATTCTACCATAAAAATTGTAAATGGGGTGCTACATTCGTTTAGGAATTATATCAATTCGAGTACGTACATGTCGTACTGATCGAGGTACCTGACGCTTGCAATAGTCGGCTATTTTGCGTAAAAAAGAATACACACAGTAAAATTCCTTTGAAGTCACCTTTTTATGCATGATTATAATATTTACAGTTAATTTTATATTATTAACCGACTGATCCTGAAGGACGATAATATTTTTCGAGTATATGGAGTATATGGAGTTTCGAGGATGGAGGGAACGTGTCGACCAGTGATGGGTCCTCTGGCTTCCTGCTTAGCTAGCTTCTACTGCGTGGGATTATCTTGGGACCTTAGGAGGTAACGTGTCGACCACTACCGACTTCGCTTCCACACCGTGGGTCGTCTAATAAACCACCAACTCACATCCGTCGTGTGTCTTATTCACTTCACCTCTCCCTTGCGCTGATTAGGGGGGTTACCACCACCTCTTATAGCAGTATTATTATCATCTTACTACCGATTCCCATACAAAACAAACGAAGAACGATTATTATAATACTGCTATAAGAGGTCGTGGTAACCCTGCAGATTGTTATCCAACGTTACAATGTTCATTTTAAATTTTTTGTTGCATTTTTTAATCATTATTTTGTAGTTAACTAGACATATAACTCTGCCTATCCCATAAAAACAACGTGATGTTACGTTACAGACCGGCCTTGACGTCTCTGCCAAGTGTCCAATTACACGGAAAACTCGTTTCAATAATAAATGTTGGTCGTTATTCAGAAATGTGAACAAAAGAAATTCTACGATGCGCTCGCTCTACCGACAATTTTATATACATATGCCAACATATAGGTGTATCTATACGATAAAAAAAATGATTTTATATGTTTATACATAATACAAAAAAGAAAATGTTAAACCGACTTTAAATTAAAACTACCAATGTCTACTAACCCGCATTAGTCCAGCGTGGTAGACTAAGGCCTAACCCCTCTCATTAGTAGAGGAGGCCCGTGACCAGCAGTGGGACAGTAATGTTACAGGGCTGATATTATTATTAAAATGAAAGCCTCAGAAATTTTAAAACTTAACAGACCTAATTCAAATCCGATCGTGACCAAATTTATATGGGACCACCCTTGAAATAAGCTCTATCGAACACAATAAGAATTTGGAAAATCGGTCCACATTTGGCGGAGATATCGCGTAATATACATAAAAAAACCACAAGAAACCACAGCTTCGCGGTTTCTACTATCTCGGCCCGAACTAAGAAGTTCGGTAACTCCTACCTTTGCCGTACCGTGAAACTGTGGAATAGTTTGCCGGCATACGTATTCGCTCTCTCCTATAACATTGGGTCCTTCAATAGGAGTGTGAAGAAGCATTTATGCATATGCAGGCCGGCATGATACTGGTCGCCACCGATGGATACAAGGTCTATGGGTGGTGGCTGGTATTTTTGGACCGCACATCGCTTACCATCAGGTGTTGTGTGGTCACTTTGCCGTGCTCGGATAAAAAAAAAAAAAAATACCGATGAATTGAGGAGCTCCTCCTTTTTGGAAGTCGATCGAAAATAATTTCTTACTGTCTTTGGAGTCGGTGCCTTTTCATTCGATCTGCATCGGCCTCTGTTCCGCGGAATTATTACCCAACGAACCTCAACAGTAAGCTGTCACTTTACGTTTATTTTCTGTGAGAAAGTTGCATCAAGCAGGTGCCAGACGAAAGCTCACGCCTGCATCCCCGACGGGGTAGGCAAAGGCGCACTAGCAAACTAGAACACCCATACTTCGCGGAGCTTATTTCCGTCCCAAATGTGATAGAGGGCGAGCCTATCACCGTATCTGGCACACATTCCAGACTCCGGGCTGATATGGAAAAATCCAATATCACCAAATATCACTTTGCCCGATATCGACCTGAGGATCGAACCTGAGACATCAGGAACGTAATTGTACCGAAATACGATTATGCCACCGAGGCAGTCCCAAATCGTGTTAGAAATATATAATTACAACCCAGGTGACCTCAGTCCATGGCCTACATACACTAACTAAACGTATGAGGTGACCCCAAACTCCCTAACCTCCCGTCTAATGTCAGTAATTTGTCCCCAAAGTTTTTCCATCGCGCGGTCTCCACCAGTAACTTATATCGACAATAAAATGTACTAACTTTGTTCAGTTGTTTTTGTTGTGCAAGAAAATAAGAATGAAAGTGACTTATTTAGCAGCGAGGGGCCCGTATAATATGCTTATTTTGTGCTTACCTTGGTAAATTACCTACTTATGCATACACACCCACACCCACACACATATACACACACACACACACACACACACACTGACTCACTCACGCACACACACACACACACACACACATACACACACACACACACACACACACACACACACACACACTGACTCACTCACGCACACACACACACACACACACACACACACACACACACACACACACACACACACACACACACACACACACATACGAACTCACCACACACACACACGATTTTTAATTATTTAGTAAACATTAACCGAGTTCAAAAAAGTCGAGCTTCTCAATTCTTTGGGCCTGTGTTGTCACTTGATGTGTTTTCCTTCATCAGATTTTGACCTTTATAAGTTACTGTTGTAAGTTGGCCAGGACACTTGGCAAGGTGCTGAGATGACAGGTGGAGTAAATTGTTGACCGAATGATGACCACCTGAGGGTCGCAGATCCTGTGTCACACCTCTGTCAAGACGGGCAGACGATTTTGCCGTCTTCGGGTAATCGGGGAACGTTATGTACGTTTTCAAAACAGATTCCAACGAATTGTTAACCTCCTCGTTTTATAAAGTCGGTCGAAAGTGCAGATAATTAATAAATAATAATAAATAAATAACACCCAACAGTCACACACATAGTCCTGACCCCACATTAAGTAGTATCTTATATCTTATATCTTTGTGTTGTGGGTTTGAGCAACTACGAGAAACTTTTGGTCTCACAACACTCAGACCCGAAACAAATATCTGTGGGCCACACAAACATTTGTCCCGGTGCGGGGATCGAACCCGCGGCCTCTCGCTTCACAGCCGGCTACTCGCCCACTGCGCCTCGGAGGCTGTCAATCAATGTCAGATGAATATAGAACTCCATTTATTCAATATCATTAATGTAGTCACTCCGAGAAATGAAATATTATGTTGAAACTTGAAATAATTATCGGAATGCGTTTTCAATATAGATAATGCAGTGTTCTCGACGAAGTCACGTGGGATACCAGCGCCGGGAGTGTGTGTCGTGATGTTTAATAACATTAACGTGGAATCCCGTGGGATATTTGATGTGAGATATGTGTAGGATTGGTAGCATAAATAATAGTCTGATGTAGGATTGGTCGGTTTTAGTGATTTTGATGATATACAATTATATTTGATTAATTTTTTAAAGAATATAATATTACGTAAGTTCACGCCTGTATCCCCGAAGGGGTAGGCAGATATGCACTAGCCAGAACAATATAAATAATATTTTTTTTTCGAATATCGTTGACAATTTTTCAAGATTATTTTTGTGTTCGATAGAGCTTACTATAAGGGTGGTCCCATATTTACGTCAAATATGATGAATTTTGAATTCGGTATTTAAGTTTGTGGTATGTATTTTGTAGTATGAAGATGTGGAGTGGGAGGTCCTGGGTTCGATTCCCAAGTCGAGTAAAGCGATTTTTCTAATTTGATTACTGTTGAAGTCAGGCAGGCAGCCGGTCGTAAAAACTAAGCCAAATTATTTCTGCAACATGCTTGAAAAACTGTGTTGTGCCGACCCTATATAAAGGTGGGATAAGGGCAGGGAGAATTAAATAAAGAAAAAAAAGGAATGTGTTTTGTAATAGTCGGTATTCAAATATTAATATGTAATTATTCTCGTGTCATGGCTACAGACTACAGTGACGTAGCAGCGTAGCATCGTAGTATCTCGTAGCGCGGTTACGAAATTCGTAGCTTCGGGGCGGGGCTTAGCGGTCGGGGGCTCGTCAGCCATTAATATTACAAGTTTTGTTTGTTTATGTTAAGTGTTGCCACATGTTAGTTCAAATTAACGGGATGGGTGGCAGTGGCGAAGGGTGAAAAATTCCAAAAGGGAAGCCAATTACACTTTCTCTTTTAGATGACAGCCTACGTGGCGCAGCGGGCGGGTAGCCGGCTGTGAAGCAAGAGGCCTCGGGTTTGTTCCCGCATTGAGACAAATGTTTGTGTGTCCCACAGATATTTGTTTCAAGTCAGGGTGTTGTGAGACCGAAAGTCTCTCACAGTCTCTGACACCCACGATACGGGTTATACCTAGTGAGGGGTCAGGACAAGGTGTGTGACTGTTGGGTGTATTGTTTTTTTTTTTTTCATTTATTAGTCTACAATCTGGCAAAGGGAAGCCGGTAGGAATCGGGTTGGACGGACCCTTCGCCACTGAGTGGTATTCCATTCTGCTTATTGAAGTCGATTTTCCACGTTTTAATATTGTGATTTACTCTAAACGTTTGACTAGCAGCGCCTCTTGCGGAAACTGTAACGTATTAAAATTTACGGAGAAAGCAAAACTATCATCATGATCGAGAAGCGAAATAACAAAGATTAACTCATATTACGGAGGAATTGACAATTGATAAAATCTCATTTATATTTATATGCTAAAGTGAGCAAAAAGTGCAAAATGGTAAAGTAATATTGTTTTTTGTTATTCAGTATCATCCCGCAGTCGCCTCCTTGGTCTAGTGGCAGCATGTATGGGCTGTGAAACGGGAGGTCCTGGGTTCGATTCCTAGATCGGGCAAAGCAAATTTTCTAATTTAATTTGCCCGGGACTGGATCCCTTAATTGGGGGTTGACGTCAGGTAGGCGGCCGGTCGTAAAAACATAACCCAATCCTATGTACAACATGTTTGAAAAAGTGTGTTGCGCCGACCCCACATTAAGGTGGGATAAGGGCAGGTAGAAAGGAAGAGTATCATCCCGCTGTATGGAGTTTGTGCTTCATATGGCTATAGGTTCGCCCATTACATCTGGGACGGAAATGACCTCGGCGAAATGTAGGTGTTCTAATTCGCTAGTTCGCTCTGCCTACCCCTTCGGGAATACTGGCATTTGTATATGTTTATTTATGTAGAGTGAGCATCTCTGAATAAAATATTCATAGTATGGAGTTACATCAAATATGTCACAGGTTATGAATAAAAATTGACATCGCTTGAATATCTCGATAAGCAGAGAGACGCAGTGTAAATATACATGCACTATGATGCTCGTGCCTCTGCTCATACGATAAGACTTTCTTTTTGACCGACTTCCAAAAAAGAGAAGGTCCTCAATTCGTCTTTTTTATGTATGTTACCCGATATCTCCGCCAAATGTGGACCGATTCTCAAAATTCTTTTTGTATTTGATAGAGCTTATTTCAAGGGTGGTCCCATATAAGTTCAAACACGATCGGATTTGAAATCGGTCTGTTAAGTTTTTTAACTTAAGATTATGTTAAATTTAGTCTGTGTCACTCAGTTATACTCGTAGTATAGAGGTATATAGAAGTAAGATAGAAAAAAACAATATTTCTGCTCACATGAAAAACAACCTGCAGTCCGATCAAGAATATTTTTGACAAACGAATTGGACTCGAGTTCGATATGCGTCTGTGTCATTAATGCGCTCCAAAGATAAATTATTACCAACCATAGGACGTCCACTGCTGGACATATTTTAACCGATTCCAAAGAAGTTTATCAATTCAACTCGTATGTTAGAACGGAAACAATATAGTTAGAATGGCACAATATTCGTCGATGCCTTTTTGACCAACTTCCAAAAAGGAGAAGGTCCTCAATTCGTCTGTATTTTTTTATGTATGTTACGCGATATCTCCGCCGAATGTGGACCGATCTTCAAAATTCTTTTTGTGTTCGATAGAGCTTATTTCAAGGGTGGTCCCATACAAATTTGGTAACGATGGGATTTGAAGTCGGTCCGTTAAGTTTTTAAACTTGTGATTATTTTATCTGCATCGGCTTCGACACCGACTACAAGAAAGTAAAAAATAATTATTTTGACTTTTTAATGTTCAATTTCGAAGTCTGTTTTAAAGTTTATTATACTTTAAATATGGAAGTTGGTTTTGAAGTTTTATTAATGAATAACACAAGCATAAATTTGAATGAGTGATGAACCTAAGACTTCGTGGTGTTTAAGTTTTGTGTCTCTAGAGCCTATCCCGATGAGGCGACATAGAGCAGCTGATGTATTTATAAAACATCGATCGTGGTTCATTAATATTTATCTATGGTACTATAGAGAGGTGCCGCAAGAAGGGAGTGCTCCGGGATTGTACTCATTTTTACCCGACATCAAAAAAGGTTGTCAATTTTCGCTGACTTGGTCGGTTTTATTTAACATAATATAAGCTCACGCCTGTATCCCGGAAGAGGTAGGCAGATGAGCACTAGTGAACTAGAACACCCACATTTATCCGAACTTAGTTCCAGATGTGATAGGGGGCGAGCCTTTCGCCATTTCGGGCACAGATTCAAGACTCCGGGCTGATGTGCAAAAATCCAATATCACTTTGTTCGACCCGGGGATTGAACCCGAGACCACGGTAGCGTACGGAAATACAACTACGCCACCGAGGCGGTCTCAGGCAGTCGGACAGTCGGTTTTATTTATTACAAAAATTTGACATGACATGTAGAGTTTTTTTATAGCAAAGCCTGGCAGAGGTGTGTCATTTGATGGTAAGTGATCTCCACCGTCCATAGACACCCAAGACATAAAAAGAATCATGGGTGAGCTACTTGTCTGAAAGGCGGGGAATGGGGGTTGGGAAAGTGTGGAGGGAAATTGAACCACCGGAAATGTAACGAAAGATAATAGCGACCTTCGGTTTTCTGTGAGCAGTGGTATCAAACCGGTCGATCTGGCCCATTCGTGCGGTCTACTGCATGGCTCTATCACTCAATACGACAGATAAATACAGTAATTATTGATAAGGACACTTAGCGCCATTATAACATGCTCTATATTTGTAGTCGTCCGATAAATATTTATCTTAAACGGTGCAGACTGCGAAAGTGCACCGGGATTTATGCGAGATACACGAGTTTCTGCAGAAATATTCAATTTTAATGTATTTCATACCGTGGTGATTCAAGTTGAGAGTATTATTCTTATTTATTTATACTGATGTGTGGTTTCTGTTGCTATAGTAAATAATAAATACACTCGCTAGTCATATACATAGTCCTGATACTAGGTTTAATCTGTAGAAGGTATCAGAAACTACAAAAGATACATAGTCTCACAACATCCCAAACAAATATCAGTAGGCCACACAATCATTTGCTTCGGTTCGTAAATCGAACCTGCGGCCTCTCGTTTCACAGCCGGCTACTCGCTCGCGGAGGCTGTCAAAGAAGCAATAAATATAGGTACTTCTATTTACTTCTTTCTTCTTCAAAGTGTGAAGCCTGACTAAATAGTCCGGCATGATTCTGCTGACTATCGTTATACAACAACGAACATCGATCAATCGATAAAATGAGTGGTAGAGCCACGCTGTAAATAGTAACGTCTACAGCACGAATGGGCCGGCTCGGCCGGTTTGATACCACTGTCCCACAGAAAACTGGCGTAAAGTGGCAGCTTGCTGTCGCGTTTCGTTCTGTGAGCGAGATTTCCGATGGCCCATTTCCTCACTTTTCCAATACCTTTTCCCTCCCATTCCAACCCCTCCTTTAGGTTGTCAACGCATCCATGATTCTTTTTGTGCCTTGGGTGTCTATGGGCGGTGGAGATCACTTACCATCAGGTGACCCATCTGCACATTTGCCAGTCTCTCAGTCCAGTCAAAATAAAAAACAAAAATTCTGCTTAGCTAGTTTTTTGGACTGCACTACGCAATACTACTACTTATCAGTTGTACTCAATTTGCCGATCTGGAATGAAAATATGAAACTTATAATCCCGTGAAATTCCCGAGATCTCACCTGCGGCGTCATTTCTCTACCTACGAAGCGGCGCCATATTTGTGTCGCTTCGTTTTATTTTTGTTTTATGATCTTCTTTAATTCTTTATGTCACATAAAAGTATTTTTACGCGAGTTTGTTTCTGGAGTATCTTGAGTCTCTAATATAATAAATGACAAATATTGTATTAATTTTGGAACGACTTTCAAATAGGAGAAGGTCCTCAATTCGTCAGTTTTATCTGCATGTTACGCGATATGACAAATGTGGACCTTTCTTTCTGTCTACCTGCCCTTATCCCACCTTAATGTGGGGCCGGCGCAATACACTTTTTCAAGTATGTTGTAGAGAGGATTTGGCTAAGTTTTTGCGGCAGGCCGCCTGCCTGACGTCAACCCCCTATGAGGGATCCAATCCCGGGCAAATTAACATAACATAACATGACATAAGCTTACGCCTGTATCCCCGAAGGGGTAAGCAGAGGTGCACTAGCGAACTAGAACATCCACATTTCGCCGAGCTTAGTTCCGTCCCAGATGTGATAGGAGCGAGTCTATCGCCATATCGGGCACAAATTCTAGACTCCGGATTGATATGGAAAGATCCATTATCACTTTGCCCGACTCGGGGATTGAACGCGAGACCTCAGAACCGTAGTCGTACCGAAATACCACCACGCCACCGAGGCAGTAGAAAATTCGCTTTGCCCGTCCTGGGAAGTGAACCCAGGACCTCCCGGTCCACAGCCCAATGACTAAAGAAAAAAATAAGAGGACCCTATTTACATGTAAGTTGTCACCGTGTCATAAGAATTAAATAACGTATAAATAATTATTTACTTACACAGCCAATAGTTAGAAATATAAAAAAAACTCACGGCTGGTCTATATGATTCTGTAAAATCACTAGTTTCAGTTTTCATTATTATTTTTGTGTCTTAGTTGTCTATGGGCGGTGGAGATCACTTACGATCAGTAGCCCGAGCACGAAAAACTAATGTAAATGTAAATGTATTCGAGTTCGCTGCGCACTGATGACGTTTAGTTAATATTTCATACAAATTTCATAGACGCGCATCGAGTTCGAATACATTTACGGTTGTCAGATATTTTCCTGCTCAGGCCGCTGGTGACCCATCTGCTCCTTTGACAGTCTGTGCTATAGAAACGTATACAACCCACATAAGAAGTGAATCATCATCATCAGCCACAGGACGTCCCCTGCTGAACATAGGCCTCCCCCAAAGATTTCCAGATCGACGGAGATTGAAGTGAATAAAAATTTATAATCAATATTATGTTTTAATAAATACTTAAGTAATATAACAATATAATTATAATTTATTCAGCCTTGTAGTATCTGTGCGCGACGCCGTCCCATTCTGTGCTGGTAATAGTCTGCAAAAAATCATAAGTTTAAAAACTTAACAGATCGACTTCAAATCCGGTCGTGCCCAAATTTATATGGGCCCATCCTTGAAATAAGCTCTATAGATCACAAAAAGAATTTTGAGAATCGGTCCAAATTTGGCGGAGATATCGCGGAACATACATACAAAAAATACAGACGATTTGAGGACCTCCTCGTTTTTGGAAGTCGGTCAAAAAATAAGTAAATTTGACATTTTGTAATGTAAAGGACTTGGGATAAGTACGAAAAAACGTGTTTAACCCATATTTTCTGATTTCGGGGGTCCCGTGGTGGTCATAAATCTTTATGACTTTTTCGAATATTTGCATAACGGTTAAAAAATATAACAGTCCCCTCCTTGGTTTAGTGGCAGAATTTATGGGCTTCTGGACCGGGAGGTTCTGAGTTCGATTTTCAGGTTGGGCAAAGAGAACTTTCTAATTCAATTTGCCCCCACATTATCCTCTGACGGGCAGCACGACTTCCGGATGCCGAGACACTTATGTAACATATATATGTGCCACCTCCAACGGGTTAAGGTGGGATTAGGCATAATACCTCGGTGGCGTGGTTGTATTTCGGTACGACTATGGTACTGAGGTCTCGGGTTCGATCCCCGGGTCGGGCAAAGTGATATTGGATTTTTCCATATCAGCCCGGAGTCTGGAATTTGTGCCCGATATGGCGATAGGCTCGCCCCATATCACATCTGGAACGGAACTAGGCTCGGCGAAATGTGTGTGTTCTAGTTCGCTAGTGCGCCTCTGCCTACCCCATCGGGGATACAGGCGTGAGCTTATGTTATGTTTTCAACCAATTTCGATGCATATTTTACAGAAGGGTTTCTTTTTTGTTTTATTTGCTAGTACATATAAATGTGTACAATATCAAACATAGTGAAGTACCCAATTTATGTCGAAAGTTTTACAGCTGTACTAACTAATGACACTTACCACCGTCAGTTCATCATCAGTATATTCCCGTTTGAAGGTGACCGTTCCTTTACTGGTGGTAACGACTTGCGTCACAGTGTCGCCGTCGATGGTATACGTAGTCTTCACCTGCAATTATACATATATGTCTCTAGTACCTAATCTTACTATGACCTTTGAGTGGTAGAGCCACGCTGTAGACAGTTACGTCTACAGCACGAATGGGCCGGCTCGACCGGGCAGATACCACTGTCTCACAGAAAACCGACGTAAAGTGGCAGCTTGTTATCGCGTTTCGTTCGGTGAGTGAGACTGTGGTGGTGGACCATTTCCCCACCTCCTTTTCCTTCCCCTTCCATTCTCTCCTTTTAGGTTGTCAACGCACCCATGATTTTTTTGTGTTTTGGGTGTCTATGGGCGGTGGAGATCACTTACCATCAGGTGACCCATCAGCTCGTTTACCAGTTTCTGCTATATAAAAAGACTCTCAGAACCGAACTGGTGGTAGAGAAAAATGTTGACGGAATCTAAACAATGTGATTTCTTCAGTTTACGCGAATGCTATTCATTGAAATAAAACTATTTTTACGGATTCTATCTGTAAAAATAGTTTTATTTCAATGAATATTTAAAACCAAGTCGTGATATAGAATCCGTAAAAATAGTTTTATTTCAATCTAAATAAATAAATAAATAAATAACACCCAACAGTCACATACATAGTCCTGACCCCACACTAGGATCGAGTCTTGTGTCGTGGGTATCAGGAGCTACGAGAGACTTTCGGTCTCACAACACCCAGACCCGAAACAAATATCTGTAGGCCATACAAACATTTGTCTCGGTGCGGGGATCGAACCCGCGGCCTCTCGCTTCACAGCCGGCTACTCGTCCGCTGCGCCACGGAGGCTGTCTAAATAATAATGTTTAGGATCCAATAAATGATTTGATTTGAAACATTTTGAAAAGTTTGTAAATATAAGTTTATGTACTATGTATGTACTATAACTTGTCTAACATTCAATTGTTCAAAGATGGGATAACAGCATGAAATTTGTGATGCAAAAGTTGTGACCTCGTGGTCATAAGTCACTCAGTCTTATTTGAAACATACAGGCGCAAGGACGTGCCAGCATGATAATGTTTATAAAATAAAATTAATAACGTGATTTTTGAACATTCATAGAACATTCTAAGCTGTAAATAAATTGTCATAAGCGCTCTCGCAATATAATTGAGATTTTTTATATTATGGACATTTCTTTGATAGCCCTTCGAGTGTTACAGGTATATTAAATCTCGTTGATGGCTAATAAAATTATGGCTGAGATCTATAGATCGCTCGGTTCGCTCTATAGAGCGAACTTCGACTGGGTCTGAGTCAAAGAAACGCACTCAGTGAGGATTTGGAATTTTTAAATCGAGCCATCTTTTACAAGAAAAACAGACTGACTGATAGACTCAGCAAAGATTTTCTTGTAAAAATGACTCGGACAAAGTCAAAGTTCGATTTAAAAATTCCGAAGTCTCACTGAGTTCGTTTCTTTGATTTAAACTTAGTCGAAGTTCGCTTTATAGATCTTAGCTTACATTTCAGAAAATTGTTACTGAAATTCTGTATCTGTACCTTTAGAACGAGTTTTTTTCGATTCTCGAAATCGACGATAGTACATAAACATAAGCTCACGCCTGTATCCCCGAAGGGGTAGGCAGAGGCGCACTAGCGAACTAGAACACCCACATTTCGCCGAGCTTAGTTCCGTCCCAGATGTGATAGGGGGCGAGCCTATCGCCATATCGGGCACAAATTCCAGACTCCGGGCTGATATGGAAAAATCCAATATCACTGTGCCCGACCCGGGGATCGAACCCGAGACCTCAGAATCGTAGTCGTACCGAAATACCACCACGCCACCGAGGCAGTCAGTCAGTCAGTCGACGATAGTAAACGAAACGAAATCGACGATAGTAGATAAACACCCAAGATACAAAAAAATCATGGGTACTTTGCCAACCTAAAAGGAGGGAATGGAAGGGGAGGGAAAAGGGAATGAGAAAGAGACGGGGGAAAAGGGCCAACGGAAATCTCACTCACCGAACGAAACGCAACAGCAAGTTGCCACTTTACGTCGGCTTTCTGTGAGACTGTGGTATCAAACTAGTGGAGCCGGCCCATTCGTGCTGTAGACGTTACTGTCTACAGCGTGGCTCCACCACTCAAAAACGATAGTTTACAGTTTCTCCATACATTTTTTAGTTCGTTGTAGTTTCCGTAAAAAGGCGCTGCTGGTTAAATGTATGGACAAAACGCAAACTATCGTCGATTTCGAAAATACAGAACTGTCAGAATAAACTCGTACTAGGAGTACAGATATGAAGCATGCACTTGGCCGGTTTTATGAATGCAGTACATACCGGTATCAGTCCCATGATTACATCATCGAATTCTACATCAGGCTCGAAGACTGTTTCCTTGGAGCCTTCATCAGTCGTCGAGATGTATTTGTACTTGCCATCTTCTTCCACTAGCTGTGAGCTGGGTTTAAATTCAAGGACCTTTTCTAGATGTTCTTCAGGGATACCTGGAAATATAAATAATAACAATATCAGCCATGTTATATCACTGTCCCACTGCTGGGCACGGGCCTCCTCCACTAATGAGAGGGGTTAGTCCTTTGTCTACCAAGCTGGACTAATGCGGTACGGTACACTTCACATACCTTTGAGACAAATGTTTGTGGGGCCCACAGATATGTGTTTTAAGTCTGGGTGTTGTGAGACCGAAAGTCTCTCATAGTCTCCGACACCCACGATACAGGTTATACCTAGTGTGGGGTCAGGACTTGGTGTGTGACTAGCGGGTGTATTTATTATTATTACCTTCGAAATTCTTGTGGAAAACTTCGTAGGGAGGCAGGTCTCCTCACGATATTTTCCTTCACCGTTATAGCAAGTGATAATTCACAAAGAAAACATACATAACATAGAAATATTAGAGGTGTCAGGTGTGTGCTTCTTATTTTGTGCAGTCGGCTGTGAAGCGAAAGGCCACGGATTCGATTCCCGCACCGCGCCGTGACAAATGTTGACCCACAGTTGTTTTCGGGTCTAAGTGTCGTGAGACTAAAAGTCTCGTACTTCCTGATACCCACGACACAAGAGTCGTATCTTGCTGTGGGGTCAGAATTATGTGTGTGACTGTTGGGTGTATTTTTGTATAGCAAAAACTGGCAAATGAGTAAAAACATGACACAAAAAAGCTGCGTTGTCAATCTAAAAGGAGGGTAATAAGAATTGGGAAAAAGTCTACTGTCCTGAGGTCTCGGGTTCGATTCCAGGGTCAGGCAAAATGATATTGAGATTTTTCAATTCAGCCCGGAGTCTGGAATTGATCCTGATATGACGATAGGCTTGTCTATCACATCTGCGACGGAACTAAGCTCGGCGAAATAGGGGTATTCTAGTTCGCTAGTGCGCCTCTGCCTACCCCATCGGGGATACAGGCGTAAGCTTATAAAATAAATAAATACACCCAACAGTGACACACATAGTCCTGACCCCACACTAAGATCGAGTCTTGTGTCGTGTATCAGGAACTACGAGAGACGCAAGCTCTCACAACACCCAGACCGGGAATCGAACCCGCAACCTTACGTTTCACAGCCGGTTACTCGCCCGCTGGGCCACGGAGGTTGTTGTTATGTAACTTACCAATACTTTTGAGGAACTCTTCAAAATTCTCCTCCCTGTCGTAATTGTACACTTTTCCGATATAAGACATGGTACACGATTATCGATGTGTGTCACTTCAGAAATGATTCGTGTTAAGCATTATGTCGATTCTTATAGTAACTCCTTATCTAAGATATGATAAGTTCAATCGAGCTAATGACAGATAACAGCCAGAATTCCGTGTATGAGTCATCGTTTCCACAAAGTTACGAAATGAGAAAATCCAGAGTTTTGATTAAATTATTATTATGATACAACGACAACACACGTAATAGACGCCGCATTACATGCGACTGTCATCTGACAATACATCTGACTATGACATCTGATATAGGGGATAATACAAGACATTTAAATCAGTACCGACCACATGTTTTCTTTCTACCTGCCCTTATTCCACTTTAATGTAGGGTCGGCGTAACACATGTTTTCAAGTATGTTGCAGAAAGAATTTGGCTAAGTTTTTACGACCAACTACCTGCCGTCAACCTCCTCCCCTTGGGGATCTAGTCCTGGCAAAATAAAATTAGAAAAACGCTTTGGCCGACTTGGGGATCGGACTCAGGAGTTCTCGATCCACAGCCCATATATGCACTCACTGGGCCAAGAAGGCGATTAGTACCGACCACATCTCCGAGCTGTAAATACTTCTTAGCGAATTTAAAAAATCTATATTAATATTAGGAGGTCCACTGCTGAACATAGGCCTCCCCCAAAGATTTCCAGATCGACCTGTTGGAAGCCTGTTGGCCTATGTTCAGCAGTGGACGTCCTATGGCTGATGATGATGATGATGATGATATTAATATTATAATGCTTCTTTGACACGGCGGCGTCAATAAAAGTTAAAACAATCAGATTTTGCGTGACCAGAACTCAGAGTACTCCGCTCCCGCATACCTCGGCTAGTTGACAGATTGGATTTGAAGACAAGTGTTTAATATTAGGGGCTTTACTTATAAACATATTTTCGCTTGTCTTTTCGTTAAGAATAACCTGTCTCTTTTTCCGTGCGTTACATTGTTTAAAAATGAAAAGGACGACATATGGTTAAAGATAAGCAGCGCTTAAATATTTTTATAAGTAAGGGGTTAGGTGACTCCCTCGGTGGCGTGGTGGTATTTCGGTACGACTACGGTTCAGAGGTCTCGGGTTCGATCCCCGGGTCGGGCAAAGTGATATTGGATTTTTCCATATCAGCCCGGAGTCTGGAATTGGTGCCCGATATGGCGATAGACATCTGGGACGGAACTAAGCTCGGCGAAATGTGGGTGTTCTAGTTCGCTAGTACGCCTCTGCCTACCCCTTCGGGGAGACAGGCGTGAGCTTATGTTATGTTATGTTATGTGGGTTAGGTGTCTATTATGCTACGTCGTCGCTGTTTTGAGATAAGATGCTAGTGGCTAACACCAGGTGTGAGATAAAGATTATGATTGATATTATTTCAGAGAATTGTTATCTATGCTTGATGAGGGCAGTGTGTACACACTTTGAAATTATTGGTACCTTAGGGTTCCGAAACTAAATGGTAAAAAAAGAACCCTTATAGTTTCGCCATGTTACAAGAGTGGTCCCATATAAATCACGAACGGATTTGAAGTAGGTCTGTTAAGTTTTTGAAGTTGTGGTTATGTTATCCCTTTTTGAGTTTTGTTAATAAGCGTGGTTGAGGCGGTGTATCACGTGTCGTGTGAGTGACTGTAACGTGCAGTTATCTTGTGACATTGAGAGGAGGCGAGTGACAAAGGATCAGCGGAATGGGTGAGTGTAAATTAATAACTTTTGCTTCCAGGTTCTACCGCGTGAATAATTTGTGATCCTTCTCTATGTATATTGTGTTTTATAGTAAATACACACACACACATAAGCTCACGCCTGTATCCCCGAAGGGGTAGGCAGAGGTGCACTAGCGAACTAGAACACCCACATTTCGCCGAGCTTAGTTCCGTCCCAGATGTGATAGGGGGCGAGCCTATCGCCATATCGGGCACAAATTCCAGACTTCGGGCTGATATGGAAAAAATCCAATATCACTTTGCCCGACCAGGGGATCGAACCCGAGACCTCAGGACGGTAGTCATACCGAAATACAACTACGCCACCGAGGCAGTAGTAAATACGAATGAGCAAATATGGGTCTCCTAATAGTTACTGTGGCCCGAAAATAATAATTAAGATAATCGAATTTGTGAATGGGGATTGAAGCACCGGAAAACTCACTCCCGGACGAACTGCATCAGCTAGCTGCCACTTCACGTCGGTTTCTCTGTGTGTGTTCTTTACTTAAACCGCATTAACTTAGCTAATGAAACAGAATAAGTAATAGCCAAGCGGTAATGGCGAAGGGTGTTTTATAAGTGAAACCGTTATTTTTTTGTAATTTTTTATTATACATAACATAACACAACATAAGCTCAAGCCTGTATCTCCGAAGGGGTAGGCAGAGGTGCACTAGCGAACTAGAACACCCACATTTCGCCGAGCTTAGTTTCGTCCCAGATGTGATAGGGGGCGAGCCTATCGCCATATCGGGCACAAATTCCAGACTCCGGGCTGATAGTAAAAAATCCAATATCACTTTGACCGACCCGGGGATCGAACCCGAGACCTCAGAACCGTAGTCGTATCGAAATACCATCACGCCACGGAGGCAGATTTTATTATGCAAAAAGAATATATTGCATTTTCTACATATTTTTATATACATACATAGACCCACTGTATCCTCGAAGTCGTCAGAGGCACACTACCGAACTAGAAGACCTACATTTCTCCGAGATCATTTCCATCCCAGATGTAATAAGGGATGAGCCTATCGCCACATCGGGCACGAATTCCAGACTTCGGGCTGATACTGAATAAAAACTTAACTGAATAACTTCCAACTTGATCCCATCGTGATCAAATTTATATGTTACCACTCTTAAAATAAGCTCTATCGAATACAAAAAGAATTTTGAAACTTTACAGACTGACTTCAAATCCGATCGTGACCAAATTTATATGGGACCACCCTTGAAATAAGCTCTATCGAACAAAATGAATTTTGAAAATCGGTCCACATTCGGCGGATATATCGCGTAACATCATCATCATCAGCCATAGGACGTCCACTGCTGAACATAGGCCTCCCCGAAAGATTTCCAGACCGACCTGTTGGAAGCGGCCTGCATCCAGCGTCTTCCTGCGACCTTTATCAGGTCGTCGGTCCACCTTGTAGGTGTAATCGCGTAACATACATAAAAAAAAAAATTAAAAAATACAGACGAATTGAGGGCCTTCTCCTTTTTGGAAGTCGGTCTAAAATAGACTTGTCTTTGAACTCAGTCTGTGAATAGTAGAGACAAACTTTTTTTTATAGCAGTGAGTGGCAAACGGGCAGATGGGTCACTTGATGGTAAATGATCTCCACCGCCCATAGACAACCAAGACAAAAAGAATCATGGGTGCGTTGCCAACCTAAAAGGAGGAAATGGATGGGGAGGAAAAGGGATTGGGAAAAGAAGGCGGGAAATGGGTCACAGGAAATCTCACTCACCGAACGAAATTGTAGACAGCAACGTCTACAGCACGTATGGGTCGGCTCGACCGGGCAGATACCACTGTCTCACAGAAAACCGACGTAAAGTGGCAGCTGGTTGTCGTGTTTCCTTCGGTGAGTGAGATTTCCGGTGGCCCATTTCCCCACCCCCTTTCCCAATCCCCTTCCATTCCCTCCATTTAGATTGGCAACGCACTCATGATTCTTTTTGTCTCGGGAGTCTATGGGCGGCGGAGATCACTTACCATCAGGTAACCCACCTGCGCGTTTGCCAATTACTGCTATAAAAATTCTGTAGACATCAAGCTACAGGAATACAGACAGAGCTGCAAGTCATGCCTAGTATCAATATAGTGGTAAATATTTCCCGCGGCTAACTGGTACATATCCGAAGTTATATTTGAGGTGAGTAGGGTTGACACTTTAAAGTGTTCAAAATATTTATTGAAGACTAGCTTTTGCCCGCGTTTTCGCGTGTATATCCCACGGGCATCGTACATTTATCCGTGATAATAATCACAAGTTTAAACTTAACGGAGCGATGGACCACCCTTGAAATCGAACATAAAAATAATTTTGAAGATCGGTCCACATTTGGTGGAGATATCGCGTAACATATGTACATAAAAAAACAAAAATGGCACTCGGGGACTGCCGCGGTAAAACTATTGCATAGCATTTTTTATCAACTTATGCAATTATAATTATATATTTATTTTATTTATGCAGTATTTTTAAGCTATTAAAAAAAAACAAAGGAAAAAATATACGAATTGAGGACCTTCTCCTTTTTGGAAATCGGTCGAAAAGTAGCTTATGTTCAAATTCAAAACATTTATTTATGAGATCGGGTATAATTGGTCTTAAAATAATATAAGTACAGCCGAAATTTGCTACTAGAGCATATAAATACTTTAAAAAATATATCTATAAAACTAGCTTAAAACTAAGCGATCATATGTTTGATTATTATACATATTATTATAACAAATGATATAAAAAAAAGCTCAATTACTTACTCAATTACAGTTACTCGCTGATAATGTAGCTTTCCATTGGTGAAAGAATTATTAAAATAATTTCAGTAGTTTTTGAGCATATCCTTACTAAATAATAAAAGCGAAAGTAACTCTGTCTGTCTGTCTGTCTGTCTGTCTGTCTGTCTGTCTGTCTGTCTGTCTGTCTGTCTGTCTGTCTGTCTGTCTGTCTGTCTGTCTGTCTGTCTGTCTGTCTGTCTGTCTGTCTGTCTGTCTGTCTGTCTGTCTGTCTGTCTGTCTGTCTGTCTGTCTGTCTGTCTGTCTGTCTGTCTGTCTGTCTGTCTGTCTGTCTGTCTGTCTGTCTGTCTGTCTGTCTGTCTGTCTGTCTGTCTGTCTGTCTGTCTGTCTGTCTGTCTGTCTGTCTGTCTGTCTGTCTGTCTGTCTGTCTGTCTGTCTGTCTGTCTGTCTGTCTGTCTGTCTGTCTGTCTGTCTGTCTGTCTGTCTGTCTGTCTGTCTGTCTGTCTGTCTGTCTGTCTGTCTGTCTGTCTGTCTGTCTGTCTGTCTGTCTGTCTGTCTGTCTGTCTGTCTGTCTGTCTGTCTGTCTGTCTGTCTGTCTGTCTGTCTGTCTGTCTGTCTGTCTGTCTGTCTGTCTGTCTGTCTGTCTGTCTGTCTGTCTGTCTGTCTGTCTGTCTGTCTGTCTGTCTGTCTGTCTGTCTGTCTGTCTGTCTGTCTGTCTGTCTGTCTGTCTGTCTGTCTGTCTGTCTGTCTGTCTGTCTGTCTGTCTGTCTGTCTGTCTGTCTGTCTGTCTGTCTGTCTGTCTGTCTGTCTGTCTGTCTGTCTGTCTGTCTGTCTGTCTGTCTGTCTGTCTGTCTGTCTGTCTGTCTGTCTGTCTGTCTGTCTGTCTGTCTGTCTGTCTGTCTGTCTGTCTGTCTGTCTGTCTGTCTGTCTGTCTGTCTGTCTGTCTGTCTGTCTGTCTGTCTGTCTGTCTGTCTGTCTGTCTGTCTGTCTGTCTGTCTGTCTGTCTGTCTGTCTGTCTGTCTGTCTGTCTGTCTGTCTGTCTGTCTGTCTGTCTGTCTGTCTGTCTGTCTGTCTGTCTGTCTGTCTGTCTGTCTGTCTGTCTGTCTGTCTGTCTGTCTGTCTGTCTGTCTGTCTGTCTGTCTGTCTGTCTGTCTGTCTGTCTGTCTGTCTGTCTGTCTGTCTGTCTGTCTGTCTGTCTGTCTGTCTGTCTGTCTGTCTGTCTGTCTGTCTGTCTGTCTGTCTGTCTGTCTGTCTGTCTGTCTGTCTGTCTGTCTGTCTGTCTGTCTGTCTGTCTGTCTGTCTGTCTGTCTGTCTGTCTGTCTGTCTGTCTGTCTGTCTGTCTGTCTGTCTGTCTGTCTGTCTGTCTGTCTGTCTGTCTGTCTGTCTGTCTGTCTGTCTGTCTGTCTGTCTGTCTGTCTGTCTGTCTGTCTGTCTGTCTGTCTGTCTGTCTGTCTGTCTGTCTGTCTGTCTGTCTGTCTGTCTGTCTGTCTGTCTGTCTGTCTGTCTGTCTGTCTGTCTGTCTGTCTGTCTGTCTGTCTGTCTGTCTGTCTGTCTGTCTGTCTGTCTGTCTGTCTGTCTGTCTGTCTGTCTGTCTGTCTGTCTGTCTGTCTGTCTGTCTGTCTGTCTGTCTGTCTGTCTGTCTGTCTGTCTGTCTGTCTGTCTGTCTGTCTGTCTGTCTGTCTGTCTGTCTGTCTGTCTGTCTGTCTGTCTGTCTGTCTGTCTGTCTGTCTGTCTGTCTGTCTGTCTGTCTGTCTGTCTGTCTGTCTGTCTGTCTGTCTGTCTGTCTGTCTGTCTGTCTGTCTGTCTGTCTGTCTGTCTGTGGCGTTTTCACGTCTAAACCGCTGAACCGATTTTGATGAAATTTGGTATATGGGTACTTTTAACCCCAAGGACGGACATAGGGTACTTTATTTTTTTTAAATCAACCCCTAAAGGGATGAAATAGGGGATGAAAGTTTGTATGGGAATTTTGGAACCGCTTAATGGATTTTGATGAAATTTGGTATGAGGATACATTTGACCCTAGGGATTAAAATGGGGTACTTCATTTTTTTTCATCAACCCCTATAGGGATGAAATAAGGGTTAAAAGTTTGTATGGGGATTTTAGGTCCAATTAATGGATTTTTATAAAATTTGGTATGGGACAGTGGATACTTTTGAGTTTAAGGATACAAATGGGCCACTTTTTTAAATCAACCCCTAATGGGATGAAATAGGGGATGAACGTTTGTATAGGAATTTTAGGCCCACTTAATGGATTTTTATGAACTTTGGTATGGGATAGTCCATATCTTTGAGTTTAAAGACACAAATGGGCTACTTTTTTAAATCAACCCCTAATGAGATGAAATAGGGGATGAAAGTTTTTATGGGAATCCAGAAACCGCTGAACGGATTTTTAAGAAAGTTGGTATGAGGATAGTTTTAGCCCTAAGGACAGAAATGGGGTGCGATATATTATTATCCCACAAAGGGATGAAATAGGGGTTGAAAATTTGTTTCTTTGTTTCTGGACCGATTGACTTCAAAATCGATATCTGAGTCGCCCCGTGGTTCCCAATGACAGAACCGCTGTCAGACCTGTCAAAAGTGGCCGCCATTTTGTTTTTCTTTGTTTTTGGGCCAATTGACTTCAAAATCGATATCTGAGTCGCCCCGTGGTTCCCAATGACAGAACCGCTGTCAGACCTGTCAAAAGTGGCCGCCATTTTGTTTTTCTTTGTTTTTGGGCCGATTGACTTCAAAATCCATATCTGAGTCACCCCGTGGTTCCGAATGACAGAACCGCTGTCAGACCTGTCAAAAGTGGCCGCCATTTTGTTTTTCTTTGTTTTTGGGCTGATTGACTTCAAAATCGATATCTGAGTCGCCCCGTGGTTCCCGATGACAGAACCGCTGTCAGACCTGTCAAAAGTGGCCGCCATTTTGTTTTTCTTTGTTTTTGGGCTGATTAACTTCAAAATCGATATCTGAGTCGCCCCGTGGTTCCCAATGACAGAACCGCTGTCAGACCTGTCAAAAGTGGCCGCCATTTTGTTTTTCTTTGTTTTTGGGCCAATTGACTTCAAAATCGATATCTGAGTCGCCCCGTGGTTCCGAATGACAGAACCGCTGTCAGACCTGTCAAAAGTGGCCGCCATTTTGTTTTTCTTTGTTTTTGGGCTGATTGACTTCAAAATCGATATCTGAATCGCCCCGTGGTTCCCAATGACAGAACCGTTGTCAGACCTGTCAAAAGTGGCCGCCATTTTGATTTTCTTTGTTTTTGGGCCGATTGACTTCAAAATCGATATCTGGGTCGCTCCGTGGTTCCGAACGACAGAACCGCTGTCAGACCTGTCAAAAGTGGCCGCCATTTTGATTTTCTTTGTTTTTGGGCCGATTGACTTCAAAATCGATATCTGGGTCGCTCCGTGGTTCCGAACGACAGAACCGCTGTCAGACCTGTCAAAAGTGGCCGCCATTTTGTTTTTCTTTGTTTTTGGGCTGATTGACTTCAAAATCTATATCTGAGTCACCCCGTGGTTCCGAATGACAGAACCGCTGTCAGACCTGTCAAAAGTGACCGCCATTTTGTTTTTCTTTGTTTTTGGGCCGATTGACTTCAAAATCGATATCTGGGTCGCCCCGTGGTTCGGAACGACAGAACCGCTGTCAAATCTGTCAAAAGTGGCCGCCATTTTGTTTTTCTTTGTTTTTGGGCCGATTAACTTCAAAATCGATAGCTGGGTCGCCCATATTTAGACTAAAACGACAGGGCGGATCGACAAATCAAAAGTTTTTTCCGTTGGCCCTACAAAATACGCGTGCGGAGCCGCGGGCAAAAGCTAGTACAAAATAAACATTTCTATTCGAAATAAAAAATTTAACCTTTTTTTTATTTTTTAGAACCTGTTAATTCCCAAACAACGTCGACGTCAGACCCTTGTAAAAACAAGCCGGATCTTTTCTACAATACGCTTAAAAATGTGCGCCGATTCCATATTGGGGTGAGATAAGGGGAGATGGAAAGAAATATTTGCCTCGGTGCCGGAATCGAACCTTCGGCATCTGACAGTAGGCTATTCGCCTAAAAAGCAACAGGAAATGCCAGAATAATTTCCGACATCCAGATTTACCAAATCCACCAACCCTAGAAAAGCAATAAGCTTTACTGCCGGCGGCTCTTTTAAAAATTCCCTTTGATCCGATGTATTTTGATTAATCATTTTGCTGGGGGTAACGGTGAACGGTGGGAGGGAGAGGGTAAGGGTTGCTCTGGAATCTGGATTGGATTTATGTTAATGGAATTTAAAAATGGTTTTCATTTTTGAAACTTTCCTGGAAGTGTTGGTAAGCCCTTCTTTCTACTTGCCGTTATCTGATTTTCTGTGGGGTCGGTGCAGCACACTTTTTCAAGCATGTTGCAGAAAGGATTCAGCTTCGTTTTTACGACCAGCTGCCTCTCTTTATCTTGAAAATCGGTCAATAAATGATTCTTTCTCTCAAAAAGGTATGGAGTAACATACATAAGAAATACCGAGGAATTGATAACCTATTTCTTTTGGAGTCGGTTGTGATTGGTTCTGGTTGCTGGAGTTATCAATACACATACACATAAGCTCACGCTTGTATCCCCGAAGGGGTAGGCAGAGGCGCACTAGCGAACTAAAACACCCACATTTCGCCGAGCTTAGTTCCGTCCCAGATGTGATAGGAGGCGAGCCTATCGTCATATCGGGCACAAATTCCAGACTCCGGGCTGATATGGAAAAATCCAATATCACTTTGCCCGACCCGGGGATCGAACCCGAGACCTCAGAACCGTAGTCGTACCGAAATACCACCACGCCACCTAGGCAGTCAGTCTATCACATCTGGGACGGAAATGAAACTTTAGTTTGCTAGTTTGTCTCCGCTTACCTTCGGGGAAGTAGATGTCAGTCTATGCATGTATATACTCAAAAATTGTTCAGTCTCAGGTGACCTACTTGTCTGCCAGTCTATTATGAGAGATGATAGTCGTACTCCCCACGTCATGTCGGCGTAAACTAAAGTAGGTTATATAGTACAAAGACTGACAACGGTTCACGCGTTAAAAGGGCAACAAACAACACCAACACTGGGACGGACTGCACGTGGTAGGGGGGAGAACCCCTCATTATTTTTAAACAAATCCTGAGTGGTAGAGCCACGCTGTAGACAGTAACGTCTATGGAATGGGCCGGCTCGACCAGGCAGATACCATTGTCTCACAGAAAACCGACGTAAAGTGGCAGCTTGCTGTCGCGTTTCGTTCGTTGAGTGAGATTTCCGGTGGCCCATTTCCCCCTTCCTTTCCCAATCCCTTTTCCCCTTTCCTTCCATTTCCTCCTTTTAAGTTGTCAAGTTGTCAACTCACCCATGATTCTTTTTGTATCTTGGGTGGCTATGGGCGGCGGAGATCACTTACCATCAAGTGACCTTTTTTTTTTTTTTTTTTTGTCGCGGGGAAAAGTGTTTTACCACTGCCGCCGCGCCCGGGGGGGTGGACGCGGCGGGTATGTCGGGTTCGCCGGTCTTACGACCCAGCGCCGTAATGCCCGGGAGAGATGGTCGACATCCGGGCAACGCTGGGCCGAGTCCCTAACACTATATACACCCTACACCGGCAATACCGACTAAAAACCCCGCGGTGGCCTTCTTCGGCGCTTGAGTGGGGCGGTCCCGGGGTATCCGGAGATAGACTCGGATTACTACCGGAACCGCCCCTGCGCGGTGCCGCCTTGCGGCCCGTCT
This sequence comes from Clanis bilineata, assembly GCA_036417725.1. Lineage (NCBI taxonomy): Eukaryota > Metazoa > Arthropoda > Insecta > Lepidoptera > Sphingidae > Clanis > Clanis bilineata. The sequence continues at coordinate 305,398 of CM071138.1, read as the reverse complement.
CCGATTTGGGGGGGGGGCTCAGGAGCACCATCAAGTGACCTACTAGTGGCGAAGATTTCATACAACACGATTCCTACCGGCTTACCTTTACCAAATTATTGGCTTCAAAAATAGGCATTGATCAGAAGAAAATGCTGCGTCGGCTTCCGTTTTGAAAAAATCACCCTTCGCCAATGTGACCCACCCACTCTTTTGTTAGTTTCTGATATAAATAACAACTACTCTAACTACACCCATGATTTTTGTAACAAGAATGTAGTGTGGTGTCAGGATTATTTGTGACTGTTGGGTGTATTTATTTATTTAATACATGACCCACACACTTCCAAGTCCGTCCCCTTAGTAATTTGCGCCCCCCAGTCTGCAGTGAGACAATAACGTGCCCTCGTGAGCATTTCAGACCGATGTCCGACCATTTTCTAAATAATATGACAACTGTTCATTCTTTCTTTCTGGCGTTATTTCAGCCTTATGCCAGGGTCCGCCTTCCTACTTAAACGCTTCCACTTCGCCCGGTCTTGAGCATCCTCCACAGTGAGACCATTGGCTCATATCTTCGTACAAAATGTCTAGTCAGCGCTTTTTGGGCCGTCCACGGGAACGCAACCCTGGTACGATCTGAGCCAGACACATGCGACCGATACTCTTGTGGTTTCCGCAAAACGTGTCCATACCATCTTAAGCGACATTCCTGCAATTTATCTGGCACGTCACGGACGCCAAGACTACCGCGGATGTGCACGTTACGTATACGATCCAGTCGTGTAACATTGCACATCCACCACAGCATCTTCATTTCCGCGACGTGGATTTGCCTAACATGACGCTTAAGGGCAGGCCACGTCTCACACCCATACAGAGGAGTACAGGCCGAATGATGGTCTGCCTACTCCCTCAGTACACTCATAATATTATTATACCTACCAAGACATCCTATGAACAAACATTACACGGAAAGCTGTTATTACGGAGCTTTAAAAGCTTTGTGAAAGAGTCGCAGCCGTCCAATCCGGCGCTTCCGGTAGAGTCGACTTCCGGCCGGATACGGCGAGATCGCTCTGCCAGTGGACTCTAGCTACTATTTATTTAGGTAGACTAAACTAGACGTTTACAGATATCGTCGGTTTCTACATGGGTGGTCAAATTAATATTCAATTAACAAATGTTGATATTTATCTACCGACTTCCAAAAAGGAGGAGGTCCTCAATTCGTCTGTATTTTTTTATGTATGTTACGTGATATCTCCGCCAAATGTGGACCGATTTCAAATTTTGTGTTCGATAGAGCTTATTTCAAGGGTGGCATCTTTTAAGTTTGGTCACGATCGGATTTGAAGTCGGTCCGTTAAGTTTTTATACTTGTGATTATTTAAGCCTCATTTGAAGGTGATGACATGTTTAACCTTATGATTAATGAAGTTTTTGTTATATTTTACTAAAGTGCTGTAAGGCCAAGTTCTTATGATACAATTAACCCTTAACTGTTAGCACTTCCCCGACCCACGTCACCGAACCCTGCCACCGCTGGCCACTCTCATTAAACTATGTTAATATACACTCCCTTATTGTAAACTGTAATTAATTTGCGGAAATTGTGTTGACTTCAGTGTAATAAATAAATAACACCTAACGGTCACACACTTAGTCCTGACCCCACATTAATATATGAGTCTCGTGTCGTCGTTAGGAGTCACGAGAGACTCTCGGTCACACAACGCCTAGACCGGAAGCAAATAATTGTGGATCACACAAACATTTGTCCTAACCTGGAGTGGAATCATGATTATGTGTGTGAGTGTTGGGTGTATTCATTTATTATTTCTCAAATATATAGATTTCCATATCATACAGACTCACGGTAGTCATTCCCGAAGGGGTAGGCAGAGATGCAATTAATGCGCCCACTTTTCGCCAGGCTAATTTCCGACTGATGTTGTGAGTCACCTCCTTGGTCTAGTAGCAGCATGTATGTACGGGCTGTGGACCGAGAGGTCCTGGGTTCGATTCCCAGGTCGGGCAAAATTAAATTTTCAATTTAATTTGCCTGGGACTGGATCCTCCTGAGGGAGTTGCCATCGGGCAGGCAGCTGTTCCTGAAAAATAAGCCAATTCCATTCTGCAACTTGCTTAAAAAAGTGTGTTGCGCCGACCCCACATGAAGGCGGGATAAGGACAGGTAGAAAGAAAGAAGTTATAGGTTGTGAACCTATCGCTATATCGGGCACAAATTCCAGACTCCGGGCTGATATTGAGAAGGAAAACTCGATATCACTGCCCTCACCGGGTATCGAATCCAGGATTACAGGAATAATCATGCCGCGCACGTAGTACAACTACATCACCAAGGCAGTCCACATACTACAAATCCCACCATAATGTGAGGTCGATGCAACTCAGTTTTTCACGCATGAAGCAGAAAGGATGTGGCTTGTTTTAGATCTGTCCGTAACGTGGACGTCGGTAGTTTCACGACAGTTAGCTAGTTAGTTAACAAGTACTTGCTAGTATGTGCCTAAACTAACAACCCCTAATAGTTAATTACAAAACAAGGGTTGTAATATTATATACATTAATATATGGTAGAATTTTGACGGGAAGTCTGACATGGTGAACTTCGCTTGTTAAAATTATTTCATATTATTCTCTGGAACTGTGTTTGTTGTTTTTAAGTGATGTGGTTTAATGCATCAAACTGCAGTGAAGATGGACAGTATAATGTGGAAACTTTTTAACTGGTGATCTTTGATGAGTTTTGCGTGGTGCGTTGGTTGGCTTTGTTCGGTCGATTCGCTGAGTGAAGGTCATCTGAGGGCCATCGCGCTGGAAGGATACCGCTATAAACCCAGCGAGGCCTTGAAACCATCCACATCTGGGTGTCATGGTCATTGTTTAAACATAATTACTCTATTTACCTTGACATTGGCTAAATCATCGCAAATGTTTGGAAGCCATTATTTTTAAAGGAAGAAGAAGAGGAAGATATGTATATGGTACACCGCCGAGACTAGCGGAGACACAATATTTTTTTTAATGCTTGTGTCTATTATAGTAATCATTTCGCGGGTTCGATTCCCGTATTGAGACAGATGTTTGTGTGGCTCACAGATATTTGTTTCAAGTCTGGGTGTTGTGAGAGCGCGCGTCTCTTCTGACACCCACGATACAGGTTATACCTAGTGTGGGGTCAGGACTGGGTGTGTGACTATGGTTGTATTTATTTTCACTGTAATTATAGCGGAAACCGTGTCTCCCCCGTATTTTTTCATCATCAATTGTTTTTTATACTACTAGACAAGAAATCACGTTGGAACCGCTCCGTTTAAATATTTTTATGTGGACAAGCTGTTTAGAAGTAAAATTGTGTCACATTACAGCGAGTGTTTGACGTTTGACAGCAAAGGAAAAGAGCAGGTTGGTTACCACCACCTCTTATAGCAGTATTATTATAATCTTACTTGTACCGATTCCCATACAAAACAAACGAAGAACGATTATAATAATACTGCTATCAGAGGTGGTGGTAACCCTGTAGATTTCTATAGTGAGTTGCGGTCAATTGACGGTAACTTAGTGCGCACATTCTATGTATTGAACAGCCTGTCTAGTAAAACATAAAAATCTTTGTTTCTCTTTTTCTGTATGGTGTGCACACCACTCGTATTTGACATAACATAATATAACATAAGCTCACGCCTGTATCCCCGAAGGGGAAGGCAGAGGCGCACTAGCGAACTAAAACACCCACATTTTTTTTCGCCGAGCTTAGTTCCGTCCCAGATGTGATATCTATCGCCATATCGGACACAAATTCCAGACTCCGGGCTGATATGGAAAACTCCAATATCACTTTGCCCGACCCGGAGATCGAACCCGAGACCTCAGAACCGTAGTCGTACCGAAATACCACCACGCCACGGAGGCAGTCTCGTATTTGAGTAACAAAAAAATTCGCATTTACAACATTAGTATAGATATCCTAGAGAGGGAGATGTCAGGCAGGCAGCTAGTCGTGAAAGCAAAGCCGTATCATTTCTATAACATATTTAAAATTGCTTTCGGTATATGTTTTTCATACCCAGCAACATTTCTCAGGCAACGCAAAATCTCAGTGAAAATGAGAAAAACTACGCGAACGAAAAGCCAATTTCCCTCTGATAGAGTTGTGGATATTTATTACAACATCTCATGTTATGAGGGGTCGGCTGACCGAGACTGAACGAGTGGTTACACGCCACGACACGTGCCCGACACGAGGTCGACGACACGATTTTGAGTGGTAGAGCCACGCTGTAGACAGTTACGTCTACAGCACGATTGGGCTTCGACCGGTTTGACCTCGGCTGTCTCACAGAAAACCGACGTAAAGTGGCAGCTTGCTGTCGCGTTTCGTTCGGTGAGTGAGATTTCCGGTGGCCCATTACCCCCTCCCTTTTCCAATCCCTTTTCCCTCCCCTTCCGTTCCCTCCTTTTAGGTTGGCAACGCACCCATGATTATTTTTGTGTCTTGGGTGTCTATGGGCGGTGAAGATTACATACCATCAGGTGACCCATCTGTTCGTTTGCCAGTCTCTGATGAAAGAAGGTCGAGATGGGGTGACGATCACTCACTGATTCACTGTTCACGATGATTCACTTTTTTACATCTTTTACTATTATAAATGTGAAAGTTTGGGTGGATGAATTTTTATAACTCAATTTTTATATCATCATCATCATCACCCACAGGACGTCCACTGCTGAACATAGGCCTCCCCAAAGATTTCCAGATCGACCTATTGGCGGCCTGCATCCAGCGACTTCCTGCGACCTTTATAATTTTTTATATATCAAGGTATAAACCAACTCAGTCGGGCAAAGTGATATTGGATTTTTAGTATCAGCCTGGAGTTTGTGCCCGATATAGCGATAGGCTTGCCTCTTGTCACTTCTGGGACGGAACTAAGCTCGGCGAAATGTGGGTGTACTAGTTCGCTAGTGCGCCTCTGGCTACCCCTTTAGGAATATAGACGTGAGCTTATGTTATGTTTTTTGTGTATGTTACCCGATATTTCCGGAAAAAGTTGACCAAATCTGAAGATTATTATTGTTTTCGATAGATTTATTCCAAGGGTGGTCCCAAATATTGATTACTATCGGATACACTTTGAAGTCGGTCAATTAAGTTTTTAAAGTTGTGATTTTGGTTTTAATCTGAATTATTATTTTATTTTGCATGTACAGTGTGACCCGACCTATCAGTCATGCGGAGTGACGTCGTGTAGTGTGAACTAACCTTACTCGTTACGACCGTTGTAAAACAATAACGAGGGCCGGATTTGTTAACATAACGAGTTCGTTAAACGTACACGATTGACAGCTTTTATTTCATTTTGTTTTTTTTTATATATACATGTAAGATCACAATATGTTGGCTATAACAATAACATGACATAACATAAGCTCACGCCTGTATCCCCGAAGAGGTAGATAGAGGCGCACTAGCGAACTAGAACACCCACATTTCGCCGAGCTTAGTTCCGTCTCAGATGTGATAGGGGCCAGCCAATTGCCATATCGGGCACAAATTTCGGACCCCGGGCTGATATGGAAAAATTCAATATCACTGTCCGACCCGGGGATCGAACCCGAGTCGTACCGAAATACAAGCACGCGACCGAGGTAGTCGTAGTAGTAGAGTAGGTTACTGTATTAAATAGAGACAATTTTGGTTTAGTTCTGGTTTGAATTTTCAAGTCATTTTTGTTGCCATGGTAAAGCGGGTTTAAGTTCAGTTCAAGTCCAGTTAAGTTTAGTTCAAGTTCAGTTAAGTTTAGTTCAAGTTCAGTTAAGTTTAGTTCAAGTCCAGTTAAGTTTAGTTCAAGTTCAGTTAAGTTTAATTCAAGTTCAGTTAAGTTTAGTTCAAGTCCAGTTAAGTTCAGTTCAAGTTCAGTTAAGTTCAGTTCAAGTTTTAAAATAAAGCCCTATTGTCTGAGTTATTATTTACTAACATATTTTAATAATGCGTGTCGCGTAGCTCACGTAGATGCCTACGGGCTACGCCGTAGCGTGCGTAGCGTGACAATGCAGACTCGTAGCACGTAGCCCCTTGACAAATGGGCACAGATTGTGTGGTCCCGTACATAATAGCACTGTTTAAATCAAGGGATGAAGGGAGTTTATGCTGGGGTTAGTTTGAGTCTCAGATGAGGGATGGTGGTTAAACTAGAATTTAAAACCAGGTTTAAAGAAAAGTTGGATTAACATACTATATTGTTTGTTAATACAATATTATACAGGGTGTTTCATAAAGTTGGTATCCATAATAACTTCACTTAAAGGGACGATGGCTACCAATCTAGCGGTAAAGTTTAAAATTTCGTATGGCTCATAGTTTTGGAATAATGGAAACTTGAATTTGTGATAAAAACTTTTTGCTGGCTCACTGGGTCAGCTGCAGCACATTTACAAACTACCTATGGGGTAATTAATTATTTTTAGCATACACAAAGCCATTATTTTGCTATTTCCAACGATTTACAGGTCACATTCCGATTTTAAAAGTCCCATGGTTAATATTGATTAAAAAAAATTAAATTAAATTTTTATTTTTTAACTTTACCATTGCACTTTAAATCGTTCTCCCTGTATGTGGAATTGTTATATGTACCAACTTTATGAAACACCCGGTACAATGAGTTCGTTCATAATTAGATATATTATGTGCCTCCTTGATCTAGTGGCAGTATATATGAGCTGTGAACAGGGAGGTTCTGGGTTCTATTCCTATGTCAGGGGTGGTGTTTTTCTAACATTATTAATTTGCTCGGGACTGTATCCCGCAGATGGTAGTTGGCGTCAGGTAAGCAGCCGGTCTTAAATATTAAGCCAAATGCTTTCTGTAACATTCTAAAAAAATGTGTTTACACATTAAGGTATAAGGATAAGGGCAGGTGAAAAGAAATATTTGTACCTAATTCAAATTAGAGTTTTCTTAAATTCTTAAACTATGATGCGAAAAATCTGAAATCAATGTAGAAGAAAAAAAGAAATGACTTTATTTGTTCATGACTACAAGCCACAAGTAGGATAGGATACCTTCAAGACGCCCTAGGTGTGTTGAGTAGTTTTTAAGTAAATAGAAATTCAGTAGTCAGACTGCCTCGGTGGCGTAGTACATTTCGGTACGACTACAGTCTTGACGTTTCAGGTTCAATCTCCAGGTCGGGCAAAGTGATAATGGGTTTTTTCAATATCAGCTCGGAGTCTGGAAATTGTGCCCGATATGGTGATAGGGTCGCCCCCTATCACATCTGGGACGTAAATGAGCGCGGCGAAATATGGATGTACTAGTTCGCTAGTGTGCCTCTGCCTACCCCTTCGGGGATACAGGCGTGAACTTATGCTATGTTCCATAAAATAAGTAAAACACAATGTAAAGTTTTAAGTTCATGTAAATGTTACACATCGAAATAATTAACGGATTTTATCGCGATTTACTTTTATTTTTAGTCTACAGCCTTCATGATCACCGGTTGGACGGAGGTCTAGTGGGCATGTCGTCGTGAATAAAAATAAAAACAAACTTCGATAGAGTTCGGTAAAACTAATTTTATTCAAAAATATAATATTGTATAATTTATTTATTTATTTATTTATTTATTTCAATATACCATCAGACTAATGTCCATATTTGCTAATTTATTTTAATAAATTTATAATATTATGTACTTAAATATAAATATAGAACAATACGTCCATATTGGGGATAGGTGACACCCTACATTAGGCCTTGGATTCATTTGCATGCGGCCCGAGCAGGAATATTTTGGTCAATCCAATTCGTATATAGTACGTTGAGCACTCTAGCTAGAGTTTATGAGTTTTCCACATTACTTCACTCATGAGTTTTAGTGATATTTCACTTTAGTGAGTACCTAAAATAATTTATATGAATAATAATTACAAGTTTAAAAACTTAACAGACCGACTTCAAATCCGATCGTGACCAAATTTATATGGGACCGTCCTTGAAATTAGCTCTACAAAAATAATTTTGAAAATCGGTCCACATTCGGTGGAGATATCGCGTAACATACATAAAAAATACAGATGAATTGAGGACCTTCTCCTTTTTTGAAGTCGGTCCACAAATGTCAGACGCGAATCGAGCTCGATATGAATTCGTATGTCAAAATATATTACTGCTCACACCATAGACAGTCAAAATTAACTAGCTTAAAATTTTTGAACACTAGAATTTGCATAGAATAAATGTAACGTATTCACTTGTGAAGTTTTGTAATGGAGCCAGTTTTAAGTGCTAATGTGTTTAATTATCTTTTATTTTATTTATTTATTACGATAATACACTTTAATTTAATCTCTTATTATAGTAATATTATACAAATAAAATGTTATAATCGTATTATTGTACACTTGTTTTTAATATAGCTTTTTATTTATCTTATTAAATTATTTATTTATTGTACACGGCCAACGTGCGCACGTCACACGAGGTGACCACTGAAAACCAGCGTTGTATTGTGGGTGTCGCCACACTACAACATTATGCTGAGTGGTCACCTACCTGTCACAGTCACGGCTAACTATAATAATAATTTATTATATTAACCATTTTTTTTCTCAATAATTCTGTGTCTGTGACAAATAAAGTGTTTTTCTTTCTCTCTTTCTTCTTTCTAATCATCGACTTCCAAAAAAGAAGGAGGTCCTCAATTCATCTGTATTTTTTTTTATGTATGTTACTCGATATCTCCGCCAAATGTGGACCGATTTTCACAATTCTTTTTGTGTTCGATAGAGCTTATTTCAAGAGTGGTTCCATATAAGTTTGATTACGATCGGATTTGAACTCGGTCTGTAAAGTTTTTAAACTTGTAATTATTTTCAAAATGAATTCAGTAGTTCCAGAGGTTAGCTTTCATATAAACTTTCCAGCTTTATATTAGTATAGATGAGCGATAGTTGCGCGTGTTAGGGGTGTGCGGGGGAGCGGATGGAGTGGAGGAGTGGGGATGAGAGGGGGGGGGGTTGCGGTGAACTCCCCTCAACTAGATACGAACTCTGTTTGTGAAATAGAAATTAATTCCGCGGTCTCTTTGTATCGAGTATTGATAATGATATTAATTTTAGCGTTAGTCGCCTTTTGGTCTGACAGATGCAAATGATAATATTATGTTCTGTGGTTATTACGGTCAGATTCAAATTCCATATCATAGTAATAATGTCAGCTCTCTTATAATATATATTACTGTCCCTCTACTAAATAAATAAAATAAATAACACCCAACAGTCACACACATAGTCCTGACCCCACACTAAGATCGAGTCTTGTGTCGTGTATCAGGAACTACGAGAGACGCACGCTCTCACAACACTCAGACCCGAAACAAATATCTGTAGGCCACACAAACATTTGTCCAATGCGGGAATCGAACCCGCGGCCTCTCGCTGCATAGTTGGCTACTCGCCCGACAAGCCACGGAGGCTGTCAATGTATTTCTATTGTGAATTAGCGCTTGCTACTCGTATAACGGTGAAGGATAACCATCGTGCGGTAGCCTGCATATCCCAGAAATTCTTTGCAATAATTCCAAAGGTGTGTGAAGTCTATTAACACGTATTAGGCCAGCTTGGTAGACTAAGGCCTAACTCCTCTCACTAACATAAAAAGTTAGATGTAGAGGTACATGCTCATTTCAGCATCGGTCTCGAACCGCTCTTTGCCTCGTGCCGTCTGTGCAATCTGTACCGCTCACAACTTCTAATTAATGAGACCATCTAATTTTTAAGTGGTAGAGCCACGCTATAGACAGTTACGTCTACAGCACGAATGGGCCAGCTCGACCGGGTAGATACCACTGTCTCACAGAAAACCGACGTAAAGTGGCAGCCTGCTGTCGCGTTTCGTTCGGTGAGTGAGATTTCCGGTGACCCATTTCCCCTCTTCTTTTCCCAATCCCTTTTCCCTCCCCTTTCATTCCCTCCTTTTAGGATGGCATCGCACCCATGATTTTTTTTGTGTTTTGGGTGTCTATGGGCGGTGGAAATCACTTACCATAAGGTGACCCATCAGCTCGTTTGCCAATCCCTGCTTTAAAAAAAAGGATAGAATATTTATGTAAAGTGAATTTTGAAGTCAGGTTTTAAGTTGTTTTTAAACATTTGATTAATTATGAGTGATCGTATCCTGTCATTAAAGATGCAGTGACGTAGCAGCGTAGTCTCGTAGTGCGTCGTAGCACGATTACGTAGACCCATAGCGGGGTTACGAAGTGACGTAGCTTCGTGACGTAGCGGTCGGGGGCTCGGCCAGTCATTCAGTTTAACAAGTTTTGTTTGTCTATGTACATTTTAGCTCAAATTAACGGGATGGTATTATTTATTACTGCTAAAAAGCTGTAACTAATAACTTAAAAAATATTGTATTGAAAGCTGCGTTGCCTAAGATGATTGTCATGTTAAGGATTCATTTTTTCTACCTGCCTTTATCCCACCTTAATGTGGGGTCGGCGGAATACACTTTTTCAAGCATGTTGCGCAAAGGATTTGGCCAAGTTCCTGCGACCGGCTGCCTGTCTGCCGTCAACCTCCTCTGAGGGATCCAGTCCCGAACAAATTAAATTATAAAATTCGCTTTGCTCGACCTGGGAATCGAACCCAGGACGCCCTGGTTTATAGCCCATATATGATGCCGCTAGACCAAAGAGGCGAGGCGTGTTGATTAATACAATAGAATAAAATAATTATACTCCTGTCATCATATTAGTGTCAGACTCCGTTGATATTGTGCAGAAAAAATTGTGTATTACATACCTATTTGTTACTCACTTATTTACCTATTAGACTCTTTTTTTGTCTATCAAAAATGCATTATTTGTATTTTTATGTAGGTACTTGGAGCTAATTATTTGTGGAAACTTTGCTGGCTCATGTGTTACATTTAGTGATTTTAATTACATTAATATATTGTTTGTATGTTTCCCTTAAAAACCAATAAAATAAAAAAAATAAAAATAAAAAACAAATAAAGCTTCTGACATACCAAACCGTTTCCTTTCTTTTTACCTGCACCTTAATATGGAGTCAGCGTAACACACTTTTTCAAGCATGTTGCTTAAGGGATTCAGCTTAGTTTTTGCGACCGCCTGCTTGTCGTCAACCTTCCAGGGATTCAGTCCCGGGCAAATCAAATTAGAAAAATGCCCGACATGGCAATCGAGCCCAGGATCTCCCGGTCTACAACCCATATATGTATACTGGTACTAGACCATGGATGCGACTTAAGTAAGTAAGCCGGTAGTAATCACCGATGGTGAAGGGTGAAAATTTTTAAAAGGGGTGATAGTTTTTCTTTGAATAAATATGTATTAGTAGACAATAGTGGCAAACGTAAGCCGGAAGGAATTGTGTTGTATGGAGCTTTCGCCACTAGCAATAACATTATGCGATGTTTCCTTCACCGTTATAGCAAGCGATATTTCACAATGAAAACACACTTAACATAGAAAACTCGTCGGTGTGTGCTCCATTTTGGGGTTGGTCTCGAATCTCCGACACTCGTCTCGGCAGTCCGTACCACTCCCAACTGAGCTATCGTTTGCTATTCATTTTTGCATTGTTATTGTATATATATGTTTGAATTGGGGTGTCTGAAGTTTTGCGTTAATTATGTTACACGTTGTCTAGACCCCAGCCAGCGCTAGCTCGAACACTAACAACTATTAGAAGGTATGATTATTCAGAGCATCTATTTTAGCTACAAAGTGAGTGAGTTGTGAGCTGCGACCGCGGACGAGGGCCCTCGGCGATCATGTGCAACAGGGCCAGAGCTGGTAGTGGAGAGGCATGACCCCCACTCAGCAGTTGAGTTTAAAAATTGGAAAAATCTGGTGTATTTTTGTTTTATTCTATTGTTACTAAGAAAGGGCTCATAATACATAATAACTACTGAATTATTATGTAGAAATTGCTATGACAGCCTCCATAGCGTAGCGGGCGAGTATCCGGCTGTGAAGCGAGAGGCCGCGAGTTCGATCCCCGTGTCGAGACAAATGTTTGTATGGCCTACAGATATTCGTTTTGGGTGTGGATGTTGTGAGAACGTGCGTCTCTCGAAGTTCTTAATACCGACGAAACAAGACTCGTATCTTGTGGGGTCAGGACTATGTATGTGACTGTTGGGTGTCATTTATTTGTATTTATTAATAATTTCTTTAAAAGAAAATTGATCTGTGTTGCCCCTATCCCAATTCTAAAGAAAGTAAAACAATTTTTTGTTAAAGTCTATTTCTATGTTTTTATTTATAGTTTATTTTTTTATCATCCAGTGAGATAAAACGTACCAGGGTAATTATTAGATGGGGGGTCATATTATTCGTATATATCCTTCAGTCCGTCCCCGCGCGTGTGTATCGCCTCCGCCTCAGTACACTCGGACGCGAGTCGACTACTGTCTGACACCACTTCAACCGCCACACTCTATACGCTTGCTTTAAACTTTAAATGTTTGTTCTTCGCCGTTCGCCTTGGCCTTGTCACCGTATATAGGCTTGGGGCCGAATGCTCTTGGGTTAAATCCCAGATTGGCGAAGTAATTTTTCGGCCGACTTCCGAAAAAGGAGGAGTTCCTCAATTCGTCGTTTTTTTATGTATGTTACTCGATATCTCCGCCAAATGTGAACCGATTTTGTGTTCGATAGAGCTTATTTCAAAGGTGGTCCCCATATATTGGTCACGCTCGGTAAATTAGAAGTCGGTCAGTTAAGTTTTTAAACTTGTGATTATTCCAATTCTATTTGTTCGGGACTACCTCGGTGGCGTGGTTGTATTTCGGTACGACTACCGTCCTGAGGTCTCGGGTTCAATCCCCGGGTGGGCAAAGTGATATTGCATTTTTCCATATCAGCCCGGATTCTGGAATTTGTGCCTGATATGGCGATAGGCTCGCCCCCTATCACACCTGGGACGGAACTAAGCTCGGCGAAATGTGAGTGTAATAGTTCACTAGTGCGCCTCTGCCTACCACTTCGGGGATACAGGCGTTAGCTTATCTAGTTATGTTGTCCGGGACTGGATCCCTAGAGAGTGTTGATGTCGAGCAAGCAGCCGATTGTAAAAACTAAGCCAAATGCTTTCTGCAACATGCTTGAAAACGTGTGTTGCGCTGACCTCATATTAAGTAATAAGGAGTAGAAAGAAAGAAAGTAGCGTATAAAAACTTAATGGACCTACTTCAAAACTTATCTGATCGTGACTAAATTTATGTGGAACCTTAAAATAAGCTCTATCGAACACAAAAAGAATTTCGAAAATCGGTCCACATGTGGCGGAGATATCGAGTAACAAAAAAAAAATACAGACGAATTGAGAACCTCCTCCTTTTCGGAAGTCCGTCGAAAAATAAATAATCCATGTATTAAACTGGGAGAAGTATTTTTTGGCGTCGCTTCATGTTATGACAATCCTATCGCATTTGCCCACAAGTTTCAGCCAAAATATTATTAATCTCGGTTTATTCGTGTTATTCCGCGGCGCCTACTTCCTTCCGGGCCGGGATTAGCCATATGTCCGGGATGTGAGTAATTGTGTCAGATCCGGGGCTGCGTCGTATTTTTGGTTAACCCACGTATTTACGTGGGATGGTGTGATATTTTTGACTAATTTTTATTGCGGTTTTAATTTCACCTTATTTATTGAAATAAAACTATTTTTACGGATTTTATCACGATTTGGTTTCAATTTTCATTTCCGACGTTTCGAAGGCTTTGCAGTCCACCCCGTGACCACGAAGACTGCAAAGCCTTCGAAACGTTGGGAATAAAAATTGAAACCAAATCGTGATAGAATCCGTAAAAATAGTTTTATTTTAATGAATAGCATTCGCGTAAACTTAAGAAATTCACCTTATTTTCCACCGACGTCCAAAGAGGAAAAGGACCTCAATTCGTCTGTATTTTTATGTATGTTACGCGAGATCTCTGTCAAATGTGGAGCGATCTTCATAATTCTTTTTGTGTTCGATAGAGCTTATTTCAAGGGTGGTCTCGTATAAATTTGGTCACGATCGGATTTGAAGTCGGTCTGTTAAGTTTTTAAACTTGTTACTTATTTGAAGTGTGAATCCATCCATCACATAATACACACATAACATCAGCTCACGCCTGTATCCCCGAAGGGGTAGGCAGAGGTGCCCTAGTGAACTAGAACATCCACATTTCGCCGAGCTTAGTTCCGTCCCAGATGTGATAGGGGGCGAGCCTATCGCCACATCGGACACAAATTCCAGACTCCGGGACGATATGGAAAAATCTAATATCACTTTGTCCAACCCGGGGAATCGAACCCTAAACCTCAGGACGGTAGTCGTACCGAAATACAACCACTCCACCGAGGCAGTCCATCCATTACATCTGAAACAGAAATCAGGTCGGCGATATGTTGCTATTCTAGTTCTTGAGTTTGCATCTGCCTACTCCTTCGGGGATACAAGCGTGATTATATGTAGTCGATACGACTGCTTGATGTTAAAATATTGATTTCTGGAAATGTTATCACAAGAGCGAAGCCGTAGGCAAAAGCTAGTTCAATATAAAATGCAATATCGCGGCCCAATATCCGTATTTGCGTCCGTCACTCCGCCTCTCCGCGCCGCTCCGCGTCGTTATTACGAGCCTTCAATGGAAATGCAAGTTCAACGAAACTTGCTGTAGAAATAATGAATCCGGCAGGGCTTGACAGCCTTTGTGGCGCGGTGAGTAGTCGTGAAGCGGGTTTGATTCCCGGACAGAGACAAATTGTGCGACCCACAGATGTTTCGGTGTGGGTGTTGTGAGACCAATAGCCTCTCGTATTTTTGATCTACGATATATCAAATCAAATCAAATCAAATCGTTTATTGAATCCATAAAATGTCACACATTGTTTAGATTCCGTGAAAAAGGTTTACTCTACCGCCAGTTCGGAAAGCTGGTTCGCCAGAGAAGAACGGGCAAGAAACTCTGACGTTGCTCTTTTTGAGAATAATAACCAGTTTACAGACATTAATATACAACCAAAATAAGAAAACAAAAAAAAACAATAATTTACATTCAATTAGAGCAGCATATAGATTGTACCTAGTGTGTACTTTATTCTTTATTTTATTTTATTGTTATTTGGGAAGCCAAGTTTAAAGTAAATTTTCTAATTTAATTTGCCCGGGACTGGATCCCTCATAGGGGGTTGACGTCAGGCAGGCGGCCGGTCGTAAAAACTAAACCAAATCCTCTTTGCAACATGCTTGAAAAAGTGTGTTGCGCCGACCCCACATTAAGCTGGGATAAGGGCAGGTAGAAAGAAAGTTATTTGCGAAGCAACAGCTACAATTTACAATAAAGGCAAAGAAATACAAATAAAACGCACTACCATAACAGCTTCTACTAATTATTACAACACATAAGTTAGAGCTGGCGCGATAGAAACACCATAAAGAGAGTACTATTATATCCAGTGAGATTATATTATAATTTTACTGTAAGAAAACTGAATGCAATTTATTTCTATATTGGGATGGAGAGGTGGAAGGTGGTGGTGTAGTCAGGACTATGTGTGTGACTGTTGGGTGTATTTATTTATAGTCGACAAAACAGTAAACCTTAGTGAGTAGGAGAGTGGTAGAGCCACGCTGTAATGACTAAAGCACGAATGGGCCGGCTCGACCGGTTTGATACCACTGTTTCACACAAAACCGACGTAATATGGCAACGTACTGTTGCGCTTCGTTCAGTGAGTGTGATTTCCGGTTGCCAATTATCTCCCCTCCCTTTTCCAATGCCTATTTACGTCCTTCTAGGTTGGCAACTAGGTTACTAAATACCTAAATACATTGTAAACCCAAAAGTTTTAAAAATAGGCGCCACAACCGCCTCGGCGATCTAATGGCCCGAGCAAGTCGCTTTTAACGTCGGGTTTGTTTTGTTTGTTTGTTTGTTTGTTTGTTTACATATTTGTTTTTAAGATTTTGATAGTATCGAAATCTTAAAAATAACACTCGCTAGTCACACACATAGTCCTGACCCCACTCTGAGAACGAGTCTTGTGTCGTGGGCATCAGGAACCTAGAGCGACGCACGGTCTCATAACACCCACATCCGAAACAAATATGCATCTGTGGGACACCCAAACAGTGACCTCGGTGCGAGGATCGAATCTACGGACTGTCGCTTCACAGCCAGTCATTCGTTTGCTGTGCCACGGAACTTATCATTTTTTGCAAATATCGTTGTCGAATTTAAATTAACGTCAAATAAGAAAATCTGAAATAAGAAACGTCAAATAATAAGAGCACTTAGCTCGTAGAACTGATAGCCGATGGGGCAGAAAAGTTCTCGAGTGGAGATCACGTACCGGCAAGCGCAGCGTAGGACGTCCACCTACAAGGTGGACCGACGACCTGGTAAAGGTCGCAGGAAGTCGCTGGATGCAGGCCGCTTCCAACAGGTCGATCTGGTAATCTTTGGGGGAGGCCTATGTTCAGCAGTGGACTTTCTATGGCTGATGATAATGATGACGAAGAAAAATCTGATGAAGGTCGCAGGAAGTCGTTGGATGCAGGCCGCTTCCAACAGGTCGATCTGGAAATCTTTGGGGGAGGCCTATGTTCAGCAGTAGACGTTCTGTGGCTGATTATGATGATGAAGAAAATCCCTTCTTCCGTTTCGCTATGGAACCCTAGAACATAATGAGAACATCTTTTTTAAAGTCGAATGAAACCTCTTAACCCGACGAACGAATGTAAAAACACGCCATCCATTCATTATTCAGAAGTGAGTTGCATTCATGTACCAGTCATAGTTCACGTACTCGTGTCTTGTATAACACATTCATGATGTTTTAATTACTGTAAGTATTTAGTGCGGTTTATTTATGTTACTTTTTTTATCCGGGCACGGCAAAGTGGCTACACTGCACCTGAGGGTAAGAAAGAAAGAAAGAAAGAAAGAAAGAAAGAAAGAAAATATATTTATTGGTTTACAACTTGGGTGGTTATCTTATTGTAAGCGTAGTGCAGTCCAAGAAAAATAGCGACCACTGACAAACACTGCGTTTATCAGTGGTCGTCAGAATCATGTCGGCCTATTTATGCTTCTTCACACTCCGAATCCGAAGAGGGAAGAAGCAAATCTCCTGGCTTGCGACAAGACAGGCGGATGACTGATGCAGGTACAGAGATACCCCCATACCCGTCTCATCCAACCATCAAGACATGCCGCAAGCCCCTCGAGCGAACCCGAAGTACACTGGCTGATCTTGGAACGTGAACCACACGCAGATAGATAGATATATAGCATATTTTAGCACCATGTTTATGGTGGTTGCCATCCGGTAGGATACGAATATCCTACCACCAGCAGAACGTTTGTCATTCACCTGATGGGTCACCTGATGGTAAGTGATCTCCACCGCCCATAGAAATGGGCCACCGGAAATCTCACTCACCGAACGAAACGCGACAGTAAGCTGCCACTTTACGTCGGTTTTCTGTGAGACGGTGGTGTCTGCCCGGTCGAGCCGGCCCATTCGTGCTGTAGACGTTACTGTCTACAGCGTGACTATACCACTCATAAATCTGTATGTTTTTATGTATGTTACGCGATATCTCCGCCAAATTCTTTCTACCTGCCCTTATCCCACCTTAATGTGGGGTTGGCGCAACACTCTTTTTCAAGCATGTTGCAGAAAGGATTTGGCTTAATTATTACGACCGGCCGCCTGCCTGACGTCAACTCTATCTGAGGGATCCAGTCACGGGCAAATTAAATTACAAAATTTGCTTTGCCCGACCTGGGAATCGAACCCAGGACCTTTGGAAGGAGGCGATTCTCCGCCAAATGTGGATCGAATTTTCAAGATTATTTTTGTGTTCGATAGAGCTTATTTCAAGGGTGGTCCCATATGTTAGTAGGGATCGGATACTTTTTCAAGTCGGTTTGTTATATATTGTTTTTGTTGCAGAGGAGGAGTGTGAGGAGGGCGCGTGCGGCGGTGCGGGTTCGAGTCTCGCGCGGCACCGTCCCGAGCCACTCGCCTCGCTCGCGCACTCCACGCGGTTCACCACGCACGAGATCAAACTCATGTACCGCGGGTTCAAACAGGTACGCGGCAACTGAGCCATGAACACTCGTGGAATTCATCACCAAGTTAATAAGATAATAGTAGCAATGGCTGAGTTGTAAGTGGCTAATAAGAGCATGAACCGATGACCTTTATATGCTGTGTTTATTGTTCATACACACACACCCACGCCTGCATCCCACGGGGATAGGCAGAGACTATTGAACCCCACAAGCTACAATGCTGACACACCTCATTTGCCTCGTCCACATTCATCGTTTCATAATTTCCGCCGGTTGAGGGTACCCGAACTTGTCCTTTGCGCAGGGGATCGCTTATTTGATTCATATAAGATCGCGTCGGGCGCCCTCTTCTGGCCCTACCATTCACTTTAGTACGATAACTATATTTCGTAAGTCGCCTTTCATCCATCCTCTCCACATGTCCAAACCACCTAAGCATCCCTCTCAATCCTCGGCACCACATCATCTGACCTGATCATGGCGTGATTACACTGATATTTCTCTTTCCCACAATTTGAAGGTTACACCAAACTTCAAAGGCTTATAACTTCTTTTTTTTTGACAATATTTCAATATTTCTTTCTGTTCTATTTTTAGACGACGTAAATGTTATATAAAATTAATTTAAAAAAATTGTCCAGTACCCAATTAAAGAATACTTGGCCAAAACTGCGTCAACAATTTGTTAAATATGTATTATTTTATAAGCCGGTAATCCGTGTGCATAATGCGTATTGCGTCAGACTACTGTTTATCTGAGTACCGCAGTGTCGCAGAGGAACGGCGGGTTTGTTAATAGCGTATTTATATATTATGTTTCATTTGTAAATATATATAACTTTATGTGAATATTAGCTGACCCGGCGAACTTCGTGCCGCCTAACAGTCGATTCGTTATTTTTTTATTATCCTTACTCCTTACTAAATAATAAAAGCGAAAGTAACTCTGTCTGTCTGTCTGTCTGTCTGTCTGTCTGTCTGTGGCGTTTTCACGTCTAAACCGCTGAACCGATTTTGATGAAATTTGGTATGTGGGTACCTTTAACCCCAAGGACGGACATAGGGTACTTTGTTTTTTTTAAATCAACCCCTAAAGGGATGAAATAGGGGATGAAAGTTTGTATGGGAATTTTGGAACCGCTTAATGGATTTTGATGAAATTTGGTATGAGGATACATTTGACCCTAGGGATTAAAATGGGGTACTTCATTTTTCTTCATCAACCCCTATAGGGATGAAATAAGGGTTAAAAGTTTGTATGGGGATTTTAGGTCCAATTAATGGATTTTTATGAAATTTGGTATGGGACAGTGGATACCTTTGAGTTTAAGGAAACAAATGGGCCACTTTTTTAAATCAACCCCTAATGGGATGAAATAGGGGATGAAAGTTTTTATGGGAATCCAGAAACCGCTGAATGGATTTTTAAGAAAGTTGGTATGAGGATAGTTAGATAGATAGTAGCGCTAAGAACAGAAATGGGGTGTGATATATTTTTATCCTACAAAGGGATGAAATAGGGGTTGAAAATTTGTTTCTTTGTTTTTGGGCCGATTGACTTCAAAATCGATATCTGAGTCACCCCGTGGTTCCAAACGACAGAACCGCTGTCAGAACTGTCAAATGTGGCCGCCATTTTGTTTTTCTTTGTTTTTGGGCCGATTTACTTCAAAATCGATATCTGAGTCACCCCGTGGTTCCGAACGACAGAACCGCTGTCAGAACTGTCAAAAGTGGCCGCCATTTTGTTTTTTTTTGTTTTTGGGCCGATTGACTTCAAAATCGATATCTGAGTCGCCCCGTGGTTCCAAACGACAGAACCATTATCAGAACTGTCAAAAGTGGCCGCCATTATGTTTTTGGGCCGATTGACTTCAAAATCGATATCTGAGTCACCCCGTGGTTCCAAACGACAGAACCGCTGTCAGAACTGTCAAATGTGGACGCCATTTTGTTTTTCTTTGTTTTTGGGCCGATTGACATCAAAATCGATATCTGAGTCGCCCCGTGGTTCCAAACGACAGAACCGCTGTCAGAACTGTCAAAAGTGGCCGCCATTTTGTTTTTCTTTGTTTTTGGGCCGATTGACTTCAAAATCGATATCTGAGTCGCCCCGTGGTTCCAAACGACAGAACCATTGTCAGAACTGTCAAAAATGGCCGCCATTTTGTTTTTCTTTGTTTCTGGGCCGATCGACTTCAAAATCGATATCTTAGGCGCCCCGTGGTTCCGAATGATAGAATCGCTGTCAGAACTGTCAAAAGTGGCCGCTATTTTGTATTTCTTTGTTTCTGGGCCGATTGACTTCAAAATCGATATCTGAGTCGCCCCGTGGTGCCGACTGACAGAACCGCTGTCAAACCTGTCAAAAGTGTCCGTCATTTAGTTTTTCTTCGTTTCTGGGCCGATTTACTTCAAAATCGATATCTGAGTCGTCCCGCGGTTCCAAACGACAGAACCGCTGTCAAACCTGTCAAAAGTGGACGCCATTTTGTTTTTATTTGTTTTCGGGCCGATTGACTTCAAAATCGATATCTGAGTCGCCCAGTGGTTCCGAACGACAGAAGCGCTCTCAAACCTGTCAAAAGTGACCGCCATTTT
Source organism: Clanis bilineata (assembly GCA_036417725.1). Lineage (NCBI taxonomy): Eukaryota > Metazoa > Arthropoda > Insecta > Lepidoptera > Sphingidae > Clanis > Clanis bilineata. The sequence goes on along the minus strand of CM071138.1, from coordinate 284,681 downwards.
GTTTTTCTTTGTTTCTGGGCCGATTGACTTCAAAATCGATATCTGAGTTGCCCCGTGGTTCCGAATGACAGAACCGCTGTCAAACCTGTCAAAAGTGTCCGTCATTTAGTTTTTCTTCGTTTCTGGGCCGATTTACTTCAAAATCGATATCTGAGTCGTCCCGCGGTTCCAAACGACAGAACCGCTGTCAAACCTGTCAAAAGTGGACGCCATTTTGTTTTTATTTGTTTTCGGGCCGATTGACTTCAAAATCGATATCTGAGTCGCCCAGTGGTTCCGAACGACAGAAGCGCTCTCAAACCTGTCAAAAGTGACCGCCATTTTGTTTTTCTTTGTTTCTGGGCCGATTGACTTCAAAATCGATATCTGAGTTGCCCCGTGGTTCCGAATGACAGAACCGCTGTCAAATCTCTCAAAAGTGGCTGCCATTTGCTTTTTCTTTATTTTTGGGCCAATTGACTTCAAAATCGATGTCTGGGTCGCCCATATTTCGACTAAAACGACAGGGCGGATCGACAAATCAAAAGATTTTTCCATTGGCCCTACAAAATACGCGTGCGGAGCCGCGGGCAAAAGCTAGTGTTTAAAATAAATGTAGCCTAAGTTACCCCTTATTACATCAGCTACCTGCCAATAAAAGTCCCGTCAAAATCGGTCCAGCCATTTCAGAGATTAGCCGGAATAAACAGAGAGACAAAAATTGTAAAAAATGTTATTTTGGTGTATATACCGTGTATACCTCTATATTCATATACATGTAGTAAAAAACGGTTATTTCAATATTACAAACAGACACTCCAATTTTATTTATATGTATAGATGTATAGATACCGAGCAATGTGAGTGCTATCAGCAGCCCGAGCAGGAAAATTTCTGACAACCGTAAATGTATTCGTGCTCGATGCGCGTCTATGAAATTTGTATGAAATATTAATCAAATGTCATCAGTGCACAGCGAGTTTACATTTACATTAGTTTTTCGTTCTCGGGCTACAGATCTGGGACGGAAATGTGCCCGGCGAAATGCGCATATTCTAGTTTCACTAGTATTCACTAGTTCACGTCTACCTCTAGCTACACCTTTTATTTAATTATTTATTTATTTGGCCACCAACACTTGTTTACACTAATACATTAAAAATTATGACTATTACAATGATGTAGCATAAATGTCACAATTAGTTAAAGGAAGGCACAGCATGCACTAATTGGAGTGTTTAACTTAATTGTTATATATCTATTATTGTTTTTTTTAATATTACGTTTAGAATGTGTGTAATTTATATTAAGTTAAAATAATTAAACCGTACAAAGATGTATAATAACAACTATTCAGTCCATTAATTATCCAACATGACAGCCTCCGTGGCTTGTCGGGCGAGTAGCCGGCTGTGAAGCGAGAGACCGCGGGTTCGATTCCCGCATTGAGACAAATGTTTGTGTAGCCCTCAGATATTTGTTTCAAGTGTGCGTGTTGTGAGAGCGCGCGTCTCTCATAGTCTCTGACACCCACGATACAGGTTATACCTAGTGTGGGGTCAGGACTGGGTGTGTGACTGTTGGATGTATTTATTTTATTTATTTATTTAATATACAATCATAAATAGACTTGGAAAGTTTGGCAAGAGGTAGGTCAACGTGTAGGTCTATTTTGTCACTGCAGCTGTTTAAAATTTTGGCAAATCTTGCATATGGCGAATTTTCTCCTAGAACTGTCCTTCTTAAAGGTGGGTAGGATACAGGCGCCAGTTTATGTATGTTTTTTTTACCAACCTAAAATGAGGGAAATATGGATTGGGAAAGGGAGGGAGGGAATTGGGCCACCGGAAATCTCATTCACTGAAAGGAACTCGACAGCGAGCTGCCACTTTACGTCGATTTTCTGTGAGACAGTGGTATCTGCCCGGGCGAGCCGGCCCTTTCGTGTTGTAGACGTAACTGTCTAAAGCGTGGCTTTACCATTATGTCTGTAAAAGTTTGAAATCGATTGATGGAATACAGACGAAGTCGTAGATAATATAAATAATATAAGCCCCGTAATATTACTGTCCCACTGCTGGGCACGGGCCTCCTCTACTAAAGAGAGGGGTTAGCCCTTAGTCTACCACGCTGGCCTAATGCAGACCGGTAGACTTCACATACCTTTGAAATTCGTAGAGAAGTTCTCGGGTATGCAGGTTTCCTCACGATGTTTTCCTTCACCGTTATAGCAAACGATAATTCACAATGAAAACACACTTAACCTAGAAAAGTCAGTAGTGTATGCTACATTTTGTGTTTGGTCTCGAACCTCCGACACTCGTCTCGGCAGTCCGTACCATTCCCAACAGAGCTATCGCTGCTGTGCAATGTACTAGCTGTATATTATCTTCACCGAGAAAACGTTTCCGTTTCTCATACATTATTCTTTGCAATATTTGTGCGGGACGTCGCAGCACCTGCGCCCCGCGCCCCGCGTGCCGCGCATGCGCACCGCAACTGCGCATCGCGGCCCCCCTCACACCGGCCCCCGCTGGATCAACTCGCGCGCTCATTCGCCGAGCGCACAAGCCAGAACATCGCGCACCTTAGAACTCATCCCGACGCGTCCTGGGGAAGAAAAGTAGCCACCCTGGAACGCAGCCGGCAGTCCGCGATCCGACTTCAGAAGAAGAACTTCTAAATCAAGAAAGAAGATAAATCAAGAAAGAAGAGAAATCAAGAAAGAAAAACGTGTAGGGAACGGCGTTTTTGTCAAAACGCACGATTGTCGCATTGAAATTCTGTACATATTGTTTTAAAACGAACTACTTTATTGTTTCAATATAAGGCGAAAATATAGGTATTTTGTACAGAATAGTCGTACAGTTCTTTCTCCCCTCCGACAAGAACCTGCAGCCACCGGTGTCTGGACCCACGCAATCCCAGCGCACCCGCACATTTTCTGGTCCTTCAGAAGCCGAATTAACGTGGGTTCAAGATGCCGGTGACTAGGTCGGTCGGGAAGAGGACTGTGTCGGCTACAGCGACCGACTCGACCCCCGGAACATCGTCTGCGACGCACACAGATACCACCGTATCGGGCACCGAAACCAGCGGCATCACGACGGAGTACACGGGAACATCGGCAGCGACGCAAACAACAACTTCGCGGTCTCCCCCCGCCGCCTCGCGTTCCCCGCCGCCTACCGTCGCACCGTGTCCGCCGCCGCCGCCGCTCGCCGCCGCCGCCGCCGCCGCCGCCGCCCCCGCCCCCGTCACCGCCGCCGCCGCCGCGCGCCCCGAGCCCCCCGTCGCGGAACAAGAACCGCTCGTCGCAATAACCGCGTCGAGAAGAAGCAGACCGGCATCGATAAGAAGTTCCAAATCACGTCGCCTCGCCAAGGCCAGGGCGGAGCTCCTTCATCTCAAGGTCCAGTTGGCCGCCGCCCGCATCGCGGAAATAGAAGCGGAATCAGACATCGAAGACGACGCAAGCACCGCCGTCACGGAAGTCGAGCAAGAACAACGCGTACACAGCTGGCTAGAGAACAGCCGCTTGCTCGCGATCGACGACCGACCGGCCGAAGTCGCGCACCCCGAACCTCAGCCGCCGACCGAACCAATCCCAAGAAGGGATACCCCGGCGACTGCACCGGCGGGAGTCACTGCCGTACCCCCGCACCCCCCGCGCCCTTCGACCCCCGAACCATCGATGTCTCGGCCGCCGCCGCCCCCGCCCCCGCCAGCGACGTCGACTTTGCCGCATATTGCCACACATCTTTTTGAAGTCGGACTCATGAACACGACTGCGCAGGTACCGCCGCCAGTGATCACCGCCGCATCCTGGCAGAACTTTGGGACTACGCAGCCGCATCCAGAGGTCGCCGCCGCACCCTGGACATCGGACCGCCTGAACCTCGGCACCGTGCCGCCGCCTCCGCCAGCGCCCGTCGCCGTCGCCGCCGCCGTCGCGCCCTGGCACCCGAACTTTGGCTGCGCACGACTGCCGCCGTCCGAGACCCGGACATCGAACCTGAACCTCGGCACCGTGCAGCCGCCTCCGCCAGCGCCCGTCGCCGCCGCCGCCGCGCCCTGGCACCCGAACTTTGGCTGCGCACGACTGCCGCCGTCCGAGACCCGGACACCGAACCTGAACTTCGGCACCGTGCCGCCGCCTCCACCAGCGCCGGCGCCCACCGCCGCGGCGCCCTGGCACCCGAACTTCGGCCGCACTGAACCGCCGCCGCCCGCGGCCTGGCAGCAGACCTACGAGACGTCGCAACCACAGCCAATGATCACCTGGCAGAACTCCGGACCTGCGTCGCCGCCGCCGCCGCCACGAACAGATCCGCCGCAGTGGACGCCGCCCGCGCCCGCTCCCGAACCCGGCGGAACGATCGCCGTCCACCAGAAGAGGACGGACCTGCAGGAGCTCGCATCGGCCATCACGCACGCCGTGCAAGCAGCGCAGCACAAACAACCATTAAGGTACAATGACTTGCCTACTTTTAATGGTGCACATCAAGATTGGCTCACGTTTCGCGCCGCGTACCTCGAAACCGCGCATCACTTCTCCGCGCTTGAAAACATGTCACGACTGCGCAGAAGTTTGAAAGGAACGGCTAAGGAAGCGGTCCAAGGTTTATTGATCACGAACGCGGATCCGAACGGGGTCATGAGAACACTCGAGACTCGATTCGGGCGACCCGACTCTATCGCATCCGCCGAGATAGAGCGACTCCGAACATTGCCGCGCCTCACCGAGTCACCGAGGGAACTTTGTACTTTCGCCACGAAAGTCGAAAACATCGTAGGTACGCTTCAAGCACTGGACTGCGCAGTATATCTCTACAACCCGGATACCACGAAGAACCTGATAGAAAAATTGACGCCGACTTTGAAGCGGCAATGGTACGAATTCTCCGCCACACAACCTAGGGGTAATCCGGACTTATTGAAATTTAGTAGATTCTTGCAGAAAGAAGCAGAGATATGCGCGCCATTCGCACCGCCCGAAGCTATCAGCGATCGAACACCCAGCAAACCGAACACCGAGACACGTCGGCAACGTGTGCACACAGTCGCGGAGAAGAACAAGACTAGCTGCGTCTTATGTCAACAAGAACATGGAATCTCCGAGTGCGCCACGTTCAAGAACGCAAGCACCGACACTCGCTGGGACTTAGCCAAGAAACATCATTTATGTTTCAGATGTTTACGCACAAGAACCAAACAACACTCGTGTAAGCCTAAGAAGTGCGATATCGACGGGTGCGTGCATTTACATCATAAGCTCCTTCACGCCAAGAAGAAGGACACGGAACAAGAGGAACAGAAGGTCAACTCCGCATGGTCACCGAAGGTATCATTTCTTAAAATAATACCAGTACGAGTCTCGGGACCGGCGGGAGTTGCCGAGACCACAGCGCTGTTGGACGACGGGTCTACGATCACCATCATCGACGCGAAGCTCGCTAGAGATATCGGAGCCGACGGCCCTGAAGACCCCATGCACATCGCCACATACAACGGAGACCTGGAAAGTTACGCCATGTCACAACGGGTAAGCTTCAGGATCAAAGGCGCGAACCAGCGTGAAGAAACGATCCAGGCACGCACCGTAGAAAATCTACACCTAGCGGCACAACGCATCCCGAAGGAAGCCATCGAGGAATGTGAACACCTGCGGGGCATACTCTCCGAGTTGCAGCCGGGCGAGGCGGAGCCTAAGATCCTAATCGGTCAAGACAATTGGCACTTACTTCTCGCCACAGACGTCAAGATCGGCAAGAAGCACCAACCCGTCGCATCCCTCACACCACTCGGCTGGGTAGTCCACGGCAACCACACAAGAACATTGGGTCACCGCGTGAACTTTCTGCACCTCTCTACGACCGACGATCATCTAGAGGACTTGGTACGTGAATACATCACTACGGACAACCTCTACGTGGACCCCAGGAGACCGAAAAGCGACCCAGGAGAAAAGGCGCTTCGCATTCTCGAAGAACACACGCACAAAGAACCCGATGGCCGATTCCAGACGGCTCTCCTGTGGAAAAAGGAGGACGTCGCGATGCCGGATAACTACGAGAACACGCTGAAAAGGCTTCACAGCATTGAACGAAAACTGGACGCGAACCCGGAACTCAAGAGTAGGTACACAGAACAGATGGACGCTTTAGTAGCAAAAGGTTACGCCGAACCCGCGCCTCCGTCAACGAACCGCAAGCTCTGGTACTTACCTCACTTCGCAGTTTTCAACCCGATGAAGCCCGGGAAGCTACGCGTTGTCCACGACGCCGCAGCCAAAACCAAAGGAACTTCGCTGAACGATCAACTACTGACCGGACCCGACCTGTTGCAGCCACTCCCAGGAATATTAATGAAGTTTCGTCAATATCCGATTGCAGTCACGGCTGATATTTCGGAAATGTTCATGCAGGTGCAACTACGACAAGAAGACAGGGACGCACTCAGGTACCTGTGGAGAGGGGACACACGCGATCATCGCCCACCTCGTCAGTATCGAATGAAATCTCTGATCTTCGGGGCATCGAGCTCACCCGCCACAGCTATCTACGTGATGAACAAGAACGCCGAAGAACATCGACACATCCATCCGGAGGCCGTGGATGCAATAAAGAACAAGCACTACATGGACGATTACCTGGATAGCTTCGAATCCCTGGAGAAAGCGGAAAAGATAACAAAACAAGTTCGCGAAATACATCGCGGCGCCCATTTCGAACTAACGAAATGGTCATCGAACTCATCAGAACTGTTGCAGGCATTGGGCGAAACTGGTGGCGGCGGCGGTAATACGGTCGATCTGGACAAGACCGAACGAGTGCTCGGACTGATCTGGAGACCGGGCGAGGACAGTCTCGGATTCAACCTGCACATCGCTCGCATCTCACCGAGCATCATGGAACAAGAGACCCCTACGAAGCGACAAGCGCTGAGAACGGTAATGTCGTTATTTGACCCACTCGGACTCGTGTCCCCTATAACTGTACGAGCAAAACAGATACTGCAGGAAGTCTGGAGGCGTGGGACATCATGGGACGACCCCCTAGATCCGGACCTGGCGGCGAGCTGGTCGAAGTGGCTCGCCCACCTGAAGAACTTACGATACGTATCCGTACCAAGATGTTACCCCGGATATACCGCAGCGGCATCGCTTCAACTTCATGTCTTCACCGACGCAAGCGAATCTGCATACGCAGCGGCACTATTCTGGCGAGCTGTGGACGCGGAAGGCCACGTCACCATCACCCTGATTACGGCAAAGGCAAAGGTGGCTCCGCTGAAGACAACATCGATCCCGAGGATGGAGTTGCAGGCTGCGGTACTCGGCGCCCGTATGGCGACAGGCGTACGAGAAGAACACGAACAAAAACCGGAAACAACAACATTTTGGACCGACAGCCGCACTACTCTAACATGGATACGCACAGGTTCCAGGTCATATAAACCATACGTCGCGCACAGAGTCGCCGCAATAGAAGAACACAGCCGGACGAGCGATTGGCGATGGGTACCGACCAAGCTCAATGTTGCAGACGACGCGACCCGCGACGTGCCCGACAACTTCAATGAACAACATCGTTGGTTCCACGGTCCCGAATTCCTGTACCACGATCCCCAATTCTGGCCAGCGGATGGCAATGAAGCAATACCGAACACAGGCGAAGAACGGGCGCTCGCAGTCGTTACGACAAGATCACCGAAGCTCAGCGAGGCCCTCCCGAACGTCCACCGCTTCTCACGGTGGTTACGCTATCTCCGCGCCACAGCTAGAACTTTGCAAGCCATTGAACTATTCCGCCGAGCCCCCAGGAACAAGGTGAACCATAAAAGGAACGCGCAGAACCCCAGCTCTGACCCGACGTGGCGACGTGCCAAGACCACCGCCACGCGACCCCGAAAGGCACAGGTTTCGGCATCAAACCCGGATCTGTACCCAGCCATCCCTGCAGACATCCAGCGACGCGCGGAGCTCCTCATCGTACGAACTTCGCAGGAAGAGTCTTTCGCCGAGGAACTACAGACCATGAAGAAAGGACGAGACCTGCACCGCGACAGTCGGCTCTACGCGCTGAGCATAGAACTTTACGAACACTGCATCAAGCTCAAGAGTCGCATAAGAGCCACCAACGGAATCTCCGAGCAGCTCAAGAACCCCGCAGTACTCGACGGCAATCATCGCGCTACGCGCTTATGGATAGAACACGTGCACCAACAACTGCACCACGCGGGCGTCGAAGCCACCGTAAACGAATGTCGACAACAATATTGGGTACTGCGTTTAAGGCCGACAGTAAAGAAAATAGTGAGCCGGTGTCTACGGTGCCGCATACGAACAGCAACACCCCCGCAACCGATCACAGGAGATCTGCCGCCGTGTCGACTAGCACACCACCAGAGGCCCTTCACATTCACAGGCCTGGATTACTTCGGCCCTCTGAGCGTCACGTCGGGAAGAAGCCACTTAAAAAGATATGTAACGCTGTTCACGTGCCTCACAACACGCGCTATACATTTGGAACTAGTGCCATCTCTCAGTACTGACTCAGCAATAATGGCGCTAAGAAGAATGATCGCTCGTCGCGGATGTCCGACTCAGATCTGGTCAGACAACGGAACTAACTTTCACGGTGCGGAAAAGGAACTCCGCACCGCTTTGTTCGCAGGAATCAAATACGAGGCAAGCAAGAAATCAATAGACTGGCGGTTCATCCCTCCTGGCGCGCCGTTTATGGGCGGCGCCTGGGAACGTATGGTGCGGTCGGTGAAAACCGCACTCTGCACCGTTCTGCACGAGCGGCACCCCACTGAAGAGGTCCTGTGCACGCTGCTCACCGAGGCGGAGTACACCGTCAACAGCCGACCGCTCACCCACGTGTCGGTTGCTCCGGAAGATCCAGAAGCCCTGACGCCCAACCACTTCCTGTTGGGCGGTCCGGGTCGAGTCTCCGCACCGGGCACCTTCGACGACAGCGACCTGAACCTGCGTGCCAGCTGGCGCGCCTCGCAACGCCTCGCCGACCTGTTCTGGGCCCGCTGGCTCAGAGAATACCTGCCGGAGCTGCGCAACCGACGAGATCCACGCGGAAGAGGACCTGAGCTCCGAGTGGGCGACCTCGTCCAGATCGTGGACGGCAACCTACCTCGCAACGTCTGGGTGCGCGGGCGCATCAGCGCTACACACCCGGGACCTGACGGCGTCGTGCGAACAATCGACGTGAGCACCAAGGGCGGCGTCTTGCGGCGCCCCACCAAGAAGATCATCATCATCCAAGCTGCGGATCCCGCACCACAACTGGCTGCATCGTCCACAGCGGCGGCGGGCGATGCACGGCGGGAGTAATGTGCGGGACGTCGCAGCACCTGCGCCCCGCGCCCCGCGTGCCGCGCATGCGCACCGCAACTGCGCATCGCGGCCCCCCTCACACCGGCCCCCGCTGGATCAACTCGCGCGCTCATTCGCCGAGCGCACAAGCCAGAACATCGCGCACCTTAGAACTCATCCCGACGCGTCCTGGGGAAGAAAAGTAGCCACCCTGGAACGCAGCCGGCAGTCCGCGATCCGACTTCAGAAGAAGAACTTCTAAATCAAGAAAGAAGATAAATCAAGAAAGAAGAGAAATCAAGAAAGAAAAACGTGTAGGGAACGGCGTTTTTGTCAAAACGCACGATTGTCGCATTGAAATTCTGTACATATTGTTTTAAAACGAACTACTTTATTGTTTCAATATAAGGCGAAAATATAGGTATTTTGTACAGAATAGTCGTACAGTTCTTTCTCCCCTCCGACAAGAACCTGCAGCCACCGGTGTCTGGACCCACGCAATCCCAGCGCACCCGCACAATATTTTATGAATTTTATCTTGTACATTGCACGTGTGAAGTACACCCCCACTTTTCATTGAGGTCGGATCTGACCTATTTTTATTAAACGACTAGCTGACCCGCGCAACTTCGTCTGCGTTTGAGAGAGAGGGTTGAAAGAGTGAGTCGTAGGCACCTATAATCCAATAATTCTAAAGGAGGTAATGGGATGATCTACTTCGGTTCGGTTTCGTCAGTCACTCTGTCCGTCATCCCGTCAGTCACCACGTCCATCACGGTATCGGTTACCCCGTCAGTCACCCCGTCTATCACCCGTCAGTCACACAGTCAGTCACCCCGTCAGTCACCCAGTCAGTCACCCCGTCGGTCACCCCGACAGTCACCGTGTCGGTCACCCCGTCTGTCACCACGTCTGTCACCCGTCTGTCACCCCGTATGTCACCCCGTCTGTCACCCCGTCTGTCACCCCGTCTGTCACCCCGTCTGTTACCCCATCTGTCACCCCGTCTATCACCACGTCTGTCACCCGTCTGTCACCCCGTATGTCACCCCGTCTTTCACCCCGTCTGTCACCCCGTCTGTCACCCCGTTTGTCACCCCGTCTGTCACCCCGTCTTTCAGCCCGTCGGTGACCCCGTCGGTCACCCCGTTGGTCACCCCGTTGGTCACCTCATCAGTCACCCCGTCGGTCACCCCGTCGGTTACCTCGTCGATCACTCCGTTGGTCACCCCGCCAGTCACCCCGTCCGCCACCCCATCAGTCAGCCTATCAGTCACCACGTCATTCCTCACGTCAGTCACCCCGTCAGTCACCCCATCAGTCACCCCGTCAGTCATCCTATCAATCACCCCGTCAGTCACCCCTTAGTCACCCCACCATTCATCCCGTCGGTCAACACTAAAACAATTTTTCACATCGAACGAGTAGTTTCTGAGATATAAATTTCCCCGCTTTTGCAGCCTTTTTTCATTTTTGCTCCGCTCATATTGGTCATAGCGTGATGTTATATAGTCTATAGCCATTCTCGATAAATGGACTATCCAACACAAAAAGTTTTTTTCAATTCGAACCAGTAGTTTCTGTCTGAGATATAAATTTACCCGATTTTGCAACATTTTCCATTTCTGCTCCGCTCCTATTGGTCATAGCGTGATGTTATATAACCTATAGCCATCCTCGATAAATGGGCTATCCAACACAAAAATAATTTTTCAATTCGAACCAGTAGTTTCAGAGATATCAACTTCCCTGCTTTTTAACATTTTTCATTTCTGCTCCGCTTCTATTGGTAATGGCGTGATGTTATATAACCTATAGCCATCCTCGATAATTGGCTATCCAACACAAAAATAATTTTTCAAATCGAAGCAGTAGTTCCTGAGATTAGCGCTCAAACAAACAAACAAACAAACTCTTCAGCTTTATAATATTAGTACAGATTTCAAAACGAGGAGGTACTCAATTCGTCTGTATGTTTTATATGTCACATAACAACAATATAAGCTCACGCCTGTATCCCCGAAGGGGTAGGCAGAAGCGCACTAGCGAACTAGAACACCCACATTTCGCCGAGCTTAGTTCCGTCCCAGATGTGATAGGGGGCGAGTCCATCGCCATATCGGGCACAAATTCTAGTTTTATACGTGTTACGCGATAATTATCTCCGCCAAATTTGGACCGATTCTCAAGATTCTTTTTGTGTTCAATAGAGCTTATTCCAAGGATCCCATATAAACTTGGTCATTATCGGATACATTTTGAAGTTTGAAGTACGTTAAGTTTATTCTTTAACCGACTTTGAAAGGAGTACGTTTTCAGTTCGGCTGTATACCTACAATATATTTTTTATGAATGTCTATGATTATCCGGGACGTATAGATCTATTTTGAATATTATTTTTTGTTTGAAAGAGTATTCTTCAGAGTTGGTCCCATATTTTGGAAAATTACAAAAAAATAAGTTTCACAAAACTTATAAAACCTACTTCAGAAAGCCAAAAATATTTTTTTATTCCCTTTGAAATTGGTTCACCTGATGATAAGTGGCCCATTCGTACTGTAGACGTAACTAGCTTCAGGGTGGCTCTACCACGTTTAAAATTGGCATAATTATATATATAAATAGAAGTCTAAATATTTGACAGCCCTTATATACTGCCAATAGCCCAAGAAGGCGACTCGCGTGAAGTTTTGATGATATTATGTACTAGTATTACTGGTTGCCTACCGGTTGAAATTCGACTATAATTCATACAATTTCAAAGTTTCATTTCTCGTTATTGTCATTAGCAAAATTTTGACATTCAATAAGACCAAGAGAATTTTGACATTCAATAAGACCAAGAGAGTCGCCTTCTTGTTCTAGTGGCAGCATGTATAGGCTGTGGACCGGGAGGTCCTGGGATCGAATCCCAGGTTAATTTGCCCGGCACTGGATCCCTCATAGGGGGTTGACGTCAGGCAGGCGGCCGGTCGTAAAATCTTAGCCAAATCTTATCTGCAACTTACTTGAAAAAGTGTGTTGCGCTGACCCCACATTAAGGTGGGATAAGTGCAGGTAGAAAGAAATAATTTTGACATTCAATAAGACCAAGAGAATTTTGACATTCAATAAGTGTGTGTCATTCAAGCAGTTTATTTTAATTAATTTAATGTATTTCTAACGCATTTTATTTAAAAAAAATTGCTTTAGCATCTCCTTCTCTATATAAACTTTAGCTGTGTCCAATTTCACGTTCATCCGCGCAATTATCTTAAAAAAAAAAAAGTTTTCACTTCATGTATTAACATATAGATTATGTTACACAAACACATTGATACAGTACATAGACGGGTAACAGCACGAAACTTGTGATACAAAAGTTGTGACCTCGTGGTCATAAGTCACTTAGCATATACCGTTCTATAGTTAGTAATATGAAATCCGTTTGGTGTTTCAGGAGTGTCCGTCGGGAGTGGTCGACGAGGAGGCATTCAAGAACATCTTCTCACAGTTCTTCCCGCTCGGAGGTAAATATAGTTTTACTTAAAGTTTGGCACAGTGTGAATGTGCGAGTAATTCTGAATTTTATACTTTCATATGTATTTATTTATGAGTTTACATCAGAGTGTACACCATTCATTCGCAGTTTACAATTTACAATGATGTTTACAATAGTTACTCTAATTACTGTAAAGTACAACATGCGTTATTTATCTCTATATCGATTTTTATGTAAGTTAACTAGAAAACTAGAAGTTAAATATTATTATTTAGTAATAATAATATTTAGTGAAAAGCTGTCTATTTGAAATTACAAACAACCACTCCAATTGTATTTGTATGTATGTATAGTTATACCGAGTGGCGCCGACATAACGACATTAAATCATGCCAGATATACCGTACAACGTTGCAAGGATTTGTACCAAACATCAGTCTAATAGGTGAAATAGTTTAGCCACAGGGTTGATTTTTCAGTTTTCTCTATTTTTGCACATGATGTACGTTCGGGACGAACTAAAACAGCTGATATTAGCGGTCAAAGACTTGTGGCGCGACTTGCATGCGAGGGCCATGCGCCGCGTACCTACTAAAGTTTACCCACATGTAGATGTTCGCGCATTATACCGGTTTTACACAGTTTAAATGGTGTGACTTTTAGTAACCGAAATTTTGCTTTGTTTTGTTCTAAAAATTGTTTTTTTCAGTATTGTTGAGTTTTTTTTATTGCTTCGGCGAAATTGAACAATACCTATGTTAAAATAATAATAATATTTTCCTGTTATATTACTGTCCCACTGCTGGGCACGGGCCTCCTCTACTAATGAGAGGGGTTAAGCCTTAGTCTACACGCTGGACTAATGCGGGGTATATTATTTTACAATGAGAATACATTTAACATAGAAAAGCCAGAGGTGTATGCTCCATTTTGGGGTTGGTCTCGAACCTCCGACACATGTCTCGACAGTCCGTACCATTCCCAACTGAGCTATCGCTGCTTTTATGTTACTCATTATGGAATGTGATGTCGTTAGTTTGGCGCCACTGTGTAGAATGATACCATAGGAATATTATTGTAACGAGCGATTCCAACGTCTTTCATTGATACTCGTATATAACCGTTATGTTCCAGACGCGTCCCAGTACGCGCACTACGTGTTCAATACCATCAAACACAAACAGAGCGGAAAGGTCAATTTCGAGGTACGTACTTTAATATTCTTGCATTGTGTGTACACTTATATTTTTATAGCAGTGATTGGCAGACGATGGGTCACCTGATGGTAAGTGATATCCACCGCCCATAAGCATCCAAAACATAAAAAGTATCATGGGTGCGTTGTCAACCAGCGTTTGGCGCTCGTTTACTAGTCTTTGCTTCTTTCTTACTTTCTGCCTGCCCTTATCCCACCTCAAAATGGGGCCAACACACGTTTTCAAGCATGTTGCAGAGAGATTTGGCTTAGCTTTTACGATTATAGTCTTGGCTATTGAAAAACAAATCATAATGTCCCACCACTGCTATAAAAGCCACAAATATTGTCAATATAATAGCAATATTGTAAGTATATCCCAAAAACGCTTTACCAAATCGGTTTTCAACACCGATCCATCTTTATGACAGATTGGGTGTGCGAGAGAGATGGACATATAGTCGTCTGCGCGTGTGAGAGAGATGGGTGCGATGGCTGAAGGCGCCATTCTAAGAATGTTTATTTTAGATATAGGATATGATATAATATTGGATGAAAGGCAAACATAGAGAAGGAATTGCTTAACCAAAGAGATTTAATACTAACTATAACTCTATAGTTATAGTTAGTATTAAATCTCTTTGATTAGCCACTCGGCTATCAAGCAAGATTCCATACAAAAAATGATCTCAAACTTCAGTACCGCCATCAACCACTTATTACAATGCGAGAGCGATTATTACAATTTACACCCTAGAATGTTTTGTGAATGGTTAAGAATCACGTAAGATAAGTTTATACTCTCAATATTATTGCGCTGGCCGGCTTGGCGCGCGTATGTTTCAAATAAACTGAGCGACTTATGACCACCAGGTCATAACTTTTGGATCACAAGTTTTGTGCGGTTGTCCCGTCTATATACATGATTGAATTTGTGCTTAACCGACTTCAAAACAGATGATGACTCATCTGTAGCCTTGGTAGGTGGTGTTGTAATTATCGAAAATAGTAATCGTTTTCGTTTTCTCCAAATATATTTTTGTTGGTTGTTGTTTCCGCAAGAGTCGCTGGTATTTATAACTGCATAGAGAGTATGGCTAAGATCTATAGAGCGATTTTCGACTAAGTCTTTGACAAAGAAACGAACTCAGTGAGGATTTGGAATTTTCGACCGACTTCCAAAAAGGAGGAGGTCCTTAATTCGTCATTTTTTTATGTATGTTACGCGATATCTCCGCCAAATGTGGACCGATTCAAAATTCTTTTTGTGTTCGATAGAGCTTATTTTAAGTGTGGTCCCATATAAATTTGGCTACGACAGGCAAATTGGAAGTCGGTCAGTTAAGTTTTTAAACTTGTGATTATCTCCAAATATATTTTAGTTGGTTGTTGTACCGCAAGAGGCGCTGCTATTTATAACTGTATAGAGAGTATGGATGTGATCTATAGAGCGAACTTCGAATTAGTCCAAGATATTTTTTGCATGAAAATCTTTGCTCTGTCAGTCTGTTTTTCTTGTATAACATAACATAAGCTCACGCCTGTATCCTCGAAGGGGTAGGCAGAGGCGCACTAGCAAACTAGTACACCCACATTTCGCCGAGCTTAGTTCCGTCCCAGTTGTAATAGGGGGCGAGCCTATCGCCATATCGGGCACAAATTCCAGACTCCGGGCTGATATGCAAAAATCCAATATCACTTTGCCCAACCCGGGGATCGAATCCGAGACCTCAGGACAGTAGTCGTACAGAAATACAACCACGCCACCGGGCAGTATTTTCTTGTAACAATGGCTCGGGCTAAGTCGAAGTTTGATTTAAAAATTCCAAATCCTCACTGAGTTCGTGACTTTGACTCAGATTTAGCTGAAGTTCGCTCTATGCCTCTAGATGGATAGCCTTAGAGCGTGCGATGTTTACTACTTTCTTTCTTTCTTTCTGCTTGGCGTTATCCTGGCCTTCTGCCAGGCTCCCCCTTCCTACTTAAACGTTCCCACTTCGCTCACTCTTGAGCATCCTCCTTCGTGAGGCCATTGGCTCTCATATCTTCCTACAGAAGGTCCAGCCAGCGCTTTTTGGGCGATGTTTAAATTCTCTAAGGATGTTTACTATTACTATGCTTTAAATATTAACATCTTTGTAATGTCATCTTAGTGTCTGTGACAAATAAAGTTTCTGTCTTCATTTGTTTAAAATATCACTCTTTCAGACGAATGGAAATAAATACAAATTCTTAAAATTAATAGAGCTCTCTATAGGCTCTCTCTCTCTCTCTCTCTATATATATATCTAGGGATATTAATGTTGTTTTCTCCTAAATGAACAACCTTCAGTTAGCTTAGCGCGGCCTCTTGTGGGTTGGCACAAGATCGAAGAACAACCAACTATAGTCCGATTGCTAATTAAACGGAGTAAATTGACAAATCGAAATGTCACTTTCCAAAATAATGTTGCTTACTTTCAAAACATAGTGATTGATCTAGTTAAATTTTTATCATTCAAAGAAACAATAACTCAGCACTAGCTTGCAAAACTAGAATTTAATTGCGTATTTTTAGGAATCTCTGCTTAACCCTTCGACTAAATGTCTGTGTAAATAATTTTGCGTAAATAACCACAACAGATACGCGAAATGATAAGAATGAAAATTACAAATATTACTTTTATTATTTGAGAAAAATTACGTTCCGCACATTCATAGCTTTTGTAAGTTTTGTTTATAATGAACCATGACTATAATTCCAGTAGATGTGCAATAACTTAGCATGCAGTAATTTACTATGACTATAATTCAATAGACATGCAGTACTAATCAAACATTAGGCAGGAATTACAACTTTGAGTTGGATTTGGAAATGAAAGAATGAAATGGTTCACTGAATTGAAATGTTTAAATAATCTTGATCTTTTTACCGCAGTACTATTTAAATTTCATGAAAAAGTGGCTACATTCGAATTGTCAGTTTACTCCGTTTAATTAGCAATTCTACTATACTCTTTGCGCGTGACTGAATACCGTCGTTATTAGCAGTCCGGGCATTTCACGTCCTTGAAGTAGTTCGGAGAGTAGAGAGTAGTTTGAAAGAGTTCGGATGTGGCACGAGCCTGTTCAACTTGTGTTTCCTCTTGTCTGACGCAGCGGAACGGTGCAAAGGTGCAATAAATCAAATGCGAGCGGCACGGTTACAGCTCATTGCAGAACCGATTGTATTATAAAGCGGTGTATCTGTTTCCAGGAGTTCCTGGACATCCTGTCCCGCGTGGCACGCGGCTCCCTGCAGGAGAAGCTGTCCTGGGTGTTCACACTGTACGACGTCGATGGTTAGTTATGTCATTACCAGCCGTTGTTGTTGCTTCTTTGGTCCAGTAGCAAGGTATATGGGCTGTGGACCGGGAGGTCCTGGGTTCGATTCCCGGGTCGGGCGGGGTATATTTCTAAAGCTATTTGTCTGGGAATGGATCCCCCAGAGACGTGTTGCCATCATGAAGGCAGCCGGTCGTAAAATCTAAGCCAAATTCTTTCTGCAACATGCAAGGCCGTCTTAAGACATGCGTGGACACAGAATAATAGAATAATTCGGGGGTCCCTTGGATAGTACAAATAATTGTTCATGTAAGAGAATGTAGGTACTTATCAGCATTTCGGGGGCCCCATGAGGTCGGAGGCCCTGGGCACAGGCCCCGCGTGCCGTTATGATAAAAAGGTACTGGCATATGCTTGAAAAAGTATGTGGCGCTGGCAACACATTAAAGTGGGATAAGGGGAGGTAGAAAGAAGAAATCTCGTGTATACTGAAACTCACGTTATATTTATTCAAATTCAAATAATTTATTCTGCAAATAGGATATTTTATACCACTTTCACATGTCAATTACGAGTATATATTGATTCTAAGATATTGATAAAGTAATAATGGCGTCGGCATTTCGTGGCTATCCCTCAGAAGAAATGCCGAAACAAACTCAAGGGTTATGGCCTCATTTAAAGTCCAGACAATACATGACATTATTACATGATGATGTTATTGCAAACAATATAAATAGACAATACATGATGTTATGATGTTATTTATTTGCAGGTGACGGTCGCATCTCCCGCTCGGAGATGCTGGCGGTGGTGCAGGCGATATACGAGCTGCTGGGGCGCGCTGCAGCACCGCCCGTGCACTCCGGCGCCGCCAAGGATCATGTCGACAGGATATTCCACGTGAGCACCTTCTATACCTCGCTGTGAGGAGATCAAATGACAGGAGTACAAGACGACAAGACGACGAGACGACGTGACGGAATGACAGAATAAAACAACAAATAAATAATAAAAATCTTTATTGATCACGTAGGTATATAAAAGCACTTATGGCATGTCAAAAAAAACATAATTTAGATTTAAGTATAACATAACATTAGTTCACGCCTGTATCCCCGAAGGGGTAGGCAGAGGCGCACTAGCGAACTCGAACACCCACATTTCGCCAAGCTTAGTTTCGTCCCAGATGTGATAGGGGGCGAGCCTATCGCCATATCGGGCACAAATTCCAGACTCCGGGCTGATATGGAAAAATCTAAGATCACTTTGCCCGACCCGGGGATTGAACCCAAAACCTCAGATCCGTAGTCGTACCGAATTACCACCACGCCACCGAGGCAGATTTAAGTATTTCTTATAATATTATAGAATGCTATGAATTTGGAATCAGGGAGGCAGGTTATACAGTTAGAAGAATAGGGTCATATGGGGAAAGGGGAATGGAGAGGTTTGTGGACCGTGAAAAGGGAACGGGATATGGCAGGTACGCCGACAGTGTAGCGACGGGAATTAATAGAAGTTGGTGGGATTGGATGAAAATACTACAAAGCCCTGTCCTAGCTAACCTGTCATGGGGAACTTGCACGAAAATTATAACGAGAAATTGTGTTGATAAATCAATAAACAAAATCTTGAAATGTGCTATCATGAAAATTGTAGTATAAAACAATTTATATTTTTCAAAATATCTTAATCACAAATTATGTATAATGGAACGTTATTGCAAAACACAAGTGACGTCGTTGCTTTGACTATTCCGTCGTTGCATTAGACAGTGTTTCCAGGTTGGGGTATTTTTCCCAATTTTGCGGAAAACTGTTGTTATGTTTAATATGGAGATTGGTGAAGAGATTTCAGAGATCCTCCTCTTTGAATTTGTAAGTTTACCCGTCTGTTGTACTGCTGAATCTTGTTTCACTGTGTGTCACAGTTGATTGACACGAACTGCGACGGCGTGGTGTCTCCGGAGGAGCTGGCGGTGTGGTGCACGCGAGACCCCGCGCTGCTGCGCTCGCTCGACACGCTCGACACCGTGTTGTGATCCGAGACGCGCAGGTAACCACCCACCACCACCACCATCCACCACCGACCATCGATCAGACCTACCCAATATGACTCATGAACAATAACTATCGTATGTGTTCACAGTCCGGAGCCGGCGCGCGCCTCCAGCTCTAAGGAGACGGATCCGCCACTTTCCGCCCCTTCCGAGACTTCCGCCACGGCCGCCGTCGCCGCCAGCACCATCACTGCGGTTCCTAGTTCCGCCCCCTCCGCCACGTCCGCCACTTCCGCCCCTTCCGCCCCCGTCGCCACAGTGTCTACGTCCGCACCGCTGGCACCCCCGAGGGCCTCCGCCCCGTCCGCCCCCTCCGCCCCGGAGCCGAAACCGGAGCCGACTACTCGTCCGCCACCGCCGCCCGTGCCAGCAAGAGTCATTGCTTCGGTAACTCACCTTATTTTTTTTAATCAATTAGAATTTTTAATAGAAGACTCTATTTATATCAACATAGAACTCATTTTCAGATAACAGAAGAAACGTCACAAAGAAAAGCAAAGCGGCGCGTGCGAAGAGTGAGCTCGCCTCAGCGGCCGCGGTGAACGAAATACTGCTTTAAAGCTATATTAGTAAAGTTCAAATCCGAGTTCTCTCGACCGCGTATTCTTTCATGATCTAAGCAAACTGAAGACCATTAAGGCTCAATTGCACCACTATTATTAACCTAGAGTTAGTCCTAACCGCAAGCTAAATTGACAGAAAATGTTTGAATGACATGTAACTTAAATTGCGGTTAGGACTAACTCTAGGTTAATAATAGTGGTGCAATTGAGCCTAAGCAATATTTAGTCAATTACAGATGGAATGAATCCAACAACTTTGACAACTATTGAAATTCACCTTTAATGCACATATGTATAGGGTCGACGTTACAATGACGAAAAAGAGTAATAAAGTTTGCTGTAATTGCTTTAAAATAATTATGTTGTATATGACTTTATTAATCTAAGGTTGTATAATTTTAAAAGAGATATAAAGTCCAATAAAGGCCAAACGAGTATGTTCGCGGTTGAGACTCACCTGTTTCCAAAACAATTATAAAATGATTGCCTAAACTGGTCTTTGTGTGGTCTTAATGTTATATTTAAACGATTTTTTTGTTATATTATATCTAAACGTTAAATAGCTTCTGGTTAATTTCCGCTATTAGGCCATTATGAAACTAAATAAAATCACCGTCTTGTCCTTATAAAGGCCAGATGAGGCCAACAGACCGCGGTGAAGTCACACGGGTAATTCACTGAGCTATGCACTTATGATTATGAATAAATAATATATTATTGAATTATTAGATATAATAAGTCGAGTTGGATTGGCCAGGCGAGACGAGGCGAGATGAGGCGAGACGAGGCGAGACAGATGTTAAGAATAGTGGTTTAAATAAGAAAATTACTGACGTGAAATACAATTATTATCACCAGTTATGATAAAGTTCTTGTAAAATTAATAAAAAGCAAAGGGCTCGCTTAGTTAATGGACATATAAAAAGTAAAGTTTTGATGCCCAAAGTGTTAGTTTTTCCGAATGGCCTTTTGCTGTTAGCAAAATTGCACACAAAGGTGCCTATTCGAAAGCTCAGACCTCATATTGAACTATCGCTGGGGACTAGAATTAAACTAAAGATCATTGAACGTACTCTACTTACCTTTGGCCTCGCTCGGCCACTTCAACTCGAACGCGCGTACTCTCGGGGACTCTCTTAGCTTTATATAGAAGTAAGAGTTACGTTTTTAATAAATTCTATCTATTATCTGTTATGGACATTTAAACTCGGATGATCTTTCAGCGAGGCTATCAGATAAGGAATTGTTTGTTTAGGCTTTTAAGAGCTTTGATGTGACCAATGTTAAAGGCCGATCGGGGCCAAAGTAATGTTAATCGCTGGAATTATTAGTAAAGCTGTATGTAACACAATAAAAGTCACTTGATTTCAAATAAGCAAACCGAAAATGCTGGGTAAAAGTAATGAAACTTTTGAACCAAGGACACCATAGCTGCTGTCGCGGTGACAATGTCGTCGTCAATTCAATGGCGTATGCTCTATATAGACAAATATACACTGTCTACCCTGACAACTTACAAATAACATAATAAAACAAAAAATAGGCTGCTACTGTGAAAATTAAATATTAGAAGTAAGAATTGAAGAAAATAATTGTTTTTTTTTATCTAACTTGAACTCAATGTCTGTCCTCGTCATTAGTTATTATTGAACCTGTATTGTCTTGTATTGCGCTACACTGTCCCTGGTATCAGCTGTTTGTCTCCTAGCCCGAACTTATGTCTTAATTGTAGTTACTTCTTCTCTACAACGAGTTTATATGTCCATAACAGTTTACGTTTAAGACATTCCAAGCAACCATTCCAAGCAATACTAGATGTGTGCCTCGTGATGTTGCCACAGCGATTTGAAAAGTAGCCTTAATCTTAAAATATTATGGTTAAATCTTATGGAACAAAGTTATGGCTTTTAGGATCTTTTGCGTCTTATGAAGTTTTAAATAAAATATTCTAGGGGTATTATAACTTCAGACAAAAGTATATTCAAAAGTAATATTAATTCTCTCTGCCTAGCGTTATCCGGGCCTTCTGCCAGGGTCCGCCTTCCTACTTAAACGCTTCCACTTCGCCAGGTCTTGAGCATCCTCCACAGTAAGACTATTGGCTTTCATATCATCCTTCAACACGTCCAGCCAGCGCTTTTTGGGCCGTCCACAAGGACGCACCCCTGGTAGATAGACTTCAAAAGTAATATTAATATTTAAAATAAAATAGCGTATTGTGAGAATGAGTTAAATGGCTGTTTCGATGACATTGTGACAACATTGCGAGTGCGTATTCGTATTTTCGAAATATTCACAAAGTATTTTAATCTTTATTGTAATTATACTAAGGTATATAATCCGACGCGCTCTCGTTGCACCTAGGGTAATTTTATTAATTAAGAAAGGTTGTTGTGCCCTAATACTTCATGCTACTGAATTTAGAAACATCAGACCATGCTGATAGCAACTGAATTTTGACAACACATTTAACAGATGTTTAGATAATTTTGGGCTTGATCAGCCATCAAGAAACCAGTCTGTACATGATAGTCTCAATTCATTCCTATAGGTTAGACTCCCGTGCCAAATACCCTTCATAAGTGAGCACAACACTCCACTATCATCTCCCACTTCCAAGCGACGAGAGCGTTCTGTTGCGAGTCAAATGTTTCATTCTACACGCTGTTGAACTTTGAACTTTATTCTATTAGAGTTAGAGTTTAAAATCCATTGTATTTCAAGCCTTACTACTCCTATTTAGATTAAGGCCCGTGTGAGGCCATGTCGGGCCAAAAGGCCAGACGAGACCAAGGGATAGAGGCCAGGTTATTATGTATAGTGATCCAATTATATTTAAGAAAAAATACTTCCATTAAAATATTTTTAAACATTTCTAAATTAAGTACTCTGGCCTCGAAAAGCCCGTATTGCTTCTGGTTGATAACAAAATGTCCGGACTTGGCTTAATCTAATATCATTTATAGAGCGCACAATTAACTTAAATCAAACTTTGTTAACTCATCTTCTAGTGTTCAACATATTTTTCAGGCATGTTGCAGAATTGATTTAGCTTAGCTTTCATGACCGGCTATCTGCCTGACGTAATCCCCCACTTGGGGATCCAATCCAGTGCAATGTGATAAGAAACCCACATAACTGTTGCTCGATCCTCAAACAGACAGAGAAAATTCTTAATTTATTTAAAATCATAAGTTAGTTGCAAAATCTCAGATAATATCTTGAATATAATATTAGCCCTGTAATATTACTATCCCACTGTTGGGTACGATTGGTGGGATTTGTATGTATAACACAATAAATAAATATGTATATATGGGCGCATCTGCATTACACCCTCAATTAAGAAACAAAAATATAAAGTTGTTACTATCTGAAAAACTAAGATCATTGTAATTTTGGAGTGAATTACGTTCTATTAATCATTTAATATTATTTGCTGTTTTATCTGAATGTTTAAATGTTTTAAAGCTATGTTATAAAGTAACTTTCAGTAACCGGATATATGTTTGTGTAATAATTATTGAACTTATAAAGCATGTCGTAAATTTATGTTTTATCACTCTAAAGTGATTTTAATATTTATCTGATTTTAAGGTTTGGATTACAATTA
Organism: Clanis bilineata; assembly: GCA_036417725.1. NCBI lineage: Eukaryota > Metazoa > Arthropoda > Insecta > Lepidoptera > Sphingidae > Clanis > Clanis bilineata. The sequence goes on along the minus strand of CM071138.1, from coordinate 261,148 downwards.
ACCAATATCATACTTTAAATTAATAATGCTTGGCGGATATCCGCCGACTGTAATTTTATGTTACAATGTTATAGCGTTGTTTTAATTACGCTGTGAATTAATAACAATTCATTATTTAAAGGCCTAGAGAACTCTTAGTTTTTATAATAATTATTTGTCTTGTTTTAAATTCGTTTCAAAGAAAATCATTAATGTTATCGATTATTAACAAAAACTCGGACGGTATTTCTATTATAAGTTTCCTATTTAAAGCCATCGCTGTCCAGCAGCAGTGACAGTAATTTTGTGTAAATGATGTTTAATACATCCAGAGCTAATTTGTGTAAATGTGTAATAATAAGTTTAATTGTCAAAAAGTGCTGTAAATCGTGTTGTGAACTTTTGTAGAAAATATGAAAGTGTTTAAAAGGATATGTGTTTTTGTATTACGCCATGAATATGGGTGGTTGCCCGATATGGCGCCGACAGCAGCGGTGGGATCGCACACTGGGCGATCCGGTGCCACGACCTCTGGAATCTACGAAGCAGGCAGTTGTGCCACTGTGCAGGCTGCAGAGTATATGGCTACAGCACGGACAATGTGTGAGGCCGGAATCATCGACCACGGGAGCTGGTCGAGGCTGTTTATTACCTTGTACAGGTATTTACCCAGATTTTTTTATTATTGAGTTATGCGTTATGCGCGCAGTTTCATAATTTATTTTTGAAAAACTTTTTGGATACGTAAAATTGGACAAGTTTAAAAATAGTGATCGAAATGGTTTTAAAAGGCAACATATTGTTGATTTGCAAAATTACAGATTTGCGAAACTACCCACTAAAATTGTTTTTATTGTATTGCTTTTCGTTGAATTATTCATTATATTATTGATGGTCTTGATTGATTTAAGAGTTAAAGTGTGGCTTAAGTGTGTTGCGCTGACAACGCCTTAAGGTGGGTTAAAGTCAGGTGGGAGGAAGAAGGAATGGTTTTGATTAAGGGAGTTGTTGCTCCATGCTCTACCGTATAATAAAACTATTCTTTTTATTATTCAGCACATCACTTATGAATGTCTTTGATATAAAGTAAATAAGTGATCTTAAATAGCGAAATCCTGACAAATGGTCGTTCCTAAAGCATTCATATCGGAAAAGTTATTTGTGTAGGTTTGCCTATTATTTCAAAACCCCCATCCTAGTTTCTGATAATAGTTTATTTTTATACTTAATAACTGAGACAATTTTACTGTGTGAATTATGTCTATGAATTTGGTTGTTTCCTAAGCAATCTTGTTTCATAATTCGTGTTTGGATAGGATGGACGAGCGATTTTGAAAAAAAAGAAAGTTTTCCCACGGGTAAAGCTTTATGATGGCACGCTAGTCTTTAACACTATTTTCTTTTTAACTATTTATCTAATTATCTTCTTTGCTCTATATTGCAGCGTATAGTGAAGGTATGCCCATGAAACAACAGGCTTTTTTTATAGTGTGGCGTGGTGCTATTTGTAACAAGCACCTTTCCGAAACTCTTACTGTGTTTATAGCGCTACATAGAAGAGTTATGTTTCCTCTTTTCAATATCGATCTCCGCAGATGGACTGATTTGGTTTGTAGTAACTGTTTCTTAAAACCTACCCCTTCAGTTTTAAATGAAAAATGACCTTATGGGCAAGTAATAGAACATGGGTCAGGAAAATGCTACTCCAGAATGTAGCGAATTGACTTTTCTTTGGTTTGTTTGTCTGAATTAAAGTTTATTTTTGTTTACTTATTTTAAATCTATCCAAAACATCCCTCCTTAAACGCTGGATTCCCACCATGCGTATCCTAGTAACCCGGTCTGAGTGGCTAGACCCCGGATGGGTGATGCCTTTTTGATGAAAATATTTTTGAGTGGATTACAGTTTATTTTTGTTTACTTATTTTTAAACCTATCCAAAACATCCTTCCTCAAACGCTGGTTGGCCACCACGCGTATCCTTTTCCCGGTCTTAGTGGCTAGAGCCCGCATGGGTGATGCCTTTTGGATGGCTAGATCCCGTGATGGGTGATGCCTTTTATTTGGCTAGATTCCGTAATGGATGATGCCTGCTGGATGGCTGAACCCCGAGATGGGTGATGCCATGAATTTGGTTTTTCTTTATGCGCGCTTTTCTGTTTGTTTTTAATGTATTTTTATGTGGATTATTTTATATTTATCTCTACGTGTTATTTAACTCTTAGATAAGTTATTAGAGTCGTATTAACGAAGCGCAGAGAGCGCGCTTCGGTCAGTATGGCCGTATGGGCGCATCTGCATTACACCCTCAATTAAGAAACAAAAATATAAAGTTGTTACTATCTGAAAAACTAAGATCATTGTAATTTTGGAGTGAATTACGTTCTATTAATCATTTAATATTATTTGCTGTTTTATCTGAATGTTTAAATGTTTTAAAGCTATGTTATAAAGTAACTTTCAGTAACCGGATATATGTTTGTGTAATAATTATTGAACTTATAAAGCATGTCGTAAATTTATGTTTTATCACTCTAAAGTGATTTTAATATTTATCTGATTTTAAGGTTTGGATTACAATTAACCAATATCATACTTTAAATTAATAATGCTTGGCGGATATCCGCCGACTGTAATTTTATGTTACAATGTTATAGCGTTGTTTTAATTACGCTGTGAATTAATAACAATTCATTATTTAAAGGCCTAGAGAACTCTTAGTTTTTATAATAATTATTTGTCTTGTTTTAAATTCGTTTCAAAGAAAATCATTAATGTTATCGATTATTAACAAAAACTCGGACGGTATTTCTATTATAAGTTTCCTATTTAAAGCCATCGCTGTCCAGCAGCAGTGACAGTAATTTTGTGTAAATGATGTTTAATACATCCAGAGCTAATTTGTGTAAATGTGTAATAATAAGTTTAATTGTCAAAAAGTGCTGTAAATCGTGTTGTGAACTTTTGTAGAAAATATGAAAGTGTTTAAAAGGATATGTGTTTTTGTATTACGCCATGAATATGGGTGGTTGCCCGATATGGCGCCGACATATACTTTTGCATTGCGTCGCCATATTTAATTCTTGTCCACACGGGCCATAGACTAGGCATCCGCCTGTCACTTAATAATATAGATTAAAAAACATTCGGATACACACACTGCTAAAATATTTTCATTTTTCTGTGTACTTTGAACATGTGTGAAAATATTACCACCCATGACCATGAAGGATGTAAAGATTTCGAAATGTCGAGACTAAAAATGAAACACAATTCGCGATAGAATCCGTAAAACCTAGTTTTATTTCAATGTAAAATATTCACGTAAACCTAATAAATCATAACATGTGTGAACGAATATTTACAACGTATCGTTTATCGTAACGTTTACAGCAGTCTTTCCAAGTTTGGTAGAGCGTTATAAGAAAAATGTTATCAGCGGCCTGAGCAGGAAAATTTCTGACAACCGTAAATGTATTCGAACTCGATGCGCGTCTATGAAATTTGTATGAAATATTAACCAAACGTCATCAGTGCGCAGCGAACTCGAATACATTTACATTAGTTTTTCGTGCTCGGGCTACAGGCCACAAGGGGTAGAAAATGGCACAGCAGCATCAATGGTATATAACGCTATACCTATAATAATGCTTAGCCCGTAAATCTCGCACTTTTGGTCAAATTGGTAAAATATTAAGGCCACGTTTTTTTAGATACTTGGAGTTAAAATCAAGTTCTGTATGACGATTTTTCCGTAGTCATGCCAAGCCCTTATTTTCCTTTTGTCGTTGATAAGCCATAACCGTGTGTGTATCGGAACGTATTTAAAATTTTAAGCTTATTCTCGACCAATCATGTTTGTTGCGCGTGTGTGTGAGTGTGATATGTCTTCGTGTGCGTAGACCACCGCTCTGTGAGTGGCTACAACCCGATTCACATGGAGAGAGATACTCGCTTATAAAAAGTTTGATAGTTAACTGTCATTTTCAAGGTGATAATATTAGTGCTCGCTCTTATCTTTTTTCGACCGACTTAAAAAAAGGAGGTACTGTATTTTTTAGTATGTGTGTTACACGATATCTCCGCCAAATGTGAACCAATTTCAATGATTCTACAAGTTTTGAAATTTATCCGATCATGACCAAATGAAATAATTTCTATCGAACACAAAAATACTTTTGGAAATCAGTCCATATTTGGCGGAGATATCGCGTAACATAAATAAAAAAATACAGAGGACTTGGAGACCTTATCTTTTTTCAAGTCAATCTTTAAACCAGCTCCAATGGACAAGCAATGAGACTGTTTGTCACTTATTTAACTTGTGATTTTTTTAAAACATAAATATACTTGCTAAAATAGATTCCGCACTGAGTGATCATTTCTATTTTCTCGGCGAACATGCGAGCTGTCTCCATGTGAACGGGCCATAATATAATGTACATACAGGCGTTCTTGGCGCTGTCAATAAATCTTCTAAACTGGAAGTGCCTTTTATTACATCCATCTCACCTGAATACCGAATCTGACGTTAAATCGGTGTTACTGGATGTGACTTGAGATCGTTGATCCAGGATCTGTTCTCAGAGGATAACCACAACGTCTTATAGCAGTATTATTATGATATTACTTTGAACGAGAAACAATAAAGAGATAACCCTAGAGATCGGCTATCCAAGATATGACTTCAGATGGGTCATCCAGGACGTGACGTCATATCTAAAATTCAGCACATGACCTCAGATTGTTGATACCGGATATGAATTTCAGATAAATTATACCAGGTATGACATCGCTCGATATGACATCGACTGCCTCGGTGGCGTGGTTGTATTTCGGTACGACCACCGTCCTGAGGTCTTGGGTTTAAACCCTGAGTCGGGCAAAGTGATATTGGATTGTTCCATATCAGCCCAGATTCTGGAATTTGCGCCCGATATGGCGATAGGCTCGCCTATCACATCTGGGACGGAACTAAGATGTGGGTGTTCTAGTTCGCTAGTGCGCCTCTGCCTACCCCTTCGGGGATACAGGCGTGAGCTTATGTATGTACATCGTTCTGTAATCCGGGGTATATAATTACTCTGCCTACCCCTTAACATACCTGTGAGGATGTAATTAATTCACAGTTCATGAATCCGTCACAGATCATGCACTAATCTAGATAACCTAATGAATGTACTAATTAATACATACGTACGCATATATACCATACATCTTCTATACATATCACATAACACCATGAGACCCACCATAGGTAAGTACTGCTTGATTTACATAATAATGGGCACGGGCCTCGTCGTCTACTAGGTTAGGACTAATAGCTTGTTGCCACTTCTCGGTTGGCGGATCCGTATATTAAATGGATGTCGGCGCGTTTGTTCACACTTCGTGGTCGGCCACGGTCGAATCTGGTGCCAATTTTTAGGGCCAATTTGATATAAAATGCTCTGCCACTGGAATCTCCGATTAATCCGACATCCGACAAGTGGCAACCAGCTGTTAGTCTACCACGCTGTAATGCGGGTTGGTAGACTTCACATACCTTCGAAATTCTTGTGAAGAAATTCTCGGGTATGCAGGTTTTTTTATTTTTTTTTCACACACCTAGTCCTGACCCCACACTAGGTATAACTTGTATCGTGGGTGTCAGAGACTATGAGAGACTTTCGGTCTCACAACACCCAGACCCGAAATAAATATATGTGGGCCACACAAACATTTGTCTCAGTGCGGGAATCGAACCCGCGGCCTCTCGCTTCACAGCCGGCTACTCGCCCGTTGCGCCACGGTTTCCTCACGATGTTTTCCTTCACCGTTATAGCATGCGATAATTTACAATGAAAACATATTTTTTTGAGAGGTAGAGTCACGCCGTAGACAGGAATGTCTTGTTTTGGTACCACTGTTTCACCGAAAATCGGCGTAAAGTGGCAGCTCGCGGTTGTGTTCGATAGTATCACAATTCCCTCTCTCTTCCCCAATCCTTATTCTCCCATCATTTCGGCTGGCAAGATTATTTTGTGTCTTGGGTGTGTTTATGGGCGGTGGAGATCACTTACCATCAGGTAACCCAGTTGCTCGTTTACCAGTCTCGGTACGAAGAGTGAGATATCTGAAGCCCCGAATTCCTCCCAAATCCTTATTCCTGTGTAAGGTCATGGAGATTCGAATTTTGGGCAGGTCCAAAGCCAGACTTTACAAAAAAAACTAATTATTATATTTCGGCAGCCATCTTGTTGGTGCTAGCAGCGTGGTGCCGCTCCGAGCACCACGGCGACCATCCGCTCGGCAAGACGGCTCGCCGACAACTGGTGGAAATTGTTCCTTTTGTACGAGACAGCACTCCCGGCTCCCCCGCCTCCGCCGCGCCCTCCCCATCGCTCGCCTACATTGTACCCGCGCCGCATCTCGACCCTGAGGCCGATCAGTTGGTAGACCACAGTGAGCTGAGAATGTATGAAGCTGAAAGGGGAGCGGGAAGTGAGGAGAGGACAGAGGAGAGAGAAGACAGAATAGCGGAGAGAGATGATAGAACAGCGGAGAGAGATGACAGAGTAGCGGAGAGAGATGACAGAGTAGCGGAGATAGATGAAAGGGCAGCGGAGAGAGAAGACAGAGAAGCGGAGAGAGAAGACAGAGTAGCAGAGAGCGAAATTGAAGAAATTGCGGAGTCGCGGGGTGCGGGAGAAGTTAAAATAAAAGGAACGACGTTAGAGGGGGTGAAGATATGTGCTGGGGGAGGGGGGCGGCATCATCCCGTGTACTCGCTGTCTTTTGTCTTCCAGCGGTAGAACACGTTGAAATATTAACCTTATTACATTTTAATAGATTTGAAAGTAACATGATGCGCATCCGTTCTTTAACTTTAAAGAGGCCTTAATTTAAATGCTATTTTCAACTGTATTCGAATGTTATAAGGTTGTAACTCGTGCACGCCATGATACATCATACGACTTCGGACTACAGAAAACTCAAAGTATCTCTGATTGAACCTAGTAACTAAGCTATACTTACATTATATTATAATAAACGAACGTTCGCTTAGAGTCTAGTTTATTTATAACACCCCACCCCGCGTCACTCTTTAATTTAGTTTAGTAACATCAACACACACACACACACACACACACACACACACACACACACACACACACACACACACACACACACACACACACACACACACACACACACACACACACACACACACACACACACACACACACACACACACACACACACACACACACACACACACACACACACACACACACACACACACACACACACACACACACACACACACACACACACACACACACACACACACACACACACACACACACACACACACACATAAGCGCGTGTATCCCCGTAGGGGTAGGCAGAGGCGCACTAGCGAACTAGAACACCCACATTTCGCCGAGCTTAGTTCCGTCCTAGATGTGATAGGAGGCAAGCCTATCGCCATATCGGGCACAAATTCCAGACTCCGGGCTGATATGGAAAAATCCAATATCACTTTGCCCGACCCGGGGATCGAACCCGAGACCTCAGAACCGTAGTCGTACCGAAATACCACCACGCCACCGAGGCAGTCGATGTCATATCGAGCGATGTCATATCATCACAACATCAACCCCTAATGCCACAAGTCTCTCTTTCTATCTGCTCTTATCTCACCTTAATGTGGGGTCAGCTCAACACACTGTTTCTTCAAGTATGGAACTTTCAAGTATGTAGTAGAAAGGATTTGGCTTCATTGACCGACTTCCAAAAAGGAGGTGGTCCTCAATTCATCTACTTTTTTTTGTTTTTATGTATGTTACGCGATATCTCCGCCAAATGTGGACCGATTTTCAAAATTATTTTTGTGTTCGATAGACCTTATTTCAAGGATGGTTCCATATAATTTGTTACCATATAATTTGGTCACGATCGGATTTGAAATCGGTCTATTAAGTTTTTAAACTTGTGATTATTATACGTCCAATTGCCTGCCTGATGGTAACACTTCTGGGAGATTCAGTTCCGGGCAAATTAAATTAGAAAAAAAAACGACCTGATAGCCGAACCCAGGACCTCTCGGTCCACAGCACATAATGATGCCACTAGATTACTAGACTAAGGAGACGAAACAACTTGTTCCGGACTTGTGGCGCCATCTACCGGACTAGCAGACGCACCTCGTGGTGGCCACCACCACCGAGCCGAACATTGATACAATTAGTTATTTGCAATTTTATAATTCGTTTAAATGTCTATTGTTTATGGTTTTCTATTTTTTCTCTCTGGTCTCACCGAATGTGGGAGGAGGTGGGAGGACATTCTATTCGATACTTTTGTAACGTTCACATTAGTAAAAAGGTAGCGTAGACTGCCTCGGTAGCGTAGTTGTATTTCGGTATGACTACCGTCCTGGGGTCTCGGATTCGATCCCCGGGTCGGGCAAAATGATATTGGATTTTTCCATATCACCCCGGAGTCTGGAATTTGTGCCCGATATGGCGATAGGCTCGCCCCCTATCACATTTGGGACGGAAGTAAGCTCGGCGAAATTAGGGTGTACTAGTCGGCTAGTGCGCCTCTGCCTACCCCTTCGGGGATAGAGGCGTGAGCTTATGTTATGTAGTAAAAAGGTTGTATGAAATACATTCTACTGAAATACACAGTTCAAACATTAAAATAAAGGAATTTATTTGTCGACGATAACCCCCATTACTGCCTTTACTCAAGTGAAGATCAATAAAATACTAAAATACATTGCAGTATAATTTATTATGATAAAGATTGCTTGTTGTTTAGTATCGCAGAAAGTCGCTGGATGCAGGCCGCTTCCAACAGCTCGGTCTGGAAATCTTTGGGGGAGGCCTATGTTCAGCAGTGGACGTCCTGTGGCTGATGATGATGATGATACCATTCGGTCGGTGCTTCACATCTGCGCTCTGATCCAGTAGTAGTGGTGTCCCACACGCGTGTGTCCCGACGGGTCGCCCACGGAGCACCCGCGGGACGACCAGAAACTCACCACGCCGATCTGGAACACCCATGAATATAGAAATCTATAGTGCGAACTTCGAATAAGTCTAAGCCAAGGTAACGAACTGAGGATTTGGAAATTATAAATCGAACTTTCACTTAGTCCGAAACATTTTTTTACGAGAAAAACAGACTAGGCAAATATTTTCTTTTAAAAAAATGACTCGGACTAAGTGAAAGTTCGATTTATAACATAACATAAGCTCACGCCTGTATCCCCGAAGGGGTAGGCAGAGGCGCACTAGCGAACTAGAACACATTTCGCCGAGCTTAGTTCCATCCCAGATGTGATAGGGGGCGAGCCTATCGCCATATCGGGCACAAATTGCAGACTCCGGGCTGATATGGAAAATCCAATATCACTTTGCCCGACCCAGGGATCGAACCCGAGACCTCAGAACTGTAGTCGTACCGAAATACCACCACGCCACCGAGGCAGTCGATTTATAAAGTTCCCCCTATAGATCTCAGCCTTAGTTTTGTGATAGCATATAGTCTAGTTTTTTGATAGCAGGTACTGGCTTACGAGCGGCTGGGCCACCACCCATATACACCCACGTTACCAAAGCAATCATGAGTGCTTTGCCAACCTACATTTTTTTTATAGCAAAGACTGGCAAACGAGCAGATGGGTCACCTGATGGTAAGTGATCTCCACCGTCCATAGACATCCAAGACACAAAAATAATCATGTGTGCGTTGCCAACCTAAAAGGAATGGAAGATGAAGGGAATAGGGATTGGGAAATGGAGGTGGGACCAGAAATCTTGGATAAAATCGGCGCTGTCGCTCACTTAGGGACGGCTACGTGTAACTATTACGTCTGCTCGGATTGTATCTCGTCTCATCAGCTATCCAATGTAACTCACCAACAGATCGTTCCCCTGGTTGGAGTAGAGTATGAGTGGTCCCCCCACGTCCCCCCCGCACGCGCCCCTGCTCCCCGCGCCCCCGGTGCACACGTGCTCCGGCTTGATCTGCGACCCGTATGTCTGACTGCATACAGTGTTCGTGAGCACCGGCACGAACGCGTCGCGGAGACCTTGGCTCGTTGTGATCGACGAACCTGGAGTGGTGGAGAAAGAGAAACAAAGAAAATACTAATATTTCCGCTCAGATAAAACAGAACACAGAAATGAGATGAGAAAATAAATTGCAGTTTTAAATTTCGCCTCCTTGGTTTAGTGGCAACATATATGAGGTATGTGCACATGCCCAAAATGTGACAGAAGCTTCACAAAGAAGATTCGCTACATAAGCCACATGCGAGCCCACAAACGACGACAACATAATTGAGGAGATGAAGCAGTCGCCTTGACCGAAAGCGGTCGGATCAGATCATCGTCATGAGGTATGAACCAGGAGATCCTGGGTTCGATTCTCGGGCGGTATTTTCTAACATGATTTGCCTGTGACGGGTTCCTCTAGAGGGGGGCTGATGTCAGATAGGCAACTGGTCGTAAAAACTAAACCAAATTCTGTTTGCAGCATGCTAGACAAAGTGTGTTGCGTCGACATTTGTAACATCATCATCATCATCAGCCACAGGACGTCCACTGCTGAACATAGGCCTCCCCAAAGATTTCCAGATCGACCTGTTGGAAGCGGCCTGCTCCAGCGACTTCCTGCGACCTTTATCAGGTCGTCGGTCCACCTTGTAGGTGGACGTCCTACGCTGCGCTTGCCGGTACGTGGTCTCCACTCGAGAACTTTTCTGCCCCATCGGCTATCAGTTCTACGAGCTATGTTCCCTGCCCACTGCCATTTCAACTTGCTAATCCTCTGGGCTATAGAGGATTAGATATTCATATACTATGTTGTAAATAGTGTACTCACTCTCGCTGGTCTTCCCGAATCCGATGATCTCAGCGGTGTACCCCGCGTACGTGGGGTTTGTACTCGACAACGATATCGGTCTGATGTAGCCTGTTACAACCAAACTGATTAACACACACACACACACACACACACACGCACACACACACACACACACACACACACACACACACACACACACACACACACACACACACACACACACACACACATACACACGTATACACACATGTGTGGCACGGATATTAAAGTGTATTCACGATAGCTGTTCCATAAATGTAAACAATTATCTACACACATGCATACACTCACAATGTAAAGGAGATATTTATTATATTTAGACGAGTTATTTATTATATTTAGACGATAATATTTAGACGAGTTGAGGACATTCTCATTTTTGGATGTCGTTCGAAAATAGTAGCTGCGTCAGGGTCATAGGGGGGCATTATCCTAAGGTGCCCAGGGCCCCCAATAGTTCCAAGAACGCTTTGCACACTCCGTGCGTGGTTCATGATGCATCCCAAGATCAGCCAGTGTACTTCCAGGTCTCTCGAGGGGTTTGCGACATGATTTAATGATTGGTTGGAGCGGGTAATATCCCCGATCCGATCGATCAACCATCTTTTTTATCGCGAGCCCCTCGATTTGCTTCTTCATTCATCGAAGTGTGAAGAAGGTATGATTCTGATGACTGATGAAACCCATTGTTTGCCATGCTTTAAAAACAATCGTCGCTAAAGTTCACACACCTGTATCCCCGATGGGGTAGGCAGAGGTGCACTATAGCGAACTAGAACACCCACATTTCGCCGAGCTTAGTTCCGTCCCAGATGTGATAGAGGGTGAGCCTATCGCCATTTTCCGTCACATCTGTTATGAATAAATACTTACTGGTAGTCGCGACGTAAGGAATGGTCAGCACAGCGACGTTGTTCTCGATGGTTCTGTAGTTGTACTGGGGGTGCACGGCGATGGCGGGCGCCGAGACCCTGGTGCCGCCCGAGAACAGTCGCACTGAACCCAGGACCACGAGCATGCCGTGCGCCTGCAAGCACCGAGGTACATTGTATACAACCGCGCCACCTAGCCAGGAGTGACATAAGTTTGTCACTGTGTTACAGAAAACCGGCGGCGGTACTGTAAAGTGGCGGCTTGTGGCGACCAATCACTACCCTCGCTCCCTTTCGCAATCCCTTTTCCCTCCCCTTCCATTCCCTCCTTTTTTGGTTGGCAACACATCCATGATTCTTTTTGAGTCTTGTGTGTCTTGGCGGTGGTGATCTTTTACCGTCAGGTGACCCATCTGCCCGTTTCCCAGTCTCTGTTATAAAAAAAATAAAATGAAAAAGACTATTCTTAACCACATCTTTCTTTCTTTCTTTCTACCTGCCATTATCCCACTTTAATGTAGGGTCGACGCAACACATTCTTCCAGGTATGTTGCAGAAAAGATGAGGCTTAGTTTTTACGACCGGCTGCCTGCCTGACGTCAACCTCCTCTGGGGATCCAGTCCCGGGAAAATTAAATTAGGAAATTTGCTTTTCCCGACCTGGGAATCGAACCCAGGACCTCCCGGTCCACAGCCCATACATGCTAACACTAAACCAAGGAGGCGACTATTCTTAACCATAAGCTCAGCTAAAATGTTTTTATAATAAGGCCCATAGAGCAGAAAGCATCTGTGGGTGTATCACATGCTGGTAGTACCTGGTAGTAGCCGTCGTAGTAGCACGAGGCGGCGGTCAGCACCCGCGTGCCGCTCACGAGGCTCCCGCCACATATCGACGTCTGTCCGTTGGTGAGGGTGATGATGAGGCCAGCCTGTGCAAAATATTTAATATTATTTACTACCGGCTATCAAGTTTCCAAACAAATAATCACAAGTTTAAAAACTTAATGGACCGATATCAAAACTTATCTTTATATATTTGACAGCCTCCGTGGCGCAGCGGGCGAGTAGGCGGCTGTGAAGAGAGAGGCCGCGGGTTCGATCCCCGCACTGAGACGAATGTTTGTATTGCCTACAGATATTTGTTTCGGGTCTGGGTGTTGTGAGACCGAAAGTCTCTCGTAGTTCCTGATTCCCACGACACAAGACTAGATCTTAGTGTGGGGTCAGGGTTATGTATGTGACTGTTGGGTGTACATACATACATAGACTCATGCCTTTTTCCCATGGGGGTAGGCAGAGACAACGGATTTCCATTGGCTACGATCCTTACACACCTCTTTCGCCTCATTCAGTCTCATTACATTCTTCATGCATGCACGTTGGTTTAGGGTACTTTTAACTTGACCTTTCTCGAGTATATCTCTGACTTGGTCAGAGAATATTCGATGAGGTCTTCCCCTTCCAACTCTACCATTGGGTAGAGTTGGAAGGGGAAGACCATTGTCTATGGGTGGTTAAGGAGATCACTGTTGGGTGTTATTATTATTATGTTTGTCTTTTGCTTATCTCGGGACTATTAAATTCCCGGACTTTTGGTAGGCGTGCGTGGGGCCGAAGCCAACACGTAGAGGCCCGTAAGACAAGTTTAATCTAATATAGGATGTGACACCAACCGGCAATTATCCCTGTGAACACTATAGAAATGCACCCAAGGACAACCTCCGGTTAGTGTGTTACTGAGTTTATTATTATTACTATTATCCGATCGTGACCAAATTTAAATGAGACCACCCCTGAAAAAAGCTCTGTTGAACACATAAAGAATCTTGAAAAACGCTCCACGTTTTGCGGAGATAACATACATAAAAATAAAAAACATAGACGGATGAAGGACCTTCTCCTTTTTAGAACTCTGTCGATAAAAATGTAGACGGATGTAGGACCTTCTCCTTTTTGGAGTCGGTCGAAAAATTGATCTCAAACGTCAGTAACGCCATTTATCGCTTATTAAATGCGAGGACGATTAATTTACGCCCTAGAATGTTCTCTGCATGTTCAAGAATCACTTAGGACAATTTTATTGTCTAAACATTATGGGCCTTACTTGTAAAAATAGTTTAGCTGAGCAAATGGCTAATAATAACCTGTCACTTTTTTCCTTGTGTCACATTGTTTGAAAATAAAAGGGACAGGCTATTCTTTACCATTTGCTCAGTTAAACTGTGTTTATAAGTAAGGCGGTATAACACTGGCATGACCTTACGCACGACGGCCATCGATATATTATTTATTTAGATGCACAGTTGACGCTCAGAAATGGGACAACAAGAAGTGCTTAAGCACTTGTTTTGCATACAGTCGGACGTCGATAGTATACTAAATTTCAAAATTCAAATTAAAGAACGCTTGCTTGAATTTCGTTTAAAAACCTACTTTATATCACGTGCTTTGGGTTATATTTGTGTTGACTTAATTAGAACTTGTGATCGTTTTCTTTGTTTCATTTCTGAGACCACTTTTTAGGAGGATATTTGCAAAGAACTGTGCATCTAGGGTATAATATATTGATGACGACGCGACGGCACGAATATTTCAATAACGACTGAGTGGATTATAACCACAAAGTCACATCTTTTGAATCACAAGTTTCGTGCTGTTGTCCCACGTAGTCTCGTATCTCATTGTCTATGTCTGTTGAATCTCTTTGTCTACGGCACACCAACATTGTCTTTGGCGCATTTTATACAATGTACTTTTGACAGTTCCTACTCTCTCACTCGACTATATCTAGACATATGTATGTGTCGGCTAGCAAAACCTCTGCGTTGGTGAATGCTGGCACGGCAACACACCGGCTGAATAAAAAAGTTAAGAAGAAACAAATCAATATTTGAATTTGAATATGTTCTAAAGTTTTCCTATAAATAGGGTGTGAACTGTGTTATCATTCATTCTGTCAACAACAATGGTCTAATAAACATCTACGAAAAAGTATAAATATTTTCCTTTTCCAACAATTGGTAGCAGAGCGTGGTTGTCAAATCCAGTGATGGCCAACATAAAGTTGCAAATAGAACCGCTCACAAAATCGAATTATGATACATGGAGCATACAAGCGCAAGCCATCCTAATAAAATCCGATTTATGGGATTATGTCAGCGGCGAAAAAGTATTACCGTCAACAACTGACATTGAACAAAGAAAATATTTTGACAAACAAGACGCCAAAGCAAGATCGGAAATATTATTAATAATATCGCCCTCGGAAATAAAGCTTGTTAAAAATTGTCGATCTTCAAGGGAACTTTGGAATAAATTAAAGAATATATACCAAAGTACTGGTCCCGCTCGTAAGGCGACGCTGCTTAAGCAATTAATATTGAAGAAAATGGGCGATGGAAACGATGTTCGAGAACATCTAAATAATTTCATGGATGTAGTAAGCAAGCTGGCAGATATGGATGTGACCATACACCAAGAATTACTCAGTATCATGATTCTATATAGCTTACCACCGACATTCGAAAACTTCAGAGTAGCGATAGAATCGCGAGATGTCCTACCAAGTCCGGAAGAGTTAACTATAAAAATAATGGAGGAACATGAGGCTCGAAATAATACAAATATAAAATATTCTGAAGTGGAAGCTTTTCATTCCAAGAAGGTCAAATATAAGAAGATTCCGTACTGCCATAATTGTCGCAAAAATGAACATACAAAAGAAGCTTGCTGGTTCGACCAAAGACAGAAGAATAATAAAAACGAAAAGGAAATTAAGAATTGCAACATGTGTTTATCAGCAAGATCAGTTAATCTGATGTCCGTCTCGAAAATAACCGAAAGTGGAAATAAAGTAGTATTCGAAAAAGATAAAGCTTCAAAAAGAAGAGATGGATTAAATATCATTAAAGCTGGAAAGTCAAAGGAGATGTCAAATATTTCATGTGAAAATAATGCTGAAATTATGAAATGGCATAAGAAATTGGGACATCTTAATGAAAATGATTTAAAACAAATGTCCAAGAACGAAATGATGAGAGGGCTGACTTTTAAAAATGGAAAATTAGAAAAAAGTAAAACATGCATTAAAGGAAAAATGTCAAGTCTTCCATCTTCTCCTATTGACAAGATAATATCTACAGAACCTTTACAAATAATTCACAGTGATGTTAGTGGCCCGTTCGAAAAAGAATCACTGGGCGGATCAAAGTATTGCGTGACATTCACTGATGATTTTACAAGATATTGTTGTATATACTTTATTAAAAGTAAAAACGAGGTACTGGATATTTTCAAAAAATATAAGAACAATGTAGAGAAATTTTGGAAGTCGCATATTCAGAATTTACAAACCGATAATGGTACTGAATATAGAAACAAAGCCTTTGATGAATACTTGAAAGATCATGGCATACAAAGAAGACTCTCTACGTCTTATACTCCTCAAGAAAACATCGTGAGCGAGAGAAAAAACAGAACTTTGATGGATCGAGCACGATGTTTGATGATCGAATCAAAATTGCCTGCAAATTTATGGGCCGAAGCTCTGAATACTGCCAATTATCTGGTAAACCGAAGTCCTACAAAGTTATTAAATGGATGTTCACCATATGAAAAATGGGTCGGAAAGAAACCTTCAAGTGGACATCTTCATATATTCGGTTGTAAAGCTTTTGTTTTAAACAAGAAAAGAGGAAAATTTTTGCCAAAAGCTAAAACAGGAGTTTTTATAGGTTATGCAAAGAATGCAAATGGTTTCCGGATTTATTTACCCAAAGAAAACGATGTCATTATAAGCAGATACGTAAAATTTATTGATGACAAAATATATTACAAGGACGAGCGAAGCTACGATGACCTCGCACACGAGTCCATAGAATCTGAGGAACCGCAATCTGCAACTAAAAATAATAAGGCAATTGAGTCAATTCAAATAGAGTTTAGAAATAACTCACCACTACAAGAACAGGGAAAAATAGAATCTCCTCAAGAAGAATCGGGTATCACTCAGTCTGAAGAACAATGGATAAAAAGTGAAGAACAAAATTCACATAGTCAAATTAGGAGATCGCAAAGTAGAAGACCTCCAGTCCAATCACCTGAGATGGAAGAAAATTCTGATCCTGATATGTCTTACCTGTGTAGTGAAAACAAGAGGATCTTACCATTTATAATAAATCTATAAAAAAAATGGTGCAAAAATAAGAATATGATTCTCATTAACAGATCCATGTTTCTACATACTGAAGAAAGGAGGAGAGAAAATAATTAATCATCAGCAGAAGCAGCCAAAGAAGCCACACATTCACAATTACTATACAAATGCCTTGGACTGCAAAAATCAGTAAAGAAAAAGTTCTGTTGATGAGTAAACAAGTCTAATAGACTTGAATCTGCACTTTATACGTGACTGCATCATGAATGGAAAAATTAATGTTCATTATGTCAGCACAGATGATATGGAGGCAGATAATGAAAGGAGTTCTCGGACCACGACTACTTCTTCTACGGCAAGAACTCGGCGTATCACCGTGAGGAGGAGTGTCGGCTAGCAAAACCTCTGCGTTGGTGAATGCTGGCACGGCAACACACCGGCTGAATAAAAAAGTTAAGAAGAAACAAATCAATATTTGAATTTGAATATGTTCTAAAGTTTTCCTATAAATAGGGTGTGAACTGTGTTATCATTCATTCTGTCAACAACAATGGTCTAATAAACATCTACGAAAAAGTATAAATATTTTCCTTTTCCAACAGTATGTATACTCTCGATTGTGTTTGCGCATCTCTAAGTTTTCGCTAATATGTTAATTGTTATTAAAATAAGAAATTACTAAATAAATCGGCATTATTCAACAATTTTATCCCCGATAATGAACGTTCCCCGTCGGATATACCCAACGAAGTCGCGAAGGCCAGCTAGTAAATAATAAAGAAGTACTTACAAAGAACTTGTGTTCCCCAAGGTAAGAGGCCAGGCCGCCCGACACGCGGCTGGTCTCCGCAGCACGGAGGCGCGCCGCCTCGGGCACGCCGACCCTCTCGTGGTAGCGGAAGGGGCTCGCGAAGGGGGCCTCGGAGACGTTGAGGGGCGGCAGGGGCGCGGGGCGGGAGAGCACCACCAGCTCCTCGGCGCACGCCAGCGACACCACGCACAGGAACAACAACATGGCGAATGAATGAAGACGAGTGGGCGACTACAGCTTTATACCAGACTCGAGCACTCTTCAGATTGTAGAGCTGCTACCATTTGAAAAACAACACACATGTACAAGTGGTATCTTAGCCGGCTGTGATGTGAGGGTGCGGGTTCGATTCTCGCACCGAGACAAATTTTTGTATCACATTGTTTCGGGTCCGGGTGTTCTTTTTTCTTTCTGTCTGCCGTTATCAATCACCACCTAATAGCAGCTTGCTGTTGCGAGTCGTTCGGCGATTGACATTTAAATTGGCTCAATTCTCCCCTCCCCATCCCAATCCCTATACCCCTCATTTAAGTTTGGTAATGCATCGATGATAATTTTGGTACCTATGGGTATCTATGGGCGATGGAGATCACTCACCATTATTTTGGCAGACCTACTAAATTTTTTTATCAAGAGAGAGTTGCTTGCCTCCGTGGCGTAGTTATATTTCGGTACGCTACCGTCCTGAGGTCTCGGGTTCGATCCCCGGGTCGGGCAAAATGATATTGGATTTTTCCATATCAGCCCGGAGTGTCGAATTTGTGCCCGATTTGGCGATAGGCTCGCCCCCTATCACATCTGGGACGGAACTAAGCTCGGCGAAATGCGAGTGTACTAGTTGGCTACCATTGGCGCCTCTGCCTACCATTTCGGCGATACAGGCGTGAACTTATGTTATTTATTATCATCTCAGTTTCGTGTTAGAATTATTTCATTGTATCGAAATAAATTAATCAGTTTAAAAACTTAACGGACTGACATTTTGAAAATGTATCCAATCGTGACCAAATTTATATGGAACCACCCTTGGAATAAGCTTTATCGATCAAAAAAAGAATTTTGAAGTTCTGTCCATATTTAGTGGAGATATAAAATACATACATGCATACATACATACATATAAAATACATAAATAATCACAAGTTTAAAAACTTAACGGTCCGACTTCAACTCCGATCGTGACCAAATTTATATGGAACCACCCTTGAAATAAGCTCTATCGAACACAAAATAATTTTGAAAATCGGTCCACATTGGGCGGAGATATCGCGTAACATACATAAAAAAATACAGACGAATTGAGGACCTCCTCCTTTTTTTTTTTTTTTTTTTTTTTTCTTTTTTTTTTTTTTTTTTTGAAGACGAGCGAAAATGGGAACAGCGGAAGTTAATACATGTCATGTCAGTCATGAAAAACTTCATGCAGTTTGGTAATAATCAGATATGTGTATTGTTGATACAATAAATCTTTGATATTACCTCAATCTTACTGAATGCGGCTACGGGCACGTTTCAGAACAACTATAATGCTTTTAATTCATGGAATTTGTGCCCGATATGGCGATAGGCTCGCCCCCCTATCACATCTGGGACGGAACTAAGCTCGGCGAAATGTGGGTGTTCTAGTTCGCTAGTGCGCCTCTGCTTACCCCTTCGGGGATACAGGCGTGAGCTTATAATAATAATAATGCTTTTCCATAGAGATTCTTTATGGCAGAGGTTAGAAAACGAGCATGTTGGTGGCCAGATGGAAACTGATCTGCAGTCTCCACGACATCCTTGATATCAAAAGAATAAGTACGCGTTTCCGACATTCCTTATCCTTCCACCACCACTACTTGCTTTTGCAGATATGGATAGGTTGAAAGAAGAAGCGGTTACACACGTGCCCACCCCTGCAAGTGGTCGTGATGTTACCGGTAATTACCCTTAGTCTACAAACACATCATTCCGGGTATTATAATACATATCGATCATTATCTACAATAAACACTTACGACTTCTTCAGAACCGTTATCTATAATAATATAATTACTTGCCAACGACTTGCTTATCAAGATGAACAATTATAGAAAATACATCATGAAGGACGGTACGGTCGACGCCTGTCGAGCATGTCACCGACCCGGAGAGTCCATTAGGCATGTTATTTCCGGTTGTTTGTATCTTGCTAATGGCGAGTACTTGCTTAGCCATAACCTAGTAGCCAAGATCATACACCAGCAACTTGCTCTTCGATACTATCTTGTGCCTTCTGAAGTGCCATACTACCAATATGTGCCCCAGCCAGTTCTTCACTGTATTGGGATCGATCTATTATTATGGACAGGACTATTGTTGCCAATAAGCCTGATATTGTGGTAGTAGATCGATTAGCGCGCCGGGCAATACTTATTGATGTCACCATTCCGCATGATGAAAATCTCGTTAAGGCCGAAAAAGACAAGATGTCCAAATACTTAGATCTGGCACACGAGATTTCTGACATGTGGGATGTGGAATCAACAATCATTATCCCGATAGTCGTAACCGCTAATGGGTTCATAGCAAAGAGCCTCGACCAACACCTTAAGAGGCTCTCAATCGGGCGTTGGGTGAAGAGCCAGATACAGAAGGCAGTGTTATTGGACACGGCACGCATTGTGACGCGGTTCCTTACTCTAAGCCTCTAACCACCGGTGGCTTGGGTCTCAAGCCTCGTCATCAGGAGGGTGATATTTATTTTTTATATTTTTAAATGTATTTTTTTATATTACTTATATTTAAAAATGCAAAAAAAGATAAATTTGAATAAATGAGAAATAAATTACTTTTCTATACCCACTTAGTATTAAACATAAGCCCACGCCTGTATCTCCGAAGCGGTAGACACAGGCGCATTAACAAACTAGAACACCCACATTTCGCTGAGCATAGTTCCGTTCTAGATGTGAAAGAGGGCGAACCTTTCGCCAAATCCAATTGAATGGGCCACCGGAAATCTCACTCACTGAACGAAATACGACAGCAAGCTGCCACTTTACGTCGGTTTTCTGTGAAATAGTGGTATCTGCCCGGTCGGGCCGGTCCATTCGTGCTGTAGACGTAACTGTCTACAGCGTGGCTCTACCACTCAAACTTTGTTAATTAAACTTTAGAATCGCTGTAATTTTGACAATGAAACGGAAATGCCAATCCAAAGAGACAAACATACTCTACATACATTTTTTTGAGTGGTAGAGCCTTACTGTAGAAAGTAACGTCAACAATATTTGTTTTATCGTGTTTCTGTTTATACCATTGTGTCGCATAATGTTGTGCCGAATAAATATTTTCTTTCTTTCTTTCTTTCTTTACAGCACGATTAGGTCGGCTCGATCTTTTTGATACCACTGTCTCACAGATAACCGACGTAAAGTGGCAGTTTGCTGGTGCGTTTCGTTAGGTGAGTGACATTTCCGGTGGCCTCACTTCTTTTCCTAATCCTTTTCCCCTCCCCTTCCATTTCCTCATTTTAGGTTGGTGTCGCGTTTCGTTCGGTGAGTGACATTTCCGGTGGCCTCACTTCTTTTCCCAATGCCTTTTTCCCCTCCCCTTCCATTTCCTCCTTTTAGGTTGTCAACGCACCCATGATTCTTTTTGTGTGTTGTGTGTCTATGGGCGGTGGAGATCACTTACCATCAGGTGACCCATCTGCTCGTTTGCCAGTCTCTGCTATATGTATATAACATAGGTACTACAATACCACTTCATCGCTTCCATTTTTTCGAATATTTTTATAATTATAGTAGTGTTGGATATGCACAATCCAAAGACTTGAACTATGTGTTTATTTACTAGACAAACTGTTTCGAAGTAAAATTGTGGCACATGACGGCGAGTGTTTGACGTTTCACGGCTAAGGAAAAGAATATTTGTATAGTGAGTTGAGGTCGATTAACAGAGACTTAGTGCGTACATTCTATGTACCGAACAGCCAGTCTAGTAGTATACATAGAAGTCTTTGGCACAATCTATATAATAATATGATAATTATCAGTTGTAGCCATTATCTGTGAATATGATACAAATGTAAAGGACTTTGTTAAAACGTGCCTATATTCGCTACACAACTTTACTGTATATCTCAAACTAGTTGAGTACACTTCCAGCTCCAAAGGGAGACTAACTCAATAATGATAGCTCCCGCTCTTTGTTACTTTTTGCTTTAGTTAATAAATTCAAATTCAAATTCAAATCCTTTATTAGCAATTAGGCCCCTAGGGGCACTTTTACCCGTCAATCTCTATTGTTATAAACATGCCAGTAACAAAATAAACATATTGGTTGTGACCTTAGCGAAGCGAGCAACTATACCCACGGAGTCTCATCATTAAGGTATGCATCTACAGTATAGTAAGCCTTTATTACCAGCTTGCTTTTAATGAATTGCTTAAATTTATTAAAGGGCAAAATGATAACAGACAATGGTAATTTATTATAAAGTTTCACACCTAACCCCACAAAAGAGCAATGTACCTTGTGTAATCGATGGCGTGGCACTACTAACTTATTCTTATTTCTAGTATTAATGTCATGAATATCACTATTTTTATTAAAGCAATGAATGTTCAGTTGTGACATTGGTTGTGATCGGACGCGTGTCGCTGATACTAAGCTGTCTTTTTTCTGATAGGCTCAGCGCTGGTGTTGCGATTCCTTGTTACTCATAAAGCGTTAATACCTGTTGATCCCGCCCAGTGGGCGGTTCTAGACAGAGACAGTGCTAATTTATCAATTCCAACACAATTAAGTGAAAAAACACAATCTGTGATTCGACGTGATTTGAACTGGACTGCATCGGCGTGGGGGTCAGCGCTCTAAAACTCTGCGCTACGGAGCGAGTGACGTGTCTCGCAAATACTGCAACCACTACGTACAGAGAACGCCTACGGAACCGCTACGAACAACAACTGACACACAAGTTACGTCACAACTTAAGCTACGAGCGTAGCGGATAAGGTGTTGCTTTATTGCGCCTGCGCCTGCGCTACTTATAAATAGGGATACGTTGAAATCTAAATTTCCAACAAATATTGCTCCTCAGTATGTCGTTACAACGGACTCCGCCAAATACTTCTTCTCCTGCTATTGAGCACACCCAGTCAGATACCGATTTAAACTTACTAAGTGAGGTTTCCTACGTAAATAAGACTAGACAAAAGCGCCTTCGTTCGGATATATCACCAACAATGCATAATCTAGATCTCAAAAAAGAAATTATGGAAATGCTACATAACTTTAAAACCGAGTTAGATGCCAAATTAAACAAGATATGTGATAAACAGAACTCGCTAATCACAAAAATTTCTTCAGATATTCGTGAATTGAAGTCTCAAACGAGTAAAATTCAAACATCGAATGACGAAATTGTACAATCTATGGCCTTCATAAATAATCAATATGAAGAAATCAGGTTTGGACTAGAAAACCTACAAAAGGAGCGTTTAGAACAACGACAATGTATTGAAAACCTAGAAAAGAAAGTGCAGGATTTGCAGCTCAAGTCGCGGTCATCATGCATAGAGATACGAAACATACCGCTCACCGAAAAAGAAACGAGTGTGGATCTCACAAACACAATCTGTAAAATTGGTAAGGTTGTTGGTTCAAGCATCACACCATCTGATCTTCGGGATATTTACCGTATACCGGGTAAACCAGGACTGACAAGACCCATTGTCGCAGAGTTTCAATCGGTCCAAATGAAACAAAAAACCATAGCAGCGGTACGGGACTATAATAACAATAAGAAAACTGTGGAAGACAAACTGAACACGGAACAAATAAACATCCCCGGTAAGAAACAGGCAGTTTATATAGCTGAACATCTCCCGGCAAGCCTGAAGAAATTGTTCTACCAGTCTCGGGAATTTGCTAAGCAGTATGGCTACAAGTTCTGCTGGACCTCAAATGGAAACATCTTCGTTCGAAAAGTTCATGGTGAAAAGCAGATCCTAATTTCATCTGAACAATCCCTATTGGACTTGAAACCAAAAAGCCTGTGACTAGTCACCGATTTTTTAATGATTAGTATATGTTTTTATTTCTGTAAAATTATACCTCTATATCAATTCTATATAATAACACACACGTATAATACTACTAAATATATACACATATATCCTATAAGCCTAATTACAATTAAATCTCTACAATCACATTCATCACAAACACACTATGTACAAAAACACATACTAAACACTCCATACACCTACGGTATTCGCATTCGCAGCCAGATTTTCATACATAAGTTCTTTCCACTCTTTTTTACAAAAAAATCATATTATAGGTTGTTAAGGTTTTGGATTTCTCTTACTTACTAATGGCTAAGATAAATAACATTAATACTGACTTGGACACGATGGAGGCGACGGAGTCATACACTTGTCACCCGGAAGACTGCAAGATGTATATAAATAGTAAAGGAGGCATTACACTTCTTCATCTAAATATTAGAAGCATTAATAAAAATTTCGATCAACTTTGCCTATTAATATCAGAGATAAAAATTAAATTAGACATAATAATACTTACAGAATGCTGGCTCCGGAAAATAAATAACTTACCTATTCTTGAAGGATATACGTCACATTATACCGCACTAAATCAAAACCAGAATGCCGGCATAATCATCTATACTAATTTAAATCTAACGTGCAAAGTAAACGAACCAATTTTCAAGAATGGTAACTGTCTCGTCTGCCAAATAGATCGCAATGTCAGTGTAATAGCCATATACCGATCCCCTTCTGCATCCACCAAAGAAAAATTTAATAACTTTATGAAGAGCCTTAATGACGTATATGCAAATATAAAAACTCATAATATTATTTTGACCGGGGACCTAAATATTGACATAAGCGCGACCTCAACTGATCCTTTTCGTGAAGAATATTTAATGCTTAATGCTTCTCATGGCCTTTCCCCCTCGCATTTTCAGCCTACTAGAGTAAATTCGTGCCTTGACCACTTTTTCATAAAATCTGATTTTCTGTCTAAAACACTAATTTTGGAGTCCTACATAACCGACCATATGCCCATCGTTTTATACCTGCATAAAAACATCCTTCACAATCACCACTTCAATACTAGAACTCATATATGTTATGAAAGTATTAAAACAGATTTAGAAAACACTGACTTCTCTGACATTTTATCAGTTACCGACACTAATGTTGCGTCTAACATGCTTGTCACACTACTCTCAAACATAATTGCTAAACACACCAGGACAACAACAGCCTCCAGAAGGAAACGAGCTTTAAAACCTTGGATGACACAGGGGCTCCTAAAATGCATTAGAAACCGTGATAGACTTCACTCAAAGTCCAAAAAGGCACCTGATAATATGATCCTAAAACTAACATATACGCGCTATAGGAATTTCTGCAACAACCTCCTTCGTAAATTAAAACTTGAATTTAATAAATCCCAAATCCATAATGCCGGTAATGATTCAAAAGCTCTGTGGAAAGCTATAAGAGACATATCAAGTACTCAAATATCAAAAACTAGTGTAAGAGAACTTTTGAAATTATCCGACAACCCAATAACGTCTGCTAACCATGTCTGCACCTACTTTGAAGATATTGGTTTAAATTTAGCTGAGAAAATTCGTAACTCTGTCAACTATACTATAAAAACTACCTCGCTACAAGACCTCGGCCCAAACAGCCCATCTGGTTCATTGGTCATCCTAGAAGTATCAAACACCGATATTGAAGCGTTAATCTTAGAACTTCGTGCTAATTGCGCTACAGGATGGGACAATATTCCCTCTCTAGTTCTCCGGCAAAATTGCCAGGTACTAACACCTATAATAACTCACATCTGTAATCTTGCCATAAATAACGGCGCTTTTCCTGAGGTCTTTAAAAAATCTATTATACACCCTATCTATAAAAATGGTGATAGGGATTGCCTAAATAATTATCGTCCCATTTCAGTTCTCTCGGCCTTATCTAAGATCCTGGAGAAGATACTAAATCGAGCATTAAAAGCGTTTCTGGAAAAATATAGTATATTAGCACCAAACCAATATGGTTTTCGCCCAGGTATATCCACGGAAGATGCTGTAATGGATTTGACCAACACCGTTGTAGCTAATTTAGATGCCAAAAATAGATGCTTATGCATCTTTCTAGACCTCTCAAAAGCGTTCGACACGGTATATGTCCCCATACTACTGGAAAAAATGCAAAAGCTGGGTGTACGAGGTTTGCCCTATGACATTTTCAAAGACTACCTCACAAATAGGAGACAACGAGTTAAAATTGACAGCTATATTAGCGATGAAGAATCCGTAAGTTACGGTGTGCCTCAGGGCAGTGTCTTGGGCCCAACCCTATTCCAGCTATATATAAATGATCTTTGCACAATCCAATTACCCAATACTAACATCTTCACCTATGCAGATGATACTGCTATCCTCGTCTGGGGTCCTAATTGGCAAACCGTTAAGGAGAGAGCCGAATATTCATTATCCAGAGTAATGACCTGGCTAACCAATAACCTCCTAACATTAAACATAACAAAGACCAACTTCATAGCCTTTTCCCTCAGCAAAATTAGTGACCCTGGAGGAAACTACTCTATTAAAGCTCACAATTGTACAAATCGCAACGTATGCAACTGTTTAGAACTTAAGCGGGTTGAAGAGGTAAAATACTTGGGCGTACAAATCGACCATCGATTGAAATGGAACAAACAGATAGACTTAGTCACTACAAGAGTAAGACGATTAATATATGTTTTTAGGTCCCTACGAGATGCGTTACCTCATGATAAACTAATACTAGTCTATCTGTCTCTATGCCAATCTATAATACAATATTGCATCACGATATGGGGTGGAGCAGCTAAATCGCAACTCATAAAATTGGAGAGGGCACAAAGAACGGTGCTAAAGGTAATGATCAGGAAACCTTATAAATACCCGACCGTGAGCTTATATGCAGATTGTAAAGTCCTCTCAGTGCGACAGCTGTTCATCTTGAATACAGTACTCAGGAAACATCGAGATGTGCCCCAACCTAACTCAAAATCAAATAAACGCAGCTCATCATCTGTATGCCCTCGTGTGGCATGTAGAACTTCTTTCGCAAAAAGACAAACGCGCAGTATAAGCGCTAAATTATACAACGATTTAAATAAGAAACTAAATATCGTTTCAATAAGTAGACGTGAAGTTAAAGTGAAAGTTACCAACTGGCTTCAACAACTTGATTACCAAAAAACAGAAGACCTTCTAGCTTATATAACGTGAATCCAAAATATTTATCAACACACACTAACACACACACCTACACAAATACACAAAATCTCACATACACACACACACACACACACACACACACACACACACACACACACACACACACACGTACACACACGTACACACACACACACACACACACACACACACACACACACACACACACACACACACACACACACACACACACACACACACACACACACATCACCACTCAATGACTCATACACACCAAAAATATATAAACATGAGCAATGACTTACTCGAATAAAACATAAACAGCGAGCATAAATAATAAATAATACTGTCTACCTTTGGAGCGACTGAACACTGTCTCCCAAGATACAGGCTTCTGGCCTAGTTTGGGAATCAGTAATCAGTACATAAATAAACACCAACAACAGTGCATAAATTAATACCAATGTTTATGTAATTTACGTGTCAATAAACAATTTTTATTTTTATTTTATTATTATGTTTTGTCTCACAAATATAATATTAGCTAAAATATATCGCGATGCCACCGTCAGAATACCTATCTCTTTAAAGCGTTCTCTAAGGGAAACTCGAGCCCCTAGATTATAAATAGCTCTTATTGCTCTTTTTTGCAAAATGAATATAGTATTAATATCGGCTGCACTGCCCCAGAGTAAAATTCCATACGACATAATGCTATGAAAATAACTAAAATAGATAAGTCTTGCAGTGCTGACATTGGTTAATTGTCTCACTTTACGTATTGCAAAAGCGGCTGAGCTGAGTTTCCCCGCCAAGCACATAATCTGAGCATTCCATTGAAGTTTGGGGTCCAATGTTATTCCCAAGAAGACAGCAGAGTCAACTGGCTTCAGAATTTCGTTATTTAATACTAAATTTAATCTCTGATTTTGAACATTAGGCAAAGCAAATCGGATACATTTGTTTTTTTTGCATTTAACAAGAGATTATTAGCAGTAAACCAATTTAAAACCTGCGACATTGTGTTATTTATATAGTCGAAATTATTTTTCTTTCGGTCAACTTTAAATATGAGTGAGGTGTCATCAGCAAACAGGACAATGTCACATATACCGCTAACGTAAAAGGGTAGGTCGTTAACATAAATTAGGAATAAGAAAGGACCAAGGATGGAGCCTTGGGGAACCCCCATATGCACTGGTGAAGCAGAAGACATGACTCCATTAACATCGACGCACTGTGATCTGTTACTAAGATAAGATGATATAAAATGTAGAGCATTATCTCTTATGCCATAATGGTGAAGTTTATGCAATAATGTGGTGTGTTCGACACAGTCAAATGCTTTAGATAAGTCACAAAAAATACCAATCGCGTTTTGCGAGTTCTCCCAAGCATCAAAGATGTGCTTTAAGAGACAAGCTCCGGCATCAGTCGTTGATCTACCTTTGCTAAAGCCAAATTGTTGGCTGTGCAACAATTTATTTATATTAAAGTGAGACAGCATTTGCTCTAACATATTTTTTTCAAATATTTTACTCAACGCCGGCAATATAGATATAGGCCTAAAATTACAAGGGTCATTTTTATTACCGCTTTTAAATAAAGGTTTTACTTTACTATTTTTCATGAGCTCAGGGAAACTACCCTCATCAACACATTTATTGAATGTTATTGCTAGATATGGGGCTATTGTATGAATTATATTATTAATGAAGTCAACAGAAATACCCCAAAAATCACCGGTTTTCTTTTTGTTGAGTGACTCAAAAACTTTCACCACTTTACTAGGGCTTACATGACTAAAGCGAAATTTTACTGAGCACGCCTTCGTATTGGTTTTCAAATATAATTCCGCTTCAGATGGGCATGAATTTAAGGAGCTAGTTGTAATTAATGGTATATTTACAAAGAACTTATTTAAAAAATCTGCTATTTTAATATTATCGCGGATAATTTTATCATTAACTTTCAATTCGAAGTTATTATCGCGTGGCTGAGTCCTTCCAGATTCGGAGTTAATTATGTCCCAAGTTGTTTTTATTTTATTGTTTGATTTTAAGAAAGAAATATTTTCTACAAATATTATCAATTACTTAGAAGGTAGTTGAAATAAATATAATTAACATACTACCCTTCAATATCGTGTACTAAATCACGACTATTATCCGAAATCATAACACTCGGCCATTCGATACTGTGCTATCTCCGGAGCACGCACTACTATATTAGTAGTTATGTACACAATAAAGTAATCATAACACAAAAGAAAATAAAATGGCGAAAATTAAAGATGAAAAATATAAAGCCCCAGTTTCTTTCTGGCTTTCTTGTTCGTGTCGTGATTTCCGTCAATTCATTTCCGCCATATCCCGTTCCTTCTTCACTGTCCACAAATATAATTATTATAATAAGATATATATAAATCTGGAATTTCGAAGGTATGTGAAGTTTGCCAACCCGCATTAGTCCAGCGTGGTAGACTAAGGCCTAACCCCTCTCATTAGTAGAGGAGGCCCGTGCCCAGCAGTGGGACTGTAATATTACAGGGCTAATATTATATTATATTATTATATATAAATCTAGATTATGCTTCCTTGAAATGTCATAAGTGCCTATTAGTATTCCGAAGCGAAATGGCATTAAAGGAACCCTTATAGTTTCGCTATGTCCGTCCGTCCGCCTGTCTGTCTGTCTGACCGCTGTCTATCTCAGAGACTCCCAAGTACTAGATGGATTTAATTTTGCCCGAGTATACATATCTATTACACTAAGAAAGTCGTGGAATAATATCTTGAAAAATATTGTTTTAGGGTGCCTCCCCTTCATGTAAAATGGGGATGATTTGTTTTCTCGACTATCCTAAGGTGTGAGGTGTCGTTGAATAGGTCTTTCAAAAACAATATGGGTTTGTAAAAACTATTTTTAGATTGGAGGCTCTGTTTGCGAAATATTAAGCTTTATATTGCTAATTTTTTGGTAGAGTGGAGCGTCCCGCCGCGCTATTTTCTAAACGCTTGTTTCCAGATACGTGAAAAAAATCACAGTAGTAGCATAATATGTAATTAATTTAATAGGAAAACCAAAAATATCTCGGACTACTAAACGACGAAATTAAATAAAACAAATTTTTAGCCGACATTCATGTATTGTCAATTGTTTCTCTCTCACAAAAATAATACCCGCCATGTTAGATTTTACGCGGTCAATCGTTGACTAACTTATTATAATTATTATATATATTAGGTATTCTATTTTACTTTAATTTTTTTTTTACAAAAGTCAACCGATTGACCAATTTGAAGAGTGTATGCCATCAACTGTGTAAAATTTAATAATTAAGAACATTCTGATTTCTTAAGTTTACGCGAATATTATACATTGAAATAAAACTATTCTTACGGATTCTATCACGATTATGTTGAATAATAATTTAAACATAATCGTGATAGAATCGTGATAGATATAAGGATATTTTGTAAGTATGGATTTATGCATCAGTAGTATAGGGATTAACCGTACCCAGAGCAAGTATGGAGACCTTTGAATGTATGGGACGAGGTACCTCCATAGTCTGCACCAGTGTCGGTCATAGGTACTGCCCGCGGATAAACTTAATTAGGTCGCGAATTAACTTGATTGGGCCGTGGATTAAATTAATTGGGCCGCGGATTAAATTAATTGACTCGCGGATTAAATTAATTGAGTCGCGGAAAAATCTTATTGGTTCCCATTCTTATTGCAGCGCGAAAAATGTCTTATTCTGCCGTGGGTTACTTTTATTGGACCACGGATTTCTTTAATGAAATCGTATATAAAACTTATTATTTCCCATATAAATCTTATTGGATTATAAGGATATTGGTGTTACATTGTTATTGCACATCGGTTCATTGTATTGGTTCCACGGCATTGTTTTGTCAGACCCCCATGGAAAAGTTGTTAGGTCCACGTGTTATAGGATCGCGGATAATCTTGATTACGTCGCGAATCTAAATCGCGGGTTTTATGTTATTACCTCATGACTCAGTATGTTACGTTACTTTTCACCGGAACGCGATCACATACAGAACTTTATACTTTGAACATGCTTTTTGTATCACGTAATAATTGCGTCATCAATCAATTTAATCCGACTGCCGACTACTTTATTACGACGTGAGTCGTTTAGGTAGCGTCTCAATTGCAAAACCTCGTAATATTCCGCGGGCTAGATACGGGCGGTGTTTCATTTGTGACAGGTTACTACATATAGGTAATAGGTATTGCATTGATTCGCAATACGATCAACATATTCTGCGTCCCTTGAAGGTGAATTAACCTTATATCAAGTTAATACCTATTATTGATTACATTTATAAATATCCAATTAAATTTATACCTAGTGCAGATTAGTTTTATAATGGTCTTCATTTTAATTTATTCTTTCGACTCCACACGTGGCCTGCCGAGAGGCAATTTGTCCTTCTAAAAGGTTTATAATTCAAATATTCGAACAAAAGACACATTTTTGTATCACCCTTTTTATAAACAATTAACTGAAGTTTCTTATTGTTATAAGAGAAATCGGGTCTTCATTGTTTAAATGAACAAAGAATTCATGATGCATATTAACGTCGAGTCGTGTTTAAACGTGTTTGTCTGTTAAAATTAAGGATACTCATGGAATTTTGTACCTGTTTTTATTGTGCAATTTATATTTATTACCTCCCAACTCCACATGTGGTCTCCTTAGAGGCAATTTGTCCTTCTAAATGGCTCATAATTCCAAGATTCAAACAAAAGATTGACACATTTTTGTATCGCTCTTTTTATAAACAATCAACCGAAGTTTCTCATTGTCATAAGAGAAATCGGGTCTTTTATTTAACCGAACAAAGAATTCATAACGCATCTTAACGTTTGGGTCATGTCTATACGTGTTTGTCTGGTAAAATAACCATTTCTTCCCCATATAAAAGACACACCGAAATTATTTTGCACCGTATTCCAAGCTGTGCTCTACACTACATAACATCTCCAAAGTTCCTGACCAGTGAAGTGTTAAAAGAGTGACGCTGCTATAAAATGAATGTAAGTAACTATTATACATGTTTCTTATACTGTTGATATTGTTTTGTACAAAGGACATCATATGTGTAATACTTAGTATTAAAATACTTCTGTTATCTGATTACTGTATTGATTGTAATTATTTTAACATACATTATTCCATGTTTATACTTATCTCTAAACTGTTATTTAATATACTGTTTTCTATTGTTTCAGTTCTCTGAAAACACCTTTAAGAATTATTATTATGAAGATAATGTCGACGAACCAAGTGATCAAGAGGAAGGAACTCTCGCTTTCAAAGTAAAAAAGGCGATATCAAAAAGACCTCACAGCATTGACGAGTTTTTTGAAAAACCCAAGAAGAAGAAACTTACAAAAAAGTCATCGAGTGTTGGTCGATCTACGAGTGGTGGAATATCGTACATAACGTCGAACAAAGACGACAGTGCTGACGCGTCGCATCTTATCAAAATTGAAGTTTATGATGTGAACAAAATAAAAAATGTCGCACAAACGGAGCAATGGAAACACGCTGACGTGCGTGTTAAATTTTTTACGGAGAGTGAAGCCGACCGAAATTTGCTAAGTGTGAGAGACATTATATATAATATCACCAAACAATTGGCTACCCAAGAAGAGTGTAAAAAGTTTTTTATAGATACCGACAAATAAGCTAGCGTTATATTTTTATTTTAATATTCTTTGTAATCATTTTAATAGTGTATAGAGGTATAAGTATTGTTTTGTAATTAATTGATTTGTCTTTTTGCTATATGAAATAATTGTCTTATTGAAAAAGTTGTTGTACAGGATTATAATTTTTTAGAGTAAGGATATATGATCATTATCGTAATTTGAATAGTAGAGCAATTGCAAATGTTTATAAATTAACTAAAAATCAAAATTAACTGCACAACAAACAATTATCACCATGGATAATTTAAACTGTGATTTCT
The DNA here is from genome assembly GCA_036417725.1 of Clanis bilineata. NCBI lineage: Eukaryota > Metazoa > Arthropoda > Insecta > Lepidoptera > Sphingidae > Clanis > Clanis bilineata. Next base: position 228,165 of record CM071138.1, on the reverse strand, counting down.
ACGACTGGCATCTCGTCGCCCTTCTTGACAACATCGAATCAATGGATCTGATGTCAACATTATTCGATGCTGAACTCTACGGGCTTTGTGTCGAAACAGAACAAAATCATACTGAAACGTAAGTAAACTTGTTATTACATGTTTTAGTAGTATCAGGAGGGGATACGTCTATTGAGTATTTAAAAAGACAAGGACGTATCTTAATGTCATTTCTTAATTTTTCGAGTAGCAATTTCTTTCTAAAACTATCCAAAAATGTATCACACCCTTGACATTAATAGTTTATCCCAAAGTGACATTGCGAGTTTAAATAAAAATCTTATTTTAAAAAAATTTAATCGATTTATACGACTTTGGTATCTACAAAATGTTTTACCGAAATCAATGTTGGACGATCCTGATATTATTCCGTATTACACACCATGTAAAGGACATAGAACTGCAAGTGTTAGTAGATTCAATGAAGATGAGATTGATGGTGTTTTGCCAATGCAAGCATATTGTTCACGATGTACTTAAATAAAAAAAAATGTTAGTAAATTCAATTTATTTATAATGTCTGATGTTATGGGATGGTAAGGTTTGATAATTTTTTTGTTTCATTTTCTTATTAGATCTAAACAAAATGGAGGTACAATGAAGAGGCCAGCGCAATCGATATTGATTGAGGGTGAACCTGCAAGAAAGAGGATAAATCTTGAACTTGAAGCTCCTTTATCATCATCACCGTCAGCTAGCTCCATACAAAATGTAAGTACAGAAAACAGTGATAAAGTTCTATGTCCTGAGTGTCATATACTTGTATCAAAAAAGTATATGATGAATCATTTAAAAAGTAATACACATAAAAATAATTTCATAAGGAGAGATAATGAATTCGCAAACGTTCAAATAATTGATAGTGCATTCGGTAATAGAATTCTTACGTATAGAATAAAATCTAACGGAACTTCTGGTCAAACATTTGAAACACCCGAGTTGTTTTTACAAAAGACTAAAGATTTAATATATAAATTATTAGAACGATCCATCTCAGAACACTTAGTCTTGAAAGTTAATTTCATTCTTAATGCAGACTTTATACAAGAAACCAAAAATATATCTAATAATTTTGACTTTCAGATTTCTAATTATCTTATTTGTCAAGGAGATGATAAAGATATTATTTTTCCGTTTATAGCTTCTGAAATAATTAAGAAAATATCAAATTTTGAAAAAAAAGGTAGTGGGTGGAGTTTAGTTAAAATAAATCACTTGGATATAAATGTTAACAGATTCAACCCATTACGTGGATCATCATATATAGATTTACCCTTAGATATTAAACGTAAGAAGGCTATAATCAATGTAAAAAATACTGATCATGAATGTTTTCGTTGGGCAGTATTGTCGGGTTTATACCCAGCCACTCATAGCTCTAATAGGGTATCATCTTATATACTGCATAAAAACAAGTTAAAATTTGGTAATTTATGTTTTCCTATAAAAATCAATGAAATTCATAAATTTGAGAAACTAAACAATATAAGTATAAATGTTTTTGGGTTGCATTATGATTCAAAGAGAAAGATTAATAATGTAGTAGGTCCATTACATTTAACAAAACATAGAAGAAATACTCATTTAAACTTATTGTACATAACTAAAGGGAGTAACGGTCATTATTGTTATATTAAAAACCTTTCGAGATTAGTATCTAAACAATTATCAACATCAGAACATGCAGTTCATATTTGTGATGGTTGTTTGTTACATTTCACATCAGCCAAAAATTTACAACGCCATCAAGAAAATGATTGTTTTAACGTTTGCACAGATTTACCATCGGAAAATGATAAGAAAAGAAATTGGTTTAATGAACTAATTCCAACGAATCAAATCTCATTTAATAATTATGAACGTAAGTTAAGAGTTCCATTTGTGATATATGCTGACTTTGAAGCCTTTTTAAACCCAATACAAAGTTGTTCTAATAATCCAAATAAATCTTCAACTGCTAGTATACAAAAACATGAAATGTATAGTTTTGGTTATTATGTTAAGTGTTCGTACAATGATAATTTATCAGTGTATAGATCGTATACCGGAAGAGAGTGCGCACAAACATTTATGAAATTAATTAAAGAAGATTTAGAAAATATATGTAAAAAGAATTCATTTAACAAATCACCACTACCATTAACCAATGAAAATAAAATGAACATCAAACAAAGCAAGACATGTTATATCTGTAATAATTATTTAAATGAAGATGTCACAATTTGTTATAATTGGCATACTGGTATGTATGAAGGTGTCGCTCATCAACTTTGTTCCGAGAAGTACAAGACACCTAATTTTGTACCAATATTTTTTCATAATTTGAGTAATTATGATGCTCATTTTATAGTACATGGTCTCAATTTTGAGGGTGGTGAAATAGAACTTATTCCAGAGAATAAGGAGAAATATATTTCTTTTTCTAAAGTTTTGCATATTAATAACCGAGTTATAAAATTACGATTTCTTGATTCTTATAAATTCATGTCCAGTAGTCTTGATAAATTAGCTCAAAACTTACTGCCTGAACAATTTCATGAACTTCACTTACAATATCCATCTCATGAAGACTTTAAACGATTAATACGGAAAGGTGTTTATCCATACGAGTACATGACTTCATTTGATTCATTAAACATAACTTACCTTCCTACACGTAATAAATTTTATAGTTCTTTAAATGATAATAACATTTCTGAAAATGATTACAATCATGCTCAAGATGTATGGAATCACTTTAATTGTAAAAATATGGGTGATTATTCTAACCTTTATTTAAAAACTGATGTATTACTACTGGCGGACGTATTTGAAAATTTTAGGAATGTGTGTCTTAAAACGTATGGCTTAGATCCTGCTCATTACTTTACAGCTCCCGGATTGAGTTGGGATGCTATGTTAATTTACACTAAAATTAATTTAGAGCTCCTAACAGATATCAATAAAATTACTTTTATCGCGAATAATATTAGGGGTGGTATTTCACAATGCAGTAATAGACATGCTAAGGCTAATAATTTATTTATGATAGATTATGATTGTAATAAACCATCCTCTTTTCTCATGTACCTAGATGCAAACAATCTTTATGGGTGGGCTATGTCTCAGTGTCTTCCAACTGCTAAATTTGAATGGGTAGATGTAAAAACAGATTTTAACGTCCCTGATGATGCTGAACATGGTTATATTTTAGAAGTAGATTTGGAGTATCCCGAATTGTTACATGATATTCACTCAGATTTTCCCTTTTGTCCTGAAAACATATGTTTAGGAAATAGCAAACATAGAAAACTAATCCCCAATTTAAATAATAAAAAGAACTATGTTATCCATTATAGAAATCTTAAACAATGTATAAAAAATGGTCTACGATTACTTAAAGTTCACAGAGTTCTTAAGTTTCAACAATCTCCGTGGTTAAAATGCTATATAGATTTAAACACACATATGCGTTCGTTAGCAACTTCAGACTTCGAAAAAGATTTTTTTAAACTTATGAACAATTCCGTTTTTGGTAAAACAATGGAGAATGTAATGAAAAGAGTGAATGTTAAATTAGTTAACCATTGGTTAAACCATGGGAAATCTCAAGGAGCTCAATCTTTAATAGCTAGACCTGAATTCCATAGTCTTACAATATTTTCGGAAAATTTAGTTGCTGTTCAATTAAAGAAGACAAAAGTTTTATATAATAAACCAATATACCTCGGTTTTTGTATATTGGATCTATCAAAGACATTAATGTACGAATTTCATTATGATTACATGAAATCGAAATATCGAGACAATCTCAAGTTACTCTATACGGACACTGATAGCTTAATATATCAAATATTTACTGAAAATTTCTATAACGATATTAAAATTGACTTAGAAAATTATTTTGACACATCTGACTATCCTCCTGATAATGAATATGGAATACCATTAATTAACAAAAAGAAGTTAGGATTCTTCAAAGATGAAAACAATGGAAATATTCTTAAGGAATTCGTAGGCCTACGTTCAAAAATGTATGCAATGGATGTACAAAATAAATGTATATGTAAAGCAAAGGGTGTTAATAAAAGTGTTACGAAAAATTTTTGTCTTTCTGATTATAGGTCTTGTTTATATGATAACAAAACGTTGTATAGTGAAATGTTAAGATTTAAATCAATAAAACATGTTATATATACACAAAAAATTAATAAAATATCTTTATCTTATAATGATACAAAACGTTATATATTAAAAAATTCTACTGATACACTTGCATGGGGACATTACAAAATAAAGGACATTTAATTTCATCATGACTTTCTGTACAAATAAAGTATGGAACCGTTATAGTGAATATTTTTTGTAGCATAAAATAATATTGTAGCTGGTAAAATAAATTTATAACATTACGTATGTGTCTATATTGATTTATATTAGTTTTAATTTTTATGCGATTTTGTGAACAACTGAAATATGTACACCTAGGTAATATTTTAGAAATTATTATACATATATAAGATATTATTTTCACCAATGTGTTTTATTCATTCCAATATCCCCCAAAGGATTACACGTGTATATAAAATGTTCCATTTTATTCATCCTTTTACTGCAATAGTCGCAGGTCCGAGTGGTTGTGGAAAGTCTAATTTTGTGACAAACTTCATTAAATACAATAAAGAGTTATGTAACAGAACTTTCAACCAAATAACTTGGTGTTTTGATGAAATGCAACCATTGTATAATTTACCGAACGTGAACTATTTTCAAGGTATACCAGATTTGAACATGTTCGATGGAAACGAAGCAAACCTTATTATCATTGATGATCTTATGAGAGAATCTGACGGTCGCATTGTCGATATATTTACTAAAGGTAGTCATCATAGAAACTTAAGTGTATTTTACATTACTCAAAATTTATTTCATCAGGGTAAAGGTCAAAGAGACATTTCTTTAAATTCAAGTTATATAATTTATTTCAAAAACCCTCGAGATAAAACTCAAATTAGATATTTAGCACGTCAAGTTTCACCTGAAAACAGCAAATTCATCGAAGATGCATATAAAGATGCTACTAAAGAAGCACATGGATATTTGATGATTGATTTAAAACAAGACACTTTTGATATGTGTCGAATTAAATCCAAAATATTTCCTTCTGAAGGTTATTGTACAGTATATATTCCCAAGAAAGAGTTTAAATACGTCAAGAACCAAGAAATACCCATCATTTACAAATGATGGATCGACGCCTCAAGACGCATAAAGATTTGTTATCCGCTCTATATAAACTAAAACCAAAACATCAACAAGCTCTTTTAAAATCCTGTAGCGAAAACGAAATTAATTTTATCTGTGAGTGTATACACAACGTTTTACAAGGAAATATAATTCTCGAAGAAAAATCAAAGAATAAACTAAAAAAGTTTAAAAATTTATTACGGAAGTTAGTACGTAAAAGTACAAATAAAATACGCAAGACTATAATAGTCCAAAAGGGTGGTGCATTTCTACCGATTATATTGGGTTCCATATTGAGTGGATTAGTGAGTGGATTGATTTAAAATGGAACACGCAAAAAAAATGCTGCTGGTTGAACCAGGCTTAATCGATAAAATAAATAAAAAAAGAAATGAAAATCCTTCCTCTCGCTTGGACGTGGAAATGCAAAATATTTTGGATAGTGATATGGATGATAGAAAAAAATGTAAATTGTACTTACAAATTTTACATAGATATCTCCACTTTATGGAAGAAAATCGTCGACCGTTTGAGATTCCTGTAATTTCAAATAATGATTTTGATGAAACCGCGGTTGAAACTTTAAAAAATTCAAATATAAGCAATGACATCAAAAATAAAGATCTAGTTGCCGTCCAGACATTGAATAATGAAGATAATCAAGAAGAAAGTACTTTACTAGAAAGAAACCCTCCTTATACAAAAAATAAAATTCTAAGCTTGATACCTAAATCATATTTGAAAAAAGGTGAGTTATTATTGGATTCCGTGTCATTAAGTAAAAATAAAATTTTCTGGAACGATGATGGTACAGTTATGATAGATAATGAAGTAATCCCCGAAAGTAATATTATAGATTTAGTGAATGATATGCTACGACCATTAAAAAGAAATGATCCAGTAGGTTGGGAAAAATTTGCTAAAGCGTTAAAAGACTTAAAAATACCATTAACCTATATTGGAAACCCCAAAAGACGTGAATACATTGTTCAAATTCAAAAAGATATCGGAGAATCTCTTACAAAAAACAAAGATATATTTTTATCACCAAGAGGCAACGATAAGCATATAAAAAAAATAAAGAAAAAAATTGATTGGGAAAAATGGACCCCTTATTAGAAATAAATCGCATGTACTATGATGTATCACACCCGGCTGGATATGGCAGTATTGAAAAATTATCAAAAGCAATGAAAGGTAAAATGAATAAAGAAGATGTTAAAAAATGGTTACAGACCCAGGAAACGTATACACTTCATAAACCAGTACAAAGAAAATTCCCTCGTAACAGATACATTCTATCTAATTTAAATGAACTTTGGCAAGCTGATTTAAGTGATATGAGAACTTATTCTAACGATAATAAAGGTTTTAATTACATCCTTTGTGTTATTGATGTATTCAGTAAATACGCATTTGCTAGACCCATGAAGAATAAAAATTCGGAAACAATAAAACAATGTTTTGATAGTATATTTAAAGAAGCGAATACAACTCCAACACACATACAATCTGATAAAGGTACTGAGTTCATTTCAAAAGATGTACAGAGATACTTTAAATCAAAAAATATAAATTACTATACAACAAATAATCCTGATATTAAAGCAAGTATTGTAGAAAGATTTCAAAGAACTCTTAAAATGAAGATGTGGCGTTATTTCACGCATAAAAATACTCATAAATATATTGATGTTTTGCAGGATTTGATACACTCTTATAACCATAGTTTCCATTCTAGTATAAAAATGTGTCCTTGTGATGTTAATTTTAACAATATAATGACAGTTTGGACAAATTTATATGATAGGAAAAACAATTATAAATCATATGAAACTATCCAACCTAAGTTAAATGTTGGTGATCATGTAAGAATAACCAAATATAAACATATATTTCAAAAAGGTTATGAATCTAATTGGAGTGACGAAATATTTATAATATCTTCTGTAATAGAACGAAAACCTTGGGTTGTTTACACTATTAAAGATTTAGATGGAGAAGAAGTAGTAGGAACCTTTTATGAACGAGAGTTACAAAACGTAATTTATGACCCCACCATAGAACATAAGATAGATAAAATAATTCGCTCTCGTTACACTGGTAACAGACGCGAAGTGTTAGTTAAGTGGAAAGGTTATCCGAATAAGTTTAATAGTTGGATTTCAGCTTCTAGTATAAAACAAATATGAATAAAGATTTCTATTTAACTTTACTTAGTAATAGTTCAGTGGAATATTTTCCTGATAACAAAACAGCAAGATTTTCAACAAAATTACCTAAACCTATAATATTGGAGGGGGAATGGTGTGTAGGAATTGTTGAATTTCAATATCCATGTACCATGCTTACTGTTCAAGATCATGAAAACATTGTGTACATTACAAGAATGACTACAATGCCTAATCAAGAATCTACAGTATCCTGTCACAAACAGATGTATATACCTATCACAAACTATGATAACATTCACCATCTACTAACAGCATTGAACAACGTTAAGGAAAAAATTGATTTTAATTATGATGAATTTTCTAAGTTTGTATCGGTTTCTGTGTTAGACGACTCCATAAAGTCTTTAAAATTATCACCTAAATTAAGTTTACAACTAGGATTTGAGCCAAATAGAGACCTTGTAGAAAACAATTATGCAACAAGTCCTGCAAATTTACATTTGGGCTTACCATCTCAACTATTTGTCTACTGTGATATAGTGGAACCACAAATTGTTGGTGACGTAATGACTCCCCTTCTAAGAATTATACCATTAGATCTTTCAAACTACATCTATGGTGCAAATAAAATGCATGTTTTATCACCGCCTCATTATTTATCTGTAATGCGTAGACAATTTGACACCATCGAAATAGATATAAGATCAGACACGGGTCAAAAGATACCATTCCAATTTGGAACTGTGTGTGTTAAACTTCATTTCAAAAAATTATAATGCATTCTCAACATAATAATATTACTTGTCCTTATGAACGCTATTATTCTCATCAAGCTGGTTCTGGTATAGGAGTGGTTTATAAAGGAGCACCATACCAAAAGGGTCATGGAATTGGTAGTTTTCTTGGAGGATTATTTAGATCAGTTTTACCATTACTATCTGGTGGTGTTCGAGCTATTGGTAAAGAAGCATTAAGTGCCGGTGTAGGTCTTTTGACAGATATGGTTAGTGCACGACCCATGGAAGATTCGATTAAGACACGTCTAAAGGAAGCTGGTTCAAATTTAAAACGAAAAGCTGATGAAAAAATAGACAGGATCAATATGTCTGGATCGGGATATATAACAAAACGAAAACGTTTGTCTGCATTCAGTCCATCGTTGACTTCCAAACTGAAAGCTACCAAAAAATCAAAATTTAACTCGAAACAAATCAAAGATATTTTTTCTAATTAAGAAATATGTCATTTTTACATAGTCACTCTTGTGAATGCATTAAGTCAGAATTGGATTTGTTTGCATTACCATCTACTCAAACTAGTATTGAAAGTGGAATATGGATCCATTACAAACCTATTTCATCTCTTGCTGATGATGGTCCCATAGAATTTCAAGTGCCCGGAGCAGGTGATGACTATATAGATCTATCTCATACACTGATCCATGTAAAAGCTAAGATATTGCATCAAGATAATACTAAATTAATGTCATCAACAGTTGTGGCTCCAGTTAATAACTGGTTGCATTCACTCTTCAGTCAACTTGATGTTTATTTAAATCAAAAACTAGTATCGCCACCCAATAATACATATGCCTATCGTGCATATATTGAAAATTTGCTGAACTATGCTCCTGCAGCTAAAAAGTCTCATCTTACTTGTGGACTATGGTATGAAGATACAGCTGGAAAAATGGATTCTACTGATGAAACCAATAAAGGATTTATTAAAAGACAAGAATTGGCAAGTGAAAGTAAAGAAATAGAAATGATTGGACACTTACATGGTGATTTATTCAACCAAGAAAAATTTTTAATTAACGGTGTTGATATGTGTGTTAAATTAGTTCGTTCTAGGGAAAACTTCAATTTAATGGCTTCTTTAGCTGATACTAAATTAAAAGTATCGATTACAGATGCAACTCTTATTATTCGTAGAGCTCGAATCAATCCAACCGTGTTGCTTGCACATCAAAAAGTGTTAGCATCTACTTCAGCTAAATATCCAATCACACGGGCTGAAGTAAAAGTTTTAACTATACCATCAGGTGTTCAAGGAAAAACTCTTGACAACATTTTTCTGGGACAAGTACCCAAAAGGTGTATAGTGGGATTTGTAAACAATGCAGCCTTCAATGGAAACCTAACTAAGAACCCATTTAACTTTGAAAATTATGATATTAATACATTTTGTTTATATATAGATGGTAATCAAATACCATCAAAAGCTTTACAACCATCATTTGGGAGCAATATTTATACAACGGTCTATCACACACTATTTTCTGGTACAGGTATTCATTTTCTTAATGAAGGTAATGGGATATCCCGAGAACAATATGCTAATGGATATTGTATGTTAGCATTTGACTTAACACCTGATTTATCAGCGAATTCTTCCAATCATTGGAATCTGATTAAACATGGAAGTGTACGATTAGAGGTTCGTTTTGAAACAGCTTTGATACAAACCATTAACTGTATTGTGTATGCAGAGTTTGATAATGTTATAGAAATAGATAAAAACCGTAATATTTCTGTGGACTATAGTAGTTAAGCAAGAAATGTTTATAGATTAAGTATAAATTACTTTTATTAATTGTCTCCACGGTCTTTCCTGTACTCACTTTGAACTGTTTAATAAAATACGAAACTAAATAAGTTATTTGTTTTACTGTTATTAGTCCTTGTAACCCCACAAATTGAGATACATATTTTAAAATAGAAAGTACTATTATAATCAGTTGCTAACATTATTGATGACATTACTTCTTTGTCTTTCAACTGGATAAGAATTCTGCAACAATTCCGTGAAATAACATGAATACATTAGAAATACAGACCTACTTAAAGAAAATTGATTCAAGTATCGAATATAACGTATATGCAGCTAATCGTTTGCCAATATATGTTGTAAATCCCACTTACATAGTAAGTAATTTGGATACTGATAATAAACCAGGATCCCACTGGATCGCCATACATATCGATAAGAATGGTTTTGGTCAGTATTTTGATTCATATGGGCGACCGCCTCAAGGATATCATAGGATGTTTTTAACAAGAAATTCAAGAATGTGGAATTATAATACTAATCGAATTCAAAATGACTGGACTACAGTTTGTGGTGAATACTGTGTAATGTATTTGTATTACAAATATCATGATATGAGTTTGAAAGATTTTCAACATTTATTTTGTAATGATACTATGTTAAATGATGTATTATTATCTGATTTGTTTCAATCATGTTTTGAAATAAATAAATGAAATCCAAATATATAGAGTTTATTGAACTTTTTATTCAATTTCGAAAATCTTATATTACTTTACAATTCAAATTACGATAATGATCATATATCCTTACTCTAAAAAATTATAATCCTGTACAACAACTTTTTCAATAAGACAATTATTTCATATAGCAAAAAGACAAATCAATTAATTACAAAACAATACTTATACCTCTATACACTATTAAAATGATTACAAAGAATATTAAAATAAAAATATAACGCTAGCTTATTTGTCGGTATCTATAAAAAACTTTTTACACTCTTCTTGGGTAGCCAATTGTTTGGTGATATTATATATAATGTCTCTCACACTTAGCAAATTTCGGTCGGCTTCACTCTCCGTAAAAAATTTAACACGCACGTCAGCGTGTTTCCATTGCTCCGTTTGTGCGACATTTTTTATTTTGTTCACATCATAAACTTCAATTTTGATAAGATGCGACGCGTCAGCACTGTCGTCTTTGTTCGACGTTATGTACGATATTCCACCACTCGTAGATCGACCAACACTCGATGACTTTTTTGTAAGTTTCTTCTTCTTGGGTTTTTCAAAAAACTCGTCAATGCTGTGAGGTCTTTTTGATATCGCCTTTTTTACTTTGAAAGCGAGAGTTCCTTCCTCTTGATCACTTGGTTCGTCGACATTATCTTCATAATAATAATTCTTAAAGGTGTTTTCAGAGAACTGAAACAATAGAAAACAGTATATTAAATAACAGTTTAGAGATAAGTATAAACATGGAATAATGTATGTTAAAATAATTACAATCAATACAGTAATCAGATAACAGAAGTATTTTAATACTAAGTATTACACATATGATGTCCTTTGTACAAAACAATATCAACAGTATAAGAAACATGTATAATAGTTACTTACATTCATTTTATAGCAGCGTCACTCTTTTAACACTTCTCTGGTCAGGAACTTTGGAGATGTTATGTAGTGTAGAGCACAGCTTGGAATACGGTGCAAAATAATTTCGGTGTGTCTTTTATATGGGGAAGAAATGGTTATTTTACCAGACAAACACGTATAGACATGACCCAAACGTTAAGATGCGTTATGAATTCTTTGTTCGGTTAAATAAAAGACCCGATTTCTCTTATGACAATGAGAAACTTCGGTTGATTGTTTATAAAAAGAGCGATACAAAAATGTGTCAATCTTTTGTTTGAATCTTGGAATTATGAGCCATTTAGAAGGACAAATTGCCTCTAAGGAGACCACATGTGGAGTTGGGAGGTAATAAATATAAATTGCACAATAAAAACAGGTACAAAATTCCATGAGTATCCTTAATTTTAACAGACAAACACGTTTAAACACGACTCGACGTTAATATGCATCATGAATTCTTTGTTCATTTAAACAATGAAGACCCGATTTCTCTTATAACAATAAGAAACTTCAGTTAATTGTTTATAAAAAGGGTGATACAAAAATGTGTCTTTTGTTCGAATATTTGAATTATAAACCTTTTAGGACAAATTGCCTCTCGGCAGGCCACGTGTGGAGTCGAAAGAATAAATTAAAATGAAGACCATTATAAAACTAATCTGCACTAGGTATAAATTTAATTGGATATTTATAAATGTAATCAATAATAGGTATTAACTTGATATAAGGTTAATTCACCTTCAAGGGACGCAGAATATGTTGATCGTATTGCGAATCAATGCAATACCTATTACCTATATGTAGTAACCTGTCACAAATGAAACACCGCCCGTATCTAGCCCGCGGAATATTACGAGGTTTTGCAATTGAGACGCTACCTAAACGACTCACGTCGTAATAAAGTAGTCGGCAGTCGGATTAAATTGATTGATGACGCAATTATTACGTGATACAAAAAGCATGTTCAAAGTATAAAGTTCTGTATGTGATCGCGTTCCGGTGAAAAGTAACGTAACATACTGAGTCATGAGGTAATAACATAAAACCCGCGATTTAGATTCGCGACGTAATCAAGATTATCCGCGATCCTATAACACGTGGACCTAACAACTTTTCCATGGGGGTCTGACAAAACAATGCCGTGGAACCAATACAATGAACCGATGTGCAATAACAATGTAACACCAATATCCTTATAATCCAATAAGATTTATATGGGAAATAATAAGTTTTATATACGATTTCATTAAAGAAATCCGTGGTCCAATAAAAGTAACCCACGGCAGAATAAGACATTTTTCGCGCTGCAATAAGAATGGGAACCAATAAGATTTTTCCGCGACTCAATTAATTTAATCCGCGAGTCAATTAATTTAATCCGCGGCCCAATTAATTTAATCCACGGCCCAATCAAGTTAATTCGCGACCTAATTAAGTTTATCCGCGGGCAGTACCTATGACCGACACTGGTGCAGACTATGGAGGTACCTCGTCCCATACATTCAAAGGTCTCCATACTTGCTCTGGGTACGGTTAATCCCTATACTACTTGCATCCTACAGTGCTGCATTATTTCTATCATACTTACAGCACCTTATACTTTTAGTGGTATTGGAGAATGCATAAATCCGTATAAAATATAAAATATAAAAATTAAATGAGTTGTATCTTGTAAAATTTAGAAAAAAAAGGAAAGTCAATTGATGAACAAAAAAAAAGTCCGGAGTTTCTTTCCGTCTTTCTTCTTCGGGTCGTCATCCGTAGGTAGCTAGAGAAAGGCTGGTAGGTTAGCTAGGATAGGGCCTTATAGTCCACGGCGTGATTTTCCTTACTCACATTTCCAGCCAAATCCTACAAGCTTCCTATTTTATTTTCCCGTCAATTCCCTGCTAGCATTCCTGCCATATCCCGTTCGTTCCCTTTCCTACAAATCACAACCATTTATCAAAGCCCCATCCTTGATTTGTGTCCATACCTGCCTGCTTGTTTTCTAAATTGATAGTGTTGTATAAGGTTGTAACATGATTATTATTATATAAATATATCTAGACATTGTTGTGACCTGTCATAAGTGCATTTGATGTGCCTACGTGACCAATAAACATTTTTATTTATTTTATTTTTATTTATAATTAATTAATTATAAAACACAGGGGAAGGATTGTATAGCCGTAAATTTGAAGAAGAATATTAATAACATGATTATTGATAATAATTAACCAACGAATACACAATACAATTATTAATTAGTACTACTTATCGATCATTCAGTAAGATTCCGATAGATGGCAGTGGTAGTCGTGTTTGCAATTTATTAACAGACTAGCTTTTGCCCGCGGCTTCGCACGCGTAGTTTGTAGGGCTAACCGGAAAAGCTTTTGATTTGTCGATCCGCCTAGTTATTTGCCTAAACATTCTATAACGGGGCGACCCAAAAAAGAAAAACAAAATGGCGGCCACTTTTGACAGTTTTGACATCGGTTTCGTCGTTTGGAAGCATATGGCGACCCAGATATCGATTTTGAAGTCAATCGGCCAAAAAACAAAGAAAAAGTAAATGACGGCCACTTTTGACAGTTTTGACATCGGTTTCGTCATTTGGAACCATATGGTGACCCAGATATCGATTTTGAAGTCAATCGGCCCAGAAACAAAGAAAAACACTAAATGGCGGTAACTTTTGACAATTCTGACACCGGTTCCGACATTTGGAACTACGGGGCGACTCAGATATAGATTTTGAAGTCAATCGGTCCAAAAACAAACAAAAATAAAATGACGGCCACTTTTGACAGTTTTGACATCGGTTCCGTCGTTTGGAACCACGGGGTGACCCAGATATCGATTTTGAAGTCAATCAGCCCAGAAACAAAGAAAAACAAAATGGCGAGCACTTTTGACAGTTTTGAAATCGGTTCCGTCATTTAGAACCACGAGGCAACCCAGATATCGATTTTGAAGTCAATCGGCCCAGAAACAAAGAAAAACAAAATTGCGGCCACTTTTGACAGTTTTGACATCGGTTCCGTCATTTGGAACCACGTGGTGACCCAGATATCAATTTTGAAGTCAATCGGCCCAAAAACACAGAAAAACAAAATGGCGGCCAATTTTGACAGTTTTTACATCGGTTCCGTCGATTGGAACCACGGGGTGACACAGATATCGATTTTGAAGTCAATCGGCCCAAAAACAAAATGGCGGCCAATTTTGACAGTTTTTACACCGGTTCCGTCGTTTGGAACCACGGGGTGACCCAGATATTGATTTTGAAGTCAATTGGCCCAGAAACAAAGAAAAACAAAATGGCGGCCAATTTTAACAGTTTTGACATCGGTTCCGTCGTTTGGAACCACGGGGTGACCCAGATATCGATTTTGAAGTAAATCGGCCCAAAACTCAGAAAAACCAAATGGCGGCCAATTTTGACAGTTTCTATATCGGTTCCGTCGTTTGGAACCACGGGGTGACCCAGATATCGATTTTGAAGTAAATCGGCCCAAAACTCAGAAAAACAAAATGGCGGCCAATTTTGACAGTTTTTATATCGGTTCCGTCGTTTGGAACCACGGGGTGACCCAGATATCGATTTTGAAGTAAATCGGCCCAAAAACAACAACAACAACGACGACGACGACGACGACGACGACGACGACGACGACGACGACGACGACGACGACGACGACGACGACGACGACGACGACGACGACGACGACGACGACGACGACGACGACGACGACGACGACGACGACGACGACGACGACGACGACGACGACGACGACGACGACGACGACGACGACGACGACGACGACGACGACGACGACGACGACGACGACGACGACGACGACGACGACGACGACGACGACGACGACGACGACGACGACGACGACGACGACGACGACGACGACGACGACGACGACGACGACGACGACGACGACGACGACGACGACGACGACGACGACGACGACGACGACGACGACGACGACGACGACGACGACGACGACGACGACGACGACGACGACGACGACGACGACGACGACGACGACGACGACGACGACGACGACGACGACGACGACGACGACGACGACGACGACGACGACGACGACGACGACGACGACGACGACGACGACGACGACGACGCCCGCTGACGCAGAGTCTCCGGGGCGACCTCGTGCAGGAGGTCGTCGCGGCTTTGTTCCCGGCCACGGAGGATGTCACTCCTCCACCGATGGCGTCGCGCTCGTCGGCGCCGTCGTCGTTGGATTCGGCAAGGGTTATTTCGGAGGTTTCACCCGAAGAAATGAGGGTGGCGGTGCTTCGGCTGCGGGCCAAGAAAGCCGCCCCGGGTCTCGACGGCATCCCCGGACGCGCTTGGGTGTTAGCCGTCGAGCATCTGGGAGCGAGGCTCCGCGGCCTCTTCTCCGCGTGCCTGGAGCAGGGCCAGTTTCCATCCCGGTGGAAAACCGGAAAGCTGGTCCTGCTCAAGAAGGAGGGTCGACCCGTAGAATCGCCATCGGCCTACCGGCCAATCGTGTTGCTCGACGAGGTCTGCAAGCTCTTCGAGCGGATTGTGCACGCTCGCCTCGTCGAGCACCTAGAGGGGGCCGGGCCGGACTTGGCGGACTGCCAGTTCGGTTTCCGGCATGGCCGGTCCACGGTGCATGCGATTCTGCGGGTCAAGGCGCACGCGGAGGATGCAGTTGCTCGGGGTAAGGTGGTGGTGGCGGTGTTCGACATCGCCAACGCCTTCAACACCTTGCCCTGGGCCTGCATACATGAGGCACTGCGGTACCACATGGTGCCACTTTATTTGCGTCGTCTGGTGCACTCGTACCTATCAGATAGGTATGTAGTGTATCCGGGCGCCGCTGGGTGGCACCGGAGGGCCATGTCTGCCGGTGTTCCACAGGGCTCAGTTCTGGGCCCGCTACTGTGGAACATCGGTTATGACTGGGTTCTCCGTGGTACCAACCCCCGAGGCGTCGCTGTTGTCTGCTACGCGGACGACACCCTGGTGACAGCGACGTCGGGATGCTTCGAGGATGCCATCCTGCTCGCCTCGTTCGGAACCGAACAGGTGGTGGGCAGGATTCGGCGACTGGGCCTCTCGGTGGCACTGGGGAAAACCGAGGCCCTGTGTTTTCACGGGCCTCGGCGTGGGCCACCTGCAGGGGCTCACATTACAGTGGAGGGGGTGCGGATTCCCATCGGCACCACAATGAAGTATTTGGGGTTGATATTGAGTAGCCGGTGGGATTTCCGCGCCCACTTTGAGATGTTGTCGCCGAAGTTGGTGCGGGCAGCGGGCGCGCTTGGGAGCCTGCTGCCGAACCTCGAAGGTCCCGGTAACCCTTGCCGGAGTCTGTACGCTGGAGTCGTGCGGTCCATGGCCCTGTACGGTTCACCCGTATGGGCCGAGTCCTTGAGCGCCCGCTGCGTCGCCTTGCTGCGCAAACCGCAGCGTCTGGTGGCGCAGCGGATAATCAGGGGCTACCGCACGGTCTCCCACGAGGCGGCCTGCGTGTTGGCCGGCACTCTCCCTTGGGACTTGGACGCCCGGTCCCTCGCGTCAGCGTTCCGCTGGCGGGAGGGGGTGTCCCGTCATGGGGAGAGGCTTGCCCCGAGGGAGGTTGCGGCCAGGTTCCGCAGAGCCGCCGTGGAGGAGTGGCATGCCAGGCTGGAGAGCCCGAGTTCGGGCTTGAGGACCGTCGCGGCAGTGCGACCTGTCCTTAGAGAGTGGCTAGACAGGCGCCACGGTGCGCCTACATTCCGGCTGACACAGGTGTTGACGGGCCACGGGTGTTTCGGCTCGTACCTGTGTCGTATAGCCGGAAAAGAGGCGTCCGCCGTGTGCCACCATTGTGGCAACTGCCGCGAGGACACGGCCCAACACACTCTAGAGGAGTGCCCAGCCTGGGTGGAGGAGCGCAGCGCTCTCATAGCAGTCGTCGGAGGAGACCTCTCGCTGCCGGCCGTGGTGTCCGCCATGGTCGGCAGCCGGAGGTCATGGCGTGCGATGGTCTCCTTCTGCGAGCGCGCCATCTCGCAGAAGGAGAGCGCCGAGCGGGATCGTGAGCAGAGCGATCCCGCCCGCCGCCAAAGGAGACGTAGGAGGCGCCGGGTGGACGACTGACCGGCGTCTCCCGCCCTGTGGAATGGGGGCGTTTGGAGAATTCCACCACGGTAACCCCTGCCTGTCGTAAGAGGCGACTAATAGGGGCCTTCCGGGGTCGCGGGCGCGCAGCGGGGGGCTGTGCACCCTTCATAGTACTATTGTACTTGCGACCCCGGGACGGACGGCAGCACGGACGGTCGGCCTCGTGCTGCCGTAGACGCCGAGGGCGTCCTTCGGCGGCGGGGGCTTCTGAGCCCCCCCCAAATCGGAGACGGGCCGCAAGGCGGCACCGCGCAGGGGTGGTTCCGGTAGCAATCCGAGGCTATCTCAGGATACCCCGGGACCGCCCCACTCATGCGCCGAAGTAGGCCACCGCGGGGTTTTTAGTCGGTATTGCCGGTGTAGGGCATTTGTTAGGGACGCGGCCCAGCGTCGCCCGGATGTCGACCATCTCTCCCGGGCATCACGGCGCTGGGTCGTAAGGCCGGCGAACCCGACATACCCGCCGCGTCCACCCCCCCGGGCGCGGCGGCAGTGGTAAAACACTTTTCCCCGCGACAAAAAAAAAAAAAAAAAAAAAAAAAAAAAAGGTTAGGTTAGGTTAGGTTAGGTTAGGTTAGGTTAGGTTAGGTTGGGGTGCGAAGTCAGGAAACCTCCACGTGGTGCACCCTGGGCAACGGCGGTCACGGATGAAGACGGTTTCGAATTTTCGTCTGCTTTCATCCGTGACCACGGCTAATATCCTGGCGAGGTTGGTTGGCAGTCGTCGCGTGTTGTGGCGGCTGTCGTCCAGTTGGGGGGGTTATTTGGGCCACCTTCGGGTTCTGTCCTGAGGGTGTCGGCGGGCTCGGTGTGCGCTAACCCGCCGCCGAGCAGACAGTGGAGGGGACGCTCTCCTTCACTGTCGCCGTCGAATATCGTAATCCGGTCTCGGAGGTCTGTGGTCATGTCTCGCGCTCCGACCGGACCGAGGGTCTTGGCTTCACCGCCCGGACCGCGAGGGAGAAATCCTCTATAAAAAGTTACCCCGAATCCCAAGCGGCGGCGCACCGCGAGGGGATGCATGGCCGATGGGTAGTTCGGTCTCTAGTGCGACCCCCGTCGGAGTAACGGCCGACACTCCGGCGGGTTACACCATAGGCTTACCCAGGTACAGGGGGCTCTGCCTGGGTGGACGTTTTATTTCCCCCACACTCGTGGGAACAGCATGGAATTGACTAACCCTAAACTTTTAAACCAAAAAAATAAACCAGTTGTTGTGTTGGAGAAGGTAATCGTCCCAGGGACCGCGTGTGTTCCTGGACCAATGTCAGTGGAGGAGCGTATATACTCGCAAGCGAGTTCGGTGGTGCATTCGCGCGCCCCGAGCCTTGAATCCGTGGTCGGGCCGAGCGGAGCCACCTCGGGATCAAAACGGAGTCGCCGAGATCGAGCAGATTGCTTGATCTCGAGCGACACTGATCAGGGGCCGGCGGAAAAGGCTTGCAAGGCCGAGAGTGAAGACGAGATGGAGCCTGCTGAAGTGCCAGACGAGGAAACAGACTGGCGCCTACGTCTGGCGGCCAACATCCGGGACGTTTCAACCAAGTCCCGGAAAATTAAGGGAACATTTCAGCGGAAGTTGAATCTTGCAGCCCAGGAACTAGTTTCCAGGGCTGAGGAAACTGCTTCCGCTGAAGTGACTCGGTTGGAAACCGAGAAGGCGGCGATGGCACGGCAGATCGCCCAGTTAAAGGCCGCCCAGGCTGCTCAACAAAAGGTTTTGGACGAGGTCCTCGCTACATTGAGGTCCCTCGGCCAAAAGCAGCCGGTTGCCCCGACGTCGGAAACACCAGGACGTGAAGATCGCCTCGAGGAGCTCGAGCGTCGTCTAATAAACATATTAGACGCGCGCCTCGAGGCTATATCGATGCGGCTGCCTCGGGAGCCAGTTCTCCGGCCCCCATTAGCCGCGGATAGGGCAAAGGAGCGAAGAGAGAAGGAAGATTGGCCTTCTTTGCCCGTCACGGGACCTTTGGCCCCGTGCTTTGCGGTGGCAGGGCCATCTAGTGCCCCGCATGTTGCCCCTCCGCCGGCAACTTCAAAGGGGAAAGGCAAGGGGAAGAAATCTTCCCCTACCCCATCCACTACCGCAGTTGTAGCCGCTCGGCCCACCCTTACCGCCGCGCCAGGGCCCGCCCCAGTGGCCGTGCCACAGAGTGTGCCCCCTCAAAAGGGGGCAAAAAAGAAGAAGAAGGGCGGCCCTGTTCCGGCTCAACCTGCACCTGCCCCTGCACCCCGCCCGCTGCCGCCACCACCAGCATCCATGGATAGTTCTTGGACGTTGGTGGTGAACAAGAAAAAGAATAAGGGCCCCAAGACCGCATCGGGTGCTCCGGCCACTGCGCCGCCGCAACAACAACAACAGCGGCAACAGCCGCAGCAGCGCCGGCCGGAGCCCAAGATTCGATTGCCCCGAAAGGCAGCAGTTACCATAACTGTGTCGCCCGAGGGGCTGGAGAAGGGTGTCACCTATTCCCAGGTTTTACGTGAGGTGCTGGCCAATGTGCGCCTCGCCGACCTGGGAATAGGTGAGATGCGGGCCCACTTAATGGCAACGGGCGGCTACCTTTATGAGGTACCTGGCCCGGAGACAGAGGCGAGGGCCGATACCCTCGCCGAGCGTATGAGGGCCGTGTTCCGCGGCACGGAGCTGGAGGGGGTCGTTCGTGTCTCCCGTCCGTGCAAATCCGCGGAAATACGCGTATCCGGGTTGGATGCGTCCGCCGACCCGGAAATGGTCGCGACGGCCCTCGCAGGGGCAGGTGGTTGCACAGTGTCGGATTGCACAGTGTCGGATGTCAAGGTCGGGGAGATCCGCCCCGACCGGTCCGGCCTTGGCTCGGCTTGGGTGCGGTGCCCAGCCAAGGCCGCGGATAAGGTGATCAGGGCAGGACGCGTCCTGATCGGCTGGGTGTCGGCGCGGGTCCAGCTTTTGGCGCCAAGGCCCATGCGGTGCTTCCGCTGCCTCTTCAGGGGGCACGTGCGGAGGCACTGCACAGATGAGTGTGACCGCAGCGATTTCTGCTATCGCTGCGGTCAAGCGGGCCACAAGGCCAAGGAGTGCTCCGCGGCGCCGCACTGCACCATCTGTGCAGGTGCGGGCAAACCCGCGGGGCACCAGGTGGGCGCCAAGGCCTGCGTTGCCTCCGTCCGTCCCCGTCGCGGTAATCGCGGCCAGGGCGCGGCGGTTGTGACGCGGCCCGACCCGTCCACCCGCGCCGCACCAATGGAGATCGCCCATTAATATGGCGCAAAAATTCCTCCAGGCGAATATTAACCACTGCGCCAGGGCCCAAGACTTATTGGTCCAAAGCCTCGCGCAGTGGTCGATACATGTGGCTGTGGTCTCCGAGCCTTATTTTGTTCCCCCCCGGGATGACTGGGCAGGGGACCTCGACAGCTCGGTGGCCATCATCACCAGGGGCGCAGCCGGCTCCCCGCCCTTCGAAAAAGTCGTGAAGGGCTCGGGATGCGTGGCGGTCCTGTTGGGGGGGGTTTGGGTTGTGGGAGTGTATTTCTCCCCCAACAGATCCCTGGCCGAGTTTGAGCACTTCCTCGCTCGGCTGGGGGCCCTGGTGGTGCAAGGCAGTCAGCCTCGCCCCGTCCTCGTCGCCGGCGACTTCAACGCCAAGTCCTTGGCTTGGGGTTCGTCGGTGACTGACGCGCGGGGCGAGGCCCTGGAGGAATGGGCGATCTCGTCCGACTTGGCCGTCGCGAATCGCGGGACGGCGGACACGTGCGTGAGGCATAACGGCGGTTCGGTGGTGGACATAACGTTCGCCACCCCGGCCCTAGCCCGCCGTGTCCGGGACTGGAGGGTCATGGTGGGCGAGGAGACGTTGTCGGATCACCGATACATTCGGTTCGACGTCGCCTCGTCCCCAACCACCCGGTCGGGTGGGGGACCAACCGTCTCGCGATCGGACGGCCCACGTTGGGCCATAAGTCGCCTCGAAGTTGAGGCCCTGAAGGAGGCCGCTCTGGCCCAGGCGCTAGTGCCCGTGCCGGACGGGCCGGTACGGGTCGACGAGGAGGCGGAATGGTTCGGGGCGGCGATGTCGCGCGTCTGCGACGCAGCCATGCCCCGGGTCCGACGCCTCCCGGAGAAGCGCCAGGTGTTCTGGTGGTCGGCGGAGCTCACGCGGCTGCGCGCGTCCTGCGTTGCCGCCCTCCGCCAGCTGTCCAGACACCGTCGTCGCCGGATTCGTCTTCCCGGCGACGAGGACCAGGAGCGGCTGCTTCGCGGCCTCCACAGGGAGGCTAAGAGAGCGCTGCATGTGGCCATAGCGAGGGCAAAGTCTGCGGCTCAAACTGAGTTCCGGAGTACTCTCGACAGCGACCCGTGGGGGCGTCCATACCGTCTGGCGTTGAGAAAGCTCCGCCCATGGGCGCCCCCGCTGACGCAGAGTCTCCGGGGCGACCTCGTGCAGGAGGTCGTCGCGGCTTTGTTCCCGGCCACGGAGGATGTCACTCCTCCACCGATGGCGTCGCGTTCGCCGACGCCGTCGTCGTTGGATTCGGCAAGGGTTATCCCGGAGGTTTCACCCGAAGAAATGAGGGTGGCGGTGCTTCGGCTGCGGGCCAAGAAAACCGCCCCTGGTCTCGACGGCATCCCTGGACGCGCATGGGTGCTGGCCGTCGAGCATCTGGGGGCGAGGCTCCGCGGCCTATTTTCCGCGTGCATGGAGCAGGGCCACTTTCCGTCCCGGTGGAAAACCGGCAAGTTGGTCCTGCTCCAGAAGGAGGGTCGACCTGCAGAGTCGCCATCGGCCTACCGGCCCATCGTGTTGCTCGACGAGGTGTGCAAACTTTTCGAGCGCATTATACACGCTCGCCTCGTCGAGCACCTTGAGGGGGCCGGGCCGGACCTGGCAGATTGCCAGTACGGGTTCCGGCAGGGCCGATCCACAGTCCACGCGATTCTGCGGGTCAAAGCGCACGCGGAGGAAGCAGCAGCCCAGGGCAAAGTAGTGGTGGCGGTGTCTCTTGACATCGCCAACGCATTTAACACCCTGCCCTGGGCCTGCATTCATGAAGCACTGCGGTACCACGCGGTGCCGGCTTACCTGCGGCGCTTGGTGCACTCGTACCTGTCAAATCGGTACATAGTGTATCCGGGCGCCGCCGGCTGGCACCAGAGGGCCATGTCTTGCGGTGTTCCACAGGGCTCAGTACTGGGCCCGCTGTTGTGGAACATCGGCTACGATTGGGTCCTCCGTGGTACCAACCCCCGGGGCGTCGCTGTCGTCTGCTACGCGGACGACACTTTGGTGACAGCGACGGCCGGTTCTTTCGAGGATGCCATCCTGCTCGCCTCCTCCGGTACCGAAGAGGTGGTGGGTAGGATTCGGCGACTGGGCCTCACGGTGGCCTTGAACAAAACCGAGGCCCTGTTCTTCCACGGGCCTCGGCGAAGGCCACCTTCAGGGGCCCACATCACTGTGGAGGGGGTGCGGATTCCCATCGGCTCTACGATGAAATATTTAGGGTTGATTTTGAGTAGCCGGTGGGACTTCCGCGCCCATTTTGAGAAATTGTCGCCGAAATTGGTGCGGGCAGCGGGCGCGCTTGGGAGCCTGCTGCCGAACCTCGAAGGTCCCGGTAACCCTTGCCGGAGTCTGTACGCTGGAGTCGTGCGGTCGATGGCCCTGTACGGTTCACCCGTATGGGCCGGGTCCCTGAACGCCCGCTGTGTCGCCTTGCTGCGCAAACCGCAGCGTCTGGTGGCGCAGCGGATAATCAGGGGCTACCGCACGGTCTCTCACGAGGCGGCCTGCTTGTTGGCCGGCACTCTCCCTTGGGACTTGGACGCCCGGTCCCTCTCGTCAGCGTTCCACTGGCGGGAGGGCGCGTCCGAACATCAAGAGAGGCTTGCCCCGAGGGAGATTGCGGCCAGGTTCCGCAGAGCCGCCGTGGAGGAGTGGCATGCCAGGCTGGAGAGCCCGAGTGCGGGCTTGAGGACCGTCGCGGCAGTGCGACCTGTCCTCGAACAGTGGCTGGACAGGCGCCACGGTGCGCCTACGTTCCGGCTGACACAGGTACTGACGGGGCACGGGTGTTTTGGTGCGTACCTGTGTCGCATAGCCGGGAAGGAGGCGTCCGCCGTGTGCCACCACTGTGGCAACTGCCGCGAGGACACGGCCCAACACACTCTTCAGGAGTGCCCAGCCTGGGTGGAGGAGCGCAGCGCTCTCACAGCAGTCGTCGGAGGCGACCTCTCGCTGCCGGCCGTGGTGTCCGCCATGGTCGGCAGCCGGGGGTCGTGGCGTGCGATGGTCTCCTTCTGCGAGCGCGTCATCTCGCAGAAGGAGAGCGCAGAGCGGGATCGTGAGCAGAACGATCCCGCCCGCCGCCAAAGGAGACGAAGGAGACGTCGGGTGGACGACTGACCGGCGTCTCCCGCCCTGTGGAATGGGGGCGTTTGGAGAATTCCACCACGGTATCCCCTGCCTGTCGTAAGAGGCGACTTATAGGGGCCTTCCGGGGTCGCGGGCGTGCAGCGGGGGGCTGTGCGCCCCTTTTAGTACTTTTGTACATGCGGCCCCGGGACGGACGGCAGCACGGACGGTCGGCCTCGTGCTGCCGTAGACGCCGAGGGCGTCCTTCGGCGGCGGGGGCTTATGAGCCCCCCCCTAAATTGGAGACGGGCCGCAAGGCGGCACCGCGCAGGGGCGGTTCCGGTAGCAATCCGAGTCTATCTCCGGATACCCCGGGACCGCCCCACTCAAGCGCCGAAGAAGGCCACCGCGGGGTTTTTAGTCGGTATTGCCGGTGTAGGGTGTATATAGTGTTAGGGACTCGGCCCAGCGTCGCCCGGATGTCGACCATCTCTCCCGGGCACCACGGCGCTGGGTCGTAAGACCGGCGAACCCGACATACCCGCCGCGTCCACCCCCCCGGGCGCGGCGGCAGTGGTAAAACACTTTTCCCCGCGACAAAAAAAAAAAAAAAAAAAAAAAAAAAAAAAAAAAAAAAAAAAAAAAAAAAAAAAAAAAAAAAAAAGGTTAGGTTAGGTTGGGGTGCGAAGTCAGGAAACCTCCACGTGGTGCACTCTGGGCAACGGCGGTCACGGATGAAGACGTTTCGAATTTTCGTCTGCTTTCATCCGTGACCACGGCTAATATCCTGGCGAGGTCGGTTGGCAGTCGTCGCGTGTTGTGGCGGCTGTCGTCCAGTTGGGGGGGTTCATT
Organism: Clanis bilineata; assembly: GCA_036417725.1. NCBI lineage: Eukaryota > Metazoa > Arthropoda > Insecta > Lepidoptera > Sphingidae > Clanis > Clanis bilineata. Next base: position 203,186 of record CM071138.1, on the reverse strand, counting down.
GGGCCACCTTCAGGTTCTGTCCTGAGGGTGTCGGCGGGCTCGGTGTGCGCTTACCCGCCGCCGAGCAGGCAGTGGAGGGGACGCTCTCCTTCACTGTCGCCGTCGAATATCGTAATCCGGTCTCGGAGGTCTGTGGTCATGTCTCGCGCTCCGACCGGACCGAGGGTCTTGGCTTCACCGCCCGGACCGCGAGGGAGAAATCCTCTATAAAAAGTTACCCCGAATCCCAAGCGGCGGCGCACCGCGAGGGGATGCATGGCCGATGGGTAGTTCGGTCTCTAGTGCGACCCCCGTCGGAGTAACGGCCGACACTCCGGCGGGTTACACCATAGGCTTACCCAGGTACAGGGGGCTCTGCCTGGGTGGACGGTTTATTTCCCCCACACTCGTGGGAACATCATGAATATGTCAAATTTAAAACAAAATAAAATTCCTGTAGTGAGAGTGGAGAAGTTGCCAGGGTCCTCTTGTGACCTTGGTTGCTTGGAGGAGGTGCCTATGGAGGGAGTGGCACATGTCTCGGGCATCAAGTCTGAGACAGGTGTCACTTCGTCTTGCACGAAGAGGAGTCGCAGAGAACGGACGGAGTCTGTCTCTAGCGACAGCGATCAGGGGCCGGAGGCGAAGATGCGGCCACCTGACGACGACGACGGTGATGCGACGGAGTCCGTTGATGTGCCAGACGAAAATCTGGACTGGCACATGAGGATAGCCGGGGTGTTGCGGGAAGTGTCCCTGAAGTCCCGCCACCTTAAAGGGACATTTCAGCAAAAGCTGAACTCGGCCGCAAATGAGCTGGCGGCGAGGTCCAGGGAGACGCCCTCCGCTGAAGTGGCTCGCCTGGAATCTGAGAAGGCGGCGATGGCGAGAGAAATCGCCAAGCTGAAGGCCGCTCAAGAGGCCCAGGGCAAAGCCCTAGAGGAAGTGTTGGCGACACTCAGGTCCCTGGGGGGGTCACAGTCGGAGGCAGCAAGGCGAGATCATCCAAGCACTGGCCTTCAGGAGTTCGAACAGCGGCTCCTGAACATCCTTGACGCCCGCCTTGACGCAATGGCAATGCGGCTGCCACCGGAGCCCATCACTCGGCCCCCTTTGGCTGGCGACCGTGCCAGAGGTCGGGTGGAGGAGTGGCCATCTCTGCCGCCAGTCGCTGGGCCATCGCAAGCACAGCCCGTCGTTGCCGGCCCGTCAGCTCCCTCCAAAACAACAAAAGGGAAGGGCAAGGGCAAGAAAACGGCTCAGCCCACACCTGGTGCTGGCCCTCGGCTCGCCACTGATGCCGCACCGCGGCCTACTCCGGCTGGGTCCGTCCCGGTAGCTGCGCCGCGGAATATTCCCCCGCAGCCTTCCACCGGCAAAGGAGGAAATAAAAAGAAGGCGAAGGATAGCTCGCCACCGACTCGACCAATCCCGGCGCCACGTCCACCACCGCCAGCACCTGTTGTCATCGAAGAGGGCTGGACGATGGTGGTAAAGAAGAAGGGGGCTAAAAAGAAATCTCCCCAGGCTACATCTGGAGCCCCACAGTCGGTGGCTGGTGCCACACCAAAGCGGCCCCAGCCGCAACAGCGTCGGCAAGAACCGCCGAAGATTCGTCTGCCCCGCAAGGCGGCCGTCACAATTACGGTGACGCCAGAGGGGTTGGCCAACGGCGTGACGTATGCCCAGGTTCTGCGCGAGGTGCTCGCAAATGTGCGCCTCGCCGACCTGGGCATCGCCGAGATGCAAGCTCGGCTCATGGCGACGGGCGGGTACCTGTATGAGGTACCCGGCCCGGAGACTGAAGCGAGGGCCGACGCTTTAGCTGAGCGTATGAGGGCCGTGTTCCGCGGGACGGAGTTAGAAGTTGCAGTGCGTATTTCCCGCCCCTGCAAGACCGCGGAACTGCGGGTGTCCGGGCTGGACGCGTCCGCCGACCCGGACATGATTGCGACGGCCCTCGTTACTGTCGGCGGCGGTGCGAAAGAAGATTTCAACGTCGGAGAGATCCGCTCCGACCGTTCAGGCCTTGGCGCGGTGTGGGTGCGTTGCCCCGCCAAGGCCGCTGATAAAATTATCAGGGCAGGACGCGTCCTGATAGGTTGGGTGGCGGCGCGGGTCCAGCTGTTGGAGGCCAGGCCCATGCGGTGCTTCCGCTGCCTGCATAGAGGGCATGTGCGGAGGCACTGCAACGACGAGCATGACCGTAGCGGGATCTGCTACCGCTGCGGTCAAACGGGCCACAAGGCCAAGGAGTGCTCCGCGGAACCGCACTGCACAATCTGTGCAGGTGCTGGCAAACCCGCGGGGCACCAGGTGGGCGCCAAAGCTTGCGTCGCCTCCGTCCGCCCTCGCCGCAGTAATCGCGGTCAGGGCGCGGCGGTTGTGACGCGGCCGGACCCGTCCCGCCGAGACGCACCGATGGAGATCGCCCATTAATATGGCGCAACGGTTCCTCCAGGCGAATATTAACCACTGCGCCAGGGCCCAAGACTTATTGGTCCAAAGCCTCGCGCAGTGGTCGATACATGTGGCTGTGGTCGCCGAGCCTTATTTTGTTCCCCCCCGGGATGACTGGGCAGGGGACCTCGACAGCTCGGTGGCCGTCATCACCAGGGGCGCAGCCGGCTCCCCGCCCTTCGAAAAAGTCGTGAAGGGCTCGGGATGCGTGGCGGTCCTGTTGGGGGGGGTTTGGGTTGTGGGAGTGTATTTCTCCCCCAACAGATCCCTGGCCGAGTTTGAGCACTTCCTCGCTCGGCTGGGGGCCCTGGTGGTGCAAGGCAGTCAGCCTCGCCCCGTCCTCGTCGCCGGCGACTTCAACGCCAAGTCCTTGGCTTGGGGTTCGTCGGTGACTGACGCGCGGGGCGAGGCCCTGGAGGAATGGGCGATCTCGTCCGGCTTGGCCGTCGCGAATCGCGGGACGGCGGACACGTGCGTGAGGCATAACGGCGGTTCGGTGGTGGACATCACGTTCGCCACCCCGGCCCTAGCCCGCCGTGTCCGGGACTGGAGGGTCCTGGTGGGCGAGGAGACGTTGTCGGATCACCGATACATTCGGTTCGACGTCGCCTCGTCCCCAACCACCCGGTCGGGTGGGGGACAGACCGTCCCGCGATCGGACGGCCCTCGCTGGGCAATTTGTCGCCTCGAAGTTGAGGCCCTGAAGGAGGCCGCTCTGGCCCAGGCGCTGATGCCCGTGCCGGACGGGCCGGTACGGGTCGACGAGGAGGCGGAATGGCTCGGGGCGGCGATGTCGCGCGTCTGCGACGCAGCCATGCCTCGGGTCCGACGCCTCCCAGAGAAGCGCCAGGTGTTCTGGTGGTCGGCGGAGCTCACGCGGCTGCGCGCGTCCTGCGTAGTCGCCCTCCGCCAGCTGTCCAGGCACCGTCGTCGCCGGATCCGTCTTCCCGGCGACGAGGACCAGGAGCGGCTGCTTCACGGCCTCCACAAGGAGGCTAAGAGAGCGCTGCACGTGGCCATTGCGAGGGCAAAGTCTGCAGCTCAAACTGAGTTCCGGAGTACTCTCGACAGCGACCCGTGGGGGCGTCCGTACCGTGTGGCGTTGAGAAAGCTCCGCCCATGGGCGCCCCCGCTGACGCAGAGTCTCCGGGGCGACCTCGTTCAGGAGGTCGTCGCGGCTTTGTTCCCGGCCACGGAGGATGTCACTCCTCCACCGATGGCGTCGCGCTCGTCGACGCCGTCGTCGTTGGATTCGGCAAGGGTTATCCCGGAGGTTTCACCCGAAGAAATGAGGGTGGCGGTGCTTCGGCTGCGGGCCAAGAAAACCGCCCCTGGTCTCGACGGCATCCCCGGACGCGCATGGGTGCTGGCCGTCGAGCATCTGGGGGCGAGGCTCCGCGGCCTATTTTCCGCGTGCATGGAGCAGGGCCACTTTCCGTCCCGGTGGAAAACCGGCAAGTTGGTCCTGCTCCAGAAGGAGGGTCGACCTGCAGAGTCGCCATCGGCCTACCGGCCCATCGTGTTGCTCGACGAGGTTTGTAAGCTTTTCGAGAGGATTATTCACGCTCGCCTCGTCGAGCACCTTGAGGGGGCCGGGCCGGACCTGGCAGACTGCCAGTACGGGTTCCGGCAAGGCCGATCCACAATTCATGCGATTCTGCGGGTCAAGGCGCACGCGGAGGATGCAGTTGCGCGGGGTGAGGTGGTGGTGGCGGTGTCGCTCGACATCGCCAACGCGTTCAACACCTTGCCCTGGGGCTGCATTCATGAAGCACTGCGGTACCACGCGGTGCCGGCTTACCTGCGGCGCTTGGTGCACTCGTACCTGTCAAATCGGTACATAGTGTATCCGGGCGCCGCCGGCTGGCACCAGAGGGCCATGTCTTGCGGTGTTCCACAGGGCTCAGTACTGGGCCCGCTATTGTGGAACATCGGCTACGATTGGGTCCTCCGTGGTACCAATCCCCGGGGCGTCGCTGTCGTCTGTTACGCGGACGACACTTTGGTGACAGCGACGGCCGGTTCCTTCGAGGATGCCATCCTGCTCGCCTCCTCCGGTACCGAAGAGGTGGTGGGCAGGATTCGGCGACTGGGCCTCACGGTGGCCCTGAACAAAACCGAGGCCCTGTTCTTTCACGGGCCTCGGCGAAGGCCACCTGTAGGGGCCCATATCACAGTTGAGGGGGTGCGGATTCCCATCGGCTCTACAATGAAATATTTAGGGTTGATTTTGAGTAGCCGGTGGGACTTCCGCGCCCATTTTGAGAAGTTGTCGCCGAAATTGGTGCGGGCAGCGGGCGCGCTTGGGAGCCTGCTGCCGAACCTCGAAGGTCCCGGTAACCCTTGCCGGAGTCTGTACGCCGGAGTCGTGCGGTCGATGGCCCTGTACGGTTCACCCGTATGGGCCGGGTCCCTGAACGCCCGCTGTGTCGCCTTGCTGCGCAAACCGCAGCGTCTGGTGGCGCAGCGGATCATCAGGGGCTACCGCACGGTCTCCCACGAGGCGGCCTGCTTGTTGGCCGGCACTCTCCCTTGGGACTTGGACGCCAAGTCCCTCTCGTCAGCGTTCCACTGGCGGGAGGGGGCGTCCCAACAACGGGAGCGGCTTGCCCCGAGGGAGATTGCGGCCAGGTTCCGCAGAGCCGCCGTGGAGGAGTGGCATGCCAGGCTGGAGAGCCCGAGTTCGGGCTTGAGGACCGTCGCGGCAGTGCGACCTGTCCTTAGAGAATGGCTAGACAGGCGCCACGGTGCGCCTACGTTCCGGCTGACACAGGTACTGACGGGGCACGGGTGTTTTGGTGCGTACCTGTGTCGCATAGCCGGAAAAGAGGCGTCCGCCGTGTGCCACCATTGTGGCAACTGCCGCGAGGACATGGCCCAACACACTCTGGAGGAGTGCCCAGCCTGGGTGGAGGAGCGCAGCGCTCTCACAGCAGTCGTCGGAGGCGACCTCTCGCTGCCGGCCGTGGTGTCCGCCATGGTCGGCAGCCGGGGGTCATGGCGTGCGATGGTCTCCTTCTGCGAGCGCGTCATCTCGCAGAAGGAGAGCGCAGAGCGGGATCGTGAGCAGAACGATCCCGCCCGCCGCCAAAGGAGACGAAGGAGACGTCGGGTGGACGACTGACCGGCGTCTCCCGCCCTGTGGAATGGGGGCGTTTGGAGAATTCCACCACGGTATCCCCTGCCTGTCGTAAGAGGCGACTAATAGGGGCCTTCCGGGGTCGCGGGCGTGCAGCGGGGGGCTGTGCGCCCCTTTTAGTACTTTTGTACATGCGGCCCCGGGACGGACGGCAGCACGGACGGTCGGCCTCGTGCTGCCGTAGACGCCGAGGGCGTCCTTCGGCGGCGGGGGCTTCTGAGCCCCCCCCAAATCGGAGACGGGCCGCAAGGCGGCACCGCGCAGGGGCGGTTCCGGTAGCAATCCGAGGCTATCTCTGGATACCCCGGGACCGCCCCACTAAAGCGCCGAAGAAGGCCACCGCGGGGTTTTTAGTCGGTATTGCCGGTGTAGGGTGTATATATTGTTAGGGACTCGGCCCAGCGTCGCCCGGATGTCGAACATCTCTCCCGGGCATCACGGCGCTGGGTCGTAAGACCGGCGAACCCGACATACCCGCCGCGTCCACCCCCCCGGGCGCGGCGGCAGTGGTAAAACACTTTTCCCCGCGACAAAAAAAAAAAAAAAAAAAAAAAAAAAAAAAAAAAAAAAAAAAAAAAGGTTAGGTTAGGTTGGGGTGCGAAGTCAGGAAACCTCCACGTGGTGCACCCTGGGCAACGGCGGTCACGGATGAAGACGGTTTCGAATTTTCGTCTGCTTTCATCCGTGACCACGGCTAATATCCTGACGAGGCTGGTTGGCGGTCGTCGCCTGTTGCGGCGGCCGTCGTCTAGTGGGGAGGGTTTTTGGGGCACCCCTGGGTTCTGTCCTGGGGGCATCGGCGGGCTCGGTGTGCGCTAATCCCGCCGCCGAGCAGACAGTGGAGGGGATGCTCCTCTTTACTGTCACCGTCGAATATCGTAATCCGGTCTCGGAGGTCTGTGGTCATGTCTCGCGCTTCGACCGGACCGAGGGTCTTGGCTTAGCCGCCCGGACCGCGAGGGAGAAAACCTCTATAAAAAGTCACCCCGAATCCCAAGCGGCGGCGCACCGCGAGGGGATGCATGGCCGATGGGTAGTTCGGTCTCTAGTGCGACCCCCGTCGGAGTACCGGCCGACACTCCGGCGGGTTACACCGTAGGCTTACCCAGCTACAGGGGGCTCTGGCTGGGTGGACGCTTATTTCCCCCATACTCGTGGGACAAACATGAAATTAACATTCTCAAAAACAAAAACCCCAGTAGTGTTAGTGGAGAAGTTGTCTGTTCCGGCGGACGCTTGCGACCCTGGACAGACCAAGGTGTCTGTGAGGGGAATGTCGGCTGTTCCAGCTCTTGATCTAGGGGCTGGAGTGGAGACATCCTCCTCTCTAGGTAAGAGGAGTCGCCGAGATCACCTTGAAACGCAGATCTCGAGCGACAGCGATGACGGACCTACTGCCCAAAAGGTGGTAGCTGTATCCGATGATGAGGCCGAGTCATCGGAGATGAATGAGGCGCCTTTCGTACAACAAGACTGGCGCCTACGGATGGCGTCATCTATAAGGGACATTGCCCAGAAGTCCAAAAACTTAAAGGGGACTTTTAAGCAGGGCCTCAATCTCGCTGTCAGCGAGCTCATTAAAAGAGCCGAGGAGCCGGCTCCGGTCGAGGTGGCCCGCCTGGAGGCCGAAAAGGCGTCGTTGGCGCGAGAAATCGCCCAACTAAAGGCCGCCCAGGCGGCTCAACAGAAGGTACTCGAGGAGCTCCTTGATACTGTGAAGTCGCTCGGAGGTTCACAGCCCAGGACCGTATCCGGGGAAACCGCTGGCCGGAGCGATCGCCTGGGCGAATTCGAGCGCCGTCTGCTAAATATAGTAGACGCGCGATTCGAGGCCTTAGCCATGCGGCTGCCCCCGGAGCCCATCGTTCGGCCACCCCTGGCCGCCGATAGGGCTAGAGAGGCCAGAGACAGGGCTAGAGACCGGGCTGGAGAGTGGCCTGCTCTTCCACCCGTTGCCGTGGCGGGGCCATCCTCTGCCCTACCTACCGCAGTTGGCCCAAAGGGGAAAGGCAAGGGCAAATCATCTGCCCTGCCTACCCTTGCAGCAGCTCCTCGGCTTGCCCCTGCCGCCGCGCCTGGGCCCGCCCCGGCCAGGCCGATTCTCCCCCCACAGAAGGGGGGGAAGAGAAAGATAAATGGCCCTGCACAGGCACAACCCGTCCCTGCGCCCCGCCCGTTGCCGCCACCGCCTACCACTTTGGATGAGGGTTGGGTGGTGGTAACAAAGAAGGGGAAGAAAAAGGCTCCCCGGCCCGCATCGGGTGCTCCGGCCACAGCGCTGTCGCAGCAGCGGCCTCAGCCGCAGCAGCGCCGACCGGAGCCCAAAATTCGCCTGCCCCGAAAGGCAGCTGTCACCGTGACAGTGTCGCCCGAGGGGCTGGCGAAGGGTATTACATATGCCCAGGTCCTCCGTGAGGTGATGGCCAACGTCCGCCTCACTGACCTGGGCATATCGGAGATGCGGGCCCATCTAATGGCCACGGGCGGGTACCTCTACGAGGTGCCCGGCCCAGAGACGGAGGCGAGGGCGGACACCCTCGCCGAGCGAATGAGGGCCGTATTCCGCGGCACGGAGCTGGAGACCGTCGTTCGGGTCTCCCGCCCATGTAAGACCGCGGAATTGCGCGTCTCCGGGTTAGACGCGTCCGCTGACCCGGAGATGATCGCGGTGGCCCTCGCAGGGGCAGGCGGTTGTTCATCGGCGGACGTCAAGGTCGGGGAGATCCGCCCCGACCGTTCGGGCCTTGGCGCGGCATGGGTGCGGTGCCCGGCCAAGGCCGCGGACAAAATTGTTAGGGCAGGACGCGTCCTAATTGGTTGGGTGTCGGCGCGGGTCCAGCTCTTGGAGCCGAGGCCATTGCGGTGCTTCCGCTGCCTCTTCAGGGGGCACGTGCGGACGCACTGCACGGACGAATGTGACCGCAGCGGGGTCTGCTACCGCTGCGGCCAGTCGGGCCACAAGGCCAGAGAGTGCTCCGCGGAGCCGCACTGCACAATCTGTGCAGGTGCGGGCAAGCCCGCGGGGCACCGAGTGGGCGCCAAGGCCTGTGTTGCCTCCGCCCGTCCTCGCCGCGGTAATCGCGGTCAGGGCGCGGCGGTTGTGACGCGGCCCGACCCGTCCACCCGCGCGGCACCCATGGAGATCGCCCATTAATATGGCGCAACGATTCCTCCAGGCGAATATTAACCACTGCGCCAGGGCCCAGGACCTGCTGGTCCAAAGCCTCGCGCAGTGGTCGATACAAGTGGCTGTGGTCGCCGAGCCGTACTTTGTTCCCCCCAGGGACGACTGGGCAGAGGACCTGGACGGCTCGGTGGCCGTCATCACCCGGGGCGCCGCCGGCTCCCAGCCCTTTGAAAAAGTAGCGAAGGGTTCGGGATGTGTGGCGGTTCTGTTGGGGGGGGTCTGGATTGTGGGAGTGTATTTCTCCCCCAATAGATCCCAAGCCGAGTTTGAGCATTTCCTCACTCGGCTGGGGGCCCTGGTGGTGCAAGACAGTCAGCCTCGCCCCGTCCTCGTCGCCGGCGACTTCAACGCCAAGTCTTTGGCTTGGGGTTCGTCGGCGACCGACGTGCGCGGCGAGGCCCTGGAGGAATGGGCGATCTCGTCCGGCTTGGCCGTCGTGAATCGCGGGACCGAGGACACGTGCGTGAGGCATAACGGCGGTTCGGTGGTGGACATCACGTTCGCCACCCCGGCCCTAGCCCGCCGTGTCCGGGACTGGAGGGTCCTGGTGGGCGAGGAGACGTTGTCGGATCACCGATACATTCGGTTCGACGTCACCTCGTCTCCAACCACCCGGTCGGGTGGGGGACCGACCGTCCCGCGATTGGACGGCCCACGCTGGGCTTTAAGTCGCCTCGGTGTTGAGGCCCTGAAGGAGGCCGCTCTGGCCCAGGCGCTGGTGCCCGTACCGGACGGGCCGGTACGGGTCGAGGAGGAGGCGAAGTGGTTCGGGGCGGCGATGTCGCGCGTCTGCGACGCTGCCATGCCCCGGGTCCGACGCCTCCCGGAGAAGCGCCAGGTGTTCTGGTGGTCGGCGGAGCTCACGCGGCTGCGCGCGTCCTGCGTAGCCGCCCTCCGTCAGCTGTCCAGGCACCGTCGTCGCCGGATTCGTCTACCCGGCGACGAGGACCAGGAGCGGCTGCTTCACGGCCTCCACAGGGAGGCTAAGAGAGCGCTGCACGTGGCCATCGCGAGGGCAAAGTCCGCGGCTCAGGCAGAGTCCCGGAGCACTCTCGACAGCGACCCGTGGGGGCGTCCATACCGTGTGGCGTTGAGAAAGCTCCGCCCATGGGCGCCCCCGCTGACGCAGAGTCTCCGGGGCGACCTCGTCCAGGAGGTCGTCGCGGCTTTGTTCCCGGCCACGGAGGATGTCACTCCTCCACCGATGGCGTCGCGCTCGTCGACGCCGTCGTCGTTGGATTCGGCAAGGGTTATTTCGGAGGTTTCACCCGAAGAAATGAGGGTGGCGGTGCTTCGGCTGCGGGCCAAGAAAGCCGCCCCGGGTCTCGACGGCATCCCCGGACGCGCATGGGTGTTAGCCGTCGAGCATCTGGGAGCGAGGCTCCGCGGCCTCTTCTCCGCGTGCCTGGAGCAGGGCCAGTTTCCATCCCGGTGGAAAACCGGAAAGCTGGTCCTGCTCAAGAAGGAGGGTCGACCCGTAGAATCGCCATCGGCCTACCGGCCAATCGTGTTGCTCGACGAGGTCTGCAAGCTCTTCGAGCGGATCGTGCACGCTCGCCTCGTCGAGCACCTAGAGGGGGCCGGGCCGGACTTGGCGGACTGCCAGTTCGGTTTCCGGCATGGCCGGTCCACGGTGCATGCGATTCTGCGGGTCAAGGCGCACGCGGAGGATGCAGTTGCCCGGGGTAAGGTGGTGGTGGCGGTGTCGCTCGACATCGCCAACGCCTTCAACACCTTGCCCTGGGCCTGCATACATGAGGCACTGCGGTACCACATGGTGCCACTTTATTTGCGTCGTCTGGTGCACTCGTACCTATCTGATAGGTATGTAGTGTATCCGGGCGCCGCTGGGTGGCACCGGAGGGCCATGTCTGCCGGTGTTCCACAGGGCTCAGTTCTGGGCCCGCTACTGTGGAACATCGGTTATGACTGGGTTCTCCGTGGTACCAACCCCCGAGGCGTCGCTGTCGTCTGCTACGCGGACGACACCCTGGTGACAGCGACGTCGGGATGTTTCGAGGATGCCATCCTGCTCGCCTCGTTCGGAACCGAACAGGTGGTGGGCAGGATTCGGCGACTGGGCCTCTCGGTGGCACTGGAGAAAACCGAGGCCCTGTGTTTTCACGGGCCTCGGCGTGGGCCACCTGCAGGGGCTCACATAACTGTGGAGGGGGTGCGGATTCCCATCGGCACCACAATGAAGTATTTGGGATTGATATTGAGTAGCCGGTGGGACTTCCGCGCCCACTTTGAGATGTTGTCGCCGAAGTTGGTGCGGGCAGCGGGCGCGCTTGGGAGCCTGCTGCCGAACCTCGAAGGTCCCGGTAACCCTTGCCGGAGTCTGTACGCCGGAGTCGTGCGGTCCATGGCCCTGTACGGTTCACCCGTATGGGCCGGGTCCCTGAGCGCCCGCTGTGTCGCCTTGCTGCGCAAACCGCAGCGTCTGGTGGCGCAGCGGATAATCAGGGGCTACCGCACGGTCTCCCACGAGGCGGCCTGCGTGTTGGCCGGCACTCTCCCTTGGGACTTGGACGCCCGGTCCCTCTCGTCAGCGTTCCACTGGCGGGAGGGGGCGTCCCGTCATCGGGAGAGGCTTGCCCCGAGGGAGATTGCGGCCAGGTTCCGCAGAGCCGCCGTGGAGGAGTGGCATGCCAGGCTGGAGAGCCCGAGTTCGGGCTTGAGGACCGTCGCGGCAGTGCGACCTGTCCTAAGAGAGTGGTTAGACAGGCGCCACGGTGCGCCTACGTTCCGGCTGACACAGGTGCTGACGGGCCACGGGTGTTTCGGCTCGTACCTGTGTCGTATAGCCGGAAAAGAGGCGTCCGCCGTGTGCCACCACTGTGGCAACTGCCGCGAGGACACGGCCCAACACACTCTAGAGGAGTGCCCAGCCTGGGTGGAGGAGCGCAGCGCTCTCGTAGCAGTCGTCGGAGGAGACCTCTCGCTGCCGGCCGTGGTGTCCGCCATGGTCGGCAGCCGGAGGTCCTGGCGAGCGGTGGTCTCCTTCTGTGAGCGCGTCATCTCGCAGAAGGAGAGCGCCGAGCGGGATCGTGAGCAGAGCGATCCCGCCCGCCGCCAAAGGAGACGTAGGAGGCGCCGGGTGGACGACTGACCGGCGTCTCCCGCCCTGTGGAATGGGGGCGTTTGGAGAATTCCACCACGGTAACCCCTGCCTGTCGTAAGAGGCGACTAATAGGGGCCTTCCGGGGTCGCGGGCGCGCAGCGGGGGGCTGTGCGCCCCTCATAGTACTATTGTACTTGCGACCCCGGGACGGACGGCAGCACGGACGGTTGGCCTCGTGCTGCCGTAGACGCCGAGGGCGTCCTTCGGCGGCGGGGGCTTCTGAGCCCCCCCAAATCGGAGACGGGCCGCAAGGCGGCACCGCGCAGGGGCGGTTCCGGTAGCAATCCGAGGCTATCTCAGGATACCCCGGGGCCGCCCCACTCATGCGCCGAAGTAGGCCACCGCGGGGTTTTTAGTCGGTATTGCCGGTGTAGGGCATTTGTTAGGGACTCGGCCCAGCGTCGCCCGGATGTCGAACATCTCTCCCGGGCATCACGGCGCTGGGTCGTAAGGCCGGCGAACCCGACATACCCGCCGCGTCCACCCCCCCGGGCGCGGCGGCAGTGGTAAAACACTTTTCCCCGCGACAAAAAAAAAAAAAAAAAAAAAAAAAAAAAAAAAAAAAAAAAAAAAAAAAAAAAAGGTTAGGTTAGGTTGGGGTGCGAAGTCAGGAAACCTCCACGTGGTGCACCCTGGGCAACGGCGGTCACGGATGAAGACGGTTTCGAATTTTCGTCTGCTTTCATCCGTGACCACGGCTAATATCCTGACGAGGCTGGTTGGCGGTCGTCGCCTGTTGCGGCGGCCGTCGTCTAGTGGGGAGGGTTTTTGGGGCACCCCTGGGTTCTGTCCTGGGGGCATCGGCGGGCTCGGTGTGCGCTAATCCCGCCGCCGAGCAGACAGTGGAGGGGATGCTCCTCTTTACTGTCACCGTCGAATATCGTAATCCGGTCTCGGAGGTCTGTGGTCATGTCTCGCGCTTCGACCGGACCGAGGGTCTTGGCTTAGCCGCCCGGACCGCGAGGGAGAAAACCTCTATAAAAAGTCACCCCGAATCCCAAGCGGCGGCGCACCGCGAGGGGATGCATGGCCGATGGGTAGTTCGGTCTCTAGTGCGACCCCCGTCGGAGTACCGGCCGACACTCCGGCGGGTTACACCGTAGGCTTACCCAGCTACAGGGGGCTCTGGCTGGGTGGACGCTTATTTCCCCCATACTCGTGGGACAAACATGAAATTAACATTCTCAAAAACAAAAACCCCAGTAGTGTTAGTGGAGAAGTTGTCTGTTCCGGCGGACGCTTGCGACCCTGGACAGACCAAGGTGTCTGTGAGGGGAATGTCGGCTGTTCCAGCTCTTGATCTAGGGGCTGGAGTGGAGACATCCTCCTCTCTAGGTAAGAGGAGTCGCCGAGATCACCTTGAAACGCAGATCTCGAGCGACAGCGATGACGGACCTACTGCCCAAAAGGTGGTAGCTGTATCCGATGATGAGGCCGAGTCATCGGAGATGAATGAGGCGCCTTTCGTACAACAAGACTGGCGCCTACGGATGGCGTCATCTATAAGGGACATTGCCCAGAAGTCCAAAAACTTAAAGGGGACTTTTAAGCAGGGCCTCAATCTCGCTGTCAGCGAGCTCATTAAAAGAGCCGAGGAGCCGGCTCCGGTCGAGGTGGCCCGCCTGGAGGCCGAAAAGGCGTCGTTGGCGCGAGAAATCGCCCAACTAAAGGCCGCCCAGGCGGCTCAACAGAAGGTACTCGAGGAGCTCCTTGATACTGTGAAGTCGCTCGGAGGTTCACAGCCCAGGACCGTATCCGGGGAAACCGCTGGCCGGAGCGATCGCCTGGGCGAATTCGAGCGCCGTCTGCTAAATATAGTAGACGCGCGATTCGAGGCCTTAGCCATGCGGCTGCCCCCGGAGCCCATCGTTCGGCCACCCCTGGCCGCCGATAGGGCTAGAGAGGCCAGAGACAGGGCTAGAGACCGGGCTGGAGAGTGGCCTGCTCTTCCACCCGTTGCCGTGGCGGGGCCATCCTCTGCCCTACCTACCGCAGTTGGCCCAAAGGGGAAAGGCAAGGGCAAATCATCTGCCCTGCCTACCCTTGCAGCAGCTCCTCGGCTTGCCCCTGCCGCCGCGCCTGGGCCCGCCCCGGCCAGGCCGATTCTCCCCCCACAGAAGGGGGGGAAGAGAAAGATAAATGGCCCTGCACAGGCACAACCCGTCCCTGCGCCCCGCCCGTTGCCGCCACCGCCTACCACTTTGGATGAGGGTTGGGTGGTGGTAACAAAGAAGGGGAAGAAAAAGGCTCCCCGGCCCGCATCGGGTGCTCCGGCCACAGCGCTGTCGCAGCAGCGGCCTCAGCCGCAGCAGCGCCGACCGGAGCCCAAAATTCGCCTGCCCCGAAAGGCAGCTGTCACCGTGACAGTGTCGCCCGAGGGGCTGGCGAAGGGTATTACATATGCCCAGGTCCTCCGTGAGGTGATGGCCAACGTCCGCCTCACTGACCTGGGCATATCGGAGATGCGGGCCCATCTAGTGGCCACGGGCGGGTACCTCTACGAGGTGCCCGGCCCAGAGACGGAGGCGAGGGCGGACACCCTCGCCGAGCGAATGAGGGCCGTATTCCGCGGCACGGAGCTGGAGACCGTCGTTCGGGTCTCCCGCCCATGTAAGACCGCGGAATTGCGCGTCTCCGGGTTAGACGCGTCCGCTGACCCGGAGATGATCGCGGTGGCCCTCGCAGGGGCAGGCGGTTGTTCATCGGCGGACGTCAAGGTCGGGGAGATCCGCCCCGACCGTTCGGGCCTTGGCGCGGCATGGGTGCGGTGCCCGGCCAAGGCCGCGGACAAAATTGTTAGGGCAGGACGCGTCCTAATTGGTTGGGTGTCGGCGCGGGTCCAGCTCTTGGAGCCGAGGCCATTGCGGTGCTTCCGCTGCCTCTTCAGGGGGCACGTGCGGACGCACTGCACGGACGAATGTGACCGCAGCGGGGTCTGCTACCGCTGCGGCCAGTCGGGCCACAAGGCCAGAGAGTGCTCCGCGGAGCCGCACTGCACAATCTGTGCAGGTGCGGGCAAGCCCGCGGGGCACCGAGTGGGCGCCAAGGCCTGTGTTGCCTCCGCCCGTCCTCGCCGCGGTAATCGCGGTCAGGGCGCGGCGGTTGTGACGCGGCCCGACCCGTCCACCCGCGCGGCACCCATGGAGATCGCCCATTAATATGGCGCAACGATTCCTCCAGGCGAATATTAACCACTGCGCCAGGGCCCAGGACCTGCTGGTCCAAAGCCTCGCGCAGTGGTCGATACAAGTGGCTGTGGTCGCCGAGCCGTACTTTGTTCCCCCCAGGGACGACTGGGCAGAGGACCTGGACGGCTCGGTGGCCGTCATCACCCGGGGCGCCGCCGGCTCCCAGCCCTTTGAAAAAGTAGCGAAGGGTTCGGGATGTGTGGCGGTTCTGTTGGGGGGGGTCTGGATTGTGGGAGTGTATTTCTCCCCCAATAGATCCCAAGCCGAGTTTGAGCATTTCCTCACTCGGCTGGGGGCCCTGGTGGTGCAAGACAGTCAGCCTCGCCCCGTCCTCGTCGCCGGCGACTTCAACGCCAAGTCTTTGGCTTGGGGTTCGTCGGCGACCGACGTGCGCGGCGAGGCCCTGGAGGAATGGGCGATCTCGTCCGGCTTGGCCGTCGTGAATCGCGGGACCGAGGACACGTGCGTGAGGCATAACGGCGGTTCGGTGGTGGACATCACGTTCGCCACCCCGGCCCTAGCCCGCCGTGTCCGGGACTGGAGGGTCCTGGTGGGCGAGGAGACGTTGTCGGATCACCGATACATTCGGTTCGACGTCACCTCGTCTCCAACCACCCGGTCGGGTGGGGGACCGACCGTCCCGCGATTGGACGGCCCACGCTGGGCTTTAAGTCGCCTCGGTGTTGAGGCCCTGAAGGAGGCCGCTCTGGCCCAGGCGCTGGTGCCCGTACCGGACGGGCCGGTACGGGTCGAGGAGGAGGCGAAGTGGTTCGGGGCGGCGATGTCGCGCGTCTGCGACGCTGCCATGCCCCGGGTCCGACGCCTCCCGGAGAAGCGCCAGGTGTTCTGGTGGTCGGCGGAGCTCACGCGGCTGCGCGCGTCCTGCGTAGCCGCCCTCCGTCAGCTGTCCAGGCACCGTCGTCGCCGGATTCGTCTACCCGGCGACGAGGACCAGGAGCGGCTGCTTCACGGCCTCCACAGGGAGGCTAAGAGAGCGCTGCACGTGGCCATCGCGAGGGCAAAGTCCGCGGCTCAGGCAGAGTCCCGGAGCACTCTCGACAGCGACCCGTGGGGGCGTCCATACCGTGTGGCGTTGAGAAAGCTCCGCCCATGGGCGCCCCCGCTGACGCAGAGTCTCCGGGGCGACCTCGTCCAGGAGGTCGTCGCGGCTTTGTTCCCGGCCACGGAGGATGTCACTCCTCCACCGATGGCGTCGCGCTCGTCGACGCCGTCGTCGTTGGATTCGGCAAGGGTTATTTCGGAGGTTTCACCCGAAGAAATGAGGGTGGCGGTGCTTCGGCTGCGGGCCAAGAAAGCCGCCCCGGGTCTCGACGGCATCCCCGGACGCGCATGGGTGTTAGCCGTCGAGCATCTGGGAGCGAGGCTCCGCGGCCTCTTCTCCGCGTGCCTGGAGCAGGGCCAGTTTCCATCCCGGTGGAAAACCGGAAAGCTGGTCCTGCTCAAGAAGGAGGGTCGACCCGTAGAATCGCCATCGGCCTACCGGCCAATCGTGTTGCTCGACGAGGTCTGCAAGCTCTTCGAGCGGATCGTGCACGCTCGCCTCGTCGAGCACCTAGAGGGGGCCGGGCCGGACTTGGCGGACTGCCAGTTCGGTTTCCGGCATGGCCGGTCCACGGTGCATGCGATTCTGCGGGTCAAGGCGCACGCGGAGGATGCAGTTGCCCGGGGTAAGGTGGTGGTGGCGGTGTCGCTCGACATCGCCAACGCCTTCAACACCTTGCCCTGGGCCTGCATACATGAGGCACTGCGGTACCACATGGTGCCACTTTATTTGCGTCGTCTGGTGCACTCGTACCTATCTGATAGGTATGTAGTGTATCCGGGCGCCGCTGGGTGGCACCGGAGGGCCATGTCTGCCGGTGTTCCACAGGGCTCAGTTCTGGGCCCGCTACTGTGGAACATCGGTTATGACTGGGTTCTCCGTGGTACCAACCCCCGAGGCGTCGCTGTCGTCTGCTACGCGGACGACACCCTGGTGACAGCGACGTCGGGATGTTTCGAGGATGCCATCCTGCTCGCCTCGTTCGGAACCGAACAGGTGGTGGGCAGGATTCGGCGACTGGGCCTCTCGGTGGCACTGGAGAAAACCGAGGCCCTGTGTTTTCACGGGCCTCGGCGTGGGCCACCTGCAGGGGCTCACATAACTGTGGAGGGGGTGCGGATTCCCATCGGCACCACAATGAAGTATTTGGGATTGATATTGAGTAGCCGGTGGGACTTCCGCGCCCACTTTGAGATGTTGTCGCCGAAGTTGGTGCGGGCAGCGGGCGCGCTTGGGAGCCTGCTGCCGAACCTCGAAGGTCCCGGTAACCCTTGCCGGAGTCTGTACGCTGGAGTCGTGCGGTCCATGGCCCTGTACGGTTCACCCGTATGGGCCGGGTCCCTGGGCGCCCGCTGCGTCGCCTTGCTGCGCAAACCGCAGCGTCTGGTGGCGCAGCGGATAATCAGGGGCTACCGCACGGTCTCCCACGAGGCGGCCTGCGTGTTGGCCGGCACTCTCCCTTGGGACTTGGACGCCCGGTCCCTCTCGTCAGCGTTCCACTGGCGGGAGGGGGCGTCCCGTCATCGGGAGAGGCTTGCCCCGAGGGAGATTGCGGCCAGGTTCCGCAGAGCCGCCGTGGAGGAGTGGCATGCCAGGCTGGAGAGCCCGAGTTCGGGCTTGAGGACCGTCGCGGCAGTGCGACCTGTCCTAAGAGAGTGGTTAGACAGGCGCCACGGTGCGCCTACATTCCGGCTGACACAGGTGCTGACGGGCCACGGGTGTTTCGGCTCGTACCTGTGTCGTATAGCCGGAAAAGAGGCGTCCGCCGTGTGCCACCACTGTGGCAACTGCCGCGAGGACACGGCCCAACACACTCTAGAGGAGTGCCCAGCCTGGGTGGAGGAGCGCAGCGCTCTCATAGCAGTCGTCGGGGGAGACCTCTCGCTGCCGGCCGTGGTGTCCGCCATGGTCGGCAGCCGGAGGTCATGGCGAGCGGCGGTCTCCTTCTGTGAGCGCGTCATCTCGCAGAAGGAGGGCGCCGAGCGGGATCGTGAGCAGAGCGATCCCGCCCGCCGCCAAAGGAGACGTAGGAGGCGCCGGGTGGACGACTGACCGGCGTCTCCCGCCCTGTGGAATGGGGGCGTTTGGAGAATTCCACCACGGTAACCCCTGCCTGTCGTAAGAGGCGACTAATAGGGGCCTTCCGGGGTCGCGGGCGCGCAGCGGGGGGCTGTGCGCCCCTTATAGTACTATCGTACTTGCGACCCCGGGACGGACGGCAGCACGGACGGTCGGCCTCGTGCTGCCGTAGACGCCGAGGGCGTCCTTCGGCGGCGGGGGCTTCTGAGCCCCCCCAAATCGGAGACGGGCCGCAAGGCGGCACCGCGCAGGGGCGGTTCCGGTAGCAATCCGAGGCTATCTCAGGATACCCCGGGTCCGCCCCACTCATGCGCCGAAGTAGGCCACCGCGGGGTTTTTAGTCGGTATTGCCGGTGTAGGGAATTTGTTAGGGACGCGGCCCAGCGTCGCCCGGATGTCGACCATCTCTCCCGGGCATCACGGCGCTGGGTCGTAAGGCCGGCGAACCCGACATACCCGCCGCGTCCACCCCCCCGGGCGCGGCGGCAGTGGTAAAACACTTTTCCCCGCGACAAAAAAAAAAAAAAAAAAAAAAGGTTGGGGTGCGAAGTCAGGAAACCTCCACGTGGTGCACCCTGGGCAACGGCGGTCACGGATGAAGACGGTTTCGAATTTTCGTCTGCTTTCATCCGTGACCACGGCTAATATCCTGGCGAGGTCGGTTGGCAGTCGTCGCGTGTTGTGGCGGCTGTCGTCCAGTTGGGGGGGGGTTTATTGGGCCACCTTCAGGTTCTGTCCTGAGGGTGTCGGCGGGCTCGGTGTGCGCTCATCCCGCCGCCGAGCGGGCAGTGGAGGGGACGCTCTCCTTCACTGTCGCCGTCGAATATCGTAATCCGGTCTCGGAGGTCTGTGGTCATGTCTCGCGCTCCGACCGGACCGAGGGTCTTGGCTTCACCGCCCGGACCGCGAGGGAGAAATCCTCTATAAAAAGTTACCCCGAATCCCAAGCGGCGGCGCACCGCGAGGGGATGCATGGCCGATGGGTAGTTCGGTCTCTAGTGCGACCCCCGTCGGAGTAACGGCCGACACTCCGGCGGGTTACACCATAGGCTTACCCAGGTACAGGGGGCTCTGCCTGGGTGGACGGTTTATTTCCCCCACACTCGTGGGAACAACATGGAAATTGATAAATTAAATATAAAAAACAAACCAGTCGTTATTGTGGAGAAGGTGAACGTTCCAGGGACCGTATGTGTTCCTGGACCAGCAGCAGCAGAGGGAAAAATGACTCTGCGAGAGCGTTCCGTGGTGCCTTCGCGCGCCCCGAGCCTCGAATCCGTGGCCGGGGCGAGCGGAGCCACCTCGGGATCAAAGAGGAGTCGTCGAGATCGAGCGGATTGCTTGATCTCGAGCGACACTGACCAGGGGCCGGCGGAGAAAGCTTGCAAGGCCGAGAGTGATGAAGAGTTGGAGCCCGGTGAAGTGCCAGATGAGGAGACTGACTGGCGCCTACGTTTAGCGGCCAGTATCCGGGACGTTTCTAGCAAGTCCCGGAAAATAAAGGGCACATTTCAGCGGAAGCTGAATCTTGCAGCCCAGGAACTAGTTTCCAGGGCTGAGGAGACTGCTTCCGCTGAAGTGACTCGGTTGGAAACCGAGAAGGCGGCGATGGCACGGCAGATCGCCCAATTAAAGGCCGCCCAGGTGGCCCAACAAAAGATACTGGACGAGGTCCTCACCACATTGAGGTCCCTCGGCCAAAATCAGCCGGTGGCCCCGACGGCAGCGACGCCTGCCCGAGAAGATCGCCTCGAGGAGCTCGAGCGTCGTCTCATAAATATATTAGACGCGCGCCTCGAGGCGATATCTATGCGGTTGCCTCAGGAGCCAGTCCTTCGTCCCCCTCTAGCCGCGGATAGGGCGAAGGATCGCAGAGAGAAGGAGAACTGGCCTTCTTTGCCCGCCACGGGACCATTGGCCCCGTGCTTTGCGGTGGCAGGGCCATCTAGTGCCCCGCATGTTGCCCCTCCGCCGGCAACAACAAAGGGGAAAGGCAAGGGGAAGAAATCTTCCCCTGCCCCATCCACTTCTGCAGCGGTAGTTCCTCGGCCCACCCTTGCCTCCGTGCCTGGGCTCGCCCCTGCCGCCGCCAAAGTGCCACAGAGTGTGCCCCCTCAAAAGGGGGCAAAAAAGAAGAAGAAGGGCGGCCCTGCACCGGCTCAACCTGCCCCTGCACCCCGCCTGTTGCCGCCACCACCAGCATCCATGGACAATTCTTGGACGTTGGTGGTGAACAAGAAGAAGAAGAAGGGCCCTCAGCCCGCATCGGGCGCTCCGGCCACTGCGCCGCCGCAACAACAACAGCGGAATCAGCCGCAGCAGCGCCGGCCGGAGCCCAAGATTCGTTTGCCCCGAAAGGCAGCAGTGACCATAACTGTGTCGCCCGAGGGGCTGGAGAAGGGCGTCACCTATTCCCAGGTTCTACGTGAGGTGCTGGCCAATGTGCGCCTCGCTGACCTGGGAATAGGCGAGATGCGGGCTCAATTGATGGCGACGGGCGGTTATCTATATGAGGTACCTGGCCCAGAGACGGAGGCGAGGGCTGACACCCTCGCCGAGCGTATGAGGGCCGTGTTCCGCGGCACGGAGCTGGAGGCGGTCGTTCGAGTCTCCCGTCCGTGCAAAACCGCGGAACTACGCGTATCCGGGTTGGATGCGTCCGCCGACCCGGAAATGGTCGCGACGGCCCTCGCAGGGGCAGGTGGTTGCACAGTGTCGGATGTCAAGGTCGGGGAGATCCGCCCCGACCGGTCCGGCCTTGGCTCGGCTTGGGTGCGGTGCCCGGCCAAGGCCGCGGATAAGGTGATCAGGGCAGGACGCGTCCTGATCGGCTGGGTGTCGGCGCGGGTCCAGCTTTTGGCGCCAAGGCCCATGCGGTGCTTCCGCTGCCTCTTCAGGGGGCACGTGCGGAGGCACTGCACAGATGAGTGTGACCGCAGCGATTTCTGCTATCGCTGCGGTCAAGCGGGCCACAAGGCCAAGGAGTGCTCCGCGGCGCCGCACTGCACCATCTGTGCAGGTGCGGGCAAACCCGCGGGGCACCAGGTGGGCGCCAAGGCCTGCGTTGCCTCCGTCCGTCCCCGTCGCGGTAATCGCGGCCAGGGCGCGGCGGTTGTGACGCGGCCCGACCCGTCCACCCGCGCCGCACCAATGGAGATCGCCCATTAATATGGCGCAAAAATTCCTCCAGGCGAATATTAACCACTGCGCCAGGGCCCAAGACTTATTGGTCCAAAGCCTCGCGCAGTGGTCGATACATGTGGCTGTGGTCTCCGAGCCTTATTTTGTTCCCCCCCGGGATGACTGGGCAGGGGACCGCGACAGCTCGGTGGCCATCATCACCAGGGGCGCAGCCGGCTCCCCGCCCTTCGAAAAAGTCGTGAAGGGCTCGGGATGCGTGGCGGTCCTGTTGGGGGGGGTTTGGGTCGTGGGAGTGTATTTCTCCCCCAACAGATCCCTGGCCGAGTTTGAGCACTTCCTCGCTCGGCTGGGGGCCCTGGTGGTGCAAGGCAGTCAGCCTCGCCCCGTCCTCGTCGCCGGCGACTTCAACGCCAAGTCCTTGGCTTGGGGTTCGTCGGTGACTGACGCGCGGGGCGAGGCCCTGGAGGAATGGGCGATCTCGTCCGGCTTGGCCGTCGCGAATCGCGGGACGGCGGACACGTGCGTGAGGCATAATGGCGGTTCGGTGGTGGACATCACGTTCGCCACCCCGGCCCTAGCCCGCCGTGTCCGGGACTGGAGGGTCCTGGTGGGCGAGGAGACGTTGTCGGATCACCGATACATTCGGTTCGACGTCGCCTCGTCCCCAACCACCCGGTCGGGTGGGGGACCGACCGTCTCGCGATCGGACGGCCCACGCTGGGCCATAAGTCGCCTCGAAGTTGAGGCCCTGAAGGAGGCCGCTCTGGCCCAGGCGCTGGTGCCCGTGCCGGACGGGCCGGTACGGGTCGACGAGGAGGCGGAGTGGTTCGGGGCGGCGATGTCGCGCGTCTGCGACGCAGCCATGCCCCGGGTCCGACGCCTCCCGGAGAAGCGCCAGGTGTTCTGGTGGTCGGCGGAGCTCACGCGGCTGCGCGCGTCCTGCGTTGCCGCCCTCCGCCAGCTGTCCAGACACCGTCGTCGCCGGATTCGTTTGCCCGGCGACGAGGACCAGGAGCGGCTGCTTCGCGGCCTCCACAGGGAGGCTAAGAGAGCGCTGCATGTGGCCATAGCGAGGGCAAAGTCTGCGGCTCAAACTGAGTTCCGGAGTACTCTCGACAGCGACCCGTGGGGGCGTCCATACCGTCTGGCGTTGAGAAAGCTCCGCCCATGGGCGCCCCCGCTGACGCAGAGTCTCCGGGGCGACCTCGTTCAGGAGGTCGTCGCGGCTTTGTTCCCGGCCACGGAGGATGTCACTCCTCCACCGATGGCGTCGCGTTCGTCGACGCCGTCGTCGTTGGATTCGGCAAGGGTTATCCCGGAGGTTTCACCCGAAGAAATGAGGGTGGCGGTGCTTCGGCTGCGGGCTAAGAAAACCGCCCCAGGTCTCGACGGTATCCCCGGACGCGCATGGGTGTTAGCCGTCGAGCACCTGGGGGCGAGGCTCCGCAGCCTTTTCTCCGCGTGCATGGAGCAGGGCCAGTTTCCGTCCCGGTGGAAAACCGGCAAGCTGGTCCTGCTCAAGAAGGAGGGTCGACCCGCAGAGTCGCCATCGGCCTACCGGCCCATCGTGTTGCTCGACGAGGTTTGTAAGCTTTTCGAGAGGATTATACACGCTCGCCTCGTCGAGCACCTTGAGGGGGCCGGGCCGGACCTGGCAGATTGCCAGTACGGGTTCCGGCAGGGCCGATCCACAGTTCATGCGATTCTGCGGGTCAAGGCGCACGCGGAGGATGCAGTTGCGCGGGGTGAGGTGGTGGTGGCGGTGTCGCTCGACATCGCCAACGCATTCAACACCTTGCCCTGGGGCTGCATTCATGAAGCACTGCGGTACCACGCGGTGCCGGCTTACCTGCGGCGCTTGGTGCACTCGTACCTGTCAAATCGGTACATAGTGTATCCGGGCGCCGCCGGCTGGCACCAGAGGGCCATGTCTTGCGGTGTTCCACAGGGCTCAGTACTGGGCCCGCTATTGTGGAACATCGGCTACGATTGGGTCCTCCGTGGTACCAACCCTCGGGGCGTCGCTGTCGTCTGCTACGCGGACGACACTTTGGTGACAGCGACGGCCGGTTCTTTCGAGGATGCCATCCTGCTCGCCTCCTCCGGTACCGAAGAGGTGGTGGGCAGGATTCGGCGACTGGGCCTCACGGTGGCCCTGAACAAAACCGAGGCCCTGTTTTTCCACGGGCCTCGGCGAAGGCCACCTGTAGGGGCCCACATCACAGTGGAGGGGGTGCGGATTCCCATCGGCTCTACAATGAAATATTTAGGGTTGATTCTGAATAGCCGGTGGGACTTCCGCGCCCATTTTGAGAAATTGTCGCCGAAGTTGGTGCGGGCAGCGGGCGCGCTTGGGAGCCTGCTGCCGAACCTCGAAGGTCCCGGTAACCCTTGCCGGAGTCTGTACGCTGGAGTCGTGCGGTCCATGGCCCTGTACGGTTCACCCGTATGGGCCGGGTCCCTGAACGCCCGTTGCGTCGCCTTGCTGCGCAAACCGCAGCGTCTGGTGGCGCAGCGGATAATCAGGGGCTACCGCACGGTCTCCCACGAGGCGGCCTGCGTGTTGGCCGGAACTCTCCCTTGGGATTTGGACGCCAAGTCCCTCTCGTCAGCATTCCACTGGCGAGAGGGCGCGTCCCAACAACGGGAACGGCTAGCCCCGAGGGAGATTGCGGCCAGGTTCCGCAGAGCCGCCGTGGAGGAGTGGCATGCCAGGCTGGAGAGCCCGAGTTCGGGCTTGAGGACCGTCGCGGCAGTGCGACCTGTCCTCGAAGAGTGGCTGGACAGGCGCCACGGTGCGCCTACATTCCGGCTGACACAGGTACTGACGGGGCACGGGTGTTTTGGTGCGTACCTGTGTCGCATAGCCGGAAAAGAGGCGTCCGCCGTGTGCCACCATTGTGGCAACTGCCGCGAGGACACGGCCCAACACACTCTTCAGGAGTGCCCAGCCTGGGTGGAGGAGCGCAGCGCTCTCACAGCAGTCGTCGGAGGCGACCTCTCGCTGCCGGCCGTGGTGTCCGCCATGGTCGGCAGCCGGGGGTCATGGCGTGCGATGGTCTCCTTCTGCGAGCGCGTCATCTCGCAGAAGGAGAGCGCAGAGCGGGATCGTGAGCAGAACGATCCCGCCCGCCGCCAAAGGAGACGAAGGAGACGTCGGGTGGACGACTGACCGGCGTCTCCCGCCCTGTGGAATGGGGGCGTTTGGAGAATTCCACCACGGTATCCCCTGCCTGTCGTAAGAGGCGACTAATAGGGGCCTTCCGGGGTCGCGGGCGTGCAGCGGGGGGCTGTGCGCCCCTTTTAGTACTTTTGTACATGCGGCCCCGGGACGGACGGCAGCACGGACGGTCGGCCTCGTGCTGCCGTAGACGCCGAGGGCGTCCTTCGGCGGCGGGGGCTTCTGAGCCCCCCCCAAATCGGAGACGGGCCGCAAGGCGGCACCGCGCAGGGGCGGTTCCGGTAGCAATCCGAGGCTATCTCTGGATACCCCGGGACCGCCCCACTAAAGCGCCGAAGAAGGCCACCGCGGGGTTTTTAGTCGGTATTGCCGGTGTAGGGTGTATATATTGTTAGGGACTCGGCCCAGCGTCGCCCGGATGTCGAACATCTCTCCCGGGCATCACGGCGCTGGGTCGTAAGACCAGCGAACCCGACATACCCGCCGCGTCCACCCCCCCCCGGGCGCGGCGGCAGTGGTAAAACACTTTTCCCCGCGACAAAAAAAAAAAAAAAAAAAAAAAAAAAAAAAAAAGGTTAGGTTAGGTTAGGTTGGGGTGCGAAGTCAGGAAACCTCCACGTGGTGCACCCTGGGCAACGGCGGTCACGGATGAAGACGGTTTCGAATTTTCGTCTGCTTTCATCCGTGACCACGGCTAATATCCTGGCGAGGTCGGTTGGCAGTCGTCGCGTGTTGTGGCGGCTGTCGTCCAGTCTGGGGGGGTTAATTGGGCCACCTTCAGGTTCTGTCCTGAGGGTGTCGGCGGGCTCGGTGTGCGCTAACCCGCCGCCGAGCAGGCAGTGGAGGGGATGCTCTCCTTCACTGTCGCCGTCGAATATCGTAATCCGGTCTCGGAGGTCTGTGGTCATGTCTCGCGCTCCGACCGGACCGAGGGTCTTGGCTTCACCGCCCGGACCGCGAGGGAGAAATCCTCTATAAAAAGTTACCCCGAATCCCAAGCGGCGGCGCACCGCGAGGGGATGCATGGCCGATGGGTAGTTCGGTCTCTAGTGCGACCCCCGTCGGAGTAACGGCCGACACTCCGGCGGGTTACACCATAGGCTTACCCAGGTACAGGGGGCTCTGCCTGGGTGGACGGTTTATTTCCCCCACACTCGTGGGAACAACATGGAAAATGATAATAAATTCAATTTAAAAAACAAACCTGTCGTTATTTTGGAGAAGGTGGACGTTCCAGGGACCGTATGTGTTCCTGGACCAGCAGCAGCAGAGGAGCGAATGATTTTGCGAGAGCGTTCCGTGGTGCCTTCGCGTGCCCCGAGCCTCGAATCCGTGGCCGGGGCGAGCGGAGCCACCTCGGCGTCAAAAAGGAGTCGTCGAGATCGAGCGGATTGTTTGATTTCGAGCGACACTGACCAGGGGCCGGCGGAGAAGACTTACAAGGCCGAGAGTGAGGAAGAGATGGAGCCCGGTGAGGTGCCAGACGAGGAAACCGACTGGCGCCTACGTTTGGCCGCCAATATCCGGGACGTATCAACCAAGTCCCGGAAAATAAAGGGCACATTTCAGCGGAAGTTGAATCTTGCAGCCCAGGAACTTGTTTCCAGGGCTGAGGAGACTGCTTCCGCTGAAGTGACTCGGTTGGAAACCGAGAAGGCGGCGATGGCCCGGCAGATCGCCCAGTTAAAGGCCGCCCAGGTGGCCCAACAAAAGGTCCTGGACGATGTCCTCGCCACATTGAGGTCCCTCGGCCAAAAACAACAAGTGGCCCCGACGGCGTCGACACCAGGACGAGAAGATCGCCTCGAGGAGCTCGAGCGTCGTCTCATAAATATATTAGACGCGCGCCTCGAGGCGATATCGATGCGGTTGCCTCGGGAGCCGGTCCTCCGTCCCCCTCTAGCCGCGGATAGGGCGAAGGATCGCAGAGAGAAGGAGGACTGGCCTTCTTTGCCCGTCACGGGACCTTTGGCCCCATGCTTTGCGGTGGCCGGGCCATCTAGTGCCCCGCATGTTGCCCCTCCGCCGGCAACACCAAAGGGGAAAGGCAAGGGGAAGAAATCTTCCCCTGCCCCATCCACTTCTGCAGCGGTAATTCTTCGGCCCACCCTTGGCTCCGTGCCTGGGCCCGCCCCTGACGCCGCCAAAGTGCCACAAAGTGCGCCCCCTCAAAAGGGGGCAAAAAGAAGAAGAAGGGCGGCCCTGTACCGGCTCAACCTGCCCCTGCACCCCGCCCGTTGCCGCCACCACCAGCATCCATGGATAACTCCTGGACGGTGGTGGTGAACAAAAAGAAAAAGAAGGGCCCTCAACCCGCATCGGGCGCTCCGGCCACTGCGCCGCCGCAACAACAACAGCGGAACCAGACGCAGCAGCGCCGGCCGGAGCCCAAGATTCGCTTGCCCCGAAAGGCAGCAGTCACAATAACCGTGACGCCCGAGGGGTTGGAGAAGGGTGTCACCTATTCCCAGGTTCTACGTGAGGTGCAGGCCAATGTGCGCCTCGCTGACCTGGGAATAGGCGAGATGCGGGCTCAATTGATGGCGACGGGCGGTTACCTATATGAGGTACCTGGCCCAGAGACGGAGGCGAGGGCTGACACCCTCGCCGAGCGTATGAGGGCCGTGTTCCGCGGCACGGAGCTAGAGGCGGTCGTACGAGTCTCCCGACCGTGCAAAACCGCGGAACTACGCGTATCCGGGTTGGATGCGTCCGCCGACCCGGAAATGGTCGCGACGGCCCTCGCAGGGGCAGGTGGTTGTGTAGTGGCGGACGTCAAGGTCGGGGAGATCCGCCCCGACCGGTCTGGCCTTGGCTCGGCTTGGGTGCGGTGCCCAGCCAAGGCCGCGGATAAGGTGATCAGGACAGGACGCGTCCTGATCGGCTGGGTGTCGGCACGGGTCCAGCTTTTGGCGCCAAGGCCCATGCGGTGCTTCCGCTGCCTCTTCAGGGGGCACGTGCGGAGGCACTGCACAGATGAGTGTGACCGCAGCGATTTCTGCTATCGCTGCGGTCAAGCGGGCCACAAGGCCAAGGAGTGCTCCGCGGCGCCGCACTGCACAATCTGTGCAGGTGCGGGCAAACCCGCGGGGCACCAGGTGGGCGCCAAGGCCTGCGTTGCCTCCGTCCGTCCCCGTCGCGGTAATCGCGGCCGGGGCGCGGCGGTTGTGACGCGGCCCGACCCGTCCACCCGCGCCGCACCAATGGAGATCGCCCATTAATATGGCGCAAAAATTCCTCCAGGCGAATATTAACCACTGCGCCAGGGCCCAAGACTTATTGGTCCAAAGCCTCGCGCAGTGGTCGATACATGTGGCTGTGGTCTCCGAGCCTTATTTTGTTCCCCCCCGGGTTGACTGGGCAGGGGACCTCGACAGCTCGGTGGCCATCATCACCAGGGGCGCAGCCGGCTCCCCGCCCTTCGAAAAAGTCGTGAAGGGCTCGGGATGCGTGGCGGTCCTGTTGGGGGGGGTT
Source organism: Clanis bilineata (assembly GCA_036417725.1). Taxonomy (NCBI): domain Eukaryota; kingdom Metazoa; phylum Arthropoda; class Insecta; order Lepidoptera; family Sphingidae; genus Clanis; species Clanis bilineata. Next base: position 175,171 of record CM071138.1, on the reverse strand, counting down.
TGGGTCGTGGGAGTGTATTTCTCCCCCAACAGATCCCTGGCCGAGTTTGAGCACTTCCTCGCTCGGCTGGGGGCCCTGGTGGTGCAAGGCAGTCAGCCTCGCCCCGTCCTCGTCGCCGGCGACTTCAACGCCAAGTCCGTGGCTTGGGGTTCGTCGGTGACTGACGCGCGGGGCGAGGCCCTGGAGGAATGGGCGATCTCGTCCGGCTTGGCCGTCGCGAATCGCGGGACGGCGGACACGTGCGTGAGGCATAACGGCGGTTCGGTGGTGGACATCACGTTCGCCACCCCGGCCCTAGCCCGCCGTGTCCGGGACTGGAGGGTCCTGGTGGGCGAGGAGACGTTGTCGGATCACCGATACATTCGGTTCGACGTCGCCTCGTCCCCAACCACCCGGTCGGGTGGGGGACCGAACGTCTCGCGATCGGACGGCCCACGCTGGGCCATAAGTCGCCTCGAAGTTGAGGCCCTGAAGGAGGCCGCTCTGACCCAGGCGCTGGTGCCCGTGCCGGACGGGCCGGTACGGGTCGACGAGGAGGCGGAATGGCTCGGGGCGGCGATGTCGCGCGTCTGCGACGCGGCCATGCCTCGGGTCCGACGCCTCCCAGAGAAGCGCCAGGTGTTCTGGTGGTCGGCGGAGCTCACGCGGCTGCGCGCGTCCTGCGTAGCCGCCCTCCGCCAGCTGTCCAGGCACCGTCGTCGCCGGATCCGTCTTCCCGGCGACGAGGACCAGGAGCGGCTGCTTCGCGGCCTCCACAGGGAGGCTAAGAGAGCGCTGCACGTGGCCATAGCGAGGGCAAAGTCTGCGGCTCAAACTGAGTTCCGGAGTACTCTCGACAGCGACCCGTGGGGGCGTCCATACCGTCTGGCGTTGAGAAAGCTCCGCCCATGGGCGCCCCCGCTGACGCAGAGTCTCCGGGGCGACCTCGTTCAGGAGGTCGTCGCGGCTTTGTTCCCGGCCACGGAGGATGTCACTCCTCCACCGATGGCGTCGCGTTCGCCGACGCCATCGTCGTTAGATTCGGCAAGGGTTATCCCGGAGGTTTCACCCGAAGAAATGAGGGTGGCGGTGCTTCGGCTGCGGGCCAAGAAAACCGCCCCTGGTCTCGACGGCATCCCCGGACGCGCATGGGTGCTGGCCGTCGAGCATCTGGGGGCGAGGCTCCGCGGCCTATTTTCCGCGTGCATGGAGCAGGGCCACTTTCCGTCCCGGTGGAAAACCGGCAAGTTGGTCCTGCTCCAGAAGGAGGGTCGACCTGCAGAGTCGCCATCGGCCTACCGGCCCATCGTGTTGCTCGACGAGGTGTGCAAACTTTTCGAGCGCATTATACACGCTCGCCTCGTCGAGCACCTTGAGGGGGCCGGGCCGGACCTGGCAGATTGCCAGTACGGGTTCCGGCAGGGCCGATCCACGGTCCACGCGATTCTGCGGGTCAAGGCGCACGCGGAGGATGCAGTTGCGCGGGGTGAGGTGGTGGTGGCGGTGTCGCTCGACATCGCCAACGCATTCAACACCTTGCCCTGGGGCTGCATTCATGAAGCACTGCGGTACCACGCGGTGCCGGCTTACCTGCGGCGCTTGGTGCACTCGTACCTGTCAAATCGGTACATAGTGTATCCGGGCGCCGCCGGCTGGCACCAGAGGGCCATGTCTTGCGGTGTTCCACAGGGCTCAGTACTGGGCCCGCTATTGTGGAACATCGGCTACGATTGGGTCCTCCGTGGTACCAACCCCCGGGGCGTCGCTGTCGTCTGCTACGCGGACGACACTTTGCTGACAGCGACGGCCGGTTCTTTCGAGGATGCCATCCTGCTCGCCTCCTCCGGTACCGAAGAGGTGGTGGGCAGGATTCGGCGACTGGGCCTCACGGTGGCCTTGAACAAAACCGAGGCCCTGTTCTTCCACGGGCCTCGGCGAAGGCCACCTGCAGGGGCCCATATCACTGTGGAGGGGGTGCGGATTCCCATCGGCACTACTATGAAGTATTTAGGTTTGATTTTAAGTAGCCGGTGGGACTTCCGCGCCCATTTTGAGAAATTGTCGCCGAAATTGGTGCGGGCAGCGGGCGCGCTTGGGAGCCTGCTGCCGAACCTCGAAGGTCCCGGTAACCCTTGCCGGAGTCTGTACGCCGGAGTCGTGCGGTCCATGGCCCTGTACGGTTCACCCGTATGGGCCGGGTCCCTGAACGCCCGTTGCGTCGCCTTGCTGCGCAAACCGCAGCGTCTGGTGGCGCAGCGGATAATCAGGGGCTACCGCACGGTCTCTCACGAGGCGGCCTGCTTGTTGGCCGGCACTCTCCCTTGGGACTTGGACGCCAAGTCCCTCTCGTCAGCGTTCCACTGGCGGGAGGGGGCGTCCCAACAACGGGAGCGGCTTGCCCCGAGGGAGATTGCCGCCAGGTTCCGCAGAGCCGCCGTGGAGGAGTGGCATGCCAGGCTGGAGAGCCCGAGTTCGGGCTTGAGGACCGTCGCGGCAGTGCGACCTGTCCTCGAACAGTGGCTGGACAGGCGCCACGGTGCGCCTACGTTCCGGCTGACACAGGTACTGACGGGGCACGGGTGTTTTGGTGCGTACCTGTGTCGCATAGCCGGGAAGGAGGCGTCCGCCGTGTGCCACCACTGTGGCAACTGCCGCGAGGACACGGCCCAACACACTCTCCAGGAGTGCCTAGCCTGGGTGGAGGAGCGCAGCGCTCTCACAGCAGTCGTCGGAGGAGACCTCTCGCTGCCGGCCGTGGTGTCCGCCATGGTCGGCAGCCGGGGGTCATGGCGTGCGATGGTCTCCTTCTGCGAGCGCGTCATCTCGCAGAAGGAGAGCGCCGAGCGGGATCGTGAGCAGAACGATCCCGCCCGCCGCCAAAGGAGACGAAGGAGACGCCGGGTGGACGACTGACCGGCGTCTCCCGCCCTGTGGAATGGGGGTGTTTGGAGAATTCCACCACGGTATCCCCTGCCTGTCGTAAGAGGCGACTTATAGGGGCCTTCCGGGGTCGCGGGCGCGCAGCGGGGGGCTGTGCGCCCCTTTTAGTACTTTTGTACATGCGGCCCCGGGACGGACGGCAGCACGGACGGTCGGCCTCGTGCTGCCGTAGACGCCGAGGGCGTCCTTCGGCGGCGGGGGCTTCTGAGCCCCCCCCAAATTGGAGACGGGCCGCAAGGCGGCACCGCGCAGGGGCGGTTCCGGTAGCAATCCGAGTCTATCTCCGGATACCCCGGGACCGCCCCACTCAAGCGCCGAAGAAGGCCACCGCGGGGTTTTTAGTCGGTATTGCCGGTGTAGGGTGTATATAGTGTTAGGGACTCGGCCCAGCGTCGCCCGGATGTCGAACATCTCTCCCGGGCATCACGGCGCTGGGTCGTAAGACCGGCGAACCCGACATACCCGCCGCGTCCACCCCCCCGGGCGCGGCGGCAGTGGTAAAACACTTTTCCCCGCGACAAAAAAAAAAAAAAAAAAAAAAAAAAAAAAAAAAAAAAAAAAAAAGTTAGGTTAGGTTAGGTTAGGTAAGGTTAGCTTAGGTTAGGTTAGGTTGGGGTGCGAAGTCAGGAAACCTCCACGTGGTGCACCCTGGGCAACGGCGGTCACGGATGAAGACGGTTTCGAATTTTCGTCTGCTTTCATCCGTGACCACGGCTAATATCCTGACGAGGCTGGTTGGCGGTCGTCGCCTGTTGCGGCGGCCGTCGTCTAGTGGGGAGGGTTTTTGGGGCACCCCTGGGTTCTGTCCTGGGGGCATCGGCGGGCTCGGTGTGCGCTAATCCCGCCGCCGAGCAGACAGTGGAGGGGATGCTCCTCTTTACTGTCACCGTCGAATATCGTAATCCGGTCTCGGAGGTCTGTGGTCATGTCTCGCGCTTCGACCGGACCGAGGGTCTTGGCTTAGCCGCCCGGACAGCGAGGGAGAAAACCTCTATAAAAAGTCACCCCGAATCCCAAGCGGCGGCGCACCGCGAGGGGATGCATGGCCGATGGGTAGTTCGGTCTCTAGTGCGACCCCCGTCGGAGTACCGGCCGACACTCCGGCGGGTTACACCGTAGGCTTACCCAGCTACAGGGGGCTCTGGCTGGGTGGACGCTTATTTCCCCCATACTCGTGGGACAAACATGAAATTAACATTCTCAAAAACAAAAACCCCAGTAGTGTTAGTGGAGAAGTTGTCTGTTCCGGCGGACGCTTGCGACCCTGGACAGACCAAGGTGTCTGTGAGGGGAATGTCGGCTGTTCCAGCTCTTGATCTAGGGGCTGGAGTGGAGACATCCTCCTCTCTAGGTAAGAGGAGTCGCCGAGATCACCTTGAAACGCAGATCTCGAGCGACAGCGATGACGGACCTACTGCCCAAAAGGTGGTAGCTGTATCCGATGATGAGGCCGAGTCATCGGAGATGAATGAGGCGCCTTTCGTACAACAAGACTGGCGCCTACGGATGGCGTCATCTATAAGGGACATTGCCCAGAAGTCCAAAAACTTAAAGGGGACTTTTAAGCAGGGCCTCAATCTCGCTGTCAGCGAGCTCATTAAAAGAGCCGAGGAGCCGGCTCCGGTCGAGGTGGCCCGCCTGGAGGCCGAAAAGGCGTCGTTGGCGCGAGAAATCGCCCAACTAAAGGCCGCCCAGGCGGCTCAACAGAAGGTACTCGAGGAGCTCCTTGATACTGTGAAGTCGCTCGGAGGTTCACAGCCCAGGACCGTATCCGGGGAAACCGCTGGCCGGAGCGATCGCCTGGGCGAATTCGAGCGCCGTCTGCTAAATATAGTAGACGCGCGCTTCGAGGCCTTAGCCATGCGGCTGCCCCCGGAGCCCATCGTTCGGCCACCCCTGGCCGCCGATAGGGCTAGAGAGGCCAGAGACAGGGCTAGAGACCGGGCTGGAGAGTGGCCTGCTCTTCCACCCGTTGCCGTGGCGGGGCCATCCTCTGCCCTACCTACCGCAGTTGGCCCAAAGGGGAAAGGCAGGGGCAAATCATCTGCCCTGCCTACCCTTGCAGCAGCTCCTCGGCTTGCCCCTGCCGCCGCGCCTGGGCCCGCCCCGGCCAGGCCGATTCTCCCCCCACAGAAGGGGGGGAAGAGAAAGAAAAATGGCCCTGCACAGGCACAACCCGTCCCTGCGCCCCGCCCGTTGCCGCCACCGCCTACCACTTTGGATGAGGGTTGGGTGGTGGTAACAAAGAAGGGGAAGAAAAAGGCTCCCCGGCCCGCATCGGGTGCTCCGGCCACAGCGCTGTCGCAGCAGCGGCCTCAGCCGCAGCAGCGCCGACCGGAGCCCAAAATTCGCCTGCCCCGAAAGGCAGCTGTCACCGTGACAGTGTCGCCCGAGGGGCTGGCGAAGGGTATTACATATGCCCAGGTCCTCCGTGAGGTGATGGCCAACGTCCGCCTCACTGACCTGGGCATATCGGAGATGCGGGCCCATCTAATGGCCACGGGCGGGTACCTCTACGAGGTGCCCGGCCCAGAGACGGAGGCGAGGGCGGACACCCTCGCCGAGCGAATGAGGGCCGTATTCCGCGGCACGGAGCTGGAGACCGTCGTTCGGGTCTCCCGCCCATGTAAGACCGCGGAATTGCGCGTCTCCGGGTTAGACGCGTCCGCTGACCCGGAGATGATCGCGGTGGCCCTCGCAGGGGCAGGCGGTTGTTCATCGGCGGACGTCAAGGTCGGGGAGATCCGCCCCGACCGTTCGGGCCTTGGCGCGGCATGGGTGCGGTGCCCGGCCAAGGCCGCGGACAAAATTGTTAGGGCAGGACGCGTCCTAATTGGTTGGGTGTCGGCGCGGGTCCAGCTCTTGGAGCCGAGGCCATTGCGGTGCTTCCGCTGCCTCTTCAGGGGGCACGTGCGGACGCACTGCACGGACGAATGTGACCGCAGCGGGGTCTGCTACCGCTGCGGCCAGTCGGGCCACAAGGCCAGAGAGTGCTCCGCGGAGCCGCACTGCACAATCTGTGCAGGTGCGGGCAAGCCCGCGGGGCACCGAGTGGGCGCCAAGGCCTGTGTTGCCTCCGCCCGTCCTCGCCGCGGTAATCGCGGTCAGGGCGCGGCGGTTGTGACGCGGCCCGACCCGTCCACCCGCGCGGCACCCATGGAGATCGCCCATTAATATGGCGCAACGATTCCTCCAGGCGAATATTAACCACTGCGCCAGGGCCCAGGACCTGCTGGTCCAAAGCCTCGCGCAGTGGTCGATACAAGTGGCTGTGGTCGCCGAGCCGTACTTTGTTCCCCCCAGGGACGACTGGGCAGGGGACCTGGACGGCTCGGTGGCCGTCATCACCCGGGGCGCCGCCGGCTCCCAGCCCTTTGAAAAAGTAGCGAAGGGTTCGGGATGTGTGGCGGTTCTGTTGGGGGGGGTCTGGATTGTGGGAGTGTATTTCTCCCCCAATAGATCCCAAGCCGAGTTTGAGCATTTCCTCACTCGGCTGGGGGCCCTGGTGGTGCAAGACAGTCAGCCTCGCCCCGTCCTCGTCGCCGGCGACTTCAACGCCAAGTCTTTGGCTTGGGGTTCGTCGGCGACCGACGTGCGCGGCGAGGCCCTGGAGGAATGGGCGATCTCGTCCGGCTTGGCCGTCGTGAATCGCGGGACCGAGGACACGTGCGTGAGGCATAACGGCGGTTCGGTGGTGGACATCACGTTCGCCACCCCGGCCCTAGCCCGCCGTGTCCGGGACTGGAGGGTCCTGGTGGGCGAGGAGACGTTGTCGGATCACCGATACATTCGGTTCGACGTCACCTCGTCTCCAACCACCCGGTCGGGTGGGGGACCGACCGTCCCGCGATTGGACGGCCCACGCTGGGCTTTAAGTCGCCTCGGTGTTGAGGCCCTGAAGGAGGCCGCTCTGGCCCAGGCGCTGGTGCCCGTACCGGACGGGCCGGTATGGGTCGAGGAGGAGGCGAAGTGGTTCGGGGCGGCGATGTCGCGCGTCTGCGACGCTGCCATGCCCCGGGTCCGACGCCTCCCGGAGAAGCGCCAGGTGTTCTGGTGGTCGGCGGAGCTCACGCGGCTGCGCGCGTCCTGCGTAGCCGCCCTCCGTCAGCTGTCCAGGCACCGTCGTCGCCGGATTCGTCTACCCGGCGACGAGGACCAGGAGCGGCTGCTTCACGGCCTCCACAGGGAGGCTAAGAGAGCGCTGCACGTGGCCATCGCGAGGGCAAAGTCCGCGGCTCAGGCAGAGTCCCGGAGCACTCTCGACAGCGACCCGTGGGGGCGTCCATACCGTGTGGCGTTGAGAAAGCTCCGCCCATGGGCGCCCCCGCTGACGCAGAGTCTCCGGGGCGACCTCGTCCAGGAGGTCGTCGCGGCTTTGTTCCCGGCCACGGAGGATGTCACTCCTCCACCGATGGCGTCGCGCTCGTCGACGCCGTCGTCGTTGGATTCGGCAAGGGTTATTTCGGAGGTTTCACCCGAAGAAATGAGGGTGGCGGTGCTTCGGCTGCGGGCCAAGAAAGCCGCCCCGGGTCTCGACGGCATCCCCGGACGCGCATGGGTGTTAGCCGTCGAGCATCTGGGAGCGAGGCTCCGCGGCCTCTTCTCCGCGTGCCTGGAGCAGGGCCAGTTTCCATCCCGGTGGAAAACCGGAAAGCTGGTCCTGCTCAAGAAGGAGGGTCGACCCGTAGAATCGCCATCGGCCTACCGGCCAATCGTGTTGCTCGACGAGGTCTGCAAGCTCTTCGAGCGGATCGTGCACGCTCGCCTCGTCGAGCACCTAGAGGGGGCCGGGCCGGACTTGGCGGACTGCCAGTTCGGTTTCCGGCATGGCCGGTCCACGGTGCATGCGATTCTGCGGGTCAAGGCGCACGCGGAGGATGCAGTTGCCCGGGGTAAGGTGGTGGTGGCGGTGTCGCTCGACATCGCCAACGCCTTCAACACCTTGCCCTGGGCCTGCATACATGAGGCACTGCGGTACCACATGGTGCCACTTTATTTGCGTCGTCTGGTGCACTCGTACCTATCTGATAGGTATGTAGTGTATCCGGGCGCCGCTGGGTGGCACCGGAGGGCCATGTCTGCCGGTGTTCCACAGGGCTCAGTTCTGGGCCCGCTACTGTGGAACATCGGTTATGACTGGGTTCTCCGTGGTACCAACCCCCGAGGCGTCGCTGTCGTCTGCTACGCGGACGACACCCTGGTGACAGCGACGTCGGGATGTTTCGAGGATGCCATCCTGCTCGCCTCGTTCGGAACCGAACAGGTGGTGGGCAGGATTCGGCGACTGGGCCTCTCGGTGGCACTGGAGAAAACCGAGGCCCTGTGTTTTCACGGGCCTCGGCGTGGGCCACCTGCAGGGGCTCACATAACTGTGGAGGGGGTGCGGATTCCCATCGGCACCACAATGAAGTATTTGGGATTGATATTGAGTAGCCGGTGGGACTTCCGCGCCCACTTTGAGATGTTGTCGCCGAAGTTGGTGCGGGCAGCGGGCGCGCTTGGGAGCCTGCTGCCGAACCTCGAAGGTCCCGGTAACCCTTGCCGGAGTCTGTACGCCGGAGTCGTGCGGTCCATGGCCCTGTACGGTTCACCCGTATGGGCCGGGTCCCTGAGCGCCCGCTGTGTCGCCTTGCTGCGCAAACCGCAGCGTCTGGTGGCGCAGCGGATAATCAGGGGCTACCGCACGGTCTCCCACGAGGCGGCCTGCGTGTTGGCCGGCACTCTCCCTTGGGACTTGGACGCCCGGTCCCTCTCGTCAGCGTTCCACTGGCGGGAGGGGGCGTCCCGTCATCGGGAGAGGCTTGCCCCGAGGGAGATTGCGGCCAGGTTCCGCAGAGCCGCCGTGGAGGAGTGGCATGCCAGGCTGGAGAGCCCGAGTTCGGGCTTGAGGACCGTCGCGGCAGTGCGACCTGTCCTAAGAGAGTGGTTAGACAGGCGCCACGGTGCGCCTACGTTCCGGCTGACACAGGTGCTGACGGGCCACGGGTGTTTCGGCTCGTACCTGTGTCGTATAGCCGGAAAAGAGGCGTCCGCCGTGTGCCACCACTGTGGCAACTGCCGCGAGGACACGGCCCAACACACTCTAGAGGAGTGCCCAGCCTGGGTGGAGGAGCGCAGCGCTCTCGTAGCAGTCGTCGGAGGAGACCTCTCGCTGCCGGCCGTGGTGTCCGCCATGGTCGGCAGCCGGAGGTCCTGGCGAGCGGTGGTCTCCTTCTGTGAGCGCGTCATCTCGCAGAAGGAGAGCGCCGAGCGGGATCGTGAGCAGAGCGATCCCGCCCGCCGCCAAAGGAGACGTAGGAGGCGCCGGGTGGACGACTGACCGGCGTCTCCCGCCCTGTGGAATGGGGGCGTTTGGAGAATTCCACCACGGTAACCCCTGCCTGTCGTAAGAGGCGACTAATAGGGGCCTTCCGGGGTCGCGGGCGCGCAGCGGGGGGCTGTGCGCCCCTCATAGTACTATTGTACTTGCGACCCCGGGACGGACGGCAGCACGGACGGTTGGCCTCGTGCTGCCGTAGACGCCGAGGGCGTCCTTCGGCGGCGGGGGCTTCTGAGCCCCCCCAAATCGGAGACGGGCCGCAAGGCGGCACCGCGCAGGGGCGGTTCCGGTAGCAATCCGAGGCTATCTCAGGATACCCCGGGGCCGCCCCACTCATGCGCCGAAGTAGGCCACCGCGGGGTTTTTAGTCGGTATTGCCGGTGTAGGGCATTTGTTAGGGACTCGGCCCAGCGTCGCCCGGATGTCGACCATCTCTCCCGGGCATCACGGCGCTGGGTCGTAAGGCCGGCGAACCCGACATACCCGCCGCGTCCACCCCCCCGGGCGCGGCGGCAGTGGTAAAACACTTTTCCCCGCGACAAAAAAAAAAAAAAAAAAAAAAAGGTTAGGTTAGGTTAGGTTAGGTTAGGTTAGGTTAGGTTAGGTTAGGTTAGGTTAGGTTAGGTTAGGTTAGGTTAGGTTAGGTTAGGTTAGGTTAGGTTAGGTTAGGTTAGGTTAGGTTAGGTTAGGTTAGGTTAGGTTAGGTTAGGTTAGGTTAGGTTAGGTTAGGTTAGGTTAGGTTAGGTTAGGTTAGGTTAGGTTAGGTTAGGTTAGGTTAGGTTAGGTTAGGTTAGGTTAGGTTAGGTTAGGTTAGGTTAGGTTAGGTTAGGTTAGGTTAGGTTAGGTTAGGTTAGGTTAGGTTAGGTTAGGTTAGGTTAGGTTAGGTTAGGTTAGGTTAGGTTAGGTTAGGTTAGGTTAGGTTAGGTTAGGTTAGGTTAGGTTAGGTTAGGTTAGGTTAGGTTAGGTTAGGTTAGGTTAGGTTAGGTTAGGTTAGGTTAGGTTAGGTTAGGTTAGGTTAGGTTAGGTTAGGTTAGGTTAGGTTAGGTTAGGTTAGGTTAGGTTAGGTTAGGTTAGGTTAGGTTAGGTTAGGTTAGGTTAGGTTAGGTTAGGTTAGGTTAGGTTAGGTTAGGTTAGGTTAGGTTAGGTTAGGTTAGGTTAGGTTAGGTTAGGTTAGGTTAGGTTAGGTTAGGTTAGGTTAGGTTAGGTTAGGTTAGGTTAGGTTAGGTTAGGTTAGGTTAGGTTAGGTTAGGTTAGGTTAGGTTAGGTTAGGTTAGGTTAGGTTAGGTTAGGTTAGGTTAGGTTAGGTTAGGTTAGGTTAGGTTAGGTTAGGTTAGGTTAGGTTAGGTTAGGTTAGGTTAGGTTAGGTTAGGTTAGGTTAGGTTAGGTTAGGTTAGGTTAGGTTAGGTTAGGTTAGGTTAGGTTGGGGTGCGAAGTCAGGAAACCTCCACGTGGTGCACCCTGGGCAACGGCGGTCACGGATGGAGACGGTTTCGAATTTTCGTCTGCTTTCATCCGTGACCACGGCTAATATCCTGACGAGTCTGGTTGGCGGTCGTCGCCTGTTGTGGCGGCCGTCGTCTAGTGGGGAGGGTCATTGGGGACACCCCTGGGTTCTATCCTGGGGCCATCGGCGGGCTCGGTGTGCGCTAACCCGCCGCCGAGCAGGCAGTGGAGGGGATGCTCTCCTTCACTGTCGCCGTCGAATATCGTAATCCGGTCTGGAGGTCTGTGGTCATGTCTCGCGCTCCGACCGGACCGAGGGTCTTGGCTTAACCGCCCGGACCGCGAGGGAGAAATCCTCTATAAAAAGTTACCCCGAATCCCAAGCGGCGGCGCACCGCGAGGGGATGCATGGCCGATGGGTAGTTCGGTCTCTAGTGCGACCCCCGTCGGAGTAACGGCCGACACTCCGGCGGGTTACACCATAGGCTTACCCAGGTACAGGGGGCTCTGCCTGGGTGGACCCTGCCTGGGTGGACCGATTATTTCCCCCATACTCGTGGGACTACAATGAATATTTCTAATTTTACCCAAAACAAAATACCTGTAGTGAGAGTGGAGAAGTTGCCAGGGTCCTCTTGTGACCCTGGTTGTTCGGAGGAGGTGCTCATGGAGGGAGTGGCGCATGTCTCGGGCATCAAGTCTGAGGCCGGTGTCACTTCGTCTTGTACGAAGAGGAGTCGCAGGGAACGGACGGAGTCCTTCTCCAGCGATAGCGACCAGGGGCCGGAGGCAAAGATGCGGCCACCTGAAAATGATGACGGCAATGCAACGGAGTCCGTCGATGTGCCAGAAGAAAATCTGGACTGGCACATGAGGCTAGCCGGGGTGTTGCGGGAAGTGTCCCAGAAGTCGAAAAATTTAAAAGGGACCTTCCAGCAAAAGCTCAACTCGGCGGCTAATGAGCTGGCGGCGAGGTCTCTGGAGACGCCCGCCGCTGAGGTGGCACGCCTCGAGTCGGAGAAGGCGGCAATGGCAAAAGAAATTGCCAAATTGAAGGCCGCCCAAGAGGCCCAGGGCAAAGCCCTAGAGGAAGTGTTGGCGACAGTCAGGTCCCTGGGGGAGTCACAGTCGGAGGCAGCAAGGCGAGATCATATAGGCACTGGCCTTCAGGAGTTCGAACAGCGGCTCCTGAACATCCTTGACGCCCGCCTTGACGCAATGGCAATGCGGCTGCCGCCGGAGCCCATTACTCGGCCCCCTTTGGCTGGCGACCGCGCCAGAGGTCGGGTGGAGGAGTGGCCATCCCTGCCGCCGGTCGCTGGGCCATCGCAAGCACAGCCCGTCGTTGCCGGCCCGTCAGCTCCCTCCAAAACATCAAAAGGGAAGGGCAAGGGCAAGAAAACGGCCCAGCCCACACCTGGTGCTGGCCCTCGGCTCGCCACTGATGCCGCACCGCGGCCTACTCCGGCTGGGTCCGTCCCGGTAGCTGCGCCGCGGAATATTCCCCCGCAGCCTTCCACCGGCAAAGGAGGAAATAAAAAGAAGGCGAAGGATAGCTCGCCACCGACTCGACCAATCCCGGCGCCACGTCCACCACCGCCAGCACCTGCTGTCATCGAAGAGGGCTGGACGATGGTGGTAAAGAAGAAGGGGGCTAAAAAGAAATCTCCCCAGGTTATATCTGGAGCCCCACAGTCGGTGGCTGGTGCCACACCAAAGCGGCCCCAGCCGCAACAGCGTCGGCAAGAACCGCCGAAGATTCGCCTGCCCCGCAAGGCGGCCGTCACAATTACGGTGACGCCAGAGGGGTTGGCCAACGGCGTGACGTATGCCCAGGTTCTTCGCGAGGTGCTCGCAAATGTGCGCCTCGCCGACCTGGGCATCGCCGAGATGCAGGCTCGGCTCATGGCGACGGGCGGGTACCTGTATGAGGTACCCGGCCCGGAGACTGAAGCTAGGGCCGACGCTTTAGCCGAGCGTATGAGGGCCGTGTTCCGCGGGACGGAGTTAGAAGTTGCAGTGCGTATTTCCCGCCCCTGCAAGACCGCGGAACTGCGGGTGTCCGGGCTGGACGCGTCCGCCGACCCGGACATGATCGCGACGGCCCTCGCTAGTGCCGGCGGCAGTGCGAAAGAGGAGTTTAAGGTCGGAGAGATCCGCTCCGACCGCTCGGGCCTTGGCGCGGTGTGGGTGCGTTGCCCCGCCAAGGCCGCAGATAAAGTAATTAGGGCAGGACGCGTCCTAATCGGCTGGGTGGCGGCGCGGGTCCAGCTCTTGGAGGCCAGGCCCATGCGGTGCTTCCGCTGCCTGCATAGAGGGCATGTGCGGAGGCACTGCAACGACGAGCATGACCGTAGCGGGATCTGCTACCGCTGCGGTCAAACGGGCCACAAGGCCAAGGAGTGCTCCGCGGAACCACACTGCACGATCTGTGCAGGTGCTGGCAAACCCGCGGGGCACCAGGTGGGCGCCAAAGCTTGCGTCGCCTCCGTCCGCCCTCGCCGCAGTAATCGCGGTCAGGGCGCGGCGGTTGTGACGCGGCCGGACCCGTCCCGCCGAGACGCACCGATGGAGATCGCCCATTAATATTGGAGATCGCCCATTAATATGGCGCAACGGTTCCTCCAGGCGAATATTAACCACTGCGCCAGGGCCCAAGACTTATTGGTCCAAAGCCTTGCGCAGTGGTCGATACATGTGGCTGTGGTCGCCGAGCCTTACTTTGTTCCCCCCCGGGATGACTGGGCGGGGGACCTCGACAACTCGGTGGCCGTCATCACCAGGGGCGCAGCCGGCTCCCCGCCCTTTGAAAAAGTCGTGAAGGGCTCGGGATGCGTGGCGGTCCTGTTGGGGGGGGTTTGGGTTGTGGGAGTGTATTTCTCCCCCAACAGATCCCTGGCCGAGTTTGAGCACTTCCTCGCTCGGCTGGGGGCCCTGGTGGTGCAAGGCAGTCAGCCTCGCCCCGTCCTCGTCGCCGGCGACTTCAACGCCAAGTCCTTGGCTTGGGGTTCGTCGGTGACTGACGCGCGGGGCGAGGCCCTGGAGGAATGGGCGATCTCGTCCGGCTTGGCCGTCACGAATCGCGGGACGGCGGACACGTGCGTGAGGCATAACGGCGGTTCGGTGGTGGACATCACGTTCGCCACCCCGGCCCTAGCCCGCCGTGTCCGGGACTGGAGGGTCCTGGTGGGCGAGGAGACGTTGTCGGATCACCGATACATTCGGTTCGACGTCGCCTCGTCCCCAACCACCCGGTCGGGTGGGGGACAGACCGTCCCGCGATCGGACGGCCCTCGTTGGGCAATTTGTCGCCTCGAAGTTGAGGCCCTGAAGGAGGCCGCTCTGGCCCAGGCGCTGGTGCCCGTGCCGGACGGGCCGGTACGGGTCGACGAGGAGGCGGAATGGCTCGGGGCGGCGATGTCGCGCGTCTGCGACGCAGCCATGCCTCGGGTCCGACGCCTCCCAGAGAAGCGCCAGGTGTTCTGGTGGTCGGCGGAGCTCACGCGGCTGCGCGCGTCCTGCGTAGTCGCCCTCCGCCAGCTGTCCAGGCACCGTCGTCGCCGGATCCGTCTTCCCGGCGACGAGGACCAGGAGCGGCTGCTTCACGGCCTCCACAAGGAGGCTAAGAGAGCGCTGCATGTGGCCATTGCGAGGGCAAAGTCTGCAGCTCAAACTGAGTTCCGGAGTACTCTCGACAGCGACCCGTGGGGGCGTCCGTACCGTGTGGCGTTGAGAAAGCTCCGCCCATGGGCGCCCCCGCTGACGCAGAGTCTCCGGGGCGACCTCGTCCAGGAGGTCGTCGCGGCTTTGTTCCCGGCCACGGAGGATGTCACTCCTCCACCGATGGCGTCGCGTTCGTCGTCGCCATCGTCGTTGGATTCGGCAAGGGTTATCCCGGAGGTTTCACCCGAAGAAATGAGGGTGGCGGTGCTTCGGCTGCGGGCCAAGAAAACCGCCCCTGGTCTCGACGGCATCCCCGGACGCGCATGGGTGCTGGCCGTCGAGCATCTGGGGGCGAGGCTCCGCAGCCTATTTTCCGCGTGCATGGAGCAGGGCCACTTTCCGTCCCGGTGGAAAACCGGCAAGTTGGTCCTGCTCCAGAAGGAGGGTCGACCTGCAGAGTCGCCATCGGCCTACCGGCCCATCGTGTTGCTCGACGAGGTGTGCAAACTTTTCGAGCGCATTATACATGCTCGCCTCGTCGAGCACCTTGAGGGGGCCGGGCCGGACCTGGCGGACTGCCAGTTCGGGTTCCGGCAGGGCCGATCCACGGTCCACGCGATTCTGCGGGTCAAAGCGCACGCGGAGGAAGCAGCAGCCCAGGGTAAAGTAGTCGTGGCGGTGTCTCTTGACATCGCCAATGCATTTAACACCCTGCCCTGGGCCTGCATTCATGAAGCACTGCGGTACCACGCGGTGCCGGCTTACCTGCGGCGCTTGGTGCACTCGTACCTGTCAAATCGGTACATAGTGTATCCGGGCGCCGCCGGCTGGCACCAGAGGGCCATGTCTTGCGGTGTTCCACAGGGCTCAGTATTGGGCCCGCTATTGTGGAACATCGGCTACGATTGGGTCCTCCGTGGTACCAACCCCCGGGGCGTCGCTGTCGTCTGCTACGCGGACGACACTTTGGTGACAGCGACGGCCGGTTCTTTCGAGGATGCCATCCTGCTCGCCTCCTCCGGCACCGAAGAGGTGGTGGGCAGGATTCGGCGACTGGGCCTCACGGTGGCCCTGAACAAAACCGAGGCCCTGTTCTTTCACGGGCCTCGGCGGAGGCCACCTGTAGGGGCCCATATCACAGTTGAGGGGGTGCGGATTCCCATCGGCTCTACAATGAAATATTTAGGGTTGATTTTGAGTAGCCGGTGGGACTTCCGCGCCCATTTTGAGAAGTTGTCGCCGAAATTGGTGCGGGCAGCGGGCGCGCTTGGGAGCCTGCTGCCGAACCTCGAAGGTCCCGGTAACCCTTGCCGGAGTCTGTATGCTGGAGTCGTGCGGTCGATGGCCCTGTACGGTTCACCCGTATGGGCTGAGTCCCTGAGCGCCCGATGCGTCGCCATGCTGCGCAAACCGCAGCGT
This sequence comes from Clanis bilineata, assembly GCA_036417725.1. Classification (NCBI taxonomy): domain Eukaryota; kingdom Metazoa; phylum Arthropoda; class Insecta; order Lepidoptera; family Sphingidae; genus Clanis; species Clanis bilineata. The sequence continues at coordinate 159,408 of CM071138.1, read as the reverse complement.
CTGGTGGCACAGCGGATGATCAGGGGCTACCGCACGGTCTCCCACGAGGCGGCCTGCTTGTTGGCCGGCACTCTCCCTTGGGACTTGGACGCCAAGTCCCTCTCGTCAGCGTTCCACTGGCGGGAGGGGGCGTCCCAACATCGGGAGCGGCTTGCCCCGAGGGAGATTGCGGCCAGGTTCCGCAGAGCCGCCGTGGAGGAGTGGCATGCCAGGCTGGAGAGCCCGAGTTCGGGCTTGAGGACCGTCGCGGCAGTGCGACCTGTCCTCGAACAGTGGCTGGACAGGCGCCATGGTGCGCCTACGTTCCGGCTGACACAGGTACTGACGGGGCACGGGTGTTTTGGTGCGTACCTGTGTCGCATAGCCGGGAAGGAGGCGTCCGCCGTGTGCCACCACTGTGGCAACTGCCGCGAGGACACGGCCCAACACACTCTTCAGGAGTGCCCAGCCTGGGTGGAGGAGCGCAGCGCTCTCTCAACAGTCGTCGGAGGCGACCTCTCGCTGCCGGCCGTGGTGTCCGCCATGGTCGGCAGCCGGGGGTCATGGCGTGCGATGGTCTCCTTCTGCGAGCGCGTCATCTCGCAGAAGGAGAGCGCAGAGCGGGATCGTGAGCAGAACGATCCCGCCCGCCGCCAAAGGAGACGAAGGAGACGTCGGGTGGACGACTGACCGGCGTCTCCCGCCCTGTGGAATGGGGGCGTTTGGAGAATTCCACCACGGTATCCCCTGCCTGTCGTAAGAGGCGACTAATAGGGGCCTTCCGGGGTCGCGGGCGTGCAGCGGGGGGCTGTGCGCCCCTTTTAGTACTATTGTACATGCGGCCCCGGGACGGACGGCAGCACGGACGGTCGGCCTCGTGCTGCCGTAGACGCCGAGGGCGTCCTTCGGCGGCGGGGGCTTATGAGCCCCCCCCAAATTGGAGACGGGCCGCAAGGCGGCACCGCGCAGGGGTGGTTCCGGTAGCAATCCGAGTCTATCTCCGGATACCCCGGGACCGCCCCACTCAAGCGCCGAAGAAGGCCACCGCGGGGTTTTTAGTCGGTATTGCCGGTGTAGGGTGTATATATTGTTAGGGACTCGGCCCAGCGTCGCCCGGATGTCGAACATCTCTCCCGGGCATCACGGCGCTGGGTCGTAAGACCGGCGAACCCGACATACCCGCCGCGCCCACCCCCCCGGGCGCGGCGGCAGTGGTAAAACACTTTTCCCCGCGACAAAAAAAAAAAAAAAAAAAAAAAAAAAAAAAAAAAAAAAAAAAAAAAAAAAAAGGTTAGGTTAGGTTAGGTTAGGTTAGGTTAGGTTAGGTGTTAGGTTAGGTTAGGTTAGGTTAGGTTAGGTTAGGTTAGGTTAGGTTAGGTTAGGTTAGGTTAGGTTAGGTTAGGTTAGGTTAGGTTAGGTTAGGTTAGGTTAGGTTAGGTTAGGTTAGGTTAGGTTAGGTTAGGTTAGGTTAGGTTAGGTTAGGTTAGGTTAGGTAGGTTAGGTTTAGGTTAGGTTAGGTTAGGTTAGGTTAGGTTAGGTTAGGTTAGGTTAGGTTAGGTTAGGTTGGTTAGGTTAGGTAGGTTAGGTTAGGTTAGGTTAGGTTAGGTTAGGTTAGGTTAGGTTAGGTTAAGGTTAGGTTAGGTTAGGTTAGGTTAGGTTAGGTTAGGTTAGGTTAGGTTAGGTTAGGTTAGGTTAGGTTAGGTTAGGTTAGGTTAGGTTAGGTTAGGTTAGGTTAGGTTAGGTTAGGTTAGGTTAGGTTAGGTTAGGTTAGGTTAGGTTAGGTTAGGTTAGGTTAGGTTAGGTTAGGTTAGGTTAGGTTAGGTTAGGTTAGGTTAGGTTAGGTTAGGTTAGGTTAGGTTAGGTTAGGTTAGGTTAGGTTAGGTTAGGTTAGGTTAGGTTAGGTTAGGTTAGGTTAGGTTAGGTTAGGTTAGGTTAGGTTAGGTTAGGTTAGGTTAGGTTAGGTTAGGTTAGGTTAGGTTAGGTTAGGTTAGGTTAGGTTAGGTTAGGTTAGGTTAGGTTAGGTTAGGTTAGGTTAGGTTAGGTTAGGTTAGGTTAGGTTAGGTTAGGTTAGGTTAGGTTAGGTTAGGTTAGGTTAGGTTAGGTTAGGTTAGGTTAGGTTAGGTTAGGTTAGGTTAGGTTAGGTTAGGTTAGGTTAGGTAGTAGGTTAGGTTAGGTTAGGTTAGGTTAGGTTAGGTTAGGTTAGGTTAGGTTAGGTTAGGTTAGGTT